>CM028133.1:644435000-645747500 GCA_016271365.2 Neoceratodus forsteri | reverse complement strand
CTGCTGGCTTGCTGCATTCTAAGGACCCTCTGGCATCTTGGTGCCTTTTGTTTGAATTTGAATTTCTTTTTGTCCCCATACATGTGGAGATAGTCTCCGACCATAATTTTAATCGAAAAAGGTCGAATTTTAGTGTATCAAACTGGTGCCTTAAGTTGGTATTTAATTAACTACTAGGAATCCCTGAAATATAAATGTGCCTTAAGCAGTAGGAAAGATGATGGGGGCCATTTTTTTGTTCTGGGACTGGTACAAGAACTCTGGAGTGAAGTTGGCAGGAGCCTTGAATGTGCTGGAACTCAGATCTCTAAATCACGTAGTTTAAACAAGCCTCAGTCACAAGAGATGGAGGAAGTAGTGCAAAAGGTTGTTATTTAATTTAGACTAATTTGCACAGGGTTGCTTAATTTGAAATTCTCCTGCTGTGCAGTCCACAATCAATTTAGAAAGGACCTTGAAGTTAGCAGGGTTACTGAATTGCTACTGGTCCTGTGCTATTACTGGTGGAAAGAAATCCAGTACTTAGTCCATTGCCCTCCCTTTCCCTACACCCCCCAGAAACAAAGGGCCCTTACCTTATTTAACATTGTTCACACTCTCTGCTTTTCCACAGCATCGCTCCATTGTGCAGAGCTTGAGGATGGACCCCACAACCGGCGGACGGTCAGTGAGGGCCAGCGTCGTGGTGCCCTCCCTCCCACAAAACAGCAAGGTATGGATCCAAACAAGAGTATTAGCCAGAAGACCTCCTCATCTGCGTGGCTCGCGCGCTGCTGCTGGCTTGCTGCATTCTGAGGACCCCCGTCCACGTCAGCTGCCCCACCTTCCACCACCACCCTTGGTGGACCTCTTGCTTTATAGGGTAGACCTCGTGCTCGTTTAGCCTATCAGCTCATTTCTCCATTTGCAACTTATCAGTTGCCACCACTAGAGGTAGCTGTTTGCCTAACTGCCTGTCTCTCATCCTTTGGTATAAGTTTGCAATATTATTTTATTTTCTCTCTCAAATACTAGCAGCCCTGGCCACGGTCCCACAGCTGTGCGGCTCAGCTCAGACTGCATATTCCTATAATTCCAGTCTGGCGTAGCTAACTCTAGACCAGGTGCAAGGAATAGGAAAAGCCCTTTGATCCTCTAACCATTGACTGGAGGCATTGATAAATCACATAGCACTGGCAGTACCAGTGCCCTCTGGCTCAGCGCAACATGTCTCTTACAGTATTAGCACAGCCTCGACACAGGGAGCTATGGAGAACATGGCTGAATCCAGTCATGGCCCATTACGGAGTCTCTGCCATGCTTATCCTTCACATCTCCATGATTGCCTGGGTAGATGTTCATATGGGTGCCATCGCAACTCTGACATATTCAGATGTGCTCAAGTCTATCATTTACCGCACTAAAAATCTGCCCTGGTCACACCATCAATGGACCACCTGCTCCTATTACATATGTTAGCCCATAGGGAGCTGCTACCTTATCTTTGCGGGTGGACCGACAAGCAGACAAACTGTCACCCACTACCTGGCATGGGGTCCTCAGCCTTATTGCTGTTGTTATTGTTGTGCTCAGGTGATATCCACCCAACCCAGGAACCCAACTAGCAAATTCATCCCTAGGATCCCACAACAACTCAATGTGGTGTAGTGCCAAGGACCTGAGAGTTGCCCACATGAATGTCTGCAGCCTGCAACCTAAGCTGCATAAGGTGCAATGCTGGGTTGAGATTTACAAGCCAGATGTGCTAGCCATCTCTGAATCTTGGCTTAAGCCTCACATTCTTCCCCACGAAGTGGAAGCTTGCCAATTCACACCTTCCGAAAGACAGAGAGGGCAAAAAGGTGGGGTCCTCATCTAAGTATCTTCCTCACTAGAGGCTTCCTGTCCCCCTTCTGCTGCCAAGCCCTTCAAAGCTCAAATCTCTATTCATCAAACTTGTCCTCGGCCATGCAAAACACCTAACCATTGGTTGCATATACAACCCTCCCGATGGCGGTAACTCTGCACTTCAGGACTTAACAAGTGCCCTAGCAGTGGCTCCCCAGCAGAGGTCCTGATCCTCAGGGACTTCAATCTTAGGTGGAAACGGCTACTGAACATGTCTATAGTGCATTGCTCTTTGAAGCAAACTTGACTCAGGTCATCACTGAGTTCACCAGGCAAAACCTAAAACTTGGGAACCACTCACCCTTGACTGGATCCTGGCCTCTAAACCAGTGAAACATCCAGACGGTTGATGTAATGTCAGATGCCTTGAGCTATCATTCTCCCACCTTTTGCATTTGGAAAAACAGACCCCTAGGGCCTCCTCGGCTTATAGTAGCTAGGGATTTTCTAGGTTCTCTCAGGAGGCCTTTCAGCATTGTTTGAGAAATACTGACTGGACACCCATCAGACTGCTTGACACTGTGGAGAAAGCCACTCAGTTCTTCCAGAATACATTCTCTACTGCGGTCAATCTCCATGCTCCAGTAAGAAAATGATGCACAAAAGGCCAGTGCCATAGATGGATCACTCGGGAACTGAAATCTCTTTATGTTAGGCAGGGACAAGGCCTGGAAGAAGGCAAGGTCCTCTGCCAGCCCTGTACATTTGGCTGATTACAGATCGCTAAGGAATTAATGCAAAAGGCCTCTAAAATGGCCAAAGGAACTACTTAAATCAATCCAGCGCGATCCTTGACGGACCGAAGTCTTTCTGGACCAGCATCAATTCACTGATTAAAGGCCAAAACAAACCATCTCAGGGTAGCGATCCTGCTCTGGTCAAACTTTAACAGAGGAAGGCGAGGCAGCTATTGCCTTCAGTAAGCTTCTTCACTGACCTGGCTCATACAGAACAAGTCTGACGGTCATCAACCAAGTCCCCCGGTCACTGAATCTCAGGAGCCTCTCACTCCCGTTTCCACCTCAGGACAGTACATGTCAAAGAGGTGTTATCCCTTCTACTATCCTTAAAGTCCTCTGGTTCTGCAGGCCAGATGGCTTGGACCCTAGACTGCTTAATGCTGCTGCCCATGCTATTGCCTTACCAGTCACCTGGCTTATAAAGAGATCATTACTGGAGGCAGTAGTCCCTAAAGTATGGCAACAGGCTCATGTGCTACCACTCCACAAAGGGTGGAGCTAGGGAACCAACTACAGGCCTATCTCTCTCTTTGTTCCCTTGCAAAGGTCCAGGAGTGGCTGGTGTATTCCCAATTCAGGGATGACCTGGAAATTAACCAACTCTTAGCCCCCTCACAGCATGGCTTCTGATGAAATCATGGGACCGACACTGCCCTCATCAGGTTCACATCTGACATCCTTGCAGCTCTGGACAAAGGCACCCCACAGGGGCAGTCTTTATTGACCTTACCAAGGCCTTTGACCTTGTAGACCACCCTTTCTGCTAAAAAGCTAAGCAAATTTGGACTTGATCAACATTCCGTGAATTGGTTCCACAACTACTGTACCTGACTGGTCGCGCCAACAGGTTAAGTGGAGAGGTGCAACATCCGGTATACTACCTTTAAATGAGGGGTTCCACAAGGTTCCATTTTGGACCCACTCTTGTTCTCTCTCTGTCAGCAACCTCTGTCGCCACTGTGGGAGTAGTTCCTGGTGCAGTAGTCTGATGACGCAGTACTCTACAGAACTGCACCGCAGCTGGAGGACCTTGGGCCCTTGCTGCAATCTGACTTTGCCATGATTGAGGCTTGGCTAGTCGAAAACCGCCTGGTCCTTAATGCAAATAAGACCAAAGCCCTGCTGTTTGGACCAAAATCCCTGGGTCCTTCCGAGCTCACCTTCTCCCACTAATCACTGTATCTGGGTCCACTATTGAGGTGGTCCAGTCCTTCAGGTACCTGGGTCTTACAGTAGATCTGGGGCTTACCCTAAAACAACATGTCAACCTAGTAACAAAAACATACACAAAAACTGGGCCTGCTGTACCGCCTAAGCTCCAATATGATTCCTGAAACCCGACTGGCGATTGCAAAGAGTATCCTTCTCCTTACTCTTACGATGCCTCCCCAACTCTTCTAGGCCTATAAAAGCATGACCATAGTAGACTACAAACACTGTATCATAAAATTGTTAGATTTGCCATGAAAGCTCATCCTAGGACCCATCACTGTGATGTTCTTGCCTCACTCAACTGGCCTAGTCTAAGTCACAGGCTCCAATACCCCTATTAAGCTGGACTTACAAGCTTCTTGATACCGACCCTCCAGACGGGCTAGTTGGGCTACTTGCCCCAAAGCGATCCAGTAGCCACTGCACTTCAGGCAAACTACTCCTAGAATTGCCTAGGGTCCGCGCAGCAGCAGGCTCTAAATCTTTGCCTTTACTGCCCTGCACTATGGAACAAGCTCCCTGCACAACTTTAGAAGCCCTCTCCTAGCGACATTCCTTAAGAGACTGCAGTGCACCTCCTAAACCACAGTCACTGCCCCTGCCCTGGTGGCTATGTAATCGTACCCTGTAGTTCTATGCTTTAACTTTACCCTCTGTCTTTCAATTGCTATTGTTGATCTTTGTACATTTGCACTTTATTGTGAATACTGTACACTGTCACTGAAACTCTGTATACTATGTCCTGTACTGTACTACCTGTATGTATTGCCTTTGCTTTATGCTTTATGTAGCTAACTCCAGGTACGCCCTGAAAAAGGGACCCTCAGGGCTCAGTGGGCTTACCAGTTAACAAAACTTAATAAATAAATAAATACACAATGTACAGTATGTGTATACACAAATACATATATACACACAGTACAAATGGTAGAAGTAATGTAGCAACATAGTATGGTAAAGGACTTGGAGTCATCTTGTCTGGTTGCTGAAACAGTGGAGAGCTGTCCATTGTGTAAGAAGCTACAGCAGGATCCTTACACCCAGACTTTTAGGGACCACATCACCTGTGTGTTTTCCTAAAATTGCTTTAGGCTGGAA
Organism: Neoceratodus forsteri; assembly: GCA_016271365.2. NCBI lineage: Eukaryota > Metazoa > Chordata > Ceratodontiformes > Ceratodontidae > Neoceratodus > Neoceratodus forsteri. Next base: position 645,742,563 of record CM028133.1, on the reverse strand, counting down.
CAGGATACTGGACAGCTGCTGACAGAGTAAGGGCTTTAATACGGTGAACCTGGGAACCATGGGGAACATTTGCTTCACTTGTGCTGTTTCTGATTTTGTGTGTGTGTTGTGTGTACACGCTGAATTTTATTTAAATTCAGATATCGCTATAGAAAGTGGCACTTGGTCAAGTGCCACAATTTCTCTGCCTCAGTTGAGTGGTGTGCAGCGGTGTAGCTGCATTTTGAGCGTCTCGCCCTTTGTCACTGGCAATGAAGACCACCAAGCATATTTTCTGGTAATATAAATGGTGGTTCAGACACTATAGGCCTCTGTCAGTCAAGTTTCAAGTCTTAACCATTAGATCAGCCAGCTCATAAAAAAATTATGAATACTTACAGAAAATGGATTGAACATGATTCTGTATATTATGAATATTGACTTATTATGAATATTATAAACGAGACACTGCCAGTCTATTAATTGTAGTTTATGTATGTGTAACCTGCTGACATTGGTTATTGGTTTGCATTTTCACTTACGTTTTTCTTTTTTTCCTTTTTTTTAGTGCCAGGAAACTATTGAGCATTCTTTAACTGTTGCTAAGGATTTGGCGGATGATGTTGATTTTCATTCCTTCTTATTCGACACGTTCGCAAGGGTCTTATCAAGAAATGCAAGACAAGTCCAGATGCCTTTGTGCAGCTTGTTTTGCAGCTTATAATTATCGGGTACAAAATACTTATTTATTCTTCTATCATAACATTTATGCTGATAGACTGTATCAGAAATCTACCAAGAGCAAGCATTTGTAATGTGAGAATCATTCATTTGGTTGTAGCTCAGTCGGAATCACTGAGGTAGAAGGTTGGTGGATCAAAACATAAAAGACTAAAATGCTAGGGTTTTGAGGCAAATGCTGTTCTTGTATTCATGGTCAGTGAAATGAAAACTTAAAGAAAGGATCTTGAAGGACTATTTATGGTCTTGATCAACCTTACCAAAAGTTACTGGCTCTACAATATTGGAATCCAGTCAAGCCAGTGTACTCGACTTCAGAAACTCAAGTATAAGCTGTTTTGTTGACTGGCGTGCTTCTGTGTCTGTTGAGATCGCAATACCTGATGGTTTTTTGCCAGATTAGCAGAAGTCGAGATTTGTAATTAGCATCATTCAAGAAGCATTAATAAATTTGGTACTTAAAAGTACAGCCATTTGAACATGGCTGTCTTTGTGCTGCCTCAGATGTTTAGTCATCTGCCCAGTTGGATTTGGGAATATATATATGTATTTTTTTCTTCCTATTTTTGTCCATTTTGCTGCTAACTACTGGGACCTCTTTCCACCTACCTAAGCCCTTATACCAGCCACAGGAATCCTTAGGTGGTCCAGCCCACCACCAGCCTTTGCTCGAAGCCTCCCAGATGCCCTGACCATAACCCACAGCTTATCCTCCATGGGTGGGGCCTCCTGGTTCCCAAGCCAGGAGGAGGATGCTTCACTCAATGGTTGGGGCCCATGAGAGAAAGGAGCTGTCAGGCATGGGAATAGTCAAAGTGACCCTGCTGTGATGTGGGGGGCATGGTGGCTTCATCTGCATGGCACTGTTGGGGTGTTTTGTCTCCTGCTAGGCCTTCCCGTATCCTACCCCAGGGTGTGGTCCTGAGAGGTGACCCGGTGATTTGCCTATCAGGGCTATCAGAAGGTGGGTAAACCACTCCCTACCTCAGTGTTCCCCTACTGGCCCCACTCTGGTTGAATGATGCCTCTGTGTTACTTGCCAGGTGAGTGGGTGCGCGCTATGAGGTCACCAAGAGGGGACCACTTATTTCTTCCCAAGATGACACTCCCTGCCTCTGGGTCACAAGGGGGTGGTTGTGCTACAGAAGGAGTTGCCCTCCTCCCGAGGCAGGAGACATCCAAGGTTACCTTACCCTGCCTCACGGTTGGCACCAGATGTCAGGACTTCGTGAACCTGGGCCATCTGGATGGCAAGCTGTAACTCTACTGCTGCACATGGCCAGCTGCTTTGAGAGGATAGTTTTAATTAAAAATGCACTGACTGTGTTTTGATGGGTTTTGTACATTCCATACTAATTATTTTTATAAAGTGGGTTTAAGAAATGGAGCAGTCTGAGAAATTGTTAGTTGAAACACATCATCTGACAATTAATTAATTCCCAGGAAACAAAAAATCATAACAATATCTAACCTAATCTACTTAGCTACATCTTAAATAAATGAAAATAAAAACTTTTCTATTAAGCCTTTTTCCAGTTTTGAAATGAAGTAACCCACAACAGGGTATAGATTTCTTTAAAATGAATGCAGTTCCCTGGTGCATTCTAGAGGCACTCAACCTTTGTTACTATACTCTCATATTCTAGTAACAGTCTAATTACAGGTTACTGTAAGTAAACTCGACTAATTTTTTTTGTGGTGGGGCTGCTGAAGCTTAGAAAAACTCATTTACATGAGGGTCTCTTCTTAATGCAGTAGTTTTTAAATCCCCAACGTTTCGCTCCATTGTTCTGGAGGTTTTCAAGGGGTAATTTGCACTCTGAAAAATAAATCTAAATTGTAATACATCCAAAATTCATTCGGTGGGCAATTAGCCATATTTACATTCCATGTAAACTGTGTACCTTGTCCCTTTAATGCTGATTATCTTACTGTTTCATATTCAAAGGATCAGCTTATATGCTCATTCTATAATAAACAGATTGTACTTTTCTAAAGATGCATTTGTTAAAAGTAAACTTTTGTGTTACCACCAAAGCTCAGTGCAGAAATTCAAACTGCTTGAAAAAGCTAGTCTACCCATATCCGTGAGGTGCATGTACCTGTTAATCTTTTCACGTTTTAAAGATGTGTTGCCAAATATATTGATAAATTGTCCTTTTGAAAAATAATAAAACATCTTTTAGTTGGAATTCCCATGCCAATATAAATGCTATGTATTGCTCGCTTTGTGCAAGGGTATGCCTCACCTTATAAGTTTTGTAAAGCATACGAATTGGTGTCTCAGTGCGTCTAGGTGAGAAGTATACCGTCTTCTATACCTTAAAGACCTCTCAAGCCCACTCCCCAACCCACGGAATGATGTGAGCATCAATACTGTGTGCTCACGAAAACCGTGAGTGTGGTTGATAAGCAACCAACAACTTTCTCCACTTGCTAAGAGTGGTGAGTGGGCTGGTTGCAGGTGGGCTCATTGCACTGAGCAGGTGTGGCAGGACAAATTTCAATGTCTGATACATATGTAAAATATATTTTATAAAACCAACATTTCTATACTATTTATGTATGGCAAAAATGTCAATAAACATTTACAAAGGAGTCCAGGCATATCACTTTCCTTGTAACTGGAGAGGGATAAGAAGCAGGGTGGGGTAAAGTGGAAACAACAGGTCACAATTTATTTATCAGCTAAGGATATTTATATTTTTTGTCAATACTGGCGTATATTCAGACTCGCCAGGCAGTGGCAAAGCCTGAGGCGCAGCGCAACTGGGATGCGCAGTTCCAGGCCAGGTGATATTCAATGGTGATGTGCCATGGCGCGCAGTACCATTGAATATGGCAAGGTCAGCACATATCGCGCATGGCGCAGTGGCACTGCACTGGGCGCAAGCCATGCAGATAGGGAGTGTCGGGATGCACCAGCACAAAGTGCAGTTGCGCTTATGTGCATCCCATAATATTCAGCAGGGCATGCAAATGAGGCCATAAAATATGCAAGGTGCAAATGGGGCCATTTGCATGCCATAATGGCTCTATTTGTATGCCTTCTGTGGCAGCCCGCAACTTGCGCCTGGCACCCTGCACAGCATGACGTGTGCAGTGGGAATCTGGGGCATCCCCCACCACGTAGCCGTGATCACCTAACTGTCTAACACACAATCTCTGGTAGTCTAGTACTTCCCCCACCCGAGTCGATAAATGTAATAAATGATGCGACCCTGGTGGTCTAGTGGTCCCTCTTCCCAGTCCCGACGCATGTAAAATGACCATCCCTGGTGGTCTGGTGGAACCCCGCCCGTTGCCACAATACGCGGTAATCCTCTGTAAATAAATACCCTGGCGGGATTCAGTGGCACCTTCCACCTACACCAACTCTTTGCCCTTCGCTTTCCATCATCGGGCGCGGGTGGTTGCAGCCGCCTCATACCATTTCGCCACTCATCGGACGATAGTAGCAGAGCGGGCTGTAAGCCCATGGATCCACACTGGGGACCAATGGGCTTACAGCCCATACCGTACCTGTCATTCGGGCGGCCGGATGGGCGGTACGCTGGGCGGTTGCAGCCGCCCGCCGATGGTGGGGGGGGGTGGGGTTCGTGTGAGGGGTGCCACTGGATCAGCAGGTATTTACAGAGGATTACCACAATCGCAGCAACGGGCGGGAGTTCCACCTAGACCACCGGGACGGCCATTTTACATGTATCCGGAACTGAGTGAGGGAGGACCACTAGACCACCATGGACGGTCATTTTACATATATCAGGGAATTGGTGGGGGGGCCACTAAACCACCAGGGTTGATCTTTATTACATTTATCAGGGAATCGGGACTCGGTGGGGGTGCCACTAGACCACCAGGGTTATGTGGGTGCTTGGTGATGGTGTTCTGGGTGGGCAGGTGGCCACCCATGACTGGTGGCTGCTGTGTTGCGCCATGCAATACAGCAGCACTAATAATTGGCCAGGATTTGTTCCCCTCTTCATGGCTCAACTTTGAGCCCCCTATGCAGCGCAATGCAGGACTGTGCCAGCATGTGCTGCACATCCCGGGCTGAATGTCAGTAAGTGCCCGCGCATGCGTGGGCATCCCTGCATCTCGTCGCATCTCTGTTACATTGCACCCCGATGCATGGAGTTGCGCTACACCAGACATCCTTCTCAGTATCCCACCAGGGTGCAATGCGGGTTGCGCCCAGCAGGCACAACTCTGTTGCGCCAGGAACAACCCTTTGAATATCCGGCCCTATGTTTTATTTCACAAACTTTACATACTCTTGTTTTGTAATGAGAGAAGAAGATGCAGAACAGGGTGCCATACAGTGAAATATTAAATGTAATGTCTTAAATTTTGTATGAATATACTTGTTTATTTGGTTTTATTTATTGGATGCCCAAATGTCTATAATAATGAATTTAAATGTATAATCGGAATCCCTGTGCCATTCATTCACTTATTTTATAAACAAAATGTCACTAACTGGTGTTTTTGCTCCTCTGAAACCAACAGTGCATCCTACCAGCATGATTTCCAGTCTGTATCAATATTGATGCCAATTCTAGGATCTCGTTGTAAAGTTGAAGGATCTTGTATGTGTAGATGTGGTACCCAAGACTGGAAAAAGGCAATAGTGGTTCCACTTCACAAATCAGTCAGTTGTGAAGAGGCTAGTAATTACAGACTGGTGAGCCTCACATCTATAGTAGGAAAACTAATGGAGACACTACTCAAACAGAGGATCACAGCATTCTCTTGAAACTAGCGCCAACAAGACCCTAAACAGCACAGTTTCACAGCAGGTAGGTCATGCCAGACAAATCTGCTCGAGTTTTTGACTATGCTACAAAAATAGTGGATGACGGTGGGGCAGTGGATGTGGTCTACCTAGACTTTAGTAAGGCCTTCAGTTCGGTTCCACATAGAAGGCTGGTAAAGAACCTTGACCACACAGGAGTTGGTCCAGAAGTAGTCAGATGGGTACAAAACTGGCTACAAGGCAGAACCCAGAGGGTACAGGTTAATGGAACGTAATCGACGGAAGGCAGAGTGACCAGTGGGGTGCCCCAGGGCTCAGTGCTGGGGCCTCTGTTCTTCAGTGTTTTATAGCAGACACTCGCTGATGGATGAGGAAGGGAAGGTGTGTCTGTTCGCAGACGACACCAAGATATGTAACAGGGTGAAAACCTCAGATGGAGTGATCAAGATGGAAGCTGACCTCAAGAAATTAGAAGAATGGTCTGGAGTATGGCAGCTGAGATTTAATCGCCAAAAGTGCAAGGTCATGCACATAGGAAAGAAAAATCCAAGAAAGGAATATTACCTAGGAAGCAAAAACTGGCGGCCTCAAACCAGGAGCGAGATCTGAGAATCATAATCGTAGAAGACTTGAAGGTTTGTAAGCAGTGTGAGAGCAACATTGAAGGCCAACAGAATGCTGGGCTGCGTTGGGAGGGAATCACGAGCAGGAGGAGAGAGGTGGTACTACCACTGTATAGATCGCTTGTCAAGCCTCACCTGGAATACAGGCTGCAATTCTGGAGGCCTCACCTCAGGAAGGACATTGACTGGGTGGAAGCAGTGCAGAGAAAGGCAACAAAAATGATTCAGGGTCTGCAGTACATGTCCCTCGAGAAAGACTTGGGGAACTGAATATGTACTCTCTGGAGCAGAGATGAGAAAGAGGGACATGATTGAAACATTCATGTACATAAAAGGCATTAACAAGGTACAAGCACAGGAACTTTTCACTTCAAGAAGGGCTCCAGGACTGGGGAGATGACCTTAGGCTGCAAGGAGGATGTTCTCTACCAATACCAGGAAGTTTCTTCACAGAAAGAGTGGTGGACGCCTGGAACAGCCTGCCTCAAGAGGTTGTGGGGGTCAACACTGTGGGGATTCAAGAATGCATGGGATAGACACAAGGGAGCCCTGACTACAAAGGGCAACTAGAGTGTCAAAATAGGTCTAAATCAGTGGGCATACTAGATGGACCCTAGCGGACTCTTTCTGCCATCAACTTCTATGTTTCTAATATCCATTTCATCTCAGCAGCTTCTAGTTTTTGTGTAATTACCACCACGCTCTGGTGGTGGTATGGTCACTGTCCCCAAAATCTTTAGGAAGCCCCAGTGTGTCCGCTCTGTTGAAGTTCTGAGTTACTAGTGAAGTCCCATCTTTCTGTCTTATATCTCCTTTATGTTCTTGTATTCTAACTTTCTACACCTACCAGGGTACAAAGTTAGGGGGCTAATGCCCCTAGTCAAAATCCTAATCTGCTAGGGGGTCCGAGCATGCCTCCGAAAATTTTGAAATTTTTACCTTCAAATGGTGGCTTTTCCTGCATTTTAGTGGTGAAAAATATGTTTGAGAAGCTTAGTTATCATCCATCTATTTAATGGTACATGGAAAATTGTGGCTACTGGTCCACCGAGGACAGGTTACAGGAGGACCAGGACCCCAGAGCAAATAAGAGACCAGAATAGCCATTATCCCAGCAGATCTGCTGGGAAGGTTACAGGAGGATCCCAGAGCAAATAAGAGACCAGAACACAACAGCCAGACACCATTAACCCAGCAGATCTGGGAAGGTTGCAGTGCCCTAGTCTAGTTGCAGTGCCCTTGTTTGTTGTTTGCTGCTGCCTAAGAACTTTAATTTCATCCAGAATGAGAATCCACACAAAAAATAATATTGTTGCCGCATGCTCCCCCCATGCTCCAAGCCAGACAAGCCACCAAGCGAAGCCACACACACACAGTTAGTACCTGCTATGCCTGCATCTGCTCTGATTGCCAGGCAGCCACCACCCAGTGCCAAAATCCTTCCTGGCCCTGTTGAGACTGGAGAGCACACCTCAGCATCGCAGCGTTTGTGTGCGATTGAAAGCCGATCATTTTCCGCTCTGTCCCTCTTCCTAGCTGTAGAACAGAACGGACTGGGGGAATCGGGTACACAATCAAGTGGGTCCTTGTCCTTGTCACTGTCAGTAAGGATGTACAGCAGCAGTTGAGTTGCAACTTGCAGCCGGGTCTGGTCCGTGAAGATGGAGTTGCGCCAAGGATGGCAGGAGACGGGCAGATGGCTTATTTTTACCTCAGTCTGAACTGCATGCAGATTGGCGATCTGCATGCAGTTGAACAAAATAAAAATCAAGGAGCAAACTAGAGGAGACAATCCACAGGTCAGACTCAGGAAGTGTGCTCAGCTCAGCTGCTGGGAGGGTCAGGTGCCAGGATGGGGATGTAAAGGTGCTAATGCTATATCCATGGAGTTGCAAGCCAAGGATGGGAGGAGTCAGGCAGATGATGGTTAATTTTTACCTCAGTCATCTGAACTGCATGCAGATTGGCGATCTTGCATGCAGTTCAGACTGAGGTAAAATCGGGCAGAGAGTAGACAGAGAGAGGAGAACAATCCACAGGTCAGGAAGTGTACTCCAGCTCAGCTGCTTCAGACTGAGATAAAAAAAACGGGGCAGAGGAGAACAATCCGAATCCACAGTTCAGGAAGTGTGTTCCAGCTCAGCTGCTGGGAGGATGGGTGCTGGGGATGGGGATCGATGTAAGGTACTATATCAGTCACAGACAGAAAGTGCCATGTGTGTACTCAAGACATTGAAGCTAATAGAATTCTGCTGCCAGAAAATAAAATTTAACTTGAACAAGTTCCTGAGTCCCTCCTCGGCTCTCTAACTTCAGTTGGGGCTTGGCTCAACTGCTGCCTTGCGACTGTGCGGCGTCGCTCCACTCGCTACTCTAGAGTCTGCTGTCTACTCTCTTGATTCGGTCAGACTGGAGTCAGTCAGATATTTTTTTCTCCAGACTTCCGTGCTGAGTGTAAGTTGCAAGAAGTCAAGTCAGATCAGACACACAAAACAAAAAAAACGTGTGTGGCTGCTATTTATTTATGTCATTGTTTACCGAAATGATTGGGGGCTTTAACTTAGATTGGGGGTCTGTAGCCTCCCCAAAATCAACGTGGTGGCCACTGCACCCTACTAGTCTAGCCAACGTATAGTTTATCACGCAACACACTGTATTACACCAGATCCCCACTGTTGTGGTGCAGTCTGTGTGTTCTTTAATGTTAAACCTTTCCCATAGGTTGGCCAGACTAGTGGCGCTGAAAGTGTGCATGCACCAGATCCTAGAATTGGTATCAATATTGATGCAAACTGGAAATCATACTGGTAGGATGCACTGGTCGGTTTCAGAGGTTTCTTTGTAAAATAAGTGGAAGTTACCTTTTAACACTCTTGACAGTAAAATCACTGATGGAGTCAGAGTTATTAAAAGGTAACTTCAAAACAGTCAGGAACGGCAAACATTTGAACTAAAATGATAACACTTTTTGACACTAAAGAACAAGGACTTCATAAAATGTTGGTTTTTAGCACATTACCAGTGATTATGCTTAAAACAGTGCTTAGAGTTCCTCCTTGAACCATCACATCAACACCTCTGGATCTTTTAACAGGTACCTTCTGACGACAATGGTATTTTTTCCTGTCTTGATTTTTTACAAATGTGAATTGATGGTCCAGACCAAATGTAGCTGCCCTTTGATCTTATAAGTTGAGCTGTTCAACAGACACATTCCAGTGACAATTAGTCTTCCTGTTTGTAAGGAATGTGAATTGACTGTAATGCTTTGAAGTATAAACTGCTAGTCTATTCTTAAATCCACATCCAGCCTCTATATCTGTCATGCTATTCAGCTGTCTTCACTCTGTCCTGAAGAAGGGAGTTTATCTCTAAAGCTAGTCTCAGAAATAATTTTGTTAGTCCAATAAAAGGTACCACTTGCAACATATTTGTTTTTTCTTTACACTTTAAAAAGTACAATCTGTTTATTACAGAATAAGCATATAAACCGATCTTTTGAATATGAAACAGAAAATCGGCACTTAAAGGGACAAGGTACACAGTTTACATTTTGGATGTATTACAATTTTGATTTATCTTTTCAGAATGCAAATTACCCTTGAAAAGCTTCAGAACAAAGGGTGAAACATTGGGGATTTTAATAAAATATTGCATTAAGAAGAGGCCCTCGTGTGAATGAGTTTTTCTAAGCTTCAGCAACCCACCACAAAATTTGGTTGAAATCACAACACCACAGTGGAGCTCCATTAGATGAATTCGACTGTTACCACAGCACATTCAGATATTTTGCAGGAAAAAGTTTTCTATTTTATAAGCTCAATAAACCAGTCCATGGCATGAATTTCTTGAGAAAGAATGCACTTCACAGGTGTGTTAAAAGTCGCTTCACTGACAGATTCTCTGAGACCCATGCCCTATCATCTGTTGCTTAAGTATTGTATTTACAGTTTGGGTTTCTGCTCATGTAGTAACTGAAATGTGTTTGGGGTCTATTCAGATAACATGAGAACTAATTGATTATTCTTGCTCTCTTATGTTTAGGATAAAAGGTAAATTTTGTTTGACATATGAAGCCTCCATGACACGTTTATTCAGAGAAGGCAGAACTGAGACTGTTCGTTCTTGCACCAAGGAATCTTGTAATTTTGTATTGGCTATGATGGACCCAAACCAGGCGGTAAGTTAAATGGCTTTTTGTGAGAAATAAAGATATCTCTTCATACACAAATTCACGTTTACAGCAGATTTCACGATGTAGCCTATTTAGATATGATTTAGATAGTGAAACACATGAACCTTGGCGAGTCATGAAGAATGCAACATTTTTAAGCAATAAAGATGGCAAACAGTCATTTCCCTGCGGATTAGCGGCAGGGTGGGGTGGGAAGGGTGGCCTGAGGTGCAGCTGGGCCACCTCCCACCAGCCAGTTGTTAGTCCCAGGAGATGACTGGCTCTGATATATTATGATTATGTTTAATTGCAGTAACATTCTTGGTATGACAGTTCTTATATAACTTACTTTTGGGGGTTGCCAGCACAGTGGAGTGAGTGTTGTGGCATAACGATATCCAACAGTTTTATGTTGCATGCTGCATAATGTAAAATTGGCAGCTATATACGTTGTTTCTTACAGATTAACAACCAATGCAGTAACTAGTAGCAAGCTAGTTTAGCTTGTGAATATGTAAATAGACATAATTGTCCTTAAAGAAAATTGAAAATGTTACTGGCTTATATTAATTAAAATCATGTCTGAATACATGGTTTAACACAGTACAGCTGCACTGTAAAAATTAATTGGCATTCAAATTGTCATACTACCTTTTAAATAATTTAAAAATGTAGTAACTATAAATATACATACTGTACATAATATTCTGTAACATATATGTGTAAACAGTATTGCACCTGTCAGTGTCAGGTTTACTAATTTATATGAATATTTCTGGTGTATGGCTAAGCACGAGACTCTGCTCGTGCGTTCTTTTTTATACTTGTTTATTAAAGTAATGCAAATGACAAAGACATTTGACAATATCATATACGGTTGTACAAAACTAGTAAGTTACATTATGTAACAATGTTAAAACCTTTCTTGCCTCAGTGTATATTCTCAAGAAGCAGAGCACTGAACTTTAAAGTTATAAATGTAACAAAAACAAACTTGTGACACTGAATATTACTTTGATTCCTCTCCTTCTAGTAGGAACATTTCCACATAGTCCATCTTTTAATGTGGAAAGACTGTGCATTGCAGAGCAAATGTGATTCTCTCTAATGGCTGCATCTGAGAGATCAGTGCTGTCCAATCATAATGGGGGTCCTTATGCAACCATTTGCTGGTGATGGCTTTAGCTGCAGTAGCAGTGAGGATGTTCCATTGGCCTAATTCCCAAGAGTAAGTTCTCAATTCTCAGTAGATTTCTGAAATTTAGTACATGTGAGATGCTGGTGCTTACTTCAGACAGTATGCTGTAACTTGGTAAGCCAGAAGATATGGGTGTGACAAGCGCGAGATGTCCCACACTTTCTCCAGCAAGCTGGAGTTTGTTGGGATCCCATTTAGTTTGCATACGTGGTACTAGGAAATATCTCACTCGGACCTTCCACACAAATTCTCACCATTTAGGCAAGGAGGATGTACTCCACACTCCTTCCCAGACTTTTTCCCTACTTTTTTTCACTCCTGCTCCACGGCCCTCTCTATCAGGAGGGAGCCCAGTCCCATACCTGGCGTCCACCATCCGACTCCGACCAGCTACCCAGGGCTTACGCCCCCGGCAGAGTTGGCGGGAGCCCACCCCCCACCGGGCACCAGATTCAGTACAGGGCTGGCGCCTGCGGCTATTCGGGCGGACCTGCAAGCTCCTCCATCATCCACCGTGAGCTCTTTCTGCCTGGTTTTCTCCCTCAGAGGAGCGTGGAAGGATGTCAGCAACGGTACGTGCACACTCCGTAGCTCGCCTCCCCAAGTCAGTTGTCTGTCCCGCCTCTGACCCATGTCTGCATTGGTGTGCCAGCTCCCAGCCTCCGCTAGGGTCCAGGCATGCACCAACAACTGGTCGCGCCCCCACCCCGGAGAAGGTGAGCTGTCCCTGGACACACGATCCTTCTCCTCCCTCGCAGACCCACGGCAGCCCATGCTCGCCCCAAATATGGGTCACCAGCTGGCACGAGGTGTGGTGTTCAGCGCCTCAACCCTCAGCGCCACCAGGACGGCCTTTTATCCCACTGTTTATCAGAAAACTGGATATTCATATTTTGCTCCCGCTTTGTCCTGATACTGTATAATCTGTACTGTCTCCAGATCTTTTATATACTTGGAGTATAGTAGAGTTATGACCTTACCAGTTTCTGCTGTCCCAGAGTTGTATGAATTCTGCAATTGATGGGATGTCTGTGGGTGTTTCAGAGTTATATCTGATGTGCCTGTTAACATAGTCCCTATGTTTAAAGTATTTTATTTTTATTGAAACTTTTAGTAACGGGATAGGCACACTGAGCCAGGGCTCGTTTCAGGTGTGACCCAGGGTACAGGGTATAAAGAACAATGTTCAACATAAACATGAACACAATGCAAATACAGCCAAAGTGACATAATTTACAAGTGCAGTACAGAATACAATACAGTTGGGTGGTCCAAAATTATAATTAGCATAAAGAAGATGAAGAAGGAGCATGAAGAAAACAAACCAGGGCAAATTTGGGGGCAGTTAGGGAGAGTGGCACAGGGCAACGGAGCATGCCGGAGCAGGCACTTGAGTGCTGGGAGTGAGGGTGGTTTGCTTGAATGTAGAAGAAAGTTGGTTCCAGAGGGAGGGTAGATGGAAGGAGGAAGCTAGTTGTCGTGCAGTAGAGTGAGGGATGGGCAGGGAGAAAGACTGGAGCGACCTGGAGGCGGAGAGGGTAGGGGAGGGCTTGGCTGGGGCTAGAATGGGGCGAAGGTAGGAGGGAGTAGTCCAAACCAGTATTTGACGATATAAGCTAAGGCGTGCATCTGACGATGGTGGGGTGGGGGGGAGGATATCCAGTGATGAGTAGAGGAGCAGTGATGAGTGCAGAAAGGTGTGTTTGTGGTGAAACAGCAAACGGCATTTAGCAGGTGTCAGGTCTGGCAAGAGTACAGGCGGGTGCAATGCCGTAAACAATGTCTGTGTAGTCAAGCATAGAGAGGATGGTTTTAGTTGCCAGCTCGCCTCACAGAAGGAGAGAGGCAGTCCTTGCTTTGGTACATTACACCTAGTTTAGGGCAGAGCTTGCAGTGCAGGTTGTCTATATGGCCTGAGTAGCTTGTTGTTGAGCCACACCCAGAGGTATTTGAATGCAGAGACAACTTCAAAGGGACAACCGCCGGGTGGAGAAAATAGGGGAAATGAGAGTGTTGATAGTTTTGTCTTGACTCAAAGGTCATGAAGACTGTTTCTTAGTGTTTACCCTCAAGTTGTTGGCCTGGAACCATTTTGGGGCACTGTAGAAATCACGCTGGAGAAGGGCATCTACAGCAAGGTTGAAGGTCCAGTTGTGTAGATGACCATGTCATCCGTATACATGTGAATTTGTGCGTGAGAGCAGGTTGTGAGGAGGTTATTGATAAACAGGGAGAACAGGACAGGGCACAGGATAGAGCCTTGGGGAACCCAGCAAGGATTGGGAGGGAGAGGACAGAGGGGCCCACTTGGTCTGACTTGGTCCTGTTTGAGGTGTAGGAACTGAACCAGTTAGCAACTGAAGCTGCAAAGTCAACTGGGTGGAGCTTATTGAGCAGGAGTGGGTGGAACACTGAGTTGAAAGCTTTTGCCAGGTCGATGAAGATTGCAGCACCCATATCCATTCCTGAGAGAATGGCATCTGTGACTCACAGTAGGGAGGGTGTGGTGGAGTGGTTCTTTCTAAAGCTGGCTTGGTGAAGGGAGAGGTTATTGGTGACTGTGAGAAATCAGCTACCCTAGAGTAAGTTAGGGATTCCTGGAGCTTTGCAAGGGAAGGGAGGAGGGAGGTAGGGTGGTAATTCCCCTGACTGGAGGTGCCGCCGCCTTTACGGAGGTGTAGGGACCCAGCCATTTTCCAGGCCAAGGGGCTTTACCCAAGGAGAGGAGAGATTTAAAAGGTGAGTAAGTGGAGGACAATGGCGGGGAAGAGATACGTTGGATGTTAGGATCTACGCCGCAGGCTACTTTTGCTGGGTTTAGTGACAATAAGGCATTGTAGACCTCATGCTGGGAGAAGAGGGTGGATGGTGACCACTGGGAAGAATGGAGGAAGATTATAGGGGCCATAGTAGGGGTGCAGAACGTGTACGAGATGAAATACTTATTAAAGGTATCGGCCACCAAAGCAGGGTCTGAGACAATGGAACCTTCTACCAAGAGGGCTGAGGTGGAAGGTCAATGAGGAGTGGAGGGTTTTCCAAAAATTTGAGGAGACTTTGGGTAGACTGAAGGAGTTCCCTGTAATAATCTGCTTTGGCTGTACAGACTGCCTTTGAGCATTTGTTTCTTAGGGACCTGTACACCTGGACGCTCTGCCTGTGACAGGGTGGTTTTGAAGGTGGCCAGTGCTTGATCTCGCAGTTTACATTGGGCAAGTAGGGTTCCATTGTTCCAAGGGTGATGGATGCGCTTACTTGTGCTTTTTAGGGTGCATGAAAGTTTCAAACCCTAGTAAAATGCTGGTACATGAACTGACAGCCTGACAGTGTTCATGGCAGAGAATACTTAGGACCAGTTGACACTGATCAGGTCTTGTAGAGGGCGTGAGTGTCCAGTGCCGTGAGGAATGGTGCCATATATATATTTTGGGACTGAATGGGTGAGGCACACCTTCTGATGCAATAAGTCATGCAATGATCACTAAAAATATTTGGAGGATAACTGAGGCAGTAATGCGGTAGAGGTGGGAGGAGAGCACCCAGTCCAATAAAGAGCGCTTTGTGGAGTGAGGGTTTAGACTGACCATGACCCTCCACCCCTACTACTGGACACAGTTGAGAAAGGGACATACCCATGCTCCCTTAAGAGGTGAGCTGTAGAATAAAACCCTTTGGGCCTGACGATGAATCATGGGTCAACAGCTGCCGGTATGAAAAAGTGCCCCAAGCCCACCATTTATATAACCATAAGCTGCAATGAGGGGTTATATCCCAGGTGCCCCTCTTCCATCCATCCTGTCCTGTATTAATTCCCTTAAGGGCCCAGGCTTTCCTCCTTTTCAAATGTTGTAAGTCAAACAGTATTGCACAAAGGAAGACTTTAACAGGTTCAGCTACTGCATCAAGCTTTCAACCATCTGATGTGTCCATGTAATCAGCATAATGGGACATTATGAAGTGCTTTATTATGCTTATTAAATAGGCATACGGATGTAGTTCACTATCCACACATTGTCAGTCCCACTGGAAGTGCTAATTTGTCAGAATGTCTCTAAGCTAAGATCCTCCCTCAACCTGGGCAGTATATCCTCCAGCTCTGCCTGGGACATCAGATCTTCCTTTCCACTAGAAGAGTTCAATCTCCTGTTTCACAGCTCCGCATGTTGTAGGACCTAAAGTCCGCCATTGGTGATTTATTACTTTTCAGAGATCTTACTTCAAGGGAGGCTCTTGCAGAAGGCATACACCAGTAGGACTAAGCCACCAGGCGCCAGGACCACATGGAAAACTTTGTAGCTAGCAGTCAGCTGCAGTGGACCTCCCACCACCTTTGTCACCCTCTAGCATCAGCCTTTCCTATAAAGACTGGGTGGTCCCCACAGTTCCACCAGTTGACATCGTCGGCAATGCTGCAGACTGGCGACAGGTACAGTGCCGGGCTGTGGCATTGCTCCCATCAGGATAAAAGTCTTTTTCTGCAGGGTGCTCCCCATCCCTCCATCTCTAAATATACAATTCCGAGTCAGAGTTGTTTCAGGGTGGGGTAGAACACCAGACGTCGCAGTGCCGTTACACAGCACACACCACAGTGACCTGGCGAGATTCGACACTGTGGTGGTGTTCGCTGTAATTGTCGCTGTTGTGGGGTGATACCATCCCCCATGCCCTCCATAGTTCTTTCCTGCTGTTGACCCACAGACATCGGACCTTAGCAGATGCCCTAGCTACAGCTACCACCATTACTCACACTTTCCATGCTTTTTATTTTCCTTTTTCTCTCAGTACTAACATCAAATTTTTGGTGTTCTAGTTGTCAATTTATGTCTTCTACCCTGCCTCATTATCCAACCGCTCTATGAAGTGTGCCTGTGGCAAACAGTTTCCTGAAAAGATGGGCACTCTGCTTATATCCTGCATCTACGTAGCTCCGAAGGCAGGCTCCATTGTGGGCAACCACGTCCAACAGACAGCATGTGATGCTGTGGGCACCTCAGGCAGGGGAGAAGCCACAGGCATCTGCCTCCAGTGCCATTCCTGGCTCCAAGTGTCCGGTTTTGCCTCAGATATGCAGTCCAGCATTTTGATGCCTCCTTCAGGAAACCGTCTTGTTTGGAGGGATGTCCAGGATCTCATTTCCTCCTCCAGGAGTTGGGCCTTGCCATCTGGTCTGTTCACTCAATGTACGATACCCAGCTTAAGACTGGTCAGCTGCCTTCTTTTGCTGCTCCTCCTGCAAGCAGACTCGCCCACCACGCCAAAGGTCAGGAACCGTCTGTGACAGCATCAGACCCTCTGCAGCTGCCACCGAGCCCCTCAGGCCCCTGTGCGCCCTACAGCTGCCCACCCCTGCCTCTTGACTCCTTGCCCCACCCCCACAGAAAGGGTTATGGGTGAGGCTGTCGGGGTCGAGTCTCCCTTCACCTCGACATCGCGGCAGGGCATTACCTAGAACAACTAGGTTCTGTAGATCATAGAACACGGCACGTGCTAGAGCTCTCGTGGCCCCAGAAAATCCTCTGGAAACTCTGTCATCCCCAGCTCACGTGGCTCTCATCCGGGAGGAAATTCAGGCACTTCTGCAGAAAAGAGCTTTAGAGCCCACCTCCAGCTCAGTGGAGCAGGAGATTCTACTCCACTTTGTCCTAGTCTCCAGAAAGACTGGGGATCTCCAGTCCATCCTGGATCTGAATCGTTGAACTTCTAAATAGAGTACAGATGCTTCGGATGGTCACCCTTCAGGGGCTAATTACAAATGTTAGAGCCGCTCATGCAGGGGGCGAGTTCCTAGTGACTCAAAAGTACTCCAAATGCACAACAGTCACAGAACCCACTTGCTCTGGATAGAATTTCAAATAAACTTAATGTCGGGCCGTACGGCTTCTTGGATCATAAATCGTTTACTGCCACACGCTCAAGGAGGAAAATAATGACTAACGTTGAGTCATTATTTTACTTTTTGAGCGGTGGCAATAAAACTTATTTATGATCCAAGAAGCTGTTGTGCCTGACATTAAGTTTATTTTGAAATTTATCCAGAGGAAGTGGGTTCTGTGACCCTTCAGGCTGTTGCCCCGCCACACTGGGGGACTGGCTCTGTTCTCTGACATCCAGGATGCATACCTGCATATCAACATTTTCCTTCTCATTGGTGCCTCCTCCGCTTCCATTTTCAGGAGCCCATTTCCAATTCAAGGGCCCTCTCTTTTGGCCTCTCCTCAGCCCCAGGGTCTTTACCAAGTGCCTGGCGGCAGTAGTGGCTGCCTGAGCCACAGTTTCTATTTATTCCCTACATGGATGATTGGCTGTTAGTGGCTCCTCCAGGATGATCTTGTCCAGACTCTGTTGTACACCTTCTACCCCTTGGGTATGACTGTCAATCAGCTGAAGTCCTGTCTGTCTCCTTGTCAGTGCCTCCATTATGTCAGGTAGTTCTGGATACTGCCCAGGGCATAGCCTTCTTGCCAATGGACAGGGTGGAGCGCCTGATGGCCCAAGTCTACCTGGTCTCCTCCAGTCACCAGGTCCCCACCAGGGTCTTCCTCCAACTCTTGGGTCACATGGCAGCAGCTATTGCCATGGTTCCACTCGCCTGCCTTTACATGTGGATACCTCAGTGGATATTGAGAGTTCAGTGGGATCAATGCATGGACGACCTGGACCAGATGGTCGTGGTCTCCGACACGCTCAAGAGAGTCCTGTCATGGTGGCTAGAGCTGGCCAACCTGCTTTGGAGTTTCCTTTCAAATCTCGGACCCTAATCAGATTCTCATGATAGACGCCTCAGGTCTGAGCTGGGAAGTTCATTTGGCAGCTCACCAGACTCAAGGCACTTGGACAGAAGTGGAAGAGGATTTCAAGGTCCTGGATGCTCTGCAGGCTTTCCAGACTCATCTCCTGCCTGGTCCTCTGCTGGTGCAGACAGACAACATGTGTGGTGTATTACATCAGCAAACAGGGGAACTTACTCTTATCCCCTGTGTTGGGAGGCGTGAGGGTTTGGTACTGGGCCATAGAGTATTATCTGGAGCTCTCAGCCGTATATGATCCAGGCATCCAAAACGTCTTGGCGAACAGTTTTATCTGCCCCTGGTTACAGGCTCATGAGTGGGAGCTTGTTCGGTGGTCGAAGATCTGTTCGACAGATGGAGTTGATCAGATTTGGACCTTTTGCATCCCGCTCAATGTAAAACTGCCACTTTGTTGCTCGCTCAATCCGGGTCTGCAGTTTTTGGTGAGACGCATTGTCCCTCTCCTGGAAGGGAGGTTTCTGTATGCCTTCTCTCCTTCCCAGTCCTTCAAAGGGTACTGCTTAAACTCCAGTTGGAGGGTGGAGATGATTCTCATAGCTCCTTCTGGCCACATCAGATTTGATTCCTCTTACTGCAGCAGCTTGCAGTGGAACCTCCAGTGCCCTTGCCGCTGTACACCGGCCTGCTTTCCCAAGACCAGGGCACCCTGGTCCATCCGAATCTAAAGTCTCTGCAGCTCCATGTGTGGCACCTGTGGACTTAGCCAGTGCCTGCTTTGGAGTCTCTCCTAGGGTTACCGACATTCCGGTGGCTGCTAGAAGCCCTCCACCAAAACCACTTACACCATGAAATGTAAATGCTTTTCCCTTTGGGTTACTTCACGCTGGCTGGGACCCTTCACCTGTCTGGTGAACCAGGTGCTAGAGTACCTTCTGTCCCTTCAGATTTGGCTTGGGTACTCCTCCTCAAGGAGCATCTTTCTGCCATCTCTGTGTACCATGCATCTATTGAGGGCAGAGCCATGGCTCAACTTGAGGTATCTCGCAACTTTCTGCTGGGCATTCTGCATTTGAAACCCCCATTCGGGACCCAGTTCCTCCATGGGACCTCAGTTTTATGTCAGAGAAACTCACATTACCTCCTTTTGAACTGACCACAATTGCAAGCCTGCGCTTTCTGTCGTGGAAAGTGCTGTTTTTAGTTGCTGTTACTTCTGCTTGAAGGATTTCTGAGCTTCAGGCTGTTATGTGTATGGAGCCTTATTTCGATTTTCACAAAGACAGGGTGTCTTGCTTACTAATCCAAGTTTCTTCCCAAGGTGGTGTTGGAGTTTACTTTGAACCAACCTTTGCCCTTACCCATTTATTATTATGAATATTCCAATCAGGGAGAGGCTTTGCTCCATAATTTGGATGTACATAGAATCTTATGAAACTATACGCACCGGACCAAGACTTTGAGGAAGTCTGATCAGTTATTCAGTTCATTCGCCCAGAGAGAGGGCACTCCTGTTTCAAACAGTGTTTGTCTAAGTGGTTAGCAAATTGTATTGTTTATTGCTACCGTAAGTACAACAAGACTTCCGGGAGTAGTTAGAACCATTCACCAGGGATATGGCCAACTCCACGGCCTGTTTCAGAATGTTTCTGCTGTAGACATTTGTGCAGCTGCCATCCGGAGTTCTGTCCACTCCTTTAACAAGCATTACAGTCTGGACATTGCTTCCTGT
This sequence comes from Neoceratodus forsteri, assembly GCA_016271365.2. Classification (NCBI taxonomy): domain Eukaryota; kingdom Metazoa; phylum Chordata; order Ceratodontiformes; family Ceratodontidae; genus Neoceratodus; species Neoceratodus forsteri. The sequence continues at coordinate 645,722,614 of CM028133.1, read as the reverse complement.
TTTGGCCTTGCCACTATACAGGGCCTTCTTTCTTAGGCCATTGGTAGCTGTCTCATCTCCTCCTGGTGCTACTTCCTTTACACTACCAGAATTGTTTGGGACTCAGTCCTACCAGTGTTGGCCTGCTACAAGAGCCTGCCTTGAAGTAAGATAGTACAGTTACATAATAACTTACTGTAACAGTAGATCTTCAAGAGGAGCTCTTGCAACAGGCCCTCATTTCTCTCCTCCTCCTTCCCCTTCTTTTCTCTGCTGTGTTCCTCTTCCATTTGTATGGGTTTTCTGCTTCCTTTCCTTCTTGGCTCTTGGAAACCTCTTTGGTTGTTCTTTGCTATTCATTCTGGGTCTCCATGGGAGAACCAAGGAGGGTATGGGAGACTGCTCACCTTAATAGGATAGGTCGACGTCAGAGGGTGATATCAGCAGTGGGCGGTCCCATGTGGTAGACTGCTAGCTAGAAAGTTTTCCATGTGTTCCTGGTGCCTGGCAGCTTAGTCCTACCGGTGTTGGCCTGCTGCAGAGCTCCTCTCAAAAGATCTACTGTTACGGTAGAGTTCTTATGTAACTGTACTTTTCTTCAGTATGACTGTATTTCCTCAGTTCTGCTTCTGCCTCAGTAACAGAAGATGGAACACAAATAGAGAAGCCACCTCTCATCTTCCATTTTAGTCACATGCCATGTAGATGTCACAGACAGAACCATACATGTCTTGCCTCTACTCTGGAGGCTGCACAATGTTTTGGGCTGTGGCCTGTGCCAGGTGATGCCCTCTTCATTGAGGATCATGCGCTCCAGCTTCTTTGGCTGGCTGGCTGATTGGGACCTGAAGTTATGGCCAAGAAGCCACAAGAATGCATCCATTGTGGCAGGGTCAGTGGCCCAACTCGCAGCCATGGAAGAAGCGGAGACTCCTCATCAGCCCTGGCTCTGCTCCTGGCTGGAAGCAGTGTCGGAGTGTCCTTCACTGGTGAATTCCAGGAGATGTGCTGGGCCCTCAGGCCTCATGGGAGAGCTCTGCCCACCACGGTAATAAATACAAGTGCCGCCAGCACTAGTTGTGGGGCAGGAGATCACACTCCTCCTGCTTCCTCAACTCCACCAACCACTCGAGCATGCCAGCGCTCACTTTGGTCGAGCCTTCTTTGATCGAGGCCAGGCTGCAAGCTCCACAGTGCCCGTGTCAGGCTTGCTGACCTCGACACTGGCTGATCAGGCAGTTGAGATTTTCTCGACCCTGTTGACCTGTTGGAGGAGGTTGATGAGGAGTCATCTCAACACTTCGGTGTTCTGGGTCCTCCAAAGGAGAACATAGACCGGTCAGTGTCCCTGACTAGCTCCACTCAGGAACAGCCTTAATCAGAGATCATTCCACCTAAGCTGATGCACATTATTTGTACTGCACCCTGGTGGCTTCTCCTCAGCGTCAACCCTCAGATTAGTGATCAGGGTCGAGATCGGGAGTCAAGGCTGTGCTAGTACCCTCAGTCTAACTTTCGACTGGAAGCATTGCCATTGACATTCCTTGACTTCCTCGGACGAGCAGAGGTTCCAACATCACACGCGGGCGGCGCTACAAGAAACTGCTCTGACAGCAGTGGGCCATGGCAGATCAGAGTAGGGCTCTTCCCGACTCCTGTGGTTGACTGGCCAGTGCCAGTCAAGCCCAGCGGTCTGCCAAGACAGTTGTCTGCAACACCAGTCTCTCCACCCTTACTGAATCGGCCTCCACCACAGCCTTGGTGGGAGCCCTGAGTAAGGACTCCCGTGCTCACGGCCAGTGGAAATCACACAGTCAGGTGATACTAGAGTGGCCCACAGCGGCAAACGGTCGAGGGCTATTTTCAGGAGGCCTTGATGACTTGTGGCTTATGCAGTCAAGTGAGGATGCCATACCTTGAACTGTGGGTCTGTCAAGGAGCTGACTACCCATCATGGGCCAGTATCATGTGGGGCTGTCCCTCTGGAGCCTGTTCAGAAAGGGACAAGTACCCTTTCACAGACATCCTCGACAGGGACAAGATCCCGGGGTTGCCTTTCCCATGGCTGAGGCCATTTTGGGACTGGCCCTAAAGCTTTGGCAGCATCCAGCCTCCCTTTGCCCATATGGTCCACAAGTATGCACCCTTATGGGCTCTCTTTCCAGGTTCTCGGACTACCCTCGGCAGAAGGTCTGGTCTCGGACCTGGCTTTCTAGAAGTCCAGAAACCACAGTGATGTGGTTCTGTCCCCAACAAGGAGTCAAATAAGCTTGATCTTGCTGCCAAGACGGTCTGTTCTGCCTCCTGTCTTGGTTTCCATCAGGCAGACTACACCATGATGGTGGCCAGCTTTGGGCACACCCAGCTGGGAGTGCTTGATAATGTCCTGCCTCACTTGCCTGCTGACAGGCAGCTGCTGGTGAAAGTGGTCAAAGACCAAGGTCAAGCCTGGCTAAACACCAGCTCCAGATGGCCTTAGACATGGGTGAGTCCTGTGCCCATGCCATCACCGACCTGGCTGAGGCTTTCTGCTTTCACGGTGGACACCCGTGACGAGCTGACCAATGTCCCGTCTTGGGCATTGACCTCTTGGGTTCAGGAGTGGAAGGTCATCTCACGAGGAGATGCCTGCACTACCTGGACTCTGTGGCATTATCCCAGAAGGACCCAAGAAGTAGAAGCCAAAAAGAAAGCCTTCAATGTTGGTCCTCTCAGCCACAGAATCCTTGGCAGCATCTAACAGCAGGGCAATACCAAGCCTGTCACCCCAAGGTCAAGTGCTCTGGGCCAGGGGCCCAAAGAGGCAGGGGTAGGGAAGTGGTGCCCCTCTGGCCCCAGCAGTCAGTGCCCCTCCAAAGCTGATTGCTCAGGGGTATCTTCCTACCTTCTGTCCAGACCTTACCCATCTCCCTGTGGTGGGAAGGGTTCAGCGTCCAACATTACTTTGGACAGGTGGGTTCTCAAGGTGATAGGCAGAGGGTTGCTCTCGATTCTGAGGTTCTCCCGCCTTACCGATCCTACGCCCAAGGGAGTCCCCTGTGTCACAGGGACACGCCGTCCCACCCTCAGGAGGACATTGCTCAGCTCATTGTGAAAGGACTATGGCCTGTGTCCCTGACACCATAGCAAGTCTGGGCCATGTGTGCACCTGGTCCTAAAACAGATGAGGGGGCTGGTGAACCATACTGGTTCTTAATGATCTAATCAGTGCATGCAGAAGCACAAATTCCAGATGGTCACTCTGAATCAGAATATACCGCTCCTGAATCAGGGCATGTGGTTCTGCTCCCTGGACTTCCAGGATGTGTTCTTCCACATCCCAGTCCATTTGTCCCACTGGCAGTACCTCCATTTTCACGCAGAAGGGTTCTGTATTATTTATTTGAATTTTGATGACCGGTAGGTCAACTGAGACAAAACTTTTCAGTGACTTAACGAGGAATAAAACATTCCAAGAACAAAACATAATACAATAATACACATAGAATAGTACAATGAGTCACAATATACAGTTAAGCCATAGGTAAATAACAACAGTACCCAAGTAGACAATAACCAAGGATTCAGAACTACAGGCAGTTTGCAGGTAGCCAGGAGGCATATTAACATTTTATACCATGTGCAGGGACATTTATGCCATTCACATATTAGATGTCAACAATTTAAACAGCAAGATAACTAAGAATAGCCAGATTCAACTGCATTTGGTTAGACATATGGGGTTTAGGTTACAGCCAGATGTAATTCTAGGTAGAGAAGGCGTGAGAAGTGGGGAGAACAGCTTGTCTTTGAGATAGGAGAGAAGGGAGGCTGATTGTGACCATTGTGAAGATTGAGAGAGACGCACATTAGTCACATGTGGTCTTACTTGTTAATAACAGTTACCTCTGCATTGGGGTGGTTTGAAGAACTCATCCTTGTAGAGTTTTTAAATTGGTTAATGGTTTTGCAGGAAAGTAGAAGGTGGAGCAAATTGTTCCAAATTCTGGGGGCAGTGACAGCATAGGATCTTTGTCCTATCTTTATCCTGGCCTTCAGGAGCTCCAGTAATGTTAGGCTAGAAGATCTTAGTACACGAGGGTAGGTTTTGGGATAGCAGGACCATCAGACTTGGGGGCTGATGAATCAACTTAAGGTGGTACAGTGCAGGGGAAGTCGATTTTGTTGTCAAGGTTGGCCAACTTAGTTTGTTGAGTACAAGGCAGTGTTGAGTATGGGTAGGGGCTGAGGTGGCAAAGCTAGCTATCATATGGTATGTCTTTTTAGTTTGTTCAGTAATGGAGCCTTAACAGAGTGGATGACAGGTGCTGCATAGAATAGACCAGGGAGTAGGTGGCAGAGGCAGTGGTCACTCTGGCATGCTTTGAGAGGTAGAGTGCTGAGCGGTAGAGCAGCCCAAGTTTTGGATTAGTGGTTTTGATGGTGGTGTTTATGTGTGATTCGAGCACTAGGTTCTCATCAAGCGTGAGTCCCAAGTATTTGAATGATGAGACATTTTCCAGTGGAGTACCTGAGGAGGTTTTAAGAGGAAGGGTATGTCATATGGAGTTTTGAAGGAGTGTGACGAAGAGCATAGTTTTGTTTTTTTTTTCTCATTGAGAACCAGTTGCTTATTTAAGAACCAAGATTCTAGGGCGTGAAGTCTAGCTCAAGATTCACGGTCAGGGTCCAGATATCCTTGAAGATCTGTAGAGTACATCATCCACATAGAGTTGTACTGATGCACCACCAAAGTTAAGAGGCAGATCATTGATGAATAAGGAAAACAGTAGGGGACCAAGTATGGACCTATGGTACCCGTCAGTGATTGGTGCTAGACGGATAGTGTGTTTGCCCATTTGACACATTGAGAATGATTTGCTAGTTAATTTGAAAACCATGTAAGGAGTTATTATCCAGTCCGATGTGGTGAAGTTTAGCTATGAGCAGGGAGTGATTAACAAGGTCAAAGGCCTTAGTTAGGTCTACAAAGACTGCGCCGTGGCTTGGCCCAGATCCATGTTATTGATCAAGTCAGAGGGTGAACGTAGGAGGGCAGAGTCAGTTCCATGGTGTTTACGGAAACCATGCTGAAAGTCTGTGAAGATGTTTGTTTGTTCAAAGAATAAGTACAACTGGTCGAGAGGATTCGTTCTTGAATTTTTGCAATAGGGCAGAGGATAGAAATTGGTCTGTAGTTTTGGGCTGTATCAGTTGGGCCAGATTTGTGGACAGGTACCACTACCGCTGTTTTCCATTTGTCAGGGATAGAGTGGGTGACGAAGATCGATTGATTAGCATCAAGATGGCAGGGCAAGCACTGATGTCCCAGTGAAGAGGAATTTAGGGGCATGGTATCAAAGCCTGGAGAGCTATCACATTTGAGACTCTTGAGCAACTTTAGGACCTCTAAATTGGTGGTAGTTTTATATGAAAGGAGGGACAGTTGGTCTTGTGTTGATGTTGATTGGTATTGTAGTAGAGCAAGAGGGGAAGACTGTGTTTGTAGGAGTAAGGTCTGTAAAGAAGTTGTTTATTCCAGTGGCAATGTCCAGAGGTGTTGTGAGAGTGGCTTCATTAGTGTTCATGGTTCGGGGAACAATGCATTCTCTACCTTTCAGTAGGGTATTCATCTGGTGCCAGAAGCTTTTAGGGGTGGTAAGGTTTGTTTTTGTAAAGATATGAGATAGTCTCTTTCAGCCACCTTTATTTTATTTTGTATAAATTGCGGTTAATATAAATAATCCAATCAGTATGTACCCCAGATCTCTTAAAGGTCTTCCAGGCTTTATCAATGTGCACATGAGACCCCTTCAGGTCATTAGTTAGCCAAGGGCAGGAAGCCTTTGGATCTTCTGGTTTTACATGGGGCGAGAGAGTCAAGGGCAGCTGTGAACATTTAGATAAGATAGTTAAGGGCCTGATTTATTTCATGAAGGGTAATAATTGGTGACCATTCGATGGAGGCTAGGCAGCTGTTGAATTCTTCCTCATTGAACTTGGTCATATCCCTGGTTTTGATTATTTTGGGGGTGGATGGGTGTAGAGCTGTTCCAGACACAATAGGTGGGTGAGGGATCACCAGGAGTCTGGGAAGATACCAGCAGCTTTGATGTTAGCTGGCATGCATGCTGATTATGATCCAGTCGAGGAGCTGTGTCTCCCAGACTTCTTGTTAAGTCTAGTGGGTTGCTCTATGATCTGCATGAAATTAATGTCCACCAGAGCAGAGTGGTACTGCATGTTTTGTGAGCCAAGCCAGTTAAGGTTAAACTCACCACATACCACTGTGCCATGTCTGGGGATGTTGTCCAGGCTGGTATTAACCTCCTCATAAGAGGATGCATGTCTGGGAGGCAGATAAATGCAGCCTAACACCAGTTTCTTGGACCCACCAAGAGTGATGGTGATGAAGATATGCTCAGCCAGAGGGTGGATATCCAAAGTCGTCTATTTCATCAGCAGTCAGTTCAGTCCTGGCATAGATCACGACACCCCACATTTTCCACGAGCCGGTCCTTCCTAAAGGTGGAGAATCCAGGAAGGATAACTTCATGAGATTTGATGTCAGGTTTTAGCTAGGTTTCAGATATGCATAGGATGTCAGGTTTATGAAGCTGGGTCCATGCTTCTAGCTCAGGCATCTTACCCCTGATGCTTTGATATTTGTGTGAGCTCTTTGAGCCCTGGGGTTGGTCCGAGTGAGCAGCTGTCTCAGGAGTTTGGTATGCTTCCACAGTGGGTGTTAGTGGTGCAGCCTGAATTCAGCCCAGGGTTTAGTTCAGTGTCCCCGGATAGCAGCATAGTACAGAGGTGACACTGCATCAGAGTCACGGAAGAAAGGTAATTTACATCACCGTCTGGATTGAGTTGTTATGGTGAGGGCTGTTTTACACGCAGGGCTAGCAATTGGAGACATGGACGCTAGAAAACTCCAGACAGGAGGGATATAATGTTGGTCGAGAATAGGGCATTGATTGGAGGTCATTAGGGACCTTGAAGTAGTAAGGGCTGGTGATGGCTCATAATGCAGCAGAGTGCCAAGCAAATTAGTACCACTCCTGTACATTTTAAGCGTAGCATGGTTGTGGTATGTAGTGGGACTTCCTGGGAGCTGTTAGTCTGACCAGAGATGGTCCAGAGATGGTGGAACTAAGGATTAGTTTGAGTGTCCAGCCAACCACAACATAGTTGGAGTGGCTTAGAAGCATTTAACGGAGGTCTGTGGTGGGGGTGGGGCGGACTGAAAATCGGTGGCGGCATTGCAAGGACAGGCATACCTACCAGGAACCAGGGCTGCTTTTACCTGGTAGGGAGATCCACGGAGCTTTGTCGGCCGTGGCGTACAAGTCCAGTGAAGCCTCTGTCCAATAGGGGAGAGGCAGCAGCTTCTGGCCAATCCTGTTAGGGTAGCGCGGGGCTGTGGGCCAGTGAATGCAAAGCAGTAGAACTAGGTGGCGAGCCTTACCTTAGTGCTAGAGGACCTGACCCGGGTCTCGGCCTTCAGCCGGGTGCAGAGCTTCTGTTGTGGGGGACGGTCTCGGCCCGCTCGGTCGATGCTTCGAGGAGGCGTGGAGCTGCCTTAGTGCCAGAGGACGGAGCAGGTCTTGGCCTTCAGGCGGGTGCAGAGCTTCTGTTGTGGTGACAGTCTGTGGTCTGTATCAGTTCCAGGTCATGCCTTCGGCCTCTCGTCCCACTCCCAGGGTCTTCACCAAGTGCAAGGCAGTGTTAGCAGCCTTCCTGTGGTGCCAGGGTATCAGGGTATACCCTTGCCTGGATGACTGGCTGATTACCATGCCAATGCAAGGAGGCTGTGGAGCAGTCCAGGATCTGGCCTCCAGACCTTCAGAGACTTGAGCCTCTTGGTCAGCCTGGCCACGTCTGAACTGATCCCCACCAGTTGATTCACTTCATCTGGACAGAGTTAGACTCCCAGCAGGCAAGGCACCCTCTCTGTGGACTGGGCACTGGATCTTACTTCCTTTGCCTGATCATTTCAGGTCGGTGCTTGCACTCTGTCTAAGATTTCCTCGACTGCTGGGGTACATGGTGTTTTGGTGCAAATCCTCTGGTGGATACGGCAGCTGCAGTGGGAGTTGGGCCATCAGTGGTCTCAGTGCCTAGGACACTTGGACCAGCCTGCCATAGTGACCCAGCCGATGTGGGATGCCATCCAGTGGTGGCTGGTCCCAGAACATCTGGAGGAGGGAGTCCCATTTGTTCACCTAGAGCTGTCACTTTCATGACAGACTCATCTCTGGTGGTGGGGAGTGCACCTGGGGGCACAGGGCCCATGGTTTGGTTTCTGGTCACCTGGGTCCGTCACCACATCAACCTACTGTACAGTATGGCTAGTTCTTGCTGAATTTGCTCCTTTGGTCAGGGGTCAGGTTATACAAGTCAGACAGACAACACCACGACCATGTTCTACCTGAACAGGCAGGGAGGCACGCACTCTTGTTTCCTTTTGTCTGGAGGCCCTCTGCCTGGACTTTCATCGCAGCCTGGGTGCAGATCTCCTGGTGATTCATGCTACTGGAGTGGAGAATCAGCTGGCAATCACTCTCAGCCAGGTTGGAGAGATGTTGCATGGAAGGACCCTACAACAGTGGGTGGTGAACCACCTGTTCTCCCTTTGGGGCACACCTCAGGTGGACCTGTTTGTCTCCTGGGGAATGCAAAACTAACACTGTTTAGTGCCCACCACCCCAGAGTCTGGGACACTGATGAGGATGTCTTCTGAGGCTCTAGACCCAAGGCCTCGTGTACGTATTTCCTCCTTGCCTCTGATCCACAGTGTGGTGACCAAGGCCCAGAAGGACAAGGCACGGATGATCCTGTTAGCTCAGGACTGGCCACGGCAGGTCTGGTAGCCGGATCTCCTCAGCCTCAGCAATGAGCCTCTGTGGTGGTTGCCTCTTTGCCTGGACCTGCTGACCAGATAGCAGGGAAGGTCTCTGCACGAACTTCAGTCCTGCACCTCACAGCCTGGTTCTTCAGCAGCTGGAATTCCAGGCTTTGGTTCTTTCAAAGATGTGCTCCACATTGTGAGGCCTCCTGAAGAGTCAACTCACCAGTGCTACATCTTTAAATGGAAAAGGTTTTCCATTTGTTATGTACTATTTAGAGCAATTAATTGCCCAGTGTACTGGCAGGGAACAGCAGTTCTAGGGATATAGATATGTTGTTCATCCACACTGTCTGGCAGGTTCCTTGCCCTTTAAATCCTGCGGAAGGTCTTCAGGCTGGCTCCTCCTCCACCACCCAGGTGGTAAAACTCTCAGCTCCGCCCCATGGCGCCAGATCGTCCTTACCGCTTGGAAGCTCAGGTTCCCTACTTAACGCTCTGCATGTTAGACTGGATCCTAACTCTTCAGTTCATCGAAACTCGTTTTAAAATTCTCAAGACTTGGTTTCCCTTTTCCCTCGCTGACTCACGTGGACCGTCGACTCCCAGTTTTGGCGGGTGCCCTTGTAGGCCGAAGATGTCCAGGGCGGATCCGCCTCCGTCGTCTACTGCCTCGGCCTAGAACCACGACCACGCAGGTCCTGCGAGTCTTGCTGTTCGCTCTCGGCCAACGTCTTGGAGGACCGCGCTGCCCGGTTGAAGCTTAGGCGCCCTGAAGCACTACCCGCCGGTAAAGTCGAAAGAGGCCCGTTGGGTGGTTACCGCGGTGGCTGGCTCGGCTGAGCAGCTCGAGCAGATGATCGCCCTCGAGGAGGGGCGGCCAGGCCGCATCTTCCTCCTCCTCGATCGTGGCTTTTATCCGCTCTCTTTGGGTACCTCGTATTCTGCTTTGTTCAAGGAGCTTTGCCATTCCCTTTCCACGAGAAGAGAGGGCCATCGGGACATTCCACTTGGTCCAAAGAAGGATCCCAAGGGTAAGTCCCATCGTTGGCATTCGTGGGGAGGGAGGTCCCCTTCCCGGACAGCCAACCGTCGACTTGATCGAGGGTTGCGGCTAAGGCTGCTGGCTTCAGGCGTCCCGTCATGTCAGCCGGCCGAGACAGCCGTCGGCAGTCGAGATTTTTCTTGACCCGTCGGACGGTTTGTCGACTGGTGAAGCCGACAACCTTCTTCGCCGGTTCCCGGTGGAAACTGAGGATTTGCCTGCGCCATCGGTGCAGCCGTCCCAGTTAAAACATCCGAGCCGAGGAGGAGCTGGTGTCCCCGCTCCTCCCAGGCCCGCCTCGGACACACGGGATCTCGGTCACACCGAGGATCTGATCTCGGTCTCGGACCTCTTTTCAGTCCAGCCGATCCGCCGACATCCGGCGGTCTCGTCTCGGCACGGTGAGCGGCGATGCCGCTCCTCCTCTCTTCCTCCTCGGATGAGGAGAGGCTTCAGCAAATTGCGCCAACGCTACGAGGAGCTGATGTGGCAGCAGTTACTTTTGTCCGGGACTAAGTCGACACCGATGCCTTCCCGGCCATCAAGTGGCTGTCACCCGAGCGGCGAAACAGCCTCTCGCTGCAGTCGAGATGCCCAAGCCTGGGCTGGTTGTTCGGCTGAAAACTGCTGCCCACCAATTGTGGTGGAACCTCCGCCTCCACAACTGAAATCGGGGCACCGACCAGGACTCTCGGTCGGCTCAAGGCCCTGCCCCACAGGTTGTCAGTCACCCTCACTCCCGACCCGTCCTCGGCAGGTGGAGGGTGGCTCAGTCCTAGGCAGCTCTTGCGGACTCTTCAGAGTCCAACAACGACTCCTCCCTGTTCTCCAGGCAGGTTGACCTGGAGTCTTCAGGGGCCAGTCACTGAATGGCCCATCGTCCTTTATGGGTCTGCTTGGCTCATCTCGGAGTCCACGGGATGCAGCTCAGACCCATTCCAAATGGGCCAGTGTCTGAGCGGAGATACTGGACTGACGGGATTCACCCACGGAGGTCTTTCCTGTGGCTGAGGCCATTGTCGGCCCAGCCTTGAGCTTTGGCAGCAGCCTGCTTCCTGTCCCGCGCCATCGGCCAGGATGGCCAGGAGATGTCTGCGGTCCCTACTGGCTCTTTCCCGGGTTTTGGGCACCCCTCTGCCAGGGGTTGGTCACCGACAGCGTTTTCCGGTGTTCGGGAACACTAGGATGTGGACAAGCCCCAACAAGGGTTCAAAAGCTGGACTCGCGGGCGCAAGGTGTGCGCTGCGTCCTCCCTTGGCCCCTCCGCCAGGCCAGCTCGGCCGTGCTGATGGCACACTTCTCCCATGCCCTCTTGGGCTCCCAGGATGAGGTGATCCCTCCCGCCCGGCCGACCTCCAGACCACGGTCCAGCAGGTCCGGTACCAGGAGGTAGGCGGTGGCGAGCAGCAGCTCCAAACAGCTCTGGATATAGGGGACTCCTGTGCCAGATCGGTTTGCGGCCGCAGTGGCCATGCGCTGCAGAGCATGGCTGAGGATATCCACCTTTACGGCGGATACCCAGCACAAGTTGGCGGATGTCCCTTCTTGGGGACTGACCTCTTCGACCCTGGGTGGAAGGTCACCTCCAGCGGATCGAAAAGTCCAGTGCCACCCTGGACTTGGTCACTTCTGCCCAGAAGGACAAAGGCCGCCGTCAGCAGCAGCACAAGCCCTTTCGTCCTTCTGCGCCTCATTGTAACAGCACCAGCATCAGGGCCAGCGAGGCTCGTGCTTGGCATCCCAAACCCAAGCGCGGCTTCCTCCAACAGGAAGCAGGGAGGTAAAGGCCCAGGAGGTCCCTCGGCGGTTCTTCCTCCAAGCCTGCCCAGTGACGGGTTGAGGGTGTTGCCCCAGCCTCGTCACTCCCCTGGGTTCCCCGAGGGAGCTCACGCCACTTCCTTTCCGCCTGGTCGCTATCACCACGGACGTCTTATTAGAGATTCCTCCGCTTCCAGAGCAGAGGGATCTCTTTACAAGATTCGGGCCATGCCCTTCGGCCTCTCCTAGCTCCCAGGGTCTTCACCAAATGCATGGCAGTGGTGACAGCATTCCCTTCACCCGAAGGGTCCGGGTGTACCCTACCTGGGCGACTGGCTGATTGCAGCCCCTCAGAGCGGAGGTGGGCGGTCAGAGATCTGGCCCTCCAGGTTTGCTCTCCAGATTGGCCTCCTCATCAAGCGAGGCCAAGTCGAACTCGTGCCAAAGCAGGTGATACATTTCATCGGGGCAGAGCTCGACTCTCTTTGAGCCAGAGCACGGCTCCCGGACAGGTCGAGGTTCTTTCCTCCTTTGCCCAATCATTTCTGGTTGGGCAGTCGCTCCCTGCCCAGGACTTCCTGCGCCTCCTGGGCCTCATGGCGGCCTGAACCAGCATGGTTCGTTGGGCCTTCAGTACATGCATCCCCTTCAATGGGGACTGGCCAGCCAGTGGTCACAGCACTTCAATCCGTTGGATCAGCTAGTGACAGTGACCCAGGGGATGTGGGCAGCTCTCCAGTGGTGGACCGTTCCAGCACTTCTGCAGGAGGGCACCCGTTTGTCCACCCAAAGCCAGCGGTCTCTCCATCGACCGATGCCACTCTGATGGGTTGGGGTGCCCATCTGGAGAGCACAGGCGCCGACCTCTGGTCCCCTCAGAGTCCGATGCCACATCAACCTGCTGGAGCTTGAGCAGTTCATCTAGCCCTCACCGCCTTCGCTCCGTTTCTCTAGGGGTCAAGTGGTTCAGGTCCAGACGGACAATACCACGACCACGGCCGCTCCATGCCTCTGTGCGGAAGCTCTCACATTTGGTCACTCGTGCGCAGCCTGGGCAGATCTCCTTGCCATTCTTGTGGCGAGGCCTCCAACACCCTGGCTGATGCCCTAAGCCAGATAGGGGCTGCGTCTCACAGTGGTGTCTCCTGCGAGGTAGTACAGATCTCTTCTCCCACTGGGGCACACATGGCGGACCTGTTTGCCTCCAGTGAGAATGCTGGCTGAGACTGTTTCATGCCCACCTCAGCAGGGCTCGCTGCAGGGGATGCCTTCTCGGGCCGTGGACCCGGGCCCCTTCTACGCCTTTCCCCCATTTCCCTTGATCCACAAGGTGCTTCTCAAGGTGAGGAGGGACAAGGCACAGGTGATTCTAGTAGTCCCAGAATGGCCCTGTCAGTTCTGGTATCCAGATCTCCTCAGTCTCAGCTCCAGGCTCGAGGCGGCTTCCAGCCCGCCCAGACCTGATCTCAGTCAATCAGGGAAGGTATTCCATCCGGACTTTCAATCCCTGCACCTGACGCTGCCTGGTTTCCTGGCTGACTAGAGTTCCAGGCCTTGGGTCTTTCCGGCGAGGTCCTCCAGCGTCGTTGAGGCGTCCCGTAAGAGTCGACCAGAAAATACTCGCCTTCAAATGGAAGAGATTTTCCATTTGGGTGTCAGGCAAGGGCCTGGACCCTTCCTCCTCTTCCTTGGCAAGCATTCTGGACTACCTGTGGTCCCTTTCTCAGCAAGGGCTTCGGTTGACAACCCTTAAGGTGCCTGGCAGCCATCTCTGCTTGCGGGCGCGGGCCAGGAAGCAGTCGGTGGTAGAGGAGAAGGTGGTGGGCGCTTTCAAGGCCTTGATCACATATCCCTCCGGTGCGAGAACCTCCACCTCCATGGAATCTACTGCTGGTATTGGCTAAGGTCATGGGCAGGCCATTCGAACCAATGCACAGGTGTGATATCTCCCACCTGTCGTGGAAGACCGCCTTCTTGGTGGCTATCATGTCAGCCAGAAGGATGGGAGGCTCAGGCGCTTTCCATCGGTCTCCTTATCTGGTCTTCCACAGGGACAAAGGTTGTCTCGCCCCCACCGAAATTCCTTCCGAAGGTGGTGTCGGAGTTTCACCTTAACCAGGTGTTGACTCTGCCGGTGTTCTACCCCAATCACACCTCGAGGGCTGAATATAGGGTCTATACTTTGACCCTAGAAGAGCGCCGCTTATTATAAGGAGCGGACGGCTGAAGTTCGGGAGAGGTTCGCCAGCTGTTTGTCACCTACGCTTGAAGCCGTACCTGGCAGACCTGCAGCCAAGCGGATGATAGGCAGGTGGGTCACCTCCTGCATAGATTTCTACTATAGGTTGGCGGGCATGGAGCCTCCCAGAGGATAGAACTCCATTCTACCCCATACCGCTGCATCGGTAGCTGCTTCAGGGGCGTCCCTATCAGGAAATCTGCAGGGCTGCTACCTGGAAGTCAGCACATACCTTCATCACCCACTACCACATCGACCTTGAGTCACGCCGGGATGCTAGTTTTGGGGTCTCGGTTCTCCAGTCTTTATTCCCTAAGTAGGGGTGTGCGCCTTGCCTCCCTTCTCCGGGAGAACTGCTAGGAGTCTGCCAGACAGTGTGGATGAACAACATATCCATGTCCTGAAATACAAGGTTACTCACCTGTAACAGGAGTTCTAGGAATGGTATATATATTCATCCACCCACCCACCCGACCATCGCGTCTTCGACGACAACCCTAGCTTCCAGCGGGCTAGATCTGGCGCTGGTGCGGAGCCAGAGTTTTACCACCGGTGGGTGGGAGGAGCCAGCTTGAAGACCTTCGGAAGATTTAAAGCGGCAAGGAACCTGCCAGACAGTGTGGATGAACAACATATACCATTCCTAGAACTCCTGTTACAGGTAAGTAACCTGTATTTACAGTTTGAATTACAGTTGAGACCATGTTTTCGCCCCCCACCGACAACGACATTTGCCAGCGAGTCCCCACAGCAACTACAGCACCATGCCGCTGTGGGAAACCCGCTGGAACCTGGCGCTGTCTGTCAGGTGTCCTGCACCCCCAATCAGCTCAACTCAGGTTGATAATCCTAAAGTTGGGGGGTGCAGTCAAAACCCTCCTTAAACACAGATGGGAGTGAGGCTGGCGGCTGACTGCAGAATGGTCAACCTACCGGTGTCACTGACAGGGCGTTCGACATATATTTTGTCGACACCCATCGTGGATCCTTTTTAAATATTGGGGATGGGATGAATCCTTTGTTCCGTGACGGTGGGAGGTATAATTGGTACCCTTGTATGACAGTTTCTGTAGATAGAATAGGAGATGTCATACCTATAACTCCGTCTGTTTAAATATTTTAAGGTATCTGGCTGCTGATACTATAATTTATTTGGTTTTCCTTTTGGTCCCCTGTCCATCATATGAATCCCTTCTTTGTAGCTTTTATTTTCTTTAAGGTATTTTTTTCTATGTCTCTGGAAAACATATATTTACATGATTGACTATTCATCAGCTCTCTGGTTTATGCTACATCGTTTATATGATTGCATATTATTTCTATTTCGGTTTTGACATGTAATTTAGTATATAATTGTATGTATGGAATATTATCCTGAGAAACAAAATAGAGTAGAAAAAAGAAAAGATTTTCCATTTGGTGTCAGGGCATGGAGTTTGATCACCTTGCCTACCCTGTGGCTAGTATCCTTGAATACTTCCGTTTCCTCTCACAGCTGGTGCTGTGAGCATAACTCTCACAGTGCACCTGGCAGCCGTCTCTGCATGTCGGTCATGGGCTGTATGTTGACAGTGGCCCAGTAGCAGGTGGTCATGCACTTTTCAAGGGGCTGGACCACCTGTCCCTTGGTGCATGAACCACCACCACCACCATGGTACCTACTGCTGGTGCTGGCTGTGCTCATGGTCAAGCCATCTGAGCCTTTGTACAAGTGTGAGATGTCACACCTGTCATGGAAGATGGCCTTCACGGTGGCCATCATGTTAGCCAGAAGGATAAGTGAGATCCAGGTGCTCCGTGGAGTCTCCATATCTGGTCTTTCACAGGGACAGAGTTGCCCTTCACCTTGACCCAAAGTTCCTCCTAAAGGTTCTGTCGGAGTTCCACCTTAACTAAGTGATGAACCTTCCTGTGCATTATACCAGTCTTCAGAGGCCAACTGCAGGTGCCATACTGTGGACCTGCAGCAGGTTAGTTAGTTAATATTTTATTTCTTATTATTGCAACCAGGCACAAGAGTACAGGTTGACGTTCTATACATAATAAAAAGATAAACTATACATATTCCAGATACAAAACATAACATTGAACAATTTAAAAAGGAATAAAATGTAACATTCATTTCACCACATTTAAGTATTGCACAAACAATGATTTACTATAGGTTTGCGTTCTTACCACAGATTTTTCCCACATCTCCTGATTTTGCAAATTATATCCTGACATATTCCTCGATATAAGTGAACAATGCAATTTATAGTCAGGCTCACAGATTTTTTAAAACCTCTTTTGTCATTTTTCTCTTCTAATATCTAACCTATCAAGCCCACATTTAATCAAAGCTTCCTATAACTCACATCCCATCCAACAGTTGCTCTAAGTACCCTTTTGTACTCTTTCTAGTTCTTCAGATTCACTTTTTGTGAGGCCACTGTGCCGTCAGGAGCCCATAGTCAACCACCAGTCTAACCACTGTCGTAAAATAGTAAACCAAATCTGAGTCATTCAAACCTGCACATCTATAACAGTTGTATAAACCCACTGTTTTGTTTTTTTTTACTTTACTTAAAAGCTGTTCTGCCCAAGAAAATCGTTATGAAAAAATAAATCCCAAATATCTAACTTGCTAACTGCTTCTACCTCACCCCCAAAAGACAATCCTTTTATCTAAGTCCATTTATTCTGCTTACCAAAACTTTGGGTTTTGTAGGACTGATTAATATGAACTTTTTCCCTGACCACATTTGTATATAACCCAAATCACTTTGCATAGTACTATCTTCAACATTTTCCCAAATATCCAATACTATAGTGTCACCACGTACTTTATACATGGGCCCTTAGTTTCTAGATCATTTATCATAATTAGAATTAATAACGGCCCGCACTATGTAGAGCACACGACTGACTTCGGGTGAGGCTCACCAGCTGTTTGTAATATACACTGTAGCCATGCCTCGTAGACCGGCAGCAAAGCTAACAGTTGGCAGGTGATTTATATCCTGCATCGACCTCTGCTATAGGTTGGCTGCTAGGGAGCCTCCTGTTGGGCTTAAGGCTCATTCCAGCAGACATACCGCTGCCTTGGTGGCTGCTTCAGGGACATCCCTATCCAGGAGACCTGCAGGGCTGCTATCTGGAAGTTAGCACACACCTTCATTTCCCATTACAGCATCGAACCATCGACCTTGGTTCTCCAGTGACAGGTGTCATCTGGGGTTTATATTTATCGTTATTGTTTCATTTTATTACTTCTAATTGTTATGCGATTAGTGACATCATTATTAATGCATAGGTTTGCACTATTATGGCCTAACACGTTTGCTATGAATTCATCCTTGATAAAGCTCCACCGGGAGCGAAACGCCACTGGTGGTTTGAGCAAGCTGTGGGTATGGTATCATTACACCACTGAGCTTTTATATTGTATTGTGAGTATGGAGCTAAATGAATGGTCTAATTTACTCAGCTTATTTGTCTCCATATAGTGTTCGCTTCTAGCCAGTCCAAAGGGAAGTGTGCAAGACTTTTCTGTTGGTCTGTGTTCTTGCTTTGCACTGCACATCTCTTACCTGGGCAACCCCTTTGTGTTGCTTAACTACATCCATGCCCCTAGAAAATAGGTTACTCACCTGTAACTGTAGTTCTAGGAGTGGTTTATAGTTCATCACACCACCCACCTGGCCTCCCATGGCAAGTGGCACATAGATCCTGCTTCCAGCATGCAGGATGTCATGGGGCAGAGACGGAGGATACACTGCTCAGATGGTGGGATGAGCTTAACTTAAAGACTTTACGATGAATCAGCACTTCCTATGAAACTGCCAATGTGTAGCTGTGACCACATACCACTCCTAGAACTGCCATTACAGGTGAGTAAGCTATTTTTCTAGGATGTAGATATGTTGTTCTTATCCACACTTGTTGGTATGTCCCTTTCCTTTAAATCTTGCCAGATGGTCTAAAAGCTGGCTCCTCCCACCCACCCAGGTGGTAAATGCCTCGGCTCCACCCATTGATGCCAGATCTTCTTTTCCTCTTGGGCGATTCAGGATCCCTCCTTACACGCTCTGCGTTGAGTAGGCCCTGGCGCTTAATACTTTGGCTAGTTTACGAAAAAAAACTTGTTTGAGTTTCTCCATGTAAATTCATGATTGCAGCAACGCAATGGAGGATAAGTTCTCACCGGGTTTTAGCGGTGTCTTTCTTGAGCAGAAAATGTCCCGTGCAGCCTGCATTCCATACATCTACTGTCTGGGCCATGCGCTGACCCCCAGACCTGCGATTTTTGTCGCGCCTTCCATCCGCAAGTTTTGGATAATCATTTCACATGCTTGCAGCTTGGACGACCAAACGGCACCCACTGGTCAAATCTAAAGATGCTCGTCATGTGGTCTCAGCGCTAGGATCCACTGACCAACTGGAGCAGATGAAAGCCTTCGAGGAGGAGGTGGCTCGTGCTGCCAAGCAATCCTCTTCCGTATCAGTTTTTGTCCTGCTCAAACTGTGCATCTCCTTCTCCGGATCCTTCAGGAAGATGTGCCAGTCTCTCCTACAAAGGAGAGGGCCTGTCCAGTTCACACACCTCCTGGTCCCATAAGAAGGACAAAGGATTGAGAGAAGAGTCTTCTAGCGTTGATGCTCTTGGGACAGAGAGAGAGCTTGGTCCCAGGAGTCCGTCTCAACCGGTCGAAACTGTGACCTCAGCTGCTGGCTTCATGGAACCCCCATCAGGCCAGCCGGCTCAGACACGTGGCTTGACGACCAGGTCAAAATTATAATTGACCTCGTCAACCCATTGCCAACTGATGAGGCTGGCAATTCTCTATGTAGAACTTGGTCCTACCGACTGACAAGGAGATCCAGCTAGTTGGGGCTCCACCCATGGTCTTGGTCCCGATCTGGAGGAGCAGCGGTTCCCCTGGCCCCTTCTGAGAAGCCCTGTCAGTCTCCTGATGGTCATCTTGTAGATCTCGGACCCCCTCAACTGATAGGCCGAGGAAGTCTCACAGGCGCTTTAGAAGAGGCGATGGCGCCTTGATCTCCTCATCCTTCTCAGGTGAGGAGAGGCTTCAACACAAGCTGCGTCATCGCTACAAGGACCTCATGTGGCGAGCTTATGCTGCCTGGTCTGAAGTTGACCCTGGCTTCTACTCCGGCCATCACTTGGCTGTCGCCTCCAGTCCGGCACCGACTCCTCTGGAGCCAGTCGACACTGTTCCTCTGCCTGCGGAGCTGGTGAAGACCCTGCTTGGCTGAAGCTGGCCTCTCCACCTATTTTGGTGGAGCCACCACCAAACAGTCTCCACACAGGCTGCTGCCAGAATCTCAGCCCGTTCAGGGTCTACCGCTGACAGGCTGTCACTCACCTTACTCCCAACCGTCCGTGGCGGGTCGAGAGCGATTCTGGTGGCCAGCCACTGTGTCAGACTCAGGGTCCAAGGATTGGACCTGCATTCGCATCCATGTGACTATGATTCCACGAGTCTATCAATGGAGGAAGGTCCACGTCCTTCCTGGGCATCCTCCGTCATATCCGATTCAACGGGATGCCTCTGGAGCCTGTCGAAAATGGGCCGAATACCCACTGACTGACATCCTCAGAAAAGGGGCTTCTCCATCTGACGCCTCCCAGTGGCTGAGGCCATAGTTGGTCTGGCCTTGGAGCTTTGGCAGCACCCAATCTCCTGCCCTGCCTTCAGCTCGCATGTCCCGCAAGTATGCAGTTCCCATCAGTGCCCTCAGGGTTTACACAGCATCCCTCAGCTGAGGGGTTGGTAACTGAGTCAGTTTCAGTGCTTGGGCAACTCAGGAGACACAGATAGACCTCCGGACAAAGAGTCCAAGAAATTGGACCATTCGACTGAAAAGTCTATGTTGCCTCCTCGCTTGGTCTCAGACAGTTGAGTTCAGCAGTCATTCTACCTTGCCCTCTTGGGCTCTCTGTATGAAGTGCTTCCTCATCTCCCAGCGGACCTTCAGACTATGGTCAAGCAGGTCTGTGACCAGGGAGTCGAGCGGTTGCTAAGCAACAGCATGGCAGATGACTCCGGACATCGAGTTCTTGTGCCCGCTTAGTGGTGGCTGCAGTCTCCCTGCGTGCAGGGCCTGACTGAGGGTCTCAACCTTTATGGCAGACACCCAGCACAAACTGGTGGATGTTCCCTTCTTGTGTACCGACTTGTTCAGTCCAGGAGTCGATGGTCACCTCCAGCGTATTGAGAAGTCCAGTCATACCTTGACTCCATTACTTCTGCCCAGAAAGAACCGAGTTCTAAAAAACAGCAGAAGAAGAAGCTTTTTCAGGCTTCTGCCCCGCGCCAAGTAGCCCCAGTATCAAACTGGACTGCAGCAGCAGGTTCAGTCTTGGCGCCTTGGCCCAAGTCCGGGGCTTGACAAACCGTAAGCCTGGAGGAGGGTCCCAGTGGCCCTGCTGCGGTGCTTCACCCTTCAAGCCTGCGCAGTCAAGGGATGGGCCAGCCACCCCCATGCCTGTCACGACCACTCTGGGTCCTCCCATGGGTGGTCAGCGCCCGCCAGTTCCTTTCCACCTGGTCCCTTTGTCATAACGGACAGGTGGGTCTTGGAAGTGGTCGGCCAGGGTCTCGTCTGGAATTTGAGCAGTACCCTCAAACCCGAGCCCACGCCCCACGGAGGAAAAGGTATCCGCCCATACTCGGTCGGCTCTCAGAGACAACATTGCCCAACTCCAGGTAGTGGTCAGAGTCGCAGATCCCCTGTCAACCCAGGGTTCAGTTCCAGGTACTTCCTGCTCCCGAAATGGACGGGGAGCTGGCGCCCATTCTAGATCTGCACGACTTGAATCAGTTTCTCAGGTCGCACACCTTTGGATGGTGACTGTCCCAGATCATACCATCCCTTGAACCGAACATGTGGTTCTGCTCACTGGATCTACAGGACACGTTCTTCCATATCCCGATCCATCCGTCCCACCAAAGGTTCCTCCACTTCAGTGTGGAGGAACCCTCTGACGATTCAAACCATGACGTTCGGCTTGTCATGACTGAGGTCTTCACCAAATGCATAGCAGTGGTGGCGGCTCATCTTTGGCATCGAGGGTCTGAGTATACCCCTGTCTTGGCAGTGGCTAATAGCAGGTCCTCCAGACTGGAGGTGGAAGGTCCAGGATCTGGCCTCCACACCTGCCTCAGCCTTGGCCTCCTGGTCAACGAGGCCAAGCCAGAACTCGCTGCTGCAGGTAATTTGCTTCATCGGGCGGAGCTCGACTCTTGTCGAACCAGAGCCAGACTCCCAGCGCAGCAGGGTGGAGTTCTCCCCTCCTTTGCCCGATCATTGCTGGTTGGACAATTGCGCCTCCCGGGACTTCTAGTGAATTCTGGTTACATGGCGGCCTGCACCACCGTGGTCCAATGGGCCCAGTGGCATATGCGCCCCTTCAGGGGAACTGGCTAGCAGTGGTCTCAACGACACAGTCATTTCACCAGCTGGCCACTGTGACCCAGAAGATGTCAGATGCCTTCCAGTGGTGGACTGTCCTGGTACATCTGCGGGAGGGATCCCATTTGTCTGCCCGAGCTGACAGTCGTCCTCATGACCAACGTCCCTCTCTCACGGGCTGGGTGCCCACATGAGGAATCATCAAAGTCCATGGGCTCTGGACCCCAAGGAATCCGATGCCACATCAACCTGCTGGAGCCCGAGCAGTTCGGCTGGCGCTGGCTGCATTTGCTCTGTTCTTTCGGGGTCAAGTGGTCCA
This sequence comes from Neoceratodus forsteri, assembly GCA_016271365.2. Taxonomy (NCBI): domain Eukaryota; kingdom Metazoa; phylum Chordata; order Ceratodontiformes; family Ceratodontidae; genus Neoceratodus; species Neoceratodus forsteri. The sequence continues at coordinate 645,701,028 of CM028133.1, read as the reverse complement.
AGTCCAGATGGACAACACCATGACCGTGTGCTACCTCAGCAAACATGGTGGCACGCACTCCGCCTCTGTGCAGAGCGCCCCACATCTGGACCCTCATGAGCCATCTGAGGCAGATCTCCTACCCATTTGTGTGGCAGGAGCCTCCCAATCAGTTATGGACACCTCAGCTGGTAGGCAAGGTGTTCCACTTATGGTCTCTCCATCCAGAGGTAGTTTACAGCCTGTTCTCCCAGTGAGGCTCCCCTTAGGTGGACCTGTTCAGCCCAGGAGAACAAAGCTGAGGCTGTTTCATGCCGCCCCTCAGCAGGGCTTGCTGCAGGGGATGCCTTCTCGAGGCCATGGACCCCAGGCCTCTTTATGCCTTCCTTGGTCCACAAGGTGCTCCTCAAGGTCAGGAGGGACAAGGCAAGGGTGATCCTGGCTAGCCCCAGACTGGCCCACCAATTCCTGGTATCCAGATCTCCTCAGCCTCAGCACCAGGCTCCCAAGGCGTTTCCAGCATGCCCGGACCTGCTCTCCATCAGTCAAGGGAAGGTATTCCATCCGGACCTTCAGTCCCTGCATCTGACAGCCTTGTTCCTGAGTGGCTAGAGTTCCAGGCTTTGGGTCTCTCCGATGATGTACTCACTGTAGTTGAGGCATCTAGGAAGGTGTCGACCAGGGGTGTTATACTTTCAAATGGAACAGATTCTTCATTTGGCGTCAGGGCAAGGGCCTAGACCCTTCATCCTGTCTGGTGGCTAGCATCCTCGACTACCTTTGGTCCCTCTCAAAGGAGGTCTTGATCTATGACCCTTAGGTGCACCTGGCAGTCATCTCTGCTTACGGGCGTGGGCCAGTCAGCAGATGGTGGCACAGGAAAAGGTGGTCTGGCATTTCTTTAAAGGCCTCGACCACATTCCCTCTGGTGCGTGAACCACCACCTCCGTGGGATTTACTGCTGGTTTTGGCAAGCTTATGGGCAAGCCAGTCGAACCGATGCACAGGTGTGAGAGGCCTCATCTGTCGTGGAAGACCGCCTTCTTGGTGGCTATCACGTCAGCCAGAAGGACTGGAAACTACAGGCGTTCTCTGTCGAGTCTCCATATCTGGTTTCCACAGGGATAAGGTTGTCCTGCGCCCCAGCCGAAATTCCTTCCAAAGGTGGTGTCGGAGTTTCACATCAACCAGGTGTTGACTCTGCTGGAGTACTACCCAGTTACACCTCAGAGGCCAAGTACAGGCTCCATACTTTGGACCTGAGGCGAGCACTGTCGTGCTATAGGAGTGAACGACTGAAGTTCGGGAGAGGTTCGCCAGCTGTTTGTCACCTACGCTGAAGCCGCACCTGCAGACCTGCAGCAAAGTAGATGATTGGCAGATGGATAACATCCTGCATTGATCTCTGCTACCGGTTGGTAGGCAAGGAGCCTTCCGTGGGATAGAGCTCATTCTACCTGCCATACTGCTGCATCGGTGGCTGCTTCTAGGGACACCCTATCCAGAATATCTGCAGGGCTGCTACCTGGAGGTCAGCAAACACCTTCATTACCATTACCACATCAACCTAGAGTCATGCCGAGATGCTGGTTTTGGGGCCTCAGTTCTCAATCTCTGTTCCTTAAGTGAAGTGTGTGCTTGCCTCCCTTCTCCCAGAGAACTGCTAGGGTCTGCCAACAAGTGTGGATAAAAACAACATATCCACATCCCACAGCATGAGTTACTAAGCCTGTACAGTAGTTCTAGGAGTGGTATATGTTGTTCATCCACACTGACTCACCAACCTCCGGCTCGACGCGACAACCACTGCTTCCAGCAGGCAAGATCTGGCGCCAAGGGGCGGAGCCGAGGTATATACTACCCGGTGGGGTGGGAGGAGCCAGCTTTAGACGATCCAGTAAGATTTAAAGGAAAGAGACATTCCAACAAGTGTGAATGAACAACATATACAGTATCACTCCTAGAACTACTGTTACAAGTGAGTAACCTGTGTTTTGTGCTGTAACTTGGGGAGTCAATATATGCTGATAGATCTATATGTTTCTATGGTGCTCTTGGCCAGTCAGCTCGCTAAGATTTGTTCAGCTATTTAGTCAATTGAAATAACACATTTTATGACTGATCTATGTTTGATGTCGCTTTAGAATGAGCAGAGACTGAAACTGTTCAAGTTGGCAGCTGAGAAGCATCAGAACATGTATCGTTTGGCCATGGTTGGAGCTGGAATAGACCGGCACCTATTTTGTCTTTATGTTGTTTCCAAGTACCTTGCAGTTGAGTCTCCATTTCTGAAAGAAGTAAGTAACGTGAAGTAGTATGAACAAATAAAGATAACTGACTGTTTTCATAAATATATATCTTATGGGGCTGACAGAGTATATTCAGTGATGTCTGTTGCAGACTAAGTGAGTTAGGTAAGATTCATCTCATGGCCTAAATCTCCTAACTCAGATTTAGCAAGTATCCTATTTATGTTCTGTGTTAGATACTGTATGTTAAAATGTCAGTTTTAAATCAGCAGTGCAGTGAAGTCCAGCAAAACACTTGACTACCTTTTTAACTGTAACATACTACAGACATGTTCCAGATTCATTGGCTGGTAAAATGTCCATTTCTGCCAGAATTTAGTTGTATTGTTAAATGATTTAGATTACCTTTTTCTCAAGAAAAAGATGACCATTTCATTTGTTTTGTAAAAGTGACTGAAGGGTAATATAAAAATATAAAACGATATATAGTAAAAGACTGGCAATCACATAGAACAGCAGATTTAACATAAATGCTGATATTTTTATTAATTGAAACTGGAAACAAGGTTTTTGAAAGATATTTTCAAGAGGAGTTGTAAGCGTTAGTTACCATTGTATTCAATTGAATTAAATCTTGAATTGTAAAAAAATTGTCTACAGATGCAGTGTAATACTAAATGATGAGCAATTGGTCTGGGTGGAATAGGCATGCAACATAAGGCACAGGAAGGATTTTATTTTGAAAGCCCCACCCAGTCTCCACTCCTCCTGGCGAAGCCTCGCAACCACCCAAGTGAAAGGTTAGACGTCATCTTTATGTGACCCGTTGTATGATGCATAGCTTAGCATACATGCCTGTGAGTATATTTTGTTCTTCTTTTTTTTCTTTTTTTTATTCTTTATTTTTCCTTGCAGGTCCACTGTCATCCATCCGCCCTAGTCACGGCCCCGAGGCTTCACCACCACCTATAGCCGCTACATCCTCAGTTACCCCGCCACCCCCGGGAGGTGGGGCCACTGCAACGGACCTCAACCGTGCCGCGGACTAATGACTGGTTGGGGATTGCAGCGTGGTGGCTGATCTAAGCCCGAAGAGGCTTCACATAGGCAGTGGACCCTGCCTGCTTCTTGTTTTTCCTGTGTTCTGGAGGTGGGGACATACAATGATGCCAGCGTCCGCCCGCCTCCCCTGTAAGTGGCGCCGGAAGTGTGAGTGTCTCCCGCCTCTGCCAGGAGTCCTCAGTGCGCGGCACTTCCCACCACCCCATAGGATGCTCCATCCTTCCCCCAACCGGCCCTCCGACGACCAGGGTCCCTTCCCGAACCCAGGTCGCAGCCAAGGAAATCCAAATATTTTGTTGTTCTGTCACTCTAGCATGGTGTACATTAAAACTTGCTATGAACCTACTACTTATATTCTTTGCAAAAACTTCGTTAATGCATTTGTTAGGATTCCAGTGTCAAAAGCAGAGAAATGTCATGTTAGGGTTTCTTTCTTTTTCTTTTTTTTTACTTGCATTTTATCCTCCTTCTGTGGAGCTGGCAGGTGGCTCCAGCTCCTCCCTCAGAGGGCTCACTTCTCCAGCCCCGGCATCCCGCACCAGCCAACTCCTGGTAGATCTCCCATGGGTTACCACCTCCACCCCGTTACAGGGCGGTGGAGAGGCGTCAACTCCCCTCCTAAAGCCAGCATCCAGATTCGGTGGCGGGGAGGTGGAACCTGCCAGCTCCATTTTCCAACTGTTTCTGCCTGGGGTCCACGAACATGCAGTAGGTGAACATCTGGGCTCTGCCTCCGCGGAGACAGCCTCATGCCATGGACGTAAGTCCCACCCCATTATGGTAGTGCACCTGTGCCGACATCCAGCCACCTCTGGGTGTCAGTCTACAGCACACAGGACTATCCCCTCCCCGAGGAAGGAGAGCTGTCTATGGGCACTCAATCCTTCCTCACCCCTGCTGACCCACGAGCAACCCAAGTCCATTCCTGAACCCTGGTCGTCGGCGTGGTGCAAGGTGTGTTGTTCAGCACCTCAGCCCTCTCAGCGCCACCAGGCTATCTTGTGTTAGGGTTTCTAGCCCTAACACCCCACCTGCAGGCAGCAACAGGCATGGGCCTGAGTTGTCAACCCTAACGCCACCCTATTCCATGAGTAAATAAGCCGAGAGGAGTACAGCATATGAGAATGGGGTCAGCATTAGGGTTGATAACCCTGGCACACCCCTGGCACCTGTTGCTGCCTGCAGGGTGGGTGGGGTGTTAGGTTTGAAACCCTAACATGACAGTTCCCTACTTTGACGCTGGAACCTTAACTAGTGCATTAACAAAGTTTTCTTGCAAATAATTTCCTTACTTTTTGAAATAGTATAATCATAGGGAGAAGAGGTAGCGGAAGTGGAAATCACAGCAGAGAGAGTGAGGGAAGTCAGCCAGGTCCCTTAAGACGGAGAAAGCACCGGGCTGGATAAATTACATCCCAGAGTGCTGAAGGAACTATGATGTCCATGGAGCTTTCACCATCTCTCTGAGGACAGGGTGGGTGCCCCAGGACTGGAAGGTGCGCATATAGTACCTATCCACAAGGGGGATCAAGGGAGGTGGTAGGGAACTACAGGCCTGTCAGCCTGACATCGGTTGTGAGCAAGGTGATGGAGGCATTGTCAAGGAGAGGCTAGGGGGACCTGGAAAAGTCAGGGTGCCTGGACAATAGACAGCATGGATTCATCCGGGGAAATCGTGTCAGACAGACCTTGTGGAGTTCTATGACTGGGTGACGAGTGCCTTGGACCTGGGTAGACCAGTGGGACGTCCTCTTTCTAGACTTCAGCAAGGCATTTGACTCTGCTCCTCACGTGGGCCTGTTGGATAAGCTGGGAGAAATGGGGTGGCGAACCAGAAAATCAGATGGATAGGCAGTTGGCTCCAGGACGGACCCAGAGGGTCGTGAGTTGGCGGGATAGTCTCATCCCCAAGGAGGGTCATTAGTGGGGTCCCACAGGATCAGTCCTTGGGCCCCTCCTGTTCAACGCCTCGTCTGACATAAGGACAGGTATCAGGGTGAGATGAGTCTCTTTCGGATGACTCAAAACTGGGGCGGTAGTGGATGGGGAGGGTGGCCCTACAGGGACCTGGAGGCTCTGGAAAGATAGTCTAGAAAGTGGAAGCTGAGGGTTCAATGCAGGGGAAATGTAAGGTACTGCACCTGGGGCCAGAAACCCGGGCCAAGTGTACACCCTGGGGAAATGCTACAAGTCTCGATGACTGAGAGGGACCTGGGGGTGGTGGTGGATGTCAAGATGAACAACTTGGAGACTTGTAGGAAGGCAGCAGCCAAGGCCAACAGGATGCTGGGATGCATCGCTAGGGGGATCACCTCCAGAAGGAGGGAAGTAATACTCCCTCTGTATAACTGCTTGGTGAGGCCGCACTCGAGTACCGCGTGCAGTTTGGAGGCCTCACCTAAAGAGGGACATTAAAGACCTGAGAGGGTCCAGAGGAGGGCAGCCAAAATGATTTGGGGCTTGGGGACAGGACCTATGAGGAGAGGCTCAAGAGCTAAATATGTACACATTGGAAGAGAGAGGGACGGGGGACATGATAGAGGTCTTCAGGTACATGAAGGGGTAAATAGGGAGGAACAGTCAGGGTGCATCGAAGGGAGGAGGGGCCACTAGATGGCATGAGTGAAAGCTGGAGGGGGAAGATTCAGGGAGAAAGAAGGAGGTGCTACTTCACTGAGAGGGTGGTGGAGCCATGGAATGTGCTGCCTAGGGGCTGGTGGAGGCAGAGATGGTGGAGGGGTTCAAGAGGGGTGGGACAGGTACAGGGAAGGGTTCTGGAAGCAACATCCAATGCAGCGAGAATATCCGGAACTGGGAAGGGAGAAGCCAGAGAAGGCGAGGGCAGCAAGGTCAGCTCCCAGGGTGGGGGCTGACCAACGAGCAGACCGAAGACCGGTGAGGCCTATTCTGATGGCATTTTAGTATGTTAGTATATCCTTATTTGCCTGTGGGAGTGCAGGGCCTGGTATCCATCCATAATTTTTGAGATATTGCAATCATATCCTTATTTGCCTGTGGAGGGGCCTGTGCTACCATCCATCCATAATTTTAAAGATGCTGTAGTTGTCTCCCATCCCATGCTGCACAGCATCAAAGAAAGGCCTCATATTGCAGTGTTATGCTATGGGAATCACAGGAAAATTTGAAACCTGTATAACTCCACACCAAATGAGTATCTTTTCATCAAACCAGCAAAAGGCATATCTGTAGGACAATCCCTTTGTACCATGAAATTCATAAATAAATTGGAAGCCATGTCTTCACAGTGGAGTGACAAAGAAACGACTGCATGCACCTCGCATTACAATGTTATCCTATGGGAAACAAAGGAAAATTTTAACCGCCAGAACTCCAGAGCAAAATAATCAGCTTTCACCAAACCAGCAAAAGGCACATCCATGTAGCAAGCCATTTGTACCCTGAAAATTTCAGACCAAAATTCCAAACCGTTTCTTTAATGTAAAGTGAAAAAAAAAACTATATAAAAATATTTTTTGCAAATTGCAAAATGGGATCCAGTTTCAAGCTTTCTTTTTCACAGTTTGCAAAAGAAAATTCCTTTTTCGCAGATTGTGAAACAGAATCATCTTTTGCGTTTTTTCACAGATTTACAAATAAGGATTTCAGCATGTTAAAAAAATTTCCATATGACTTATGAAAAACTAATCCCAGGATCCAATAGAATGAGTCCGATTATCAGAACACATGTGTTGGTTACTTCAAAAACATAATTTTTTCTCTTTTTAACTTTGTTTTCCTCGCTAATAAAATACAAGATGGTGGCAGTACAAAAAAGATTTCTTTGCAAGAAAGAATTACTCATTTGCGACGGGATTGCCCATTTGCAACACAGATACATGGATACTGAAAATCTGGGTGGGAGGAGGTTTGGCCAAGTTAGGAGGGAGATTTGACTTTTAGAAGGAGATAGCATAGCGCACTCTGTTTTCCAATGAAATAAATTCAAAAACAAGAACATTTTCAATTTTATGCATTTAATACTTAATATACTCCAGAATAATTCATGCAAAATTCAGATGTAGAAAATTCAAAGTTAAAAAATCAATAAATATTGTTTACTTTCTTGGGTGGTACTGTCACTATGTGCATAAGTGCTGCATGCTGATTTAGCTGCCTTAAGTATCTTGTTATCTGGTGTGTAGTTGTAACAGTTAGTGTCAATGTTCATTTTGCACACATTATTGATGAGATGGTGTTGTTTGATAATCTCCCCTGTTGTCATCTTGGATTTTCTGAGCATACTGAAAGATCTCTCAGCTGCAGCATTACTGTGTGGAAGACTCAGCGCTGTCAAAGCCAGTGAAGAAAGATTTTAAATCTTCTGGTGTTTGTTCCTGGTGCTGTTAACTGTTCCATGGAAAGCCAGTAGGCATCAAGAGGCATATTAGAAGTACAGGGAGGTAGCTTTTCCTGTGGTGTTAGGGTAAAGTCCAAGATTTCTTCCTGTAATGCAGGTTCATCTTTGCAGGTATTGAATTTCTGGCCAGCTGCAGAAGAGATTGTGGCTCAATGTTTTCTTTTAGCTGTGGATTTACAAATCCCAGAGTCTGCAGTGTTTTGTCATGAAATGGAAACTTCTTTAGGAGGCTTGTAGTCACTTCACTGTAAAAGTTTGTGAACAACACTTCAGCTTTATCACAGGGTCTGCTGTACTATTCTGAAACATAGCTGTCAGCTTGGGAGCCTTGCTGTTATCAGAGCACAGTAATTTATGAGTATTTGTGCTCATGTGATGAGCAACATAATTCTTACCCCAGTTAAAATGCTGAAATGTGAATTGCAAGGCTATAGAAGGCAAACGTGTCTCCTCTTGCTTTTCAAAAGCCAGCAGAAATCCCGGACCAGCTCCTGTTGAACTTGCAGCTGTATTTCTTTTTCTTTGGAGTTGCTGCTTTCTCAGGGAGTGCAGACGCTTGACATGCTGTAGGAGAGAAAGAGAAACACGGAATACACAAACCAGAGCAAGAAGTGAAATCCTACCTCAGACACTGTCTCCTTTTACTCACTGCCCGAGCTGTGTAATTAAAACCTAATGAGGTGATAGCCATTCAGGATATGCTGCTAGCACTAGTGATTAAGAAAAGATCTGCTTAACAATACACGCTTACACGCTGGCACTTTACTGATTATCTTTTAATTAAACAGTTGAGCGATTAGCTTGGCTGATAAAAGCTAGAGAGAAGCTTTCAAGGAAGATTGATTTTATGACTGTTAGCAAGTCGGAGAATGTGATTCCCGTGCGGGGGGCAGGAGAACAGTAAAAAAATGGACTCTCCCAGCCAAAACGGAGATATCACATGTATGAACACAGAATCCTGTTTCGAGGCTCACATCTAACTTTAGCCATTGAAAATAATAGGAAATTTTAAAATGTAATTACTTTTGAATGGATTAATATTTTTCACCAAATCTTCAAAAGGCACATCTGCGACCCAAGACCTTTCTACCGTAAACATTTCAGAACAAAATCCCAAGCCATTTCTGCACAGCAGCGTGACAAAGAAGTTTACAAAATGGTAATTTTCACATTTTGACACTCCGTATTTCACACCCACACATCTGACCAGAATGAAACTTGGCACATCAAGATATTTTCGACCCCTAATGGCACGTGCAAATTTTCATGAGAATCGGTTAAATGGTTGTGAAGTTATTAAAGTGCAAAAAGCACAAAATGGAATTTCCACTTGCAACAAATGATTACCTGTTTGTGACAAAGGATTCCCCATTCGTGCATTCGTGACACAGAATCCTTTCTTGAGGTGAACATCTAACTTTGCCCATTGAAAATAATGGGACATTTAAAATGTAATAACTTTTGAATGGATCAATATTTTTCACCAGATCTTCAAAAGCACAAGTGACCCAAGACCTTTCTTCCCAGAAAATTTCAGATCAAAATTCCACACAGTTTTTGCACAGCGTGACAAAAATTTTACAAAAATAGTAATTTACATGTTTTCTGACACGTCGTATCTCTGCACTCACACTCCAACTGAAACTAAACTTGCCAGATCAAAGATCTTTAGTCCCCGATAGGTCATGCAGAATTTCATGTGAATTGCTTGAACGGTTGCAAAGTTATTAAAGTGCAAAACTTTAACATAGAAGTGAAAATGAATCCTAACTATAGGGGCGTGACTGCACCCTATAATTTTCTGAGTAAGAACCATTTTGGTAGCTGTGGGTGTGATATTTTCATTTCTTCATTGTATCTAGCTGTACATATGCACTGCTGCATTTCCTGGTGTGGCGCTCTTTGATTGATGCATCTTAAGGCAGAGAAAGGATTTTATTTTGAAAGGCCCCCGTCTCCACGTCCACTGCACTCAACTCTAACTTTATGCTGAAGGAAATCAGTTCACTCCTTCATGCACTTATGAAATTGAACCATTGTTTAAATCTATTAAGCTTGTCTTCAACTCTCCTTGCATTTTGCCTTTGACTCTACTCATATGTCTGACTCACTGTTCCATTAATGCCACGAGTCGGCAAAAGCAAAAACCTAAGTTGAAAAGGTGCATTATTTGTGTTTTACCGCTGTATGTCGGTAAATGATGACTGATGAGCACTGGCTGACATTAACCTTGATGTGGCAAATTTGCAGTAGCTGTAGCAGTATGCACCCAAAATCAGTTGTGGATCATCAGATTAAGGAAGATATGGGAAGCTAGACTTGAGTTGTGGCAGGGTCTGTGGCTAACTGGAGGCACAGTTAGGTAGAGCGGCCACCACACATGCTATGGATATCCATGTAATTGGCCTCCTGGAAGCAGATTTGGATCACCCAAGTCAAGCAGCTGTAGCTGTATGGAACTCAGTAGCTCTGTGTCTAGTTTTTGCTGCCCTGCAGTTGGAACATGGGTAATCTTTCCCCATCTTCAGTTGCCTTAACGATTAAAGAATGCAGTCCAGTACAACATTTCTTTGTCTCCTTGCATCAAAACACCCAAAGAAGCAGAGGAAGCACTCCTGGAGTCCATTTTCTTCAGATCAAACTGTCAGATCCACTCTTAATTTCTGCGTCACGAGCAGTCCCTTGTTGGTTGCTTTTCTCAAAGGTCATGCTGCAGTACGATGAGCATTGACTGTCCAGTGATTTGTCATCTGAACAACCAAACCGTTCTATGTTAGCCCATCAGTTGGCCATGAGTATTCCTATGGTTCTTCCACATCAGTGTGACCGACCCCAGAGAGCTGAGGTTGGGCAACTCCTGTGGATATTACCCTGGTGATGCCAATCCCATCTAACTTAATACTACCACTGGCTCGGTGCCTCTGAGGATTGAGGTGCTGGACGCTACACCTCGTGCCACATGACGCCCGGGTTCAGAAGTGAGCTTAGGTTGCCTTGGGTCAGCTAGAAGTGGAGCTGGATTGAGCTGCCATCTGGCAGCTCTTCTCTCCGAGGAGGGATCAGGTGCACTGTGCAGCACTAGTAGCTCCCATTTGAGACTGGGAGCACAGCAGTTGCACAGGCATGCTATAGTGGTAAGGGGTGATGACGGACATCCTGCAGGTGGGTGCGGGATCACACCTGTCCCACACTGGATGTCATTACATGTCCATACCCCAGGACACGGAACAAGGAAAAGGCCCTGGCACCTGGGAAAGCCGAGGGGTCCAGGGTCAGTCCTACTCATTGTCAGATCATCCCCAGCCAGCCTCCGATCTCCTGCCCTCTCCGTCTGCCCTACTAGATTATAGATAGAGTACCAGCAGGACTGGCAGTCTCACCTTGGGGGCTCAGAGCCATGGGGGTTGGGAAAGGTCGGTAGTGAGGTAGGAGAATCCTGGGATGGAGGCTGGACTGGGGAGACTTCAGACAGAGGCGGAAATGGCCGGACCCCGCAATCACGCTTGGAGAGAGTCCTGTGGGGCCAGAAAGGAGGATGAACAGAGGTAAAAAAAAAAACAATACTGAGGTCCCTGGTGATCTCAGTGCAGAGGCATCTGGCCCTGAAGAGAGTGCTACAGTCTCTGTGTCCACTATTGCTTAAGCCTGTCCCTGATCATCTATCTCTCAGGATGTTGCCTGCATATTCGACTCTGGTCACACTGGTGAGACCCCACCAGGTCGGCCTCTAATTCCATTCTGGGTCCTGGTCTCTCAGTTGGCCAACGACAGTTGCCCCAGTGCCGGTTCAGCATACTCCTCAGAACAACTGACAGAGGCTTTTACCAAGGCTCCTGGTAAGGCCAAAGGCTGCAGTGCAGTGTGTTTCTGTGGTAGTCACCCAGCCAAATGGGTATTACTCCTCCAGAAGATGCTCATACATTGAGTGCTTCTTACATCAGGATTCAAACACCAACTAGTCATCATCTCCTTGTTTCTGGGAGAAGGGCCTCGACACTAAGGGTGATAGTCTCTCCTCAGATAAGGCTGTTTTCACTGATGACTTGTTCTTCATGTTGCTTCTTGACAGGATGTCTTCTGCATTAAATACAATGCAGCAGATTGGGCAGAAACCTACTTTATAACCCTTGGTGCTCACTCTCCAAGTTCTGCTACAACATTTTTGTGCTATTATGGAGTCTTCTCTGCACATGGGAATGGTCAGCTTCTTGCCAGCCATGTCCTAGATGGGTGGACCCTAGATATGCAGTCCCTCTATAAAGGTTTCATGGTTTCCTGGTACATCCTTAAGCAGATGGTCTTGTGGCAGATGCTGTGTTCTACAAGGCTGAGATCCATGGTGAGTCCTCCAAACCTCCTGACAAAGAGTGCAAGAAGCAGAACCATTTGGGACACAGGATGTATGTGGCTGCATCCCAGGGCATGCATCAGTCCTGTGATACAGTTTCTTTGGCTTATTACAGCTGAGAATGGTTTGTGGGGCTTTCTGATCTGTGTCCCTCCTGACAGATGATCCCTAGCAGGACCGATAGATGTCCAACACATGGGTTTTCTGATCCCTAAACACCAGCTTCGGTTGCCCTTGATTTGGCTGATGCTTTGATGCAGTGACTGTCTACCACTGGTCAGGACTGAAGCTGTCTGCATTTTGAATGCAGTCCAGCACTGAATCTCTCTGCATTTTTGAATGCAATCTAATGGAACATTTTGGATCACCCTTCACAGGAAAAGACTCTTGGCTCTCAGGATAAGGGCATGCTCACTAAATTAAGATGGCCATTATCGCCTGGCCCAGTGGTACTGAGGGTTGAGGCGCTGGATGCCACACCTCACGTTGTGCCGGCAACCTGGATTTGGGAACAAACCCGGGATCGTACTTAGAGAAACAGCTCTTGCAGCAGGTTACACCATTAGGACTGAAGCCAGCAGGCACCAGGACCCCACAGAAATTTTCTGGCTAGCGGTATTCGGGGACTGACCCTGACGTCGGTCCGCCCCGGCGATCAGGGCACAGTACATGAGGCGGTCCCCAGAATCCTAGTTCTTTTCCCCGTGTGACTCGCCAGCATCGGCCTCCGTCTCTACCTAGCGCACGACAACTGCAGAACTTACTGTGTTTTTCAAACTGATGTCCTCTCCAACTCCTTTGCTTGAGGGTCACCTTTCCAAGTGTTCCTATGAAAACAAACCTTTCAAGGATCCTCACTCCTCCTGCATGTGGTGCCTAGGCCCAGACCACGATAACAAGGCCTGCACCTTTTGCCAAGGGTTCAATAGCCGCACCAGGATCCGCTGTCAGAAGGCACTTCAGGCATATCTTCTGGAAGAAAAATTGAAAAGGATGGACCGGAGAATCTTCCTCAGGCCTATAAACACCGGGACAAGCACCGGAGAAAGTAAGGTCCAGATCCCGAACTGGGCCTCAGACTCCCGCAGCTCAGGCTCCACTAGATTGGACCGCTCTCCCTCCAGGGCTCAGTCTCAGCCCCGGTTAAGGTCCGGCTCAGGCGGCTCTTCCACGCTCCAGCCTATCAAGACTTGAGGCCCTCGGCTTCCTCCATTCCTCCAAGGCCTCTTCCAAGTCTTCAGAGCGCCATAAATCTTTCTCTTCCCCGATGTCGGGACACCGACTCCAGATCGGTCTCCCAACCTCCCAGAGGTCCTGACCCAGCTCCTAGGAAGACCAAGGACCTGACATCCCTGAAGCAGGCGCCGGACCCGACGTCGCCAAGCACCGACGCCGGGTTACACCCAAGTCGCCAGGCGCCACCGGAATCGATGACACCAGCCAGACACCAGTTGCCGCCGGGCATTCACCAGATCCGGGCGCCGCCAAGAGACCGATGTCTGCATCACACTATCTAGAGCGGATGACCGCCCCAGTCACCGGCAGATGCCAGTCACAGGGACTCTATGGAGGAGGACGCTACACTGCCCAAGACCAGGCGGGCGACACCGAGGATGCTGGCCTCAGGAACCTTCCCAACCAGGAGACACCATGACCCGACGCCCACCACCGCACCAGGCCCATCATCCGCATGAACATAGAAGAGATAAAGGAACTCTTTACCTTCTGGTGGGCACTATCCAAAAGGATGTGGTCCCTGTTAAACCTCCTCCTACTACTCCTTCTTCACTTTCTTCGCCCTCCTTCACCAAAGGGCCAGCAGAACGACCACCAACCCCTAAGAAGCAGTCTCCACCTCCTAGGGCAGATCCAAAGACAGGAGAAGGCCTCCTGAAGATCTCCATCAGGGTCTCAGCCCCAAGCGACCCAGACGATGTCGGTACACTCCGCCGGGGAGGACTGCAGATCGGACACCTCACCTACTCCAGATCTCCTTCTCCGCCAGCATCTCTCTCTCCTGACCCACATGACCTCCTCAGGTCTCCTCCGATGATCCCTCTTTCACTGAGATCATGAAGCACATCCAGGACAACATGGGTGGGATGCTGAAGACCTTGACCCCATGACAATGCCTTGCCCGCTATCTTGGCAGAAAGACCCAAAGCCTGTGGTAGTACCACCCATGGTAGACACTTCGCGGACATCACTAAGGCTGCGTGGAAGGCCTGCACTCCACTCCCGCAGTGCTGATAGAGGCTGGACCGCCTGTACAAGGCCCCCGAGAGGACCAGTACTTGGCTCAACAACCTCTGGCAGACTCCTGGTCATCACGGCCTCGCATGACCGTCTCAAAGACCACAACATATGAGCACACAGCCACTGGACCAGGAATCCAAGCAACTGGATGCCCTGGGGAGGCCGCGTGTCGGCTGCTACATCGCCAGCATGAGTCTCTGAACTACCTCAGCCACATGGTACAGTTTCAGAAGCCCTGTGGGAACAGGGCCAGGACCTAGTCGATAAGCTTTGGATGGCGTTATATAGATGAGCGCTCCTCAGTCTTCTCTGCACAGGGTCAGATGTGGGTACCCGTGCTACGAGCCACATACAGTTCTGCAGACTCGTCTGCCAGAGCTGCAGCCTCAGACGTTTGTCTCCAGAGACACTCTTGGCTCCGCATCTCCGCTTCACCCGGATGTACAGAAGAACATTCTTGACGTCCCGTGATAACGACGAAGTACTCTTTGGTGAACCCTCGGAGAAGATCATCACCAAACTCCAGGATGCTGAAAGGCAGTCTGGTCTGTACAGGCCATGTACAGATCCAGGCTGGGTTCCTTCGCGAGGAACCAGAGCCATTTTCGCAGCCGGCATCAAAGGCAGCAGCCACATTCTGGCCAGCAGCAAGGGGCACTTTTCAGCGTAAAGCCCAGGCGGTCGCGCCCCAGGCAGAGGCCAACGTCATACAAAATCTGCCCAGCCCGGGACCAGTGCTGCCACAGCATGACTCCTTCCCGGCCCCGCCTCCTCTGGATCAATCGGCTAAAGGTCGGGGTCGCATCGTCACCACTTTTCAGGGTGGCAGTTGATTACTGCCAACCGTGGGTTCTTCAGTTGGTCAAGAAAGGCCATTTCATAGAGTTTCTCGACCACCCACCAGCCAGACTCCCTGCTCTCCTGTTACTCAGGTCAGCATGCCTTGCTCATACAGCAGGAGGTGCTCGCTTCTGGAAAAAGAAGCTATAGAGCACGCATCAGTGGAACCAGAGAGGTCTAGGATATTATTCTCACTTCTTTCTGGTTCCAAAGAAAACAGGGACCTCCATCCGATATTGGACCTCAGCGACCTCAACGAATCGGTCCTGTACAAACTCTTCTGCATGGTACCAACCAGGTCTGATTCTCATGCTCAAGCAGGGCGCTCTTTCTAGCGTCCCTGGACATGCAGGACACTTACCTGCACATACCCATTGCTCAAGCACACAGTAAGTTCCTGCGCCTTGAGTTTCAAGGTCGCCATTATCAGTTCTCGAGCCCTTCCTTCGGCTGTCATCAGCACCTCGGGTGTTTACAAAGTGCATGGCGGTCGAGGGCATCTCTGAGGAGACAAGGCCACTACGTGTTCCCCTACCTGGACGACTGGCTTCTCATGGCGCCTCCCGAGGCCCTGATGTCCACCATTCACCATACTCAGTCTTTGTTCGAGACGCTGGGCATCATCATCAATCACGAAGTCACGCCTGGTTCCATCTCAGACTCTGCAGTTCATAATGGCAGTTCTGGACGCCGTCCAGGGAAAGCCTTTCTCCCCAGGACAGAGCGGACACATCGGATCCCTCATCAGGGACTTTTAGGCGAAGATGACCGTACTATGAACTGGTCCTTTGCCTGCTCAGACATGGCTGCAGCCATTGCAACAGTCCTGGTAGCCGTCTCCCATGCGGTAACCCAGTGGATGTTAAGGGTCTAATGGGATCAAAAGCAAGACCATCTGCCGCACCCAATCCGGATCACGAGGGCCATAACCGGGATTGGCAATGGTGGCTAGATTCGAGGAATCTGTTGCGGAGTCCCTTCACGGCTCTGTCTCTGATTGTGACACTCTGCACAGACGCCCAGGACTCAGATGGGGAGCACACCTCGACGGTAGCTCGGTCTCTGGGCCTGTGGACGGCCCAAGAATCTCATCTTCACATAAACATCCTGGAAATGAGAGCAGTTCTTCACGCCCTGCAAGCCTTCCAGTCGGAGATCCCACTGGGTACTTTTCTGTTACAAACAGACAGTTCCGCGTGATGTATTACCTCAACAAACAAGGAGGCACCCACTCCTACCTGCTTTGCAGGAGGCCATGAGGGTGTGGGATTGGGTTTGCAACATGGCGCAAACCTCATTGCTGTTCATGTCCCAGGGGTGGACAATGTCGCTGCAGGACGGGCTGAGCCACTCTCTGGCCATAGTCCACTAATGGGAACTACTCCAGGAGGTAGTAGAGGGTCTGTTTCTCAGATGGGGCACGCCAGAATTAGACCTTTTCGTGTCCCCATCCATCGCAAACTGTCCAATTTTTGCTCATAGATCCAGGGCCTGGTGTTTTCTGGCTAGACGCTGCTGTCCCTCTCCTGGGTGGGCAGATTCTCTATGCCTTCCCCTTTCCCTTGATCCAGAGGGTTTTTTGAAACTCACAGAGAGCAAGTGGCTCTAATACTTATCGTGCTGTTTTGGCCCAGGCAGATCTGGTTCCTCTTTGCATCAGTTGTCCTGGGAACCTCCAGTGCCGCTGCCAATCAGCTCTCACTTGCTGTCTCAGGAGGCAGGTTCCTTGGTCCATCCGGACCACATTCCCTGAACCTACATGCTTGGCTCCTAGAGACATAGCCATGATGCGACACGGGTCCTCAGAAGAGGTAGCAGACATTCTGGCTGCTGCTAGGAAACCGCCACCATGCTACCCACGCCATGAAGTGGCGCAGGTTTTGTATATGGGTTGAAGCACGCAGTTTTTGCCTTTGGATTGTCCAGAGAAGTTGGTCTTGGACTACCTGCTGTCCTTTTCCAGACAGGCTTGGCTTACTCCCATTAAGGTACACCTTTGCCATCTCAGCCTATCACGCTCCTATAGGCCAACGCACTATAACTCAGTTGGACAACTACATGAGCCTTCCTGAGGGGTGTCCTCCACCGTAGGGCCCCGATTAAGGATCCGATTCACCTTGGGATCTACCCTTTGTCCTGAGCAGCTTACGCTGCCACCCTTTGAACCAGCTGCAGATTGCAAGCTACGCCTTCTTACTTGAAGACGTTGTTTTAGTTGCCGCACCTGCCAGAAGAATTTCTGAACTCCATGCACTTATGTGCAAGAACCTTATTTGGTGTTCCACCAAGACAGGGTATCCCTACAGACTAATCCTAAATTTCTGCCTAAGGTGGTTTCAGCTCTCACCCTTAAACAGGATATCGATCTACCAGTGTACTTTCCTAAGTAACCTAATCGAGGAGAAGCCCTCCTGCACACTTTAGATGCATAGGTGTTTCAGATACTACCTGACCAGAACCAAACTCCACCGAAAAATCAGATCAACTTTTTGTCTCCTTTACCCAAAGGATGATGGGAGCTCCTGTTTGAAACAGTCGCTATCCAGGTGGCTCATTCAGTGTATCACGTTCTGTTACCAGAAGCACAACAAACCCTTACCGGCGCGGTTAGGGTCATTCCTGAAGGGTGGCTACCTCCTCTGCAGCTTTAAGAACGTGTCCACCTCAGCTATTTGTGCTGCAGCTACTTGGAGCTCGTGACACACTTTCTTCAGGCATTATAGCCTGGACATTGCATCGAGGCGAAGAGCAGGTTTTGGTCTAGCAGTCCTTCAGGGACTTCTGTCCTAGGCTTGTTTTCATTCAAGGATTTCTACCTTCCCTCCTTCCAATGATGTGGGATTTCCAGGATTGCTTGGGAATCAGTCCTAATGGTGTAACTGCTGCAAGAGCTGTTTCTCAAAGTAAGATAGTACAGTTACCTAAGAACTTACCGTAACAGTAGATCTTTGAGAACAGCTCTTGCAGCAGGTACTTTCCTCCCACCATCCCCACTGGAGGTAGATTCTAGTTCCAACATCCTTTTCCTAGGATCAGGTGTTTCAGCATCTCTCTGACTGTCATTTGACGGTGGATCCTCAGTCTCCTCTTCTGATGTCATCCAGCGGCCAGGAGTCTCCGCGGAAGAACTGGGGATTCTGGGGACTGCCCCTTATGTACTATGCCTGACGCCGGGGCGGGACCGACGTCAGGGTGGTCCCCGCTGAATATTGCTAGCTAGAAATTTCGCGGTCCTGGCGCCTGCCGCTTCAGTCCTAATGGTGTAACCTGATGCAAGAGCAGTTCTTGAAGATCTACTGTTGCGTAAGTTCTTACATAACTGTACTTTGTCAGGGGTCAGCCGGAGGGGATCGAGGAGCAAGATTGAGCCGCCACAAGGCAGCTCTCTCCTCCTGGGAGGGACTGGAGGCTCCTGGCCACTGGCTGCCACCCGTGTAGACGGATGTGGGCGCTGACCTGGGGGGCTCCCAGAGATAGCCACGGTGAGGCAGAGGGCTGAGTTGGTGTCAGGGCATCGTGCACTTCCATTCCTTGCGATACCTGTGTGCTGGGGCCCTGGGAACAGGGAGAAAATGGGGCAAAACCACAGAAAATATAAATAAAAAATGATGACATTATCGAACTTAACTCAGCCATCTGAGTCATGAAAGAGAAAGTTCCCTCTTGACAGCAGCACTGTGTCCTTCCACAGCTCCTTTCATGGGCCACTGCAGCCCCAGTAGCAACAGAGGCAGCGATACTCAACCACTGTGTCTGCAAAGCGAAGTTAATGTGGTTATGCTGAAGCAAATCATGCCATCTCTGGAGCCATGTAGTTCTGCTCCTTGATCTCCAGGATTTTTTCGCTTTACAACACCATTAATCCAGCTCTGCTTTAGAGTGGATAGACCCTTTACAAGTTTCAGTCCATGTCCTTTGCCTGTCCTCCACCCCATAGGTGTTCAACAGGTATGTGTATGTGGTGGCAGCATTTCTACAGTGCAGAGATGTCATAGTTTTCTCTTTCCTTAATGAATGTTTAATTCACAGGAAACTTGGTGCAGGAGGTGTAATGGTCCAGAGACTTAGTGATCCAGACATTCCACCAGATAAGATTGCTTCTTAGTCTCAAAATCAGAGGCCCCAGACATTAGTAATAGTGTTCATCAGAGCATAATTGGATTCTCTGCAGATCAGAGCACGCCTTCTGATGGACGAGCGTGGATATTTTGTTTTTGACACATCCTTTACTATGGACGCCCTCACCGGTTGAGGTGCACATCTGCAAGTATACAATGTATATGACATCTGATCACCCAGTGAGTCTCAGCTACACAGCAGCCTACTGGAGCTTTGAGTAGTTCACTTGGCTCTTTCAGAATTTTCTCCAGCGGTGCACATCAAAGTCGTCCAGATTATTACGGACTATGTAGCCACTGTGTTCTACCTGATCAAGCAGTAAGGTACCCACCTTTTGAATATGGAAAAAGGCCTGCTTGCTTGCATTAGCTGACCCTAGTGACAGTTCATACACGATCCTGAGAATTCACCTGGTGGCTGCCTCAACCATCTGGGAGAGACATCCCACAGTGATCCCTGATTCCCAGGTGATGTCCCAGATGTTATCCACATTGGAAACTCTGCAAGTGGCCTGTTTGCTGACTGGGAAAGCAGGAAGCTGGGGATTGTGACAGGTTTGAATAAGGCCCTGTCCCATTTGTTAGTTCATGAAAGAATTAAACACAATGATCTGTTCTATCCTCTCCTTTTCTGTTTCTTGTCTGATTGTGCAATCAAGTTTTTTTTTGAGACCTATGAACTGATCACTCAGACAGTCTCGTGAGTCTCCTCACCGCTATCTCTACCTTCGCTTTGCTATTTCTCACTGTTTCTATCTTTTCTTCCCTCACTTATCTGTTATAAAAATATGTAAATACTTGTGTGAAACTGGGATCCTTTGGTTTGCAAAGGTATATAATTGTATTGTTGAAATGATTGGAAAAGCTTTTGAAATTCAGAGGGTTAACCTTGAGATGCAGCACAAGCTCGTTTGCAGAGTTGTCAACAGGAGATTAGTTCTGGGACACACTGTTCTATTTTGTTGCACCTGTAAGAAAAGAAACTGACAAAGTTCTGGTCTCTTAACTGAGCTCAGGATGAAGATATTAATTGCCAGGCAGAGGCTTATGATAAAAGGAGAGCAATTTTGTTGGAGGAGAGACTGAAACTTAGAATTAGAGATACCCTCACAGGAAGGACTTTGTTTTGTTTGAACTGCCTATGTTTAAAAACATTATTTAAATTTTTTTATTTCTATTTTATTGTTATCGAGAATAATAAAACGCTACTTGCAAATTATATAACTGCTCCTGGTTTTCCTATGCTTTCTGACCCATGCCTCAGTGGCAGGGCTATTCTGTGCCTACACCCTTGACAGAGCACCTAGCTGGGTGAGGCCTTTACCTTTCCATGGACGGTCCTCCCTCCTTTTTCCATTTCTCCTCATCCACAAGGTTTTCCTCAAGATTTTGCAAGATAGTGCAGTCTTTTTCTTTCTTTCTTTCTTTCTTTCTTTTACATCACCATTAATCCAGCTCTGTTTTTGGGTGGATAGAACCCTTTACCAGTTCCAGTCCATGTCCTTCAGTCAGAACCTCTACTACCATGGGAACTAATGCGCCCCTACCCTGTGGAATTCTCTACCTCATCGGGTTAGAGAGTGCCTGACCATCCAGGGCTTCAAAACTCCACTAAAAACACATCTGTTAGCCTGGCATTTTCAGATGAATTTTAAATATTGAGATAATATTGTAAGTATGTTACCACTCTGCCTATTATTGCACTTGTCTGTATTTTTAAAAAATATATTGTTTTGTGATTGGATGTATTGTATTTTAATCGGTGGAGATGTCTATATATTTTATGTCTATGTATTTTTATGGACAGGTGCCTTGATTATTGGAAAGCGCCTTTTATATATAAAATTGATATGATAGGATGGACATATATATATGATGATCTTCATTGCTCAGGACCAGTCCTGCCAATTCTGGTGCCAAGACCATCAGAGCCTTAGCAGCCAACTGCTTTAGGTACTTCCACTCTAGACAGACCTTCAGTTGAGGTCAGAAGTCTGAGGGGCAATCATTTACCCAAACCTGAAGTTCTTTACATCACAGCCTGGTTCCTGAGCTGCTAGAATTTCAGTCCTTAGATCTTTCCAAGATATTGTCTGGTTTTGAAATTTTCTTGTAAGGAGTCATCTCACAAAAATATGGGTTTAAGAAGAAGACGATGTCCTGCTGATACCAAGTACACCTTGTCACCTCTCTCCTGCTTGATGGGGCACATTCTGGACTAACTCTGGTTCTTGCCCAATTTGGCCTGCCAGCTTTTTACCTCAAGGTGCACCTAAAGGCCATATCAGCGCATTCACAAAGACGGTGTCCCTACTGTGGCTCAGGAGAAGGTGGTATTAAAATAATTTAAACAATTGTATCACCTGTTCCTTTTAGCATGTGAACCCCACTACCATGGGATCTAATGCTTGTACTGTCCCAGCTCATGAAGAAACCATCTGAGCCTGTAGACAAGAGTTATTTGTCTCATCTGTTGTGTAAGGCCAATTTCGTCTCACCACCACCTTAGCCATTCATGTGAGTGAACTCCAGGCACTATCTTGTCTTCAGTAAGTATAAAATTATCTTGTGCCTCCATGTGAAATTCCTTCCAAATGTGATTTCTGAATTCCATCTGGACTCAGTTCTTGGTGCTGCTTGACATTTTTTCTAAAGCCCTTTGCTTAGGATGAAAACATTCCTTCTAGTCCCTAAATGTTCACATAACTCGACTGTTTTAGAAGGAGTGCATGGCAGAATTCCTGGTGTGATGTTCCAGCTGTTCATAACATACAACCCTTCCTATCTCAGGATATGAACCCTTGAACCTTCATATGGATGTATAGGTCATTGCTCCCAACTTGGATCTAACATTCACCACCACCAGGATCTTCAAGAGGGGTTGAGAGGGCATCTTCACTACCTGCCCACCCTCCCTCCATAGTGGCCAGTGAAACAGAGACTCTTAACTGGAACTTTGGGATGGGACGACATGCCAAGTCCTGCTGGCCAGGCCTCCTTCCATGCTGAACAACCAGTCAGGGTCCAGCTCACCAACCTGCCATACTCAAATCTTTGGCCCTGAGCTCCTAAGTCACACATCTTCATCGCTATCAGGATCTTCAAAGAGGGGTCGATAGATGTCTTCACTGCCTGCCCACCTCCCATCTACAGCAGTCAAGAGAACCGAGACTCTTCACTGGAACATCAGTCTGGGATCTAGACACCAGACTTGCTGGCCACGCCTTCTCCCATGCTGACCAGTCAATCAGTGTCCACCTCTGCCAGCCCACCAAGCTCAAATCTGTGGCACTATGTTCCTGAAGCCACACCCTTGCTGCCACCAGGATCTGCCCTGTGATTGTAATGTGCTAGGTTCCTTATCTAGGTACCCCTATGTACTTGCTCAATACCTGCCTGTGATTGTAACCTGCTGTGGCTCCTCATCTAGGTACCCCTATGTTCCTGAATAATATATGCCTGTGACAACTATATGTTGTTACCCCGACATATAAAAGACTATCAAAATGTACCTTATCCTGTGGGTATTTGTAACTGTTTCAAAGCACGAGCAATTTTTTTTTTTTTTTTTACTCAGCCTGGTGCTCCCAGTTACACCTCCGCCTTACGACAATGGGGAAAAACATGGTATTTTTGTATTTTTCTCCCTTGTTCCTGGGACCTCGGAACATGGTCGTAAGATGCAAGATGGAGCAGTGCGTGACGCCGCCCCCATCTGCTCTCTCCCAGTTTACATCTAGTTTCCCAGGTTTGCACTGCTACCTAGCCTCCACCAGGTGGCAGACAAGAATCGGGAAACCTCACATCCTCCACGGAGAGGGAGAGCTGCCCTAATGGCTGCTCAATCCTGGCTTCTCACCTCCATCCCACAAGCTGACCCTTGATGGCCCAAGTTCGCTCTCTGAACCCGGTCACCAGTGAGGTGCAAGGTCTGCGCCCAGTGCCTCAACCCTCAGCGCCACCAGGCCAGCTCAAAGCATGAGCATTTAAAGTATCAAAACCTAACTACCAAGGATTCAACCACAGGTTCAAGGAAATTATGCCTAAAAAGTGCCTGAAGTTAAGCAGAGGATTAATAATTTGACTCCTACTGATATCAGGAAATATACATCCAGACCCAGGTCCCACAGATGGAACACCAAAAGAAAAGTCAGGTGGGGGGAAATTGTATCCTTTAATCTGGGAAGCATCATATCCAAATTTGATCACTTCAAAGTGAGGGTACTAACTAAACAGCTTGATATAATTTCTATAGCTGAATCCTGGCTGTCACCAGAAGTCTCGCTGCATTAATAGCCCTGCCAGGTTTTAAGTAATTTAGAGAATACCAAATAAAGAAAAATGTTGCGGCTGCTTAGTTCACATGAGAACAGATCTTGTGCAATTAAAACTGAGTTACAGGATAAAATGGAACACTGTGCATGCTTGGCTCTTAAGACAGCAACTTCATTCAACCTATTTTCTGTATACATGTGTAGTATGTAGCCATAAACAGTGATTCCTCCCTTACATCCCACAAATTTCAACCTAATTTAAGTATATATTAGGTTGCTTCACTTGTTCTGTCCTGGTGTGAAAACCTGTTTTACTCCATTGCAGAGATAATGACCCCACTCATTCAAGGCATCATGGGAGTTGATGACGATACCTGCACAAGCCACCAAAGTTATAATCTCAAACAGTTCTGTTGCATGTCTTATGATGTCCCTGTAGTCTCTGAAATCATTTGTTTCTCAAATACACTTTAAACAATAGAAAACAGCAGGGCACTTATGGTACCTTGAAATATTTCATGACCAGCATGAGACAAGAAGATAGGTACTTCAGAGAACAGCAACAACACTAACTGATGCAGTATAACTGCTGCAGGCGTTAGCAATAAAACATAATAAAATTCCAGGATGCCTTACATGAATTGGAGTCATGACCTTTGCAGTAGAGTCAAGCAGGTTTTCACTAAGTAACTTCATTTACATTTAAAATAAATCCTGGTGAAATTGGGAGAGTACAATAGAGGCAATCACTCTTCATGCCTACAAAGTACTACAGATAAACAGAATAAAAGGCTGAGGGACCTTTCCTTTACATTAATTGTGGGTAAAGGTAACAAAATCTGAGTGATCATGACTGCTTACTGTACATTCACCCAGGTAATCAAGAAAAGGGATAGAATCCTTTAGATCTTACTTCGAGACACAGCTCTTACAGCAGGTTACACCATTAGGACCCGAAGCCGCCAGGCGCCAGGACTCCACGGAAAAATTCTAGCTAGCTAACTACAGCGGGGACCGCCCGGACGTCGGTCCCGCCTCCGGCGTCAGTGGTACAAAAAGGGGCGGTCCCGTAAATTTCTAGTTCTTTCCCCGCCGACTTAGCTACCTGACCCCTTGGTTTACCAGTCTAGCGCCATGACGTGAATAGTTTCTTTTTCAATAAAATTTTGAAAATCTTCAGAATACTCTTCAAGCAAGATCTTGATGTCATCACCAACTTCTGGCCATCCATCAAAGTGCGCTTGTGGAAAGCAGATCCTGCTCAAGGACTCCCACACGCCTGCGTCCGGTGCTTCGGCCCAGACCACGCTATACCCGGGTCTGTCCTTCTTGCCAAGGGTTCAACAGCCGCATCTCGATCCGGGCGTCAGGAAGGCTTTGCAGGCGTTTCTGGAGGAACAACTGAAGACCATGTCCTCCAAGGGGAAAGCTCCAGGGTCCACAAGCACGCTGGAGAAGAGAAGGGAGAAGGCTCTTCCAGGGGTTCGAGTCCCGTAGCTCCAGTTCCAAATCTCCCGGCTGCAATCAAGAAACCTTCATCTCAGGAGAAATCCGGCCAGGCCTTCCTCCCTTCCAGGGCCTTTGGAAGTCCGTGGAACGACACCATCACCACCGCAAGTCGGGTTCCCGCCTCCTCGGTACCAACGTCAGGTCTTCGCCGGTGCCTCCACGCAAGAAGACGCGGAGCTCACGCCTTAAAAAGGCCTGTAGCCCAGACGCGGCTCGACAGCCGCCAGCCGTGGCGCCTCTTCTTCCCCGGAGCAGCTCTCAGAAACGCCTGACTCACCGACGCCGCCACATCCCAGCGGACGCCGGACCGACGCCCGCCTCCTGAAAAGAAGACGCCCTGTTGCCTCCGACCGACATCGGTCAGGAGCCTCATCGGAGGAGGACCTAGAGCAGCCCGAGGACCAGACGGGCGACCCGGTCCCATCGGGTACTCCCAGGGAACCTCGCCATTACCAGAGCCCCTGTGGGAGCCGCGCTGGACCCGACGACCGCCCACTGCACCCGGGCCGTGCCGGGCCTCTCTCAGTGGAGGTGAAAGATCTGTTCACCTACTGGTGGGATACCATTAAAGGACATGGTTCCCCCTCTCCTCCTACTCCTACTCCTCCTCCTCCTCCTCCTACTCCGGTTCCTGCCCCCGCCATCGGGTCGGCAGGTCGTGTTCCTCCTCCCAGGGAGCTCTAGAACCCTCCCAGGGGGAGACCTGATAACGGAGACCTCCGCTCGAATCTCTTCTGGATCACCCAGCCCCAAGAGATCCAGGAGACGCCCGACGCTCGCCTTCAACGGAGGACACGGGATCAGACTACTCCACCTCTAGATCCCCATCTCCACTCTCCATCCCTTCTCCGACCCACGTGAGATGCCTAGATTCCTCCGATGATCCTCGCTCCTTGATATTATGAGACATATACAAGAGAACATGGGATGGGATGCTGAAGACTTAGACGAAAGAGTACGACTCACCAAATATCTTCGGCAAAGGACCCCAAGCCTGTGGTGGTACCACCCTTGGTTGACACTTTCCGGGATCGCCAACGCCGCGTGGAGCGTCCACACTCGCTCCGGCCGAGACCAAGAAAGCTGATCGCTTGTACAAGGCTCTCAGGACCGACCAGTACTTGACGCAGCATCCCTCAGGCCGATTCTCTGGTCATCACAGCCTCACATGACCCGGTCACAGAGGCCACAACATTTGAGCACTGCCACGGACCCAGAGTCCAAACAACTGGACGATTGGGTAGGCGCACGTGACTTCCCGCTACCTGCCATCAGATCCTGAACTATTTAACCCACATGGTTCAGTTCCAGAACGCTTTGGAACAGGGTCTGAAGCGGCTGGAAAGATGCCCGAAGGTGAGCAGAAGGAGGAGATGTCAGCACCTCCGCATGCAGGTTCAGGCGTGGGACCCAAGTGCTAAGAGCCGCGTATGACTCCAGCGGACTCATCGGCCGAGCAGCAGCTTCTGGCGTTTGCCTCCGGAGACAGTCTTGGTTGCGCGTCTCCGGTTTTACTCCGGACGTCCAAAAGAACATCTTGGACGCCTTTTGAGGAGAAGTATTGTTTGGTAATCCTACAGAAAAGATCCTTACCAAACTCCAAGAGGCGGGAAAGCGGTAAGGTCGGTTCAGGCCATGTACCGACCTAAGCTTGGTTCCTTCGTAGGAACCAAAGCCGTTGCTGCGTGGGACGCGAGGGCAACAGACCCACTCCGCTGCACCTCAGAGGGCCTCGGGTTTCGTAGAGCCCAGGGCAAACACCCCGCCAGCCGAGGCCAGCGTTCTCCTAAGCAGGCCCAGCCAGCGGGTCCATCTGCCGCCACAGCCTGACTCCTTTCCGGCCCCGCCTCAGGATCAGCGGGAGTTTATAGTCGAGGTCGATTCGTAACTTCCTGCCGGGATGGCAGGCCATTACCACCGACAGGTGGGTTCTTCAGTTGGTCAGTCTAGGCCACTTTATAGAATTCAGAGGAAAGCCACCTCGAGGCCTCCTTTGCTCTCCCGGTATCAGGGTCAGCACAAAGCCTTGATCTGGCAAGAAGTACTCGCGCTACTACGTAAAGGGAGCGATAGAGTACGTCCCAGAGGACCAGAGAGGACTAGGATACTATTCCCACTTCTTCCTGGTTCCTCAAGAAAACAGGGGACCTCGTTCAATCTTGGACCTCAGCGACCTCAATGTGTCGGTCACTACAAGAGATTCCGATGGTGACCCTTCCGGGTCTTATCCCCATGCTCAAACAGGAGCCTTTTTAGCGTCTCTAGACATGCAGGATGCCTACCTGCACATCCCTATGGCTCAGGCACAGGAGGTTCCTGCGCTTGAGTTTTCTCGACCACCACCTTCAGTTCGAGCCCTTCCTTCGGACTGTCTTCCGCACCAAGGGTCTTTACCAAGTGCATGGCAGTCGTGGCAGCACTCTGAGGAGACAGGGCCACTACGGTTCCCATACCTGGGACGACTGGCTTCTCATGGCGCCTCCAGAGAGGCATTGCTTCTTGCAATCAAGAGCACCCAGGATCTGTTCCATCCTGGGCATCCTCATAAATTACGAAGTCTCTCCTGGTACCGTCGCAGAAACTGCAGTTCATAGGAGCAGTTCTGGACACTGTTCGGGAAGAGCCTTTCTTCCGGCCGACAGAAGCGGAGCGCATCAGATCCCTCATAAGGGACCCATCATTAAGCAAGGTTGTACCTGCTAGGTCGGTCCTTTGCTTGCTTGGACACATGGCTGCGGCCATTCCTACTGTCCCTTCGCAAGACTCCACATCGCATTACTCAGTGGATGCTCAAGTACAATGGGACCAAAGGCAAGACCACTTGCAGCATCCAGTCAGACTCACACGATTCAGTGATTCAAGACTGGCAGTGGTGGCTAGCCCAGGTTCGGCTCTCATCAGGCGTCCCGTTCATCTGCCTGTCCCCGAGGTCACCCTCACCACAGACTCTTCCGGTCTTGGGTGGGGGGCACCTGGACGGGGTAAAGTCCCAGGCACGTGGACTCCAGATGGAAGCTCACCTTCACATCAAGCGTGCTGGAAATGAGAGCGGTCCTCTATGCCCTGCAGGCCTTTCAGTCAGTATCCACCGTGTACTTTTCTGCTTCAGACAGACAACACGGTGGTGATGTATTACCTCAACAAACAAGGAGGCGCACACTCTTACCCCTTTGCAGGAGGCCATGAGAGTGTGGGATTGGGTAATCAGA
This sequence comes from Neoceratodus forsteri, assembly GCA_016271365.2. NCBI lineage: Eukaryota > Metazoa > Chordata > Ceratodontiformes > Ceratodontidae > Neoceratodus > Neoceratodus forsteri. Next base: position 645,672,806 of record CM028133.1, on the reverse strand, counting down.
CACGGCGCGAATCTGATCACTGTGCACGCTCCCAGAGTGGACAACACGGTTGCAGGCGGCCTGAGTCGTTCTCAGGCCAGAGTCCACGAATGGGAACTCCTTCAAGAGGTAGCAGAGGATCTGTTTCTTGATGGGGAACTCCAGATCTAGACTTGTTCGCCTCCCATCCAACATAAAACTGCCCAATTTTTGCTCGCTAGATCCAGGGCCTGGTGTTTTCTGGCGAGACGCTGTTATCCCCTCCTGGGCCAACAGATTCTTCACGCTTTCCTCCTTTCCCGCTGATCCAGAGAGTTCTTCTCAAATTGCGAGGAGCACGAATAATGATCCTGGTGGCCCCATTTTTGCCCAGACAGATTTGGTTCCTTTGTTGATTCAACTATCTCGGAACCCCGCCTCCACTGCCGCTCAGCTCCCACTTACTGTCTCAGGAGAAGGTTCACTTGTCACCGGACCTCGTTCCTTGAACCTGCATGCTTGGCTCCTAGAGACATAGCCATTTTGCTCACGGGTCTCGCAAGAGATTTGCAGAAGTCCTTTCTGCAGCCAGAAGCAGCTTAGCGCGCGGCGTCGCCATGAAATGGCGCCCGTTTTAATGTATGGTCGCCGAGCACGACCTTTCCCTTTAGGTTGTCCTGTGGGAGTAATATTAGAATATTTGCTCTCCCTCTTTCAGTCGGGTCTAGCCTACTCCTCTATTAAAGTGCACCTCTGTGCCATTTCGACTACCACCTCGGTGGGGAAATCGTGCCAGTGGCTGGGTGGGCGCCTCGCGGGAATTTCTTAGGGGGTGTTGCACCTTGGGCCTCCTATTAGAGACCCTGTGCCTCCATGGATTTGCTTTTTGTCCTTGAACAGCTCACGCTCCCTTTGAACCTGCCGCGGATTACGAGCTACGTTTTCTGTCGTGGAAAACGTTGTTTTAGTTGCTGTTACCTCGGCAGAAGAATTTCTGAACTTCACGCTCTCATGTGCAAAGAGCCTTATTTAGTTTTCCACGGGACAGAGTATCCCTGAGGACGAACCCTAAATTCTTGCCTAAGGTGGTTTCTTCACTCACTCTGAACCAGGATATCGCAACTTCCGTCTCACTTCCGAACTACTCTAATAGAGGAGAGGCTCTGCTCCATACCCTGGATGTTCACCGCAGCCTGAGGTTTTACCTCAACAGAACTCAGTCCTTCGTAGTTCTGAGCAGCTTTTCATTTCCTTCTCTGAGAGAAATGATGGGCCAATCAGTATCCAAACAGTCCCTTTCTCGCTGGCTTGTCCAGTGTATTTCTCACTGTTATGGTATCAAACAAAAGCCCCTCCGGTACAGTCGAGGGTCATTCCACTAGAGGGGTGGCTACCTCCTTGCGGCTCAAAAATGTTTCCACTTCTGCTATATACGCTGCAATGACTTGGAGTTCTGTGCATACCTTTATCAGGCATTATAGCCTGGACATCGCCTCTCGGCGAAGGGCTGGTTTGGTTTGGCCGTACTTCAGGGTCTCCTGTCCTAGGTTCAGGACCTGGTATTTATCCTTTATTTTCCTCCTCCCGGATTTTCTGACAGCGTTACTGCTTGGGAATCAGTCCTAATGGTGTAACCTGCTGCAAAGAGCTGTGTCTCGGTAAGATAGTACAGTTACGTAAGAACTTACCGTAACAGTAGATCTTCGAGAACAGCTCTTGCAGCAGTACCTTCCGCCCACCTTCCCCTTGGAGAAGCATGGCTCAGTCTTTCTGAGCAGGAATTGTTATCTTTCTGTCTTCTGATGCGATCCTAGGTCTCCCATTTTGATGTCAGCCTGCGGCAAGAGTCTCCAGCGGGAGAACTGGAGAATCTGGGGGGACCGCCCCCTTTTGTACCACGCCCTGGCGCGGAGGCGGGACCGGCGTCGAGAAGCGGTCCCTGCTGTAGTTAGCTAGCTAGAATTTTTCCAGTCCTGCCTGGCGTTTTCGGGTCCTAATGGTGTAACCTGCTGCAAGAGCTGTTCTCGAAGATCTACTGTTACGGTAAGTTCTTACGTAACTGTACTTTACTATTTTATACAAATTAGTCCAAAGCTGGAAGAATTGTGTTAGGAGACTTTAACATAAATTGGTGCTTCAGTAACAAAAACAAATTAAATGGCATGATCTCAAGTCTTCCTGACTCAAATAGTCATCTAATGCCGAAGACTAATTGTAGAATAGGGACTCTTAATTGATGCAATCCTGGCCCACATGCTGACAGGATCAAAAGTTGAGGTACTCCCAGACTACCTGAATGACCACTCCCCATATGGTGTAAAATGGACACCATAAGGTACACTGAGTGCTAAACAAAGACAATATAGCAGACTGAAGGAAATATGTGGATAAGATTTGCTAGAACTACCTGGATGCCATTCCAACATAGATTCAGCCTTAGATTTTTTTGTCACAGAATTTAATAAAGCATGCAATCTCTGCACTCATTAGGAAGCAGAAAGTGAGGGTGACTCAGTTATTTGGCTGTTCTCAGGCTAAACGATTCTATGAAAGAAAGGATAAATGGTGGGCATTGGTCAGAAAGACAAAACAACAAGCTCACATTCAAAAGTTCAAGGAACTTGGAAATGTCTGCAAAACCAAGTAAGATGTGAAAATCTGAGTATTGCAAACAACAGCAAAAACAAAGTTGGGCAAATAAATGTTCTGGAATAATGTAAAGTAAACACAACACACTACGGAGCTAGCACTGGGACTTGGCCGTGGTGCAAAAGCGTTAAACTGCGAACCAGAGACAAAATGAAAAGCACCCACAGCAAGACAAACCACTACAATGGTTTATAGTGTGAAAAAAGACTCACAGGTTATTGCATGGTGTGTGAAAACCTGGCACAGTCAGGGCCGTCTGGTGTTCAAACGACCTGGGAATGATTAATGACATCATGGTGAATTTGGTAACTCCTAACATTTTGCTTTGTACCACCGATGCTTCATCAGTGACAGTCGTAGTGTCTTAGGTGTATATAAATATAGTCGCAATCACCATGGTGACATCATGTTTTACCAGTGCTGTTGTTTTAAAGCACAGTAATTCATAAACATTGAATGCATTTTCTAAAAAGCAACACAAGTGTAAAAACATCTTGCCCATACAGATCTGTGGACAGGTACATAACACAAAGTATTTGTGTATAGAGAGATGAGGTGTTGATCTAAAACATATCCAGCACAAAGCAATAGAATTGAAACTCAAACCTATACTTTAGAGTACCAAAAATGCAGACTCCATTTTTGGGAATGGGAGAATGAGCATAAAAGCATGACTACAGTATAACTCCCACTTAGAATATTCAAGGTTTCTTTATAAAAAAAAAAAAAAGCCTGCTGGTAAGTGTGAGCTATCATAGCATAATAAAAACATATGCAGTCAGCACCACCAAAAGCCAAGGAAATATGGTTGTGCCAGAGGATAAAAAGCATATTTACATAAACACCACATATACCCCTACTGATTTAAAGAGCAGGTGTTTACTTTTCATCTTCTCCCCCTTCAGTCACTGTGAGCCTACCCCTCAGTTTAGATATCCTCCCCGGAGCCATAATTTTCAGTTTAATATTTTTCAATAAAATGCCGTAAAATTGGACCCGGGACCCAGTGATCAAAAGCGGCCATATTTCCTAAGTTGAGCACGCCCACGCTGGCACATTTTGTGATGTCAGTCCTAGAGTGGCGTGGGCGTGCTGCCTACAAACTTTAATGGGGACATTTTTCGTGCTTTTTAGAGTACTTTAAAATGCGGTTGTGAGAAATGAGAGCCACCGCTCAACTAACAAGGACCTTATTGGTTGATGGCCTTCTTTTACAAAACTGACAGTTTAAAGTACTTAAACATGTTAAATGTCCCTCATTTTATCGCTATGCCGCCCGATGCTGTTATGAGACTGACATCACAAACGTGCCAGGCGTGGGGGGCGTGCCTCCAACTTAGGAAATATGGCCGTTTGATCGGGTCCCGGCCTAATTTTATGAGCATTTCATTGAAAAATATTGAAACATAAAAATGACGCTCCAGGGACAATATCTAAACCGAGGGGTAAGCTACACAGTGACTAAGGGAGAAGATGGAAAAGTAAACACCTCTCTTAACAAGCCTAGTGTGCTGAGTTGACATAAACTCTTACTGGAATTGAAAAGAAAACAATACACAACACAGCTTAAGCTACAAAATAATCTGCTCATAATCAGAATAGCCAATAGTGCCTCAAAGAAAGGCAACCAGATCAGTGTTTTCATTTAAACCCATACCTTTTTTGTGCTCCCAATTCATAGATCCAGAACTTTTCACTCTGGCCAATTTTTGCTCCCAGTTACCACGTCATGGGCCCGTGCCCACCTTTTCTACCCCAACAAAGCATACATTATGTGTATGTGGTGACTGTTGTATATGTCTTGCTATTGTGTTTATAGTGTCCCCTTGCTGTATGGCCTGAACGTGTTTACCAACATGTATCTTGAATTTCCGGATAGTTTGTCCAACATATAACACGCCACAAGAACAAAAGAACACATAGATTATTATAGTTACATAACATGTCTCACTGTTATCTCCCTACCGCTTTAGGGTTGCAGAAGCTCTTCACTTGTTTAATATATTTGCAGTTAAAGACTTGTCGTACCTGTGGGTGCCACATGGTGGAGGGGAACCACCAAATTTGTGGACCCATGGGGACTGTCAAAAGACAAGACATAGCTTTGTCTCTTACATTCTCTAGTCTGTAAAAAACAACAACAGGGCCAGCACAGCAACATGCTTTAACTTGGGGTGGTATTCAAAGATACCCCAATTTTGTGAAATCATTTTCTTCACTTCTGTGCTTGGGTACTGTAAGTAGTAACAAAGGGCATACAGGGACAGATTCCTTTCTCTGGGAGAGTGCAGTATCAGAGTTGATGCCATGGAAATAGAGTGTCTATATGGATTTGTGGTGTTGCTATAAAGATAATAAGCCTCCCATTTGCCCATTAATAAATTTGCATAGAGGGTCCATAGTGGCACCCTTAGCCATACCCTGCAAGTGTTTACATAGAAATTGTCGGCAGATAAGGACTGTAGGCCCATCAGTCTGCCCGTAAACCCTATACTTGTTTGCAGCCACTGACCCTATCCGGTCAGTGGCTTTTCATCACTCCTTCCCAACCTCAAGGTTCTCTTGTGCCATCTCAGTGCATGTTTAAACTCCCCACTGTGCTCACTCCCACCACCTCTTGTGGCAGACTATTCCATGTGTCCACCACCTCTCTGTGAAGAAGAACTTTCTCACATTTCCTCTTAATCTGCCCCACTCCAATTTCATACCATGCTCCTTCACTCTTGTACCTCTTCTACATTGGAAGATGTCTCTGCCCTGCACCTTGTTTATGCCCTGAGGTATTTGAATGTTTACATAGATACATAGATACATAGACAGTGTCAGCAGATAAAGGGCTATGCCCACCCAGTCTGCCCATTAAGTTTCTGTCATGTTCCCCCTCCCTCCTTTCCTTTAGTGAATACATATTGAGGTCCTTTAAGCTCTCCTCATATGATTTATGTGCAAGCCTGTGAAGGTTAGTGGGTGTGACAAATGCCCAGACTCAGGTAAAAGTGTAGAACAAACATTGCGGATTTGTTTCCTCAGTAAAATAATAAACACACAGAAAGGAAATAGGTGCTTAGTCCTTCAGTTCTGCAAAACAGTGCACAATTTCCAGGCTTCGCAGCCAAATAGATTCCTAGCACATGAAAACTTGCATGTACTATGAGCAACAGTGCACAGTTCCCTCAGTGCACAGCTTCGAAGCTTCGTTCCAGCCAAATAGATTCCTAACACATGAAAACTTACATGTGCTATGAGAAACAGTGCACAATTCCTTAGTGCACAACTTCCAGGCTTTGTTCTAACCAAATAGTTCCTAGCACATGAAAACTTGCATGTACTATGAGATGCTGCCCACACGATAGTCAGGTCTCCACTGACTGACTCATCTGTTTTGCATCTTAGGAGGTAGGCTTTTTATCCCTGCCTACTGATGATGTCAGCACCATGTGAGCTGTCTGACTCACAATCCTCAAAGTAAACACAGGCAGGCTGACTCATCCTGAATAAACATATTTCAAGTAAACACACATGCAGGCTGACTCATTCTAAATAAACACAGACAGGCTGACTCATCTGACCTTTACACACCTGTGCTTCACCTAGGAAAGAATGATTTGTTTTGGCCTCTTGCAAACCCAAAGCAGTTTACACAGAATAAAACAGAGTGCAAGGCTCTGTGTTTCAATTCTTTTCATTACTTACATTCCCTGTGTCTGCCTGCAGTACAGCACAGGAGAAGGCAAGCAACTTACTGCCTCTTGTCTTTCTTATATGTTCCTTATACAGTACTTGGGAGAAGGGATGGGGAGACTGCAAGACTGAAAGTGGCCAGATTTCAGCCTGTAGCTAAAACAATAAACTTACAAGAATAGGACAGTGTAAAGAAAATGCAGCACAAATTCAGATAGGGACTCCGACCCTGTCACAAAGTCCTGTACCATCTTGGTCACCTTTCTCTGGATTGCCTCCACCCTGTCAATGTCTTTGAGAAGGTGTGGCCTCCAGAATTGTTTCAGAAGTTTGTAAAAACATTTTTTTTTATACTTTCTATTTTTCCTCTCCTTTCTCCAGCTCCAATATCCTCGAGAGCACCTAGGAATCATCCCTCTGCAAGCCACCTTACCTGATCTGCCCCTGTCACCCATGGAGCCTCAGTTTACCCCTGGTGCGGGCAGATGGAGCCAAACACCCGAACTATTCTGGTCTTGTCGGTCGAGGGGGTGCCAAGAAGGCAACCGCGCATCGAGGGCAAGCTGCAGTGCTCTGTCTCCCTCAGAGCTAGAAGGCAGTTACCCTGTTCTGTAGGGGTGTGGCCAGCACCCTGACATCAAGGCATTTCCACCAACGCCTGCCACTGCAGTCTCTTCTCTTGTGCTCCGATGCTTGCTGTGCCTCCGGCTTCTGCCAGAGGCCAGCCAAGCCGAGCAGGAGCCCCTCCCTCCCAAGAGAGAGGAGAACTGTTCTTCGGACGCTCAGTCCTCTTCCTCCCTGCCGAACCCCAACTTTACCAGGCTTGCTCTCTCAACCCGGTCACCGTGTGACGCGAGGTGTGGCGCCCAGTGCCTCAACTCTCAGTGCCACCGGGCCGCTGTAAAAATTAGTTTTAAAATATAAACCTGTTCAATACCAGAACAAGTCTGGATAAAGAAATGAGATATTTGGTGGGCATATCAACACAAGACACTTCTGTCCTTTGATTTAAATAATAATGCAGTGCGTCAAGTCCCTAGTCATGTAGGATGACTGTATATGAGTCCACATCTAAAGTAGCAAAAACAAGTGTCCTGTACTTACAGATCTTCTATTAAGTTGCCAACCTCCATGAAGTCCCTGATATATGAGGGAGGGTAGTGACAAAGGGTTTCATGTAACTGTCCACCAATTTTGGGAGGGGCTCTTTGACCCGTCCCATTGCCCAATATTATGGGTTGACCTGGTGGATTCCTCAAGTTTTATGATCTTTGGGCAAAGTGTAACTTGTGAGAACCAGCGGGTGTGTCACAGCCAGAGCCTTATATGTAGTATCTGTAAGGTATCCCTTTAAGTAGCCCTCATTCAGAAGTTGGTCTACTTGATATTTAAACACCAATGTCTGGTTTAATGAAAGGGCAGTGTAGTATTGTGTGTCTGAAAGTTGTCGGTCTATTTCCAAATGTAGTTAGAAGAGGGCAAGGCTGTTGGGAGGAATAGTAGGATGCTTGGGTGCATAGGGAGGGTATCACTAGTAGAAAGAGAGAGGTGGCGTTCCTTCTGTGTATAGATTGGTGGCAAAATCCCACTTAGGTACTGTGTCCAGTTCGGAGACCACATCTCCAGTGGGCCATAGACAGAGTGGTTGCTTGTCCAGAGGTGGGCAACTAAAATGGTGCAGGGTCTGCATCAAAGTTCCTATGAGGAAGACTAAAGGACCTCAGTGTACACCCTGGACGGGGGGATATGATAGAGACCTTTAAATACCTCAGGGGTAAATGAGGTGCAGGAGGGAAGCATTTTTCAGAGAAAAAGGATGCTCTAGAACAAGGGAACATGCAGTGAAGCTGAGGGGGTAGATTCACTAGAGATGTGAGAAAGTACTTCTTCACAGAAAGAGTGGTGGATGCCTGGAACAGTCTTTCAGCAGAGGTGGTGGGGCAAAACAGTGGTGAGTTCAAGACTGCAGGGACAAGTATAAGAGAATCTTAGTGGAAAGGATGGGGGAGGGAGAAAGAGCTGAGACCCAGTAGGGTCTGCAGTGACACTGTAGGCACGGGAAAATGGGCAGACTTGGTGGGTCAAATGATCCTTATCTGCTGTCAAATTCTGTGTTTTCTTTATACTCATGACTACAGTGGCCGTGCCTTTATCGGTGGGTTTGATGATTATGGAGGGTCCTGTGTTAGATCTTTGTAATGCGCATTCCATATTCGTGCCTGTATTGTTTTTAAAATGTTTCTAGGTCTTTTCACGCTTTCCAAAAATCAGAGACTTGGCCTGTGGGCAGCCAAAATGTGGACTTCGTCTAACTGCTGATTGTATATAAGTGAACTGGCAGAGCCATGCCCTTCCTAGAGATCTTTATCTGCGTAATAAATGCTTTAAAGTGTTAGTGATCGAGCAAGTCTATGGCGGTTCACCATAGTCTGGAAAAATCATGTTCTGCAGTGGGGCAGATGTACAGACCCTTATTTTGTATGGATTCCTCCGCAACTGTAAGCTGTCTAGTAGAGATATTGATGACAGTTTGATTATCTATGCCTACTGATTGCCTAGAAATAATAGCTACATCTAAGTCAAGGCCTTGACTGAACTGTACATCAGAGGACAATATCAATGCCTCCTGGGCTAGTATATGTTTCACCCTTTGTCTTTTCCATGCCCTCCCCTGCCACTCTTCCTTGTTGTTGTTTCTAGTTGTCGTATTAGTTGTGCCCTAAATATTTAGCTATCTTCATGAATATGTTCAGGGATGAGTGTTATGAAACTTTTCACAGTATAATAACCTTGAAAGAATGATCATAGTTATTGTATTATCGCAATATTATGGCATCTGGTTTGGCTTTGTGGAGGGCCCTCTGCACCCTAAATGTGAGGTAGGAAATGCACTAATGGAATAAGAGCTGAGTATCTTCCTTAAATCAGTCTTCTCCATAGAGTCCCAGGTCACACAGGTGCTCTGAGCCAATAACTGATACTGGCACCCTGGCCAAAGATTTGCTCCGTGGGGTCGTAGCACCTTTGTTTTAGACCCAAGAGTGATACTCTATGGAGAAGATATTCAGGAAGATCTTCAATTATGTTAAGTATGTAACTTTACTTTTTTATACTTCATGGCATTATACCAGGGTACATACATACATAGATACATGACACTGTCATCAGATAAAGACCCAGCAGTCCATCAAGCCTGCCTGTTACCTGCTTGACTCCATGTCCAATGTAATGTCACACTGTGGTTACTGGTGGATTTCCTAATGGCATCTCAGGTACCCACCTTTCTCCATGCTGCCTATACCCCCCAAATAAAAGATATACACGGCTGCCTCCTGGGTCTCTAGCAGGCCAGTTGCTCAGTCATGATAGCAAATTTTGGTCATTTCCTTTGGGATTGCTGGGCTTCACCACATGCTCCCTATTGATCAACAGCATGCTGCCCAGATGCTCTGGGACAAGGAAAGTCACTTACAAACTCCAGCTGCAGATGGCATTAGACACGGGTGATTCTTGTGCCCATACCATGGTTACAGCTGTTGCAAGCGCATCGCAGGCCTGGCTGAGATTGTCCACCGCTGGAAACTCTGCACAAGTACAAGGCATGGAACCTCTTTGGCTCCAGAGGTGGAAGAACATCTCACACTTAGAAGTCTTTTGCCACCTTGGATTCTGTGGTTTATCCCAGAAGGCTTCAACTGCCCTCAAGCCTAAAAAGAAGGCATTTCAGTTTCAGGCCTTTCAGCCATAGCCTCCCAGTAAGGGCACTTTCAGCACTAGCATCCAAAGCACAGGTTTGGCAGTCAAGGACAAATGGGGGGCATGGTGGAGATCAGTGATGGAGGTTCCTCTGGGGCCCAGCTGCAGACATCCCAAGGGCTGTTAAGACAGGTTGTTGGTGTCTTTCAAGTCCTGTTCATTCACTGTCCCACCTCCTGTTCAGGGGTTGGTTGTACCACTTCTTGTCACAGTGGTCCAAAATTATCTCAGACCAGTGAGTTCTAGAGGTAGTGGGCAAGGAGTTGCACCTGATTGAAGCTCTCCTGCCATAGTGACTCCAAGCTCCCAGAGAGTCTGGGATGTCAAAAGGCACACTGTATGCACTATAGGCCAGCATAGCTCAGCTCCTAAAGTTCGGGCCGATAGCTTGTTTCCCAGACACCCTGGCCACTCAAGTATATGTGTCCAGGTACTTCCGATTTCTAAACAGATGGGGGTCAGGCGCCCATACTGGACTTACGATCTGGACATGTTCATAAGGAAGAGCAAATTTCGGATGGTCACACTAAATTGTATCCTACCATCCTCTGAGGAGGGAAAGTGGTTCTCCTCCCGGACCTCCAAAACTTGTTCTTCTATATCCCAGTCCATCCATCCCACTGCCGGTAACTTTGGATCTTTTCGAGGATATTTCTTCATCAGGCCACACCTATGGAACTTACAGCTGACAGGCACTAGGACCACATGGAAACTTTTGCAAGCAGTCCACCAGGGTCTTGCCCACGATGATGCATCATCGACTGCTACATAAATGTGGGTGACCTCTTCCCTTCTCAGTTCTTTTTCCCGCTATCAACCATACTGACTGTTTATGAAATGCCGCCAGGATAGCCGCCACTTTATTTTTCTTTAAAAAGTGATTTTTGACAGCATGTATGTCTTTGAAGGACTCATCAACGCTGTTTTATATTGTGAATGCGGTGAGAAGATTTACACTGGCGAGTCTCACAGTGTCTGCATCTGTCATCTCATCCCAGACCATAATGTGCAGGCCAGCCCGATTTGCAAGGATTTTGACACTGCCACCCTGCAATGCTGAAAGGGGCCTTAGAGAAGCACCTTTTAAAACAGCAAGTAGCCTGCATGGAGAAGGAGCTCCAGCAAAGAGTTCTGCCATGTTGCCAGTCCATTCTTCTGGGACTGGGTCATCCAAATCCCAGGAGAAGTCATCCAGGAGCCATAAGCACAAGCACCTGGAGAAGGAAAAGAGAAGAAGAAAACCTCTCTGGTGTGCTCAGGTTGCCTCACACAACAGGTACAACCTCCACCGCGCCCGTCGATAGCTCCAACGGTGGCGCCACTCACCCGCCTGACCACCGACCTAACTTCCAGGTCGGGTCATGGCATGGGTGCTACCAGGCCTAGTACGGATGGAAAGTCACCATCGACATTGGGGGCCTTGCCTCCTCCATTGACCCTCAGCCAGCTCACCGGTCAACCACACAGGCGCAGACGGCAGGAGGTGCTGTTGCCTTCGTGGACCTACTGACACCTATTGCCTCCTCCTCATGTACCATGAGGCCCATCAAAGGGGCCTGTAACTCAAATCTCCGCAATGACGCATCCTAGAGTTGTGCCTCAGTTGCCTTCCTCAAGCGCTGACAACCTCGCCAGCCTCTCCCTCCTGCCTGTCAACCTGGTTGATGATGACTTTGAATACAATCCTGGTCTAATGATGCAGGATGAAGAGTTAGGGAGGAACCTGTGAATTATGTTGGAAGACCCTATGAAAGAGGCACTAGTTCCACTGTCTCCCCTGCAGTGAGGACAGGGTGATCTGCACCTCAAGGTCCTCCAGAGGACCCCACTTTCATCACCATGATGCAGCAGTTACAGGCTGCCATGAGTTTTGACTTAGAGGAACAGGATACCACCAAGAAAAATCTAATAGCTTCTTGGGTTACCCGCTGCTCCTCTATTATGATACTCCTCTCCTCCCTGCTGTAGAGGATGCCATCTTTGCTGCCTGGCATAGGTTGAATGTCATTCCTGCCATACCAGGAAAGGCAGACAAAATGTACAAGGCTCCCTCAGGGGAAACCTTTTGCTAGCCAACCTGAGGCAGATTCTGTAGTCACTGTGCTGCCCATGATGGGTCAAGGGCACCAAAGACCTACATTTCCTTCCTCCTGATAAAGAGTCCAGAAGGTTCGATGTGCTATGCAAGAGGACTTTGCCTCAGCCTCCTGGACCCAAGAATTGCTATCTATCAGGCCCACATGGTTAAGTACCAGAATATACTCTGGAGAAAGGCCAAGGTAGCTTCACAAGCCTTGTCAGAGGGTATGCCTGAACAGGAGTTTCTCAAAGTTCTCACAACTGTCGCTAATGTAGAAAACACCTACTGCATGGCCTGTTATGTTTCTGATGCCTGGGCCAGGGCTGCTGCTTCAGGAATATGTCTAAGGAGGTACTCTTGGCTTAGGGTGGCAGGGTCTGTGAATGATATACAACAGTCCATTCTCAGTGCCCCATTTAGAGGATATAAATTATTTGGGTCTGAAGTCCAGGAAATCCTCTCTAACCTTCAGGCCTATGGTAGGACCCTAAAATCAGTACACTTCCTTTACCATACTCAACCAAGAGGTAGGCAGAGGATACCTTTTGCCCGACTGGCACAAGACACCTTCCTGCCACCAGACAACAAGATAAGGACAAGGGAGCAGGAGCCTTGCCCACCTCAGGAACCACTTCAGGTGCACACTCAAAGCCCTAGTGGTGGTGGTGGTGGTGCAGCAGAGCCACCACAACTGGCTGTGCCTGACTCCTGTGCACCCTTAACCACCGCTACTTCTCCAGGGTGGTGTAGAGGTTCTCCTCCACCTGAATCAGTGGAAGGAGGTGACATCTGATGCCTGGTCCTGGAAATCATAGCACGAGGTCATGCTCTGGAACTTCTAGACATACATCCAGATCATCCACTGGTGCCAACACACTATCCTCTAAACCATATTCCTCTGCTGTTGGAGGAAGTGCAGACTTTGCTTCAGAAAAGGGCTATAGAAGCTGTGCCCTTGAACAGAGAAACACAGGGTTCTACTCTTGGTACTTCCTAGTTCCCAAATGGACTGGAGACCTGCAGCCTAAAGATCTCAGGACGTGAACTGTTTTATAGTGTACAAAAACTTTAGAATGGTCACCCTGCAAGGACTGCTTCCACTACTGTAAGCAAGGGATTGGATCTGTTCCCATGACATGAAGGATACCTCACCTTCATATCAAAATTCACAAATCTCACAGACAGTATTTGAAGTTCCTGTTTCAGAGAACTACCAATTCAGAGTATTGCCCTTTGGCTTGTCCTCTGTGCCATCGGTCTTCAACAAATGCTTGTCAGTGGTGAGAGCCACACTTCAAGGAAGGCCTCTATGTCTTTCCCTACCTGGACAACTGGCTATTGATAGCCCACTCCAAGGATCAGTTCCTGCACACCTTAGCTCAAATGAGGCAGATGTTTGATGCGTGGGGTTAGTGTCAACCCACGCAAGTCTGTCTTGACACCATGTCAGCTGCAGTACATTGGAGCAGTCTTTGACACAGCCCAGGGCTCAGCCTTCCTGCTCTGGACAGGGCCAAATGTCTGATTACCCAGGCCCAAATGGTCCACAGCAGCTGGAATTTCTCAGCCAGGACATTCCTTCGGCTCCTGGGCCTAATGGCAGTGATCATTGTCACAGTACCTCTGGGCAGACTGCACATGATGATCCCTCAGTGGACCCTAAGAGTCTAGTGGGACCAGCTCACAGACAGTCTAGAACAAAGGGTTCCTATACTCAAATTGCTCAAGTGGTGCATGGAACCCAGCAACCTGGTAAAGAGGTTCCCTTCCTGATCCCCTCCAGATTTAACTACAGATGCCTTGGGATGGGCTGGGGCACATTTGGGCCCCATCAGATGGCGATCACCCTGCACATAAATGTTCTAGAAGTGCAAGCTGTCCTGTGTAGCCTAACAAGCTTTCCAGACTCATCTGTCCCTGGGTTCTCTTTTTGTACAGACAGACAGTGTCACTGTGATGCATTACATTAGCAAGCAATGAGGAACTCACTCTTACCCCTTGTGCGTGGAAGCAATGAGAGTCTGGTATTGCGCTCTGGAACATGGTCTAGAACTGTCAATAGTATATGCTCCAGGTACCGAAAACATCTGGGCAGACAGGCTAAGCAGATCACAATCCAGAATGCACAAGTGGAAACTCAGTTGACCTCAGTGGTAGAAGGCTTGTTCGACAGATGGAGTCATCCAGAGTTGGACCTTTTGCATCCCCACACAGTGTAAACTGCCACTTTTCTGCTTGCTCGCCCAGGGCCTGGAGTTTTTGGTGAGATGCGTTGTCCTCTCTCGAACGGGAGGTTCAGATACACCTTCCTCCCTGCCTTCTAATTCAGAGAGTGCTGCTCAAGCTCCAGATGGAGGGGCAACTCTGATCCTGATCCTGATCCTCATTGCTTCCTATGGCCTCACCAGATCTTGTTTCCTCTACTGCAGCAGCTAGCAGTGGAATCACAAGTACCCCTGCTCTTATGCTAGGCCAGGAGCCTCGGTCCATCAAACCCTCAAATTGCTTCATCTTCATACATGACTCCTGAAAACAGTCATTGCCAGTTTTGGGTTTCCTAAAGGTGTCTGGTGGCTGTCAGAAAGACTTCCACAAGGTCCATTTATTCCATGATGTGGAAGCTGTTTGTTTTGTGGGATGCTTCTCATCACTTAGATTGGTTTACCTGTCCCAGTAATCAGGTTCTAGAGTATTTGCTGTCTTTATCAGTTGCAGACCTGCTGTATTCCTCTGTTGAAGTGCACTTGGCTGCCATTTCAGCTTTCCATGTACCTTTTAAGAGGGTCATACTGTTGCCAAGCTGGAGGTGGCCAGTATGTTCTTGAGAGATATTCTACACTTGAAGCCTCCTATCCACAATCCAGTCCTGGCTTGGGCTTGAATTTCGCTTTAGCAAAGCTTACTTTGGCTCTTTTGAGCCAGCTACACTTATGGCTTATGCTTTCTCTCTGGAAAGGGTTGTTTTTGGTTACCATTACTTCTGCTCAAAGAATTTCAGAGCTACAGGCTCTCCTGTGTGAGCTTCCTTATTTGATGTTCCACAAAGTCATGGTGCCTTTGTGTACTAGTTCTAAGTTTTTACTGAAGGTGGTGTTTGAGTTTACTTTAAATCAAACCATCCACTTCCAGAGTATTTTCCTGAACATGCCAATTCAGGGAAGCATTGCTGCATAATCGAGATGTACCTAGAACACTAAGGTACTGTATACACCACACTAAGGACTGCAGGAAGTCCTTGCAGCTTTTTGTTTCATTTACCCTTGGGAAAGAGGGCACCTCAGTTTCTAAACATTCCTGGGGTTATTCGTGGTCATTCTACTAGAGGCATGGCCACATCTGTTGCCTGTTTCAAAATGTGTCTGCTACAACAATCTGTATAGCTGCCACCTGGAGTACCGTCCCACATTTTCACTAAACACTACAGTGTGGACAATTACCTCTTGAAAAGGACTGGCTTTGGACTAGCTGTGCTTCAGGGCCTGCTTCCTTGGGCCTATAGGCTCCAGCCACACAGACTGCTTATGATTAGTACTGCTTGGTATTCATTCCATAGGTGTGGCTTGATGAAAGAGATATCCTCAAGAAAATAGAACAGTTACATACTCACCATAACAATATATTTTTGAGAGAATCATTAAAAAGCCTCTTATGTGATTTTAATATGTGCAATGTATGTATCTATGTTTTAATCATATTGTTGTTTTATTTGATACACTTGTAATGACAATTTTAACTTGTCCATCAATAAATAACTGAACTGAACTGAAAGAATCTCTTTCGTCAGGCCATGCCGTCCCACCCTCCTTCCCCCATAGGGTCCTGAGACTGTAGTTAGTGCTGTCTCCTTCTCAATGGGGCTCTGCCTGTTGTTCTCTGCCTTGCCTGGTTCACAGAGCCATAGGTTCTCTCCTGGTTCCCTGCAGGGAAGTCCTCCAAGCATGATCTCTGGCAGGGAATTGAGGAGAAAGGCCGCCAATGTTTTGTAAGCTGACATCTGTGATGTTGTCGTGGCCCTGGTGGGCTGCTTGCAAAATTTTCCATGTGGTCCTTCCACCTGGCAGCTATAAGTTCCATAGATGTGGCCTAATGAAAGAGATTCTCCCAAGATCTATTGTTATGGTAAGTACACAACTGTGCTTTCATGCAGAGGGGTGCTCTACTAGTTTCTGATCATGCTCTTTTGCCTCTAGACTGTGCAGAGCATCTTCACCAAGTGCATGGTAGTGGTGGTGGCCTTCTTGCAGTGTAGCCATCTAGGGTGTATCTCTCTGGACAACTGGCTGCTAGTGATGCCGTCCAAAGAGGCTGTGGAGTGGTCTAGGGATCTAGCCTTCCAGACTTACCATGAATTGGAACTTTTGGTCATCCCAGTCAAGTTAGATCTGTTCTGTTTGCAGGTGATCAAGGTCTTGAGGTAGAACTCAACTCCCTGCAGGCTAAACCAACCTTCCGACAGACTGGGCATTGGACCATACCTCCTTTACCCAATTATTTCGGGTTGGTGCACCTGCCCTGCCCAGGATTCCTTCAGCCGCTGGGGGCTAGTGGTGACTTCTATCAGTGTGGTCCAATGAGCCCACTGGAGAATGCTTCCTGTGGTGGGAGTTTGCGCCAGCAGTGGTCCAAAGCCTAGGTTGCTTTTCACCAGCATATCTTGGTGACCCAGACAGTGTGTGATGCTGTCCAGTGGTGGCTGTGCTCACAGAACCTGGAGGAGGGAATCCCTGTCATCCTTCCAGAACCGTCAGTCATGCTTATGACAGATGCATCTCTGGTGGGATGGGAAGCTCACCTGGGAGGCCACAGGGCCCAGGGGTTCTGGTCACCTCAGGAGTCCTAATGCTACATCCAGCGTGCTGAAGCTCCATGCATTGCATCTGACTGTGAAGAAATTTGCTGTGTTGATTTGGGGAAATTCACTCTGTTGATTTGGGATCAGATCATCCAGGTCCAGATGAACAACATGACCACCATCTTCTACCTCAACAGGCAGGGCAGGACTCACTCTTTTCCATTGTGTCAAGAAAGCTCTCTGCATCTGGATGCTTATGCACAGCTTCAAGCAGATCTCCTGGCGATTCATGTCACAGGAGAGAACAGGCTGGTGAACACTCTCAGCCAGGTTGGAGAGACTTTGCATGAGTGGTGTCTGAATCAGGAGGTGGTAGACCACCTGTTCTACCAGAGGGCACCCTTCTGGTGGATCTGTTTGCCCGTGGGAGAACGGAAAACTGAGGCTGTCCTGTGCCTGCCTCCATCAGCCCGGGACACTGCAGGGGATACCTGCAAAGCCCTGGACTCCGAGCCTTCTGTATGCCTTCCCCTTGGTTCACAGGGTAATGATCAAGGCCAGGAATGACAAGGTGAGGATGATCCTGATAGCACCAGACTGGCCTAGACAGTTCTGGTACCCAGATTTCCTCAGTCTCAGCAACAGGCCACCATGGAGGTCACTTTTCCACCCCAAAATGCTAACCAGAGAATGGGACAGACCTCACCCAGACCTTCAGTCCCTGCACTTTTCAGTCTGATGCCTGAGTGGCTAGGATTCACGGCTCTGGGCCTTTTGGATGATGTTCTCCATGTGATAGAGGTGTCCCATAAGAGTCAACTCCACAAATAAATGCTGTGCATTTAAGTGGAAGAGATTCTCAATCTTGTGCCAGGGCAAGCTTAATCCCCTTGCCTGCCCAGTCGTAGTATTCTTGACTACCTCTGATCCTTGTTTCAGTTGGGACTGCAAGCAACAACCCTTAAAGTGCACCTGGCAGTCAACTCTGCATATTGGGTGTGAGCTGGTGCGCTGCTGGTGGCCCAGCAAAGGTGGTCCGGCACCTTTCAAAGGCCTGGATCCCTGCACCCTTCGCAAGAACCACTGCCTCCGTGGATCTTAGTGTTCGTGACGGCTATGCTAATATGATCGGGGCATACCATTTGAGCTTATGCACAAGTGTGAGATGTCACATTTGTCATGGAAGACTGTCTTCCTGGTCGCCTTTATATTAGCCAGAAGGATCAGTGAGCTTCAGGCACTGTCAGTGAAGTCTCTTTACTTTGTCTTCCATAAGGACAAGGTGGTCCTTCACCCTGACACAGAGTTCCTTCCAAAGGTCATGCCTGAATTCCAGCTTAACCAAGTGATTAATCTTCCAGTGTATTTCACCAGTTCGACTGCAGATGCTCATCACAGGTTCCATACTTTGGACCTGTGGATGATGCTCTTATTACAAGGAGCGCATGCCAGGAGTTCGTGGAGGACTCACCACCTGTCTGTCACGTGCACTGAAGCTGCTTCAGGCAGGCAGTTAAGTGGATGATTGCTAGGTGGATTACATCTTGCACTGATCTCTACTATAGGTTGACTGATAGGGTGTCGCCCATGGGGCTTATGGCTAATTCCTCCAGACATACTGCCTCAGTGGCTGCTTCCAGGGATATCCCCATTGCAGAGATATGCAGAGCTGCAACCTGGACTAAAGCACACTCCTTCATCTTCCATTACAGCATTGATGTAATGAGTCATCTGGATGCTTCTTTGGGGCCTCTGTCCTCCAGTCTCTGTTCGCCAAATAGTGGCTTGTGTCTTACCCCTCCTCCCAGAGGACTGCTAGGAGTCTCCATGTGTGGAATGTGAACTGAATCCATGCCTTTAGAAATGTAGATTACTCACCTGTCACCCTATTTCTAAGAGTAGTATTCAGTTCACATCCACCTACCCACTTCACCTTCACTGGCAGTGTGACATCCTGTTCCCTGCTTCCAGAATGCAAGATCAGATGTCACGGGGCAGAGCCAGAGGATATACCACCCAGGAGGTGAGAGGAGTAGCTTGAAGACATTCTGATGACTCAGCTATCTCAAGGGAGAATTCTCTGTGTGTGGATGTAAATGGAATACCTCTCTTAAAACTACAGTTCAAGGTGAGTAAGCTATATTTACTCACCTTTAGCCATAGCTCTACTACTGTACTGTTATTCATTTCACATCCACACAACATGCTCCAACCTCCTCCGCCAGGCTTGCTCTTTGGTTGTGGTCTGTTTTTCCTGCATTCAGATTTCAGAGAGAGTGACACCAAGGACACTTGATTGGGTGGTACAAATAGGGAGCTTAAAGACTGTTTCAGAATGTGAGTATGCTTACTGTAACCTGCCACAGTGTGAATGTGAACCGAATACCAGTAGTAAAACTTTGTTAAAGGTGACTAACCTATTTTTTATATTGCATGGTAGTTACTTCTTTGACTTATTTAAGACTGCAGTATTGGTTAGAAACATTTGCTGGTATACTGTGCAGATACAAGGTGGTTCACCATTAACCTGAGACATTATTTTTCTTTCTTTTGCAGAAGTTAGTTTATAGTTTTTGTTTGAATTCAAATGCATCGGATCGTCACTTGAGGATCTTTTGTGGTGAAGATTTAAGTTTAATCTGACTAATCCGTTTTTGTCAAACAGGTTCTGTCAGAGCCTTGGACACTTTCTACTAGTCAAACTGCTCAACAACAGCCACATCTTTTAACCTTAACAAGTACCCGATACTGTTTCAAGTGGTGGTGGCTTGGACCTGTAAGTATTATAAAATTATCACTGCATTCATAATAGAATCTGTTAGCAGAAAGAGGCCTGTTGGCTCATCATGTCTGCCTATTCCTACCTAACTAATGTTGAATATGAGAGGGCCCTAGAGGCTCTGCACTCTCCTTTCCTCCATTTCTGGAGTAGTCTTTACCAACCCCTTGCATCTGTCCCTAAGTCATTTGAATCTTCCCACAGACTTCACACAGACTACCACCTCCAGCAGTCTATTCCCACCCCTCACCCACCGTTCCCATAAAAAGTACTTCCTGGTGTCTCTCTTCAGCTTGCCCCCCCATCAGCTTCATGGGTTGTCCCTGGTGTTTGTGTTCCGGCTGAATCTGAACAATAACCTAACCACTTTATTTATACTATAGATACTAGATTTCTGAAACTGTCATATATGTTAGAAGCGGGATTGTTTTAATCCTAGGACTAAGTTTGGTGTACTAACTCTTATTTTTAACAGGTTGCAGATGATGGTTATGGTGTGTCCTACATTATCCTGGGAGAAAGTGTTATCCATTTCCACGTATCCAGCAAATTCTCTGCCCTGAAACAGTACGTTTTAAAACTATTGAACATAAAATTTGATTGCAATAACAACTGAGAAGTCAAGCTGATATTATTTTTGTTATGTACTTGTATTTTGACGTGCATAAAACAGTTTTGTAAATGTGTTTAGTGTTTATATGGTCCTTTTCCATGTTAACTTTCTGTCTTAAAGTTTACACAAACTGTGTTTCCTGGTTGATTTAGCCATTGCACAGGTGGTTTATATAGTTTGACAGATAACAACCTGTGCCACTTCTGAGCCCTGCTCTTTTGGACTGTACTCAGCACTGCAGGAGTTCACAAATGGCCTATGGGAGGCGGCAGCCTGTCTTCAGCACTGACAGGTGAAAGTGCCCCTATCTCGATGAGTGGCTTATCACAGGAATATCACTGCTGCAGTGGAATGGTTGCAAGACCTGACAGTTCAGACTGTCTATTCTCTGTACTTCATTTTCAACTTAGAATGGTAGTCCTCTTCTTCCAAGCATAGTATAGTATTTATAGGGGCAGAACTGGACTTCTTGCAGTCCAGAGCCTGGCTGCAGGAGGATGGAGCCAAGGATTTATTGTCTTGTGCCTAGACATTTTAGCTTGGGCATGAGCACGGGCTTCATAGCATCTTACTACTTGTGTCATTTGGTGAACTTGCTGGGGCATGCCCTGTTTAGTGGAAGCTATATCACCACTGGATGCAGATCCATGCTTTGCTGTTCCTAAAAGTTCCAATCACTCAGCCCATGGTAAAACAGATTGCATTGGTGGCAGGTTGCCTCAGAACCTTCAAGAAGGAATTCTTTTGTCAGCACAAGCCACTCTACACTTGAGCGCAGGTGCCTCTCTCATAGGCTGTCCCAACAGGTTCTGGTGACTCAGCCTGTGGTAAAAGCATTGCATTGTGGGCAGTTCCTCAGATTCTTCGGCAAGGAATCCCTTTGTTCAGTCAGAACAGACAATACACTTGACCATGGATACCTCCATCATAGGCTGGAGCTCCTCTTCAGAATGGTCATTTGGTTCTCTTGGTAATTTTGCCTGCACATAAACCTACTAAAGTAGATGACTGCCCATCTAGCACTAGTCAAGTTCTCCCCTCAGTTAAGGGGTAAATATTAACATAGTGTTTGCCTTATGAACATGTGGGGACACCCATTCCCTCCGACTCTGTCAGAAAGCTTTGAGGACTTTATTTTGTTTTGTTTATTTAATCTGGTAAATCCATGGACCAAAGACCTGCTTTCATGGCGACCAAAATAATATAAAATAATATAAAAGTGTACAGATACATAATAATTACAAATACAAAGATTAGTAGATTTACCCACACATGCTAAGGAGCTAATTTACAAAACATTTACATTCACTCTCTGAAAACAGATAATTTCTCAAAACCTGTCTAAAACTATGCATAGAAACTCCAAGACAATCAAGCTATAGGCAGAAGTGCATTAATAAAATGGGTAAATTATAAAACATTGTTTTTTGACCAGCTGATGTTTTCATTCTTGAATAAAGTATTGGTAAACTGATGAGCAGTTACAGCAAAACTGATTTGTTTTTAAAAGCGGAATGTAAAGTGGCAGGGACCTTATTTAATGTTACCTTTTTGCCATGATTCCAAGTTGAGATTTGTACCTATACTCAAGAGCAAGCCAACTTACAGTACATGTTTGAGTAGGACACAGTGATGGGTCCTAGATGGCAACTGAGAAATAAAACATACAATTTGATTCAGGAGAACTTTTACCCTTGACAAAACCTCTCCCCAGCAGAATAATAAAATAGCAGGCCATAATCAATGACTAGTATTAGGAAACTTGGGGACCAAAGTGTCCTAGTTGGGGATTGTCGTTGAGGCACAGGTCAGGAAGCATAGGAAAACGCAGAAGCAGTTGTAAAAATCCACCAAAATTTTATTGCAGCAGTAACATAAAATAAACATGTTCAGAATAACTATGTACAGAAGCAAAAATAAAATCTTTCTTGTAAAAGAAATTTCCCTTGCAGCTCAGCTTAGCTGTTTTATAGGTTTTCAACCCCATCCTTTGCAAGCATCCTGTTCTTTGTAAATTTCAGGAGCTGCTAGAACATTAAGAACTTCCTGGGGTCCCTACAGCAGCTGCAAAAGGCTCAGGCATTTGCACCAAGTAACTTCTAGCTTTTTACAGTTACAGTCAATTCTGCTTGTATGCCTCAGCATGAACCGCTGCAATTTGGGCATACAAGCGGAATGGCATACAACCGTAATTGAGGTTTGTTCATTAAACAACTTCAGCAGTCACAACCGATTCCTCATAACTGTCTCACATCAGAATGCATTCCAACAAAGACTTTATTGCACCTTATTGCACGTTTAAAAAAATTTAATACGGAGTACAACTTTTATAAGTTTATTAAATACTGTAGAGCTAAATGCTTAAAGCAGCCTGTTGTTTCAGTCCATTCCCTGCCAGTAACTCAACTTTATTTTTCAAACGAGTCCATACTCTGCTACATACCTCCTAATGTTGCGAATCATGACCCACACTCAGCAGTGGAAGGAACACTTCCCTTCTTTATCCTCATCGTCATCTTCTCTGCCTTGGTAACCTCACGGTTGTGGATTCTTCCTGGTTGAGATTGACATAAGCCGAGAATTCAGTTTGCAGCATGCATATTGGTGGAGCAACTGTTTCCGGCAACCAGATGATCACCATACATTATGCCTACTTTAATGAAACAGTTTTTAATTCTTTCTGTTTTAGCCTGATTCCACTCATAGTGCACAAGAATGTCCCATACAGCTGAATGAATGCAGATCTGTTGTCGCTCTTTTTATATCGTTAAGCGCTTAAGTGCTACAGGAGATTTCACACCTAATTAGCAGATTAGGCGGCCACCCAGTCAGTACTAGACACACAAGATGTCTCAAAAATATGGGCATACAACGGAATTGCACAGGCATACAACCGACAGTTTAACATTGACTTAATAGCAAAAACGGGACCAGACTAAAAGTGGCATACATCCGGAAAGGCATACAAGTGGAACTGACTGTATCTCAAATAACACCATATTTTCTAAACAAAAGTGATCCGTTGTCAGTTTAATTTCCATATATTGATTTGCACATATTCTTATATTACCAGATCTAGATATGAAAGAGAGGAAAAACAGAAAGCAAGAGAAAACAGAGTCAGTGAGAGGTAAATACTTGCCAAGACTGTTTGGGTTGATCAAGTCCGAAGTCTCACAGGAAAATTTGGTTGCACAGCCAGGCAGAGGAGAGAGAAAGGACAGACTACAGATCGTATTCTACGCTGTCACATATACCCCCTCTTTAAGAGGAGCCTGTTTTATTAAACAGGTTTTCAAAACTTTCTGTTCTCTACTAAAATTTTCTACTGTCAGAAATTAAGCACATTTGCATCCATTTTTTAACAGAACAGCAGAAAGTACAGTTCAAACCCATATATTAGTTTAGTTTTTTCAACCTTCAGAACCTTGATTCCTGATCCATATCTTGACAGAAATCAGCACTGCTATTCTCTTTACCAGATTTGTGAATCACAGAGACTTTAAATGGCTGCAGTGCCAGGTACCACCGTGTGATTCTGGAATTTTTATCTTTCATCTGGTTGAGCCAACAGAGAGGATTGTGATCAGTTACAAGAACAAAATCAGTTCCTAGCAAATAAAATTTGAGGACTCCATGGACCACTTTGCTGCAAAACACTCCTTTTCCTCTTTGATAGGGTCTTCAGGTACATGAAGAGGGTAAATGGGGAGGAACAGTCAGGGTGCTTGAAGGAAGGAGGAGGGGCCACTAGAGGGCATGGGTGGAAGCTGGAGGGAAGATTCAGGGAGAAAGGAGGAGGTGCTACTTCACTGAGAGGTGGTGGAGCCATGGAATGCACTGCCTAGGGGGCTGGTGGAGCAGAGACAGTGGAGGGGTTCAAGAGGGGTGGGACAGGTACAGGGGAAGGGTTCTGGAAGCAAATCCAATGCAGCAAGAATATCCGAACTGGGAAGGAGAAGCCAGAGAAGGCGTTAGGGGATAGCAGGGTCAAGCATCCCAGGGTGGGGGCTGACCAACGAGCAGACACGAAAGACCGTTAGGCCTATTCTGCTGGCATTTTAGTATGTTAGTATGATAGTGGAGTACCTTTCTCTCTGTCATGTAATTTCCTACTTATATACAGAATAGGATGTTCTTTCCCATCTATATTTTGACTTAGGACAGCACCTAGGCCTACCTCAGATGCATCTGTTTGTAACAGAAATGGTTTCTCAAAGTCTGGGCTTTTAAAACAGGTGCTGATCATGTGTACCTTTATGGCTTGAAAAGCTTTGTCACACTCTGGGGTCCATTTCACATTATTTGGGTACTGTTTTTGTGAGTTCAGTGAGGAGTAGCTAACTCAGCAAAGTAGGAACAAATCTCTGATAATAACCAGCCAGCCCTAAAAATGACCTGACATGTTTCTTTGTTTAGGTACAGGGCTGTTAGCTACAGCTTCTATTTTAGAAACTTCTGGTTTGACTTCTCCATTTCCCAACACATAGCAGAAATATCTAGTTTCCTGCATGCCCAATGCACATTTAGTAGGATTAATAGTCAGACCTGCATTTTTGATAGCCTGGATAACTGCTCGTAGCTGTTCCACGTGACGCTTCCAGTCTGGACTGTACACCACAACATCAGCCAGGCACGCAGCACAATAACCAGTGTGAGAGGATAAAATTACATCCATGTACCACTGGAATATAGCTGGCACACCATGTAAACTAAAGGGCATGGTGATGAACTGGTAGAATCCTATAAGGGTGGCAAATGCAGTTTTATCTCTGGATTCTTTAGCTAAAGGTATTTTCCAGTAACCCTTGGTGAGATCAAAGGTACTGATATACTTTGCACTCCCCAGTCTGTCCACCAAATCATCTACTCTGGGCATAGGATAACTGTCAAATTCTGACGAGTTTCCTAAAATCAAGGCAGATTCTAACTCCCTTCTTTTTGTTTACAGTTACCATGGGAGATGATGACCAATCCTTGACTCCTCAATGATACCCAATTCTTTCATTTTTTGTATTTCTAACCACATCAGCTTTTAACCACTCTTGCAACCTTAGTTAGTTAGTTAGTTAAAAACCTTTATTTTTAAACAGGAATTCAGATGGAAAATTCACATCATTAGGACAAAGTCCTATTTTCAAGATGGTCCTGTAAGCTGTATGACTTTTGCCTAATAGGACGAGCATTCTTCGTCACTATTACGTGCTCAACCCATTTTGCTTGGCCTAGTACCGTGGTAAAAGTACTGTTAAATGTCTTTAGCACATTATGAATGTCTGCAGTTTGTTCTGAGGTTAAGAAACATTCACCTTTACAGCATCAACATTTACAGTTTGTTCCAGTCTATCATAAGCTACATCAATATCTTCCTTATCAGTTTCTGGTAAAACCAGCAAAGCAGCTTTTGGCATTTTTCAACCCATTTCTTGAGGAGGTTAGCATGGTATATCGTGAGAAGGATTTTTCTTGCCAGGAGTCTCAGTCTCATAGTTAACAGTGTCAGTATGTCTAAGAACCTTATAAGGCCCTGCCACTTCATTAACAGCTTGTTTCTGTTGTAGGTAACAGTAGCAAAACCTTTTCACCTGGCTCAAACTTTTTCTTTTACCTCTTGGTCATAATATACCTTCTGCTGGTTTTGAGCCTCTTCCTGATTACTATGGGCAATTCCAACATATTTTGCCAGTTTCTTCGTATGACTACATGTAAGAAGATATAGATTGTTTCTGACTGGGGTTATTGTCCCACATTTCTTTTATCACATCCAGTTGGCCCTCTTGGCTGCCTACCATACAGCATTTCAAATGGTGAAATCCTGTTGATGCCTGTGGCACTTCTCTGTAAGCAAAAAGTAGGTAAGGCAAGTATTGGTCCCAATCTTTCCCTTCCCTTTTACAAACCTTTTTAACATGCATTTTAGGGTTTGGTTAAAGCGCTCAACAAGACCGTCTGTCTGAGGGTGATAGGGGAGGTTCTTATGGCAGTGATACCTAGCAGTCTGTACAGCTTCTTAAGCAGGTGCAGCACCAAAATTACTACCCTGATCAGTAATAATTTCTTTAGGTATGCCCACTCTGCTGAAAAGTTTGGCTAGCTCTGCTGCAACTTTTGGGGCTGTAACAATCGCATTGGAACTGCTTCTGGGCATCGAGTAGCATAGTCGCATACTACCAGGATAAATCTATTATCCTTTTACTTTTGTCTAAAGGACCAACCACATCCATTGTAATTCTCTTAAAAGGCACATCTATTAAGGGTAGAGGTACCAGGGCACCTTGTCTTTTATAGTGACTGGGGCTACTTTCTGACACTCAGCACAGGAATTACAATAGGTAGTAACATCTTCATGAATTCCCAGCCAGTAAAATCTATACAGCAATCCGGCAAGAGTGCGATCCCCACCAGTGACCAGCCATAGGATTATCATGTGCTATCTGTAAAATTCTGTTCTATACTTCTGTGATGTAACCAGTTATTATGTCTGTTCCTGTGTCTGAGGTTTAACCCAAACTCTGTACAGCAACCCATTAAATTTTTAAACATTGGTCCACCCTGTTTTGGTTTCACCACCAGCTGCTTAAGATAACCCTGGAGAGAAACATCGTTAGCTTGTTCTGAAAGAAAATCACAATCAGTTATCAATTTAGTTTCAGCATTTTCATAGTTTAACCCTTCATGTCCATCAGTCATTTGTTGCCACAATTTTTCAGGTTTTGTCTTTCTTTCCTGGATTTCGGATCTTGGAGCTGTGCTCAAACAAGTCGAATCAAAATCACTGAAAGGAAAAGTGTCCCCACCATCTGAAATTTTCTTTGCCTGAGCTCTTGTCACCACAGCTGCTGAAACATCAGAACTTACTCCTCTTTGATCAATTCAGTAAATCCTGGAAAGTCATTTCCAATAATCACAGGTACAGGTAACTTTGGTACTACCCCACTTTCATTTGGTGCAGCACACCTTAACAGTCAGAGTCACTTGGGTGGTGGGATAGTATCAAGTGCCAGCAGATGACACCACTACCATGTCCGTTTGCACGTGTTTCCCCAGCATTTTAACATGCACTAGGGTCTGTCTGCTTCTCGAATCAATGAGTCCCTTTACAGTCTTATTCCCCTTTACATCTGTTAGGTACTTGCCCCAATTTGCCAAGGACAAATCTGCTCCAGTGCCACTCTCTTTATTACAGCAGTTTCTTGCAAAATGGCCTGGCTTATTACAGTTATAGCAGATGGCGTCTTTTGGCACAGATTTGTTACCCCCACCAGAATTCTTAGCAGGCTTGGAGTTTAAATGGGAAAAAGAGTTTCTTACCTGTGCTTGGCTGTTTCCTTGCTTCGACATCTGTCTGGCCAGTTGGTGGTCCTCAGCCAAAGAAACAGCTTTTCCCCATTCTCTGGTCAGTGTTCCTTTACCCACAGCTGCACATCTGTAGGCAACATGTTGATGAATTGCTCCATGGCAAATGTGTCGATGATCTGTGGGACTGTTTTGCGCTCTGGTTGATCCACTTCATCAGGAGTTCTCTGAGTCGGGTGAAGGCTTCTCAAGGATTGTCAACAAGTTGTACCTTAGAGATCAAATCTCTGCCTGTAGGTCTCTCTGGAGATGTACCTTTTCAGGATTTCGCTTTCATAGTTTTCTGACTGTGCAGTGTCCATACTGCTGTAGGCAAGCTGGGCTTTCCCTGTTAGGTAGGGTACCAATCTGATTGCCCATTGCTGCTTTGGCCATTGGCAGGCTGTGGCAGCTCTTTCAAAGGTTGTCAGGTATGCCTCAATATCATCTGAGGGACACAACTTAGTAAGTTTAATGACCTTTAAATTGCTTGCATTTTGTTGCTCCTCTGGATCTGTGCTGGATTCTCTGCCTTTGATAGCTTGCAAGGCATCCAGCCATTACTGCTTCCTCGCTGCATCGCTTCTCTCATCTGTTGCTTCTGTTGCTGCATCTCTTCTTCCTTTGCGCTTCTAAATGCTGAATCTCTTTTTCTCTGCATCTCAGTCTCTTTTGTTGTATAGCCCACCATTTGAAAAAGTCCATCAGGCTTTCAGGTTCTGACACTGCCTGTTCTTTTTACATAACTTGTGCTGGCTGTACAGTCTCACTGGACTTCTGTTGATGCTAGTTTGGCTGCCATTCTCCTGGTAACCACTCCTGGACTTGCTACTGCAGAATCCATACCTTCGTCTGTGCTTCCCTGGTACTAGGTCCAGTACCCATACACAAACTCCTGTCTTAGGTATGCACGGCTTAATTCCCACTAGGCTGACACCATCTGTCATCGAGGCACAGGTCGAAAGCATAGGAAAACCCAGGAACAGTTGTAAAAATCATCAAAACTTTATTTATTGTAGCAGTAACATAAAATAAAATAAACCTGTTCAGAATAACTATGTACAGAAGCAAAAGTAAAATCTTTCTTGTAAAAAAATCTCCTTGCAGCTCAGCATAGCTGTTTTATAAGTCTTTTCAACCCCATGCTTTGCAAGCATTCTGTTCTTTGTAAATTTCAGGATCTGCTAGAACATTGAGAACTTCCTGAGGTCCTCACAGCAACTGCAAAAGGCTCAGGCATTTGCACCCAAACCTGTAGCTTTTGCAGTTATCTCAAATTATAAATATGATAACATTTCAACAGTAACACCATATTTTCTAAACAAAAGTGATCCCTTTATTAGTTTCATTTCCATATATTGATTTGCACATATTCTTATATTACCATATTTAGATATGCAAGGGAGGAAAAACATAAAGCAAGAAAAACAGAGAGACAGTGAGAGGTAAAGACTTGTGAGACTGTTCGTTGATCAAGTCAAGTCTCACAGGAAAATTTGTTATAACCGGACAGAGAGAGAGAAAAAGAAAGAATACAGATCCTTGCATTTACACATTTTCTCCAACAAATGGGACAGGGTTCTATTCTACCCTGTCACAGGGATTAATAAAGAGTTCAATCTGTAAAGTGCACCAAGTCTTTGATGAACCACTTTAACCATGTTAGTAATATGGTGTTCGTAAGTTGTACCTTCATCTACTGTAAGTCCAAGATATTTAAAGTATTTAACCTGCTCAGTTTCCACCCCAGTAAGTGTATGCAGTAAAATAATCAGTTAATCATTCAGTTTCTTTCTATGGTTATAGAAAACCATGGATATAGTCTTTTTTCATTTAGGACTAATTTGTGTAAGAAACCAGTTTTGAATTTCCAAAAGTCAAAGGCCAAATTATTTTGAACAGTCTTTAAACTGGTTCCACTCATGAGGATCACCACGTCATGTGCATATAAAATAATTAGTGATCTAAAGTAAATTTTAGATGTAGCCGCTCATTACATATGAACCTCATATCCACGAAATGGAGGGTAAGCACATCCAGCTTGGGGTCATGCTCAGTCGTGTGGGGCATGTTCCACGAGTGGTCAATACTTACAGACATTGCATCAGTGATATTTGTGGAGCAGAGAACTCTGCATATTAACCTGTTTGCTCCTTGGAAAACAAGACACTCTGGCTGTTTTGTGCCAGTTCTTGTCTCCAGCGACCTGGCCAGGAGCAGCTGCTCCATTCTTGGATTGCAGGGCTGCAGTATTCATTGTTTTGTCTTTCTTGTTTTATTTGTAAAGTGTTACACAATGCATGGTAGGATTGAGCATCCCTGATTGCCCCAGAAGGGCCCCACCAGTTCTGGTTTTAGGATGTTTAAAATCTCTGAAACCACAATTGATGCTGCTACTAGGACCAAACCTTCTAACTAGGTCTGAAGGCTTGATTCATCACCAAGATGTACATTTCCTGTACCTGGCTACGTGGTTATTCAGCAGTTAGAATTTCAGTCCTTAACCTGCTGGAGAACAGTTTGCAAGTGTTGGAAGCTGTTTGATCTTCAGCCAATAACTGACTGCCTACTATATTATAGTAGGGATTCAGAGTCACAAAAGCCCTCAAAACTGGTTGGACCTGACACCTCTTGCTATACTTTGCTGGCCACCATTTTGGAAAGAAAAGACCCCTTCCCAGTACCATAATCAAAGAGGCCTGCTCTGTCATAATTCTTGTTCAACTTGTGAAATACACTGAAATAAGTACAATGTGAGCGAAAAATATGAGAAAAATCTGGAAAAGTGGAAATTTTACCAAATATGATCTAGAATATTCAATATAGCTTAGATCGGTCTCAAATTTGTACCAGTTATGCACATTGAGGCTATTCACATAAAACAAGTCTCATTGTCATCATGTCTTTACAGTACAGACCAGTATGTGCAATTATTGTAGGAAAATATTTCCAAAATTGGTGATTTTTCGCTAAATTTTGAATAGACTTATCACGTTCCTCTGACAAAGTAATCATTGCATTTATATTACATTATACCATATTTCTATCTTCTACAATGTTTTGCTTTCTTTAAAGAAACCTCACAGCATACTGTAGAACTAGATATAATCGTAAAGTTTATATCGCGCAGAGTCATGCGCTCATGATCCGAAAACACATACATTTGCGCGCTTTATCCTTTCAAAAGCAGCTATTCGCGCAGCTGTTCACTGCTTCTGTCTCCTACTGCCATACTTTGTCTGAACTGCTGCACTAACTGCTAAACTGTTAAACTGTACATGTACAGTGATGTCCTTAATCAAGTGGTTAAACTCCCTCGAGACCAGCAACAAAAGAGACTTTACTGCCTTGAAACCGCAACTTGGATTCAGATATTCTGTCTGTCACTGCCGCATATCAAACCTGATGGCAGAATCTGTAGCACATGAACTTGCAGTATCTTCTCCTCCTGCAAAGAAACGCAGAGCACATTATGCCATCTACACCCCTGAAGTCCGATTGAAATTGCAGTATTCTTGTGAACATGGGGTAATGAATGCTGCTCGATATTATGAGATATTGTACTGTATGTCGCTGTGTCCTCAGTGTCCTCTTAGTTCACTATTAGTTTAACAAGCACTGTCGATTAACATTAGCTGTAAAAATAATTACAGGAACAGGACCATTAAGCGATTATAGCAAAACTATTTTACAGCGAACCATTCTAGTTCTACAGTATATCTAGCGCCCTCTGGTGAGAGGTTTTAGAATATAAATATATACCTTGCACGCATTGTTTGGATACACTGTATTGTTATTGGGCAGGTTCTGGCCATAGGGTCTCATCCCTATTCCTGTGACTTGTTGTTAGGCTGTCAAGGATTGTCAGGGTACTAGAGGCTTACAGCTCATAGCCACCAGTACTATGCCCTAATCTAGTGCTTCAAACACTGTGCCTGACTCAAGTGTACTTGCCTGGCACTCAAAAGCCCTATAATCATCTAGGGTGAGCCTTTTAAAGGCTTTTGTGTATTTTAGTGCTAAATATTTAGCGAAACCGGAAATAAGCGTGAGCCACTTCGGTTTTCCTCTCCTTTCAAGACTTGCACTAACGAGCGGGTGAGCGTATATGGGCACGAGCAGAGACACGACATCTTAGCACATGTCTACTGTGTCCATCGGGATGACAGGGACTAGGCAACACCATCTGGTATCCTCCGCACACTAGAACTAACGGTAATATATATTCAAATTATCAATATACCATCACTGTTCATAAGAAAGCTAATAAGTATTGCACCATGTAAGATGTATGCCTTAGGCAAACAAACACCTAATTATATGTGTGATAAGTGTATATTGGTTAATGATTTACAGGAGAAATTACTAGCCTGCATGTGTCATTAAATCCGACATCAAAGCATTGGAGGATTACATCGATCAGATGTCTCTTTTAATGGAAACAAACACATCTTCCACAAAAATAGTGGATGATGATACCCACCAGGAGTCTCATCTAAATGTTCCACAGACCCTGTATTAAGACACCCAACTAATACTTCTACTCCCTTAATTGCTGCTCCAAATTGTCAGCAACAAAACACAAGAAAAGTTGACACTCGACTACAGTACCTCAAACCAAGTCCAAAAAATAATAAATAAGATCCTTCCACCCATTTCTTATGAAACCCCTACACATAACTCCTTTGAACATCTTTCACAAATGATTGACAAAGTTGTATCTATTAGTCCAGAACTTGGTATAAGCGCTGTTAATACGCTGAAACATAGCCTAACAGTTAGTGAGCAGACTCCTGCTGTTCAGTCTCAACCCCAATATCTCCCCTTTAACTGCTCAGGTGCAGATTCCTGTTAAAAGCAGGTATTTGTCCTGGGAGACTCCATCACAAAATATATAGACTGTGTTGTTTGCAACCCTGAGAAGGAACATCGAACCTACTCTAGTTATCGAGGGCAAGGGTTTCAGACATCACGTCAATGGTCAAACAAATCTCTATTACCAGCAGGAGAAAATCCACTAGTGGTTATACATGTAGGAACTAACAACATTCCCAAACTACCTTTCAGCAACTAAAACAGGATTGTGTTTCCTGTGTAATTTACTAGTAGAACGTTGGCTGTAATATGTCTATCTGAAATTCTGCCAGTTCCAAGAGCCACAGAATATATTACAGCCAAAATAAAACTTTAAATGAATGGCTTGAAAATGGTGTTATAGACAAAGGTATTTCCTGTCTGACACACTGGGAAAATTTTATAACAGTCCATCCCTTTTTGTTGGGATGGCCTACATCTTACTAGGCAGGGAAGTACATTATTGGGACATAAGGTTGCTACATTCATAAACAACCATTTAAACTGATGGATAAGGGGAGATTGGGTCAACTCTCAATACTCTTATTACTGGGACTCACTCTTCATACCAAAATCAATTGAACATTCTATCCCTTACTGATTGCTCTTTAAGTATTTCCAAACATGCAGAACTGGAAATTAAGGCTAAGTCCCTTGATCCAGCTTTAATAGCCATAACAGAAACATGGGGCAATGCTGATAGAAAATGGATAACAAAAATTCCGGATTCAAACACTATTTCAAAAATAGAACAGATA
This sequence comes from Neoceratodus forsteri, assembly GCA_016271365.2. NCBI lineage: Eukaryota > Metazoa > Chordata > Ceratodontiformes > Ceratodontidae > Neoceratodus > Neoceratodus forsteri. The sequence continues at coordinate 645,639,551 of CM028133.1, read as the reverse complement.
AAAGGTAGGTGGTGGGGTCAGCCTTTGTTAGAGAGGACATCACTTACGAATCATCAGTGAACGTCCAGTCAGAAAGTGTATAGGTATATATTCAGCCTAAAGGTTTTCCAAAATACTGATTGGGACTTGCTATCGTCCACCCTCCGAGATTTTACCCAAAGTACAGAGTTGGCTGATGAAATCTCCCAGATAGCAAACGGCTCAGTCCTAATTTGGGTGATTTCATTTCCCTCCATAAACTGGGAGACTTTAATGGGTTCAAATCAACATGACCATAACTTCCTTACAACTATTATTGATTGGGACTATATCAACTGGTCAAGGAACCTTCCGGGAAGCAACATCTTAGATCTTGTTATAACAAACATAGACATCCCGTGACTGATTTATTAATATCTGATCCTCTTGGTAATAGTGACTATATGTCCATACTTCTTACTATTCCACTTAGCTCAACGTCCTGTGATTAATAAGCTTACAATCAAGCAATATGATCGGGTAGACTTTCATAAATAAATCAACACCTTGGAGCCCTTAAATGGGATGACATTTTTCCTCACTTAGCACTGAAGAAGCATGGGATTTTCTAAAACACAAATTCATGAACTTGAACAATTGTATGCTCTTACTTGAGAGGGCTCTTGCAGTAGGTAATTACATATAGGACTGATGCCGGCAGGCGGCAGGACCCCACGGAAAAATCCTAGCTAGCAGTTCCTGGCGAGGACCGCCCACGTCAGGTGACCGGCGTCAGGAGACTGTATAAAGGGGCAGTCCGGACGCCTGCCTCTATTCTTTCCACCGTTAGCTCGTACAGCTCTCCGGAAAAGTTTGTGCTTAAATCAGCCCTACCTTCGTCATTTTTTACTGAAAAATCTTTATTTTTCGACTAATGTCAGTAATAGCGTCGGAATTATGTCATCCCTACACCCTCGAGCACAAGTACAAATGCGATTAAATGCGGCGTACTTCGCTGGGAGGCGGCCACTCCTGTGCCTGTTCTGCCTAGGCCCTGATCATCAGGTTGAGAAGTGCCAGCATTGCCTTAGCTTTAACGCAGCTACCCGAAAAGACGGCAGCAATCCCTGGAGGCCCATATTCTTAGAAGAAAATGAGCTCTATGGAGAAGGCTTAAAAGCTAAGGCAGGGTCCACTTTTCCCAAGGCCATCGAAAGAAGAAGGACAAGGAGAGGCACCGGGACAAAGGCTCCTCCACCGTGTCTCCCTCGGGAGTCGCAGGCACGTAAACTAACATCTCCTCCGAGGATCGCTCCTCGGCGGCCGCCTGGAGGTTTCTGGCGGCATTGCCCGTCCCTGGCTTGCACCCAGGCCTTGCGGGCACCTCCGGGCAGTTGGAGGCCTCCACCCCTGGGTTCGCCCAGCTTTGCGTGACACTGGGGCGACCCGTGTCACGCCGGCTCCTGACGCCCGCCCGGAGAGGGCTGGTAAGATCTCCGACCCTCCGGGCGACGCACGCCTCTTTCCCACCGGACCAGGCCGACCTTCCTCTCGACCTGTCTCCGTGATGGCTCTCGTAAGTCGGATGTCGGCTCTTCCGGCGCCCGCCGAGAGATTGCTCCTCTCGCCTCACCACATCGGTCGCGCGTCCGGCGGCGAGAAACCGGCAGACGGACCCCCCAACGTCCGCTGCTCCTGGTTCACCGCAGGCCTTCGCTGCCGTCTGGGGAGCCAGAGTCCCTAACCTGAACCCAGGGACTTTCCCTCCATCCCGGGTGAAGCTGGGGATTTTGCCTCCGCCAGTCCTTCCTCCATCTGGGCGACAGACCTGACATCGGCTCCCCGGACGCGGCTCCGGACGCTGGCCCTCTGGCGCCGGTACCCGGCGTCAGGGCCTCCGCCGTCCGGCCCTGGACGTCCGGCCTTACTGACCCAGGGAGATTTCCTGCTCCCATCGGGCCCTTCACCCTCCGGCTCTCCGCTACAGATCCGCCTGAGGTTCCCACTGGGCCATCTGCTCAGGAGCCCCCGGCTTCTGGATATCCACTGTCTTATTCGATGCCGATGTACCCGGGAGCGCTGTATCCGGCTCCGCCCGGTACCCGGCGCCGGGCTTCCCAATCTTTGTAATTTTCCCGGCCTCAATACCCGACACCAGGTTATTTTTATTTTATTTATTTATTTATTTGTGAAATCAGTTTACAACCTTTGAGCCAGAGGCTCGTTTCCAAAGTACCTCATCACATTAAAGACATACATAGAGTTTTAGGTTACATAGCACAGATTTGCTAAAAAATAGGCTGTCATCAGAGGCCACGTCACATTGAGGTCAGACAAAATACATTTAGGTTGCAGGGTACATGTGATTGAGAACAGGTGTTACACAAGTTGGTATCAAAATTGAGCAATCTAATAGGCATACCATGAAACAGCTGGCACTGGCCAGATTAGACATAGGCATGGTGTACCGGGAAGAGGTGGTGGGGAGGGCTGGGGAGAGCGCCCGGTGGGCGTTGTCATGAAAGTCGAGGTGGAGGCTGCCTTCAGAGACAGGAGCAGCTCGAATGTCCAAGAGTTGGTTTCAAGGGTGGTTTGAACTTGGAGATGGTGGTGGCATTGGTGATGGGGCAGGGAAAGAGTTAAACCAGGATGGGGCTCTGTAGCAGAAGGACCTCTGGCCACGGCTGGTTCTTGATCTGGGGACCATTAGAGTGGTCTTGTTGGATGACCGTGTTGCAATAGTGGGTGGGATCCGGTGGATGGATGCCGTCACCCAGGAGGAGAGCCGAGTAGGGTTTTGTGAGGAGGCAGGTTTGATATCGGAGCCGTTCATCCAGGGTAAGGAGTTTAGCCTCGTCATACAGCTGACAGGTGTGTGTGAGCCTGGGGCACCAGTAATCAATCTGCAGGCTTTATTCAGGGTTAAGTGAATTTTTGAGTGCAGTCGTGTCGGCAGCACCATAGACTGGTAGACCATAGTCTACAAGGGACAATACGGAAGACGTTACAGCGAGCCGGAGCACATTTGGGGAAGGCAGGTTCTATGGGGAAGAGGATGCCAAACCGTGTGTTAGTGGCGGATGTTAGGGCATTAATGTGGTTGTGAAATGTGAGGGCTGAGTCAAGGTAACCCCAAGGTATTTGTAGGAGCAGACTTGTTCCAGTGGCTGTTTGGTACTAGGAAGGATATAGAGTGGGTGATTGCTAGCTTTGTTTGTGGAAAAGAGCATAGCTTTGGTTTTTAAGATTGATGACGAGTCTGCGCTCCTTGAACCAGGCTCTGCATTATTGAAAGACTGCTGTAGGGTGTCCTGAAGAGGCAGCGGGATTGCGGTGGGTGGCAAAGGACAGCGTCATCAGCATACAGGAGAATTTTGCCAGGCGTGCACTGGGCAGGGTGTTCAGATAGAGTGGGAAGAGAAGGGCCAGGATGGAGCCTTGGGGACCCCAGAGTGAATGGGACGGGTATCAGAGAGTATCCCATTGATTTTAACACACTGTGATCGGCGGTTAGATAGCTCGTGCACCATGCTAGGGGCCAGCCGAGAGACCAGTGTGGCAGAGAGCATTCAGCAGAAGAGGGTGGGAGGCGGTGTAAAGCCTTTGAGAGGTCGATGAACACTGCACCAGCTAGGAGCTGGTATCCAGGGATGAGTGTAGGAAGTTGGAGAATTCAATTAGTGCAGTGCTGGTACTGTGACCAGCACGGAAGCCTATGTTGCTCTGGGCATAAGATGTTATGCAGATAGCCAGTGATTTGAATGGCCACCACTTTCTCCAGGGCTTTGGGGGATGGAGATTGGCGGTAGTTGTTGGCCGACGACCTGTCGCCCCCTTTATGAATGGGCTGATTATGTCTGTTTTCCAAGCCATGGGAAATTGTCCCAGGCAGAGCGATCGGTTAATTATGCTGGGTGAGTGGGGCAGGACTTCATCTAGCACCAGCCTGAGGATACTGGGGTCCAGTGAGTCACTGCCGGACTGTTGCTATTCAAAGCTTTGATTAGGATGGGTCTGGCTTCCTGCGCAGAAATCTTGCACAGGTGGAAGCTGGGGTGCTGGAGGACAGGGGAGGTTGGTTGGGGGAGGGTCAAAGAATACTAGGAGGACTGAGCTAAGGTCAGTGAAAGCGGTGTTGAGCCAGTTAGCTATGGTGGCAGGCTCGGTGGAGGTAGTGCCATTGCTAGTGAGCTGGGATGGGGCAGGGGCGTGATTTTCCATTTAGTTGTTTAATATTGTCCCAGAAAGTCCGGGCGAACCCAGGAGGAGGTGAGGGTGGCCTGATAATGGTCGGCCTTGGCTTTCCGGATGGCCCAAGAGCACTTATTCGGCTGCATTGTAAGCCTGCCTCATCAGACAGCCAACCCGCTTTCAGTGGCAAGGTGCCAGAGATTATCCCATTTCTTAGTAATTGTAGAAGGCAGGGCTAACCCAGTGCATTCTGCTTTTGGATCGGATTTTGGTGAAGGGTCAAAAGAGATCACAGGCCATGTTGAAGGTGTGTGAGAAGAAGCGAGGGCAGTGTCAGTGTCAGTTGCACGATGAATGGGGACCAGTTTATCTGGGTGAGGAATAGTTTGAGTTTTGCAGCCCACCAGGGCGGAGGCGCTCTGGGAGGGTGGTCTGGGCTTTGGGTTTGGGATTGGGGACTGCCCAATGAAATAGGATAGGGGAGTGGTCACTAGGGAATCTGGTAGGACCTGGATGTTTTGGATTTTTGGGTCGGTTGGTGATAATTACATCCAGAAGGGTGCTGGTTCCTCTCTTAGGGTTTATTCTAGTGGGCTGGGTGACGAGTTGCGTCAGGTCTTGGGCAGCAATGAGTCTCTGATCGTGGAAGAGGGTGCTGAGCCAGTGAACGTTAAGGTCCCCAACTAGGATTTGTTCCACTATGGTGGAGGGAGGCCAGATAGTCAGTTAAAGATACCAGGGCCGGGTGCTGTTCTTTGGGGAAACGAGCAGTGGTGAGATAGGGAGAGGCCCCTAGAGGGGTCCGGGGTGAGTTTGAGGGTAAGAGCCTGGGCCCCATTTACAAGGGCAGGGTGGGGAGGGCGTGTCCAAGTATTGTGTCCCTAGTGTAGATTGCACAGCCTCCCCTCGTTTGCCTACTCGGTCCTCCCGTATAAGGTATAGCCTGGGAGGGAGACAAATGAGTCGGGTGGATTTGGACAGCCAGGTTTCAAACAGGGCTATGATGTCTGGTTGATGAGCCATGGCCCAGCACAGTAGGGCATCAAATATTTTCAGCAGGCTGCATGTGTTCATGGAGGCTATTTGGAGACCAGTGGGCCGAGTAGGTGGGTGGGAGGGGCAGGGCCTGGGTTGGGATGTATGTTCCCAGTCAGAGCAGAGGAGGAGAACTGCTCTGGTCGGTGGGTGGAAGGAGAGTTCGCCGGGCGATAGGAAGAGAAAGGGGTTTCGTAGCACAGGGGTGGGTAGGGGCAGCACAGGCAGAGAAGGCTTAGTGAGCAGATGCCAAGGGAGGCGGGGAGGAAAGGTAATGTCTGGATGGGGTGAGGTGGAGAGGAGCATATGGGGTGTGTGGAGGGAGGAGCAGTGGTATAGGAGGAGGGAGGCAGGAGGGTAGGTAGGAGCACTAGAGTAGTGAGGCTGAGGGTTAACAGGGATAATAGGGTTGGTGGAAGGCAAAAGGAGGAGGAGGAGAAGAGAGGCAGGTGGGCAGGAGGCACATGCACAATTGGTAAGGGTGAGAGAGCTGAAGTAAAGAAAGATGGGGAACTAGGATGATGGGGGAGATAGTAGCGGAGGTCACCTCTAAGTGTAGTTGCCACTTTGGTACTGATTACCCGCAGCCAGGTTTGGATCACGCTCCATATGGGTATAGCCCATATTCTTATCCCCACCTCCTCCTCCTCCACGCCCTCATGACCGCCGGTGGACCTGCAGGAGACTCTGGCCTCCTGGTGGGCTGAGACCAAGGCTCAGCTCACCAAAGAGGTCAAGACTGCCTTCGGCGACAGTGCCGTCCCCAGGTTCCCGTACGCCTCAGGCGGCACACTCCTCACCACCTCCGGCTCCAGGGTTCTTCCGCCTGGATCCAGAGGGGGCAGGACACACGTCCCGGGACTCCCAAGGGACCCGTTCCTTCCCGGTCGGGAAAGGAGTCTTACTCTTCTTCATCCTCCTCTTCACCTCGGGCTCTTCCGATGGCTGCTCTGAGAGAGGCGACGAGCCTCGCTCTCCGTCAGAGCCCCGGCCAAGGACTCCTCCGAAGTCTCCTCCGGAGGATCCTTCTTTACTGGAGTTGCTTAGAAAATCTAGGAGGTTCATCAGTGCGCTCTTTGGACCAGATCCTCAGCGTCTGAGACTCAGCTGAACATCTGGATCTGCCATGACAGCTCCCTACATTAGTGCTACCCTGGATGAGAGCCTCACGCCCGACCTTGTGACCCACGATACGAAACAGCCGTTGGCCTTAGCCCACTTCTAGGAAGTCGACAGGCTATATCAGGCTCCAGAGGGTGTTGATTTCCTGGATTCTCACCCTCGTGCCGACTGGTCGTGATTAGCACTAGCTCACTGCGGTTGGCGAACCAAAACATCTTAGCTCGTCACCTCCCGATAAGGAATCTCCGCTTCTGGACCAGTACGGGAGAAAGATTTACCTTCCTCCACACTGGGGATTAGGACCCTGAACTATGGCGGCCACATGGGGACTACCAGAAGGCCATCCTTACTCAGGTGGAAGCACGGACTCCTTGCCTGACTCCCAAGTCAAACAGGAGTTGGCTGATCTCGTCCGCTCTGCTCGTTCGGCCAGTGGCCACAAGCTACGTGTGACGCCGACGACATGTGGACACTGCTGGGCGAGCTCAGCTTTAGCCATAGCCGCAAGGCGTCATGCTTGGCTCCGCGTGTCAGGTCTGGTCCCGAGGTGCAATCTGCTATCCAGGAAGCACCTTCCGGGGTCGTGCTGGGGTGATGTCAAGGACATCATTCCCGATTTACAGAAGAGGGACAGCTCTGAAATCAGTTGATTTCCATGTACCATCCCCATCAGCAGCAGTGCGTCCCTTTCGCAGATGGAATCGGCCAAAGGCGAAACCCAGGAAGGCGGGCCACAAAACTTGGGCCCCCTTTGACTGCTAAGCCCCTGCTCTCAAAAAAGCAGCGGGTGCTTCAGCTACTTGATGCTGCCCACCACCTGACTCTTTCCTCTCCTGCCTCCGGACTCCCGGAGGGCAGTAGGAGGAGGTTTCCCTCCACCTTCCGGGATGGGAGTGGATAACCCATGATTCTTGGGTGCTCCAGCTCATAGCAGAAGGACACTCCATGAGGTTTCTTCAGAAACCACCCGCCACCCCCTCTGAAATCGTATTCAGAGGCGCCTTCCTTTGGTCCAGGAGGAAATCTCGGCTCTTCTGCTGAAGCAAGTGATAGAGCCCGTCCCCTTCATCTTCAGGGCGGTTGTCCGTTCTTCCTGGTCCCAAAGAAAACGGAGATCTCAGACCGATTTTAGATGTCAGTTCCTGAATCTTTATGTAGAGTACAAAGGTTCAGGATGCTCTCTCTGCAGAGCCTTCTGCCCCTCTCCAGCTGGATCAATGGCTTTGTGCCCTGGATATGCAGGATGTATCTGCACATTCCCATTCACCCATCTCTCGCACGAATACCTTCCGTTTTGCGTTCAGGGGACCACTACCAGTTCAAGGTGCTCCCGTTTGGTCAGTCCTCGGCCCCGAGTATTTACCAAATGCCTGGCAGTGGTGGCGGCCCACCTGTGTACCAAGGGTACAGGTGTTCCCTTACCTGGACGACTGGCTCCTGGCCGGCCTCGTCCAGGAGGAACTCCTCGTTTCCTCTCCCTCACCAGCAGGTTTTGCCGGCCTGGGTATTACCATCAACCATTCCAAGTCTCATCTGGACCCTTCCAGAGCTACAGTTTATTGAGGCGATCCACGATACTACCATGCAAGGCCTTCCTGCCTCGGACGGAAACCTCCAGGAAGACAGGTGCCTCATAGATGACCCGCAAAATCGGTCTTCACCTTGTCGGGCTCATGGCCAGCGCTATCCCACACTTCGCCCGACTCCACATGAGGATCTCAGGACTCACGCTCTCAGTGGGATCAACAGTGGCGACCCTAGAACTCCACTCTCGCCGCCAGCGATACGAGACTTACAATGGTGGATGGTTTGAGAGAACCTGTTTTGGGGGTTCCTTTCTTCATCCCCCCCCTCCCAGGACTCAACCACAGGCCTCAGGAGGGTTGGGAGCCCATCCTAGGCCCTCATCGGACCCAAGGGCTCCTGGTCAGAGTTAGAACAAGCTCTACACATCCAATATGTGCTTGAGCTTGGGCAGTGTTATGCAGCTCTCAAGCCCTTCACCAATACATCTTCCACAGCCCACCTAGCCGTCCAGGCGGACAACATGTGGTAGTGTGGTGCATCAAGCGAGGAAGGAACTCGGTCCTACCCTCTATGCAGGGAGGCAGTGAGGGTTTGGGATTGAGCAACACAGCACAACCTTCACCTCACGGTGATTCACATTCCAGGAGTCGACAACACCCTGGCAGACAAGCTAAGTCACTCTTCTGCTCTGACTCACGATGGGAACTGAACCAGGGGTCCTAGACAATGTCTTCCAACTTTAGGGAACACCACAGGCCGACCTGTTCGCATCCCCAAAACATAAAACTTCCACCTTCTGCTCGCTTCGTTCCAAGCGGCGCTTTCTGGAGCAATGGCTCTGTCTCTAGACTGGAAGGACAGATTAGTCTGTGCCTTTCCCCAATTCCTCTTATCCCACAGTGCAGAGACACTAGCTTCGAAGGGCCGAGAATGATTCTGATCGCTGCTTTCTGGCCCAAGCAAATCTGGTTCTCTTCTACAACAATATTCAGAGGATCCTCCTCTTAGGTCTTCCTCTATCTCGGGTTTGTTGACCCAGGATCAAGGGACCCTGGTCCATCCAGGCCTCAGATCCCTTCAATTGCATGCATGGCTCCTACAGACCTAGCCAAATCCCGTTTGGTGTGTCTCCCAAAGTGGTGGAGATTTTAGTGGAGCCAGAAAACCCTCCACCAGATCCATATGCCATGAAGTGGAAAAAGATTCACTATTTGGGCCGCCTCCAAGAATGTGGAACCTTTCTCCTGTTCATCTGGGCTTCTGCTGCAGTATCTCGTCATCTGTTAGGCCTGGGTCTCAGCCATTCCTCTTTGAAGGTACACATGGCGCCATCTTGACCTATCATGTTCCTTACCAAACAAAGGCTTTTGCTCAACTGGGAAGTCTCCAAGACCTTTCTCAGAGGGTTCTCCATCTGAGGCCCCCCATCCGTATTTCTGCCCCCTTGGGACTTGAATTTTGTTCTCGAAACTTACCCTTCCTCCCTTGAACCTGCAGACTCTGCAGATTTGAAGTTTCTTTCATGGAAGGCGCTCTTCTTGGTGGCCATTACTTGGCTCGAAGAATCTCGAGCTCAGGCCCTGATGTGTAAAATCCCTACTCGATTTTCACAAGGGCGAGTTGACTCTTACCGAAGTCCTAAGTTTCTACCTAAAGTAGTAGCAGAGTCTACACAAATCAGTCCATAGAGCTATCTGCCTTTTTCGCAGTACTCTAATCAAGGGAATATTTACTCCATACTATGGATGTTCACGGATTCTGAGATACTACACCAACAGGACAAAGGATCTCAGAAAGACTGATCAGTTGTTACGTCTCTTTTGCTCACAAAGGAAGGCAATGCAGTTTCCACACAATGCTTGTCTAAGTGGTTGGCTCATTGCATCACTTTCTGTTATGACAAATACCACAAGACCCTCTCGGGTCAGGTCAGAACCACTCCACAAGAGGAGTAGCTGCCTCTGCAGCTTATTTCAAAGAATGTCTGCGGCAGACATATGCGCTGCTGCCACCTGGACTTCCGTCCATACCTTTATAGAAACACTACAGTTTGGATATTGCCTCTCACCGTAGAGGCAGGCTTAGGGCTAACTGTTTTGCAAGGCCTCCTGTCTTGAGGCTTGCAGGCTAGAGCTACTTCTTGGCGTAGTTTCCTCCTCGGTGCCTTTCTTTGTTCCAGACTGCGTGGGATTCAGTCCTCATGTAATTACCTACCTGCAAGAGCCCTCTTGAAGTAAGATAGTACAGTTACGTAAGAACTTACCGTAACAGTAGATCTTCGAGAGAGGCTCTTGCAGTAAGTATTCCTCCCGCCCTTCATCCCCTAGGCTTTTCAGCTCCTTTTCCATAAGAGAAATATCCACTCCTCTCTCGTCCGGCCTCTTTTGGCCTGTGGTGGGAAAGAACTGGAAGCGGGCGTCGAGACCGCCCTTATACGACATCTCCTGACACGGTCACCCTGGCGTGGGGGCGGTTCCCTACGCCAGGACTGCTAGCTAGAAATTTTTCCATGGGGTCCTGCCACCTGCGGCATCAGTCCTATATGTATTACCACCTGCAAGAGCCTCTCTGAAGATCTACTGTTCACGGTAAGTTCTTACGTAACTGTACTTCCGAAAAATATAAATACAATACTAAAGGAAAAATCCCTCTGGTTTAATGGATCCATTAAAAAATAAATCTCTTGAAAACAAAACTATTCTCACTATTAAAAAAGTCCCATTAATCAAAATAAATAAATATTAACTAAATATAGGAATCGGTTAAAATATTAAAAACTGATCATACTTGCAAAGCGTAACTTAGAATTTCATTATACCACACACAAAGATTCACATAAAACTTTGTACTCTTACTTAAATAGCAAAAGGAAATAAAACTATTGGTCCACTAAATATTAACAATACAATAATTACTTTCGATTTAGAAACAGCTTCCGCATTAAACAACTACTTTTCTTCAGTTTTTGTCCAGGACACACCCCAAATCCTCCTGATACACTCTTCAAGTTGTACAATTTATAAGGTTTAAAAACAATATTCTAGAAGTATTAAAATCATTAAACAAATCAATAAGTCCTGGCCGCTGATATTTGTCCCAAATTTCTTCTAGGAGTAAAAGATACAATTGCTTTACCACGAACTATTATTTTTAATAAATCTCTCTATGAATCAAGAGTTCCATCCGATTGGCTGACTGCAATAGTAACTCCCATTTTCAAACAAGGTTCCCATTCAAAAGTCAAAAATTACCCCGATTAGCTTAACCTCAATTCCTTGTAAATTAATGGAAAAATAATCAAAACTCTTCTAGAAATAGAAATGAAATCCATGAATATAATTGAACAGCCCAACATGGATTTAAAACAGGCTTTTCTTGCACTACAAACCTGCTTTCATTCTACAACTATATTAGCTCAAATCCTGATTCAAACATTTCTACTGATGTCATTTAACTAGATTACAGTAAAGCTTTTGACAAAGTGTCACATGACATTTTGATTAAAAACTTAGTCATCTAGGGTTTCATTGACATTAGTTTCATGGATAAATAGTTGGTTGAGCAATCGTACTTCAGAGGGTCAGGGTAAATGGCGCTTTGTCGTATTTGGGCAGGGTGATGAGTGGTGTTCCCAGGTTCTGTTTTGGGGCCCACTCTTTTAACATTTTCGTTAGTGATATGAAAATTTCTTCTTGAGACGTCATAATGAAATTCGCTGACAACACAAAACTAGGGGTATTGTTAATATCGACTAATAAAAAACTTTACTAACTGACCTTGCAATAATTGAACACTGGGCACACATAAATAAAATGCACTTCAGTGTTACAAAATGTGTGGTGTTACTCATGGGAAAAAATAAATCCAAACAAATATACTCTTTAAACAATACTATTATTAGGGCATCCAGTTTAGAAAAGGATCTTGGGATACTATCAAATAATAAGCTTTCCTCTTCTCATTGTAATAAAATAGCAAATCAAACTAATGCTCTTCTTAGCAGGATAAATAGTACATTCTTCTCTGAGTCAGAACAATGTATCATGACCTTGTATAGGTCTCATGTTAGACCTTATATGGATTATGGCTCCCCGTTTTGGAGTCCTTATCTGGTTCCGATATAAACAGAATTGAACAAATCCAGCGTAGGGCTACAATACTCATTCCATATCTCGCTCATTTTGATTATGTTACTAGACTTCAGAAAACAGGTCTATATTCACTCAAACAGAGAAGAATTAGAGGTGATCTCTTACAATTATTCAAAATTATGAAATCACCTGTTCTGATGGAACAATGTGGTATAACTCTATCCACCAGAAAAATTGTGGCTAGGTTACACAATAAACAATTGGATATTAAAAAGCAAATACAAATAAGAGGCAAAATTCTTTCACTATCAGAACTCCTAGGTTGTGGAACACATTTCCCAAGATATTATTGATTCTGCAAACTATTACGATTTTCAAAATAAACTTGATAAATGGTTGTTAAATTAAAATTATGATAAATGGTCCACACTGTGGAGGACAATCTTGATAGGCAACAGCCTTCTTTGTCCATCAAACCGAGTAAACCTGACAAATATCATGATTTATGACTGAGATATTCCATTTTATGTACCTATACCCAAAATGGACATGGTCACCATCAAAATGGACATGGTCACCATCCACCAGCATTTGCCAATTTTGGTCATATACTGTATGCATTTCTAGTTTGATTTTGGTATGGTATGAAATACTATTTAGAGTTTATGATATTAGTAATCTGCCTATTTAGGGAATCCTCTTAATCAATTTGATGCTTTGTGCCAAGTATTTATAACGTATATTTTGTATTTCAAATTTATGACTGATCAACCATGGAGTCAGCATTCCAAGTCGGCACTAAAGGCAGCGATCAAGCACAATTACTCCCGCTGTCTCATTTGTCAACAAGATGCAAAACCGCCTGTTTACAAAGACTGACAGAACTTGGATATCCTGCCTTCTTGTATACAATTCAGAACCGTGATGATGATGTCACTTTCTGATTACAAAAGGCGTGTTCTGTAAAGATGAATTACTAGCAAAGACCCCAGTAATGCATGCAAGTTGTTGCAATACATAAACCAAGAAAAACTGTTGAACAAAATGCAGCAGAGTTTCAGAACAGGACAGTGAGTAAGCAGGTCCATGTCACGTGATCTTCAATCAACAGGCTATTTGATTACAAGAGTAAATGTTTTGCGTGTAAAAAGAAGTGGGATAAGAGAGAACAGGAAACTGTTGATGATTGCAACAGTTGATCATCAAAATCTGTGTGGCAAAAGCCAAAGAACTCAATGACAGTACCATGTTACATAAGTTGCAAGGATGGGATGAATGCCTAGATCTGAATTTCAGTACCATAGATCATGTCTTAATAACTATATAAACAGAAGAACAGTCATGAAGGCGATGACATCTATGACGCAGGGTTCTGTTGGCTAATTTCAAATTGATAGGCCAATGTTTGGCAATGGAAGTGTCTTGTATATCACTAAACTTCATGACGGATATCACCAGTGGTTAGAAGATCATGGTGTAGATGATGCAGCATCCTACAGGTCAGCAAGTCTGAAAAGACATCTACTGACGTACTACACTAATCCCAGTGGCTGTAGGATAACCATAGTTCCTCAGAAAGGTACAGTACATCAAGTCTCTTGTGTTCAGCACAGTTGAATGTTGGACAGTTGCTTTCTGAAGTTGCCAAGATTAAAGCAAACTATGGAAGAATTAGAATAGACAGAAGAAAGTGAAGAGCAGACCCAATGATACTCAGACTCAGATACAAATATGTTCAGTTACAATGCAGCAAAATTAATAAGGTCTGAACTGAAAGAGTTTGGCAGAGAAGAACATTAAAGGATTACATTAGCTAAAGAGTGCACATTACAAGACCAAGATTCATTTTTATTCGTAAACTCAGTAGAGTGGTTTGTGTAGGAGCAGTGGTCTAGTAAATTGTGGTGTTGGTTGATTACTATAAAGGGCAGTACTCACCAGGGTGGTGGAGCAGTGGTGTATTTGATTGTTTCAACAGTCACCAGTGGTTGTGGCCTACCCACCCACCCTTCCCCTCACCCGCCCACCCCAGGCATGGCATTTCCTTTATAGCCAAGGTTCTGACATCACTTCCTCAACAGGTCTTGGGGCAGAACTGTCATATTCTTAATTACCCAGCACAGTGCATAAAGGGTAAGTACACACCAAAAAAAAAAATGTATATATTGCTCATTGTATATTATAAGGAAAGAGGGACATGTGGGGAGTGATGCAATGCACTGGCTGTGGGGCAGCAATTTTCCAGGAGACATTCTGGAACCTGCGTTGCTACCCTGTTTGCAGGCAACTGTCAGCTCTGAGGGAGGTGCCCACCTCCAGGCTTAACTGGCAAGGACTATGAGGCCTCCCCACCCAAGAGCACCAGTTCCACAACCACTGCCTCAGAGGTTGCCATGTGTGAAAGAGCAGATGGACCACAGTAGGTTCTGGGAGGGTGAGGTGGTGGAACAGAGGCGAGCCCCGAGTTGTACCTCTACACAAATCATATATCAGTCTGACAAATCAAGGTTTCTCTATGATGACACCCTCAGTGGAGACCAAGAAGAATGCTGGGGACATCCACAAGGGAGACCCACAAAAGAGTGGCAAGGCACCACAGGGAAAGAAACAGCTTCTGATAGGGACTCAGTTGTTAGGCGTGTAGACCTGGGGAAGGGAGAGGAGGGAAGGAAGGTACCTGCCTGGTACCATGGCTTGAGGGACAGGAAGCAAATCCTCAGGATTGCAGAAGCAGCATCACAGAGAGGAAACTAGATATCATTGTCCACCTCGGGACAAATGACCTAGCTAGGCATGAGATCAGTGCAGAGCAGGATGAATTTGTGGAGTTGGGGAGGGGCCTCAAACAGGTAGCAAGCACAGTAACCTTCTCAGAGGTGCTGGCAGTCTATGGCAGGGGTGAGGGCTAGGTACTGCACACCATGCAGTTTAATGAATGGTTGCAAAACTGGTGCAGAGCACAGGGCTTTGGCTTCATTAGAGACTGGGGGTCCACCTGGAGAGATGAAGGTCTATACTGGCATGATGGTCTGCATCTGTCCAGGAAGGAAACACGCTCCTAGGTGACAGGTTTAAGGCTTCCTTGGCAAGCTTTTAAGCTAGCCAAGGGGGAGGTGCTGATAGGAAACAGGAAAGTTCAAGCCTCCCCACAAAACATGGCAGATAGTAGGGTAAACACTGAGATACAGAGCTTGACAGAGGGCAGGACAGGGGTAAATGGAAAAATGGACAAGGCAATAAGAGCAGGGATGGGGTAAAAAGGATAAACCCAACATTAAATGGAGAGCAATGAGTACCAATGCCCATAGTCTTGGAAACAAGCTTCCAGAGCTAGTAGCCCGATGGAAGAAGAACACTTGATATTGTGGCAGTCACAGAAACATGGTACACAGAGAACCATGACTCGGATGTCAACATACCAGGGTACACAATCTACAGAAGGGACAGGAGGGTAAAGAGGAGGTGGAGTAGTCTCTACATAGGGAAGGGATCAAAGCTACAGAACTAAAAAGTAAAGGGGAGGACAAGAGGCACTCTGGGTCACCTTGGAGACAGGGAATGGCATCACAATCGCACAGGTGTTGTATACAGACCCTGTCTCAAGGGGAGGAAATGGACAAGAAAATGATAGAGGGCATTCTCAAATGGCTGAAAAGGGAGATACTGTTGATGGGGACCTGAATATGCCAGATGTTAACTGGACGACATGGACTGCAGCCACATCCAAGAGCAGGGTCATTCTCGATGCCCTACAGGGGCATGCTTTAGACAACTAGTGGTGGAACCCTCGGGAGGAGAAATATTAGACCTGGTACTCTCAAATGGAGAGAGGATCACAAATTTAGAAGTCAGTAGACATCTGGGAACAAGCGACCACTGCACAGTGTGCTTCACAATAAACACAACCATGGAGACAAGCCATACAAAGACATGGATACTGGACTTTAGAAGGGCTGACTTTGGCATAATGGGTGAATACCTGAGGAATGCATTAGCAAAATGGCCAGAAAGGAGGGTGGAAGAACAATGGAGAAAAATCTATACGCATCATGGAGGCAACAAGCCTTTGTGTGAAACAAAGAAAACAAAGTGGAATAAAACCACTATGGTTCTCAAAAGAGGTGTCAGGGAAAGTTAAGGAGAAAAGGCTGCATTCAAAAAGTAAAAGGAATCACAGAAGGAGCACAAAGAGAACTGTATCAATTAAAGCAGAAAGAAGTGGGAAGGCAGTCAGAAAAGCAAAGGCCCAAACTGAGGAAAAGATAGCCAACTCAGTTAAGAAGGGGGATAAAACCTTGTATAGGTACATTAGGGAGCATAGAAAGGTTAAGGAGGGATAGTGAAGATTAATAAAGGAGAGGGGAGGTGGGCAGAGGGAGACAGTGAAAAGGCAGAGATACTGAATGAATACTTTTGCTCAGTATTCACAAAAGAAGGCGAGGAGGAGTTACCTAAACCAAACAGTAGAAGCACTCTGGGTAGTGGGGTTGATGCCAGTCCATTTACAGAAGAAAGAGTCCTGAAAGAACTCCTAAAATTCAAGGTGGACAAAGCAATGGGGCCTGGACGGATTCACCCTAGAATCCTTAAAAGAGCTAAGGGAGGACCTAGTGACACCACTAACCACACTTTTAACAAATCATGGGAAGATAGGGTGGTACCTGAGGACTGGAGGAGGGCAGATGTGATTCCCTTCACAAAAGTGGGAGCAAGGCAGAAGCGAAACTACAGACCTGTTAGTTTGACCTCAGTGGTGGGAAAATGATGAAATCACTCTGAAAGAAAGAATTGTTCAGTACCTAGAGACCAGCGGGCACAGGACCCAAAAGCAGCATGGATTCACAGCAGGAAGGTCAGTCAGATGAATCTAATAGATTTCTTTGACTGGGTGACCAAAGTAATCAGACCAGGGAGGGCTGTGGATATGGTCTACCTAGACTTTAGCAAGGCATTTGACACAGTCCCTTTAAAGATTAATAATCAAGTTAGCCAGCCTGGGAGTGGGTCCCAGGGTGGTAGCCTGGGTAGCAAACTGGCTGCACAACAGGTCACAGAAGGTAATAGTAGAATGGAACATTCTGAAGAAAGGGGGTTACTAGTGAGTACCTCAGGGCTCAGTACTGGGTCCAGTCCTCTTTAACGTCTTTATAGGTTACATTGCAGAGGGTCTGGAAGGAAAGGTATGCTTCTTTGCAGATGACTCAAAGATCTGTAACAGAGTTGATACACAAGGGGGTAGAAAGGATGAGTAGGGACTTGGCAAGGTTGGAGGAATGGTCAGACATAGGCAACTTAGATTCAATGCAAAGAAGTGCAAAGTAATGCACCTGGGAAATAAAATCCAGGAGAAGAGTACACAGTAGCAGGGGAGGTACTAACGACAACAATAATGGAAAGGATCTGGGTGTAGTCATATCAGATGACCTAAAGGTGGGTAAGCAATTTGAGAAGTCAGTAAGGAGAGCCAGGAGATACTGGGATGCATAGGGAGGAGGCATACAAGTAGAAAAGCGAAGTGGTTATCCTCTGTACAGACAGTTGGTGAGACTCCATCTGGAGTACTGCGGCAGTTTTGGAGACCTCATCTACGCAAGGACATAGACAGGATGGAAGCAGTCCAGAGGAGGGCAACTAAAATGGTGCAGGGTCTACATCAGAAACCATATGAAGAGAGACTGAGAGAGCTTAATATGTATACCCTTGATGAAAGGAGGGGGGGACATGATAGAAACTTTTAAGTACCTCAAGGGAATCAACTAAGTCCAGGAGGTAGCATCTTCAGAAAAGAGATATGCAAGAACAAGGGGCACAATTTAAAGTTAGAGGGGATGGCTCAGGGGTAATGTGAGGAAATTATTTTTCATGGAGAGAGTGGGTATGACTGGAACCGCCTCCTGGAGAGGTTGTGGGGTCTAAAACAGTGGGGAATTCAAACATGCATGGGACAGACATATAAGGCAATTATAGTGGGGGTTGCAGAAGTAAGTGTTGGTTAACTAGAATCTGCAGCTTATCCAATAGGTAGGGAAATGGGCAGACTGGTGGGCCAAGTGGTCCTTATCTGCCATCAAAGTCTATGTTTCTATGTTTCTAAGACACGTGAAACAAAACCGGATGTGTCTCATGAAGCAGCTTCAAAACATATGGATAGTACTCTCTACAGTCACGTGACTTGGATGCTACCAACAATGCTACTCCAGAAGTAGGCAATGATGGACCGAGTTCAGCTAAACTAAAACAAGACGAAGCGGTATTGAATCTTGGACAAGATATAAGGCGCAGTCGCTGCTGGTGTTCCAACACCAAAACATGATACTGCCCTACACATACTAGAGGCCACCTGGAGCAAGGAGACCGTAACTATGCTAAACAGATTTGGAAATAGCATTGCAACTAAGATGCCCAATATTATATTGCTAATGTGGCAGCAGCTGCTGATGAACAGAAGCTCAAGTTGGGGTTTTCATACCCATGAATCTGAAGTCAGGTAGTTTCACACAGTGTGCTATTGACAACCTAGACTTCCATGAGAGTACAAAGTATGGTAAAACTACATGCATGGAACATTTCATGCAATATATCAGTATGCAGATGAAGGTGAGGATCAACAGTCAGTGGCTTTTATGGTGCCCTAGTTAAAAAAATGTGAGTCTTCTCACATATCTTCAACAGTTTCAAGCAGGAAAAGCAGTCTCACCTCAAAGACCACCAGAAGGGTCATTCACTTTGCTGGCATAGCAGTAGCACCACAGCAGATGAGAGAGAACCACTTCATCCTCTAGACTGGCTTTGGCATTTAGTTAGTATGGGTCCCACACTTTATTTAGATGTCATAGAACAATCAAACCTGTTACATAGTCCTCCTTTTATGAATTAGTTACCCAACAGAAAGTACAGGCAACTGTGATTGGGTGTGGGCCTTTCTTTCCAGAACCTCCTGTAAACCCTGATGTGGTTGAAGCATCAGTTCAGTATTATATGAAGGTCACTCAGAAATCTGAGCATGAATTCTGCATAATTACCTGTGACAAAAGCAGTCTATAGATTGCTCTTGGTCTTCAGAAAAAGAAGCTGGAGAAGTATGACAAAGTCATCCTCGGTATGGGTAGCTTCCACATTGCACTGAATTTCATGGGGGCAATTGGGTATTTAATGAAATAATCTGGAATAGAGGATCTCCTTGTTGAAGCCGATGTTTGCCTCCATGGAACTGCCAACAAAATCATGTCATGCAAAGACTAGTATGCTATTCTAGGAGCCCATAGACTAGTATGTTCTGCCATGAATGAGCTGCACTGGAATGCATTTGAAAGCTGGCTCACTGGCGAATATGACAAAGACATGGAGTGCATGGCTCTCAGAAAGCGTTCAAAGACTGAGAGATGCCAAGGATGCTAAAATGCAAATGATTCATACATCCAAACAACTAGGCTACTGGAAGAAGTAAACACATTAATGAATGAGTTCCATGAGTCAAAGTGCAAATCCCCAACAACAAGGCTCTGGCTTGTGCGTGAGACACGATTCAGATTCTGAGTCACTTCTATGCTGATTGAGCTGGACAATGGGAGCAGCACCTGGCTTAAGCTGAGAAAATGCTTTCATATCTTGTGGCTGCTGGTCATCACAAATATGTTTCCTGCATTCCCATTACCTGTCTGCTATGAAAGACCTGCCAGCCACAGCGCAGACATCAGTGAAACATTCAGATTTGGCAAATTCATCATGTGCCGAACAGTTGGAAAGTTTAATGGTGTGTGTACTGATATGGCCCTTGAGTAGAGCGTATAACAAAGATGCCAAGACCCAGCTTTTCCATGGCATAACTCAGCCTGCTGCTATGGAGAAATACCTGCATTCAATATCAACACTGACAGCAATTTCTGAATAAGCGAAGGTGATGGCTCACCTTCACGGCACTGATGATTACAAACACCATGGAGACTCTGAGTATACAGCACAGAAGGACAGTACAGCAGTTAAAACAATGATGAATGTGGTCAGTGGCAGAATGATCAGTCCGTTCACATGTGGTACCAGTGATCTTCTAAACATTTTACTGGTCAAAGGCCACATCAAATGACTTCATTGAAGCTAAAGAAAGGGCAGTGCGGCCTTAACTGCAGCACAACAGAGTGGTAGTGAAAAAGTTAGAACTGTAAAGCTTCAGACATTTGTGAGTAATGCGAAACACCCTAACACATTCAGAAAGGGAAAGAGGTCTGTGAAGAGGAGAGCAGATGTGGTCAGGAACTTGTACTTTATCCGAGATCTAGATGATGACGAAAGGTAGAAACCTTCAGTCATGAATAGGAAAAATATCCTCGGCTCTTTTTGAGCCATATGCGAGCTTCCCATGGCTAGGCCATTGCAAAGGCAACAAAACTGATTACCTGACTGCCCTAAACGTTACCTTGGTGAACTGTGGCTAGAAGAAGGTAAGTTGCTATCTTCAGGTGAACCTACTGAACTAGTTGTTGATGCAGTGGCATTTGTTCAACAATACAAAAGCCTTGATAGTTGTACATTTGGTGACTTGCAGGAGAAGTGTATAGATACACTACTTGAGTAAAACCAAAGAGCTGCAACTGCATCAACATTGTAGGAGATAGGTGTGATGTTAGTCCATCAGTAAGCTTGAGGAGCGAGAAAATGGGAAAAGCCTGCAAAGAGCAGAGCATATGAACCTCGGGAATCCCTGCCCATTCCCTGTTTGAAAGACTTCATTGCCAACTCCCAAAACAAGGACAGTCTCCTTGATTTCTTAGGAGGATGCTTGGTAAACACAACACTCAGCTACCAGAGGGATGTAGATTAATTCTTGGTGGATTGTTCAAGGACCCAGGTCATTCCATTCTTCTCTCAAAAGACGATGTGGTAGTAATTCCTGAATTGTCATATACAAAACATGAAGAAGCAGATACAAGAATAATCTCTCATGTCACATATTGCAGTAAACACACTTGGATAGCTGAGAATATTAGTGGCTGCCAAGGACACTGATGTGATCATAATGTGCTTCTACTGTAGCACTCAGATGGCTAGTCTAGAAGAGCTGTGGGTTCAGAAGATGAGCATGTACCTGCCATGCCATTCAGTAGCAGCTTCTCTTAGCACTATGTGCAACACGGACGCATCACACTCACATCAGTTGTTCTTAGTGCATACATCTTAAGTGGCTGTGATACTGTCAGGTATCCCTTCAGACAAGGGAAGAAGTGTTAGCTAAAAGTTGCCCTTGAAAATGTAGCCAACCTTCGTGCATTAGCAGATTATGACAAACCTGGAGTAAGTTTAGATGTCACTGATGAGGTCATTTCAGCAGCACATGAGTTCTTCATGAAGTTATATTACGGAGATGAGTTCAGTGGTGGCCTGGATGCACTCCAAGCTCACCTGTATGTGACAACAAAGGGTGACCTATGGACTCTGCCACCAACAGAGGATGCCTTTAGACTTCACATGCTGCATGGTCTACACCAGATAGTGGTCAGTAAAAGGGTTCACGAGTAAAATCCAGTGCTTCCTGACCCCACTTTTTTGGGCAAACTGTTGAAAAAGGCAGGGTAGTCCCGCATATGATGACAAAGGAACAAAGCCAAAGTGGCCATACAAACCAAGTACTGCAAATGCAAAAGAAACAAATGCCAAGGCTGTATTTCTGCAAGGGCAAATGTCAAAATGTGTTACTGCATGTATGTGTAATGCTGACCCCGAAATGTAGTCGAGTTCAAGTGAGTCTGTCAGTGACCATGATTAAGGGACATTGAAGGTCACATCTGTATAGGACTGGTGAAAGTCATGAACTTGATAATTAGTATAGTGATGATCTCATATAATTGAATAAGTTGCCTTTATCAGTTTAATACTAAGCAGGAAATACTACAGCCTTAGGTCATTGACCAATAAGTTTTATATATGCAGTTAACTAAATCTTAATTAATCATAATTATTTCCTTAATTCTAAACAATACTCTTTGTTTTGAATTTGTATTCTTTACACTGTTTAGTGTGATGCACCCTTGTTTTGATTATTTCCTTACATCAGTGAAACAAAATAAAGCGTTTTTTGTGCATAAATAAATGTTTTATTTACCTGTATGTCTACAAATTTTGACCGGGTCCATTTGGGGTATGAGTTCACAAAGTGGAATATCTCAGTCATAAATCATGATATTTGAATCAGGTTTCTTTTAAATGAAAGCAGAAACATTGTAGAAGATAGAAATATGGTATAATGTAATATAAATGCAATGTTTACTTTGTCAGAGGAAGCCATGAAGTCTATTCAAAATGTAGCTGAAAAATCAGCAATTTTGGAAACATTTTCCCCAATATTTGCATATACTGGTCCGTACTGTAAAGACATGATGACAATGAGACTTGTTTTTGTGAATTGCTTCAATGTGCATAACTGGTACAAATGTTAGACCGATCTCAGCAATATTGAAGGTTCTAGATCATATTTGGTAAAATTTCCACTTTTCCAGATTTTCTCACACTTTTCATTCACGTCATACATATTTCATTGAATGTCACAACTTGAGAGTTGTGACAGAGCAAACCTCTTAATTATGATACCAGGGTCTCTTCTTTCCAAAAATGGTGGCCTGCAAATTATAGCAAGAGGTGTCAAGTCCAACCCCATTCAGGAACCCTGGATCCCTATTAGTATTACCACACAAATATTTTGTTTACAGGTCTAGATCTACTCCCACTGCATCTTTTCTGAGCGTTGGGGAAGGCTTTTATCAGTATTACAAACTGATGGAAATATCTAACTTAAAAATGAGATTCTAATATTCAGTTAATCGGCTTTTGTGTTCAATATAATATTTACTTCCTGAAATAAATTCACAGGCACACCCTGTCTGGAATGTTGTTTTGTTGTCCCAGAATTGATAAAGAACATATCTAGCATTCTGTTTGCTGCAACATGGTCATCCCTTTGCTGATAGGCAGAGAGCATTTATGCCTCTGTCTTCCCACAAGGTTCATCTTTAGGCAGTGTGTGAATGTGCACCGTTTTCTGGGTAAATAATCAATTATAGTGCTGGAAGTAGGTATTCAGGGTTTGGGCAATATGGCCATGAAGCAATAGTAACCAATACATTGCTCTTCTAGGCAAGCCATGAAAGCTGCTTTACCACAGGAGAAAAATAATCAAAATTAACAGTAGCGGGAGAGAATAGAAGGAGAGACTTTCTGTCAGATGAGAAATCATCTACAGCTGGCCTGTTGACTGCTTTGTGATATGATAGAGCCCACTGTCAGGAACCTCAGGAATAGCCAAGATGGCCAGAGCAGCTGGCTCCATTCTATTAACCATGGTTTCCTCAAGTAGCAGATACAGGCAAATACTGTATACTGACCTTTCAAACCTCTATGCAGGAGCCTACAGAAGCCCTATGGAGGCAAAATAAATTTATTTGAACTTGGACCAGAAACTGTGCTTAGAAGTCACATGGACTTTATGGAGCTTGATATCAGTTACTGCTGTTCAGACCCTAGCCACAATGACTGTGAGGGACTGTGTTTTGATACATCTCATAATATAGACTTTGGAAAATGCTTTCTGATTTAAGAATCTGCTTTCTAGGAACCTGGATATGATGCACTCATCCACACTTTGGCAGTCTTCCTTTCCCTTTGAGTTCAGCCAGAATGTCTTCAAACTAAGCTCCTCCCACCCACCTAGGTGGTATCATCCTCAGATCTGCCCTATGATGTCAGATCTTTCTTTCTGCTAGAAACATCAGGCATCCTCCTTCGCAGCTCCTGTGTATAGTGTAGGCCCTTTTTGTCTGTTTTCAGGTGCCTCTTTTCTAGGTAGTTCCTATCGTCATTTAGTTATGGATGGACGCAATGACCGAAGAAGCGGTCCGGGGTTCAAGTGGTGCACCACTTGTAACCAGAAAGATAATGCACACTGACCCTCACGCCTTGTGCATCTGTTGCTGAGGGACTCAACACGATCTGCGAGCTTGCAGCCTGTGCCAGTCCCTGCAGCCTCAACATTAGAGGACTGTTACACCTGCCTTTTGATGGGCCGCCCAGACCAACAGGACCCTCGGTCCAGTTCAAGGATACCCACAGGGCCGCTTCATGGCAGTGGACTCAATGTTGCAGCATGCTGCACTGAAGAGGCAGTAGAATTACCACCTTTTATAAAGCCCAAGTGGGACATTTCTTATTGAAACATGATTTTTCGTAGGACAGTATGTATCTCGACCAATGCAACAGACTTGTTTTCTCTAAATAATCATAATTAAGACTAAGTGTTGTAGTTTTTTAGCTGTTTTTAGT
The DNA here is from genome assembly GCA_016271365.2 of Neoceratodus forsteri. Lineage (NCBI taxonomy): Eukaryota > Metazoa > Chordata > Ceratodontiformes > Ceratodontidae > Neoceratodus > Neoceratodus forsteri. The sequence goes on along the minus strand of CM028133.1, from coordinate 645,615,321 downwards.
ATTTTATATCATTTTAAGGTGTTTTAGTCAAGGTATTATGTTGTTTTGCAGCATTTAGAGGCAAGTCAGAAAATATTTTTGCTGCTATAATGTCAGGACATGTAGTGTTTTCATGTTTTTTTTTTGCAGGACACAGCTGCCCAAATCAGGACTGTCCTGTGAAAATAGGGGCAGGTGGTAACCCTAAGGGCAGCGGCCCAGGCCATGGTGGGCACCACCTTAGTCTCTGTGCTGCTCCAGGTGGGATCGAGCACTTCATTTACCAGATCATTCCGGGACTTGTGCCAATCCTTTATGACCCTCGATGAGGGCCATTCCCAAGGGTCAAAATGTATGAGTCTAAGAGATCCATCACAGGTCGTGGAACTGGGAGTGGGATCACTCTTCCTACCCCTGTGATTCTGCTCCTGGCTCTATGGCTGTTTTGGCCAACACTCCTGGAGTTTCAGTCAAGCTGCTGGCCCTCAGTGTCCCCGTCAGGCTTGCTGGCGAGATGCCGTTGACCCATTGTCAGAAGATGACTTGCTTTCAAGGACTCTGGTCCTCTCGACCCTGTCTCAGGAGGGGCCAGACAAACCAGCTAATCCAGTTGTCTCCCTCGGGAGATTAACCTTAGGGATTCTGCGGGTACTAGTCCATGGTCCCTTCCCGCATGTCCTCCTCAACGACCAGTCATCGCTGGGTTTGTGTCCCAGTCAAGGACTGGGTCCCGTTCTAGATAGAGATCTCAGGAATCTTGGTGTTCCCGCTCTCAACCGTCGACCAAGAAGCACCGTCAACACTCCTCTACATCCTCATCTTCGGATGAAGGTTGGCTCCACCACAAATTGTGGCATCATTATGAGGAGTTGATTTGGCCATAGTAGATCCTCATCCATGGTCATGCTACGCTGCAGCCTCCATGCTCCCTGGTCAGCACCACTGCAGCCCATTCTGGTTCCCCCGGCTGAGTGGGCGCGGCTTCTCCTCCTATTGGTGGAGTCCCCCCTCTGCAGCCTTGCATGGGGCTCCATCAAGAGCTGCCTGACCTGCTTCGGTCAAGATCATTTTATTCGGACGAGTCCGGGTGGTTCTACAGGGAGCCTGGGTGAGAGCAGTGTTTGAGGAGTCCTTGGACTCTGTGGACTCCTCCATGCATTCCATTCAGACACTGGCTTCGATCGAGAGTCCACCAAGGAACTCCCCACCGAGCATGGACGTCTCCTTTGAGCTTTGCCCTGCTCCAGATGCAGACCAGATACCCTGACAGAAATTTTCAACAGGGATGACTCCACAGTGGTTGCTTTGCCAGTGGAGGAAGCCATTCTAGGTCCTGCTCTGGCGCTTTGGCAGTGTCCAGCCTCCTGCCCAGTGCCTTCAGCACATATGGTCTGCAAGTATGCGATGCCCACAGGTCCCTCCCTGGCTTCACCAACCAGCCTTTGATTGAAGGATTGATGGCGGACTCTGCTTTCTGGTAGACAGGCAATGTCACCGGATGTCGACAAACCTCCTGACAAGTAGTAAAAGAAGCTGGACCATGCGGTGAAGAAGGTCTATGCTGCCTTCTCCTTGGTCTTCAACAGGCAAGCTCTGCTGTCATGGTCAACTGTATCCATGCCCTCGCCGGTGTCCCAGATCAGGTTCTTCCCCACCTTCCTGCAGATATACAGTTGGTGGTTAAAATGGTCCGGGACCAAGGACATTCGGTTGCCAAGCACCAGTTTCAAGGCGACCTTAGACATGGCCGACTCCTGTGCCCGGTCTGTGGTTGCTGCTGTCACTATCGTGGCATTGGGCTTGGTTGAGGGATCTCCACCTTACGGCAGATGCCCAACATAAGCTGGCGGATGTCTCCTTCTTGAGGACTGAGCTGTTTGGTCTGGGGTGGATAGCCATCTCACCAGAATTGAGAATCCATTGTCACCTTGGATTCTGTCATGTCCTCCCAGAAGGACCCTAAGGGCCTGAAACAGAAAAAGAAGCCCTTTCAGTTCTGGCCCTACCCTACATCACAGTCAAGATGCTGCAGCCTCAGTCAGGGCAGTCCCAGGTCTGGCACGACCTAAACCTAAGGCCACTACCTCCAACTCCAAGAAGCCGGGGTTGAGGTGGTGCTCCTCCAGCAGCCGGCACTAGAGCCTCCGTCCAGTTCGCTCAGTGACCGGTCGCGGGATGTCTCCCTCCCGCCTGTCCTGCATCAGCTTTGCTTCCCATGGGGGGTCACACGCCATTTTCTGGCATGCCTGGTCTGTCATCACATGAGACAGTGGGTGCTCAAACATGGTGGGTCATGGTCTGCCTTTGGACTTTGAGCTGTCCCACCCTACTGAATCCATATCCCACTGGAGGCCATGGTGTCTCTAGGACATGCTGTCCACTCTTCAGGATCTTCACCAATCAGTATTGGTGGGTTTGTGCCAGAGGCATTGGAACCCCTGCAGCATACACCTTTAAAGCTTTAGAGCTAGGGACTGATTTAGACAGTGCCTCCCACGAGGCAACATATAACATGGCACTTCATGGCTGGCCAGTAACTGACACTGCCCCCGGCCCCTGCCCCCTTCCATTTTGTTCTTCCTGCCATTGAGGTAACACTCCAAGAGTGCATTCGCCATTTACAGCTGCATAGTTCGGCCTAGTTCTGTTCTTCTCCACTTGCACAATGCCATAATCCTTCTTTTCGTATTTTCGCTTTCCTACCTGTCCCTTTTATGACACGAGCCCTATTTTTGCTGCTTTTTGATTCTTTTCCATAGTCAGTTATATTTGGGGTCTCAGGGCCTAAAAAGTAGAAGAAGTCAGACAAAGGAAGAAGTCTCTGATGTGTCGGTGTCTCTATGAGAGAAGCATGTCCATCCTCTGGACTTGCCTTGGACAGAACGTGATATGGACTACTCAGACACCTTCTTCTCAATGGACTTCTGCACCTTAGAGATCTGCTGTGATGAAGCAGGGTTGGTCGCCCCCAACTTTCGGAGGCAGATGTCACACACGGGATTCCAAGGTAAGGTCCATGGGTTCTTCCCTGAGCCCTCCCCAGTACTGTGTATACTGAGGAGACCAGACCTCTTCTTGTCCTTGTCTCCCTGAGACAGAGAGCCTGGGGAGGGTCTGTGAGACAGCAGGCCAATCCAAGAGAATAGTTGCTCACCCTCCCAGTCCAGCGCCCCCTGGTATGAGTCAGAAGCTATATGATGGGCCACCAACAGTAGGCTCCTTGAGGCACACAGTCTGGTGCTGTTTTTGCTCCTGGTGTTGAGGCCGGTGTCGGTGAGCAGAATAGACCGTCTGCAGCGGTTGGGTCCCTCCTGATGCTGCTTGCAGCTAAGAGAGGAAAGGTCTCTGGAGCCAGTATCCGTTGATAGCTTCTGGATCTCATCCCGTGAGCAGTCGGATGACCTGGTGGATGGGGATGGTCCCTACTGGCTTCCGGGCTCTGGCGATGAAGGAGGCCTTTCTGGGCCTAGTCCTAGGCCTTTGATGTCCTGGGCATCATCCCTGAGTGCTTCTCAGTATGGTGCCAGCCGTGGTGCTGCCTCTCTTCTGTCTCACGATGCTGGGGATGGTCCCGGTGCGATTCTGGCATTGGGTTGGGTTCCAGCACCAGATCTGACTCTGGCCTTCCTTTGCGGTGCCAGGGTAGGTTCTGTTGCACTTATGATGCCAGCTCCCTTAGCTCAGTTCTTGACATTGGTTCTGTGTTTGGGCCTAGCCAATGGGGCTGATTCTATTCTGGTGAGGTGGGGGCTGGTAGGTCCCAGTCGGTGCCACTCTCCCGTCCAGAATTGCTGGTGGCTGTGTCAGGATTTGAGAGTGTTGACTTGGGTCCTTTGGCCTCCCTGGAACTGTCTGTGCCTGCTGTAGAGTGCAGGATAGGGGTCTGCCCTGTGGAATCTCTATGGTTCCGATCTCCCCACCTGGAGTTGTTCAGGCCCTTCCTCCAGGCAAGGTACCCTGTTCATTGTCGTGGCCCTGGCAGAGGCCTGGCCTGGTCTGCCATGTTCCTCCTCCTCCTCCTCTGCCTACCCCGTCTGCTCTCCCAGGCATTTTGGGTCCCACAGGCGTTGACCTGGGTCCAGTTCAGGCCCTTCAGTGGAGTGCCTTCCCAGCTTACCTGGGGGCACTAGACTATGCATTTTCCAGCCTGAGACCCCTGCACCGCCGTGCCTGGTCCAGCTCCTCCTCTTCCTCGTCTTCCTCCTCTGAGGAAGGGGCTGTTCCCTCCATCTATCCTGTGATGCTGGTACTCTTGTACCAGCAGTTCTTTTGGAGATCATGGGGGCTGCGACTGTCCCATTTCTTAGGCTGCAATCCTGCATGTCTGACTCTGTCCCTCCTGGGGAGTACAATTATGACTATACCAGTCATGCCTCAGTGGCCTAGGTCTTTTGGGGAGGCATCAAGAGACATCTGGCTCCATCTGTTTGCCTCCTCTCTCCAGCCCTGAGGGATGAGTCAACTGGGTATTGCACCTCCTGGGGCCTCTAGAAACCATGCATACCACTTCCAGGTGTCCAGCTCCGGACACCCCCTTTGTCGTGGGCGCCCAGTGCATGACCATCCCCAGAGTCAGACTCAGCTGAGTTTGATGCCTGTGGTCAAAGAGTCTTCTCGGCAGTGCACACCATGCTGTGCATCTCTGCACACCTCGCGCACCAGGCATCTAGGGCAGGCACCAGTGGGCGACACTGGGGCGGCTTGGCATCCTTGCCGGACTGTGAGAAGACCAAATAAGCCATGCCCCTTTCTGCATGGGGCCTGGAACTGGTGAGACACCAAGTGTGGGCATCCTATGATGCCAGTGAAGTAGCCTCCAGGTTGGTGAACTACAGTCTGCATTAGAGGCGGATGGCGTGGCATCTCTCCCGGTTGTCACCCTTGGCCCAGTGCAGTGATTGCCTCAAGCTTTCAGGGGCTCACTTCTTTCTCCCACTGGGCCAGGTGTGAGCTACGGGTGTATTCTCTCCCAGGCCACACGAGAGCCCATCTGCGCCTGACCAGTCTCGGGCATCACCAGGCCCATAAGGAGCCCCGCCTCTCTGGTTTCTCCCCACAGAAGGCTGAGGGAACAGCCATTTCCCTTAGGGTTGGCCAGCACCGCCCATGGTGATAAGCTTGGCACTCAGACCCACCAGTAGTCTCAGCTTCATCAGCTAAACTATCAGCCATTAATCACTCAGATGAAGCAAGACTTTGGGCGATGGTCTCTACTCCTGCTCTCACTACACTCTAAGGTGTAAGCCCTAAAATGAACGCCTCCCAGGCTCCTTTTCTTATTTCAATGCGTCCCTTGCAATGTGTCCAAAAGATCTGGAACCTTGGCAATCCACCTTTATGGCCTTTCTTTGGTCCAATAAGAGACCAAGAATCCAGAAACAAACTCTTTACCTCCCAAAACAGTAAGGCAGCTTAGCAGTCCCCTACCTCCCTGGCTACTGGGTGGCGGAACAGATGCAGATTGCTTTGATGTAGTCACCCATCATACAAGGCCCCACTGGAAGCTGATGGACTTGGCTGTTGACTCAACCCCACTGCACTGTGCACTTGTTTGAGTAGTATTGTAAACAACGCTTCAGGGATAACTCAGAAGCTAGGCCTGCTGTATTTGACCCATCAATTTGTGCACTTCGCCTTCCTCAGAGCCAAAGCGTCAGCTGAGTTCCTGTGCGTCATCACACGTGAGAGCTGTCCTGCTCAGCCGGCCTGGTTAAGGTACTGCTACGGTTACAACACCATGCTGGTGTCTTTGGGTTTATTTCAATGTAGTGGTAAGTTCTGCCGCTTTTGCACTCTGTTAGCTACGGATGAAGTCACGTGAAGTACTTTAATAAATTTTGACACGTAAGCTGTGTTTTCTTTTGATTAATTAAATGCACAAATTGATGGGTCAAGTGCAGCAGTGCCTAGCTTCGGGATCCCTGAAGCGTTGTTTACAATACAACGGCCCTGATTCTGCTTTGCACTAGATTTAGATTGCTCACCGTGAGTGAGTGGAGACCCTCTTTTTGTGTTGTGTGTTTATACTTATTTAGTCCTCATCATCTGGCCACCTTAGAGGGCAGTACCTTTTCGGTACAGCAGCAGTATTAGAGGGTTGGTGGAGGGGTGAGATGAGGCAGCATGGTGCTCACCTGTGGAAATACCAATGGTGGTCTGCGGACCCTGCTTTTACACCCGCCCACTCTGATCCCCGATTCAAAAGGTAGGCTGCATGAAGAATACGTGCCACCTGGCAGTTGCTCAGGAAAGGCTCAGTCATACCTTCAAATAGCACAGCACCAGCTTGTTTGGCTCTCTCTCGAACAGATTGTGGTATTACCAAATCAGAGACAACATTAATAGCAGGCTACGGGCTTCTACTCTACAACCCGATGAAACCTCTGTCAGACGCCCTTTGAACAAATTTGGTGCTCAAAGTGAGGGAGAAGGCCATCTCTCTGCCCTATAGTAATTTCATCAGGATCAAGCCAGACAACTAGCCAAGCCAAACAGTAATGGGAGGAGGAGCTACAAATAACTAATAATAACACCCAATGGTGCTTATTTGGAGATACACCTGGGGAAAACCTCTTCATCGACTTGGAGGGAGTTTCTTTGGAAGCTCAGAATAAGGTACTTTTGGGTACCTTTGGTAGTGACCAAGTGGCATCCACCGACTGCCCCTAGTTGCTGGAGATGCTGTGGGAGGGGATAAAGCTTCCCAGCCCACCTATTTTACTCCCCACTATGCTTTCCACAACTCCACCCATAGGACCTTGCCCTTCTCTCCCGGTCTTCCACTTCTGGAAGATCTGCTTTCTCCTATCATTTCCCCAATACCTGGAATTCTCTGCCTTAGATAGTCACTCAGCCCTGTCTTCCAGTTCACTATCCCTCCTTTGTCATTACACATCCACCTCCTGCAACTGCAGCTGACCTCCTTACCTCTCTTCTGACTCGCTAAATCTTCCTTTACTTCACCCTCGCCCGCCTTCATTACCTGTTCTCCTCTTCTAAATTCTCCCCTCCATGTCTGTAATTTTCCCTACCTTCCCATCTCAATGTCCCCTACTGTTCCTCTGCTCAATTTCCCTTTTTGTTTTCCTAACTACCCGCCTGCCTTCCGCTTATGGGTTCATGCATCCCGAAAGGAGGGTTGGCTCATTAGTCCCTCAACTACTTTCCACTTTTGCTAGACTCTCCTATGAGTATGTTTAAGCTTGTACCTTAGCTCTTATATTGTCTATAAATAGGTTTATACATAAATTATAAATTTATGATTATCATATATGTATGTCTATTGTTTAGTATTACCTAATCCTGCACACGAGTGATGTACATAACTATGTAAAGTTGTAATGTTATGTAACTGATCTAAACGTGTTTTCTATCGCTCCACTTTGTTCTTACCATCTTCTTTGGTTAATTACTATTTCTGTACTTAATATTGTTACCCCGCTTCCCTTTCCCCTAGACACTCTGTAAATGAGCTTATTGCAGCTCAGTGTGCTTTCCTGGTGAAACTTTTCAAATAAATAAATAAACTCATGAGGTGATTCGGCAGTTTTGGGATAAAGTTCAAGACCACATAAAAACATTTTAGGCATAACATCTCAATTGGGACCTTGAGCATCTTTTATTGGGTCTTCCCGGGAGGAGTTAAGGATGAGGCCAGATACCTTTGGCCCATTATGATTGCTGCAGCCATTAAGGTCATAACCAGAAGATGGCTTCTTGCTGCCCCGATTTTCTCAGAATGGGTGGACATAGTGGCCCACATCTACCAATTTGAGAGAATCACCTATGCTTTACAACAAAGAACTCTCATCTTCAGAGTAGGTGGAAAGATGGGAGTCATATGAGGGCTTTGACCGGTAGTTGTTCTCCTTGTTAATTCCCCATCTCCTCCCCAAATGCCTTTTATTGGGCCCTAAGCGAGCCTCACATTGAGTTGGGATTTCCTTAGCTCTGGGCCTTTGTCTGCTACTGAGGGACGAGATTGTCTGTCAGTGAACTGAAATTTAACCCTCGCAACAGTTGGAATTCATAATTACAGCTTTCAGTTGTCTGTTTTTATCTAGTATGGTAATTGATTGGTGTATTAAGTATGTGTATTTATAATGAAGACACCTCCTACTATATTACGACTCTAGGTTTTTATCGTTTGATGGTTTGTTAGTTTTTTAGTATTTTTATATACTTATAGCAGATTGACTACATCAATGAATAATGATACTTGTTATGTCTGTAATTGTTTATGAATAAAGCTTGGAATATAAAAAGACCCACCGTAATGGATGGTGAAGATTGATTCTTGGAAGATAAGAAAATTACGTACTCACCATAATTCTTGAGCTTCCAGAATATCTTCCCATTCATTACTGCAACTACCCACCTACCTTCCCCTCAACGACCAGGCTTCTGTGTAGTCTTTTCTTTCCTCTAACCTCTGCCTTGCGTGTAGGTCTCCTACTTTAAAAAAAAAAAAGAGGGAGGCATGTGGGGGCAGAACACAATAGGGATTTTATTCCTCTTTTGTGCAGGTATCATGTGATAATAGAGCGATTATTTGGGCGAAAACAATATGAGGCGATGGTCAGTATAGCGAATAAGAACAACGTGGATAAAATGGCGACTGCAATATACTGTGTTACCTGTGTATTACCGTTACAAAATGGCGACCTTGTCAAAGAGCACCTGTCAGGGAATATCTAAATTCCCACTATCAATGAGCGCCTCAGTGTTAGAATCCTAAAGTACGGGTTGGCTGATGATTGAGATACAGCTGGAGAGAGATAAAGGGGTGGAGAAGCATGGCAGGTGCGGCTTTGCTTGAGTGTGTGTGGAGGTGGTGGTCTTGCTTATAATTTTCAGCTACATGTGTGAGTCGATATTCCAGGCCAGTCGCCATTGTTACAGTCGGTATTTAGAGCATATCGCTATTGTGACATAGCGCTATAGTTGCATTCGCTATTAAAAAGTTGCCATTTTGACTGTTGCTCTTATACAGTCACTGTTATCACATGGAACCTTTTGCCCCTGCTGTGGCCCTTAAAAACTAAAAAATAAAAAAAAGCACATGGGGTTCTTCATATACCCTTTTTCTTCTAGTCCCTTCCCTCGTAGTTTTTTTGGGGCAAAACATGACAGAAAAGGCCCTCCCCTTTCTTTTTGGGAGGCATCTGTAGTTTGCTGTTGGGGAAGCTCCTTTCATTCCACTTTTATGGGGAAGGCTTGCAGGAGAGCAGGTGTAGTAGGAACCAGGAGACATATTTTGGTGTTGCACCAGACCCTTTTACCTGGTACAGCTTTTTTGTTTTCCTTGCAGTATGCCTCCTGCACTTCCTTCCAGGCAGCCTGCTACATTTCTCTTTCTGTTAATCCCGCTGTCTGTGGTAATCCTCAGTAAGAGAAGGGGAACATGTGCTGAGGAATCGTGCAATATCTGCGATTCCCTTAATTGGTATCTGTCCTTCTACTGGAGACCCCCTTCTCTCTGTTGTTTTTCCCTTTTGGGGTTACTTCATTATCTCTTGAACTCTTAGGTGTCTTCTCCTCGACTTGAGAACCTTGGCTTGTAGTGCATCTCATGGGCCATGGCTCTGCTGATTGCCAGGCCTCATGATAGCCAGGCTCTCAGTAAATTGCATACCATATTTTGATTTGGTTGTATAGGATTCTGAGCCTGTGGCCCTTTGCAGTTCACATATCTGCAGATGGAGGACCCTTACTGGTAGCACAGTTTCAGGGCTCAGAGCTCTACTACTATTTCTGTGTCTTTCAGGGAAGTGCATCCTTCACCTGGAATTCACCACACCATTTGCTGGTCCTGTGGATTTCAGGGACCCTTGACTATGCTTGAGAGTCCTTTAGTCTGCGTAACAGCATAAGCTAAGTTTCCTGCAGTTGGGGAGTGAAGCCAACTCTTCTGAGAGCACTGTTCTCCTGCCAGGAGCTCAGGACCCCTGCTGCACTCTGTCTTCTCTCTCTCTCTCTCTTGCTTTCTGTCTCCTGTCCGGTTGTCCTGGTCATCCTTTAGCCCACTACCAAGGCCCTCCATCCCAACCTCTCCTTTCTCTTCTAGTTTTATTGTTTTGTTCCTTTTATATCCACTACATCCCTTTTCTACCCTTGGGCTACCTTGCCCCAACCCTTCTTTTTACTTACCCTTTATTTACTCTCCTGTAAAGCAGAACTGAAGAGGCAGGGGGCCAGCATCGGGTTACTGACCAGCCCGCGAGCATCACATCACACGCTCACCTTGTGGGCAGCACCGGCCCCTGACCTTCGCCCCCTAGCTCTATAGGTTTAGTGGTGCGCTTCCATAGGGCTCTGATGCCTTTGCACAGACCCACCAGTGATGAATGGTGAAGATATTCTGGAAGTTCAAGAATTATGGTGAGTACGCTTTTCATTCCTAGGAGTGGTGTTTGGTACACATCCACATGACCCACCCAACCTCCCCTGGCAGTGACACACAAATCCTTGCTTCCAGCATGCAGGATCTGACATCAGGGGTGGAGCCAAGGAGGATACCACCAGGGTGGGTGGGAGGAGCTTAGCTTGAAGACATTCCAGCTGAACTTAAAGGGAAAAAGAAGACTGCCAAAGTGTGAATGTGCACCATATACCACTCCTAGAACTACGGTTACAGGTGAGTAATCCTCATTTTTGGGGGTCTTCTTGAGGTGTTTGATACTGGATTTAAAACACAATAAGATTATCTAAAGATATGTTAAATTTTTAGCTGTTTTAACAAAGAGCCTACAGTTTATTATCAGAGCGTTCCAGGTGGTAAACAAGCATCAGGCTAATGATAACTTTGTACTGATTCATCTAATAGAAAAATAGAAGCACAGAATTTGACAGCAGATGACCACTTGGCCCACCCAGTCTGCCTGTTTTCCCCTGCCTATCCTCTCCTGTCACGGCAGACCCTACTTGATCCCCAGCTCCCCCCCCTTGCTTCCCATTAAGATTCCCTTGTGCCTATCCTATGCGTGTTTTCACCCCCACCATCTCTGCTGAAGTCTGTTCCAGGCATCCAGCACTCTTTCAGTGAAGAAGTACTCTCGCATTTTCTAAATTTCCCTTCCAGGATCATTGCATGTCCCTTATTTTCACGCATCTTTTCCTCTTGAAACTACTACACTCCTGTAACTTATTTAACCCAGTGAGGTATTTATAGGGCTGTTCTTCCAGGGTGTACATATTTCCAGTTCTTCTCACAGGGCTTCTAATGCAGCCTCTGCACCATTTTAGTTGCCCTCCTCTGAACAGCCTCCACCCTGTCTGTGTCCTTCCTGAGATGTGATCTCCAGAACTGAACACAGTACCCAGGTGGGGTCTCGCCTGCAGTCTACACAGTGGCAACACCATCATCCTCTTTCTGCTGGCGATACCCTCCCTATGCACCACAGTGTCGCATTGACGCTACCCACTGCCATGTTGCAGTGTCTCACCACCTTGAGGTCATCAGATATGATTACCCCAGATTCCTTTCCTGTTTGATAACTGTCAATACCTCTTCTCCCATTTTGCACTCCACCTCTGGGTTTCTATGCCCTAGGTGCATGATGTTGCACTTTTGCATTGAAACCCAGCTGCCATGCCTTGCCCACCCTTCAGGTTTTCACATCTCTGCACATTCTTTCCATTCCCTCTGGAGTGTCTATCCCACTGCAGATTTTAGTGTCATCTGCAGAGAGACATGGCTTCCTTTCCAGTTCATCTGCAGTGTCACTTATAAAGACATGAAAGAGGACTGGTCCCAGTACTGAGCCCTGAGGCACCTCAAGTGGATCACCCTCCCTTCCTAAGTGAACTCTGTTTACCACCACACTCTGCCACCTATCCATTAACCAATTTATTTCCTAGTTTACTACCTTAGGACCCACCCCATTTCCTTATGAGTCTCCTATGTGGTACAGTGTCAAATGCCTTACTGAAATCTAAGGTCGGTCTTTTTTTTTCCTTTCAGGATTCTCACATCTTTGGAAGACTATCAGAGAAGCAATGGTTGATATCCTTGCTTTGTTCAACATTCATACAAATTCTTGCAAGTGATTTTGGAAGCGGAACAAGTACAAGACTAGAGGCCTGTATAGGATCTTCTGTAGACATGGGCAGCTCTGTTAACTTTGTCCTAATTTTCGTTTGCTTGCATTTCTTTTTACAAGAGGTTTATTTTTAATTTCATTTGAATACCTAGAAATATGGTCATGTAAATTTGTATTAAATGTTCAGCGATTTGTATGACTTGTCATCCTGACGATGAATCATTTGCAGCTCTAGGATAGCCTCAAAGTGTAGCACAGAGTTCGTATCAGCCACTGAAGAATTTGTATTAACTTTACTTAAAAATGTTTAATGTTAAATAGGAGCTTTTAATATATGTATAGTTTTACCACTCAGGTTTTACTTGTTCAAAATGTAATCGGAACTATCTAGTGCAACTGTCAATGCAATTGAAAGGATCAGCTATCAATGGGCTAATTTTATGTGTACTGATCCTTGTTGTCATTTTGTTAACTCATTGCAGGGGGTTATTGCTATTGTACTGTTTTTTATCATTTTATGGGAGCAATTTTCCACTGGAGTTCCAGTTTAGTTCCACTGATATACCCTCACTATGTTGGCTATACTGAACAATGTACAGACAGTAGTAAATCATGGAGCCAAATGGCGAAGGTAACTGTTTTATACTGTAACAACAATGGAAACTACCTTAGCAAAAACAGGCAAGTTAACACAGCACTAGGTAATAATACCAGTCTGTTTTATTTTGCTGTAAAATGAAGTAAGATGGGGCCTGTTAGCGATCAGTCCGTACAAGGGTAGAGATAAAGACTGAGTAGCAACTGTCTATATAAATATGTTACTGGGAGCAAGTCTCACTGTTGTGGATGATGGTTGTCATATGATTGTCAAGTAAATGAAGACAAGTGCATTATGATTAAAACAGCGCAGCTGTACGTTTTTGGATATAAGTATTGCACTATGTTACCATGTAGGTTCTCAAAATAAAAAAAATATGAAACACATATACTGTACTTAAAATGGTTTCCGTGAACGCTCTTGGTAATGCACATTGAGGCATATACACACTGTAGTTAATAAAATAATAAAAAGTATTATGCTTCAGTAATGCTCATATGTGTAAAAAAAAATAGATGTTTCCTGGGAAACACAAAGGCTAGAAAACCCTTCTGCAAATCTTACGGCTGCATTTGCTGATATTGGCGTCACCACATCTGTTTTGCAACCAACCTGCTTGCTGGTTTGCCTGGATGGTCACATTTACTTTTCTCACAGGACCCAGACAACACTAAGCAGTTACGGAGACAGTGTGGTCTAGTGATTATAGAATGACTTTGGTAACAGGAGATTACAGGTTCAAATCCAGTTAGAGCCAAATACAGTGTGACCTTGAGCAAGTCACTTAAAGAGAAACACCCATGTTAAAGTGCCATATGCCATAGTATGGGGCAGATCCCAATTAGGCTGTCTGCCTAAAATGAAATTTTACCTCTTGGCATCGTGGGAAAAATAAGTTAATCTGTTTGATCCTGCTGCCTTCTGCTGGCATTTTCTAATAAGAGCCACTTGAGGCATCCCAGAACCTCCTGCAGCTGACATCAGAGCCAGAAATAAGCCATGGAGAGTGTATATAATTTATCAATAGACAGAGCTATTAATAGCTCCAGTTTGTTCTTTAGCAGTTCCACTGTCACAGCAAGACTGCAAGCAAGTATAGACAGTCCAGCGGCTATACTTGGTCTCAGTGTAACACTGTGAGTGCTTAAAACAAACCAGAGCTATTAATAGATATGTCTGTTGATAAACTCAAATTCTTCTCTAGCTGATCCCTCGCCTCTGATGTCAGCTAGGCCCAGAATGCGCCCCCACGCAGCACTTGTTAGAAAATGCTAGCAGGAAGCATGGCAGGATCAACCAGTAAACTTAAATTCTAGGGATGTGGAAATGTTGTTCAATCCACACTTACTGGCAGGTTCCTTGCCGCTTTAAATCTTGCGGAAGGTCTTCAAGCTGGCTCCTCCCACCCACCCGGTGGTAAAACTCTCGCTCCACTCCATGACACCAGATCTTCCTTACCGATTGGAAGCTCAGGTTCCCTCCTTAGTGCTCGCGTTTTAGGCCTGGATCCACACTCTTGGCTAAACGAAACTCATTCTAAAGTTTAAAAGACTTGGTCTTCTTGTTCGTCGTGGCTGCAATGAACAAATCGACTCCTGGATTTAATCCGGTGCCCCTGTGAGCAGAAGATGTCCCAAACCAATCCGCATTCCACGTGCGTTATTGCCTTGGACTTGGCCATGACTCACAGGCTTGTGAGTTATGCAAATCCTTTCAAGCCGGTCTTGGAGGACTGCGCTGCCTGATTGCTCTTGGGGCAACCTGAAAGCTTTATCCTCCAGTCAAGTTGAAGGAGGCCAGTTGGGCGGTGTCCCATGACGGTGGGCTGGCAGAACAGCTAGAGCAGATGATAGCCCTCAAGGAGGAGGCGGCCCAGGCTGCATCATCATCATCCTCGGTCATGGCATTTATCCCGCTCTCCTTGGGCTCATCCTATACAGCTTCTTTTAAGGAGCTTTGCCAATCCCTCTCCACCAAGGTAGAAGGTCCATCGGCACATTCTTCTCGGTCCAAAAGAAGGACTCCAAAGGTAAGTCCCGTCGGCACGTTCATGGTGGGAGGCGGAGAGGTCCCCTTCCTCGGATAGTGAGCACTAACCTTCGATCGAGATTGCGGCTAAGGCCGCTGGCTTCCTGATGTCCCGTTAGGTCAGCCGGCGAGACACCCGACGTCGGGTGAGATTTTTCTCAACCCGCCGGACGGTTTGTCGACTGGAGAAGCTGTGTCAGTGGCTCAGTAGGTAGCACACTCACCTCTGAGGCCGGGAGATCAGAGGGCTGTGGGTTCAGTTCCCACATCTGGCACTTGGGTTAATATCCCAGTACTGACACTGTAGTGCAGCAAGAGAGGATGCTGCACTTCTGAGGTGCTGTCTTCGGAGGAGACGTTAAACCGAGGTCCCATCTGCCTGGATTGGTGGTAGTTCAGGTGGATGTTAAAAGATCCCATGGCACTTATCGAAAGAGCAGGGAATTTCCAGGTGTCCTGGCCAAATTTCCCTCATTCACTAAAAATACCACCAACAGCTTAATCTGGTTCAAGGTCAGTTGGCATTCATCTGTATCCCCTCCTCCCGGTCGTGCCTGAAAATAGGCAGGATTTGTCAGTGCACTTACCCGGTCAACAAAACTAAATAAATAAATAAAACAACCGAAGACTGGGGCCCTGACCAAGGATTCTCAGTCGGGTCAGGGTTTGCCCCATAGGTTGTCGGTCACCCTCACTCCCGATCGACCTCAGCAGGTGAAGGGTGGCTCAGGCACTCGGCAGCTGTTCGCAGACACCTTGGAGTCTGACACGACTCCTTGTTCTCCAGGTCGCTTGACCTGGAGTCCACTGGGTCAGTCGTGGACTAGAGCCCATCCTCGCTCCTTGGAATGCTTCGACTCATCTCAGAGTCCACTGGGATGAAGTTCAACCCGCTTCAAAACGGGCCAAGTATCCTCATGGAGCTACTGGACCAAGGATTCTCACTGAGGCCTTCCCAGTGGTCAACCATTGTTTGACCCGCCCTGAGCCGTGGCAGCGGCCTGCTTCTTGTCCAGCACCTTCGTCCCAGGATGGCTCGAAGTATGCTGTCCCTACCGGTTCACTCTCCGGTTTCTCGGAGCACCCTCTACGGAGGGGTTAGTGACCAACAGCGTTTTCCAGTGTTCCGGAATGCTCAGGATGTGGACAAGCCACCCGATAAGGAGTCCAAGAAATTGGACTACACCAGGCAGAAAGTCTATGCTGCTTCCTCCCTAGGCCTTCATCAGGCTAGTTCGGCCGTCCTGATGGCACACTTTTCACACGCCCTTTTGGGCTCCCTGGATGAGGTGATTCCTCATCTCCTGGCTGACCTTCAAACGACAGTCAAGCAGGTGCGGGATCAGGAAGGGCGGTGGCAAAACAGCAGCTCCAGACTTCCTTGGACATCGTTGACTCGTGTGCCCGGTCAGTAGCAGCCGCAGTGGCCACGCCACAGAGCTTGGCTGCGGATCTCCACCTTACGGCAGATACCCAGCACAAGCTGGCAGACGTTTCCTTCCTGGGTACCGACTTGTTCGGTCCGGGGTGGAGGGTCATCTTCAACAGATCGAGAAGTCCAATGCCACCTTGGACTCGGTCACGTCTGCCCAGAAGGACAAGGCCGCCAGCAGCAGCATAAGCCCTTTCGTCCTTCAGACTCTGCGGCACGTCCGAGCTAGCAACACCAGCATCAGGGCCAGCAGGCTCGCGCACTTGGCACCCCAAAGCCAAGCCTACTGCTTCCTCCAGCAGGGCCGGAGGAAAGGTCCAGGCGGCTCCTCGGCCTGCCCTTCCTCCAGCCTGCCCAGTGACGGGTTGAGGGGTGTCACCCCCAACCCGCTATTCCTCCCTCGGTTCCCCATGGGGACTGCCCACCACTTCCTTTCCGCCTGGTCCGTTATCACCACAGACTACTGGGTGTTGAAGTGGTAGACAGGGTCTGCCTCTGGAATTGAGCAGTCCCCAACTTATCGAGCTGGCCGCCCATGGGGGGCCATGGGTTCCAGCCTTCTGTTGGCTCGTCGAGCGATTCTTTGCCCTGCTCCTCCAGAAGGAGGTGATCAGGAGGTGGCGGACCTCATCCAGACCCAGGGTTTGTGTCCAGGTACTTCCTGGTCCCAAACGGATGGGGGCTGGCGCCCATTCTCGACCTGAACAAGTTCCTAAGCTCTGCACTTCAGGATGGTCACTTTGGCTCAGATCATTCCATCCTTGGAACGAGGCGTGTGGTTCTGTTCTCCGGACCTTCAGGGCGTTCTTTCATGTCACAATCCATCCATCTCACCAGCGATTCCTCCACTTCAGGGCAGAGGGATCCCTTTACAAGTTCCAGGCCATGCCCTTGGCCTCTCTCCAGCTCCCATGGTCTTCACCAAATGCATGGCAGTGGTGACAGCATTTCTGCAGCGCCGAAGGGTCGGGTGTACCCTTATCTGGACGACTGGCTGATTGCAGCCCTCCAGACTGGAGGTGGAGCGGTCCAGGGATCTGGCCCTCAGGTCTGCTCTCAAGTTGGCCTCCTCATCAACAGCCAAATCAGAACTTCGTGCCGCCATGGTGATTCAGTTCATCGGGGCAGAGCTCGACTCTCTTGAGGCAGAGCACGGCTCAGCGGACAGGGCCGAGGTCCTTTCCTCCCTTTAGCCAAATCATTTGGGTTGGGCAATTGCACCCTGCCAGGATTTCCTCGCCTCCTGGGCCTCATGGCGGCCTGCACCACCGTGGTCCGTTGGGCCCGCTGGCATATCGCCCCTGCAATGGGGCTGGCCCGCCAATGGTCACAGCGCCCGGTCCTCTGAACCAGCCAGTGACAGTGACCCAGGAGATGGAACGCCTCCAGTGATGGCTTGTTCCAGCTCATCTGCAGGAGGGTATCCCATTTGTCCTCCCGAACTGACGGTCACTCTGACGACCGACGCCTCTCTGATGGGTTGGGGTGCCCATCTGGGGAGCTCAGAGCTCACGGTCTCTGGTCCCCTCAGGAGTCTTGATGCCACATCAGCCTGCTGGAGCTTGGGCGGTCTGACTAGCACTCACCTTCGGCTCCGTTTATCGGGTCAAGTGGTCCAGGTCCAGACGGACAACACCATGACCATGTACTACCTAAACCGTCAGGGCAGGATGCACCCTTGCCTCTGTGCAAGGGGGCTCTGCACTTGGTCTCTCGTGATCAGCCTGGAGGCGGATCTCCTAGCCATCCATGTGGCAGGAGCCTCCAACACTCTGGCCGATGCCCTCAGCCAGATAGGTGCTGCGCCTCACGAGTGGTGTCTCCTGCCGGAGGTAGTACAAGATCTGTTCTCCCACTGGGGCACTCCTCAGGTGGACCTGTTTGCCTCCAGGGAGAATGCAAAGCTGAGGTTGTTTCATGCCCGGCCCCTCAGCAGGGCTCGCTGCAGTGGATGCCTTCTCGAGGCCGTGGACCCCGGCCTCTTCTGCATCTTCCCTCCATTTCCCTTGATCCACAAGGTGCTTCTCAAGGCGAAGAGGGACAAGGCGCAGGTGATTCTGGTAGCCCCAGACTGGCCCCGCCAATTCTGGTATCCAGATCGCCTCAGCTCCAGGCTCCCGAGGCGGCTTCCAGCCTGCCCGGACCTGATCTCAGTCAACAAGCGGAAGGTACTCCATCCGACCTTCAATCCCTGCACCGGACGGCCTGGTTCCTGAGCTAGAGTTCCAGGCCTTGGGTCTTTCCGACGAGGTCCTCAACATTGTTGAGGCATCCCGTGAGGACTCGACCAGAAAATGCTATGCCTTCAAATGGAAAAGATTCTCCATTTGGTGTCAGGATAAGGGGTTGGACCCTTCTTCCTGTTCTTTGACTAGCATTCTGGACTACTTGTGGTCCTTTCTCAGCTAGGGCTTCGCCTGACGACCTTAAGGTGCACCTGGCATGTTTATCTCCTTGCGCGCGGGCCAGAAAGCAGTCGTGGCGCAGGAGAAGGTGGTCGGGCGCTTTTTCGCCTTGATCACATATCTCCCTGCCGGTGCGAACCTCCACCTCCGTGGGATCTACTGCTGGTATTGGCTAAGCTCATGGGCAAGCCACTCGAACCGATGCACAGGTGTGACATCTCTCACCTGTCGTGGAAGACCGTCTTCTTGGTGGCTATTACGTCAGCCAGAAGGATGGGAGAGCTCCAGATGCTTTCCATCGAGTCTCCTTATCTGGTCTTCCACAGGGACAAGGTTGTCCTGTGCCCCCACCCGAAATTCCTTCCAAGGTGGTGTCAGAGTTTCACCTAAACCAGGTGTTGACTGCCGGTGTTCTCACCAATCACACTGGAGGCAAATATAGGCTCCATACTTTGGACCAGAAGAGCAGTCTCTTATTATGAGGAGCAGACAGCTGAAGTTCAGGGAGAGGTTCACCAGCTGTTTGTCAACTACTCTGAAGCTGCACCTTGCAGACCTGCAGTCAAACGGACGATAGGCAGGTGGGTCACCTCCTGCATAGATCTCTGCTATAGGTTGGTGGGCATAGAGCCTCCCAAAGGGATAAGAGCTCATTCTACCTGCCATACGCTGCTTGGTGGCTGCTTCCAGGGACGTCCCTATCCAGGAAATCTGCAGGGCTGCTACCTGGAAGTCAGCACACACTTCATTACCCACTACCACATCGACCTTGAGTCACGCCGGGATGCTGGTTTTGGGACCTCAGTTCTCCAGTCCTCATTTCCCAAGTACGGGTGCGCCTTGCCTCCCTCCTCCTGGAGAACTGCTAGGAGTCTGTCGATAAGTGTGGATTGAACAACATATCCCGTCCCAAGAAATACAGGTTACTCACCTGTAACAGGGGTTCTAGTAGTGGTATATATTGTTCATCCACACAACCCACACCAGCTAAACAGCGCAACCTGGCTTCCAGCGGGCTAGATCTGGCGTCATGGGGCAGAGTCGAGAGTTTTACCACCCGGTGGGAGGAGCCAGCTTGAAGACCTTCTGGCAAGATTTAAAGTGGCAAGGAACCTGCCAGTAAGTGTGGATGAACAACATATACCACTCCTAGAACTCCTGTTACAGGTGAGTAACCTGTATTTTCTCCACAATGCCTAAAGGTACATTTTTCATTTTAGATGAAAACCTGACTGGGGGCTGCCCCACACTATGATTTAAGACATTTTAAGGTGATTGTTTTCCATTAACCTCTCTTTCCCCACTCACAGCGCTGCAGAAATGAGTAGATGCTGGATAAAACTGAGCTAAAGATGTTGCATCATAGCTTGACTGTCCTGGGCCTGTTGAAGGAGCAGTGGCAGCAGGATAAGCATTAAATTGACTCAGAAGGTTATTACACCATTTAAAATCTGAGCATTTCTCCTGTTGATTGGAACCTTCTGAAATTCTGTATTTTGGTATTATTTCTATCACTTTTGAATGAATAAAGGAATACTAAGTGCAGCCTTGCAAATGTACAAATGCCATAATAATGGGCATACTGTATATTTAAGCAATAAACCACGAAGGGTGTGTGAGTTAGGATTTACCACGGCTGGGCGCCCGTGGCAACCTTACCCCAGCCGCGGTAACCTCCGATAACCCACATCCCCCGAGTGGCTTATTGTGATTATACCTTGATCTAGATAACATTCAGTTTGAAATTTATTTTTATTACTGTTAATTGTATTGGAAATACATTTTTATGTAAATATTCTTACTCCACATAAAATAGTCCATGCATATATGCTTCCTTATATAAGCATTTTATATGTGTAACATTTAACAAGGTTTGAAATGTAGAACTGTTTTTATTACTTTCAACATTATTTAAGCTTTAATTGTTTTGTTGTACTTGCTTGAGGCTTGGGGAAGGTTACAGATGTTCATGCCTGTTATGGATTGGACGGGCCTGGTGCATGAGTGATTTCTGCGGAGTTTGACTAGGGCAGGCGGTGTTTCCAGAGGAAGGAATCGGAAGGAGCACGTTTGCTGTGTCGGTGCTGGGGGCCTGAAGAGCAGCAGCTGGAGCAGCGGGAGCAATAGGTAAAGCTGTTTGGGTTACTGCGACTGTTTGGGGCTCACTTGACTTGGGCAAATGGAAAATTTCATCTAGTTCGCTCGGATCCATTAATTCAAAACTTGATTCCATGGCTGTTTTGTTGTGTGTAACACGGAGGTGCGGTTTAACTTCTCGTAGCGGGCAGAAAAATGACGGCTGTTACGGGCTAAAACCTGCTTGGATGGATTTACAGTTTGCGGGGCATGAGGGTACAGCTGGTTGGTGAGAGAAGAGAGAGAGCGAGTGGGGCAGCAGCGGCGGGAACGGTGGAGCCAGAGAGCAAGTGGGAGTAAACTGAAGAAAGAGAGCGAGGGAGGTGGGTACAGCCAAGTGTTTACTAGGAACAATGTTAAAAGTACTGAAATTCGATATGGTTTGGGACTGTTTATTTTGAATTGTGGGCGCACACAAAGACAGGAGGGGACACAATTTTGTTCGGGCTGCACTGTTTTATGTGTTCAAGCGCTAGACTGGGCAGAGTGGAGCTTCCGAGATCATGTTTTTTTTTTTTGTTGAGTTTCCGGTAAGCAGCGAAAATGGTATTGAGGGAATTTATTACAGGGATTTTTCTGGCTGTTTCATTTTTTTTATGAATAACACAGGTTGCACAGGTAGAGGCTAGTTAGTACACCAACATTTAGCGAGAAGCGAAGATGGAGCTGGAATGATTTTAACATTTTTTTTCTTGTTGTTATTGAGATGCGGCTGGCTGGCACTCTTTATGTGTGATTATCAGAGGATTTACAACAGAGGTAAGGTGCCAGCCTGCCGCTTTCATTGGTCGGTGTCCGAGGTCCATGGTATAATGTATTGTATTTACCTGTTGTTTGTAAGGATGGCACAATACTACAGTCTAAAATTGTACTACAAGCTGGAGACCTAAGAATTTTTTTTCTTTTGGAGATCCCCTGTAGGAACATTAAAATCCTGTACCAATTTCTGTTTAAAAATTTAGATCTTACTTGAAGGAGGCTCTTGCAGCAGGTCAACACGGTAGGAATAAGTCGTCAGGCACCAGGACCACACGAAACTTTCTAGCTAGCAGTGTACCACCGGGACTGCCCACTGCCGATGTCACCCTCTTCCATCAGCTAGTCTAATGAAGACAGTCCCACACCCTCCATGAGTCCATTCCTGCCTTGACCCACGCATGTTGGACCACTAAGATCACCGCAGCTACAGTCAACTGCCATTTCCGTGCTTTCCGCGACTTTTTTATGTTTATTTTCTATTTAATTTTAACATTGAGTTTTCAGTGTTACCAGATTCAGGTTTATGTCTTCTCATCCTGCCTTGTCTTCTGACTGCTCCATGAAGTGTGCCTGCAGCAAACAAATTCCAGAAAAGGATGGACATTCTGCTTTCATCCTGTGCATAGGCCCCAGCCATAACACAGAAGCCTGCCAGAAATGTAACCAGTCCACATGGAGACGTCAGCCTGAAAATGCTGGAGAGCCACATCGTCAAGCAGAAGCTCCATGAATGGAACAGGAACTGCTGGCTAGGAGCTCTTCGGCTTTGCTAGGCCAGTCCTCTGGAGCTCCCTCCTCCTCTCAGTCCGGAAATGTCTAGCAGGAAGCACAAGCACCTGGACAAAGACTGGCATTGGGTCCAGTCCGCTTCCCACTCGCGGTTTCCTCACAAATCTTCGACCCCTTCTGGGTCTTCCTCCCCCCACAGGAGGTCAGCCTCCTCGGGCCCATCAGCCCTTACTCCCACAGGGCTGCCGGTGGCCCTGCCACCTGCCCTTATCTCCATGGTGGGCGGCAGCTCTTGGGGCAGGGTCTTTGTCTCCTGCTCGCTAGTCCCTGACGCTCAGGCCCCTGACTTCCGCAGGCTGTCAGCCAGGAGGCTCAGCAGGTGTGGGTGCGTTGGACACCAGCTCTTCTGCCATAACCCCCCAGCCCTGGCGCTGCCCTACGTCCAGTCCCTCTACTTGGGGGGCGCCAGTCCTTCTAGGCAGCACTCGCTGCAGGCTACCAGTGTCTCTCTAAGCCCAGTCTTGTCTCAGTCTTGGCAGGGAGGTCTCTGTCCCTTCCAGCACCAGTGGATACTCCTCCCAGGCTTCCTCAGCCGGTGCCCACTGGGCCAGTGCCTGTACTGCCTCAGCTGCAACTTGCAGACCTGATGCTAGCCCCACAGCCTACACCTGCCTGGCCACCTGGGGTACCCGATGCCAGCCCCACCTGGCCCGATGCTGCCTATGGTCTAAAACTACCCTACTGTGGTGGATTACCATGCTCTCTTTACTTCTTGGTGGTCTTTCATGCAGAGGCAGAACTCACCCCTGCGGGCCAAGCCCTGGCAGCCCCTGTGGATCACCTCCCTGGACCTGGTCCAACCAGGTTTCAGTGACCCATGCACTCTGATGCTGGGTCCAGCGGTTGCTAGGATTGGCATCCACCAGCCAAAAGTCAGCCAGATGAGGAAGATGATGACTTTTATTACACATGGTCTTCCTCCTTCCTGGCTCGCTTGAGGGTGTAGAACCCGCTAAGGTGGTTCCAGGTCCACTCCTGATGATCCCTCTTTATGGACATCATGAGGCACATTCAGGCCACCATGGTGTGGGATACAGAGGAACAGAACCCAGACCAATGTCGGTTGGCTGTTTACTTGCTGCAGCCCGATGCTGTCCCCTTGGTGATTCCACCTTTTATTGAATCCTATGAGGATGTCACCAGGGTGGCCTGGGTGCCCTTCTTCAACCCCAGCAGTGCCTAAGAAGGCTGATTGGCTTTACCACATCTGTGCAGGTAAGCCATTTTGAGAGGCAACTAAAGCTAATTCTGTGGTCATCAATGTGGCGCATGACCGTGTCAAACACCTAAGCACCTCAGCTCCCTCCCCCATGACAGGAGTCTAGGCAGCTGGATCACCTGGGTAATCGGTTGTTGCCTCTTCCACCCTGGCCATCCGGCCATTAACTATTTGGCCCATATGGTTCAGTACCAGAACATCCTTTGGGACCAGGCCAGGAGTTGGTTCAAGTTTGCAAGATGACCCATCTAAGCAACTAGCCCAGGTTCTCAAGGCGGGCTCAGACATAGGGACCCATGTCCTTCGGGCTGCCTGTGATGCAGTTGATGCCTGGGGCAGAGGAGCAGCTGCTGGCATCTGTCTTTGGCACCACTCTTGGCTCTGCATGTCTGGATTTGCATTTGATGTGCAGTCCAGCATCTTGAATGCACCCTGAGGTTCTGTCCTTTTCAGGGAGATGTCAAGATTTGATCTCCTCCCTTCAGGAGTCATGCCAGGCTTTCCGGACCATCCAGTCCTCATACCATACTCAGCCTATGTCTAGTCAACGGCCCTTTCACCGCTGCTCTCACAGACAGGCCCACCCTCCCTCCAAGGTCAGGGCAAATGAAAGGCTCGTCAGCTCCTGCCACAGCCACCACCAGGGCTGCCTTGAGCAGCCACCGCTGCCCTCCTGGCACCCGCTTCCACCTTCTGACTCCTTGCTGGACCCCTCCCCAGGAAGAGACTCTGAAAGAGGCATTCAGGGTCGGTTCTCCTTTCACCTCGAAGGGTGGCGAGGATTATCTTGGACACTTGGGTACCACAGCACATAGAAGCACGGCCACCTCTGGAACTCCTAGAGTGCCACCACCCCGAAAATCCTCCGGGCATCTCTTTTACCCCAGCTCATGTGCCTTGTCTGGGAGGAAATTCAGGCCCTTGTACAAAAAGAGCCATAGAGCCCATCCTCTGGCTCAGTGGGGTAGGGGTTCTACTCCCACTTCTTCCTGGTCCCCAAGAAGGGGATCTGTAGCCCATCCTGGACCTGAACGACCTGAATCTGTTCATAGAGTACAAACGCTTCCAGATGGTTGCCCTTCAAGGTCTGTTGCCCTTCCTGCACTGGGAGGACTGGCTCTGTTCCTTGGATATGCAGGATGTGTACATGCATATCAAAATTTTCCCTTCTCATTGATGCTTCCTTCGCTTCCATTTCCGGGAGTCCATTTCCAGTTCCAGGCTCTTCCCTTTGACCTTTTCTCAGTCTGCAGGGTCTTTATGAAGTGACTGGTGATAGTAGCAACTGCCTTGATGCGGCCGGACTTTTACATGTTTCCCTACCTGGACGATTGGCTTCTGATGGCCCCATCCGGAACACCTTGTCCAGACTCTGGATCATACCTTCAGCCTTTTCCAGGCCTTGGATATCACCATCAACAGGCCAGAGTCCTGCTTGACTCCCTACCAGCTCCTCCAGTACATAGGGGCGGTCCTGGACACAACCCAGGGCATGGCCTTCTTGCCCATGGACAGAGCAGAGCCCCTGATAGACCAGGCCCGCCTGGTTTCCTTCAGCTGACAGGTCCCAGTCAGGGTGTTCCTGCACCTCACCAATGTCCTGGAGATGCTTGTGGTTCTGTATGCTCTGCAGGCCTTCCAGACTCATTTCCTCCCAGGTCCAGGTGGACAACATGTGTGTGGTTTATTACATAAGGAAGCAGTGGGGAACTCACTCCTACCCTGTGCAGGGAGGTGATGAGGTGTGGTATTGAGCCATTGAGCACTGTCTGGAGCTCTCCGGCGTCCATGTTCCAGGTGTCCAGAATGTCCTGGCAGACAGTCTAAGCCACTCGCAGTACAGGGCTAACAGTGGGAGCTTCTGACTCCAGTGGTGAAAACCTATTCAACAGATGGGGTCAGCCAGAGTTGGACCTTTTGCATCCCCACTCAATGCAAAACTGCCACTGTTTTGCTTGCTTGATCCCAAGCCTGGAGTTGTCTGGCAAGATGCATTGTCCCTTTCCTGGAAGGGAGGTTTCTTCGCCTTCCCTCCCTTTCCACTCTTTCAGCAGTTGCTGCTCAAACTTCAGATGGAGGTCGAGATGATCCTCATAACTCCTTCTGGCCTCGTCAGATCTGGTTCCCTTGCTACAACAGCTGGTGGTGGAACCTCCAATCCCCTTGCTCCTGTGCACTGGCTTGCTCTCCCAGGGCAGGGCACTTTGGTCCATCCAGACCTCAAGTCTGCATCTCCATGCATAGCTCCTAAAGACATAACCATCGCCCGGTTTGGGATATCCTCTAGGGTGGTGTATGTCCTGGTAGCCTTCAGGAAGCCCCCACCAGGGCTGCCTATGCTTTGAAATGGGCGCTTTGCCCTTTGGTCTGCCTCGGCACCATTTGGACCCCTTCACCTGCCTGGTATATCAGGTGTTGGGAGTATCTTCTCTCCCTCAGGATTGTGATACTCCTCCATTAAGGTACATCTTTCTGCCACCTCTGCATAACATGTACCTATCGAGGGCCGTGCGTGGCTCAGTTTGATGTTTCTCTCACTTTCCTGGGGAATTCTGCACGGGACCCAGTCCTCCATGGGACCTCAATTTTGTGTTGGAAAAACTTTCGTTATCTCCTTTGAACCAGCCTTGAGTTGCGAGGCTGCGCTTTCTGTAATGGAAAGTGCACTTTTGGTTGCTGTTACTTCTGCTTGAAGGATTTCTGAGCTTTAGGCTCTCATATGTAAGGAGCCTTATTTAGTTTTCACGAAGACAGGGTGTTTTTGCATCACGAGGCCTAAGTTTTTTTCCCAAGGGTGTTGGAGTTTACTTTGAATCAATCCATCCACCTTCCGTTTATTTTCCAAGTATTCTAATCAGGGGAGGCTTTGCTTCATACTTTGGATGTTACATAGGATCTTATGATACTGTACACACTGGACTAAGACTTTGAGAAAGTCTGATCAGTTGTTTGTTTCATTCAGCTCAGGAGAGAGCGCCTGGTGTCCAAACAGTGTCTAAGCGGTTAGCCAGTTGCATTTTTATTGCTACTGAAAGTATAGCAAGGAACTTCCGGGAGTGGTTAAGGGCCATTCCTCCAGGGGCATGGGTGCCTCCATGGCTTGTTTCAGAAATATGCCAGCTGTGGACACCTGTGCAGCCGCCACTTGAGCTTTGTCCACACTTTCACCAAGCATTACAGCCTGGACATCACCTCTAGGCATCGGGTCAACCGTGCCTAACCATTCTGCAGGGCCTCCTCTTCTGGGTCCTAGGGTGCTGTCTCTCCTCCTCCTCCCGGTGCTACAGGTGTTGGCCTCCTGCAAGAGCCTCCTTGAAATAAGATAGTATAGTTACATAAGAACTTACCATAACAGTAGACCTTGAGAGGAGCTCTTGCAGAGGCCATAATTTTCCTCCTTCCCCATCTTTCTGTCTGCCTTTCCTTGGCTATATCGTTTTCATGCGAGTGAGCCTTCTGTTCTCTCTTTCCTTTTTGGCTCTCGGGAACCTTCTTGGTTTCTTCCTCCGGTACCAGCTTTAGGTCTCTGGTGGGAGAACTGGGGAGGGTGTGGGGACCACCTGCCTTTATAGGATAGGCTGACATCAGAGGGTGATGGCGGTGGGGCGGTCCTCCATGGTACCTGCTAGCTAGAAAGTTTCTGTGTGGTCCTGGCGCCTGATGGCTTATCCTACTGGTGTCCTGTTGCAAGAGCTCCTCTTGAAGACCTACTGTACTGGTAAGTTCTTGCATACCTGTACTTTCAGTGGGCAGAGCAAGCAACCAAGCTGAATGTCACATTCTTTCAAACTCACACTCTATAACCTTTTATTTCTGTTAAATTTCTGTCTTGAAGTCCAAGTTTCTGTTCTTTTGTGTACTTTTTATTGGCGAGAATGTTTATGCTGAAGCTGGCCAGGTTCCATGAAGGTGGGCCGAAGAAAATGATGCTGTGAAGCAAGCTTTCTTTCAGCCATATTGCAGGGCTTTAAAACTACTGGTGCCCTCAGCTTGAGCTGTGCAGTGGGGAGGAACAATTACTGCTGTCCACTTTGGAATCTCTCCAGTGAGCAATATTATAGTATACTTGATTGTAAACTTTATATAGAAAAAATGACAGTACAACACAATACAGTTCATTTGTGTTTTTGTCAGTATAGTTTTATCCAAACCAGTTTGGCAAGTGGACATTCAGTGCACAGTAGCAGTATGTCAGAAATATACAGACAAGGTATGTAGGGCACCAGTCAGACATTACAAGGATACCAACTTGTAATAAATTGAGAACAATTACTATACTGAGAGGGTCCTCCTCCCCAACACCAGTGTACAGTGCAGGAGGTTTCCAGTGGAGGAACAAAGGGCAGTGTATTACCATGAATAGTACAATGTATTCTTGACACTGATACAGGAAAAAACAAATTCTTCTAACATCTCTAGTTTGTTAGAGTGCATATGGTGGTAGTAAAAGTTACCTTATATCACCACTGGTTTGCAAGTTATTGAAAGAGCTTAGGAAAGTGCTAGCTGCCCCACTGATAGCCTTGTTCAGCAGCTTGCTGGAAACTGATGTGGTTCTGGAGGACTGGAGAAGTGCTGGCGTGGTCCCTCTACCTAAGAGCGGTAGCAGAGAAGAGGCTAGCAATTGTAGACTAGTCATTCTAATTTCAGTGGTGGGAATTTAATGGAAACCCTACTGAAAGATAGTCTGGTTAGCATCTAGGATCCAAAGGGCTGCAGGACCATAGGTGGCACAGGGTCATGGGGATCATGCCAAACAAATTTGATAGAATTCCTTGACAGGGTGACCAGGAAACAGACTCGGGAAGGACAGTGGGCGTAGCCTAGCTGGTCTTCAGCAAGGCCTTCAACACTCTGCAGAACAGGAGGCTGATTAGGAAGTTGACCAGATTAAGAGTAAAGGTCTAATTAGTAAATTGGGTTTGAAACTGGTTAACAGATAGGAGACAGAAGTAGTGGTTAACAGCACTAACTCAAAGGATGGGAGAGTGACCAGTAGTGTGTCACAGGTTTTGCACTACGACCAGTCCTTTTCAATGTCTGTATAGAGGACATTCTAGGAGCGTCGATATGTTGTTCATCCACACTTCTTGGCATGTCCTTTCCCTTTAAATCTTGCGGAAGTCTTCAAGCTTGCTCCTCCCACCTACCCGGTCGCCAGATCTTCCTTTCCGCTGGAAGATACAGGTTGCTCCCTTGTGCTCACACATATTCGAGGCCCTGGCTTTCAAAAACTTGGTTTTATCGAAATTAAACTAGTTTGATTTAGCAATCACACCTTGCATCTTCAATCATGGGAGAAATCTTCTCCCAGATTTCGCTGGTGTCCTTGAAGCCAGAAGATGTCGGCACCGATCCGCACCTCACGTGCGTCTCCTGCCTAGGTGTCGGCCATGACACCTCGTCTTACAATTTCTGCTTGGCCTTCCATCCCAGTGTCCTGGGCGACCACATGGCATGCTTGAAGTTGGGAGACGGAGAAAAGGAATCCTCCGGTGAAGTCTAAGGAGGCTAGATGGGCGGTTTCCGTGGCCGTGGGCTCCACCGAGCAATTGGAGCATATAAAGGCATTCAAGGAAGAAGCCACCTGCACTTCAGTGAATCGAAGCTTTTGTTCCTCTCTACCCTAGGCTCCACCTTCACGGGTTCCTTTAAGGAATTGTGCCAGCCTCTCCCACCTGGGAGAGGTGCCTGTGAGCTCGCACTCCTCCCGCTCTTTTAAGAGGACAAGGAACCAATTCGTCTTAGTCCAAGCGAACACTCTTGGGACCGAGAGAGGTTTCAGTCCTAGGAGCATGCAGTCTCGACCTCGGTCGAGATTGCTTCCTGACGTGAGGCTTCACAGACCTTCCATCTGGCCAAATGACTGAGGAAGTGGCCGATGATGTCGAGATTATTCTTGACCCGATTGACCCTTTGTCACCGGCTGTGGCCGATGACTCTTTAGAAGGACTCTGGTCCTCTTCTTTCCCAGTGAGGAGACCCAGCCTGCTGGTGTCCCAATCGGGAATCAGTTCGGACCCCCAGATCTCACGATTTCCCCGGTGTCTCCTGAGCAACCGAGTCGACCGGCTTGATCTCGATCGGGGTCCAGAACTCCCTCAACCCGACCGGCCAAGGAAGAGCCATAGCGCTCTAAAAGAGGTGGCGCCACAGGTCGTCCTCTTCCTCCTCGGATGAGGAGAGGCTCAGCGGAAACTCCGTCAGCGCTACGAGGACCTCATGTGGCAACAGCTAATTTGACCGGGCAGAAGCCGGCTGTGCCGTCTACCACGGCCATTACTTGGCTCTCACCTCCCTAGGCCAAAGTCGACCCCCTCGGAACCGACACCCTTGGTTCCCCGCCAGCAGGGCCAGCCCATCCTCCAGCTCGCCCTTTACGGTCTTGCTACCTATTCTAGTGGAACTGCCGCCCTAAGCAGCCTGTGGGAGGGCTTCCTCTAAAGAGACCCGACTGGACACTGGGCTCCCCAGCGTCCTGTCAGTGCAGTCACGCCCGGACTGCCCCGGTGGGTTGAGGGGAATTTAGGCGGTAGACCGCTTTACCCCAACTCTTAGGACTCGGATGTCACTGGGCTCCACTCTCATCTGGGCGATGATGAGTCGTCCCTCGGTGCAGGAATGGAGGAAGGTCCTTTCTCCTTCCAAGGGATTCTTCGCCTCATCTCTGATTCAACAGGGATGCCCTGGAACCCATCCAGAAAAAGGCGGAGTACCGTCTCATGGACATCCTCAGAGAGGGATACCCCAACAGAGGCCTTTCCTGTGGCCAGTGCCATTGTTGGCCCTGCACTTGAACTCTGGCAGCGTCCTGCCTCATGCCCAACACCGTCTGACTGCATGTCGTAAGTATCACGGTTCTCATGGGGTCCCTTGCAGGGGTTCACAGAGCACCCTTCGGCCGAGAGCCTGGTGACTGCCTCTGTGTTCAGGCGTATCGGCAGTTCTACCGGCCCGACCAACCTCCCAACAAAGAGTGCAAGAATTTGGACCATTCGTGAGAAAGGTCTCTGTGACCTCTTGGGCCTTCATCAGCCAGTTCGGCCATCATCATGGCACACTTCTCTCATGCCCTGCTGGGGTCATTAGATGAAGTCCTCCCACACCTCTCCGTGAACATGCAGACTATGGTCAAGCAGGTCCGGGATCAGGGCCGTGCTGTTGCCAAACAGCAGCTCCAGGCTGACCCTGGACATAGAGGATTCTTGTAGTCCACTTGATGGCCGCTGCAGTTGCCTTCGCGCGGGGCTTGGCTGAGGCTCTCCTCCTTTCAGTGGATACTCAGCACAAATTAGCTGATGTGCCTTTCCTCGGGACCAGACCAGTTCGGCCCAGGGTGGCTAGTCACCTACAGCGCATTGAGCAGTCTAGTGCCACCTGGGACGCCACTTCTGCTAGGAGTTCTTCAGGCAAGAACCAGCAAAAGAAAAGAAGAAGCCCTTTCGGCATTCTTCCCTGTAGTTCAGTAGTCCTCCTACCAAGGAGGACAGCAGCATCAGCAAGCTCAAGCTTGGTGCCTTAGTAAGCCTGGACCCCAACAGGCCCGTAAGGGAGGCGAGGCTCAGGTCCTGGGGCCTTCTCCTCCTCTAAGCCTGCTCAGTGGCGGGATGGGGTGGCCACCCCTATTCCCGTCATGCCCAACTAATAGGTCTTCCGTGGAGGGCGGCTCCAGCCCCTTTATTTCCGCCTGGTCCGCTATCACTACGGACAGATGGGTTCTAGAAGTGGTTGGACAGGGACTGTGTCTAGAATCGAGTAGTACCCTCCCAGCCGAGTTGGCTCCCCTCAGGAAGAGCAGTTTCCACATGTACCCAGTCGGCTCTTCTGGCCGACGTTGCTCAGCTCCTATGCAAGGAGGCAGTTACTCCAGTAGTGGATTCTTCTGCAGACCCAGGCTTCATCTCCAGGTACTTCCTGGTGCCACAGGACGGGGGCTGGTGCCCCATTTTAGATCTCCACAACCTGAACCAATATCTCAGGTCAAACCTTTCAGATGGTCACTCTGAACCAGATCATACCATCCTTGGAGCGAAATGTGGTTCTGTTCACTGGATCTGCAGGACGTGTTCTTCACATCCCAATCCATCCGTCCCATCAGTGGTTCCTCTGCTTCAGGTCGAAGAGACCCTGTCTGAGAGTTCAAGCCATTCCGTTTGGCCTGTCATTGGCCCCTTGGGTCTTCACCAAATGCATTGCAGTGGTGGCGGCCCATCTCGGTGTCAGGGTGTCAGAATATACCCCTACCTTGGCGACTGACTCTTGGCAGGTTCCACCCAGCAAGAGGTGGAAGGTCAGGATCTGGCCCTCAGACCTGCTCCCAGCTCGGCCTCCTGATCAACGAGGCCAAGTTGGAACTTGTGCCTTCTCAGGTGATGGGCTTCATCGGGCAGAGCTCGACTCTTGTCAAGCCAGAGCTCAGCTCCGCGGACAGGACAGAGGTTCTCTCCTCCTTTGCCCAATCATTTCTGGTTGGGCAATTGCATCCCTGCCCAGGACTTTCTCGCCTTCTGAGTTACATGGCGGCATGCACCTCAGTGGTCCATTTGGCCCGGTTGCACATCGCCTCCAATGGGAGCTGGCCACCCAGTGGACTCAGCGATATGGTCATTTCGACCAGCTGATCACTGTAACTCAGAAGATGTAGGATGCACTCCAGTGGTGGACCACCCCAGACCGGTTGCAGGAAGGGATCCCGTTTGTCCACCCCAAGCCGTCGGTCTTTCTCACGACTGATGCCTCTCTAATGGGCTGGGGAGCCACATGGGGACAACAGGGCCTATGGGCTCTGGACCCCTGAGGAGTCCTGATGCCACATCAACCTGTTTGAACTCAGAGCATTCAGACTGACACTGTCTGCTTCGGCGCCTCAGTTCTGGGTCAAGTGGTTCAAGTCCAGATGGACATTACCACGACCATGTACTATCTCAACAAACAGGGCGGCACCAACTCCCATCTGCTGTGCAAGGAGGCACTCCGCATCTGGACCCTCGTGGGCTGGTTGGAGGCCGACCTCCTAGCCATCCATGTGGCAGGAGTCTCGAACCAGCTGGCGGATGCTGTCAGCTGCATAGGCCAGACATCTCACGAGTGGTCTCTCCATTCAGAGGTAACTTACAGCCTGTTCTCCCATTGGGGCAAACTGATGGTGGACCTGTTTGCCTCCAGGGAAAACACCAAGCTGAGGCTGTTTCATGTCCCCCCCCCTCAGCTGGGCTCGCTGCAGGGGGATGCCTTCTCGAGGCCATGGACCCCAGGCCTCCTCTATGCCTTCCCTCCATTTCTTTTGATCCACAGGGTGTTACTCAATGTGAGGAGGGACAAAGGCGAGTGATTCTGGTAGCCTCAGACTGGCGGCAGAGTTCTGGTATCCAGATCTCCTCAGCCTCAGCTGCAGGCCCCGAGCGGCTTTGTACCGCCCGGACCTGATATCTCTGAACCAGGGAAAGGTCTTCCATCCGGATCTTCAGTCCCTGCATCTCACAGCCTGGTACCTGAGCAGCTAGAGTTCCAGGCTTTCCGACGATGTCTACACCATGGTGGAGGCATCTCGTGAAAGTCGATCAGGAAATGTTATGCCTTCAAAGGAAAGGTTTTCCATATGGTGTCAGGGCAAGGGTCTGGACCCCTTATCCTGTTCGGTGGCTAACATTCTTGACTACCTTTGATCTCTCTCAAGGGGGTCTGTAGTCCATCGACCCTTAGGGTGCACCTGGCAGCCATTTCTGCTTGCACGGGTGCAGGCCGGTCAGCCGACACTGGTGCAGGAGACAGTGGTAGGGTGCTTTTCAAAGGCCTGGATCAGATATCCCTTGATTGCATGAACCTCCACCTCCATTGGGATCTACTGCTGGTACTGGCAAAGCTCATGGGCAAGCTATTCGAACCCATGCACAAGTGTGAATTGTCACACTTGTTGTGGAAGATGGCCTTCCTGGTGGCTATCACGTCAGCCAGAAGGACAGGGGAGTTCCAGGTGCTTTCAGTGGACTTCCCTTATCTGGTCTTCCACAGGGATAAAGTTGTCCTCGCCCCCCACCTGAAATTCCTTCCGAAGGTGGCGTCAGAGTTTCACCTTAACCAGGTGTTGACTCTGCGGTATACTACCCTAATTACACCTCAGACGCCAGTACAGGTTCCATACCTTGGACCTGAGATGTGCTGTCTCCTATTATAAGGAAAGGACGGCAGAAATTCACGGAGATGTTCGCCAGCTGTTTGTCACCCACGCTGAAGCCGCTTCTGGCAGACCTGCAGCCAAATGGACCATAGCAAGATGGATTACATCATGCATAGGTCTGTGCTATGAATTAGGCGGGCAAGGAGCCTCCCAGAGGGATAAGAGCTCATTCTACCCGTCACATTGCTGCATCGGTGGCTGCTTCCAGGACATCCCGATCCAGGAAATCTGTCGGCTGCTACCGGAAGTCAGCAAACACCTTCATTACCCACTACCACATCGACCTTGAGTCACGCTGGGATGCTGGTTTTGGAGCCTCGGTTCTCAATCTCTGTTCCCTAAGTAGGGGTGTGACCTTGCATCCCTCCTCCCGGAGAACTGCTAGAGTCTGCTGAGAAGTATGGATGAACAACATATCCATGCTCCTAGAAGAACAGGTTACTCACCTGTAACAGTAGTTCTAGGAGTGGTATATGTGTTCATCCACTACCAGCCTCCCCAGTTGGGATGCACACAACCTGGCTTCCAGCGGGCTAAGATCTGGTGTCACGGGGTGGAGCTGAGGAGTATACCACCGGTGGGTGGGTGGGAGAAGCCAGCTTGAAGACTTCCGGCAAGATTTAAAGAGGAAAGGGACACGCCAAGAAGTGTGGATAAACAACATATACCACTCCTAGAACTACTGTTACAGGTGAGTAACCTGTTCTTGCAGAAGAACTTGAGGAGAAGGTACGCCTTTTGCAGATGGCACCAAAATCTGCAGTACAGTGGACACTCAGGAGGAAGTGGAGAAAATTAGTAGGGATCCAGGAAACTTGAGGAGTGATCAAAGACAAGGCAGTTGGGGCTCAATGTGAGAAGTACAAGATTATGCATCTAGGGCATAGGAATCTTTGTGCTGAATATAGGATGAGGGATACTGACAGTCACTACACAGGAAAGAGACCTTGGGGTTATTATATCAGAGGATCTCAGGGTGGTAGCACAGTGTGAAAATGCTGTAGGTAGGGCTAATGGGATGTTGGGGTGCATAGGAAAGGGTATTTCCAGCAGGAGGAAGGAGGTGGTGCTGTCACTGTATCACTCTCCAGTATGCCCCCACCTGGAGTACTGTGTCCAGTTTTGGAGACCGTACCTCAGAAAGGACATAGACAGGGTGGAGGCGGTCCAGAAGATGGCAACTAAAATGGTGCAAGGTTTGCGAGGGAAGCCCATGAAGAGACACTGAGGATCTTAACATCTACACCCTGGAAGAGAAAAAGAGAGAGTCTCCAGTGAGCTATCTTTCATAGTGGCAGTTGTCTTCTCAGCCTTTTGTAATAAGATTTTGTTGTGTCATCCTTTAATGGATGGTATTTTCTTGGCCCATCCAGTGGGGTAGGATGACTTTTTGGCACAAATTGAAACAAGGGCCATGTGGCTTTTCTGTGCTCACACTAGGTGACTTTCAAAACTGCCAGGTGTGCAGTGGGTATAAAGGCATCATTCAGGCCGAGGAGGGGTCTGACTTTTCTTGATGCCTCCCACAAATGCTGAGATTGTTTGCATATCCACAGGATATGATTTAAAGTCTTGCTCTTTGCCAAATCAGGTACATTTGTCAGATGCCAATTTGCTTATCTTATGCAATTTAGAGGGGTGAAGTACATGTTATTCAGAATCTTTAATTGCATAAGATGGTACCTCTTGAATTTAATGCATTTATATAGGTTCCTCCAGATGCTGGGCCATATGCCCCTTCTGCTTTTGGTATAGTGGTTTGCCAGTAGGGGCATGCTCATCTATTTTATCCATGGTTAAGTTACAGATTTGGTTACAGAGATTTGGATATAGAATGTGGATGGGATGCTTATTTAGCCAATGGATAAATAGTTGTGCCATAGGCATTTAACCCTGGTGGCAGTCCTGGGTGCTCCATCAGTGTGAATATTTGGAAAATGTGAAGCAAGCACTGTTAGGGTATTGTTTCTCCTTTGAAGGTCTGATGGGTATGAGCCTCCTCTAACACCAGTTGTTAGATTCTTTGCATCCCAATGTTATGCCAGAAAGGGGAGGAATTGGTTTACCCTCTATCTTAAAGTTTAGATTCGTTGCAATAGGTTGGGAGATATCTTTTATCGGTTCTAACTTCAGATGCATAGAGTTATATGTTGACTTTATGTATGACCCTTATGCAGTCTGTTCCCAGTCACAGAGTGGTTGCTCTGTTTCTAACAACTGTGGAACATAGGTATGCATACCTCCTGAGCCACTTAAAATACTTAGTGCTGCTATGCTAGGCAGTACATACAAATATTTGGGCATCTAAAAGTCTCCAGCCTCTTTAGGTGTAACCAGCAATGCTAACTATACCTGTGGGGAGACAGTGTTCATGATATCCAGTGGGTATGATATCAGGGGCAGGATATTCATTTTACATATTAATTGTCCTAAGAGTGAGACAGGTAACTCAGCTTTCCTTTTAAGGTCCTGCTTAATTTGCACCATGAGGGGCTCAAGGTTGAGTGATTTCATTTTGAGGCTTCCCTTGATAGTGCTATCCTCAGTATTGAATTTGATCAGCTGTCCAAGCTAGCCCCATTCCTATGATATCTGCTTTGTCAATTCTGTAGTTTAAGCACATAATCTCTGTTTTCTAGGTTTAACTTGTAGTCTGACAAGAGCACCAAACTGCTGCAGTTCTGAGGGCAGTAGGCAAGAATGTTTTAGTGTACTCAGACAATATCTACTACATGTGTCACACCATAGTAGTTTGCCATGGTTTGAGCTGATGGTGACACTCTGGATATCTAGATTCCCTTTAAGTTGGAGAATGAGGGGTTCCAGAGCAGGTTAAAGAGGAGGGGATAGGGACATTCCTGCCTGGTCCCTGTGTGCATTTGTACTGATTCAGAATATACTCTGTTACAATACAGTGTCACTTTAGATTCATATACACAGCTCTTGTCATTGCCAGGTAGGCCTCTGGTATGCCATAGCTGTTCAATATTTGAAAAAGGAACCCTAAAACACTTTTTTCAAATAAAAATTTGTATTGTTTTTCTCAGGAAAGACATGCAGATTCCATGCATGTTACATATTGCATAAACTGTTGAACTTTCCATATTGTACTTATGCCATTAAAAGGTTTAAAATCAGACTAAGTGTCCAGTACTTATTTTAATGTTGCATGGGAGAGGTGGAGGGAGGGAAAAGGAGGAGTGTGTGTGAACTGGGTTACTGCTTAACAGCACACTGGGGTGCTGGTGTGGGTACAGATATGGGAGGATCACAACACATGGAGGGGGTAGGGAAACAAAAGTGCCCAGCATTTGGTTCACCAGTTTACCCTATGCAAGCATTCCTGTCCATAATATGGTTTAAGAACATTGAGTTACAACTTGCCAACATTAACTGTGTACATCTTTCAGCTGCTGCAGTGAGTGTTATTGAATGTCTCCTGCTTACTGCCACTTGTGGTTGAATTACATTGCTTACAACGCAGACATTGGGAGTACCTCTCAACCTCTCAGCAATAAAATGCATAGCACTGGCCTTTAAAACTCAGAGCAAATGGGCAAAATGTAGCACTTTCATATTTTAAAGAACAATGTGCCTAAGAAAAGTGGGCCTCATATATTTGATGTCAAGGAATTCTTTTCCAACCCTTATCCCAGTCAAGAGGGGCATCTTGCAACCAGGACTCTCTAACTTGTTACACAGACAAGGCAACAAACCGCTAGTTGGCAGAAAATAAACATCACCCCTGGCATTAGGATAAATACTTGGCTCGGGAATCTAAGAAGTGTGGGGAGGGGTAGGGCATTAAATAACGCTTATATTTACTCCAAGTCTGGGAGAGAGGTCAAGGGCTATGCTGTGTCTACTATCTGAGGGGCCCCATAACATTTCACTCGGACTCACAGATGAACTGTCCACAGCCATAAAATTGGAAGTGCATTGTATGGCTTTATTTTATGACAAGATGTTAGCAGAAATTAGGGTGGTCCCCAAGTTTGCACTGTCCAAACAGATGACAACACTTGGTAGAAGAACATTTTGTTTTCTCACAGAACACAAACAGTACTGTACATTCCAACACAAACTTTTCTTGCAAACAAACAATCTGCCCTTTGCTTAGGGATCCTGGATTTCTGATCAAGTGTATATATAGTTGGGATTGCACACACTTTAAAACATCCTGATGAGATGGACTATGTTAACACCTGCAGGGCAAACTGTGTGTATTAGGTAACCAGTTAGCCCTGACTGAGACTCTCAAGTGAGGTTCTGCCCACCCTGGCCCCAGCCAGCCTCTGCCATTCCTTTTAGGACACACAAACTGGATTCCCCAACTCTCCTGGATTGCTAGAGAAACATCCTTTACTTTGATACATTACTTCCTCACATATCTGTGGTGAACTGGGTCCTGAGTGAAGTATAATCTAGCGTAGGGTCATACACCACCAGACAACCCAGAAGTCTTTACCAAATGCTCACTGTACTCATGGTTTGGTATTCCTTGGTTACAGGCATCTGATAGTATTTGAAAAAAACATTCCTTCCTTGAACCATAGCTTTACCAGATACTCTTTAGGCTTTTTTCTGGGCAGCTGTGACAATCTTCAGTCCATCAGGGGTTGCCCCTAGAACCACTGATTTCTCAGTCCCTTCTCACATTTCAAAAGAAATGAACCCACTGGGGTCTCCATCATTCCTTTTAAGCACAATGTTGTTCTGCACACAAGGGTGAGAAAATGATGACCAGAGGTCTTTCACCCAGCCAATGGAAGCTGGCACCTCTTGCCTCTGCTGAACAGAGAGCTCCTCTTCCTTCAGCTCACTATACAACACACACACACACACACTGAAATCCCAAGATTCTAAACTAAGGCTTATGCTGCTGCAGCAGATCTAAATGACATTTTCTGCCTTGCCTGGCTAGGTAAACAATGAGGTAATGTAGAGAGAGTTTCTAAACCCTCTACTTGCTGTCCAGAGATCTACCTAATCTAATACTGATGGGATTCTAGTAACCCCAGTGGACTGGGTAGTAACACTCACTGCTAACAGATGAACCTTGCTGCCCCAGCAAGGGCTTTGACTGCAACACAGGCCATCCAACCTTTGGGCACCCTATGGGGAGAGGTGGCCAGCCCCTACCCATGCTGAGGCATAGGCAGGTTACCCAGAGAACAGAGGCCCACTGAAGCAACTTCGCCCACTTAACAAACTAACTTGGGACTCTTTCCAGTGGCTCCAAGGAACTGCCTGAGGCATGCCTGACAAACAGCATTGATGGCCCATGATTGAGTTAGGACCTTCAGCGATCTACCCCAGCCCACTACGGAAAAGCTGTCTAACTCTACACTACTCATGGGGTAACCTATACCCACACACTTTTCACAATTTACACTGTGTACTGCTTTAAAAATACATATGGCATTGCTATGCATTTCCCAAATCTCAATAATGCACACTTTAAACCTGAAAAGCAAAATGTTTAACATTTCCCAGCTACAACATTTCAAACACCCAAAGGAGGACTCCCTGAGCCCTAACATCCTGTTCTTGTCTTTTTCTTCTACCAGGCGACAGTAAAAGAAAACATTCAAAAACAACCTGTAAGAAAACAATAACCAAATCTCCCACCAACAGAATGCAATCCAACCCCAAAACATTTTTAAAGGGTTTCTACAAAAGAGAGTATAAAAGTACCAAATAACACATACAAAACATTTTGGGGTGGAGTGCCCTACATTATCCAAACTAAGTAGGTGTCCTGAGTGCACAAGGCACTCACATTCAAGAAAAGTCTCTGCAGGCCGGCCAAGTCAAAACTGTTCTTGCCCATAGGCTCGAGGCTCACTGAAAACTTTAGTCCAGATCCAGATGTCTATTGGACCAAACAGATTAGGGACATATCCTCTTCAGTGGGAAAGTACATAACATAAAAATTAAGAGGAAAGTCTGATCCTACAAGTTAAGACATGCAGGCTGACAGTTCTGCATCACCTCTCTGGATCTGGACTGGCTTCTCATCTCCTCCAAGCAGCTTCCTAAGTACAGGGTCCATGGGAGCAAAGCGAGCCTGAGTAGTAGGTGCTCCACACGAATGCACTGTAAAACCAGGGCAAGCGCACAGTAGTATAAAGGAGCTATAAACACTTAATATTTGTTTTTCTTCCTTGTCTCTGTTTTTTCCAGCACAAGCACCTACCTGAGAAAGCAGCACAGAGGACGACACCACAAACTCAGTTGATTGTTTTCAGTGGCAGGCAGGGCACCATCGAGTTAGTGGTTGATGCATCGGACTCTAGGGCATGTCAGTGGTGATATCACAAGGCTAGCAGCGAATAAGGACCGTGCCACTTTCAAACAAAGGAGACCTGTCCTTTAAAGGCAGCCACCGAGAAGGAAGCTTGACAAACACTTCAGAGTTAGAAGGAAGGAGGCTTTCAGTGACTCAGATACCCTCTCATGGTGGTCTGCTGAGCTTCAGGCTGAGAAAGCTGATCCTCCGCCTCTCTGGCACCCATGATAGCCATCGACAGAGCTCTGTTTAAGGAGGTGGAACCTCCGCTTCACAGAAAATGCCACAAAGCACTGCGGCTTCCTCATCTCCCCGGCAACTTCTTGAGTACAAGGTCCATGGGAGCAAAGCGAGCCTGAGTAGTAGGCACTCCACATGGACGCACTGTACAACCAGGGGAAGCACATAGTAGTAGAAAGGAGCTGTAAAACTTTATATTTCTTTTTCTTCCTTGTCTCTTTTTCTCCAGTTCAGGCACCTACCTGAGAAAACAGTACAGAGGATGCACACCGCAAATTCAACTGATTGTTTTCGGTGGCAGGCAGGGCACCATCAGACTACCCGCAACCCTCCCACCCCTAATCCCACCTTCCCCAGGGTCATCCTCCTTTATAGTTCCACACTTCCTGTCATACCTGGAAGAGGGCAGGGCTTCATCCCAACATCTCAACTGAGACCTACAGTCGACAACCTCTCTTGAAAGGGAACACACCTAGAGGGGAAAACACAAAACAATAAAATCATTTTTTCTACCCTTCAATTCTCTCCAGCAACTAACTACAGGCTGGACAAACACTTATTAATTCCATAACAAAGAATAATAAGCCAACAGGAATGGATATGGTGCACTGTAATCACTGTGGAGCATTCTTTACAGGGCCTGGGTTCAGGAGATAGGACATTGCCTCACATGCTGGGCCATAAACGACCTCCAAGCCCAACTCCGTGAGGCATGGGCAACAATATCCCACCTAAACCAGGAACTACACCAGGTCACAAGGACTTGGAAACAGCCCCAGCACCACGAATACCCTGGCACTGACCCTCTACTGTAGAGGAAAAGCCATTCAGGGGTTGGCAGGTAGTGCAAAGGGGCAAAGCATACTGCAACAAGGCTCACCAAGTGGGCAACACTCAAGAGGCAGTCTGCAGCTGCATAACAGATTTGCCCCGCTGGCAAGGACTCGTAGGAACCAGGTAACTGTTCAAGCCAGGGATCTAGGCTCAGCAGCACCCACCTGGCATTGCCTAAAACAATAGGGATAACAGATTAGGGCCCTGCATGTGTCTTAGGGAAGGAAGAGCACTCTGACTCAGGCCAGAGGGAAAGGGTGCAACTGCACCAAACTTATCATCAGGACAAAACTACTAGAGCAAACACTCCCACCAAGGGAAAGAAGAAACTGATCATTGTGGGGACTCCATTATATGTGGAGTGAAATCAAAATGGTACCAACCAAATGGAGATATTGGTCAGATGTCTTCCTGGGGCCACAACAAAATGGGTGCAGGTCACATAGAAAACTGCATCAGTAAGGAGGAGACATCAAGGCCATGCATTGGTTACATAGGAACTAATGATATCATGGCCATTCCATCAAACAGGCCAGGGCACATATCTCCAAATTTAGGGGATAGACCGACCTCTTGTTCATCCACCTTGGCCTTCTTCTGGGGTACTCCTAGTATGGGAGAAGGGAAAAGGCCAAGGAAAGGTTAGGAGGCCAAAATCACAGAACTGAACCCTTGGCTCCACATTTGGTGCTTAGAAAAGGGCCACACCTTCATCAGCGACTGGAAACATTTCTGGGAAAGGACTTATTTTAAATTTGACAGCCTTCACTCAACAAGGAGGGGTAAGGGCATTAGGCAAAAACTTGACGATTCTCTGGGTGTTTAATCTAGAGGATGGGTTGGTGGTGGCCAGATGGGAGCAAGAATATAGAACCCCAGTCACCACCCCCTAGAGCCAAGTAAGAGCACCCCTCATCAGTCACATAAATATAAACAACAGGAGCGCATGAAGGTTGTACAAGATAAACAAAGTATAAGGAAACAAAAGATTAAGGATGTCAGATTCTGGAAGGCAATGATGACCAATGCCGGAGTTTGGCTAGCAAAATCCCAGAACTTTCAGTCACAATAGCAGATGCCGGACTAGATTGGGTTGCAGTAATAGAAACATGGCTAAACAAGAGCCATGAATGTGATGTTGCAATCCCAGGTTACAAATTATTCAGAAAAGACAGAAGGGACATCGGGTGGGGAGTTGCGTTATATATAACGGAGGACATAAAAGCTCTGGAGGTCTAATGGTCCGAAGATGAACCTGAGGTACCCTGGGTCACTTTTGAACCGGCTTCTGCTCAGCCCTCAGATAAGGAGTGATATATAGGCCTCCTCACAAGGGAAGAAGGAGACAAAGCAAATGCTTGAAAGGCGTACTAAAATGGCTGAAAAAAGAGAAATCATGCTGATGGGGACTTCAACCTCTCAGACATGGACTGGAATTCCTGTACAGTATCCACAGCTAGGAGCAGAAATTTCCTAGACACCCTGGGATGGATGGAACATAATCAGCTTGTCACAGCCCCCACTAGAGAAAACATAGCCCTGGATCTGGTGCTCACAAACAGCACCAAGGTCAAGGAGGTGGAGGTTGGGTGCCATCTGGGGTGAAGTGACCACAAATCTGTCTGGTTCAAGGTCAACAAGGTCAAGGAAACAAGCCACACTAAGACACAGGTCATAGACATCAGAAGAACAGATTTGATCAGATGAGAATATGCTTCAGGGATATCCTCAAGGGTAGAGGAATGTTGGATAAACATAAGAGAAGCACTAGCAGAGGTTACTGCAAAATGCTACAGGCTAGTCTAGGAAGACAAAGAAAAAAAGAACCGCTTATGGTTCACAAAAGAAGGCAGCTGCAGTAAGGGAAAAGAAGCTAGCATTCCAAAGATACAACAGCAAAAAATACAGGAGGCATACATGAGCAGCTTGAAGAAGGCAGGTAGGGCGATCAGAGCAGCAAAGGTGCAGACTGAGGAAGAGATAGTACAGGGGTTAAAGGAGGCAATAAGACCTTCTTTAGGTACATAAGGACAAAAGAAAAACAAGGAGGTATTGTCAGGCTCATAGCAGGGATGGCAGGAGGGTAGAAGGGTAGAAGAAAACAGTGAAAAGGCAGCAGTCTTAAATGAGTACTTCTGCTCAGTCTTTACTAAGGAGGCACCTGGTAATGGGCCCACCCTAAAGGGGAACAGGAATCATGAAGGGTCGGTGGACACAAGCCCATTCACTATAGAGAGGGTAAGGACAGAATTACAAACACTAAAGGTAGATAAAGTCATGGGGCCAGACCAAGTCCACCCAAACATATTGAGGGAACTTAGTGATGAATTGGCAGCACCACTAGCGGATCTTTTAGCAGCTCCTTGAGAGAAGGGACAGTTCCCCAGGACTGGAAAAAGGGCAATAGTGGTCCCCATACACAAGAGTGGTAGCAGTGAGGAGACAGGAAACTACCGCCCAGTCAGCCTCACCTTGGTGGAGGGTAAGACAATGGAATCAATGCTCAAGGAAAGGGTAGTAGCATTCCTGGAGGAATCTGGTCAGCTGGATGCCAAGCAGCACGGCTTCACAGTGGAAAGGTCCTGCTAGACTAACCTGATTGGGTTCTTTGACTCAGTTACTAGGCTGTGGACCAGGGGCGCCGTTGATGTTATCTACCCGATTTTAGCAAGGCCTTCGACTCTGTACTACACAGAAGGCTGCTAAACAAACTCAACCATACAGGAGTGGGTCAAGAAGTGATAGCATGGGTGAGTAGCTGGTTTGAACAGAGAACTCAATCAGTGACAGTAAACGGACAGCATCAGGGATAGGGAGGTGATAAGCGGATGCTGCAGGAGTTCATCCTCGACTGCTGCTCTTCAATATTTCATCAGGGATATCATGGAGGAGTGGAGAGGAAGGTGTTCCTGTTTGCAGATGACATAAAGCTCTGCAATAGAGTGGAAACTGCACACGGGGTGGAGCAAATGAAAAGTGACCTACTCAAGCTGGAAATTGGTCCAACTTGTGGCAGTTAAAATTCAACACGAAAAAGTGCAAGGTTATGCATCTAGCAGAAGCAACCCAGGGACGGACTACTACCTGGGAGGGGAGAAACTAGCAATCACCCATCAGGAGAGGGATCTAGGTAAGCGGACAATGTGAAAAGGCAGCAAAGAAGACCAGCAGAATATTAGGATGCATAGGAAGGGCATCACAAGTAGAAAAGG
This sequence comes from Neoceratodus forsteri, assembly GCA_016271365.2. Taxonomy (NCBI): domain Eukaryota; kingdom Metazoa; phylum Chordata; order Ceratodontiformes; family Ceratodontidae; genus Neoceratodus; species Neoceratodus forsteri. Next base: position 645,571,180 of record CM028133.1, on the reverse strand, counting down.
AGGTGATCCTGCGCTGTACAGGTCCCTGATGAGGCCCCACCTTGAGTACTGCATCCAGTTCCATAGACCTTATCTCAGGAAGGACATAGATAGATTGGAGACAGTACAGAGGAGGACAACAAAATGATACACAGTCTCCATGAATTGCCATACAGAAGCAGGTTACAGGAACTCAACATGTACTCCCTGGAACAATGCAAGGATAGAGAGGGCATGATTGAGACATTCAAGTTTCTGAAGGGTATAAACAGCGCCTCCACCCAAGAACTCTTTCTGGTCAATAGCACTAGTAGGACAAGAGAACATGAGATGAAATTGAGAGAAGGAAGATCAGGGCAACATGCTAAGTTTTTCTTCACAGAGAAGATAGTTGACCCGTGAAATGGCTTCACCAGCTGGAGTCATTGACTCCAGAACAGTAAGGGAATTCAAAGCAGCTTGGGACAGACACAAGGGGATAGTCTCACAGAAATTCTAAAAAGGGGTTATGGCTCAGGCAGACTAGATGGATCTTTGGTCCCCATCTGCAGTCACTTTCTGTTTCTCTGTTTCTTCTCCTTTTTGGCTGAAGACAAATCTTCAGAACAAGCTCTTTCACACCACCTCTGGACCTGATTGCTGCTGATCGAAGGAAAGGCTGCAAGCACGATATCCCTTGTTGCTCCCAGGGGCGCTATCTCATTGCTCCCAGGAGGAATGCTGTCTCGTTGTTCCCAAGGGAATGCTGTACTCTGGCCTCTGGATCTTCTTTCTTTGACTGACTGCCTGCAGAGTTGAGTGGTGGACCCACATGCTGGGCATCTTCCAGTGTTGCTATCTTTCAAGCTGGCATCTTCTGGTTTTAGTACTCAAGGGTAGTACCACTTGGAATGAGGACCATATATGACTGTTTTATCAGGAGGACAATTCTAGTAGTGTGGACTGTCTCATTGCCATTTCTTTCAGTTACTGAGACAGAATCGAGATGGAGGGTGCAACCCAATCGCCACAGCTTTAGCCTGTCTTGGCAAATTTTGATGCCTACAAACATACACAAACTAGATTTAATGGTAGCTCTGGCTTCTTCCAGCAACCATTCTTCTCTATGTTCCTCAATTGCTTCCCACATCCATCTTTTGAAAAATGGATACTTTTGTCTGAATTCTTCTCAGCCCTGCATCTGAACAGACATTCCTGTTTACTACTCTTAGGTAGACTTAGCCAGAGGCCTGACTTTGGGGAGGCCAGACCTGGTCAAGCCAGTCTTGTTTGTTCCAAATAGGGACATGGCAGTCCATCCCTGTGCCCATTACCATTTCCGTTGAGCCCTGCACAGACTTTGATGGCTCACTTGTTGTTAGGGCCACTGGTAGCCCAGTCTCACTACCAGTCACTTTACTAACCAGTTCAATTTCTTCTTTTCTACTTGCTCTGACCAGGAGCTGATAACTGATTCAGCCCTGACACAGTACATTCCTTACTAATCTCTGAGACAGTCACTCCCATTGTAAGGCTTCTTCAACTTCATCCAACCCAATCAAGCTTGGACTAGGGCTGCCCAGGTATCCACAGACTCAATTTCTGGTTGGTCCTCTCAACCTCTTCCTGGGCTGAAAGGTCTATCTCTGCCTGCCACTGGTTTTTTTTTCGTCGCTACCAAAGAAATCTCACAAACGCCTCTGTTTCTTCCTGCTGGCATGCAGTTGTCTTCTGTAATGTATAGGTTGGGCCTCACCAAGCGTCCATGTCGGAGCCAGACATACTGTTTTAGTATTTACCGTGCAGTACCAATGTCCATGCTCATGCTATACTGTTTTCTACAGTCCTTGCAATGAGAAAGCATCAGAACATCTCTCCTTGTTTTCATGCAGACTACACACATTCACAGGAAAATTCAGCAGGGCAACAGTAGCTAGTGCTCCTTCACATCCATAAAGCTGTTCAAACTGTTGTCTTTCTCTCTCTCTCTCCACAGATCCTGGTATGAAGCTGAAAACCTTTTCTTTTGCAGCCATTCTGCTCTGTAAAACAACACCCAAGTCCAATGTTACTAATCTGCTCTCTCCTGCATACTGACACACTTGGCTTGATTTTAAGAAAATGTCTCGTTCTTGGTTCTGAAACCTGCTGCTCTGCTTTTGCTCGCTTCCAAACTTTGCACACACTGCTTGCTTTGCTATCATGGCCATGCCTCAAAATGGCAGTTCTCAGTTTGCTTACCTAGCTTTTGACTAGCCCCTGCCCCAGCCCTGGCTACTGAGTTCGATTTTTCTCTGGGTTACAATACACTCACTGTGGCTTTCATTTCCTTGTTGCATAGCACTTTGCTCCCAACTTTGCTCAACATTTGTTGTTTGACTCCAGAAAACCTGGATTACTCTGCTCAGTCTTCCAAAATTACACACACACTTAGCGACCTTCCTCCGCTTACAATTTTGCCTACTTTGCTTAGAAACTTGCTTACTTTACAACTTTGTTTACTTTGCTCAGCACCAGCTACCCAGAACATAGAAACATAGAAACATAGACTTTGACAGCAGATAAGGACCGCTAGGCCCATCTAGTCTGCCCATTTCCCTACCTACAGGATAGGCCGCAGATCCTAGTTAACCAACAGCCTATATCTTCCTGCCCCCACAAGAATTGCCTTATGTCTGTCCCATGCATTCTTGAATTCTCCCACAGTTTTAGACCTCACAACTTCCTCAGGAAGGCTGTTCCATGCATCCACTACCCTCTCTGTGAAATAATACTTCCTCACATTGCCCCTGGAACCGCCCTCCTTCTATCTTTAAATTGTGTCCCCTTGTTCTTGCAAGTCTCTTTTCTGAAAGATGCTACCTCTTGGACTTTGTTGATTCCTTGAGGTACTTGAAAGTTTCCATCATGTCCCCCCTCTCCTTCTTTCCTCAAGGGTATACATTAAGCCCCTTTAGTCTCTCCTCATACGGCTTCTCTTGCAGACCCTGCACCATTTTAGTTGCTCCCTCCTCTGACTGCCTCTATCCTATGTCCTTATGGAGATGGGGTCTCCAGAACTGGACACAGTATTCAGATGGGGTCTCACCAACTGTCTGTACAGAGGGATAACAACTTCCTGTTTTCTGCTGCTGATGCCTCTCCCTATACATCCCAGTATACCTCCGGCCCTCCCTACTGCCTTCTCACATTGTTGCTAACCTTAAGGTCATCTGATATGATTACCCCAGGTCCCTTTCCTGTTTTGTTGTTGTTACTACCTCCCACCCATTGTGTATTCTTCCCCTAGGTTCTTGTTTCCCAGGTGCATTATTTTGCACTTTTTGCATTGAACTAGCTGCCATACGTCTGACCATTCCTCCAACCTTGCCAAGTCCCTTTTCATCCTTTCCACACCTCCTTGTGTCAACCCTGTTGCAGATCTTTGTGTCATCTGCAAAAGGCATAGTTTTCCTTCCAGTCCCTCTGCAATGTCACTGATGAAGACATTAAAAGGACTGGACCCAACTTGTACCTCAGCGTACCCACTAGTAACCGCCTTTCTTCAGAGTAGAATCCATTTACAATTACTTTCTGTGTCCTGTTGTCCAGCCAATGTTTTACCTAGGCTACCACCCTGGGACCCACTCCCAGGCTGGTTAATTTGACTATCAATCTTCTGTGGGACTGTGTCAAATGCCTTGCTAAAGTCTAGGTAGGCCATGTCCACAGCCCCTCCTGGTCTACTACTTTGGTCACCCAGTCAAAGAAATCTATTAGATTCATCTGACATGACCTTCCGCTGTGAACCCATGCTGCCTTGGATCCTGTGCTCCACTGACCTCTAGGTACTCAACTATTCTTTCCTTCAGAAGTGACTCCATCACTTTCCCTACCACAGAGGTCAGACTGACAGGTCTGTAGTTTCCTGCCTCTGTCTTGGTCCCACTTTTGTGAAGGGAATCACATCCGCCTTCCTCCAGTCCTCGGGTACCACACCATCCTCCCATGATTTATTAAAAGAGTAGCCAGTGGTTTCACTAGTTCCTTCCTTAATTCTTTTAGAATTCTGGGTGAATTCCATCAGGCCCCATTGCTTTGTCCACCTTCAGTTTTAGGAGTTCTTGCAGAACCCTTTCTTCTGTGAAAGGACTGGGATTGACCCCTATCAGGAGTGCTTCTGTTAATTGGATTAGGCACTTCCCCTCCTCTTTGTGAATACTGAGCAGAAATATTCGTTCAGTATTCCTGCTTTCACTGTCCCCTCTGCCCACCACCGTTCATTCTATTCAGCCTCACTATCCCTCCCTTTGTCTTTCTACGCCTGCTGATGTACCTATAAAGGTTTTCCCCTTCTTAACTGAGTTGGCTATCTTTTCCTCAGTTTGGGCCTTTGCTATTCTGACTTCCCTCCTGCTTCTTTCTGCCTTAACTGGTACAGCTCTCTGTCCTGCTCCTTCTGTGTTTCCTTATACTTCCGAATGCTATCTTTTCTTCCTGACTTTCACAGCCACCCTCTTGAGAACCATAGTGGCTTTTTCTTCATTTTGATTTGTTTATTTGCTTCACACAAGGCTTGTTGCCTCTGTGATGGCAGTTTGATAATTCCCCATTGTTGCTCCCACCTTCTTCTAGCCTGTTTGCTAGTGCTTTTCTGAGGCACTCTCCATCTTGCCAAAGTCAGCCCTCCTAAAGTCCAGTACCCTCACTTTGTATAGCTTAACTCTGTAGCTGAGTTTAACGTGAACCACACTGTTTGATGGTCACTTGTCCCCAGATGGCAACCTACTTCTAGATCTGAGATCCCTCCCTGCCCCCGCTTGAGAGTATGAGGTCTAAGATTGCTCCCTCACGAGTGGGTTCTGAAACTAGCTGTTCAATGCCTGCCACCTGTAGGGCGTCAAGAATGGCCCTGCTGTTGGATGTGGCTGCAACAAATGTGCTCCAGTTAACATCTGGCATATTCAGGTCTCCCATCAACAGTACCTCCCTTTCTCTGCCATTCTCAGAATGCCTTCCATCATATCCTTGTCCATTCCTTCCCTGACATGGGGTCTGTACACAACCCTTTGCGGATTGTGGTGCCCTTTCCAGTCTCCAAGGTGACCCACAGTGCCTCCTCTCCTCCCTGTTTACTCTTTTGTTCAGTTGCTTTTATCCCTTCCTTTACATGAGGCTACTCCTCCCCTCTTCTCCCCTGCCTGTCTCTCCTGTAGGTTATGTACCCTGGTATGTTAACATCCCAGTCATGGTTCTCTGTGTACCATGTTTCTGTGACTGCTACGATATCCAGGCATCCTCTTCCATTAAGGCCACCAGCTCAGGAGCTTGTTGCCCAGACTATGGGCATTGGTACTCATCACCTCCATTTCCTGATGGCCTTACCCCTTTTGCCCCATCCCTGTCCTTCTTGCCTTTGTCACTTTCTCCATTTACCCCTGCCCTTCTCCCTATCGACACCTCCATGTTAGTGTTTGCCACACTTACTACCGTGATTGTTTGGGGGGCTAAGATTTTCCTGCTCCTTTCCAGTGCCTCCCCTTGGCTAGTTTAAAAGCTTGCCAATGAAGCATTTAAACCTATCACCTAGGATCCTGGTTCCCCTCCCGGACAGATGCAGCCCATCATGCCAGTATAGGCTTGCATCACTCCAGGTGGACCCCAGTCCCCAATGAAGCCAAATCCCTGAGCTCCACACCAGTTTTTCAACCACTGATTGAATCCCATGGCACGGAACACCCTAGCCTCCTATGCCATAGATGGGTAGCACCTCCGAGAAGGTTACCGTGCGTGCTACTTGACAAGGCCCTCCCCAATTCCACAAACTCTTCCTGCACTTCTCTAATCCCTTTCTTAGCCAGGTCATTTGTCCCTAGGTGGACAATGACATCCATCTCCTCCCTGTGCGGCTCCTCTGGCAATCCTGAGGATTCGCCCCTGTCCCTCCAAGCCATGGCGCCAGGCAGGCACTTACCTCCCTCTCCCTTCCTTGCCCAGTTCTACCTTCCTAACAATGGAGTCCCCCACCAGGAGTTGTTTCTTCCCTGCAGGGTCCCTGCCACCCTCCTGTGGGTCTCCTTGTGGAGGTTCCCAGCATCCTCCTTGGTCTCCACTGTAGGTGCCTCCATAGAGGAACCACACTTTGCCAGAATGGCATAGGAATTGTGGAGAGGTACAACTGAGGATGTGCCTCTGTTCCACCACCCTCACCTCCCTGAGCCCACTGTGGTCCAACGCTCCTCTTTCTTGGCAACCTCTGAGGCAACGGCAGTGGCACTGGTGGTCCCTGGATGGAAGAGGAGGTCCCACAAATCCTGGCCAACTCAGCCTGGAGATGAGCAACCTCCTCCCTCAGCCCAGAGAGGTGCCTGCAGATGGACAACACCGCATCCTCCAGAATATCTCCTGGAAGACTGCTGCTCCACAGCCACTGCACTGCACCACTCAATCATGTCTTATTTCTGACCCCTTAACTGTTTGCAATCCTTACTCTTTCGCCTGTTTTTTTCTCTCTCCCTACTTTCTGCCTGTGTGCCCTTTAAGCTCCTGATTGTCCTGTTCTGAGACAAGAATATCCTATATTTCTCAGTAGACCACTTACTTGTTCAGAGGCAGACCTCCAGCAGCTAGAGGGGGCCGGAGAGCTACTCTTGCCCTTCTAGGATGGTGGGTCCTTGGTGGTTCTGTGATCACTACTTCCTGCCCCTAAACAGGAAGTTCCTGTTGCCAGTCAAATCCTGTGCCTATAAAATAGAACTAGCTTTGGGTGAAGGGAGGAAGGAGGGCAATATAGTCCCAGTAGAGAAGTTCAGTCACACAGCAGTCATTTCTCTTGGTGTCTTCTGCCAAGCTATTAGCAGAATCTTTCTAAGGCAGTCTTTAAATGTAGCCCTTCTAGCTAAGACACTCCCCTACTTACCAGATCTTTCTACAAGTAATTTAAACCTCACAGCAGTTAAGTCCTTTCAGTCACCTGAGATTTACACCTAGATGACTTTTCAGTTACCCATTCAGTTCAGTTAACCCAAACACACACTTTTTTTTTTTTTTGTATGTTAGTTTTTTTACCTAAATTAAAGGTCCAAATACAAAAGTTCTTCTACTTTAGTCCCAGCAGAGAAGTTCAGTCACACAGCAGTCCTTTCTCTTGTTTGCTCTTCTCTCACACACTTCCTGGAGTACTTACAGAAGTAGCTGGTTCCTCTTGATGCTTGTGGCCTGCCACCTACTCAATGGCACTTTCCTTGCTTCTGGGCGGTCCTACCGATGATTTCGCAATGCACACACTAGCGGTAGTTACCAGAGTGATCGCTATGCGGGAGAAGCCTGAACTGAAAGTTTTACACTTTGTTTACAGTTAGTTTTATCAAAGAAGTCCAAATTCAGCCACACCACTACTGCTCAGCATGATGCCTTGCACTCTCTCTCTCTTCCTCCTCGAACACTGAGCAAGTCCACAGAGTTCTAGCAAGGGGTGGGGCTTGCACACCAGGGTCAATCACTCGACACCATGCAAATGAGCTGGAAGCTGTCTCTCTCCACTGTGATCTTCAAACTGGGAAACAGTTTTAACTCATTTGCTCCTGGTGTCCATTTTGTTTCAGATCTAGCAATGCATGGTTCTGAAGCCATGTGGTGTCTATGGGGACAAATGTACTGCAAAACAAACTTTTTTCCTTGGCTTGAAATTTCCACAGTTCGGCGGTGCTTTCTTGGCAATCTAAGTACATGTTTGTATAATTCCTTTAGCGACTCAACAATGTAATCCACAAGCACTTGAAAACATTTGTAATCCACAGAAAGAAATGTACTTTGCCCAAAATCTCAGGGAACTTTGCAATTTTGACAATTTACCAGTCTTTTAAGCACTTTTTAACAGGATTCTCACTCTCATTAAAACAATCTTTTGCCTCAAATTCTGAGCAAACAGCACAAAGCAGCATATTTTTCCACAGAAAATCACAATGCAACAGACCTTGGGTGGCATTTTCCTTGGCACAGCTAACTTTTCATCACGATTCTTGGTGTGGTGCACCGTCCAGACTGAAAGACAACAGACATACCCTCTGCATTTGCACTGGCATGCCAACCTTTTCTCTCCCCAAGATCTTCGGACGAGCCTCAATTTTGCAACCCTTACCCCTGTCAAGAGCGGCATCTTGCAACCAGGACCCCTAATGTGTTACACAGACAAGGCAACAAACCACAAGTTGGCAGAAAATAAATATCACCCTTGGCATTAGGGTAAATACTGCTCAGGCATCTAAGAGATCTGGGGATTAGGCACAAAATAACATTTATATTTACTCTGAGTCTGGAGAGAGGTTTCAAGGCTATGCTGTGTCTACTGTCTGAGGGGCCCCATAGCATTTCACTCAGACTCACAGATGGACTGTCCACAACCATAAAACTGGAACTGTATTGTATGGCTTTATTTTATGACAAGATGTTAAGCAGAAACTAGGGTGATCCCCAAGTTCACACTGTCCAAACAGATGACAACACTTGCAGTAGAAGAACATTTTGTTTTCTCACAGAACACAAGCAGTACTGTACATTCCAACACAAACTTTTCTTGCAAACAAACAATCCACCCTTTGCTTAGGGATCTCTGGATTTTTGACCAAGTGTCTTTATAGTGGGGATTGCCACACACTTTACTTTAAAACATCCTGACGAGATGGACTCTGTTTACACCTGCAGGGCAAACTGTGCCTATCAGGTAACCAGTTAGCCCTGACTGAGCCTCAAGTGAGGTTCTGCCCACCCTGGCCCCAGCCAGCCTCTGCCATTCCTTTAAGGACACACAAACTGGATCCTTCAACCCTCCTGGATTTCTAAAGGTGTCCTTTACTCTGGATTCCCCAGCCCTCCTGGATTGCTGCAGAAACATCCTTTACTTTGATACAGTACTTCTGCACATATCTGTGGTGAACTGGGTCCTGAGTGAAGTGTAATCTAGCCAGCGTAGGACACATACACCACCAGACAACCCAAAAGTCGTTACCAAATGTTCACTATACTCATGGTTTGGTATTCCTTTGTTACAGGCGTCTGACAGTATTTGAAGAAATATTCCTTCCTTGAAACTGTAGTTTTTATTAGATGCTCCCTTAGTCTCTTTCTCTGGGCAGCTGTGACAATCTTTGACAGGTTGGGAAACCATATGAGCTACCCCCATAACAGTGACAAAGGACAAATGGCAAGTACTATTGGTGATGCTAGTAAAGGAGGGCAGGATGGGAGGGGGGGTGGAAGGTGGTTACCCTTAGTGCTAGGAGCCTTGGGAGGAAAACTGCAGAGTTACAGGTGCTCATGACAGAGGGAGAGGTGGACATTGCAGCCATCACAGAAACATGGGCCACGAATACAATGACTGGGACCTGTCTGTACCAGGGTACAGGTTATTTCTGAGGGACAGGTGATTGGGAAAGGAGGGGGTGGCACTGTATGTGAAGGAAGGACTGAAGTGTGTAAGGGAGGAAGGGTAGGAGGCTAGTATAGAGTCAATTTGGATGTAAATCCAGGATTCCAAGAATAGGATTCTTAGAATGGGAGTGGTGTACAGGCCGCCATCTCAGACGGAGGAGTTAGACGGGAACTAGCGGGACAGATCAGGAGGACCAGCAGAAGGGTAGTGTGGTGATTGTGGGGACTTCAACATGCCAGGAGTGTACTGGAGTACCCCAACAAGCAGGAACGGAAGGAGCAGGTACTGCAGGATGCCTTCCAGGACAGCTTCCTGCTGCAAATGGTCAGTGAACCAACCAGGTTATGGAATACCCTTGACCTTGTGCTGGCAAATGGGGACTTTGTGAGAGAACTTACAGTGGAGGAACCTGTCACGAGTGACCACCACTCAGTATGGCTCACATTGGATATGGGCAAGGAAGGAGTGGAGTCTGGCACAAGAGTGCTGGACTCAGGAGGGCTGACTTTGGGAGGATGGGGGAAGTGGTAAGGGGTGCCTGGCCAGAATTCAATCTAATATGGACACTAACCAGAGGTGGAGCTCAAAAAGCTGGGGATGAGGAGGCAACCAAAACTGCAAGGCCCAGAGCAAGAAGGCTAGGGCTAAGAAACCGATCTGGTTGAGCAAGGAGGTCATGGAAAAGGTAAGGAGGAAAAGAGCTGCCTTTAGGAAGTACAAGAAAACAGGGAGAGGGGAGGACAGGAGGAGTACTTGACAGAATCGATGGAGGTGACAAGGGCAGTGAGGGAGCAAGGCATCTACAGAACTCAGGCTGACACAAGGCATTAAGAAGGGGAGAAGGACTCTTTAGATACATCAGAGAAAAGGAGCTGTAAGGACCACATAGTAAGGATTAGGAAGGAGGGGTTAGGTGGAAGCAGGAGGCATAGGCAGAAGCACTAAATGAGTACTTCTGTCAGTATTTACTAAAGAGAAGAGGGGTGACACCCAATGGGGAGAAATGGCAGAAACGGGGCAGGGGGTGACAGATGGGAAATCATGGAGGGCAGAGTTCGGGAGGGTTTGAAGGCACTGAGGGTGGATAAGGCACCAGGCCCAGATGGCATCCACCCAGGGTACTGAAGGAGCTGGCAGAGGTCCTTGCAGGACCTTTGGCAGACCTATTTAATGCCTCACTACATTCAGGGTGTGTACCTCAGGACTGGAGGATGGTTTATGTGGTGCACCTCCGAAGAGTGGCCCCAAGGATGAACCGGAAACTACAGACCAGTGAGCCTCACATCCATCGTGGTAGCTAATGGGGACTATCTTGAAGGAAATGCTGGTGGCCTTCCTAGAGGCTAAAGGACTACAAGACAGCAGACAGCATGGCTTCATATGGGGCAGATCCTGCCAAACCAACCTGGTGGAGTTCTATGACTGGGTAACTAGGCAACTGGACAGGGGCCATGCAGTGGATGTCCTGTATCTGGACTTTGGTGAGTATTCGACTCGGTGCCACATGGAAGGCTGGGAAGTAAGTTAGCAGGCACAGGGGCAGGTGCAAAGTTGGTGAGATGGTAGGGAACTGGCTTCAGGAAGGCAACAGAGGGTGGTGGGTGGGGAGCTCTCACGCCCGAGGGTAGTGGCGAGCGGTGTTCCACAGGGCTCAGTGTTGGGACCAGTGTTGTTTGGGATATTCGTTGCAGACATATCATTGACATCAAGAGCAAGATCAGTCTGTTTACTGATGATACCAAGGTAGGAACAGTGGTGGATGACCTAGGGATAGCAGGGATTGCAGGATGATCTGGCAAAGCTTGAAACCTGGTCAGACACCTGGCAACTGGGGTCTAATGCCAAAAACTGCAACGTGCTGCATTTTGGGATGAAGAACCCAAGGAGGAGTTACCAGCTGGGGGAGTGCAGCTAGCCCAGACAGAGGAGGAGGAGAAGGATCTGAGGGTGCTCATTACAGGGTCAATGAACAACTCGGCACAATGTAGGAAGGCAGCTGCAAATGCCAACAAAATGCTGGGTTGTATTGCAAGGGGTATATCCTCGAGGGAGGAGGTGATTATGTCACTGTATAGGTCATTAGTTAGACCGCACCTGAGTACTGCATGCAGTACTGGTGCCATATCTGAAGAGGAATATTAAGTTACTGGAGGGGTGCAGCCAGGGCAACAAAGATGATCAAGGGCTGGGGACTTATCATACGAGAGGAGGCTGAGGGAGTTGAACATGTACTTACCGGGAGAGGAGGGACGGGGGACATGGATTGAAACATTTAAGTACATGAAAGGAATAAACAAGACAGGTACAACGGGGCTGTTCAAAGTAAGGGAGGGGAGGGCACCTGGGGCCATGATATGAGACTGGAGGAGGAAGGTTCACGAGGAGATGAGGAGACACTTTTACAGAGAGGGTGGTGGCTGGGAGGAATCGTTACTTGCAGAAGTGGTATCCAGTAGAACAGTGGACTGCTTCAAAAGGGATGGGACAGGACAAGGGGAGGGTCAATGAAGGGGAAGGGTGGAAGGAGGGCAGCTGCAGAATAAGGGGTGCTAGCTGCACATTCGAGCAGACTTGATAGACCTCTAGGCCTTATCTGCTGGCAAATTTCAGATGTTCATATGTTCGTAATCTTCAGCCCATCAGGGGTTGCCCCTTAGAACCACTGATTTGTCAGTCCCTTCTCACATTTCAAAAGAAATGAACCCACTGGGGTCCCACTGGCACAGGTCTCCACCACTTCTTTAGGCACACTGTTGTTCCACACACTAGGGTGAGAAAATGATGACCAGTCAGGATCGGATTGGTCCACAGGGCTACAGGAAAATTCCAGGGGGGCCCAGGCCCCTAGGGACCCCTGGCCACAGGGCAACATTTAATTTAGCCTAGTTTGTTTTTATATTTATTTTGCATTGCTAGCTGTTACTGCTGTTGCCAGCCGGGCACTACACTGGCTCTGTGGGGTGGGCATTCATTATGCTGTCCCTGGCATTTCCCCAGTCCTCAGCCTCCTCTGCCCCATTGAGTGACAGTCTGAGTCTCCTCCAGACCCTCCCTGCCTCCCTCCCTCCTCCCTGTGTGAGGATCATGTCCCCATCCAGTTATCCAAATCCAAGGTCATCAGCTCAGGTATGTCATTCTCATGGTGATGTGTTGCACACCACGTGGCACTCTGTTGGCACATGGTGCCAGCTGTGAGAGTGTGAGATGGTGCCATTTTATTAGCGGTCACCGCCGGAGCAGCCAGTCTCAGCACGGACACCAGCCAGAGGTGAGCCAGCACAGCAGCCGAGGGAAGGAGAATGACTGTCTCGAGTCAGAGTGAGTGCTCTCAGTTCAGCAGCAGCCTGGGAGAGAGGGAGGGAGCCATCGGCATCGGGTGGGTGGGAGACAAGATGCCCGGGCCAATTAGTCATGATCCTGAGCGTCACAGGGTCCAGTGACCTCAGGAGGACTCAAAGAGTACTTTCATACGCCGGCAGTGCCGGGTTCGGTCAGGCCAGCTAGCGGAAGAGATGGTTCTGTAGATGGGACCATTGGAGGAGGAGATCACACCAGCAGGGAGAAGTATCCTTGATTGAGGCCACAGCAACACAAGAACAGCAGCACAGACAGTCACAGTTTATTTTTATTTTTGCTCATCGACGGACCCGGTCGACCTCTTCTCATCACATCACATCACATCTGCTGCCTGAGCTCTTCATAAAACATTTTACAGTGAAAATTTAATTAGGCAGCCAACAATTTGCAGTGAAGATAATTTGCTGAGCTTCAATTTATTGGAGGAAGTTTGCTTGCACTGAAAATAATTGGCCTTCTGATGCCTCCCCCCCCCATTGCTGTCTGCTCTGGCAGGATGGCTCAAATCTTTAGGGACAGTTTGCAGGGAAAACAGCAGTTTGTCAAGTTTTAATACATCAGAGAATAATCTGTTATAGCTATAGTATTCCTTCTGCATAAACGTGCTCTGCTATGAATTCATGTTTTTGATAAAGATAGGATAATGAACCCAATATGTTCTTGAATTTATAGTGCTATCCATAGAAAATGTCATATTCCCCTTTAACAATCAAAATTAATTTTAAGTTTTATGTTGGCCCCTCCATCAAAGATTGGGTCCTCTCTCCATTAGCCCTTACAGCAGTCAAGGGTTGCAATGTGATGTCACCCCCAACCCTGGGTAGTCTTCAGTTTGTATGTGTGTGTGTGTGGGGGGTGATTTGACAGCTGTACTGTCTGATTGCTTCAATTTTTGCCTCAGTCACCCAAGCCTATCTTGCTAGCTGCACTACTTGTGTGTGCCCCATCCTTTTACCCTGTGTCATTAACATCTGCTCCTCTCCATGTCCTGGTATGCTGGAAGAGGAGCAGAAAGACTGCCATACAGCAAGCAGCTGGGCACCCACAAGACAGATAGAAACAGCAGGCTGAGACAGACTATAAGCATGACGGAGGAGGTTAGGTAGCAATGTGGTCTGGGTGTGGGACTCAGCAGCACCCAACTGCCGGCAAGAATGGTTTTACATGCAGTAAGTCATGTCCACCACAAAAATGCACCACTCTGTCTTAGCCCTGCCTATCACCAGATGAATTGACTGCCTTCTTCCTCATGCTTGACTGACCGCATGGTGTAGCCTCCTTCCCCCACATAACAGGGCATGGCAGAGAAGCTTTATGCCCTATAGCAGTTGAGTAGCCCCTGCCTGTAGTGTCATTATTAGCCATTTACCCATACAAGACAATATTTTGGTACTCCAGTAAAACAAAGTGCACTGACCAGACCAGGCTTGTGTCACATGTGAAACCTTTTTGTGGAGATGGTAAAGTTTTCTGGCAGTTGAGTAGGTCCTACCTTGTAGCTTCATTAGCCATTTGCTTGTGTGCAAGCAGGAAGTGTTTTTCTTTGGTAACCCATTAAAAATTATACCAGACTTGGCTTAGGCTTGCATCATGTGTATTTGTATAAAGCCTTTTGGGGGTGTGGGCTGCCAATGTGAGGGTGCCCCTTGTGTACACCTTCCTGGGTGCCATTACATGCCCAGTCTGACCCTGTGACCAGAGGTCCTTCACCCAGCCAATGGAGGCTGGCAGGCACCTCTTGCCCTCTGCTGAACAGAGAGCTCCTCTTCCTTCAGCTTCACTACACGGACACACACACTGAACTCCCAAGATTCTAAACTGCTTCCCTGCGGCTGAGCTAAAAGGTTTCTGCTGCTAGACAGTTCTAAATGACATCACTTATTTTCTGCCTAGCCTAGCTAGGTAAACAATGAGGTAATGTGCTAGAGAGTTTCTAAAACCTCACTTGCTGCCCAGAGATCTACCTGGTCTAATGCTGATGGGATTCTAGTAACCCCAGGGACTGGGTGGTTACACTTTATCAAATTAGCTAAATGTTTAATAGTTTGTGTGACCAGCGATAGTGCTAACATTGTGAGGGACATCAGTAAACCTTTGTGGAGCAAGAGTAAATTTGAGGTGAACATCATGGCATAATTAAAACTTCATTGCAGTTGAGAGGTATGATCAGGGGTGAAGAGGTCATTCAGATCCAGGAATGAGTTGAGGGATTTCTTAATATTGTCCCAGAATGTGGTAATCATTGGGTTTTCCCACATGGCATGCAAAAGAGTACCTTTTAGGTGTTCACATTTTACAGCTCACTGTTGGGATGGTACCCAGATTGTGCAAATTAACTGAGGTATGGCAGAGGTTGTGCATTGCTGTAAACTACTGTATTTTATAGTCTGTGAGAGATGCAGCACTTCTAGTGAAAGACCAGATCTGAGCCCACTTCCATGTATCTGTTTTAGCGTGGAGTGATTTTGCCAACCAACTTCCACTTCAGTGGCACTGCCAGGCATTTGCTTAACTGTTCTGCCATACCATCCCTCTCTTGAGTTCACTGACAGTTTGGATTATTTCTCTTTCCATTTGGAGAGCACATAGGACTTAATTTGGTTTTAAGTTTGGTAGTGATAGCATGCTGTAGTTGTAGGAGTCTGAAGTGGTCAGGGACTCTTAATTGGTGTCTTTCCTGTAGTATTCTGAAACTAGCGAACCCCTGAGATGTTCCACTGTGCAAAATCAGCTGTCTTCACATTGATTCATATTGGGGTTTATCCAGAGGGTTGGTCCAAGTGAGTTTTGTGCAGAGTGTGAAACAGGGAGAATGTTGCTGCCACGGATGTGTCTTGTAGTGAGGGTATAAGGTGGGATATAGTAGTTCTGTGATATCTATGTTTTGTTTAGACACAGGTTCCTCACAGTCTGAAGCCACAGAAGTTTCTAGGGTTTGGGCATCAGATTTTACAAGCCACTTTGCTACTCTGGTCATCTGATGCCATGTAATATAATTCTATGTCTGGGTTCGAGTCCTCCCAGGGGATCCAGACTAAACAGTTTCTTTAAGACACAACTGAGTCATTTGTGGGCCCATATGAACCTTGAGATCATTGTTGCAGTTTCTGAATTTGGTTGAGGTATTCTGGCTTGTGTCATGGACGATATGAAGAGGCCTCAGGGCGGGAGTATGTTCATTTTACAATCACAGCTCTTTGGCCCATTGCCTTAGGCAACAGGTGTCATCTTTCCAGAGTTGACTGTATGTTTTTTGAGTCAGGATTTTCCAATATTTGGCTGCTGTTTCTTTGGCCAAGGCATACACGTTTAATCCTAAATATTTCAACTTTCTATGTTCCGACTGCATGCGGAGTTGATTGTCATTTATCTCATACATCTAGAGTTGGTCAGTAGTATTTCTGTTTGTGTTGGTTAA
The DNA here is from genome assembly GCA_016271365.2 of Neoceratodus forsteri. Lineage (NCBI taxonomy): Eukaryota > Metazoa > Chordata > Ceratodontiformes > Ceratodontidae > Neoceratodus > Neoceratodus forsteri. The sequence goes on along the minus strand of CM028133.1, from coordinate 645,555,038 downwards.
GTTTACATCCTGAGAAATGGGCAAAGGTTCCAATAAGTTTTAGTAGTGCAGGTATTGAGGTGTTGGTGATTGTACTGACACCATTATATTGTCCGTATGCTGTTGATTTACAGGTGACCTCCTAGGCCAGTACCCTTGTATTCTATCTTTGCAGTGGCTCTCAGGAAGGGATCTATGGCAGTATTAAACAGTGTGGGGACAGGAGGTGAGGCATGGCCTCCCGACAGATAGAACTCCTTGGAGATCAGCTTGTTTGTGCACACTGATCATTTATACTATGACTGGGGAATACCAATGCCTTTAGGATTTCAAAAGGATATGGTCATTCTACCCTGTCAAAGGCCTTTTCTGTGTCAAGTGAGATAAGGGCAGTTGGTTCTTTCAGTTGTTCTGCTGCCTATGTGACGTAAGTTATTTTCCTCAGGTTATCGGTTATGTATCTTTCCTTCATGAATCCTGTTTGATGCTGGACTAGGATGAGGAGGGATTGCACTATTTCTTGTTGTGAGGACTCAGGGGTGTAGCCAGGGATTTCAGATCTGCACACCGTGGACTCACTACCCTCCCCCGTTAGGGTTGGCTACACCCGGGAAAAGGAGGAGGTAGTTCGAAAATATACAAATGTACACCAGACTGTGTTTGTTACCTCATTTGGCACAATAAATACAACTTTTGTATCTCATGACAATGGTTGTTGCCATACATGGGTAAATACAAATGCCATGCATTGTTCCCTAAGACACCCACATACCAGCTCAGAGCCTGTAAAGTTGTATTGTCCTTGGGATGCAAAGACAGTATTAGTGACCAGTCCTTCTAGTTTCGACTCTGATGAATAAAATTACAGAAAGGTTCAGTATTTTCTTTTAGTTTTCATGGAAAAGGAAGCAGTTCAGAGCCTATTTGCTACCCCTTTAAATAAAATTGCACACCATGGAGTGCTTGGAGTATGCCTGCCTACACCCATGTGAGGACTTTGGCATTTATCTTGGTATCTGTATTGAGGAGTGTGATAGGACAGTAATTAAAACATGGGATCTGTCTTTCTCAGACTTGAAAATGAGAGTTATTAGACCTGACAACATGATACCGGTATTTCCTTGTTTTCTAAAGCTTCATTGGGTAGTTGTGTTAGTAAGGAGGCTAGCAGGTCCTCAGAATTGATGTAGGAGTCTGGAGTATCCATTTGGGCTGGGCTTTCCCATTTGGGATTGACTTTGTGGCAGCTTCTACTTCTGCTTTGTTTATTGGGGCCTGTAGGTTGTCATGGAGGTCGTCAGGTCTTTGATGAATATGTTCATCTCTGAGGGGTTTGGTTCTGATTCTGTCACATTATGAGATTTGTACAAGTGTGCAAATGTCATTAATTTTCTGCAGGTCTGTGCAGTTTCCACTTCACTAGGCTGTATACCTGTTATTCTTATTTTATGTTGTGCTTGTCTTAGTCTTAAGTCAAATATTTTTGTGACTTTTGGGTCACTAGCTATGTAGTTAAGTTTTCTTTTCTAAGGTAAACTGAGTCGAATCTCTTAAGATCTTACTTCATGGGTATCTCTTGCAACAGGCCATCACCAGTAGGACTAAGCCATCAGGTGCCAGGATCACACGGACACTTTTCTAGCTAGCAGTCTACCAGAGGGTCACCCACCTCCAGCGCCTGCACCTGATGTCAACCAATCCTATAAAAGTGGGCGCCCCACCCTCTTCAGTTCTTTTCCTGTTGTCGACCAGCACACGCCGGACCTCTACTACCACCACAGCTACAGTCAACTGCCATTTTCCTGTGTTTAACTGCACTTTATTATTTTTATTTTACTCAGTCTTAACACTGAATTTTCAGTGTACTTACCAGATGGTTTATGTCTTCACAACATTCCTCTTCTTCTGACCACTCCACGAAATGTTCCTATGGCAAACAGATCCTGGACAAGGATGGCCATTCTGCCTGTGTCTTGTACCTAGGCCCAGACCATGACATCCAGACCTGCAAGGCCTGCCAGAAGTTCAACCCATCCACCTGCAGATGTTGCCAGAAGATCCTGGAGAATCATCTCCTCAAGCAGAAGGTCATCTCAGTGGAACGGGAGCTGCAGGCCAGGAGCTTCTCTGCTTTCCCAGCCCAGTCCTCAGGCTCTTCTTTATTGAAGTCTTCCGGAGGCATAAACACAGGGACAAGGACTGGGACCGACCCCAGTCTGCCTCCCGCTCAGTCCCCACATAAGGATTCTTTAGCCATGAAGCAGTCCACCTCCCTTGGGGGTCGACCTCCACAGCCCCATGCCCAATCTTTGACAGAGCTACCAGTGGCCCTGCCACCACCCAGTTCTCCTTGCAGGCAGCAGCTCTTCAGGATAGGGTACTCTGTATTCTGCCCCCAGCCCCAGCTATTCCAGCTCTTGTTCTCTGGGCTCTCAGGCATGCGGCTTGGTCATAGTCTTTTTGTCCAGCATGGGTGTTGTTGGTGCCAGCCTCCTGGCGGCCCACCCGTGACACCCGTGCCTCCACCACCGGTCTGCTTTGCTGGGACTGCAGCTAGTCCTGTCCCTGCTTTGGGGGCAGATGCTGCAGGACACTGGCACCTCCCGAGCCCAGTTTCTCCTCAGCTGTCGCCTGGGGAGTCACCTTCCACCCCAGCACCTGTCTCTTAGCAGCCAGCACCCATGGACGCCCTCCAGCATTGCCTCGACCAGCACCCTGTGTCCTTCCTCTGCTGCAGCCTGTGGGTCCGTGCTGGCCCTCCCTCAGACAGTGCCTGTAGACCCATCGCCCATTCTCCTGCCACCCACTCCAGTGGGTCTGCCATCCGTCCTGCTGCAAACCACGCCACAGGTCCTATTGCCTGGGTACCCAATGCTAGCTCCTGCTGGTCCAACACCTGTGTACCCCTCTCTGATACCAGCAGAACCTGCACTGGGCTATCCATACCAGCTCCTGTGGGGCCATTGCTGGTCCCCACTTACCTGGCACCTGTGGGACTGACGCCGCCCCTTTGGAGTATCATGGGCTGATTTCTTCCCTTGGACCTTCATGCAGATGCAGGTCCTGGCTGTAAGGGCTCCAGCCCCAACCTCCTCTCAAGGGCCTCCTTTGGGACCCACCTCCTGACCTCTGTTTGGCCAGGCCCTAGTACTCCTTGCACACCCAGGGATAGGCCCAATGCAGGGTCAGCCAGGTGCTTGGATGATCCTCAGCCCGAGGAGAGTGGGGACAATGATGTTGAACACAGCTCAGCAGTGAATCCTCCTCCTGTGGCCAGATTCCTCTGAAGGGAAGAGGCACCCAGCAACATCCTGAAGTCCCCCATGGCCATTATGAGGCACATTCAGACCACCATGGGGTGGGAGACTGAGGAATAGGACCTCAGAGTGGCATCGGCTACCATATACTTACATCAGCCAGATGCCCTCCACTGGTAGTCCCACCCATAATCGACTCGTGAGGATGTTATTCATGCTGCTTGGAACACCCCTCCCATACGATACCTATAGTGTCCAAGAAGGCTGACAGGCTTTACCACATCCAAACTGGCAAGCATACTTCGTGAATAATCCAAGGCCAATTCAATTGTTATCAATGTGGCCCATGACCCCAAAAGATCAAGCACCCACGCCTTCCTCCCGATCAGAGTCCCACCAGATGGGCAAGCGAACCTTGCTTCTGCACATCTGCCATCAATTATCTGGCCCATATGGTTAATTCCAAACAGTATCAAGTCCAGCCAACCACAGTACAAATACAATTTTAATCATGGAGGAGCCACTACCAATCAAGGCCAAATAACAAGAATATATAAACAAGATGAAGATAAAGAATAAGAGTCTATAAGATGCTGCACACATTGGTGGTGAAGGAATATTTTGATATGGTTGTGATACAGATGTACACTGATGAAGGAGTGTAATCCAAAACATCTGTGATCCAAACTGTATAATATGTATTCACATTGATTATACCATTGAAGTAAACAAAATAGTTTTATATACACTGGGTGAGTGGGCTGTTCTTTACCAATCTGTTTTCTTGCCATATGGTTCATTACCAAAACCTGCTCTGGTCTCAGGCTCGGAGGCTGTCCTAGCCATGCTGGATGACCCCATCTAAGCAGCAGACCCCCAGGCCCTCAAAATGGGCTCAGAAGTCAGTAATCACATCCTCAAGGCTGCCTATGATATCATAGATGCTTTGAACAGGCTGGCGGCCATCGGTATCTGTATGAGGTGCCACTCCTGGCTTTGCACAGGATGTCCAGTCCAATATTATGGATGCACCTTTCAGGGGTTCAAGCTTCTGGGGAAGATGTCCTGGATATCACCTCTGAACTCCAGACCTCAGGATGGGCTCTCAAATCCATTCATTCTATGCACCATACTCAGTCAAAGTCGGGCAGCATACCAGCCTGGTGGTGCTGAGGGCTGAGGCGCTGGATGCCTTACCTAGTGTTACACCAGCAAACTGGGTTTGGGAAAGACCTCGTGTCATCGGGGAGCCAGTGTTGGGGAGGGATGGAGCGGGATTGAGCAACCGCAAAGCAGCTCTCCTCCCAGAAGTGGTTACCCGCACTCCCGTAGTTCTGCTCCTACTGGGTGGTGGTCCAGTGGGAAGCGTGGGTGGATGGGGGTGGCAGTGATGGCAAGGGTGGGGCCCGAAGGGGCCGGAGCCAATGCCCAGTGTGCGTGCACCTTCACACACATGTACATACATGTCTGCTGGGGTCCCAGGTCAGGAAAAAAATGGGATAAAACCCCACTAAAATCTATATTTTCGTGGCTTCTCCCACAGACAGGCCCCATCCTCCCAAAGCCCAGGGCAAGCACAAGGCAGCGGCAGCTCTCCCTGCTCCCTCTGCCACTACCACCCATAGGGCCTGAGGTGGCAGCAGCTCCAGCAGTGGCTGCTCCCACCTCCTGACTCCTTGCCCTGACCCCGCCATTCCACAGGAGGTAGTCATCGGGCTCACTTCTCCCTGCACCTGGACAGGTCGAGGGAAATCACCACACGCAACTAGGTGCTGAAGCTTATTGAACGCAGCCACACTCTCGAGTTCATAGAGTGGCCTCCAGACAACCCTCCAGGCAATTCCTCATATCCTCCTGGCCATGTCCTCACATCCGGTGGAAATCCAGGCCTTACTTCAAAAGGACATAGAAGCGGGTCCAGTGGCACAAAGGGTTGAGGCGCTGGACACCTTACTCGCACTGCACTGGCAACCCAGGTTCAGCAACCACCTGGGGTCATTGTGGTGCCTGGCATGGGGGGAAGAAGGGCAGAGCAAGACTGAGCATGCCAGCGGACAGCCTCCTCTCCTGAGGGTGGTGAGGATGGGTTGGCACCCCCCCGTAGTTCTGCTCTCACCGGTGGAGGTCCGTGGGTAGCGTGGGAGGAGGGCAGCAAAGTATCAGGAGGTGGAAGGAGCTGAGCTGGCACCACAGGGTGTGAGGCGTGCCTCCACACACTAGGAAGTCCGTGTGCTGGAGCCTCGGGGAGGTTAGGGAGAAAATCCACAAGAGTGCATGTGTCCCCATCGCCAGTTGGTGGGAGGAGGCGCACGGGACCACATAGCTAAATTACTATCAACTTCCCAAAGTCTTTCTTGACTCCTTGCCAGTGACTCCTGTACATAGGGATAGTGCTGGACACCACCCAGGGAAGGCCTTCTTACCCCCAGACAGAGCAGAGCATCTGATGGACCAGGCCTATCTCCTTTACTCCAGCCGTCATGTTCCAGTGAGGGTCTTTTGAGGGCTGGCCACAGCCATCAACACAGTTCCCGTTGCCAGACTGCCTATACGAATCCATCAATGGACCAGTACATGGATGCCTTGGACCAACCATTGCTGGTTTCGGGTCCAGTCAAGAAAGTATTGTTGTGGTGGCTGGAGCCTAGCAACCTGTTTCAGTGTAGTTCCCTTTCTATACAACCCCTACAAACATATGACATACAAAACTGCCAGCAGATAAAGGGCTTTTGGTCTATTGAGTCTGCTTGGTTTTGCAGCTAGCAAACCTATTCGGCAGCTGCCCCTCCCTCCCTTCCCCTTCCCTTGACCCTCCCTCTTACCCTGCCCCAGCCCCACTTGAAGCTGCCCACTGTTCTACAGGCTGCCACTTCCGCTAGTAATGTGTTCCATTCTGCCACCACTCACTCTGTAAAAAGTGTCTTCTCATCTCCTCCTGAACCTTCCTTCCTCCAAACTCCCTCCAATCTCATTTCATGGCCTCTAGTGTCCCTCCCCACCCTTACTTTGAATAGTCCTTCCATACCAGTCTTGTTTATTCCTCTCATGTACTTAAACATCTTGATCATATCCCCTGTCCCGCCTCTGCTCCAGCGAGTACCCCTCAGCAGATCCTTACAACTGACGCCTCCAGTTTCAATTGGGGAGCCCACATGGGGACCTGCCAGACTCAAGGGACTTGGTTCGAGATAGATGTCCTGGAGATACGGGCAGTTTGTATGCCCTGCAGGCCTTCCAGACTCCGCTATTCCTGGGTCTGTCCTTAGTTCAGATGGACAACATGTGCGTAGCTTATTACATAAATATGTGGGGGTATTAATTCCTGTCACCCATGCAGGGAAATGATGAGAGTCTGGTGCTGGGCCATCGAGCACAGCTGGAATTCTCAGCCATCCATGTTCCCAGTGACCAAAACATCCTGCATGGACAGCCTAAGTTGCTCACAGTCAAGAGTCCATGAGTGGGAAGAAGGCTCTTCGACAGATGAGGTCGGTCTGAGTTGGACCTTTTGCATCCCCACACAAAGCAAAACTGCCACTTTTCTGCTTACTAGATCCAGGGCATGGAGTTTTCTGGTGAGACACATTGTCCTCTCCTGGACAGGAGATTTCTGTTTACCTTCCTCCTTCCCGCCTCCTACAATGAGTACTGATCAAACTCCAGATGGAGGGGCTATAGTGATCCTTATCGCCCCTTCTGGCCTTGTCAAATCTGGTTCTCCTTGCTACAGCAACTGGCAGTGGAACATCTGCTGTCCCTGCCTCTGTGCACAGGCTTGCTCTCCCAGGAACAGGGCACCCTGGTCCATCCGGAGTTCAAGTCACTTCATCTCCATGCATAGCTCCTGAGGACATAGCCATTGCCAGATCTGGGGTGTCCTCAGAGTACCATATGTCCCGGTGGCAACCAGGAAGCCCTCCACCAGGGTCACTTACTCAATGAAATGGAAGCATTTCACTCTTTGGGCTGTTTACACCATTTGGATCCTTCACATGTCCAGTGGAGCAGGTTTTGGAGTACCTTTTGTCCCTCTGAGACTCGGGTTTGTGGTATTCCTTTATCAAAGTACATCTTTCTTTTGATTAATTTGTTTATTCTGAGCAGTGAGAGTGCCTAGAATTTTCCCCTTTCCTTGGCTGTGAGATGGTTGGGGTGAATTTTTATTTGTTTTTGTGTTCTATATCCAGAGGGGATTGTATTATTACCATTTGTTCTTGGTTTGAAATCATCCACTACTGGGAGTAGGGTAGTTTTATGTTTATTTTGTGGCGGGTATTATTGTTTAAGTTTATTATTGCTTTCTGGGTTTTAGGAATTTTTAACTTTTGCAGCTTTACTTTGAGTTAAAAGTTGGAGTTTGTGTGTTTTCCCACTGTTTATTGAAATTAATTGGTGGAATGTGCCTACTTGCCCCTGTCCTTTGCTATTCGGCTCTGCCCTCCACGACCTCCCCTGTTCTCTCCCCCTCCGCCTGTTTATATCTATCACGCTGTTGAGTGCTGGGGATTGCTCACAGGAGTGGGAGATGGAGGTGGGCGGGGTTGTGGACAGCAGAGACCGAATGAGTGGCGCCTCCCATCAGGGTGATTAGGACCAGAAAACGCCCTTGGGTGAAATGGTGCCTGGAACGGTGATTCTGTTCTGGTCCCCATACCCAAGGGCACCTCTTCTTTCGGAGGGCAAGTAGTTGGGACAGCTTTACAACATCGTCCAACTCGGCGCGTTATACAATGCCAGATCTGTTTGCAACAAGACTGCTCTTATTGCAGATTTTGTTGGTACAGCAGATCAGGTTTGCATTACCGAGACCTGGTTAGCTGTGAATGCTGCCCCTATTTTGGAGACAGCTATCCTTCCGGGTACTCGGTTTATACATTGCCCGAGATTGGACGCGGGGGTTTCGGTCTGTTTCTAAGACCGAATTGGGCCTAACTGGTATTCCAGTTGAGGAGGCCATCTCATTTGAGTGCACTGTGGTAATTGGTGTAAGGTGCAGGATAACTCTCACATACTGTCCACCAGGTGATGAGAAGCTGTTCCTGCAGGAAGTAGCAGACTTTGTTGTTGACATGGCATTGGAGTTGCCCAGACTGATGGTTCTGGGTGACTTCAATGCCTGGGTCAATGATGAATCCTCGCTTTTGGACAACACTTCCTCCAGGTGATGACATCACTGGGCTTCACACAGGTTGTTTCCTCAGTTACTCACAAAGGTGGTCACTCTCTTGATTTGGTCTTCCTCCTGGTATCGGGGCCTCCGACTTGGTCCGTGGAACCTGTCGGTTGGTCTGCTCACTATGCCATTGGGTTCAATTTTTCGGCCCCCCATGGGTAGGTCGGCCCTGTGGAGATGGTCAGTTACCGTCCTTTGCGGGATGTGGTCCCTGAAGACCTGATGGCAGTGATTGATCTCTCGCTGATTGGCGAGATTAGCACAGATCCTAAGCTATTAGTCTCGGCCTATAATAGGTCCATTTCTTCAGCTTCGATCTGATTGCTCCTGTTCATGCCCGCTCTTCCGCTTCGCCCGGGGCCCCATGGTTTGATGGGGCTCTGGGGAGCTGCGGAGACAGAGGAGTAGATTAGAACATCGCTGCTAGGGACTGCCTTGGATGCCGACCACCTTATTTTCTTAGAGCATTATAAACTCTATCAAACAGAAATTTCCCATGAGAAAGCAGAATTCCTGTCCAGGAAAATTGCTGTTGCATGGAGTTGACCAGCTCAACTCTTCTGAACTGTCGACAGGCTGTGCAACCCAGCCTGTCAGCAGTTTCCATTGTTCACAAAGTAAGTGTGTCGAGATCGCCATTTCTTTGCGAATAAGGTGGCGCATCAGGCAGGAGTGCCGCAGCTTCATTGTATGGGGATGCTGTTGGTCGGTGCTTGGTCACAGAGCCCGGAGTTTCTGGAGTACCTATGATCTGCCGGAGTTTGTGGACATTATGAGGTTTGTCCAGGGATGCGTCCCACTTGCTGTAGTTTAGACCCAGGCCCTACTTCCCTGATTTTGAGTTGTAGTGATATCATTGCCCGGTCTTAGCTCAGATTGTCCGGTGCTCTTTGGACTCGAGTGAGTTTCCCAGCTCCTGAAGGAGGCAGTGGTGACACCCTCCTGAAGAAAGCTTCTTTAGACTCGTTGAACCTCGCAAACTACAGGCCCATCTCAACCTTCCTTTTGTGGGAAAGGTTATTGAGAAAGTTGTGGTTCTCAACTGGAAGACCATTTAACCATCCATAATTTATACGAACCTCTCCAATCGGGTTTTCGTAAGAGGCATAGTAATGAGACTGCTCTGGTTTGGGTGCTCAATGATCTCCTGATGGCAAGAGATCGGAGAAACCGATCCATTCTGGTACTCCTTGATTTATCATCTGCTTGTGACACTGTGGATCATGGGATTCTGCTCGAGCATTTGAGGTTCATCTGTGGGCTGTCAGGGACAGTTCTAGATGGTTTACATCTTTCCTCACTGGTAGATCTGAGAGAGTTGTCTCGGAATATTTTCTTCCGAGTCTTTCTCTCTGCCTTGCAGGGTACCTCAGGGTTCAGTGCAGTCGCCCATGTTATTTGCCGGGTATATGCTGCCCCTTGGAGACATTGTAAGACAGTATGGGCTGAGGTTTCACTGCTATGCTGATGATACCCAGCTCTACCTGTCTTTACCCCAGACCAGGTTAGTGCTATCTCAGTATAGAACAGCTGCCTTGTAGAAATCCAAGATTGGATGAGTTCCAGTGGTTTAAAGTTGAACCCAGGAAAGACTGAGGTTTTGGTTGTGGACCCAGGTCATAGGACAGAGGGGTTGAGGACTGATCTCCTCTGGTTTAGTCCGGGGGCTCAGATTCTTACCTCTGAGCGGTGTGTGACCTGGGAGTGGTGCTTGACAATGGTCTGACCCTTCGACATCAGGTGCCAGCAGCCGTCAAGCTGGCCTTTTACCATCTTAGGAACATTGCTGGATCAAGCACCTTGTTCCGTCCAGCAATCTGCCTGTTTTGGTCCACGCCTTTGTGACATCGCGCCTTGCCTACTTCAACTCCCTTTACCTAGGGCTTCCTGGGGTTGATATCTGCTTCTTGCAGCTAGTGCAGAATGCTCGCGGTACATTTATTGACTGGGGTATCAAGGAGAACCCATATTACCCCAGTACTGCGTGATCTGCACTGGCTGCCTATTCAGTGGCGAATCACCTTTAAGGTAGGTTTATTAATTACAAAGCCCTACACAGACAGGGTCCTGATTACCTGAAAGAGCTCCTGGTTCCTTACACCCCTTTGCAACAGCTCTGCTTGGCTGACAAGGGTTGCTGGAGTTCAAGGGTTAGTTTAAAGTCATCTGGTGCTTGTGCCTTTGGGTTTGTTGACCCTACCTCTGTAATTCTCTGCCCAGTCAGCTATGTGAGTGCAGGACAGTGGGGTGCTTTAATCAGGCACTGAAGACCTTTTTGTGGGGTAAAGGCTTACCCGAACTTCTGTGATTTTATTCAGTATTTATTGTGTTTTGTTTTTATGTGACTGTGCAGCTCTTGATTTGTGAAAGCGCTATATTAAATAAAATTTATTATTATTAAATTTATTATTATTATTTCTGCCATCTCTGCATATCATGTACCTGTGGATGGGTGCTCAGTGGCACAAATTGATGTTTCCCACATTCTTATGGGACATTCTGCATTTAAAACCCCAATCAGAAATCCTGTCCTGCCTTGGGACCTTCATTTTGTATCCTACGCTGCCTCACTTTGAACCGATCAGATCTTGTGAGCTACACTTTCTGTTGTGGAAAGCGTTATTTTTAGTTGCCATTAATTCTGCTTGAAAGATCATTCCAATCAAGAGGAGACATTGCTCCATGCCCTAGATTGCATAGAATCCTGAGGTACTATACACACCAGAAGTCCCATCAGTTTTTGTTATGTTCACCCTGGGAAAGCGGGCACACCAGTGTCCAAACAGTGCTTGTCTAAATGGTTAGCCAATTACATAGTCTATTATTACCAGAAGTATGGCAAGGAACTTCCTGGAGGGGTTAAAGGCCATTCCTCAAGAGGTATGGCCACGGCAGTGGCTTGTTTCGTAATGTGTCAGCTGCTGACATTTGCGCTGCTGCCACCTGGAGCTTTGTCCTCACTTTTACCAAGCATTTCAGTCTGGACATCTCCTCTCAGTGTAGGGCCAACTTCGCCTAGCTGTCCTTCAAGGTCTCCTTTCTAAGGCTATTTTTTGCACACTGCCCAGACTGACTGACTGTCTGTCTGTAGTGCCAGAACTGCTTGGGACTCAGTCCTACTGGTGATGACCTGCTGCAAGAGATACCCTTTAAGTAGTAAGACTGTAGTTATGTAAGAACTTAACGTAACAGTACTGTAGATCTTCAAGAGGATCTCTTGCAGCAGACCCTGTTTCCTCCCTCCTTCCCCTTCTCCTGTGTCTCTCTCTCTTCCACTGGGGCAAGCCTTCTGCCTTTACCTTTTTTGGTTATTGGGATACCTCGGAGGCCTTCTTGGTTCTCCCTTCTGGAATCCTGCTTATGAGCCCCGGGTAGAACTGGGGGCCGCCTGCTTTATAGAATTGGCTGATGTCAGGCGCTGATGTCGAAGGTAGGCGGCCCACTTGTAGACTACGGCTAGAAAGGTTTCTGTGTGGTCCTGGTACCTGCCAGCTTAGTCCTACCGGTGATGGCCTGCTGCAGGAGATCCTCTCAAAGATCTACTGTTATGGTAATTTCTTATGTAACTATACTTTCTCATTATATTTGTTTTGCATGTCTCTATTCCTTCCAGGTGTTCTTAGAAACTGGTGGTGACCAGGCCTTGTTCAAGTTCCTGGAGTATACTAAGAAGAGCTTTTGTTCTTTGTCTTTTTCTTTTTGCTGTGGTAACACATTTCTGTTAGTTATCCCTTGTGATGCACTTTAGGGTCTACCATGTAACCACATAGGAAGTGTCCTTGGGGTTATTATGCTCCATGAAGGTTTGAATGATCTTCTAGGAATCAGTCACCATACATTCACACTCATGGGTCTAAGTCTCCGTCTTTTGGATGAGATGTTAAACCAAGGTCCCATCTGCCTGGATTGGTGGTAGTTCAGGTGGATGTTAAAGATCCCATGGCACTTATCGAAAAGAGTAGGGTAATTTTATTGAAATAAGCACATGAAATCATACACATGAGAAAAGAGGTAAATCATAACATACAAAAGAAATCATAGAAAAAAAGGCCTCTGTTACAATGAACTCGAAGGCGAGTGAAATATAATTAAGGGGAAAAAAGAAACTGGTGCCTAAACACTGAATTCTAATAAATACATTCTCCTACCTAACCCCATGATAACAACTGTTACCAATTTACTTATACCCCGTAATTTAAAGTCAGAGATGACTATCAATTTCTAAACTAAATCAAGTAACGATGAAAGAAAACAATATTATTTGAATTTAATAATGTGTGAGAAGCCTTTCCACCACATTCTAACTTTCTTTGCATTATACAATTGTGACTCTGAAAGGAATATCTGAGTTAATACATTTGTCACATATTCTTTATAACCCTGAACTGAAGGCTTTTTGAAGTAAAACCCATTGGCACCTTGTTTGCCATAAACAATATCTTAGACTAACAATGAAAACCTGTAAAGTCCTTTTTCATAAATCTGCAAATCTGAAGGAAAGGATCCAATAACTAAAATATCATAATTAGCTTGCTAGCCAAGAAAAATTCCACACCCTTGCCAAATAACCCCATATTTTAGTTGCCACAGAGCACTGAAGAAAGAAGTGTTCCATTGTTTCTTCTGTGTTTGTACATTCCATGTAAGGCCAAATTCTCTTCTCTGGCTTTATATTTTGCTGTTCCTCTAATATTCAATTTTCCATATAAAATAAGCCATTGTGTTTCCCACATATAAGCTGGTAAGCGTGGGTTATTAAGTTGAGTCAAATGTCCTCGTTCGATTACTTGGACAGTTCCTAAAACAAGGACTTCAATAATTTGCAGCCATTAACTTTTGCATAGTGCCTTTGAAGAACATCTTAAAAGTTGGTGTTTTGTTACTTGCCACTTAAATAATTTCTTTGCAGCCGGTTTAAAATAATCTGGCAAAGAGAAGTGACTAGACATTTTTGGGGCAACCTGTATCCAAGCAGTAAGGTAACGATTCAATAAGTTTAAAAAAAAGAAGCTTCCTGTCTGATTTTCCCACCCAAAACATCTTTTAATGAGTTAGTAAAGAAGATAGAGAAGCAAAAGAAAATGGTGACCATACCCAATCCCCTTTTTCTTCTCAAGTATGTAAAGCATCTTTTAACCGGTTTAATCTGTTCCCCAAAGTAACTGAAAACAAATACTTACAATCTAGTCTCATATTGAACTGTAAAGGAAACGCTACCATGATATATTGAAGACAGGGCAGAAGGAATTGTTTCAGAACCTGAATTCTTTTCATTTTAGTAAATCTAAATCTTTTCCATATTTGGACCTTGGTCTCCATTTTGTTTAACACCGAAATCCAGTTATCCTCAGGGCAGTTCTGTGGGCTAAATTTAACCCCTAAGATTGTTAAAGGTTCTGTGGATATATGGATGGAGTTCCAAGTTAACTGTTGTTGGCACTTCCACCTAAGATTAAACCTTTCGTTTTATTCCAGTTAATGTTAGCATTAGCAACAAAAGCATATTCCTCAAATGTTGCAAAAATACCTTGAGTTGAGTAATATCTGTAAAAAGACATACATCGTCTGCATATGCTTGGATGGTAATTGATGAATCAGAATCTGAATACTGACTCCTGCCAAAGGGGCAAACTAATAGCTCTTAAAAGGGGTTCTAATGAAAATTATACAACAGAGGGCTTAACGGACAACCCTGTCTAACCACACTTAACTTGGAAGCCACTTGCCATTTCTCCTTTAATATAGGGAAAACCGTATCTGAGCAATACAGATTTTAATTAAATTTAATAAATTCGTGGCACTTTAAAGAAGTCCAAGGCCGAAAACAGAAAGTTGTGGCTAACCCTATCGAAGGCCTTTTCTAAATCCAAGGTTATTAAAATACCCTTACTTCCTAATTCATTGATCTTCTCAATTAAGTCCCGAATTAAACATAAGATTGACTGAATGCTACGGCCAGGAATGCCGCAATGCTGGATTTGAGTAAAGCTATGTTTTGCTAATTCTTTAAGTCTATTATTGATTAAGGACATCAAAATCTTGTAATCCGAGTTCAGTAATGTAATAGGCCTCAATTTTGAAAACTGCCCTTATCACCCGATTTAAAATATAAATTTGTAAACCATCAGAAAAGGAGGAATTACTAACTCCATTCTCCAAAAATGGTTAAACAATATTCTTAAACTGTGACTAAGGTCACTTTGGAATGTTTTGTAAAATAAATTGGAGAGGCCGTCTGGTCCTGGAGCTATATTAGGTTTAAGGAAGTTAACACTTTAATTATCTCATCCTGTGAAAAGGTCGTTGGAGCGACTTAATGAAGTCTGACTCTGGGTCCAATTCTATGGGAGGTCCCAACAAATTATTAATCTGAGTTAAAGAGGGTATCATTTGAGGCTCTAACTCCTTGAAATGTTTATGTATTATATCCCTATTTCTTGGATTGAAAAACTTGTTTAGTACCGTGATTTAAAGAATTCAAAGACACCTGTTCTTTGACCTTTTACATAATTCAAACGGATCCCCATAAACCGATTTCGTCATATGGTTTGACATAATGGTTTGTAAGGTTTTAGCTCTATTATATTGAAAAGCTTTCATCTCCGTTTAATTTCATCTATTTGGGATGAAAATCATCATTTGAAGTGTTAGATCTCGATAATAATAATTGCAACTGGTTCCGTAATTTAAGGTAATGGAAAACATAGTCTGTTGGCGTATTTTCCCATGTTTTTAAACCACTTAATACAATCATCTTTAGTTTCTTGCCACCATTCCCCACATCCTCATATAGAAATCTCACTGATAATCTTGCTTGTAAAATAAGTTTTATGGAATTTTGTACTAAGGTATCTGATAGAATAGAAGTATTAAGTTTCCATCTAGAATGCTGTCTCCCACACTCTTTCGTAAGGCCTATTGTGACCCTTATGAGAGCATGATCTGAGAATTCTACGGAATTATCTGTAGTTGATTAAATAGGATGTTTTTGAAACGAAAAGGTAATCTATGGTATATCCTTTCCTTTTTAAAAATGTACCTTTAAACCCTGTTGCCCTCTTTATCTATACATGATGTTAAGTCTGCAGTTTTAATAATGTCTGCTAAACAGGCAGAGTCACAATAAGTTTTTTATTTTGTCTATTACATTTTTGTTTTCTGTTGTACCACAATTAAAGTCACCTCCCAAAAAATAGGGATAGAGGTCACTAAAAAGGTTGGATCTGTTTCATGCTAAGCACTCTCCCAGCCTTGGTTTGGAGGATTATAAATGTTGATTAAGCTAAGAGTAAACGAAACCATTTACCTTCAAGTATTAATATTCTACCAGGACATAATTCCACTAATTTATGCAAAGTAAAGTTATATGAATTAAAAGGATACCCACCCCATCTGCCTTGTCCACCCGAAGGACCAATAAGATGGCCCCATGCCAGTCTTTGGCTAAGTCAGAGACCTGATTCTTTGTAAACATCCAAGTTTCTTGTAAAAATATTATGGAAAGGTTTAAATCATGAATCAGATGAAAACTGCTCGTCTCTTCATAGTCTTTAAAAGGCTATGAGTATTTAGGTGGCCCAGGTAAAATTCAAATCCATTCTGTAGTTAAACGTCTAAACAACCTTGTACTATTTTTTTCTTCTTTTCTTTTTTTTTTCCTTGTAATCTTCTCTAGAAAGCACTACACCCTCTTGAACTGAAACCTGGGAATCTGTGTCTGCCATCTCAATTTCTGAGTCTCCCCAACAAGGGCCTCAAAGAATTTTTAGTTTCAATACTTTCTGGTTCTGAAGGCCCATGAGGTTTTATAGTCCTGTTTGATCTTCTAAGGGCTGGAGGGTTTAAAGAAACAGATGAAGTTTCTATTAATAGTCCCTGTGACTCTGTATAGCACACTCGCGCATAACAGCTCTGAGCAATTATTTTCCATTTCCTACCTTTTTAGATCTACAAGGCCAGATTCTATGATATTAGTTTTTTTTCCTGTACTGGGACTGCAGGACTCTGTGGAATTAGAATAGGGTCTGGCAAGGATATCTCTATTCCCTGGTTAACACTGGCATCCTGTGCCTTTTGGATTAAGGACTCTGAATTCCCACTTGTATTCTTATTTTGTGCAGCCCAAGGGCAGTCTTTAAAAGCATGATAATGTTCCTCACAGAGATCGCACTTAATGGGGTTAGTACAAAACATAGTGATATGCCCCACAGCTCCACAATTATCACATTTCGCTGGTCACATGTACTTGATAAATGGGTTTTCGCACTCACACCTGTAACAGGTCTCGGTTGACCGCTATAGAACACCACCCCTTATCCCTACCTAACATAAAGGAGTTAGGAATGTGTTCAATACCGCTGTTGTTTGGCGCGAGTTTAACTTTAAATTTCCACCCACCCGTCCAGAACTGTTCTGAATCTAATATTGGTTCTGGATCACTTTAGTACTCACATTTTGTGATAACCAATAAACAATGTCCTCCACATGAACCCCTTCATTCCTGAACATGACTGTGACATATTTAATCAGAGGCTTTGATAAAGGAATTACTAAAAGGGTGTCCAAAGAGGGAGAACTTTACCTGATTGTATCTATCCCAAAAAGTTCTAGTAGTGCAAGGGATCGAAAACTTACGTCGAGTTATCTTCCCTGAAATATTGATAAAGCAAAGACTTCCGAGGTGAAAATTTTAATGACTCCTTCAACAATGATTTACCCACATAATATCTGTTAGGCTTTTCCTGTAACCCTCCCTTGTATCTTATACGAACTGCATTCCTCCTAGGAGCTGCTTCCTCTTACACTGATTAAAAGGCTAGACATAAGGGGTTTCTGGGCCCTATTCTCTTCTATCATGTCTGCCTTATTCGAATTCTGTGGAAGCAAGCTATCCTTTGCAAAACAGTTTTCACATCAGTATCACCGCCTACCAACTCGTTGGAACCGGCAATTTCAACAGTAGGAACCTGTACTGCATTCCCCCGGCCTCCATTCTGGCCCATTGTTTTTAAATCCAAAGTAGTGTCCCAAGCAGTATCAGGCGTCCAAATTCCTGTTCCTAAAGATTTCCACCCTGCAGCTGCTAAGGCAGTTTGAGGGGACCAGTTGTCATCATGAACTAAAGGAGGGAATGAAGCAGGTTGTAAGACTTTATCAGTGTCAGTCTCCACAGAGTTCATGGGTTTTTAGGACCAGGTTGTTAAAGAAAAATCTGTCACCCCTTCTTGGGATCCTCCGTCGCTTGATATATGGTGGAGTCATTGGTATCTGCACCCACTGATTCACTTGTGTGAGGCTTAAAACGAAACCACTCTCCCTGTTTAGGTGAACAGTGGTAAAGTCAGAAAGTTTTGAACAGTACTTACAGGCACAGTTTGTAAATCATAGCCTTCCACGGTGCTTTTCGCTTGTATCCCTCTGCGGTGCACTGAGCAGAATCACTGCGACTTTCTCTCGCGTCGGTCCTGTAATTTTAACCCCAGTCACAAAGCTGCTTGTCTCGCCTCCAGTTCCCTACAGCTTCCACAACCTGCAACGCTAACTGCGATAGGCGTGGAACTGGGTTCCGGTGTCACGCTCTTCCGTCTTGCTAGATGCTCCATTCGCTCACCAGCCGAGATTAAAGGCACGAAACCTCTTTCAAACAAGCTCCGGGGTTCTTTGCCATCAAAGCCATTGTAAGACTCCCGACTCAGGTGCCTTAGTAAAACGAATAAATCCTGCTGGGCTATTGTATACAAATCCTTCTGGGTCCGACAGAACACTCCGTGCGGGCTGCGTGTTCACTACTTGCAAACGCCTCTCCTCCGAGACTGCATGCAACGCCACTCTCCTCCTCCTCCGGATCCGCAGTGGCCATTACTGACCCTTGCACACCCCTACCGGCCTCCCAATGCCAGCAGAGCAGGGAATTTCCCGGTGTCCTGGCCAAATTCCTCATTCACTAAAAATACCACCAACAGCTTAATCTGGTTCAAGGTCAGTTGGCATTCATCTGTATCCCCTCCCGGTCGTGCCTGAAAATAGGCAGGATTTGTCTAGTGCACTTACCGGTCAACAAAACTAACTAAAACTAAAAAACTAAGTCAGAGGCACTAGAACCCCACAGGAGCAAAGTCTTGCAGCTTATGAAGGATCAACTTTGGTGCTGCCGCCAACCATGAAGTCAGACGTACAGTAGTGATGTTGCAATATATGAGCTAGTCAGTAATCGGATTATGGCCCCACCTCCTTAGTTCTGTTTTTCCTGTTCAGTGAGCACCATGGGAACAATCTGAGTCAGTTTCTAGCTCTCCTGTCAGTGTTGCTCTCCTCAGGTCGACACCGCTTCAGTTTTTCAACACTGAATGCCTTCTGGCATCATTAACGGAACCATTTTTTCCTTCTGACCGTTTTTCTTTAGTTTGGCATTAAATTCCTTTTCTTCTCATTTTATTATTTTGGTCATCAGAATGCCAAGTTGGAAGGGCAGAAGAAGAAAAAGGCTGTGGCTCCTTGTGTCAGTTCCCTTGTGAGATCATCTCACAGCAACAGATTAGCATCCAAAGCTGGACCTGCGTGGACGGACCATAGGTGCCATGTCTGCTTCTCAATACACAGTGAACCCTTGAATTCCATGCATTGAAGGGGTCAATCACCCCCACTTTTGGAGGCAGGGGTCGCACCAGAGATGCCAAGGTGAGGTCTCTGGTCCTTCCCTTAGCCCCTTCCCAGTATCTCTAGTACTTAGGAGGACCAGAATCCTCTCTACATTCATCTTGCTGAGATGGAGATCCTGGTGGGGTCTGGTGGACAGTTGGCTTCCTCTAGGGGCCTGGCTGAGCACCCCAGTCCATAGGCCCTTCTGAGCAGCAGACACCCCCAGTAGTGAGATCAAAGCTACATGCTCGGTTTACACCAGTGGGAAGTTTGGTGTTACAGCCTGGTGTCGCTCTGGCTCCTGGTACCCCACCTGGTACCAGTGAGAGGGGGCAGCACCAGCCAGGAGACCAGATCCCTTTGGTGCTGTTCGTGGTACAAGTAGAGGGTCGGTTCCAGAGTTGTCCATGACTTGGAGTTTGAGGTGGTGTCCATCTCCTCCCTGAGCACCCTAGTGGCCTGAGGGAGAATGAGGACACCGCCATGGACCTGGGGACAGAGACAGAGACAGCGGCGATGGAACCAACCCTCAGCCCAGTTCCAAGCCTGATGCTGCTGACAGTGTCTCCCTTAGTGTCATCTCATTGCCTGGCACTAGGGCCAGCGCTGGAACCCATTCTGGTGCTACCCACAGTGCTGGATCAGGTTCTGGTGACATCCTCAGTGCCAGCTCTGGCCCTGGTACCTCTTGTGGTGTCAGGTCTGGTCCTAGCACCCATCTCTGGATCTGGCACATGGCCTGGCTTGGGGAGGGGTGCCAGATCTTCTTCAGGGGTATCTGAGTCATCAGGTCACACTGTAGGAACTTCACCATCAGTGAAGCAGGATCCACATAGAAGATTTTCCAGCAGTACAACTGGGGCTGCTGACATCATCAACCCTATAAAGGCATGAGCGGCCCCGCTCCCTCCTCAGTTCTTTCCTGCTGTTGACTCCTCTCTTCATGGGTCTCCGAGGATGCTCCATCGCAGTTCACGCCATTTTGCCTCACTTTTCTTTAGAATTGTGTTTTTGGGAATTTTTGTAGTAAAAAGATTCTTCCACCTCGTTTGTTTTGAGTCACTCAGTCCACATCTCTCTTCCGTCGCTGCAGAAAGAAGATTGCTTCTTCAGACAACCATAATCTCTGCTTCTGCTGTCTTGGGCCTGGCCATGACATTTCAGATTTTGAGCTCTGCCAAAATTCAACCTTACAATCCTCAGGCATCAGAAAAGGCTTTGAAGAAATTCCTTATGGAACAACATGTAGTCAGTTCTGGGCAGGGCTTTTCCCAGTCATCGGTGGGTTCTTTGAACTCCCAGCTCTTGAAGGCCTGAGACAAGTCCTCGGGAAAAGTCACAAAAGACTGTGACCAGAACCACTCCCCTGGTGGCATTCCGGTTCCTCGATGGCTTCTTCCTTTTCTTCCGAGGGTACCCGTCAGCTGTGGCTGCACTGAAGTCTTCTGCTGTCCAGGCCTCTGCTCCTACCAGGCCCATACCAATAGCACCTCCTCCGCTACTCAGGGAGGCCAGCCATCAACCCTCAGGTCTTTGGTCCCTCGATCAGTGGCCCTCGGGTAGTCGACCCTGGCTCCTCCACTGAGGCCTGATACTTCTCCAGGTCCTCAGATGCCAGGGCCATCAGGCTTTAAGACCCAATGGATGGTTCATCGCACCCTGCCCCAACAACCACTCTGCCTTCAACACAGCCTTCACCTGCCATCAACCTCAATACTATTTTAACTCATTTGACAATAACTCATGTGCACCAGCTAGGTACACATGGATGGTGTCTCCAGTGCCATTGGGCATTCCATTTTGTCAGTGCCAGTTCGGCCATATCACCCTGCAACCCTTAGAATGCTGTCAGTCCTTTGTTCGTCGGACCCCGAGTTTGAGAGGGTCGACATCGAAGAGAGTAGCACCCTTGACCTTATCCTTCCTGAGGAAGTGGAGGAGGAGGAACCTCTTTGTCAGACAGATCTACAGCCTCTTCAGCGAGCGAGGACTCTGTCAAGCATACTCTCAGGTCCCTGTTGAAGACCCTACCTCAGGGGTCAACCTTAACTTTTTTGCACTAGCCAGCTGGACAAGTTGATTAAAATTGCACTAGCCCACAGATGGTTGCACTAGCCCACAATAATAATAGTCAATTTTGATCAGTTATACAGGAAAAATGCAAGCCAAGAAATACTCTGATTATTGCATATTTATCCCGCTCCCACATTGCTTCCTGCCCCAGCAAAAAAAAAAAAAGACTGCAGTCTAATCACACGCAGTGTGTACCCTCATGTTTTGTTTTTACCATGTGCCCTTACTTCCTCTTTCTTCACCCACCCCGCCAAACCAGAGAATATCATAATAGCAAATGTTTAATCACACAGCTCTAGCTCTGCACACACAATAGCCAACATCATCGTGTATGTCACAAAGTCCCACCCTGACCTGCAGGGCAATGTACAGAATCGAGGAGAAAGACACTCTTATCCCCCACCCTGTGATTAACCAGAACTGCACTTCTGGAAGTTTTCTTACACTGCGAAGTGAGCCTGGGGCAGTTCTAGGATTTCTTTGGAGAGAGTTAAACAAACACAGGGGGCTGGGATGTAAGAAACTTTAACATATCTGTTTATTTATACCAGGCACAAAATATTGATTTAACATGCCTCTGCCCTAACAAAAACAGGTTTTTCATAAGTGTCCTTTCATCAGTCAAAGGGGAGCAGTATACAGGCATGATGCTTCACTGCCTCTCTTTCTATATAGGATGATCTGTGCACACCAGGAATACCTTTTTAACCTTTCAAATGATATATTTTACTAAGGTTTTGCTTTGTACCATACATGCTCCAAAGCATTGTTTTTAGGATGAAATGACTTGCTGGGTCGTACTGCATTGATGGCATTGACTGGTGTGATCCATTAAGAGGAGCTGTGAACCATACACCAGTCAGTAATGGCAGCTATGGGTCTATGGATGGCCACTTCAGATCCTAGTCTGCAGTGGTGTCCAGAGAAAGTATAGAGTGGACAGACCACCTGGCTGGGCAGACGGTGTATACATGATTGCATTCTGTCACTGCAGTGTTTGATACAGGCACTCAAAAGGTTGGGAAATGAGGCACACTGGTTTTTAATATTGTGGGACAAATCAAACACAAGTTCAGCAAACTGGAAGCTAGTTACTTAACAGCACTCTGCCATTGATCACAGCATGCACACTAGCTGAATGTCCTAACAACTGAATGATAATGACTCATATTCAGTCTTTTGTTGGATCCCCTCTTAAACTGCCAGATAATTGCAGCTCTTAATGAGCTGTTAATCACCCAGGCCACCTGGAACACTGAGGAGATTAGCAAAGGACTACAGTCTGCTAAATCAGGGACTTTTCAACTTCATTAACATCCAAGAAAAACCTGTACTAGTCCAGACAGACAAGTAGAGGGTTAGCTGCACTAGCCCTGTCCAATTTGCACTAGGTTCAGGGCTAGTAAAACAATGTTAAGGTCGAACCCTGCCCTACCTTCTTTAATATTATGAAGTAACTATCCACTGCTATGGACTTCCACTCCGAGGAAGAGTATGCCACCAGAAGAGACCTGGTGGACTTTTGGAGATCCCAGAACCTCCTCCAAAGGTCATTCCTCCCATCTTGCCAGCTCTGAGGAATGCCACCACTGTGACATGGCATCACCCTGACATAGTTCCTGCCATGTTTAGGTGAGTAGATAAGCTCTATCATGCCCCAGGACCTGCTCTATTGTGCTGCCCAACCAGAAACTGATTCTGTAGTAGCCAGAGCAGCGCATGACAGGTCCAAGGTGCCAAAACACCTTAGCACCCTCCCCCGACAGGGAATCTAGAAGGATCGACCTTTGTGGTAAGAGGGTTTATGCCTCCTCTACCCTGGGACTCCAGATTGCAATCTAATTATCCCATATGGTCAAGTATCAAAATACCATAAGGAAGAAGGGCAGGGCAGCTGCTCAGGCCCTCCCAGAGGGTTCCCAGAAACAGGGGGTCCTTAAGTCCCTCCAGGCCACCAAGGATATTAGCAAACATCTCCTCAGGGCCTTGTATGATATGTCTGACACTGATGCCAGGGCTGCTGCCACAGGTATTTGTCTTTGTGGGCAAGCCTGTTTGAGGGTATCTGGTTTTATAGCTGATGTCCAGCAAAAGGTTCTTAATGCCCTATTCAATGACTCAAAGCTTTTTCGCGGATGTCCAGGACATAATCAGTGATTTTCAGGCCTCTGGTAGGGCTGTCAAAATCTGTCCACTCGCTCTACCATACCCAGCCTAGGAACAGACAGAGGGTGTCCTTTCAGAAGTGTCCCACAAGTCTGGTGCAGGCTTCAGACTCCAGGGTAAAGGAAGGCTAGTTCAGCCTTGCCTCCCCCTCCTCCTCAGTTCCTGCTGTGAAATGGCCCAGAGGCAATGGATCAGCCCCAGCAGCCAGATCTGCCTTCACCTGACTCCTTGCCAAACCCCCTCATCAGGTCCCCAACCAAGAGGTGGCAGTCAGAGGTCAGTTCTCCCTCCATCTCAGTCAATGGAGAACTATAACTTCAGATGCTTGGCTTCTTCAGATCATAGAGGGTCACACTCTGGAGCTATTGGAACAACCCCCAGAGGCTCCTCCTATACCCTCCACCTATCCTCCAGACCAAACAGTGGTCCTTTGGGAGGATGTCCACTCCCTTCTGCAGAAAATGGCATCAAGCCAGTGCACTGTCAGTATAAGAATAGAGGTTCTATTCCAGGCTTTTCCTGTCCCCAAAAGAACTGGAGAACTGAGGCCTATTCTGGATCACACAGACCTCAACTTCTACATTCAATACAAAAAGATTTGCATGGTCACTCTGCCAGGTCTGTTGCCACTGCTGAAACAGGGCAACTGGCTGTGCTCCCTCGATATGCAGGATGCCTACTTGCATATTTCGTGTGCCCATCATACAGGCAGTTCCTCCAGTTTTTCAAGGCGAACATTACCAGTTCAGAATCTTGCCCTTTGGCTTATCCTCTGCACTGCGAGTTTTTACAAAATGTTTATCAGCAGTAGCTGCTGCCCTTAGCGAGAAGGCCTGTACATCTTCCCCTATTTGGATGACTGGCTTTTCAAGGCCCCATCCAGGGCCCAACTTCTCAGAACCCTGTAACAGATCCTCCAGTTGTTCCACTCCTGGGCAATACTGTCAAACTGCCCAAGTCCATTCTGACCCGGCTCCAAAGACTGCAGTTCATAGGGGCGATTCTGGTCTCAGCACAGTGCAGGCTTTCCTGCCACCAGGCAGAGGCGGAATGCTGTATTTCACAGGCTTCGGGTAGTGGCTCAGAGCCGTTATGTTTCCATGAGGTTTACCTGAGTCTCCTGGGCCTTATGGCCACCGCCATTACCACTGTCCCCTGGCCAGATTTCACATGCGGATGCTCAGTGGACCCTTGTGGTAGAGTGGAACAAATGCATTGACGACCTAGAGCAGCGGTGCTGGTCTCTCTTCATTCCAAAGTCCTTCAGTGGTGGCTGGAACTCCAGAACCTGTTAAGAGAGGTCCCTTCCTGATCTCTTCCCCAGCAGATCCTCACTCACGGATGCCTCTGGCTTGGGCTGGGGGCACATCTGGGTCCCTTCCAGACCCAGGTACCTGGTCCCTGATCAAGGTGTTCCTCCATATAAATGTCCTTGAGATGAGGGTGGTCCTGTATGCCATGCAGGCTTTCCAGAACTACCTTTCTCCAGGTCAGTTGTTGATTCAGTCGGACAATCTCAGTGTGGTCTACTATATCAACAGATAAGGGGAATGCTTTTGTACCCTCTCTACAAGGAAGTCATGAGAGCCAGGAGCTTTCAGCAGTTCATGTCCCAGGTGTGCTGAACACTTTGGCAGACAGCTTCAGCCTGACTCACTCCAGGATGCACGAATGGGGCTTCTGTCGTCCATCGCAGAAGACCTGTTTGACAGATGGGGTAATCCAGAGATAGTCCTTTTGCATCTCCACTCAACGCAAAACTGCCTGATTTCTGCTTGCTAGATCCAGGGCCTGGAGTTTTCTGGCAAGATGCATTGTCCCTCTCTTGGAGCAGAAGGTTTCTTTATGCCTTCTTTCCATTGTCTCTGATCCAGAGGGTGCTAATCAAGTTGCAGATGGAGGGCCAGCATGATCCTGGTAGCATCATACTGGCCATGGCAGATCGCTTTCAATTACACATATATGATTTCCATTACTGCAGCGATTAACAGTGGAACCTCTGCTCTGCCTCTGCAGGGACCTGCTGACACAGGTTCAGGGAACCCGGTCCATCCACACCTCAAGTCCCTTTGTTTGCATGCCTGGCTCCTGAGGACATAGCCATTGCCCGGTTAGGGGTTTCTCAGGAGGTGGCTGACATCCTGCTGATGGCTAGGAAACTCTCCACTAGGACCACCTACACCATGAAGTGGAAGAGGTTTGCCATCTGGGCTGCCAAGCACCATCTGGACCATTTTTCCTGCCTGGTGAATCAAATCCTGGATTACCCGATATCACTTTTGGACTCTGGCCTCCAGTATTCCTCCCTCAAAGTGCACCTTTCAGCTATTTCTGCTTTCCACGAGCTCGTGGATGCTCATCCACCATGGCTCAACCAGATGTGACCCATACTTTTCTCAGGGGCATCCTGCATCTGAAGCCTCCAATCCGTACCCTGGTCCTGGCTTGGGATTTGAATTTTGTTTTGGAGAAATTGACCCTGTTTCCATTTGAGCCAGCTGGGACTTCGTGCTATGCTTTCTTCGTAGAAAGCACTATTTTGATTGCTATTACTTTTGCTCGAAGGATTTCTGAGCTTCAGGCTCTCTGGTGTGAGGCCTTATTTGATTTTTCACAAAGACAAGAGTGTCTTTGGCATGAATCCTGAGTTCCTTCCTAAGGTGGTGTCTGGGTTTACCCTGACCCAATCTATCCACCTCCCATGTATTTTCCAGAGCATGCCAATCCAGGAGAAGCTCCATACTTTAGATGTGCACAGAATTATGAAATATTATTTGCTCCAAACTAAGCACTGCAGAAAGACAAAGCAGCTCTTTGTTTCTTTTGCCCAAGGAAGAGGGCATTCAGGTTTCCAAACAATGTTTGTTCAAATGGTTGGCCATTTGTATTGTGTTTACTACAACAAACATGGCAAATAGTTGCCAGGGGGTGAAAGCCCACTCCATGAGGGGCATTGCTACCTCTGTGGCCTGTTTCAAGGGGTCTCAGCAGCTGACATTTGCACTGCTGCCATCTGGAGTACCGTCTATACTTTGACCAAGTACTACAGTCTGGACATTGCTCCAGAGCCCAAGCAGGCTTCACCGGCTGTTCATCAGGGCTTCTGTCTTAGGCCTTAGTTCACCTATGTCCCAGACTGTACTACTATGCATGTAATTGCTTGGGACTCATTCCTATGGTGTGAACTGATGACTGAGGTACTCCTGAAGAAGATAGAACAGTTAGGTAAGAACTTACCATAACAGTAGAACTTCAAGGGATCTCAGTCATCAGATTAGCTTTCCTCTCACCATCCCCTATATGGGGTCCTCTTCTCAAACTGGCGATCTGGTGTATCCAGCCTTTTATTTTGGCCTGGGTACCTCTCTGTCTCCTTGGTCCCCCGTGGCATGAGCTTGCTTCCTTAGTCTCGGGGACTGAGGAGGGAGCAGGGCTGCTCATGCCTTTATAGGGGTTGATGATGTCAGCAGGTGACATTGGCATGGGCGGCCCCAGTTGTACTGCTGGAAGATCTTTCATGTGGATTCTGCTTCACCGATGGGGAAGTTCCTATGGTGTGACCTGATAACTGATATTCCTCGAAGATCTACTGTTACAGTAAGTTATTATGTAACTGTTCTTTCTGGTGAGGGGGAGGAGTTTTGCCACTGAGTCTGCAGCTAACCCTGTGACTAGTGCTGTGGGCAGCACTAGCCATGGTTCCAGCAGTAGCCAGTGGCTCGTTTCTACCTGGAACCAGCTGACATGGTCACTGGTAGGGATCGGGCCACCTTGTGGGACCTGTATGGCTCTGCTCTCCTCACCTAGTGGTCTCTCCCCATGGGCACCTTCTGGGTCGAACCTCTGAGACTGGTCTGGCTCCACTCGAGTGAGTTTGTCAGGCCCTCCTTCCAGGAGAGGTCCCTGAGCAGTCTCACAGCCATGGCAGAGAACCTGGAGTCACTGACTTTCTATATCCCTCCTTGTCCTCTGCCTCCCTCCCCTCCCTCCCTCCCTGCCAGATATTGTGGGTCATCTTGGGCCCATGACCTAGCAGCAATATGGAAGAATGGCCATTGTCTTCCACCAATACCATTTTCAGTCTTGGTTCCAGTTCTGGCCTGTGGCCCCAACCCCACCACTCTTCAAGTCCAGCATCTCCTCTTCTACTTCCTCCTCTGAGGAAGAGGACTTTTCATTCAGATGTCTCGCGGATTGTGAGTACTCAGCCCGTACCAGCAGTTCCTCATAGAGATATTGAAGGAGCTGAATGTGGGGTCCTTTGTTGGTCACAGTCCTGCTACTCTATCTTTGAGATTCCTGTGGATTTCAGCAATGATTCTTTCTTCATCCCTCCTTGGCCTCGTGTCTTTGAGGAGGCATCCAGGAATGTCTGGCTCCATCTTTTCCCCTTCTCCAGCCCCTAAGGTTTCTAGCACAGGTATTGCACTCCCACAAGATCTGCAGGACTATACCTCACCCCACTTTTGGGATTTTGTACTGCATATCCCCACTGGGCCTAAGCACCTTGTGTGTGACTACCCCTGAGGCTGACTATGCACAGATGAATGCCTGGGGATGGAAGTTTTACCTCAGTATGCACTATGCTGTGCACTACTGCACATCAGCCAGCTTACAACAATGCCTGTGGTCAAAGCTAGGCCTGGCCTTAGCTTCCATGCCTGACTGTGAGATAACCAGGTAAGCCATTTGCCTTTTCTGCCCAGGGCCTGGAGCTGGCGACGCACCAGTCGAGGTCATCATACGATGCCAGTGAGGTAGCTTCTAGGTTGGTAGGAACAGCAGTCTGCATTTGGCAGATAGCATGGCTTCACATTTCCTGGTTGGCACCCCTGGTCTGGCTTAGGGCGCTTAAGATTCATTTTCTCCTGCAGGGTCAGGCATGAGTTATCAGGGTGTCCTCTTGCTCCCAAGCCACGGGAGCTTCTGCCTGCCCTGACCAGTTTCAGGTCCCTCCACACCCATAAGTAGTCCCTTCCCTCAGGTGGTTCATCCCACAGAGTGCTGAGAGATATTTTCCCACTGTTTTATGGAAAGCTTGGTACTTTGACCCATTAGTGTGAGTGAAAGGTGGAGGTGGATTCCTGAAAGATATGAAAATTACATACTTACCATAATTGTTGATCTTCTAGAATATCTTCATCATTCATTCACATGCCCAGCTACCACCACCCACTCAGGTAAGAGACAGGGCCTCTGGGCAACTCACCCTGTTGTGCCTCTGCATACTGGCATGCTTTCATGCCACTCCTTCAGAAGTTGTTCCTTCCCTTCTTTGAGGTAAAATCTTTTTTTTCTTTTTATAGAGACAAATATTGGGATGTTGGTCCCCATACTGTCTTACCCCCACCTCCAAAAATGAACGTGAAGATGCTTGGGTGTATGTTTTTCCCTTTAAGCACATTGTCTCCTACTAGGGATATCTCTTAAAGTATATCCTTATTGCTGCAGTTGCAACTCACTCCACCTTGTCCATACCTCTAGATTCTGCCATGTAGCACCACCGGCTACTTGGGACAAGGTGCAGTTTTAACCTTCCTGTACTGCAGGGAGACACAGATGCAGTAGGAGTTTCTGCACTATACTTCTCAGCCTGTTGGGTTGTGTGTTATTCCTCAAATGGCTGTTGGAATTCACGTTTTCCATACTTTTCACATTCTTCATTTCCTTTTCACTGTTTTGGAGTGGCAAGAAGATAATAGTTGTGCTCCCGATCTCTGTTTGATCACATCTGCTATCTGCACCTCTGGAGTACTTTTCAGGGTCTTTATTCTGCTAGATTCCATGTCCATTTGGGAATACAAAGACTGTTGATTAAGATGGCATTCGACCATCTTATTACACAGTGGTCCCCAGGCCTTGGTGTACCAGCCAGAGCTATATGCCAGGGCTGCTGCCCATTCCTCTCCACCTCCCTGTCCAGGTGGCTGAATTAGGCTCTGGCTCTGATACCTGCTGCTGTTGTGCCACCCTTAGGCCCAACCCTTAATTCTACTAAGTTGGTTGTCGGGCTTTATGTTGTTGTTATTTTATATCCTATATCTTTTTCCTATCTCTTAGTGCTAGTAGTCTATAGTGGATCTATGACAATTTGCCTTCACATTCCCTTCCGACAATTTCGCTCCCGCATCCACTCCTCACGTCAATTTGTTCCTCCCCAAATTCACTTCCATCAATTCACTACCATCCCATCCCTGATACTGCTATATTTACATTACCCAAAAGGATGTTGGCTTAGGCAGAGATGTAGTGCTTGCCAGGCAACTATCAAAATACCTGGTCCCTGTCTCAGTCCGTGCCACATAAAACAGTACCCATAAAAGACATCCTACTAAGAAAAGAAAATGACATGAATCAGTTGATCTTTCTTTTCCCTGTGTTCTGTCATGTCAGTAACTGTCCCTAGAAAAGATTGTGTCTTTCTCCACCTCTGTGTATTCTCATCTCCTCTCCTGATGTAAAAGTGCCTATTCTAATGAGTCTTTTCATGTCCCTACAGCCCTCCTTGTGGTGTTGGTTTTGCCATACTTTTTCTGTTGTGGGTTTGTCTGCCTGTTCACCCATCAGCCTGTTTTGCTGCAGTTCTCCCTCCTCATGCCCTGCCAACTACGTGGACCTAGCAAGGGCGTCTCCATACTTGAGCAGTATGTTTTCTTCTCTCCGTTCATCAAGCAGTGCCAATCCTTTGCTATGCACTTTGCCTGTCATCAAATACTCAGTTCTTCCAGGGCTAGACTCTAGAACGGAACAAAATACTCTACTTCAACTTCTGCCCGTGTACAACAGATTGTAATAAGTGACTTACTGAACCTAACTGACCGCTAGAGAAGGAGTCTGATAAAAGTGGCCATCCAGTCCCAATATTTTTGTATGGTGGAGAGATGAAATGACAGAGAGAGCCTACTAAAACTATCAAAAGCAGCACGGTCTCTTTTATCTCTCTCTCTCACTCTCTCCCTCACTTCCAATTTTTTATGTGCCTAGTATTTTTTTTTGTCATTGTTAAAAGACAGCCTGCAAAATAAATGAAATTACCTTAGATGACCTTTCTTCTCCCTGTGTTCTGTGTTGGGTCAAACTGAGCTATGCAGAATATTAAATATGAAGACTTAACATGTTCAGTTGAAGAGCCCCTTGTCATACTAGAAGATCTAGGGGAGCTCACCAGGATGGGAGTGAATGGACGGTGAGCAGATTTGAGGAGGAAGCGAACAGACAAAGTAGTTAATTGGCGGGAGTGAAATTGTTGGAGCAATTCAAGGGAGTGAATTGTCATCTCCATCTATAGCACTCTCCTCTTTTCTCTCCCACTTGGTTCCTTTCTCTTGGCAAACAGAAATGAGGAAGGGTGAAGCCAGTGTCGGTTATGGGCTGACTCATGTGCATGATGTCACTACAACAGCTTCTTAGGCAGCGTCAGCACCAACATCAGCCTCCTCCCTAAGTTGCAAAGACTTTGCTCCCCACAGGGTCCTAGCACTTCCGGTTAGACCCATTAGTTTGGATGAATGGTGAAGATATTCTGGAAGATCAACAAGTACAGTGAGTACATAATTTTCATTTCTGATTGTCTCTGTGCATTTACTGTCTTTAAGGACTGAGTTATTAACTCTCTAGCATGTAGAGTGTGGTTCCTGATTTTTAATTATTAAATATATTTTAATTATCACATGATCAGACATGGTTATTGGACAGGGATGGATGGATGTCCACTAGATCTGGTACTGAGGCCCTTGATAGCAACCAGTAATCAATTTGTGAGCAAGTTCAGTAACACTGTGATCTGAAAGTGAGCCTTATTTTACGGTTGACGAGTGCCATGCATCCTGTAGGTTGTGTTCCTCCAATACTCCCTTCTGCCCAGGCCTTTGCTGTTTGTGAGGGGGTCCTGTAGGTATTTGAACTGTCTTCCAGTGAGTTCCTGGTAACATGGAGATCCTTCCCAGTATGAACATTTGCCCTGGGAACTGAGCTACTTTATGTAGGGCATTAAGGCGGTACATTGCTGAAGGTCTGGAAGGGAAGGTGTGCCTATTTGTGGATGATACCAAGATCTGAATCAGAGTAAACACCCAGAGGGTCAAAAGAATGAGGAGGGATCTAAGAAGGCTGGAAAAGTGGTCAAGGGTGTGACAATTTAAATTTAATGCAAAAGAAGTGCAAAGTCATGCACCTGGAGTGAAAAAACCCTGAGGAGAACTACAAGATGGGGGTGGGGATTGCTAATAGTCACCAGGGAGGAAAGGATTTAGGGATAATCATCTCAGATGATCTAAGGTGGCAAAACAATGTAACATGACTGTAGGAAGGGCCAGTGGGATGTTGGGATGTATAGGAAGGGTCATCACTAGCAGAAGGGAGGTGCTGATGCCGTTGTACAAAACACTGGTGAGGCCTCATCTAGAATACAGTATTCAGTTCTGGAGGCAGCATCTTTGCAAAGACAGAACAGATGTAGAAGTGGGTAGCCATCTGGGGAACTAGCGACCATCGAACAGTATGGTCCACAATAAACACAGCAATAGAGTCAAGCCATACAAAGGCAAAAGTACTGGACTTCAGGAGGGCTGCCTTTGCCAAAATGAGTGAGTGCCTAAGGAATGCACTAGCAAATGGGCAGGAAGGAGGGGTGGAAGAACAATGGGGAATAATAAAACTGCCATCACAGAGGTAACAAGCCTTTGTGTGAAGCAAATAAACAAAACAAACGATGTAAGAAACCACTATGGTTCTCAAAGGAGGTGGCAGTGAAGGTTCAAGAGAAAGAAAGCATTCAGAAAGTACAAGGAATCACAGAAGGAGCAGTACAGAGAATCGTATCAGTTAAAGCAAAAGGAAGCTGGGAAGGCAGTCAGAACAGCAAAGGCGAACTGGAGGAAAGATAGCAACTCAGTTAAGAAGGGGATAAAACCTTTTTAGGTACATCAGGGAGCGAAGGAAGGCTAAGGAAGGGATAGTGAGGCTTAATAAAGGGAGGGGGTGGGTAGAGGGTGACTGTGAAAAGGCAGAGATACTAAACAAATATTTTGCTCAGTATTTATAAATGAAGAGGGTGAGGTACCTAAAACAAACAACAGAAACACTCTGGATACAGAAGTTGATAACAGCCCATTTATAGAAGAAAGGGGTCTGAAAGAACTCTTAAAACTGAAGGTGGACAAAGCAGTGGGGCCTGATGGGATTCATCCCAGAATTCTAAAGAACTAAGGGTAGAACTAGTGACACCACTGACTACCCTCTTTAACAAATCATGGGAGGATGGGGTGGTACCTGAGGACTGGAGGAGGGCAGATGTAATTCCCCTTCACAAAAGTGGGAGCAGGGCAGAAGCAGGAAACTATAGACCTGTTAGTTTAACCTCAGTAATAGGGAAAATGATGGAATCACTTCTGAAGGAAAGAATTGTCAAGTACCTAGAGGTCAGAGGGCACAGGACCCAAGGAAGCATGGATTCACAGGGAAGGTCATGCCAGATGAATCTAATAGATTTCTTTGACTGGGTGACCAAAGTAGTAGATCAGGGAGGGCTGTGGACATGGTCTACCTAGACTTTAGCAAAGCATTTGACCTCATTGCAACACAAAAGATTAATATACAAGTTAGCCAGCCTGGGAGTGGGTCCCAAGATGATAGCCTGGGTAAAGAATTGGCTGGAGAATAGGACACAGTAATAGTAAATGAAGTCCACTCTGAAGAAAGTGGGGTTACTAGTGGGTGCCACAGGGTTCAGTATTAGGACGGTCCTCTTCAATATCTTTGTGGCTACATTGCAGAGGGACTGGAAGAAAAAGTATGTCTCTTTGCAGATGACACAAAGATCTGCAACAGAGTTGATGCATAAGGTGGGTGGAAAGGATGAGAAGGGACTTGACAAGGTTAGAGGAATGGTCAAATGTATGGCAGCTTAGATTTAATGCTAAGAAGTGCAAGGTAATGCACCTGGGAAACAAAACCCAGGGAAGAGTACACAATGGGGGTGAGATACTAACAATGAAAAAATGGAACGGACCTGGGGGTAGTCATATCAGATGACTTAAAGGTGGGCAAGCAATGTGAGAGGGCAGTAAGGAGGGCTGGGAGGATACTGGGATGCATAGGGAAAGGCATCACCAGTAGAAAACAGGAAGTTGTTATCCCTCTGTACAGACAGCTGGTGAGACCCCATCTGGAGTACTGTATGCAGTTCTGGAGGCCCAATCTCTGCAAGGACATAGACAAGATGGAAGCTGTCTGAGGAGGGCATTCAAATGGTGCAGGGTCTGCACCGGAAAACATATATGAAGAGAGACTAAAGGAGCTTAATATGTATAGCCTCGAGGAAAGGAGGGAGAGGGGAACATGATAGAAACTTTCAAGTACCTCAAGGAATCAACAAAGTCCAAGAGGGTAGCATCTTTCAGAAAAAGAGGTGTGCAAGAACAAGGGGCACAATTTGAAGATAGAGGTGGCAGCTCAGAGGTAATGTAAGTATTTTTTTCACAGAGAGGGTTGTGGATGCATGGAATGGCCTTCGGAGGAAGTTGTGGAGTCAAAACAGTGGTTGAATTCAAGCATGTATGGGACAGCCATAAGGCAATTCTAGGGGTGGGGTAGAAAGAAGTAGGCTGCTGGTTAACTAGGATCTGCAGCTTATCCATTAGGTAGGAATGGGCAGACTGGGTGGGCAAGCAGTCCTTATCTGCCATCAAATTCTATGTTTCTATGTTTCTATGAGGCAGTCCAGAGAAGGGCAACTAAGATGGTGCATGGTTTGCACCAGAAAACATATGAGAATAGATTTAAAAAGCCCTCAATATGTATACACTTGACCTTCAAGTATCTTAAAGGCTTGAACAAAGTGCAGGTGGTGACATATTTCAGTACAAGAGCTGTACAAGGACTAGGGCACAATATGAGATTGAGGGAGCAGGATAAGGGAAGTGTAAGGTAGGTAGTTTTTCTTCATGGAGAGGGTGGTAAATGCTTGGAATAGCCTACTGCATGGAAGTGGTGGGTGCTAACACAGTTGGGGATTCAAACATGCATGGGATAGACATAATTGAACCCTAGATGGGGGAGAAAGGCAATAGCCAATGACCAAGTAGGATCAACGGCTGCTGATGTAGGAATAATACGGGCAGACTAGGTGGGCTTAGCGGTCCTTATCTGCTGTCAACTACTATGTTACTATGTAAGGAGGTTGGGGTGGTTTGTGTTAGGCCCATAAACATTTTGGAGTAATAGTCTCTGATTGTTCAGTTCAGTCGCCACTGGTATGGCTGTTCGCTTTGGTACTGCCATTGTTCTAGCATCTTGAATCTGCATTTCATGTGTACCAGGATAGCAACTCCTCCTCGACGCTTGCTAGCACCTGCTCCCATGAACCTCTCACGCAATCTTTTAAGTGTTTGGACTTCTGTTTGGGTTAGGTGGGTCTCTTGTAAGTAAGCTACTTGGGCTTCATGCCTTTCTAATTGCGATAACACCAGTTGTTGTTTATTATGATCCTGAAGTGTTTTACATTCCACGTTATCATTGTAATTTTCTCATCCTCCATTTTCCTGTCTGATCTCTAGTTTCATTTTCCCTTGTTACTTTTTCAACCTTAGCTTGTCTCTGCTTTTATCTCTTAATCTGTCCGTCATGACCAGGGTCGTATGCTCCAGGGCATGAACTGCCCTTCCCAAATGTTGCCTTCAGTGTATGGGTTGTTATGGTTAGTAACTGTTTGTCTGCATTCTATTGTTAAGCTTCAAATTATAAGGAAGGTCTAATGGAAATTGAACTGTTTACATCAGAGCTGGGGCTGTGTCTAGGGCACTCCATCCTCCCTCCCATTCTCCTTCATATCTAAGAATCATGCTAAGGAGAAGTGGGAGCGATAAGGCTGGTATACTCATGTTGCTCCTAGAACTAGTAATAACTTAATGCTGGACCAGTCAATAAAAGGTTATCTAATTTTATCTAATTTGTGTTTGAATTCCGTCATGATTGGTGGAGATTATGTCTAGGGGAGTGAGTTCCATGGATTTACCATATGCTGGGTAAAGAAGTACTTCTGAGAGCTCGTCCCTTCAATTGTAGAGAATGTCCTCTAGCATTATTTGTTGTTTGTTTAAAGTTAAAATTTAATTCCATCAAGAGGTATGGGTCTTGCATAAATGAAACATCATAAGCAAGTCTCCTCTAGGCGATGCTGCTCTAAATTAATCAAATTAAGATAATCTAGTCTAGATTTGCAAGATAAATTGTATATCCTATATATTGATATGGTGGCTTTTCTTAAAATTCTTTCAATCTGATCAATATCCTTGCACTTTTACAGACACCAAACTGGGGATGGTAATCAAGATGAGGCCACACATACACTCTATAACAAGGGAATATTACATCAGTATTTCTTGATGTTATGTGCCTTTTAATGGCCCATAGCGCTCTGTTTGCACACGTGATAGAAAAGGATGACTGGGGACTGAGGTTAATTTTGTTGTCTATAACTATTCCCTAGGTCCATCTCATCACAGGTCTGTGATAACAGATTACCACAAAGTGTAAATCGGTTGTCTTCCATTCTTGCGATCTAGGTGCATTACTTCCATTTTCTGTATTAAAACTCATTCCCCATTTGGAAATCCAAGTTGTTAGTTTGTCATGGTCGTAACAAATTAGCATGCAATCTGCCTAAATCAGGCATTTGCCCCTCACCCCCAGTTTCTTTTCATCTGCATATTTACTCACCCATGATGTCAGATTTCTAGTAAAATCAGAAACAAGAATTGTTGTGCAATCTGTCTGTAACAAGGAAATTGTTGTACTTTTTTTTCTGGATAACTTCTATGTACACCTCTATACCCGGTTGCACCTGGAAATGAACCTCAGCTCAGTGTGCCTTTCCTGGTCACAAAATTTTAAATACAAAATAAAAAAAAAAAATGAAATATGTTAAAAGTATCGGCTCCAGGACTGATCTCGATGGTACACCTCTGGTCACTTTATGGCTAGTAGAGGTGTGCCCACTGATTATTAAACGCCGATCTCTGTTGTTGAGCCAATCCACTATCCATTTTGTGAGTCTATTATTAATATTTTATTTTGACAACTTAAGAATAATAGCAAATGAGGAAGTGAAGGTATGTAATATCTTCTTACACCTAGATCTAAGGAGCTGCTAACCTCAGAAACACATTGTAACACAGGATTTTCCAGGTGTAAATCTATGTTGTTCCATATCGACATTAATAGAAGAAATATGATTTTTGTAAAACCTTTGAGAAGTTTTCCTGATTTAAGTGAGGCTTATCAGCCTATTGTTATTAGATCAGACTTGACTCCTTTTTACATTGCTTGTGCTTGTGCAAGAAACGTTTTGCTACAGAGAACAGCATTTCAGAGATGTGCCACTGATTAGCCCAATGCAGGTCAAGCTTGCTTGTACTCATCCTTGACAGATCAATGATCATGCAAGCTAAAGTATGACAGTGGTTCACAGTTTAAGGGTGGAAAATTTGTGAGTTGAAATGAATGAAGGCCCAATGAGAGAGAGCACTTCATCCATTTCTACTTGTAACTGCCTCCTCTCACCTTCGCTACCCATTTTCCTTGCTGTCTGTCCCCCTACCCCACACACACCTTTTGGCTTGTCTCTTCTCCAAACAAATGAGTGCCTCCCCACTAACCAACCCATACCACCGGGCTTAAACTGTTACAGTTGCCCTTCCCTTGATTAGTATCTGTTTTCCTATGCTGCTGCATGTTAGGGTTTCGCTTTCCTGGTCAGAGTAAAAGCAGCAGAGTGTGGATACAGTTTCTCCTTCACCACAATCAGGTAAACAGAGAATCAGGCCCGGTCTTCAAATTGTCCCCATTTAGCAGAGAAGTGATTTTTGTGTTTTTTTTTAAAGTCAACCCTGCTTGTATTTAATCAGATTACGGACCCATCTCTGTCAGTTCTGTCTGTCAGCCATTCTTCTTTCTTCCTGATACTGGTCCCCACCTGCAGAATCCTAGCTTCCAGCTGTCCCCCAGTATTGATTTTCTGTCCTCATAAGTTTTAGCATCGGTTTACCTATGCTGCTGTGTGTTAGGTTTTGTTTCCAGTCAGAGTGAAAATGGCAGAACACAGATACAGTTCTCTTCACCACAATCAGGTAAATGGAGAATCAAGGGGTATATGGTATACTGAAAGTAACGCTGACCTGAGTAATCGAGAGCGGGATGCAGGGTGTTATTGCATTAATCCCAATGCTTTGCTATGGAGGGCTCTACATTTTAAGATAAGAAGTGGCTGATATGGAGAGCCCAGAAGAAGAAGGAATTAAAATGGGATGAGACCCACATTTCAGCCTTCTGAACTTTTCCTAAAAAAAAAAAAAAAGACAGTTTCACTAGTTTCAGCTGCCACTCCAGCAGCAGGTCTCCTCCCTCAGTCTCCAATGCCGACAGTCTATATGAATATTTGAGCAGTGTGCTGCGCAACACCTCTCCCTCTGCAAACACTCACTAAATCCTCCTTCCATCTATATTATGGAAAGGGATTGAGGCATATTTCCTATTCGATCAGTCGTGGGGACCCAGCATTATGGAATTGGGGTTAAGGGCATATTTCATATTTGATCGGAATCGAGCATGGGAGAGGTAGACCCTGCACTATGGGAAAGGTGTTAGGGATGATTGTTTTCTGATTGAGGATTGGGTATGGGAGGGTGACCTTGCACTATGGAAAAGAGGTTGGGATGATTTTTTCAATTGGGGACCGGGCATGGGATGGGGACCACTGCACTATGGAATGGAATTGGTGTTGGTTTTCAGTTCAGTCAGATTGGGGATGGGTGGAGGGTGCCACTACACTATGTCAAATGATCGGGTAGGTATTACATCTCGATTGGGGTTCAGGGATGGGAGGAGTACCACAGGTCTACAGGGTCTGCCAGGGTTTGTGTATGTTTCCTTGGCTCAGGGCTGGCTCCAGCACATTCAGCCGCATGAGGCCTGCTAATGAGCTCTTAATGAGCTTTCATGGGGCCGGGTTGTGCCATGCATGCCAAATAAGCTCATTAGCATATTTTTGCTGAATATCACCCTTGGGGACCAACGATCTGAGTATGCCTACACATTTCCCCATTGGCGGTCTTCAACCCTGAACCCTGGATGCACTGCACCAAATATGGAGGCCTATATTGTGTCATGCATTCAGTGTCCCAATTTTTTAGGTAGGGTATTTCATTGCACCGCTATCCGCTGGTTTTGAATATGGGGGCTTCATCTCTTACAGATTCCAGTTCCCATCGAGATCAATTGTCAAGCTGGCAAGCCTTAAGTTGTTGTACCTGAATTGGTTCTCCTGCATACTGCTTACAAAATAGGCAAGTAGAAAAGTTTATATAAGAAAAATAAAATGATTAAAAGTTAAAGAAGCATTGTAAAATCATTTTCAGGGCAATTTTGGCGAAGTAGTCCTTCGGTAGTTGCCAGTAGAGGATACTGCTGCTAGAGGGTGACTGTTGCTAGGACTGTTTGTATTTATTTATTTAATTCATGAGGAAAAGACTGTATTGAGCAAGCTTATTTACAAGAAGGTCCTGGATTGATAGTGTACAGAGTTGAAAGAAATGGTACAGGGTACAAAGGTATGCAAGACAGTGATATTCATAAAAGAAGTACACTCAGTTGAATTCATATCTCTAACAATTGTGTATAGACTGTAAGGAATATAGTATATGGCAGAATATACAAAAGTAATAAGTTCATTGGATTCAACAGCTAATAGAGACCCCAGTAGAGGATTGTACCATACAATTGGTTACTAATCGGATGACCATAGGAATAACTGAAATATAATATAGTCACACAAGAACAGGCCTCAATATATAATTTTTCGATGAGCACCTTGAAGGTGTTGGGTTTATAGAACAGCCTTTTTCTTTAAAGAAATGATAACTTTCTTTCTTTAAAAGTTTTGTTTGTACCTTTAGTGAGTGGGGTCTGGCTGTGGATATGGTTGGCAAACTTAATGAGGATAGGAATGGCTCTGAGAGTGAGGTCAGGAAAGTCAGTGACTGCAGTCATTTAGACTGTTGTATACTCAGATGTTGCTTCCAGGACTCTGTTCTACCTTCCAAAGAGAAATGGCGGCAGCTCCGTACCGCCACGCTGCATGAGAGGAGAGGCACTTTCTTCCTTTCTTGTACCACAGATGAACTGTACTGCTCCTGTCGCTTCACAGGTGCCACTAATTATTCCTGTCAGTTCAGTCACTCAACACTCCCACCTCCTTTGTCCATCCAGTCACCTTAGGGCTAGCTTGTGGCACCAACCGCTGATTGAAAAGAAGAGAAAATGTTACAAAATCAGTGTTGCTATACTGTTGCCAGTCTGTACAAATCTGATCAATATATAAGCAAGCAACGCTTGGCATTGACAAATGCTTTTTATAAATTGGTGTAACATTCACCTTTTTTCCAGTCAGCTGGAACCCTCCATTATTCAGAGAGGCTTCATATATCATCTTAAGTGGCACAATAGTACTACCACGGGTCATTTTAAGAATTGTGGCTGTTATGTTATCAGAGCAGGAGCAGAGTCTTTTTTAGTTTGTCTATGCTGTTTATGATTTCTCTGCAGATGTGGAAATGACCAGCGTAGTCAAGTACATTTATCAAGGGAACCTGCTTAGCATTTCTTAAAAGGATCTACAAAAATTGGAGTTAAAGGCATTTGCTATCTCAAGTGGGTCAGAAATAATATAATTATTAATGGAAACAGGACCCAGCAGTTTGTCTTTGACTTTTTAAGGAGTTAATACAACTATAAAAGGCCTTGCTATTTGACTTATTCACCTCTTTTACAAACTTAACTCCATCTCGCTTGGCTTTTTTTTTATTGCAGATATAGTTTTTTTTCAATAAGGATTTACATTTAGCCCATAGATATGTAGAGTTATGTTTAAAATGGTTTTATAGGCTTTGTTCTTCTTCTTTTTTAAGGTTTTAACTTTGTATGATAAC
Organism: Neoceratodus forsteri; assembly: GCA_016271365.2. NCBI lineage: Eukaryota > Metazoa > Chordata > Ceratodontiformes > Ceratodontidae > Neoceratodus > Neoceratodus forsteri. The sequence continues at coordinate 645,514,770 of CM028133.1, read as the reverse complement.
CATTTAGGCCTCAATTCACTTACAGTATATTTCCTTATTTTGAAAATATATGTATTATAAATCGTGAGTAATGTGTTCTTAAATTCAACCCACATTTCATATATTTCTATCGTGTTATTTTTTTATACCAACTAATCCTATCTAGTTCAGTATTTATACTTTTAACACCTGTCTTTGAATGTAAAAATATTTTTGTTACTCCTGTCACCTTTTGCTTATGAATGTCAAAATTAAACAGAATGGAGTTATAGAAACATAGAAACATAGACTTTGATGGCAGATAAGGACTGCTTGGCCCACCTAGTCTGCCCATTATGACCACTGTTGGCATGGGTGGGAACCAATGTGGCATGAATTTATATTAATTGCACTGGAACTTATAAATAAGAATAAAATGTTTTTACCTCTGGTAGGATTATGTACATGTTACATTAGTCCATACGACTCAATAAATGAAAGGAGTTTTTTTCTTCAATGGTTGAAGTAGTATTTTCCTCCAATCAACATCTCTATGGTTAAAAGTCACCCAACAACAATATGTCACCCATTTCAGTTGCTCTTTCTATTTCAGTCATCATGTCCTGTGATGTGTCTATGGTAGCATCAGGTGGCCTGTAAATTGTAATTATAATTAGCGAAGTACATGTTGTGGTTAGCTTGGACCAGATTGTCTCTATGACAGGGTTACTTTTAATTTTGCTGGATATGTCAAAAGCTTTTAACCTTTCATGTATAAATAAAGCCTACCTCCACCACATCTGTCGGTCTGTCAAAATTAAAAGGGTTATATCCAGGTATAGATTTTCCCCAGTTGACTATTGTCCCACCAGGTTCCAGTAACTGCTATGATATAGAATTGTTCTACCTCACTGTGTACAATTAACTTGTCCATCTTATTGATTAAGCATCTTGCATTTAGAGAATACATCTAACTTGCCTATAAGCTGAAAATGCCTATTCCATAGGTTTGTTTGTTATTAATAATAGACTTATTGCTCCTTTGCAGATTGAAAGTTGCCCCATCATCCATTAGTTTAAATTAACCATGGTTAAGTGATCTAGTATTTGTTTACCCAGTTGTCCAGCCCCTCTTTTGTTAAGGTGTAGACCAATAGTTCTTAGACTTTGTCACAGTGAGCCTCCCAAATCTATGGAAAAGATTTTGAGCCTCCCCAAAACTGAAATAATCTTGGGCCTCCCAAAGAAAAATAACATACTGTTTTTGCGCAGTACACCATGAATATATTGAAACCCTTTGAGTACTTGGCTCACATTCAGTTCTTTGTCTTATACTGAAGTGAAACCTTTGAAAAAGAGCTCCTGTGCTCAAAGGTGTTATTTGAATAACAAATAAAATAAACAAATATTGTTATTCAGCTTATTACTTTGCTCCTTACTGCTATTGTTTTAGCACTTCTACGCCGCTTAACCCCTTGTATTTGGGCTGTTCTGCCATCAGGCTACAAATTGATCAATTGCCACCACTCATTATTAGTTTATTGTTCATATTTATTTGCACTATTGTTTACTGTGTATTTCTTGATTGTTTTGCAGTTACCTTTTCAAATGTATTCACTCCTTCCTTCCCTAGGTACATCTGAGATGAGCCTTGGCTCATTCACCTTCCCTTGTCACCTATTAGTAAATAAATACATTAAATTCTCCTACTACTATCCTCTTTCAGTTTGCTTCATCTCTTCACACAAAATATACAAAACTAAAAATTTAAATACAGCACTTTTTCAAACTTGCTTGAGCCTCCCCTGGAACAGGTTGGGGCCTCCCAGGAGGCTGGCCTCACCATTTGAGAACCCCTGGTGTAGACGATCTGTAGCATTTACATAGCTGGCTAGTGAAGGCCACACTGTTGTCTATGAAAGCAATACTGTCATGACTACACCAGTTAGATAACTAGTATTAATAGGCTTGATTGTGTGGTTTTTTCAATGCATGCCCTTGGTTCAAATAGGATTCCCAATAAGTCTACTCTGCACCCTTTTGATTAAAGATGATTACCCAGGATCAAAAGCTCAGAGTTACAGGCCAAGACCCACCCACACAGCATTGTTTAGAGTGATGTCATTCCGCTCAGAGTGGGGAAGGAAGTTGCTGCTGTCTTCTGTTATATTTCTTCCTGCCAGTATTACCACTGTGTATTTCCATGGCATTACTACTCTGAGACTGCTTTGGGTATGTAGCCTGCTTGGCATATAGCCAGTTTTGAAGCAACAGGAGGGTTAGCAATTCCCCTACATGCAGTCTGGGGTTTGACACCACCCACTAAAAGGCTGTCTCAGGATGCTGTAGTGTGCAAGGCCCAATTCACCAACCCCTTCCCTGCCCCAGGGTCTCCCCATACCCCGCGGGAATGGACTGCACTATAATATGCTGCCTTGGCCTGGATCTTACTTCGAGGGGTTTTGCAGCAGGCAACACCAGTAGGACTGAAGTTGCCAGGTGACTGGACCACACAGAAAACTCAGAGCTAGCAGTTTATCATGGGAATACCTATCCTATAAAGGGCAGTCCTCCAGCCCTACCTCAGTTCTTTTCCCACTGTCAGCCGTGCATCTTGGACCTCCACAGATGCCTGCTTCAGTCAACGCCATTTTATTTGCATTTACCTGTGATTTTTTCCTTTTTCTCTTATAGTATTAACATTGATTTTGAGTGTTTCCTCCATTTTGTTTATGTCTTCTTCTCAGCCTCATTTCCGACCAGCCTATGAAGTGTGCCTGCAGCAAGCAGATACCTGCCAAAGATGGTCACTCTTCCTGCCTGCTCTGCTTAGGCCCCAGCCATGACACTGAGGGCCTGCCAGCACTGCCAGGACTTCAAGCAGGCCACATGGGCGTTGTGAGGCCCTTTAAAGCTGTGCTTCAGCAAAAGTGGCCAGATGGAGAAGAAGATTCAGGCTAAAAGCTCTTCCAGTCCCTGGCTCAGTCTTCTGGGGCAACGCTCTTCTTCTTCCTCCCAAAAGGAGAAGAAGTCTATCAGAAGCATAAGCACTGGGAACATCCTCGGTCAGCCTCTCGCTCATAGTCACCCACACAGACTGGCTTCCGCCTCTGGGTCTTCCTCCCATGTGGGGTCAGCCCCTCCTTCTTCAGCAGACCTCACTCTCTCCTGATTGCCAGGGTACAGTCGCTGCCTTAATTTCCATTACAGGTGGTGGCTCCTATGTGCAGCGGACTTTGTCCCTGCCTTCCAGCCTCTGATGCTCAGGCCTTAGCTCCCACAGGTCCTCAGCCAGGTGGCTTGACTGGGGTTGGAGCTTCCAGTGGTGGGTCTTCACCCATTGCTCCCCCAAGTCAAGCGTTGCTTAGTCAGTCCCCGACTCTGGGGCGGTGCTAGCCCTTCCAGGAAAAGCCTGGAGCAAGTGCCTGCCTCTTCCTCTACACAGGCAATGCCTCTGCCTCTGCCCCAGGGAATTCCCTCCCACAGGCACCAGCCTTGCCTCTGGGACCAGCATCGGCTACTTCACTGGACTGATGCCAGCCTTCACCTGTTGGGCCAGCACTAGCTATACTGATGCCTCCACTGATGACTCCTCAACCGCTGTCACCTCAGCTCCAGCCTGTACCACAACTGATGCCCACTGACCTCCCAGGAACCCCAGCCAGCCTGCTGTACCAACGCCAGGGTACCCTATGCTAGCTTCTCCACCAACGCACTCTGCACCTCCTCCTCAAATATCGTAGCCACCCCTACAATCCTCCTCAACCAGTGGAGTATAATGCCCTATTTATGGCCTGGTGGACCTTTATGCAAAACAAGGACACACCCAGGTGGCCTTCTCCTCCTCCTCCTTCTCTCCGGGACCCCTCCTTGGGACCCAGACCAGACAGGACCTAGCAACCCCTGCTCCACAGAAGTTTCTGGGGGTCACATGGGGACCTCTGATGAGCATATGGATGACCGTCACCCTCAGGCGCCAGTCCCGGACAGCGATCAGTTTGGGGACAATGCCTTCTCTTCCTCCTCAGAGTCATTGGAGGATTCAAGGGCTCCTTTGATGGTCAGAAGCCTCCTATGGAGACCCTCATGTCTCCCCTGATGATCCTCTTTTCTTAATGTGATGTGTCATATCCAGTCCCTTACTGGATGGGAGACATAGCAGCTTGACCAAAATCACTATTGTCTGGTTATTTACCTCTGGAAGAAGGAGACCCTCCTTCGGTGGTGCCTCCTCTAATCAATTAGCATGATGATATTACTAAGGCGGCATGGAACCACCCTCATCCACCTGGCCTTAGTCAAAAAGGCAGATCGCTTTATCATGTGCTGGTGGGTAAACCTTGTTTTGTCGAAGCACCCCATGGTGGACTAAGTGATCATGAACACAGCCCATGACAGCAATTAAGAAGCCCAAACACCTTAGCACCCACCCTCTGGACAAGGAATCTCACCATCTGGACCAATTATAATGACCAGGTATATTCCTCTGCCACACTTCCCATTTGGGTCCTTAACTATCTGGCCCATATGGTACAGCACCAGAATGCCCTCTGAGATCAGGTGAGGGATCGGTTCTAAGCCTCCTGAAAATCCCACTAAAACGCAGTTGGCCCAACTCTTAAAATCTGGATCAGACTTGGGCAACCATGTGCTGAGGGTGGCATATGACACTGTCGATGCTTCTGGGTGTGGGGTGGCAGCAGGGATCTGCATTTGCCACCATTCATGGCTCAAGGTGTCTGGTTTTGCACTTGATGTTCAGGCCAGAATCATGGATGCCCTTTCTGGGGTTCTGTTTGTTTTGGAGAGATGCCCATTATATCATCTCCAACCTTCAGGAATCGGGCAGGGCCTGAAGTCGGTACATTCCATGTACCGATCCCAATCATGGTCTTCCCAACATCAGTCCTTTGCCGATCCTCTCACCAACGCTCTAAGGGCCAGCAGTTGAAATGATCCTTACATAAGGCAAACACCCTGCCAGTCAAAGCAGCTGCCCCTAGGGCCCCAGAGCAGCCACAGCCACCTGCCCACCTCCGGTTCCATGGCTCGATTTCTTGCTCGACCTCCTCCAAGTAGAGGTCTTGGAGAGGTGGTCGGGGTTGATTCTCCTATACCTAGACTGGTGGCACACAGTTAAAGTAACAACATGTCTGTGGTATACTACATCAACAAACAGGGAGCACTTATTTCTACCTCTTTGTCAGAAAGCCATGAAAGTCTGGTATTGGGCCATTGAGCATGTCCTGGAACTCTCAGCCATCCATGTTCCAGACATCCAAAATGCCCTGCCAACAGTCTAAGCTGGTCCAGGTTGAGGATGCATGAGTGGGAACTCCTGTCCTCAGTGGTCAAAGACCTCTTCCACAGGTGGGGATGTCCAGAGTTGGACCTTTTGCATCCCCACTCAGCACAAAACTGCCACTTTTCTGCTCGCTTGATCCAGGGCCTAAAGTTTTCTGGTGCAACACGTTGTCCCTGTGGAAGGGTGTGGATAATGAATAACACCAACAACAATATAGGCTTAAAACACACAGGTGTGGAAATTTTATTTTATCAGAATAGTGAAAAGAATAAACTAAAGTAAAAATAAAAATAGCTCTTCCGGAGCTCAGTACTACCACCTGTAGCCCTTTCCACAGAGTAGATCACTTTCAAGGCTGAGATCTATCTACTTCTGTGACTTTTACTGGACCATACATTGGCTGGCACAGGTCCTCCTGGTTCTCTCTCAAGGCTGATCTGAGGAACTACAGAGAAGGAGGTTCTTATATTGTTTGGTCTGATCACCTGATCTGCCCCTATTCTAATACAGGTAAAATTTCTTCTCTAATACAAACAGTTCGGATCAGTGTGACCCATTATTCATTATATTAGTAATTCAGGAAAATAACTTCATAAGCATGCATTTCTAACAAGAGTATAACCCATAGAATTTACGTCCTGAATACATAAGTGGAAGCTAATGAGTCTAAACTCCTCCCTTTTTGAGATTGGCAGTAGGGATTCAGATAAATAAACTGCATAATAAGGCCGCTGGCTCCTAGAGGAGGAAGGTATAGCTAGCTGTGCTCAGCAGGTAAGAATGGGAGCTTTCCACTTTATTCATTTTATCCAGCCACCTTATGTTAAGAAAACTGCTTACTGTAGCAAAAAGAACCCTGTAACATCTTTGTATCAGTGGACTGTACTGCTAGGAAGGCAAAGAAACATTCATATGCCTCTGCAGTGTAAACATTTATTTCTTGCTTGTAGAGGTACTATTTTAATATGTACAGGGCACCAGGAGTACAGTCATGTTGTACATACATTTTCTGCACTGAACGGCAACTTTTCCAGGTGGAGCAGCTTCTGAAAAGGTCTATGCTGAAAGTAAATCCGCTCTGTCTCTGCTGCAGTCAGAGCCTGTACTTAGTGTGCAGCTCCTGTATACTTAATACAGCTCTCTCACTAACAAAACCAGGCTCTTTTATTTTATTAACAAAGAAAAAATACTACAAAGGAGTTATCCTCCTGCAAACTCCTCGAGAAGCAATTGCATGCAGGAGGTAATTTCACCAGCTGTTTCTGCCAGTTTCAGCAGTTCTCTGACACAGCTGGACATTCCTTAATGCTGGAGCGGCTTCTGGCAAAGCAAATGGGGAAACTGAAGCTGCTCCACATTCAGGTCAACAATTTGTACAGTAAATTTTAACCAACCTCTGCATATACAGTAAATTCAAGCAGAGACTTTTAGTTTTGCTCCGTATCCATCCGTCTCTTACATTTTTTCAGAGAGGCAAGTTTGCTCCTGTATCCAGTCTCTTACATTTTTTCGAGAGGCAACTGGGGAACTATTTTTTTCATGGAGATGCTTTTTACTAAAAGAAAAGTAAGGAAAGCCGCTCCATTTCATAGCACCTAACAACTAAAATATAGGGGTGCTTTTATTCCAGGCTCACAAATTAATGCTCTCAGTCTCTACTTTACTTCATTTTATTTAATGCAATATTATTTAACACAGCAACACTGGTTAAAGGCAGAGCGGCTTACAAATCGAAACAAGGAAAGTGCATGTCTTTCAATTTATCAATACGCCCATGAAATGGGACATTTCTTTTTTCTGCAATTTAAACTTTATTGCATTTTCAATAATACAACAAAACCACAATGCAATACAACATCAGAAAACACAACTAAGAAATAGGAATTGATACAAATCTCAATCAACATTAAGCTAAGAATACCCCCAAAAGACCTCCCCAAATCCCTCCTCCTTCCCCAAAGTACACCAGGAAGCACAACTCTGCTAAAATGACAGAGGAAAATGTAAAACAATTATCTATTTACTGGATGCCCAAGTGGAGTAAATGGAGCCAAAATCTGAGAGAGAGAGAGACATGTTAGGATTCATGTAGGTCAGCTAAGATGGACAATAGGGCATAGAGCATGTCCCACCTGGTTCTATAACACTGAGACCTGCCCAGCAGTGTGCGATCTGTTTTCCATCTCGGCCAACAAAATTTCTTAATGCCATTCCTTAAATGTTGAAATGGCATCATCCAGCCAATGCCGACAGATAATTAACTTCACTGTTATAGCAATCAAGGACATGTAGGCTTGGTGGGTCCAAAGCCCTCTGGGAAGAGTCCCATAAGACATATTAGTGGACACTTTATCAACTTGTCCCACAATTCCTAATGCACATCTGCCTTAACTTTATTTATTTATATGTGCATATATTTATTCTGGCACTATAGTACTTTTGCACCACACAGAGATGGAAAAGGATATAAACACTTCAAGGAAAAGGATAGTGAGAGGAGAGAATGCCTAGTAGGTGGCCAACCTACCGAGGCAGGAAATGTGAAATAATAGAATAGGTTATTGCTGCTGCAGCAGACGATAAAGGAGGAAAAGGAGAGGATAGGAAATATGTCTCTTGGTGCTCTATTACTCCCATGGAGGGTGCAGCTCTATCACAATCCCTCTCTTGAAAGGGAGGTTCCTGTACTTCTTCCTACCTTCCCACTCCTGCAGAGGGTTCTCCACAAGCTTCAATCAGAGGGCAGAGATGATTCTCATAGCTTGCTACTGGCTGCATCATATTTAGTTCCCTGCTGCAGCAGCTGGCAGCATAACATCCAGCACCCTTGCCCCTGTGTACCTAGGAACAGGGCACCCTGGTCCATCCAGACCTCAAGTGTCTGCATCTCCATACATGGCTCCTGCAGCCTTAGCTATCACCCACTTTGGAGTTTCTTCCTGGATTGCTGATGTCTTGATGGTTGCCAGGGAAGCCTTCCACAAGAGCCACCTATGCCATGAGAGTGGAAGTGCTTCTCCATATGGGCCACCGCTCATCACCTGGATCCCTTCACCTGCCTGATGAATCTGATTCTGAGTACCTCCCTTCAGACTCTGATCTGAGGTACTCTTAGCTTAAGGTGCACCTTTCCAATATCTCTGTGTACCATGCACCTATTGAGGACAAAGCTGTTGTCCAGCTGAAGGCCTCCTGTGCATTCTTGTGGGTATCCTACATTTGAAGACACCCATTTGGGACCCTGTCCCTCCATGGGACCTTCTTTTATTTTGGAAAAGCTCACTCTGCCTCCCTTTGAGATGGCCGTGAGTTGCAAGCTGTGCTTTCTGTCATGGAAAATGTTATTTTTAGTTGCTGTTACTTCCACTCGAAGGATTTCCAGCTTCAGGCTCTGATGTGTATAGAGCCATACTTAGTTTTTCACAAAGACAGTGTGTCTTTGTGTACTAATCCTAAATTTCTGCCTAAGGTGGTGTCTGAGTTCACACTAAATCAATCCATCCACCTGCCTGTTTATTTCCCTGAATGTTCTAATCAGGGGAGGCCTTACTGCATACTTTGATGTTCATAGGGTGCTCCATTATTATATGAATCGCACCCAACTGGTTAGAAAGACTGATCAGTTGTTTATTTCATTTGCTTCCAAAGAGAAGGGCACCTGTTTCGAAACAATGTTTGTCAAAATGGTTGACAAATTGCATTGTGTACTGTTACCATAAGTACAACAAGCCCTTGCCTGGGGCAGTCAAGGGTCACTCTACCAGGTGTATTGCCACCTCAGCTGCCTGTTTCAGGAATGTGTTCACTGTGGGCATCTATGCAGCTGCCACGTGGAGTTCAGTTCATACTTTTGTCCATCATTAAAGTCTGGATATTGCTTCCAGGTGCAGGGACAATTTTGGACTAGCTGCCCTTCATGGCCTTCTTTCCTGAGCAGTCTGCTCGTGTTCTCTACCTCCCTCCTGGCTGACTTATGGTCAGTTCTGGTACTGCTTGGGACTCAGTCCTACTAGTGTTGCCTGCTGCAAGAGCCCCTCAAGTAAGATAGTACAGTTACATAAGAACTTACCGTAATAGTAGATCTTCAAGAGGGAGCTCTTGCAGCAGTTGCTGCTTTCCTCCTCCTTCCCGATAGCTGCTTCTCCTTTGTATTTATTTACCTTCCCTCGGCTCTAAGGAACTGCCTCCGGTTCAACATTTTGCTTTCTGCACTGGAATCTCTGGCTGGAGAACTGAGGTAGGTCTAAGGGACCGCTCCTTTATAGGAAAGGTGGACGCCAGCATGTTGAAGTCTGCATGGGTGGTCCCCATGAGAGACGGCTAGCTAGAAGTTTTCCATGTAGTCCTAGCACCTGGTGCTTGATGGCTTCAGTTCCACTGATATTGCCTGCTGCAAGAGCTTTTTAAAGATCTACTGTTATGGTAGGTTTTAACGTAATTGTACTTTCGCTAAGCTCCAGCCTTGTGTCCTTAGGTGGTTTTGCTAGGTTTCAGGTGTAGACCAGAGTCTCTTAGTAGTCTCTGCACTGGTTCTTTTGTCAGCTGTGGCATGGACATGTGAGAGGATGAGTTACAGGAGGCTCCAACCTGGAGAGGGATGAGTGGGATGTTTGGGATCTGGGATAGGGGATCCTGGACAGTCAGTCCTCAAAGAGCAGTTTAGCAGTAGGTCTGTTCAAATCAAATCAAATCAAACATTATTTAACCAGGCATCAACACCGTTGAGCAAGCTCATTTTCAAAGTGGTCCTGGACAAGTAACAATGCAAAACAAAGGCAAGATAATACAAAACAGTGACATCAGCCAAGTGTACATGGTCGGCTGCAAGGTACTTTGAGTCCATATGGAACTCCCAGTTGGGTATTATCCAAAGAAACAATAAAAAGTAAGAAAGGGGAAAAGGGGAAGGTAGGGTAGAAAACTTGAAAATTGGCTGGGGCCTGCAGGTGGATAAGTAAAACAGGCAGGGCCTGCAAGTGGATAAGTAAAGACAGGGAGAAGGAGTGAGAGTTGAAAAGAGGAGGGGGGAGTGTGTAATGGAATCCCTATGGATGATGGGAGATGACATAATAATTAATTAGAGCAGAGACACCAATAAACTGAAAGGACAAATTACCTATAGCAGCTACAAGGTTCTTCAAATACTGACTAGCAAAGATTTGAAGGAGTTATTTGTGTCTATACACATTGCTTCTTGATTCACGCTTAGTTTTTCACGGGGAATTCTGAAATCCTTCTCCAATTCTTTATTGGCCTGCTCTGGTGAAGAATAAATAACAATCTCCAACAGAGACAGCTTTTGATGCAGGCTGGATACTGCATATGAAATTTTGCATTCACTTTGAGTGATCCTGCTTTTATATTTGCAGATGTGTTCTACTTGATTCTTTCACTATGATTCACTATGAAGAGTGGAGGAGTAAAAGGCTAAAAGCCCATATCCAATCCCATCAATCACCTGTAACAACCAAGGGAATGTTCGCTAATAGGAAATTATCTAATCTTTTTAAAAGACTTCTTTTGATTTATTAATGATTACATCTGTTTGTAAAGAATTCTAAGGTTTGATTATTCTTTGAGAAAAAAGTATCTACATTTTTGGACTGAAAATGATTTTGTTTTATTTGTAAAGGGTGACCTCTTGTATTGATGATTACTTGTTTGAATCCTATGCCTATTTCATACATTAAGGATTCATCATTTATGATCTGTCTTGACCAACATGAGGTCTCCCCTTTGTCTTCTCTTCTCAAGTGACATAAGGCCAAATTTGGCTAATCTTTGAGTATAGTTTAGTGTATCAGCACCATAAATGCATTTTGTTATCTTACTTTGTATTTTTTGGATTCTAATAGTATCTTTCTTTTATATTGGCACCAGATTTGAGATGAGTAGTCTAACAGAGGATGTATATATGCTCTGTATAGTGGTAATATGACAGATTCTTCTTTAGAGTTTATGTTACTGTATGTCTGATAGACCACCACATTTTATTTGCTTTGTTTAAATTTTCTGTTGTTTTCACAATTGAAATTATTTTGTATCATGATGCCTAGATCTTCCTCAGTTTCAACTTTTTAAATGTTGATTATTCAGGGTGTAGTTCTTTTGCATTATCTGACCCAAAGTGCATAATGCTACACTTGCTGGAATTAAGGAATAGCCCCAGTGGTCTGACCATTTGATAATTTATTGAAATTATTTTGTAATGATTCAGTTTCTTCTGGAGTTTTACATGGGCCTCCTAACTTATAGTCGTCCCCTATATTTTATTATCCAGTTATCCATATTATTTGACAAGTCAGCTATGAATAACTGGAATATTAATGGAGCCAGTACAGATCCTTGGAAAACTCCACTCATGACTGGCTTCCACTCGGAGGTATAACTCATCAATTACAACTCTTTCTTAACGATTTGATAGCCAGGTTTAATCCAGTTCACATAACCTGGTGTATTTTGTAACTACTTAATTTCTGCAGTAATGCCCAGAGGGAACAAATCAAAAGCCTTTTTAAAGTCTAAGAACAGCACATTGCATGGTGTCTTACTGTCCAGATGTTTACATTTGTTCTAAATACACAGTAGATTTGTGATGCAAGAATGTCCCTTGCAGAATTTGTGTTGATTTTTATCAAACTCTTTAAGTTCTTTATTAATTCATCTTTAATTATGCCTTCTAATAGTTTGTAGAGTACTGGAGTCAGGCTAATAGGCTTGTAATTATCTACTTCAACTTTGTCACCTTTTTGTGGAGTGGCATAACATTTGCCCATCTCCAATCAACTGGAATTTCTCTGATTGAATACTGCTTTTAAACAGTTTATGTAGAGGGAGTATCAGATGTTTTGCATCAACTTGAGCATGTCAGGAGTAATACCGTCTAGGCCTGGGAAGAACCTGATTTAATTTGCTTAAATTTAGATAGTATTTCTTCTTCAGAGATGGTAATATCCGTTGTAGTATAGCCATTTTCTAAATCAATAGGAGTGTTTGTTTGTCAAATGATTTACAAAAGTGATTGTTTAATTGTTGCCATTTCTGAGGGCTCAGTTATTGTAGTAGTCTGTGTGGTTATAGGGCAAACTTTGCATTTATGTTTCTTTTAATGAATTTATGTAATTAAAGAATATTTTATTGTTTCCTTTTGTTGCCTGTTCTACTAATTTTTGTTCTGGTGTCTTTTTTACCTTATTGATTACTTGTTTGCATTTTTTATATTTGTTTGAAAGCTGCTAGTCTAGTAGGAGATTTATTTTTCGAGAGCGGAAAGGGTGTGGGAGTGGGAGGCAGGAGGCAGGGGCCAGATAGCAGGAAGAACAGGGGGGACCTGGAATGCAGGAGAATGGGGAGCAGTGAATCAGAGCAGGAGGGGCAGGGGAAGAGGAGGAAAGCGCAAGGAGAAGGACCAGTTGGGAGGAAAGGTAAAGGAGAAGGACCAGAAGTACAAGGAGGATTCAGTAAAGGGAGCTGAGGGTTTAGGCCAGGGGAGCACGACTGAGCAAGGAGGAACTAAATGGAGACAGGAAGGAAGGGAGGATGAGTCAGGCTAGTTTAGCAGATGGGGAGAAGGACCAGTTGCGAGCAGTGAGGGGGAATTAGCAAGGTACAGAAGGATACTCAGGAGGAGGAGAGGCATAGGGATTGGAGGAGGGAGGCCATGGTAAATAAGGAGGGGTGGCATGTGGCACCAGATAGGGGAGGAACAAGGAGCCAGCTGGGTGGAGGGCCGGTAGAAAGGATGAGGGACATGGAAGGGGAGGATGGAGGAAAAGGAGTGGTCAGAGTGCTCCTGCTGGGGATTCTATGATCAGGGTATCAAATGGGATAGGGAGGGAGAAACCTGCCAGTTAGAACAAGATGCTTCCCTGGACTAATGGTGCACAGGCTAGCACGAGGTATATCAGCTGGCAAAGGATGTGGGGTTCCCCAGACATACTGGTCCACCTGGGTACAAATGACATTGAGGGAAATAGCAAGCTAGAGATACAGGCAAGATTCAGGGAGCTGCTAGGGTCTGTCATGACATAGGATGCACAGTTTCCTTCTCAGAAATCCTGCCAGTGCCAAGGGCTAGTGGGGAACACAAAAGGAAAATTAGGGAGATAAACCAGTGGCTCAGGGGGTGTGTGAGGCCAGAGGGTATGGGTTGATGGGGGATTGGGGAGACCTGGGAGGATAAGGAGCTGTATGCTAGAGATAGACTACATCTCAATTTGGAGGAGGGAATCCTTAAGTTGAAAATAGAGGAGTTCATTGGTGAAAAGTGGGGTTAAACTTGTGAAGGGGTGGGATGGGAGAAAAGGCTGTCAAGAGGGTGCCGATAAAGGATGGACTCTGTCTCCACCCCTGGGGACCAGGAGGATTGCAGGAAAAGGCCAACTGGCAAAGTGCAGACCAGGAGAAAACAGAACCCCACAGGAATACGTCCTAGGAAATGGAACTATAGGAAAGGGTGGAAGGTAGTCCTACTAAATGCCAGGAGCTTGGGCAATAAAATGCCTGAGCTCCAGGCGATGTTAACTGAGGGAGCAGTGGATGTGGCAGCGGTCACTGAGACTTGGGCCACTAGCAAGACATGACTGGGACCTGAACCTGGAGGGTTACAATATGTTCAGGAAGGACAGGGGAGGGAAGGGGAGAAGGTAGCAATGATAGTCAAAAACTGCATTGGCATAGGGGGAGTAGAGGAGGCGGAGGAACCATGGAGTCGATTTGGAATCACCTTAATAACAAGGGGGAAAGAGAGTAAAAAATAGGAGTGGTGTATAGACCCCCTGCCCTGGCGGAGGAGCTGGAGGACAGTCTGGTGGCAGATGTTAGGAGACACTGCAGACTGGGCAGAGGAAAGGTGGTGGTGTAGGGAACTTAAACATGCCAGGAACAGACTGGGAGACTATGACATCCTCTGTGACCAGGAACAGAGGTTGTTGGATGTCTTTCAAGACGCTGTCCTAACTCAGCAGGTGAGGGAACCGACCAGGAGGCATGAGTACTGGATGTGGTCCTGGCAGACAGTGACCAGATTGGGGGCCTGAAGGTAGGGACCCATTGGCAGGAGTGGCCATGCCACGGTCTGGTTCTGCCTGGACCTAGGAGGGGTAGAAGGGCTGCACAAAGATGGAAGTAACCGACTTCAGGAGGGCGGATTTTAAGTGAAATGGGAAGGATCCTTAGGAGCATTTGGATGGGATTGGGTCAGACATGGAGCGCGATAGTAGGTGGAAATCATCAGGAGAGGGGCAGGATGCTACCAGCACCTGTGCAAGAGTAAGACGAAAATGCTGGAGCTCAAACCCTGTTGGTGGACCAGGAGGTCCAGGAGGGGTGAAGGAAAGAAAGCAGCCTATAAGAAATTCAAGTGCTCAAGGAGTGAAAGGGATCAGGAGGAGCACGAGCTGATGGCTAGAAGGGCCACTAGAGTGGTGAGGGTGGCTAAGGCAAGGAGGAGAGAACCTGGCCAGAGAAATTAGGAGAGGAAAAAGGGGTTCTTTAGATACATTGGGGAAAGACGAAGGGTGAAAGGCAGATTAGCAGGATTAAATCAGGGAGAGATGGGCACAAGACCCGGGGAGCAGGCTGAGGTACTAAATGAGTACTTCACCCAGTTTTCACCAGGAAAATGGGATGCTGAATCATACATGGGAGACCCTACCGATCGGCAGGTCTGGGGAGGGGCATCACTGGCAGGTGGGGAGGCTAAGCAGGAGAAGAGGTACCAGAAGTGGAAATCACAACAGAGAGAGGAGGGAAGCCCTCAGCTCCCTTAAGACAGAGAAAGCAACGGGCCGGATAAATTACATCCTAGAGTGCTGAAGGAACTTGCAGATGTCCTGGCTAAACCCCTGGCAGAGCTCTTCACCATCTCTGAGGACAGGGTGGCGCCCCAAGACTGGAAGGTGGCGATGTAGTGCCTATCCACAAGGGGATCAAGGAGCTGGAGGAACTACAGGCCTGTCAGCCTGACATTGGTGGTGGGCAAGGTGATGGAGGGCATTGTCAAGGAGAGGCTAGGAGGGGACCTGGATAAGTCAGGAGTGCCTGGACAATAGACAGCATGGATTCATCCTGGGAAATCGTGTCAGACAAACCTGGTGGAGTTCTATGACTGGGTGACAAGTGCCTTGGACCTGGGTAGACCAGTGGATGTCCTCTTTCTAGACTTCAGCAAGGCATTTGACTCTGTTCCTCACGTGGGCCTGTTGGATAAGCTAGGAGAGAAATGGGGGTGGGAAACCAGATGATCAGATGGATAGGCAATTGGCTCCAGGACCGGACCCAGAGGGTCATAGTTGGTGGGATAGTCTCATCCCAAGGAGGGTCATTAGTGGGGTCCCACAGGGATCAGTCCTTGGGCCCCTTCTGTTCAACGCTTCATGTATCTGACATAAGGACAGGAATCAGGAGTGAGATGAGTCTCTTTGCAGATGACTCAAACTGGGGCGGTGGTGGATGGGAAGGAGGGAGGGTGGCCCTGCAGGGGACCTGGAGGCTCTGGAAAGATGGTCTAGAAAGTGGAAGCTGAGGTTCAATGCAGGAAATGCAAGGTACTCCACCTGGACCAGAAACCCAGGCCAAGTGTACACCCTGGGGGAATACTACAAGTCTCAATGGCTGAGAGGGACCTGGGGGTGGTGGTGGATGTCAAGATGAACAACTCTGAGACTTGTAGGAGGGCAGCAGCCAAGGCCAACAGGATGCTGGGATGCATCACTAGGAGATCACCTCCAGAAGGAGGAAGTGATACTCCCTCTGTATAACTGCTTGGTGAGGCGCACCTGGAGTACTGCGCAGTTTTGGAGGCCACACTTAAAGAGGGACATTAACCTCCTGGAGAGGGTCCAGAGGAGGGCAACCAAAATGATTTGGGGCTTGGGGACAGGACCTATGAGGAGAGGCTCAAGAGCTAAAATGTACACATTGGAAGAGAGAAGGGACCGGGAGACATGATAGAGGTCTTCAGGTACATGAAGAGGGTAAATAGGGAGGAACAGTCAGGGTGCTTGAAGGAAGGAGGAAGGGCCACTAGAGGGCATGGGTGGAAGCTGGAGGGGAAGATTCAGGAGAAAGGAGGAGGTGCTACTTCACTGAGAGGGTGGTGGAGCCATGGAATGCACTACCTAGGGGGCTGGTGGAGGCAGAGACAGTGGAGGGGTTCAAGAGGGGTGGGACAGGTACAGGGGAAGGGTTCAGGAAGCAAAATCCAATGCAGCAAGAATATCTGGAACTGGGAAGGGAGAAGCCAGAGAAGGCGAGGGGACAGCAAGGTCAGCACCCAGGGTGGGGCCGACCAACGAAAGGCAGACACGAAAGACCTTAGGCCTATTCTGCTGGCATTTTAGTATGTTAGTATATATTTATTCTAAAGACAACTTTTTAAAATTAGTTTTATGATGTTTGGTGTTAACCAGTTAGGAGTAATCTAGACATTATTTTCTTTTTATTCTGGATATATATAATTGGGCTATCTGCAAGATTTTTGTTTTAGAATAGACCACATGGTTTCTACAGAAACATTGGAGACTAAATCAGTTCAATCATGTTATTAAATGCTTTTTCAATCATATTAATATTTGCTTTTTATAAAGAAAGATCTCAATTGTATTCTTGGATGGTGAGAAGTCTGAGACAATATCAAAAGACACCTCATTGTGGTCACTATTTCCAAGGGTGCTAAAAACAGAGCAATTTTTCATGCTAATATTTTTGGTATTTAAAACAATATCAATATGTTTTGACCTCGAGTTGGGGCAGTAACTGATTGTGATAAGGGTAGTTCTCTACATATGTTTATGAACTCTTTAGCGGAACATGATTGAGCTGAAAAGTTTTCCAATTTATATCTCTAAGTTTAGGTCACCCATGAAAATTGTCTCACATTGGTCTACTGTGTTTTCTAGTTTGTTCATAATATCCTTGGAAGTCTGTGGTATAGTATCAAGTGGATGGTACCATAGACCTAGTAAAACTAGTTCATTCTTTTCATTTTCAATTTTTACCCATAAGGTTTCAGTATTCTCTGATGTCTTTATTTTGTTTGTTACATTTATAGGGCTTAGTTCTGAATTGATATACTATAGAAAGTGATTCCTCCTCCTTCTGTGTTCTCTACTGAGAAGAAAAGCTTATACTGATTGATCTTCCCGAGGTATCCATATTAGGCCACCAAGTTTCTGTGATAGCAATAATATCAGGATTCTGAGAACTGCATAATGCTAGTAGTCCATCTGTTTTATTGTTGAGACGTTGGGCATGTATCAATAAGCTCTTCAAACTTGTTTTATTTTACTAGATTTAGCTTTAGATAGATATTTTATCCGAGTGTTTTGCAAATTGTCTATGGTACACTGCTCCCCATAGTTAGTTTAAATCCATAATTCTTAGGGCAGAGAGGAAGTAGGATGTTAATTGAGCAGTCCCTTTTTATTAACGGTAATCCATCTTTGGCAAACAAAATTTGTTGTGAGAAAATATATTCCAATGATCAATAAATAGAATGACTTCTTTGATACACCAATTTCTAAGACATGCTTTTGTTCTAGCAATAGTGGAATTTTTTGGGAGAGGCTTGTGGTATTGGTAATATAGCTGATATGGCAACATGACAGTTTCTTTGTTTAATTTATTTGCCGATGTCTAGAAGTTCATAGCAAATGTCTTTTTCATGTGTGTTGTCCTTCATTATTTGTGCCTCACATGAATAATGACATTGGCATTTTTCACCTAATAAATTATCAATTTGGGATGAGACATCATTGGTTTTGCCTCTGGAGACATGTAACATTGTTCCTAAGTTTATTGTTTGGAAGGAGTTGAGAATCAATAAATTTAACAATAGTCTCCGATGACTTTATGTTGAACAGTATCATTTGTTATGAGGGTAGGGACATCAGTAATGTCCTCACATGAGCCCTATAAAGATTACATTTATTAAAGGTGGTAAAACATGGGGCTTCATTTGCTTGCCTAATACTTTGTGGTTCTGGGGAGGGGGTCAATATAACTCAGCTGTTCTTCCTTTTTAGAATGTTTTGGTTGAACTGCTTCTAATCACCTACATCAGAGGTTGCAGGCTCTGGTTCGTGTGATCTTTTTCTTTCTGGTGCTATTACTCTGAGTTTCTTTAGTGAGAGCAGATTGGTTAATCAGTGCTGTGCTAGGGAATGTGATGAATTTTCGTTATTACATGCTGGACCTTTTTCAGTACAAGGTGTAATATTCCTTATCATATTGTCCATGAAGCATTCTAAATTTCTTAAGTCTTTAAGGTTGTTTAATTTGGTGTGTAATTGGATTATTTTCCAGTTCAAGGATAGAATTACAGTTTATGCATGAGATATTCTGATTTATGTTGCTTACATAACTACACCAAGGTTCAATGGAGTTACATTTGATAGACCAACAGCAAACTTCCATTACCTAATTCCAGTGTGTTGAAGATAGTTTTCTTTTCTGGTTCCATTTTTGTTTTAGATCAAACAAGATTAAGATTTTATTACTTACTGAGTTGTAATTTAACAATTTTGGTCGGTTTACAAATGAAACAAATGTGAGTGAATAATACAAACAAAGTTTCAGGCCTCTCTTCCTCAGCTCCTTGGCGGTGTGCTCATTTCCACTCTCTAGGGGATGAGTTTATAGTGGCAACACTAGAAGTGACGTCACGTCGACTTCCGGTCCTGAGTGAGCTTGTTTTACAGTTTTTAGAAGTTTATTTTACTAGGATTTCATAGTTACAGGGCACAATTGCCTCTAAAAAGAAACTGTAAACCTGCCTTGGTGCTCTAAAGGGCATTCCAAAACTGCAGACATTCCACAGCAGCTACTTAGAGCAAAATGAGTTGAAAATTCCTCCTTATGACAAGGTCTTTACAAAACGAATCAAGTAGAGTGAAGATGATTAAAACAACTAGACTTTCTCCTGCTTCCTACAAATTAAAGTCAAATGAAGCACTTCAGATTCTCATGTTTGACATAGATACATAGATGCTGTCAGCAGATAAAGACGTTTGGCCCACCTAGTCTGCCCATTATTATAATTTACTGTGCTTGTTCAAGCTTCCTGGAACTAGGTTATCCCTTCCCCCAACTACCAGGTTCCTTATGCCTATCCCATGCATTCTTAAATCCTGTAATCATTTCTGCCCTACCACCTCTTCTGGCAGCCTGTTCCATTTGTCCACCACCCTCTCTGTGAGAAAGTACTTCCTCCATTTCCTCTGAACCACTGTCTCCCTCCAGCTTCCTCCCATGTCCCCCAGTCCTGAAGCATCTTTTCTTTGAAAATTGTGTCTTCCTGCACCTTGTTTCTCCCTGTGAGGTATTTATATGTTTTAGTCATATCCCCCTTTTCTCCTTCAGGAGTACATATTTAAGACTTTCAGCCTGCCCTCATAGGGTTTGTGATGTAATCCTTGCACCATCTTTTTTTTTTTTTTTGAAATTTAAGTTTATTGATTTTAACATAGTCAACACCAAAATCCATTAATCATATACAACCAGTAAATATACATGGTACAAATAAGGCAAAGAAAGAAGGAAAAAACACCCCCACTCCCCTCACAGATCCAATCCATCCCTCCACCCCTTCTAGAACTGCCCACCCCTCACCCCTGTCTCATCCATAACACAACCACCCTCCCACAAACATCGGCATAGAGCGGAAGTGAAAGCATGGCTAATTCTGTTGACCGATCACCACAAAGTATCAGCCAGTTGACATTGACAGATTAGAAGAAGCAGGTGGAAAGCAAAGAGAAAGGAAGAAAGAGCAAAGAGAAAGGAAATCCTACTAGGCACCCAGGAGGAGAACAAGAGATCATTTATGTAGGTATAAAGTATACAATTTACCCCATCTTTTATGGAACAAATCCATACGGGTTATAACACTGGCTATAAGTCTCTCTGTATTGAAACACATTGAGAGTTCAGTCAGCCATTCAGAGTAGGTCAGGATCAGCTGATTGGTCCAATGTTTAAAGACCAACCTTTAACCACTATGGATATCAGGGCCATGTATTATCGACGCTCCAGGCAATCTATGCTGGAGTAGTCACCTATAATACAGATATCAGGCGTAAAAAGGTTAGCAAGGCCGAGCATCGGATCAAGTTGGTCCTGAATAGAGGACCACAAGGGGCAACTTTAGAACAATACCAAAAATATGGAGGAATTCCCTCACTATGTGAGCATCTAGAGCAAAGGGAAGAGGGAGCTTGTTGAAACGGAATAATTTACTTGGGGTGTAATACATGTTGTTTAGTACATAGTATTGATAAGCCTAAATCTATCCTGGGTGTGATACCTATGCAGGTCCTTCCAAAATTCGGGACCAGTTAGGGTGAAGTCTGGGAGTAAGGATCACCAGGTGCAGGAACCCTTGAGGCCCCGGAATTTGTAATCCAGTAGATATGAGTATATTAATGAGACGAATGCGGTTTAGAGGCAAGTGAAATACATGAGAAAGGAAAGGGCTGACCTTGGAATCACGGAACTCTGACCAATTTAGTAGCTATAAGATGCCTTGTTTGAACCTTAAAGATCCTACTATTGGGAATATCAAACTTAGTATATTTGGAGATGAAAGGAGAGCCTTGGTCGTAATAATGTTCTAGTGTAGTTTCCTTGATTTGTGAGCCATTCAGAAGTAATTATCGAGTTACCTAACTTGAAATTAGGATTAAGAATGAGAGGTTGTGCAAGGTCTATTTTAGGTGTGATTTGAGAAAATATAAGCATTGAAAGAGAGCCCTGAGAGAAGTGATAATGGTTTGATCAGACAGCCAGGGTGAGAGTGTTGAGGTGGGGGTATAGAAAACTGCTTGGGATCTATTTTGGCCTCGAAAGGTCTCTCTCTCAATTTGGAGCCAGATCGGGGAGAGTTCCAGATGGGGCATTACCATTTACCCAACTTGGAGAGAGATGGGCGGCCCAATGGTAGAGTATTAGGTTAGGAGTCTAAGACCACCTTTTGTCCTTAGGAGAGAGAATTTGAGAAATGAACGCCTAACAGCTTTCCCACGCCAAATAAATTTAGAGAAGATGCTATGGAATTGACTTAAGTATGAGGAGCTGTAGCCAGAGACCTAATAAATTGAGGGATAGAAAATGCGGCAAGAATATTCATCTTGATAATATTGATTCTACCCCACAGAGAGATAGGAGATTAGACCATCTTTGTAAGTCTAATTGTATATGAAGCTTAAGGTCATCTAGGTTAAGCTTCCTAAGCAAGAAAGGGTCTGAAGCGAAGTGAATGCCAAAGTACTTAATCGACTTGGGGACCATCTCATGTCGAATTTGTTGAGATCGTGTTTGTATGTAAGGAGTTCAGTGGGAAAATCTCAGATTTTGATATATTTAGTTTATAGTAAGATAGATTGCCGTACTGAGAGATAAGGCGAAGTGCATGTTCTATTGAAATGGCAGGATGAGTGAACATGGAGCAGTATGTCATCAGCATATGCTGAGAGGACTAGTTCTTGTTGACGATCAAACAGCCCTGGATAGATGGGGAAGATTTAAGTTTCAGAAGAAGGGTTCAAGATATAGGTTAAACAAGAAGGGTGAAAGGGGCAACCCTGTCTAGTACCAGTGTGGATATAAAGAGAGAGGAAAATGCCATTGCAGTATATTTTGCGAGGGGACTTATATAAAACCTGGATCCATTTCAGAAAAGAGGGCGGAAATCCATTTTGGCCAGCGTAGCCCAAAGAAAGGACCAGTTGACCCTGTCAAATGCTTTTTCCGCCTAACGAGATCAGGGCCATTGGGGAGGGGAAAGCTGGGCAGCTTGGGAGATATGGGAAAGGGTTCTAAGATGATCTGCCAGGGAGCGGATTGAACAAAACCAATTTGTTCTGGGCTAAGGAGATGAATTCAGACTTTTAATCCTCTCGCCAAAATTTTAGACAGGATCTTCATATCACAGTTTAGAGAGAGATAGGTCGATAACTTGCTGGGTCTGTAGGAATTTTATCGGGTTTGAGAATTAGAACAATAGTGGCTCTGAAGGAGTGTGGGGTCCAAGATGTCAGCGGTGAAAATGTAGTAGTATAATTTAAGGAGTAAAGGGCAAGTTCCTTGGAGAATACCTTAAAGAAATTTGAGGGGAAGCCTCGACCTGGTGCTTTATCCGGGGCCATGGAAGCGACGGCTTTTCTACTTTGAGAGAGAGATAAGAGAAGTCAGGGTTTCTTTATGTGCAGTCGAAAGTTGGGGAATGTTAAGGTCCGCTAGATAGGTTGATATATCTGAGAGATGCGGGAGAGGAAGGATTGCTATAGAGGGTTCTATGAAAATCTTCAAAACCTGCGTAATTTCTCTAGGAGATGTTTTAATGAGACCGTCGGGAGCTTGCAGGGCGAGATTAGTCTGGAGCTCTAATGTGCGAGATTAGGGCCAGAAGCCTACCAGCTTTTTCCCTTGTTCAATATATTTAGTTTGGGTTTTAATTAGACAATATTCAGCTTTTTCTTTGAGGAGATCCAGTATATTCATTCTTAGCCGCTAAAAGGGTTTCAAGAGCTGACAGAGTTGAAGAGGGGCGAGGAATTGTCTATCTTTGATTTTGGCCATCAGTAAGGAGGCACAGGCTTGTCTTAGACCTTTCCTTGCCGAGGCTAGTTTGATCAGCTCACCTCTTAAGTAACATTTCAGAGAGCTCCAGATAATGTCGAACCATGGAGTGGAGTTTATATTGCTCTCGAGAAAACTAGAAATGGAGGTTTTGATATGTGTCACCACCTGGGTTCCTTTAGGAGCTGGGTGTTAAGCTTCCAAACGGTGTCTCGTTGAAAATTGGGGTCAGGAGAAATCTTTGCCCATACTATAGCATGGTCGGAAAGAACAATTGGTTCAATACCGGTTTGAGAAAGGCCAGAGAGGAGAGTTTTACTGACTAGGATGTAGTCGATTCTTGACCAGGAGCCATGAGGTTGGGAATAAAAGGAAAAGGACTTAAGGGAGGGATTAGGATAAGCGCCAGGATCACACAGCCCTAACATATGTAGGAAGTCTGACAGGGATCTTTGGATCAGAGTAGGTGGACGGTTTGAATCTGGAGCTTTATCCAGAAGGTGAGATGGTGGGATATTCTAATCTCCCCTAATATAAGCTGGGAAGGGAGAAGGAGCTAATCTTATCTGCCAGGGCCATTAAGAATTGGAGCTACCTCCCACTGGACCACAAATAGAACCCAGAACAGTAGGGCAATTATTAAGGAACCTTTGACCAGAATGAATCTACCCTCTGGGTCCTCTACAGTAGTTTCCAACAGGAACGTAACATAATTTTAATAAGAATAGCCACACCCTACTCGATCCTGACCCATTCACGGCAAAACGCAAGTAGAAGCCAGATCTGAACAGCCATCTAGTCTCAGAATTGAGTAGATGGGTTTCTTGTAACAGTAGGATGTCAGTTTAAATGAGGTCGCGATGATTAAAAACTTGGGTTCTCTTGACTTTCTCCCTGAGCCCACGTACATTCCACGATGCAACTTTAACAGAGTTTATAACCATTTCAAAACAAGAGAGTGTAGAAGTAGTCAACAGAATGTGTAGCTATGGACCAGTAAGAACAGCACACTCTAGTCCCAAAACCTGAGTCTAACTGTGAGATAATAAAGCCAGATCTTTGGAGTGGTATAGCCCAACAACGAGAATAAAAATAGAATATAACTCCTGAAATTTAAAGCAGACTAATCTTAGATCCCTCCCCATTATCTCCCCAACAAAAACCCCAACACACTATGTACACTTTGGTGCCTAATAAATCTTGAAGGAATAGGTGAAACCAGAGACATATAACTGGGCACCAGAACCCCATGACAAACCCCAAAATTGGCCTCATCATTAAAACAGAAATACTAAATACTGTCAGGGAAGATAGAAACCAAATGTCTGACAGGAATGCCCCACTAATGCGAACAAGGAGTCCCCAACCAGAGGAATTAGGGCTGCCATATCCCTCCCTTATAAGCTCATGAGGCAGCATCCCTACGCACGAGCGCTTCCGGGGACACCCCCAGCATTCAAACTTTAGGTCTCTGTGCAACGGCCTTATAAGCCTGCAAGACCTATCAAGGTGAACAAAGGAAGCCCGAGAAGTTTAATTAAGGGTAAAACCCTTTTGACTCTGCCACCTGAGCTGACCTGGTCACTGGACCTACCTCCATCCAAGTAGTACTGCAGTCCAGGCAAGGCCAGCGCAAAGGAAGGTGGGGTCGAGACAGAGTCGTGAGGCTGACATTCAGCTTTGTTTCCGGGAGCAGAATAGGCTGTAGGACCAAAACGGTCCACTTTCAAAACAGTCAGACCAAACCAAAAGACATCGGCCCTAAATGGACCGGGAATATTGGGACCAAATGAAAATAAGTCATGCCCACTGCCATCACCGCCAAGACACTGGATACCCCAGCTTCCAGAAAAAGAAAAAAAAACCGAAACAAAGAACACTGCAGGTAAATCAATAAGCCTGATGTTAACAAAATTTAGATTCAAGCGCAGGCAACAAGTCAACCATTAAGCTGTAAAAGTCAGATTATTTGTCCTTAAACAGATTGGGTAGCCTGGAGGTAAGATCTTTAGTAGCTTGTTCAGGCGTCTCGTGGTTGAGGCAGAGCACGTCGATCGTAATCTTAAGTGTAGCAGGATAAATCATTCTGAGCTGGATACCTGCCGCAATAAACTTCTGCACCACAGGATGAAACGCGCTTCTTCTGCCTGGTCTCAGCTGGCAGATCCTGTGCAATTAGTATCTTGTTAGAGCCCCATGATAGATTGCAACTCACGAGCCTTCCGTGAAAACATGCTGCTTTTCGATGTAGCTAAGAATTTAATAATAATCGGCTGTGGGGGAGAGCCGGTGGGGGCGGTGGCCTCAGGGACCTATGGGCTCTTCTAGATGGTATTGGGGGTTGAGAGGCGGAGGCCGGCGGCTTTTGCCAGGAACTTTGAAGAAAGGTGATGATGTCTGAGCCCTCTTCTTGCTCAGGTAAACCTAATATCAAGATGTTGTTTCGCCTACTCACGACCCTCTAGGTCCTCAGTCTTCATCTGCAGTTTCTTCACCTGCTGTTTTAACAGGGTGATTTCAGGATCCACTGTGCCCCTCCATATTTCCTGGGACGGATCATGGCCTCTGAATCGGAGACTCTGGTTGTAAGTGAAGTGGGGTCCCCTTTAATCGACTTAAGCTCCGACATGATGTTTTCTAATACTTCTCAGGCGGTGCGATTTCTTGCAGGAATTTCTCTTGATGGGGACTGCGATGAAGCAGCATCGCTCATTTTACCAAGTTATTGGTAGCTTGGTTCCTCGCTTTTTGGGTAATTTTTCCGGTGTAGCTGGAGGGGTGTGCGCATCGCGCCTGATTTCATCTCCGCCTCCATCCTTAAATCAGGTAGCAGGATGCGATTTGAAAACACACTAAAGCCAACAGGCAGAGATTACAGAGACGGTTTGGTGGCTTTATTTTCAGCGGACGAGTTGTGGCTAGCTGCTGCAGGAGAGATTTGCTGGTGGGTGGTGGGGCCCAGAGAGACTGCAGCCATTAAGGAGCTAGCATCACGTGGACCTCGCCTCTTGCACCATCTTGGTTGCCCTCCCATGAACTGCCTCCATCCTGTCTATGTCCTTACAGAAGAAAGGTCTCCAGAACTGGACACTGTACTCAAGGTGTGCCTCACTAATGTGCTGTATAGTGGAATTATGACCTCCCTTTTCCTGCTAGTGATACCCCTGCCTATGCATCCTGTTTGCTTTTCCTGCCACCTTGTCCCATTGACTCTCACCTTGAGATCATTAGAGATGATGACCCTAGGTCTCTTTCCTGCTTGAACATTCTATAACCCCCAGCTGATATGTTATTCCTGGGTTTTTGTGCCCCATGCATTATCTTGCACTTTTTGCATTAAATCTCAACTGCCAGTCCCTTGACCAGTTCTCAAGCTTCTGCAGATCTCTCCTCATTTCTCTCCACATCCTCCAGTGTGTCTACCCTGTTGCAGAGCTTTGCATAATCAGCCCTCAGTCAAAGTTTCCTTCTGGGTCCTCTGTAATGTCAATGATAAAGATATTGAAGAGGACTGGTCCCACACAGACCCATGTGGAACCCCACTGGTCACCTTTCCCTCTATGAAGTGCCAGCCATTTACCACCACCCTCTGTGTCCTGCTATCTAGCCAATTTCTCACCACTTTACCACCATCTTCCCTACTCCCATGTTCCAAGCTTGTTTAACAGCCTTCTATGTAGCACAGTATCAAAGGCCTTGCTGTAAGTCCAGGTAGGCCACATCTACTGCCCTACCTGATCCACCTCCCTTGTCACTCAGTCGAAGAACTCAATGAGGTCAGTCTGACACAACCTTCCTCCTGTAAAACCATGTTGTCTTGGGTCCTGTAGACTGTTGGCAACCAGGTGTTCCACTATTATTTTCTTCAGTAGTGTTTCCATTACTGAGGGTCAGGCTGACTGGCCTGTGGTTTCTCACTTCCTGTCTGCTTCCGCTTTTGTATGGGAACTACATCAGCTCTCCTCCAGTCTTTTGGTAACTCCTGTTTCGTGACAGGCTGAACAAGTTTGCCAGAGGTTCCACCACCACCTCTCTTAGCTCCCTCAGTACCCTGGGGTGTACCTCATCTGGCCTCATAGCTTTATTAACCCTTATTCTTTCCAGTTCTCAAGGACCCTTTCCCTTTGAAAGGGACCTGTATCCATTCCGACACCATCCTACTCTTTGTATTCCTTTCCTGCTCCCTCCTCCATAAAGACTGAGCAGAGGTATCAGTTTAGTATGTCTGCTTTATGGTTTCATCCTCCCCCACAGCCATCCTCCACTTTCAGTCTCACTATCCCCTTGCCTTCCTTTTGCTCTCATATCTCTGTAAAAGGTTTTGTCCCCTCACCAATGATTTCACAGTGCGCTCCTCCGTTTGTGCCTTGGCTTCCCATACTGTCCTCCCTGCCTCCCTTTGTTTCTACTGGTACCTCTCCCTGTCCCCTTCTGCCTGTGTCTTTTTGTGCTGTTTGAATGCAATTATTTTTGCATTCACTTTCTCAGCTTCCTCCTTGGAATACCATAATGGCCTCCTCTTCCTTTTCCCCTTGTTAACCTGTTTTACACAGAGTTGTGCCTTAGTTATCCTGGATTTGAATACTGCCCACTGTTCCTCCACCCTATTTCCTCCCAATTTCAGCTAATACCTCTTCTAAGCTTTTCCTAATTTTTCCAAAATCTTCCATCCTAAAGTCAAGGATTCATGTTTTTGTGGCTGGATTCCACCAGTGGGGTTATCCCAAAACCTACTGATCAGTGATCACTGTTTCTCAGGTGTTCTCCTACTGTGACCCTGTCACACTGTCCCCATTGTGTGCACCAGGTCGAGAACCGCCTTCTCCCGTAGGTTCAATGACCAGTTGTTTAAGGAAAGCTCCCTGTAGGAGTCCAGGATAAACCTGGAGGCAATTCTAGTGGGAGGTAGGAGGAAGTAGGCTGTTGGTAAAACTAGAATCTGCAGCTTATCCAATAGGTAGGGAAATGGGCAGACTGGGTGAGCCAAGCAATCCTTATCTGCCTTCAAGTCTATGTTTCTATGTTTCTATGTTCTATGTTAAACCTGCTCCTGGTCATTGTTGCTGCAGGGAGGTGCCAGTCTATGTCTGGTAAATTAAGTCACCAACTAGCACTACCTCCTCCTTGTGCACCATCCTTTGATAGCCAGCACCATCTCCCTATCTAGCTCCTCCCTTGGTCTGGTGGTTTATCAGTTTTGCTGTTTTGCAGCAGTATAACCCTTCTAGAAGTATAGCCTTCTAGCTCACACCTCTTAGGACACAGCCCATCTGACTCAGCTGTCAGTAACTGGAGCATTATGCAGCAGCTTATTGGTTTCAAGGAGTCCAGACCCCAGAGGCGACCCCTGGTCCAACTCTTTTCCGGACTGAGAATACCCATATACTCAGGGCATGGGCCCCATGGCTCCCTGTTTCCTGATCCACCCCACTAGATGAGGCCTAGCAAGCTCCTTACCTGGTTCAGAGGCAACCTGGAGAGGAAACAGATCACTCTATGTGCTTTGTAAAGCCCAGCAGTGCTCCACAGGCTGGAACTTTCAGTGGTTTCTTAAAACAGGTGCTTGTCTGGCACAGTTTCACAGATTTTGCTAAACAGGTGGCTTTCCCAGGCATAGTCTCCAAACAGTACAAGCCCAGGATATGACTCACAGTGATTTTGCAGGATTTTTGGCCTGTCTAGGCCTCTTCGCTTTCTCCGCCAGCAGCAAGTTTGAACACCTCAGTGTATCTGTTAGCCTGCCCTGAGCTCCTTGATAGCCCCAAATCTTCTTTCTTTCAATTTAGTGCCCCATTGGATAGGCAGGGCTATCTGTCCTTCTGCCCTGTCATGTACTTTGATTGGCTCTTTAAGTCCACCAGTATAGTGGGAGGATCCCTGTGTCTTTGCTGCCCCACAATCCTGTGCCTCTATTGCTAGAGCATCCTAGATCTCTAATTAGATGGCTTGCAGGGTTAAGGGTCATAAAGATGGCTGTCCCCATGTTTCTGGATGGAGTCTTTGCCCCAAAGTCTTTTTTATTTATTCTTCTGCCCTCCCAGGTGTGTGCTGGCTCAGGATTTTGAGGTATGACCCTCGGCTATTATCTGGTTGGCTGGGAGTGAATGCAGTGTGGCATGTCGATGAGTTGTGGTATGCTTGGGCCAGTAGAGCAAGAGCACTGAGGATGAGCTCTTCTGTAGTGTGCACTTCCACTTGAGATGATGGCAGTTTGCTATTTTCAGTGTGCTGAAGACACAGAAATGGAGGTCTGGTTGTTCCCAAACCCTCTGCCAGGATCAGGGACCAGGAATGAATAATGCAGTCACAGTCACAGAAACCAGAGAGGAGCCAGAAATGTCAGCCCCACCATGCTCTCTCTTCCACCATCACACATGCCTTTGAGCGTGAGGGAACCAACACCAGCAGCAGGTCTGCAGCAGTCAGGAACAGCACTTGGGAGGGCAGTAGCTGTAGGCAATCCAGGTAAGCCCTTCCTGAGGTGAGAGTTACAGACATGTTAGTGTATACCACATAGGTTAGCGATATAACTTTAAGTTTCATAGAGTTCACCTTTCTTGCATAATTACTGTTTCCTGATTAAGGATAAAGGGAGCAGGCTTTCTGGATCAGGGCTATTTTCCTAGTCCTTAGACTACTCATGATGCTGCTTGCTCAAACCAGAATGCATTGAATGTTGGTGTTTGGAGTAACTTACCACAATATCATCAGTATTGGTCTTCAGCAAACCGGGTGCCAGTGTCCGATATGTTTGAGGCTTGATGATGATAGCCACTAGTTGCACCACTTAAAATATTTGAAATGAGCACTTGTTCATCCTTATTTATCCCAGAGGATTCATTTACTGAATGCACTTGTTTGTGTCTATTTATCTGGATTATTTTAGTAAAGGTAACATCTGATGCCAAGCTTCTGAATCATGTGCTTCCTAGCACTGTGGATAGGCTTTTAAAGTTTTATTCTTCTTTGCTGAAACCATGGTGTTAACTCTGGGCAACAGTTTAACAACTATAGATTTGCTCTTGTAGCAAGTCGTCGGCAATCAAAAAGCACCATTTGTATTTCTTGCCAAGAAAATTGAGAGTCATCTATTTTTTAGACCTCTGGTTGCTGTAAGTTTTGTAGTTTGTTACTGGCACTTAATTACATCTGATGGTGCAGAATAGGTATAGTAGGATGTGATTCTGCAGACATTATTATGATTGTTTCCTAGTCTTTTTTTGTCTCATGCTCTTTATAATACTCGAGGTATTCAAGACCATTTTCATCTGTCCTCATCTTGATATCTATCCACTGCATGTTGTACATTTTAGTGTCCCACAAACACCAAAAAGATGACAAGTAACTCCATAGTGTTTATTAATGGCTTGGTTGAGTATGGGACAAGCAATTTTGCAGTATAAAGTTTTCAATACTTGTGCCTGTCATCTTGTTGGCTGCTCTGAACTTCAAACCCATGTCCAGAGTTTTAAGCTGCTTCTGCTTAGAGACAAATACAGCACCTTTCTACAGGGCACACATTCTGCTAATATAGGCAGGGAAGCACAGTAACCAAGCATTTGCACATGCCTGTCAGATCTCTCAAAATGAACCCACTATGTTAGAGGCTCATATTGCTCACCATCTCTTTATTGGACATTCATAAAATAGTGGCAGACTGATTTGTTTATAGCAGCAGTGCAACAAAAAATGTTTTCTAAAAGCTAGTTTCAGCTACTATAAAATATTACACCTGTCAAATATACATTTCTTGGTACCTCCTATACTGTGCACTATGAGTTTTTTTTTATTTTCTCGGTCCTAACCCTTACCAGGTTTGCAGTGGTATTGCTAAGCCAAATGTGGTGGACATCTTTCTTTCTTGAGAATTTATTATTTATTTAGTTTTTGTTAACCGGGTAGGTGCACTAGCCAACAGGTGACTATTTTCAGACACACCCAGGAGACACAATTACAGTACAAAATAGGTCAGTTTAGTTAACATAATACAGGCAAAGGTACAGTGGTACAAGTACAGACATAACGATTTTCAAAGGCAGGCATACGGTTTCAAATAGGCAGAGGGTACTGGCGGGAGACCACATTTAGGGGAGAGAGAGAGAAAGGGAAGGTAAGGGGATTTTAGGACAACAAGGAGGGTGTGAAACTGATGAACGAAAGGACAGAAGTATAGCAGCTAACGGCCTTGGCGGTGCTGGGCAAGGGACGGCAGAGCAGGGGAGGGATGAATGGCAGGTAGGGAGGGAAGAGTGTTGCAGAAAGCAAGAGGATGAAACCAGAGGGTTAGGGGCAAGGAGGAGTCGAGGACACAGTTTCAAAGTGCAGCATTTAGTGGGAAGGCACAAAGGGATCCAATAGCAATGGAGCCGGATCAGGAGAGGTGGCTAGGCTGAAGCACACATCACGGCAAGGGCGGCGTAATTATGGCTTAGTGGGAAAAGGCACTAGGAAGACCCGGGGCTGTGGAACTAAGACCCGGCTGGGCTCAGGGACTCATGCATGGCACGGCTACTCTGGCGGCTTTTGCGAAAAGGCGCCTAAAAGGACCCGCTATGGAGCTAGAACTGGTTGGGCACAGAGACGATACAGCAAAGTACGGCTAGATAACGCCAGGTGGGGAAGAGTGTTGCAAGAGGATGACCCAGAGGGTAAGGGCAAGGAGGAGCTGAGGGACACAATTTCAAGGTGCAGCATTTAATGGGAGGCACAAAGGGATCCAATAGCAACGGAGCTGGATCAGGAGAGGCGGCTAGGCTGAAAGCACATACGGTAAGGAGTGGCACGATTACGGCTCTATCGGGAAAAAGCACTAAGAAGACCCGGGCTGTGGAACTAAAACTCAGCTGGGCTCAGGGACTCATGTGGCAAGGTACGGCTAAGTTACGGCTTTTGTGAAAAGGGCTAAAAGACCCGGGCTATGGAACTGAACTCGGCTGGGCATAGAGACGTATACAGTAAAGCGTGGCTAGATATGGTTGGGGAAAGACGCAAAAGGGTTTTGGAACTGAGACAAGGTAGGACTGAGGAGGAGAGGAGTGAGAGGGAGGGGGAGGGAGAGCAAGAGGACCAGTACCCATTAACAATTAGATACATCTTATGGTTTAGTACTACACAGTAGAACTGACGAAGGATAAAACAAAAGAAGGATTATGTCATAATTATACACAAAGTTAGAAGAGAATAAACAATGTTGGATATGCAGTAAAAGGTCAGAATAATATACATATTACAACGTTAAGGCAATTAGGCAGCAAACATGATTGGAATAGAGTGTCCATATGAGAGGTTTGTAAGCATTACATTGTAGTGCAGTCAGTCTTATAGACAGTTCATTAAAGTGCAATCAGACAAATCAGGTGACAGAGCAATGCGAGGGAGGTAGGCTATTGAGTATATGGCAAGGGAGGATTGATTTAGACAGGTTACAAAGCTTAAGTGGATCAAAACAAGTGCAATGGTCCTTAGAGTAGAAGTATGAGCGAAGTCCCCGCTTGAAGGCTAGGTGTGATGGAGCACTTCTCAGATCCATAGGCAGTAAGTTCCAGGCAAGAGGGGCAGCACACCTGAAGGCACCAGCACCCTTGGAGGTACGGCAGTGGGGAACTGATAAAAAGACTTGTCTGACGACCTCAGGTCACGCTGATGGTACTACAGGTTGGAGTAGTTCAGACAATGTGGCAGGTTTCGACACTCTGATTATGGAGTCTGATAGGCTGCAAAGGTAGTATAGCCTCGTGGAGGAAGGGGATAGCCAACCTAACCCCTTTGTATAGTTGGCAATGGTGCGTCAGGCGATGGAACTTTTGCTGCATATTTACAGACATTATTGTAGGTGGTGTCCCATTTCTGAAGAACAGTTTTATTTGCCATGGTGAGAATAGGTGCACAATAAGACAGAGTGGGTATGGGATACCCCTGACAATAGCAAGTTTGGCGGTGGGTGTGAGCATAAAGTTCATCCTGTGGCAGCACCCAGCTTACAGTTGACATTCTTACACGACTCCTGGATATGCTGCTTCAGATCAAGATTTTGGTCAAGCTGTATCCCAAGATAGCGGAAAGAACTTACTAATCTCAAGGGTGGATCCACTGATATCAGGAATTGTCAGTGGAGATGTGCAGGCTCTAAGCTTATGCTTTGATCCAACTATATCCAAGAATAAACTATATGAAAACATTTATAAAATACTCAGACTTTTGTGAAACTAGAAAACGCTACTACTAAATAAAACTGGAAGATGCCAGGAATATTTTTCATGAAAAAAGTAGGGTCAAATTTTTGCCCAGTTTCATTGCAATGCTGCTTTAAAGCAATTGGTGCAATAGAAAAAGTTCACATTTAATCCTTAGGCATCCCTTATGTAGGAGGATATTAAATTTACATCTGCTACAGTTTTACGTGATACTTTTTGCTTCTGTTGCTTTTATATAAATTTTTGTTGC
Organism: Neoceratodus forsteri; assembly: GCA_016271365.2. Classification (NCBI taxonomy): domain Eukaryota; kingdom Metazoa; phylum Chordata; order Ceratodontiformes; family Ceratodontidae; genus Neoceratodus; species Neoceratodus forsteri. The sequence continues at coordinate 645,481,487 of CM028133.1, read as the reverse complement.
TTGGATCATTAATTGTTAAGCGGTCCCTCTGCCAAGCTTGTTCTGTACTTTAGCTGCAGTCACATTTAAAAACACAGGAGGCAGCTGCTTCTCTTCAAAAGGCTCAGTGTCTTCCTTTATCTGGTATAAAATCTCCAGCAATAGTTTTACATGATATCTTTTTGTTTCTGTTGATTTTTTTTATACATATTCACTGCTTGGATCATCAATGCTAAAAGCTCCCTCTTCCCAGCTTGTTCTGTACTTTCAGCTGTAGTCACATATAAAAACACTGGAGGGGATTGCTTCTCTTCAAAAAGCTCAGTGTCTTCCTTTAGCTGGTTTAAAATCTCTAGCATTTGCAGCAAGCTTGAATTAATGGTCGATTGTACAACACTATGCCATTGTGGGATTTTTCATGTTAGCAGTGATACCTGCTGCAGTTTTGAGTAGGATGTGGATTAAACACCAGACTCAGGGCGTGACATAAGACCTATAGCTTGGTCTTGAGTCACAAGGATATGGGAGGGTCAGGGATTAGGTTACTGTTTACACATTTTTAATATGGTGGCCCTATATGAGGCACTACACCACTAATGCATGGCCCCATACCTGTAGCTTAGTCTTGGGTAAAATGGGAAGTGAGATGGGAGGGTGGTTTTAAGCTTGACTACCCTAGCAGCACATTTACAAACTTTGTGGGCATTGGGTTGAAAACCATAATAGCACATTCCCAAACTTTGAAGGCTGGAGTTTGTGTGGTAGCAACCTAATCTGAATTAATGTAGTTTTTGCAATTAATTTTTCTTAGTTTTTGTGACAGTAGAGTAGTAACTTGTTTGTGTAGGGCCCTTGAGAGCCCTGTGCAAAGAAGTTACTTACAGCTTTCTTTATGTCTTCTAACTTTCTTTGTGCAGCAAGAAGCACAGGGCACTTTGGTTCCTGTGCATGAGTCTAACTTTCTTTGTGTGGGCCATGCTGTATGTGAGAGACAGCAGAATTCATTGCCTAGTCATCTGGCAGCCACCAAGAATAGACACCAGGAAAGCAGTGATGACTGAGGGAACTTGGAATCTAAATGGCATTTAGTGTAGAATACCTTTTAGTCTAGTGGGAATGTAGGGATCACTAGGAAGGAGTGCTGATCCTGAGGCACTACCCTCAGGTGAACTCCGTGGTGGCTTGTGATATGTGAGAATTTCACCAAAGTGGGTACTGCCCTTGGGGGAACATTTTGGTCCTGTATGTGACTGAGAGATACAGTCAAATGTGCTGGAAATAGTGAGATAGCTGTTGCCAAAGAGTGAGTTGCTGAAACATGGGAGAGTGGGGCCACTATTTGTATGGGAATCCCAAGTTGGTACTGTATGGATATTGGAGATGTTTCCTCTGCTACATGGCCTGGAGATGGCCAGCCACTGCCTGAAGGCAGGCTGAGGTAGACACTGGTGCACTTGTGCTGAGCACACACTCTGGTGAGGGTAAAGGCCTGGTCAATGGGTGCCCAGAGACAGGGTGGACATTAGCCAGGAGTACCAGAGTGAATGTCCCAACAGCGATGTCACCTTTGTACACACCAGCTAAACTAACATTGCAGTGGCATGGTAGTAAATGAACACAAAGTGTATAATAAGGTGGGACCTCTGGTAAATTCAGAAGGCAACCTGGGAATGGCTTTTGTCCTGAGGTGAAACCTCAGCCAATGATACAGTAAAAGAAATATGAGTAGATATTTGGGACTGCAATAAACGAGTTTCAGATGCATGTGCTTTAGATAGGATAAGTGAAATTTAGTATTGCAGCACCTCCGCTTAATACCTGTATGTATGTTAATGGGTACATAAGAAATGTAAGAGCAGTTTTGTCTGTTTATGACTATGATGTTAAACATAACTGTTCTTATTTATGCATTTGTTTACACTGTATGTCTTGCATCTGACAGGATCATCTTGTAAATAGAGCTCTTTTGTAGCCCTAATGGTGGTAAACTTTTTCTAGCTCTATAAAGATTTTACTACTACATATGGAGCTCCTGTAAGAGATGTGTGAAGGTAAAATCTTTTTAAGGTTCCTAATGTTTTGACTTATGCCCAGAGTGACAATACAGCCTGTCTTGCAGTGTTGACAAGGATAGTGATTTTTGTGGTCATGTTCCCATGTGTATAACTGTAAAGTACGTTAGTAAACATGACAACAACCCAACATGTAGCAGAGTGATGTATTTCTGACATGACCAAAGAGGCACTGAGAAAGTTCATCAAGGAGTGAATGGAGAGGAAAGGAACTATAAATAGCTAGAGACTTGAGTGTATTTGATCACATAACATATTTAAAATAAATTATTAAATGCAGGAAAAACTCTGCATGCAGAGACCAAATCCCGGCTGCCAGGTCTGCTAAACTCTAAATGTAATAGACATGAACGGAGGTCCTCAACAAGCCTCCAGCAAGAATTTCCCAGGTGCCTCACTGAAATGGGTTGGAGAGCCTTCTCCTATGCTGCACCTCAGCTATGGAACTCCTTCGGATAAGCTACAGTCACTTATCTCACCTCTTATCTTCAAAAGCACTTCTTGATGCACTAATACCCAGAGCACATTGCAGATATTTTCTTAATGCCTGGGTATGTCTAACAGAACAACTGTCTAATATCCTGGTCCCATGATTTAACTGTATTGACTGTAAAATGCTCCCGTAATTTTGATGTATTCGGCTGATGCTTATGTTATGAGAGATGCTGTATACTGCTCTGTTATGACTTGCCTGGGTAACTGTGTATTCACTGCCCTGTATCAATTTTACTGTCACTGTTGTAATACTTGTGTCCTTTGTGCCTCTAAATGGCTTGGGTTGTACCTGAAAATGGTCCCTGGGATTAGTGTACTTACTCGGTTATCAAATTAATAAATAAATAAAAAGATGGCTGTTAAAAGCCCTTTTAAAACTTCAACATAGGAGATCCGACAAAGTTGATTTAGTAAGGCCATTCCACATGAGTGGGGTGGCACAGAAAAACCCTTTTCCTGATGATTTCAGGGGACACAGGAAACCACCAGCAGATTCTCCCTTGCTGAGTGGAGCAACCAAACCACAGTATATGGGATCAGGATTTCTTTGTTGTTGTTATAAGTCAGGACTAAACTGTTACAAGAATCATGCATGATGCATTCTGTATGTGCAGCATTACTGCAGTCCCTGTTGGCAACAGGCCCCAGGAGCAAAGGGAGATAACCTTTCTGAAATAAAATAGTGACATCACTTCTGAGATCCATATTCTGTGGCTGGCATGCTAAAGGCCACATGCTTATGACATGTACAGTGCTAAAGGACCATTTGCATGTCATTGTGTGTGGCCATTGGCAGCTTATTCAATCCGTCAATGCACAAATGCAGGAGGCATTGTACACAGCCTCGGCCTCCCCACATGGGAAGCCTATGCACTTTTGTCATCCTTGGCAGTCTTGCAGAACCTTCTCCTCACACGATTCCTGTTGTCATTGTGAAACTTTACTAAGCCCTTCCCTGGTCATTTAGTAGACTCCCAACTCACCCAGTCCCTGTTGTTATTGTGGAACTGTACTAAACCCCTTCCCTAGCAGCCTAGTGGACACTTCTCCTTCACCCAATTTGGCATTGTGGAAATGTACTGATGCCCACCCCTGATACTTTAGTGTTACCCCAACGAATCACTGTCCGAGGTTTCTCCCCAGCCCACCCACTGATCAACCACCAGCTCCATCCTCTGTCAGTCTCTAACTCACCCATTCATCCCTAGATGAGCTGCCATCAGGTTCTCAAACATTGACCAGTTGTGACTTCCACCTCACCACCTCCCTTGTGCCATCTGATTGATATATGAAGAGCATGCACATACTGTAGAAAGAGTTCTTTCTTCAGAATACATGCATTCACTCCTTATCAGCCAAACAGTGGCCTTCTGAGGTGATGAGAGGAGGTCTGTGCCAGTTGTCTGAGGACACGATGGCGGTTGGCTATGGACAGGGGTGAGTAGGGGAGCTATTGGAGTGTGGGTTGTGGGGTGAGCTGGGGGAGGGTTTGACAGTCAGCCATCTGGGTATAACACCAGACTGCCAGGGGTGAAGTTCATTACAGTTCTGCAAAATTGGACTGGGTAAGAAAATGCATGGGATAGGCATAAGGAATCTTAGTGGAAAGAAGGAGGGAGAAAGAGCTGGAGATCAAGCCAGAGTCTCCGGTGACACTGTAGGTAGGGAAAATGGGTAGCCTGGGTGGGCCAAGTGGTTCTTATCTGCCATTAAATTCTATGTTACTATGTATCTATGAGGGAGGGGGTCCACTAGACTGCCAAGGAAAAGCTTTTGTACAGTTTCAAAATATCAACAGGCATCGGGTGAGGAAGGGGTTCACCAGGCTGCAAGGGAAAGGCTTTAATACAATTTCACAATACTGACAGGGTTCTGTTAAGGAGGGTGGTCCACTAAACTGCCAGGCAAGGGCTTTAGTACAGCTCCACAATACTGTCAGGGATCGGTTGAGAGGCTGATAGCAGTTGGAGTGGGGGAATTACTTGACTGCCAGGGTTGGGATCTGCAATATAGTGCAGTATTGTCAGGGATGTGGCAGGAGGAAGCAGGGTCACCAGCATCAGTGCTGCTGGGGGGCAGAGGTCCCACATCACTGTGCCTTGATAAAGCAGGGTTTCATTAGCTTTAATTAGGGCTAAACAGTACAAGCACACAGGTGGCTATGATCAAAGTGCTGACACTCAAGCAGAAAAGAGACAGAATTACTCACAGTAAGCTTGGCTTCACAGTCCAGGATACAGCAAAAAACACTTGCTGTGCAGAGGATAATGTCCATCAAAGGCTTTTATTTGGCCCCTATGGGTTCAACCCTTCTTTAGCCACAGGTACCCATGCACACTGTAAGATATACACACTTCTAGAGCTGCAGTTGTAAGGCACAACACTGACCTGCAGGTAAGACATACATACCAAATAAAATAATATTAAATTTACTATTATTATTTATTAATTATAAAATAATTCAGTTAAAAAGCATACGCTCCCCAGTTTGTATATCATGCTGAGTGACACAAACATGTCGGTATGATGGCGAAATGTTAAGGGCATGGTTATATACCTTGGCAAGTGGGCTAGGCTGGCATGGTTTGTCCTCAAGCAAGTAAACGCTTTGATGTAATTGCTACTTTGCAACTTTGGATCTTTGAATACAGCCACATAGCTTTGGAATACAAATGAAGGCTATCTGTGGAAAAGTGGAGAAAATACACCCACCTGGTAACTTATTTGTGTTGCCCAGCCTGATATACAAACTGTGGAGCATTATGCTTTTTAGCAGAATTATCTGTTAAAATAAAGAACAAAATATTTTTGTGAAAATTTAAACGGTATGGAGTATTTTTGAAATTAAGGAAGGTGTTGACCCGCTGCTGGTGCCTATGGGTATCAGTTTATTTTCTGGTGTGACGGAATTTCTTTTTTGACTCATGCCCAAAACTTATTTAAATAATCCTTCCCCTCCCAGCTAAGCCAGTCCTTCCTCATCATTCCATGTTAAATTATTTAATACTCTCCCCCAGCTCAGCCAGCCCTCCTTCATCCTTCATCCTTCCGATTCGGATCTGTTTATGTTATTTATAATTATAAGCGGACCGATGTGTCCACTCCCAGTGCTGCTTCACCAACCCTCCCCTCCAGATCACCCACCTCCAAGTTCATTGGTGGTGACACCTAAGTGCCCGACCCCAGTTCAACCGAAATAAATGCCAACATAGGGTGCCCAATCCTCAGAGTTGGGTCCTGTCCCTATAAAACAGAAAACTGTTTCCAGTTGTTCTGTCTTATTAAAGAAGAAATGCTGCCTTCTTGATTTTCTTTTTTAAACTTGCAGAGAAGAAAATGGCCCTCACTGATCTGAGCTCCCATCCTCACTCACCTAAACATGGTTCCATGATGTAGATCCACTCTCCGATCAGAACGATGTCCTCCTGCTGAAACAGTGACTGCAATATGAGAAAATAAGGTAAGTCCTTAAATATTTTTACACCAAATTTTCAACATGGCCTTTTGGGACTCCACCTCATGAATAAGGTAGATGAAATTTTTCACATCCATTTTGAAAAGTGATGTTGTAGTTGCTCTATGAAATCAACTTTCAGTCAGGATTTGAAAATGTTCGCCTACTGGGTTCGTGAGATGGGGTCATGAAAAGGTTATGTTGAAGATTGATGGAGAAATATGGTAAAATGACCAAGTTATGAGTGAACATTGAAATATTTCTTTTGACTTAAAAGCTTTTCCTCCCGTGGCTGACACAGGTGGGCTACTCATCCCTGTCATACCTCCCTTGCCTGGCATCAGCCTCCCCAGACTCACATTGCCTTCTTTTCCCCACAGGTTATCTCCGTGGCGGGGCTAGGAAGGGAGGGCTGTCCTCCCCACCTGGTGTCTCCCATTCAAAACCAGACTTAGTGGTTTAGGAGGAGATTGGGATTGAGGTAGGCAGGCAGGGTTTCATTAAGTTAGTGTCAACCCTTTTCCATTTTCCTCCATGTTATCCAGCCATGGCACCACATAAGCATGTGCATGTGGAGGCACACATGCTACAGAACTGCGGCTCCTCCTTCTACACCACTTGTAATTCTGGCACTACTACCCAACCTCCACCAGGTGGCAGTCAAGGGAAGACACAGCCTACCTTTCCACCCCAGGAGAGGAGAGATGTCCAGCAGACATGTGATCCTCTCCCTCGCTGACCCCGCAACCTGAGCTTGTTCCCAAACTCGGGTCACTGGTGTGGCAGGAGGTAAGGTGCACAGCATCTCAGCCCTTCATGCCACTGGGCTGCCACATTGAAATATTTCAATGTTCATTCATAACTTTGCCAATTTTCAATATTGTCCCATCAGACTTTCGACATGGCCTTTTTGGGACCCCACCTCATGAACAAGGCAGGTGAAATTGTCCAAATCTATCCTGAAAGGTTATTTCACAGTCGCCTATGAAATCAAGTTTCTGCAGGATCTGAACATTTTCACCTACTGGGTTCATGACATGGGGTCATAAGAAGACTGTTCAAAATTTGGAGTCAAAATAGTAAAATAAAACAAAGTTGTGCATGTCCAGTGACATTTTTCTATGCTTGCTCATAACTGTGGTAATTATCAATATTTTGACTCTAAATTTTTAACATAGCCATTTTGCACCACCTCATAAAAGTGACTGCTGTCATTATTCAAGTTCTGGATGAAGCATGTTTTCTTATTTGTGACAGAAAATGACATTTCGCCACAATTCTATTAATGCCACATGTCATGTTTATAAGGAGGAGTCATAAAACCACTATCTTGAAATTTTAGGGTAAAAAAAAGAAAACATTTAGAGCTTTTGTGTGTAGTGCCAGCCTTTACTCCAGCGGATAGTGCTTGTGATTCAAACAACATGAAGTCTTGCTGTATTCTGACAAATGCAGTTAGGTCCTGCCTTTCAACTGCCCTGGAGAACATAGGGTTAACTTTTCTATGCATGGCATAGAATGTTTCATCTCGAGCTCGTTTGAAGTCTCTGCCTGTTGTTACGAACTGCAACCATCAGATTCCTTACTCCGCCTCACTGAACAGTCGCTCCAGAGATTTCTCCTTCTGCTCGATTCAAAGTCGGTTGAAGTGTCGGTTTCGGTCAGTTTTCTTCCGAATTGTTGTTTCCGATAGTCGGTTCCAGTCTCTGCTTGTGGTACCATGAGTACTAGATAGATTTTGTTCTGTTTTCTGTGTGGAACTTGTAAAACTGTGGATCAGTTGCTGAACCGATCATTTTGAGGTAAAATTTGTACTTTACTTTAGTGTGTGGTTACCGGTCCATATCGGTTCTAAAAAAGCGGGTTTTAGTATGGTTTTCCAAGACCCGTGACTCGGTCAGGAACCAATAAGGAGTCTTGCCTGGCGGATTGCGAAAAAGGGTAAGTTTGGTTAGGTTGGCCATGTCTGAGAAACCCAAGAAAAATCAGGCCCACTGGGTTTCAACACTGCAGTGTGTGTGGGAGGTCTTTGCTAGAGGCTGATCTCCACACCACCTGTGTTTATTGTCTGGGGTTTGACCACCTCGATTCAGACTGCCAAATTTGCAAACATTTTCCCAAATCTACCCTGGAAAAGAGGTTAGGTAGACTGAGGGAAAGGAGGCCGAGAAGTCCGCTGACCGGATGGCCAGCCGGTTGGGTTCCAACCCGAACCAGGAATGCTCCCTCTGACCAGGGCGATACTTCTTCAGGCAAAAGGAGGCCGATTCTGAGGAATCGGTTCCGACAAAAGAAAAGAAAGGACAAGTCGACCAGTTCGGATCCAGAATCTCATACTCCGACCACCGATGAAATAGCCAAGCGATTAGGATTGTGGAATCGCTTTGATCGGTTCCGACTGAACCGCACCTTTTGGCAGGAGCTCGGTTTGGTCATTCCCCAGTTACGGATTATACCCTGGAAGAATTTTATGAACTGGAGTTTGAGGAGGAAGGAGAGTTGGAAGATGATTATGGTGATGGTGAAAGTCTGGATGTGCCTATTGACCTGGACATCTCCCCAGACAGACCTTCAGGTGTTTCTCCTCCTAGGCTTTCTGAGTCCCCTTCACACTACATGTTTTACAGAAGGTGGCTGATACCCTCCAGCTTCCTGTGGAGGAGGCAGTGGAGGATCAGGAAGAGCCTGACTATGTAGAGATGATGGACATCTCAGAGTCCAGGAGACTGTCTATTCCTTCACAAATCTTTTGGGAAACAGACACAAAAATTCTTAAGTCTCCCAATTCATACCTCCTGTGGACAGAAGAATGGACAAGAGAAAGTACCTCAGGTTCAAGTTGCCCTCAGGCCACTATCAGTTCAGAGCAATGCCCTTTGGCTAACATCAGCTCAAGGGTCTTCACAAAGTGCCTGGCAGTAGTTGTGCCTTCCTAAGAAGACAAAAGATTTCCATTTTCCTACTTGGACGACTGGCTCATAGTAGGCCAGTCTCCAGACCAAGTCAAGTCACACCTGCAAGTGACCCAGCAAGTGGTCACTTTAGGATTTCTTCTCAACCTACCAAAGTCAGTTCTCAAACCAGTGCAGCTCCTCACCTTCATAGGGGCAGAGCTGGATACAGTAAAAGCAAGAGCCTTCCTTCCCTGGAAAGGCAAGGACCCTCATGGAACTGGCCTCTTCATTCACCCTTCAGGTGTCTCAACCAGCAAAGGCATTTCCTTCAGCTACTGGGCCACATGGCAGCTTCTACAGCAGTGGTCCAGGGGCAAGATTCAAATGAGGGACATTCAGTTCCGCTTAAGAGCGTTTTTGGTCCCAAAGAAAGGATTCCCTTACCAAACTAATTCCAGTGACTCGAACTCTGATCCAAGCCCTGCAATGGTGGTAGGATCAGGACAATTTGAGACAAGGGGTTATATTTGTCACTCAGTCTCATTCAGTGGTCCTCACCACAGATGCTTCCCTGCTGGGCTGGGGAGCCCATTTGGGGAACTTACCACCCAGGGACTGTGGTCACCTCAGGAATCTCTGCTTCACATCAATCTCTTGGAACTCAGAGCAGTGTTTCTGGCACTGCAAGCATTTTCAAATCCAGTACAGAACAAGGTGGCTCAGGTCAGAACAGATAACACCACCACCAAGTGGTACATCAACAAGCAAAGAGGCACTCAGTCTATGGCCTCGTGCACAGAAGCGATGAAGTTGTGATCCCTGGCCTATTCCTGCAAACCTCTCTGATAGCAGTTCACCTCCCAGGGAAGGACAATGTCCTAGCAGATGCACTGAGCAGAATATCCCAGGGCCATCATGAATGGGCCCTAGATCCTCTGTTGTTGAAAGTGATTTTCTCAAGATGGGGCACTCAGAGATAGATCTTTTCACAGCCCCAGACAATCACCAGCTTCCTCTTTTTGTTGCAGACCCCAGTCTTGGGCTCAGTCCCCTGGATGCTTTGCTCCTGAACTGGGAAGGAAATTTCTGTATGCTTTTCCTCCTTCCTCTCCTGTTTAAAGTGCTTGTCAAGATAAGGTCACAACCATGCAAAGTGATTCTGATTGCTCCAGACTGGGCCAGGCAGCCAAGGTATCCCTTGTTGCTGTCCCTAGCAGTCCATCTTCCCTGTCTCTTCCAGGAATTACAACCTGTTAACATCCTCTCAGGGAGGATTTGGTACCTGAATCTTCAGTCTCTCAATCTCAAGGCTTGGCTCTTGAAGAGTTAGAATTTGCAGATCTGCATCTTTCCCAAGGGTTCTGGATATCCTTAAAGCTTCTCAAGCCTTCCACCAGAAAGACATACAACTCCAAATGGAAAATATTCAGCATTTGGTGTTCTAAGAAAAATATTTCTCAGGCTCTGCTGAATTGCCTAGGGTTCTGGATTATATGGTTCATCTTAATGGCCTAGGTCTCAGACCAGGTACTCTCAAGGTACACTTGGCAGCTGTTTCTGCTTTCCTGTCTGTAGGCAAGTCTTCCTCTCTGTCATCCCATCCTGTATTCTGCAAGTTTTCAAGGGATTGCTTCACACCAATCCCCCTTTAGGGATCCTGCTCATGCTTGGGATCTTAATGTTTGCAATGCTCAGCTTATGCAACCCCTTTTGTGTCTTTGTCCTCAGCAGAGCTTAAGTACTTGACTTGGAAAACTGTGTTTTGGTAGCCATTACTTCTGCCAGGCATATCAGTGAATTGCAAGCCTTGTCAGTGGAATCTGATTGCATCTCTTTTCACAGAGATAAAGTGGTCCTTAGAACTAACAGAAAGTTCTTGCCTAAAGTGGTTTCAGATTTCCACCTCAATCAGTCTATATCCCTCCCTGTTTTCTTCACTGATCATTCTTCCTCTGGAGAGGAGGCTACACAGTTTGGATGTTAAAAGAGCCCTTAGCTACTACATAGAGTGTACCAAGGGTCACAGGTTTGAATCCTCCAGTTGTTCCTCACTTATGGAGAAGTTGGGAAGGGCAAACTTGCCACTAAGAGATCTATTGCCAGGTGGACTGTTCCTTGTATACAATTCTGCTATGAAAAACTGGGTAGAATTCCACCCTCAGGCCTGAGGCTCATTCCACAAGAGGTACAGCTGCTTCCTGGCTACTGCCAGGATATCCCTCTTAGAAATCTGTCAAGCAGCCACCTGGAAAACAGTTCATACTTTTACCAAGCATTACTCTCTGGATATCCAGGCTAGGAGTGATGCTCGGTTTGCACAACAGTACTTCAGAGCCTGTTTCCAAAGTAGGTTCTGTCCCTCCTCCATGGAGGTACTGCTTAGTAGTCTGTATTGTCAGAATACAGCAAGACTTCATGTTGTTTGAAGAAAAAATTACTCACCTTAGTAATTACGTTTCTTCTAGTGGAGTCTTGCTGTATTCTGACCTCCCCGCCTCCCCTCTCAGAACCTAGATTTTTGGGATGTGGGTGGGCAGGTGCAGTGTTGGCACCCTAGAGGTGCCTCCCCTTTACACCTCTTTTTTCTTTGGGTGGAATGTTGTTCATTGATTGGTTTTTGTTTTTGGGTTTCCTGACTTGAGTCTTCCTTTGAGAATCAAAACATTATATTTCTGTCAGTTGGCTAGTTAAAATTTTACAGTTTCCACAGAACACCTAGTGAGTTTTGCTTGTAAAGATCTGATGGTTGCAGTTTGAATAACAACAGGCAGAGGCTTCAACCGAGCTCGAGATGAACATTCTATGCCATGCATAGAAAAGTTAACCCTATGTTCTCCGGGGCAGTTGAAAGGCAGGACCTAACTGCATTTGTCAGAATCAGCAAGACTCCACTAGAAGAAACATAATTACTAAGGTGAGTAATTTTTCTTCTGTGACAGTGGACTGAATTTTGGGGCAAGTTCAGTGAGCCAGCTGGATGGGCAGAGGCTAGGGGCTGGCACTGTCATGCAGCACCACCCCAGCCTGAGAAGAGAAGGTACCAGGTTGCCTGTGCAGGCCCAGTTACCATATAGTGAAGAAATCTTCTCTTTGAATAGGACCATACACCTCTGCACCCATGGGTGCCAAAAGACCTTGTGCTTTGGCTGACAGATGTACTCTTTGTCCTGTGCATCTGTGGCCACATGGAAGTGCAGGGCCCAGAGGCGCTGAGCTTCACAGCCCACCAGAAAGTCCCATTATTTCTTGACATCTGTTGTCACATGGAACAGGCCCTGCACTTCTGCAGGCAGAGGCCTGTGCATCTGCATCTGTTCATGTAGGTCCCTTTGGGACCTGCATGAAGGAGATATGATTCCATTATTTCAGATAGGAAATTCTTTGCAAAAATGCATTAATGCACCAGTTAGGGTTTGATGAAACACCACAAAGTAGGGAAATGTGGCATTAGGATTTCCAACCTTAACTTCCCCAAGCAGTAAAGGCAAGACCACACAAGAAACCACAGACAGTTGGTGGTCTCTTCTGAAGAGTGAAAAGGATTAGGAGCAACAGGTACATTTTACACACAGTAGATGAGTCACAACCCAGCTGTGGCAATGGCTGTACATAAACAAACTCAGAGACGAGGGCTACCCAGATAGGGAGACCCACTAGGATCAGCACTTCACTAAGCAGCAGCGAATGCTGTAAGCAAGTTAAGTGAATACACACAAACTCAGAAGTAAGGGCCACCCAGATAGGGAAGTCCACTAGAAGCAATAATTAGGTAACTCAGTTGGCGGATTCTCCACAGTAGAGGAGTCAGAAGTCATCGGTGGCAAAGACTGTACACAAACAAACTCTGAGATAATCACTTATCCATAAAATAAGGCCCATTAGGATGCAACACTTCACGCAATACACAAGTTAGTGTCAGCTGCCTGTCATAGCTGACTCCTCATGGCAGACTCCTGGTGAATGTTCTTAGCTCTGTGATCCTTCATGGTCTGTACCACAGGATGGAGGACCACTTGGGAGTCATTGACCTTGTAGTGATTGTGGCACTCAGAGTCTTGGGGAATCAATGGGTGGCTGCTGATTGGTGGCCACAGGGACAAAAAGGCATGGCTTTATGCTGTGATTGGTGGCTGCTGGAGCTGGCAGGAAGGCCTCAAGGGGCTGCTGTATTTGACCTGGAGGCACTGCTTCAGAGCAAATTTGTGCAGCTCTTTTGTGGTGTCTTGTGGCAGATGGGCAATTTTCATCAGTACAAGCCCTCTCAATCCCATGATATGGACTTCAGTGGTGATGGTGAGGAAGAGCTGACTGGAAGATGAGATTACAGCTCTGAGCTTCAGAGACTTAAGGAATTCAGTGGCGGCCGCTGAGTAGTGGCTGCTGGAGCTGGAGACATGGCTTCAGTAGAGTTGCTTTGTTCGAGCTGGAGGCCCAGCTTTAGGAAAATTTGTGGGGCTTTTCAGTGGCTCTGTGAAATAGCAGCACATTGCAGTGGTGGGCGCTTGCCCTCCTGACCCTGTGATGGGGTCTTTAGTGGTGATAGTGAGGAGAGCTGGCTGGAAGGTGAGCTTACAGCTCTATTTAAGCTTCAGAGTTTCGGCGAATCAATAGACAGCTGCTGATTGGTGGCTGCAGGGACAGGAGGTGCAGCTTCAAGCTGTGATTGGTGGCCACTGGAGCTGGAGGCATGGCTCCAGAGGAGCTGCTGTATTCAAGCTGGAGGTGCAGCTTCAGGGCAAATATTTGCAGCTTTTCTGTGGCTCTGGTAAGCGGTGGTGTGTTGCAGGGAGGCATGCCTCATCAGTATAAACCTTCTTGACCCTGTGATGTGACCTTCCAGCAGCAATGCTGAGGAAGTGCTGTCTGAAGTCGAGATTACAGCTCTATTTGAGCTTCAGAGTCCTGGGGAATCCAATGGGCGGCTGTTGATTGGTTACTGCAGGAACAGAATGCATGGTTTCAGCTGTGATTGGTGGCTATTGGAACTGGAGGCACGGCTTCAAGAGAGCTGCTGTGTTCAAGCTGTAGGTGCAGCTTCAGGACAGATTCATGCAGCTTTTCTGTGGCTCCAGGAAGCAGCAGCGTGTTGTGGTGGTGGGGGGCGGGTAGGGCTCTTCTCATCAGTTCAAGCCCCCATCTCTCTCTCTCTCTCTCTATATATATATATATATATATATGATCTTTATTGTTTAAGTGTGTATACATTTGCATGAATGTGTCTGTATATTTATGTATACTGTTACTTGAAATTCTGTACATTTATTGCTGTTTCATGCCTACTCCTATTACCTGAAGTGACACCATTACTGTATATACTACTGTACTGTTTCCTCCCTTGTACTCCATCCCCAGGATACCTCTGAAAATAGCTATTTTGGCTCAGTAGATCTTTTTTGATAAAACTCTTTCAATAAATAAATAGACAGTTGAATAGAAAAGGTGTAATGTAAGGAATTAAGCATGCCAGGATACCGTTATGCTCAGATATATGGACACTTTTGGTGTGTTGGGAAGCATGAGCTGCAGGTCACGCCTTTTACAACTGCTATGTCTATATATCCAGTATGAAAGGACACCCTGAAGTGTTCCTCTTAATTTTAGGCATAAAATTATATAAAACAAACAGCTATGCCATATTGGGCCATCAGTAGGTGGATGCAGAACTTTATAGGATGTTGTCCACCTTTGGGATGGCAGGAGCCATTTTATTACCTGTTCATCCACTGGTTGTCTAGGTGAACAGTTACTTGAATACAACAACATAAATAGCCCTGATAGGGTAGAGAGGCATGCTTTGCAAGCAGTACAGGTATGTCTTCAGGGTGGGGGAGTGAGGAAATTGGAAAATGAGCCCTGATTAATCACATGGCGCTCACTACCCCATGCCCTGTGACATTTGCTTTGACTATGCATACCTTCCAGTGATATAGTAAGGCTCTAGCCAGCAACACTGCAACACTCCTTTCTCTTTGGAGGCAGCCTGGCCACATGGTTAGAGTTCATATTTGTAAACTGGATGACCTGGGTTTAACTCTCGCAACTGCAGCTTACTATGTGTGATCCTTGGCAAGCTACTTAAGTTTCCAGCATAACATCTATAATTTCTCTCCCATCTATTTTGTGCTTCAAATGGTAGCAGCATTTCCTCCCTCCCTCCCAGATTGTATAGGGCTTTGGAATGCAGTTTGCAACAAAGGCACTATATAAAGCAATTTTTTTTCCAGCTCTTTGCTAAGGTATTGTATATAGTGTAAGGGCTGTGCCGATAGAAATTTTCTGTTAGTGTAGGGTCATACAAGTTCAGTTTCCTGGAATGATGTTCTATATGATAATGCAGAATTTTGTTCCATTTCTGCCTGGGGTGGTGGTGGGGAGGGAGGAGTGGAAGTACTCTGAACCATTGGTGTTTCAGTCCATTGTAAAGAAGTAAACTACTGTAAGTATGGCTAAAGATGGATTTCCTGAATGTAATTTCTCTTTGACTTATGACAAGAATACAATCATTGTACTTGCACAAACTCTTTCTCTGGCTCATCTGTAAATTCACAATTTCACTGAGGAAGTGAGTGCAAAAGAGCATAAAGTGTTGTTGACTATAGCACTTAGTATACATTATATATATGACTGTATAACTCAACATTGCTGATTCCACCAGTTTGTACTAACAATTCATTTACATGTGAGGACCTGTTATAGAAATAAGAAGTCCTCAAGGACAAGATGTGGATGTCCCTTTACTGTTTCCAAGGGAAGAGGTTTTGATTTAAATGTTTTCTATATATATATATATATATATATATATATATATATATATATAGTACTAAGGACACAGAGATATCTCATGATGCTACGAATGTTGCCTTTGTTTGTCCTTAGGGTGTCAGAACTGCTCATCTTGGGTTCTTCATTGGTCTAATTTCCAAACAACACACACGATCGACACTTATATAATAAAGAAGAATTCAAATGTTATTGCTAATTATTCCAGAAATGCAATAGAAAGTGTATAATATATTTATAGTCACCAAACATCAACTACTTTGGCTTTTCCATCATCTTTAAACATTGATTTATTTGCTTTTGTTTGCTTAGGTCCACCATACTTATATGATCTACTGCTTTAGTTACATGAAATTTAAGCAAATTTTAATATTTTCTTTCATCCTTAAGTAATGGATTTAGTAAGTAATACCTGAATTTCAGTAAGTAATCCTTACTGATCCTAAATTGTTTCTCAGTGGTAGATTGCTGAAGAAACCATGAAGTGTCAAAGTATCAGAAAGTGAGATAATGTTATTCCAAGTTCTCTGTTAAAGTGCAAAAAGAATTTAAAATGGCATTACAAAACACATCTTGCAGCATTTGTCTTCTTAGAAAAAGTTAATTAATAAAACAGGATAGCCCAGATGACACTTAGGAAGTCTTTCGAAAACTGCCACTTCACTAAGACTTATGGAGTAATTCTGTAACAGGGTCCCTCCATCAAAAACCGTCGCAGTGTTCAGGTCCATCCACTTATAGTCATTGCCTGGAAGATAAATGTCCCTGTGCTCTTTCCCTGTTCTGTAACTGGTGCCACTAGTACCTGCAAGACATAAGTTAATAAAACAAAATGTCAGTAAAGCCTCATCATTACTATCATTATCAGGCAGAGGCTGACACTGAATCCACCTTAAAACAAAATGAAGAAAACAAGACAACACATCAAGGGGTTTTAACAGATGTAATGGGGCTAGCTACATTAATGATTCCAGTCATAATATATGTTAGCTTAGTTATTGCCTGTACCTTTGTAATTCTCCTGGGTCACACCTGAAAATAGGCACTTGACTGTCTAGCGTGCTTACCTGTAAACAAAAGTTAAATAAATTATAATAATAAAATAATTTGCTTATATTATGCTCTTCCATATGCCCCAGGCATCTAACAGCAGTGAAATGTACAGAAAACCATAACAGTAACACAGTGCACATAAAAAGTAAGCAAACGTGCAGAACAAACTCTGCTTAAGAATAAATATAAACAATGGAATCAAAGAACAGAGTACATAAATGTGTGGAGCTACACGGACAGACTGGGGAAGACTTGCATTGTCAACTAATACAAGACAATATCTTTAAAAGTACTTAATGAGTTGGGCTGGAGTACTGCTGATGGAAGTATATTCCACAATTACACAGGACTGAAGTCATAACTGAAAAGCCAGATCACCAGCGAATTTCAGTCAGAAGAAAGAGACATTCAGGTTCAGCTACCGCATTCCTCTGCTATGGAACTCCCTCCCAGCTAACATTCGTCACTTTACCTCCCTGTTGCACCTAAACTCCATGCTCCAAGATCATTTCGTCCCTACTCTGTGCTTGTGTCTAGGGGCCTACCAACTACTAGGCAACTCTCTGGGAATGTTGGCACTTAGCAAATGTGCAATTCATCAGTATCTAACTATTGTCCACTTGCCTTATACTGTATCTCGTATGCTCAAAACTTAATTTTGTTGTACACTTGCTGTATGTAACTGTGCTACCAACTGCCACACTCAATCCTGTATGTAGTGGTTTCTGAACCAAATGTTAGTGATCTTCCACAATGTATTCACTTATCAATCCTGACTTCAAGTGCTTTCTCATACCATACATACTGTGGTTACCAATTTGTCTCTCTCAAGCTACTACTGACATGTAACCAGATCCTAACGTTAATATTTCTCCCACTATGTATTTTCTTGTCTATACTGTGTAAACTGTTCTCCTATGTTCTCCCCTCCCCAGGACGCATCTGTAATCGAGCAGTACCCTACTCAGCATGCCTTCCTGGTGAAGCAGCTAAATAAGTAAATAAATATATAAATAAATAAACATTCAATAGCCCTTGGCCTGTTGTGGGGTGGTGGTGGTAGCAATGACTTCAGAATATTCTGAAACCACCCTAGCTACATAAGAATTGGTCCCTCAGTATTACTGATGGAATCCTGTTCCAGAAGATAACATTGTTGATCACGTAAAGAAGAAGGTGAAGGGCTTACTGTGCTTGCCTATTTGATTTAAGAAATATATATACAGTATGTCATAGTACTGGATATCATGTGACAATGTCATGTTTTGGGTGTACTGTAATATTCAAGGGAAGGGAAAGGAGCATTGTTTAACCAGGAGCAGCACACTAAGCTGAAGCTTGTTTCAGATGTGACCAGTGAGCACAAGAAAGTTAAATGACTTGCTCAGGATCACACAGTATGCACCTAGGCATCTGTGGGATTCAAACCAGGTCTCCAGATCTGCAGCTCAGAGCCTTAGCCCATTGTGCTATACTGCCTCAAATTTACTTTCTCAAAGTAAACTCAAGGTGCAACCACTTAGAAAGTGACAGTATTTCATGATAATCCACACCCTTGAGTGTTTAATTGTGATTGAAAATGGCTCCAAACTGTTGGCATGGGGATGATTGTATTTAGTTCTGTTTTTAATTTCTTTTTATTAAAACAGGGTACAGATTGCAGTACAGTGCCAAAGAACATAATAGATGAATTTGTGCATTAACAGTTGACAAAGAGCAGACTTGTATATGCAAAAGTCCAAAACAGCATACAGTTTTGCCCATGCCAATAAATGCAAGTCTACAGTTCCCACCTCTACCAGAGGGCATCAGAGCCCCTCCAGTGAAGTAGGTATAAGTAGTCCATGAGTTACCTGTAAAACAAGAAACAGCAGGCCAAGGAAATTGTGTACAGAGAAAGTCATTTTACCTCAGGCTAGGTATACTTAAGGAGCAAAAGTATCATCTAATGGCATAGTATAAAGTATCCAGTGCTGCATTTAGTGTGAAATTGGGCAGATGTTGTTTCTAATTGAGACAGTCAACTTGTCCATAACATAAATACTAGTAACAATTTTCCACCAATACTCCACTGTTGGAGGGGTTTGTTGCATCCAGAGCTCAGTGATGACCTTTTTTGCAGCTAAAATATAGAGGAGAGCTAGGGAAGAGGAACCTAATCAGATTTTGCTAGGGAGAATGGGCATGAGAACCACCAAGGAGAGAGCAAATCAGGACCAAGGATAGTTGGTTCAACTGGCGACCAATCTTTCCAAAATTCCAATAAAATAAGGCAGTACCAAAAGAATATGAGAATGGTCTGCCACCCATTGGCCCCATTGATGCCAGCAAAACCCCATATCAAGTGTAGTAAATTTAATGGTGTTCTGAAGTACTGTATCTATAGTGACACTTTCAGGTGAACTGCCACCACTGTATGGAGGAAGTAACCTTCAGTACCAGAACAGAATATTTAGTTCAATCGGAATAGGAGTAGGTTGTATTGAGTTCTTTGTTCCATCCATCCAGGATCATCTGGGTGCTGTCACCCAAGAGGGTCCATGAGTCCTCTGTTCATCATAAAGGCAAGGCACAGGTGACCAAGGCAGCTGGAATAATCCTGGGACCCAAAGCAAAATCAGTCTAGATGCTCACAGAACAGCTTAGCTCCCCAGGCATAAGACTCTGTCACAAAAACACTCAATGCTGTGCTGGATACTTTATTCAAAGTGCAGCTGTGCTGTGACACTCTCCCTAACCTGCACAACATTTTCATGCCAGACTGATGCCTTGTCAAGGCTCTACATCAACTGACAGAGCAACTGGTTAAATACAAATCTATTTAAAGACGCAGTACTCAGATCAGCCTTGAGAAAGTGTCAGTCTGTGGTGCAAAACATTTGGCCAGTTTAAGGAGAGGTCAGAGCCACTGCTGCACTTTTGAAGTATCCTGCAACACTGCATTGAGTGTTTTTGTGACAGAGTCTGACTCTTATCCAACTTGAATGAGTCACTTTAAAATCATGAAGACTCTATTGGCAATGTGTGATCCTTTCTGCCTATCTCAGTGTAAACTGAGTTCCAAGAGGTTTGAGATTTACCAAACAGCCCACATTTGGTACCGAGGAGATGACTTTCTAGTAGGGTGGCTGGCACACCTGTTGGACTCCTCAGCGACCTATCAAATATATATTGAAGGACGCAGAAAAAGTTGAAGCAACAATTACAGCTAACTATTAGAAAAATAAGCCCAGGTAAAAACTTTAACTTTCATACTGCATAAAATCATTTTAGGTAGCAAATGTGACACTACCATACAGAAGTATGATGTGAGAATACACTGTACCAAGCAAAGAAAGTTTGAAAGGGACAGATTAGCTTACTATGAGACAGGATCTTTGATTGGATGAGATAAAACAAGCCTAATAAATACATCCTTAAAAAAGTAAAATGTCCCAAAGCCAAGGGGCCCCAGGAGACACTTACACCAGTGGCTCAAATTCTGATAATACAAGTCATTTTTTAGACTCAAGCTGGAAAGATATTTCACCAAACCAACAGGCACCAGTGTTTCCTCCCCAGACCAACTCATAACCATTACCCCAAGGGCAAATAAATGCAAGTCAGATGAGATGTTAAACCGAGGTCCCATCTACCTGTTTTGGTGGTTGTTCAGGTGGATGTTAAAGATTCCATGGCATTTCTGAAAAGATTAGGGGGCATTTTATTCAAAGAAACTATATAAAATCACAACAAAACAATGACACAATAATCAATAAACATAATATTTCCACAAAAGAAAAAAAGAAAAATACTTTATAGGTGTCTTTCACAAATTAATGTAATAGGAAAATCTGAATCTGTTACCCATGGTAAACACTTCCATCTGTCTAATAATTCATTCCTATGTACAGATTTCATTTCTAAGAAATAGATCTGTCTTAGATCTTTAATAATCTTTCCCAACATTTTGTGATAAGAAGACTCCTTTGTTGTAAGCTAAATACACATTTTGCAGTCCAAATGTGCCATTTAAAGACTGTAAAATCACACCTAGTGTTTCCTATTCCAGTGTGCCCAGGATGTAGAAAATTCTTCATAAATCACATTCATACAGGAGACTTGTGCAAAATTGGCCTGATACAGTACTTTCTACAAACTTCCAGAAATTCTTTATGAAGGAGCAATGGACAAACAAATGTTAGAAACATAGAAACATAGAAATTGTCAGCAGATAAGGACAGCTAGGCCCATCCAGTCTGCCCATAGGTCCTATACATTGATGTGGCCACTGACCATATGTGATCAATGGCTTTTCATCACTCCCTTCCCTCTCAAGGTTCCTTGTGCCTGTCCCAGGCATGCTTAAACCCTCCACTGTGCTTGCCCCCACTACCTCCTGTGGCAGACTATTCTAAGCATCGACTACCCTTTCTGTGTGAAAAAAACTTCCTCACATTACCTCTTAATCTACCCCTTCTAATTTCATATTGTGCCCCTTGTTATAGTACTCTTTCTGCATTGGAAAAGGTCCCCACCTGCACCTTGTTTATGCTCTTGAGGTACTTGAAAGTTTCAATTAAGTCCCCCACTCTCTCTCCTCTCCTCCAGTGAGTACATATTGAGGTTCTTTAGTCTTTCCTCAATGTCTTGTGGTGCAAGCCCTGCACCATCTTTGTCGCCTTCTTTGGATAGTTCCACCTTATTTATGTCCTTGCGCAGGTGTGCCCCAGAACTGCACACAGTACTCAGGTGAGGCCTTACCAATGTTTTTATAATGGCATCACCACCTCCCGCCTCCTGCTAGTGATACCCCTGCCTATGCCCCCAGCATGCCACTGGCCCTCCCTGCCGTCTTTTTGCACTGCTTTGATACCTTAAGTTCATCAAGATGATAACCCCTAGGTCCCTTTCCTCTTTGGTGATAGTTAGCTCCCCTCTCCAGCATGTAGCTTTCCCAGGTTCCTTCTACCCAGGTGCATTATTTTGCATGTCTTTGCATTGAACCTCAGTTGTCACATCTCCAATCATCTCTCAAGCTTCTCCAGGTCCCTCTTCATTTTCTGCACCTTCTGAGTATCCACCCTGTTGCAGATCTTGGTGTCATCTGCAAACAGGCATACCTTTTCTTCCAGTCCCTCTGCAATGTCACTAATGAAGACATTGAACAGGACTGGTCATAGTACTGATCCCTGTGGTACCCAGCTGGTCACCCTCCTCAGATTGTACTCCATTTACCACCACCCTCGTCTCTTGTCTGTTAACCATTTCCTAACCCAGTTCATCACCCATGTCATGCTCAGACTACCCATCTTGTTAATCAGCCTTTTAGTCATCCAATCAAAACAAATCTATCAGATTCGTTTGACACAACCTTCCTGCTGTGAATCCATGTTGCCTCAGATCCTGAGCACCCTGGATTCCAGGTGTAACACTATCCTTTATTTCAGCAGTGTCTCCATGATCTTTCCCACCACTGAGGTGAGGCTGACTGACCTGTAATTCCTCCTCCTCCCTACTGCCACTTTTTGTGCAGTGGGACTACATGTGCCTCCTCCAGTCCTGGGAACCACAACCATGTTGATTGACTCTGTGAACAGAGTGCTGCTAGTCCCCTCGCAGCTTCCTTAATATCCTCGGGTGGATGCTGTCTGGCCCCATGGCCTTATCCACCTTCAGCTTTGTGAGTTCTTCCAGAACTCTCTTTACTGTGATTGTTCTATTGTCTCTTCTTGTTTGAAACATTGAAGTCTACTACATAATCTTTCTGACATTGGTTTATGTTTATGATTTGCCATTTTTGTGGGCGTGACAAAGGAGCTGGTCTCTAGCCTTCAGGGCATTTTTTAAATATGTTTGGGACTGAACATACCTGGTCTATTAAATAGGAATACAGGACTTTCCATGCATGGCTATAATCATATGACTAGTGATATGCCATTGCCTGAATCTACAAAAGTATCCTTTACATACCTGGGTGCTGTCGGGATATTTTTAACTATCTTAAGTGTTTTGTTCCCATTGCTGGAACCAAAGTTTGCAGCTCTCGAACATCCACTTTTCCCACACATTACCTCTGTTAATTAGTAATGGACGATATTTGTTATAAAAAATAGGCTATTATAGAAACGTAAAGAAATGACCATGTTTAAACCACCTGTTTCAATGGGAGATATGTAATATTCTGTTTAATTGGATTGAGGTGGCTGTCCCATACAGCTTGAAAGAATATGCTTAAAATACGTGTTCTAAACTGTCGGGGAGGAAATATATAACTTACAAAAGGAATATAGGTAACAGGTATGTTTTGATTAAATATATTCTTTTTTTTCCTCATTTCCATTCGTTCCATTGGGCCACCTTATATTTTACTTGAGAAATCTTTGTTTCCCAATTAATTGTATCTAGCTGTCCCGCACCAAATTTTATCCCTAGTATTTGTATTAGGTCAGTTGTAATTTTTATTCCACTGATATTATCAGAAGCTTTTGCACGCCTGCCCAATTCATCTACCAACACATTTTATCAGATTTAGACGCCCTGACATTCCTCCAAATTCCTCACATAGCCGAACTGATTCATTTATTGATATTTCATCAGCCACTACCAAACTCATATCGTCTGAGTATGCCATAGCCTTATAAGGGATAGTGCCCACTGTATTACTTAATGATATGATCCTATGTGATGTATTTATGAGCCTCAGTAATGGATCTAAGAAAAATATATATAGAATGGGCTTAACGGCACACCTGCCTAACTCCCTTTTATATTAATTATGAGCCCTTTCCAACCATTTTATGACTGGAACAACTGTTGCTGTCCTGTATAAACTTTTACTCCATGAAATCATATTCCTGGTACCTGATATGTGCTAAAGTTAACCAAAGGAAGTCATGGTTGATAGGATCAAAGGCCTGTTTCTGATCTAAAGATATCAGAAAACCAGACATGTGACCATTATTGCCGCTTTCTGCTACTTCTCTTAGTAGTATAAGGGGTCCGTAATACTTCTGCCTGGCACAGAACATGATTGTGCTTCAGATATCATTATTTGAGCTATTTTCAGTAGCCTTTAGCTAAGATTTTTGTTAAAACTTTGAAGTCAGTGTTAAGAAGTCTAATTGGTCTCCAATACTCATATACCGCTTGTCACCTTTTTATGAATGTAAATTAAAGCAGCTATATTC
Organism: Neoceratodus forsteri; assembly: GCA_016271365.2. Taxonomy (NCBI): domain Eukaryota; kingdom Metazoa; phylum Chordata; order Ceratodontiformes; family Ceratodontidae; genus Neoceratodus; species Neoceratodus forsteri. Next base: position 645,457,591 of record CM028133.1, on the reverse strand, counting down.
ATTTCTAATGGCGCTGAATTCTGTTTTAAAATATGATTGTATTCTAGGGTTAATTCTTGAATTAGCTTAGGGCTATTATTTTATATATTTAACTGAAAGCCCATCAAGACCAGGGGCAGTCCGGTTTTTAAATTTGAAATAGTGTCTTGTACTTCATGAATTTGTATCTCCTGAGACACTGAATTTAGAATATCTTGAGGAATCTGTGATACTTGTATTTTAGAAAGAAGAGAATCTGCCTGTTCCACTTTGGATGGCAAAGGCCCATACATTTTTGAATGTAATCAGCAACTTTTAAAATTCCTGCAGCTGTTTTGTACATCATGTATAATATTCATTTATTTTTATAGCTCTATTGTGATAGCTTTCATAGGGATAAACAGCATCTGTGTTACCACATGTGCCAAAGTTTTGCTGCTGATATAAACTTTTTGCCTTTTGTGAATGAAAGGACATCAAATCCTTTTAATATTACTTATTTGTTTTGTATTGTCATGTTTAGTGGTATGAGACAGTGTCAGCAGTTTTTGTAGATGCTGTCTTTTTTGTAAGTACTGATTGTATTTATTTGTACTAATTGATCTGTTAAGTTGTTTCAACAGCCTGCCCAGTTCATATGTTGTGTCTTCCCACCATGTTTAAGGGTTATCATACAAATTTACACTGACTTTCTTGTAGTACAGAATTGTATGTTGGGTAACATTATTTCATCTTCAAATAGGGATGTATTAAATTTCCAGGATCCTGGTCCTTTAACTAAAGGATTATTTTGACTAAGCAGGACTGAGAGTATATTATGGTCTGAGAACTCTTCAGGAGTACCTGTGCTGAAAATACTGGTAAATGTACAGATGTAAAGGAAAAATCAATCCTAGTTGCCAACTGTCCCTTATGGAAGGTGGGTGTATGGAAATTAGTTTTAAAGTAAGCATCATGCAACCTTGCAGTTTGTATTACTGAAAGCAGAACTTTTGAATCACAAAAGAGTTTTGAAATTTTTGTGGTTTTAGTCCTATCTTTAACTGACAGGCTACAATTAACCCCCCAGAATAATATATTGAGAGGTATGTGAGAATAGTTGTATGATCTTTAATAAATCTAGCCTGATAGCTTTGGTTTGAGGAGAATATATATTAATTAATATATAAAATATACTCTGTATCTTAACATCTAGGATCAAAACCTGGCCTGGTGCTGTGTCAGTTAGTTTTAATACTTCAGTGTCAGGCATATTAAATAAAATCCCTATCCCTGAACATGTTTTTGTCCAAAGAACCAAAAGGAAAGGCCTAGGTACCATGCTTGTTGTGCTTGTCTTATTTCATGTAATGTATGAAATCTGACATACTGGAAAAAATAATTCCTAAGGTAAAGTAAGATAAACAGGAAAATACGATGTCACGCTTTTTATTTCTATTAATACTGTTCATTTGCAATATGAAGGCAAAGGTGGAGACATTTACATGCATAGTTACTGGAACAGAGGCGGAAGAGGAGCGGTAGCCTCCACTTTTTATTTCTGTATGGCAAAAACTAGTATAGAAAAAGTGCCCTTTGTACCCTCATAAGTGCCCTTTTTGATTCTTAGCCCCTCAGCTTTACCATCTTCTGCTTCCTTAGTATGGATTACAAAAGTACCTTATACCTTCCGCCTAAGTCTACCTCGTCTGGGTGTATGCTCCTTATGCTTCATTTTCGATCTTGCTTTTATTTTATGAGGCCCTGAAATGTCAGGTGGCATTTTGTGTCTGTTGTTTGTTCTGGATGTGAGGATAGTAAGGACGAGGGGTCGGAATCATTGTTAGTGTCCTCTGAATTTGTTTGTAGTAGCTCATATTTATTTTGTGTTGATTTTGTCAGTTCTTGTCATTTTGGATTTAGGAAGCCCTGTGGTCAACCTTCATCTGGTTGTTCTTGCAGGCAACCTTGTGTCATCTTTGGTGGGGAGGAGCTCTCATGTCTTTTATTGTTGGGAACAAGGAGGGTGTGCCCGGTATTGTGGGCAAGACATTTTTATCCACTCTCATTTCAGGTTCTTGACCAGAGGAGGAAGGAATCAATGAAACTGGTTGAACCATGGGGGTGGGGGGTCCACTGGTTGTACTAAGATAGGAGGAGGGTCATCTTGTTGGGGAAAAATATAATTTGATGTCCCGTATCTTGGCTGGCTATGTTTGTGGACTGTCCAGATGTACTGTCCTCTGCCTGTGCCTGGGTTCTTGTAACTACTTTTTCTCATTGTGCCAAAGAGATGTACAGCTTCTGTGCAGCACCATCAGCTAATTCTGGTTTGTTATGAGCTGCCCAGGGACAGCTTTGGAACATATGACCTGTGTCATCACATAGGATATATTTTTCTCTGTTTACACTTTGTGCCCCACATGCCCTAATTCACTACAATTTGAGCATTTCGGCCTGCCACATGTGCTGTTCAAGTGTGCTACTGATCCATACTTACAACAGACCTTTGGTTGGCCTAGGTAAAATAAAACCCTCTGTCCTTGCCTAACAGAAAACTGTTGGGTAGATGAAATGGTGTACCAACCACATGTCGACACTGCCACAGCGAAGACTTTCACAGTGACAGAATTTGATGAAAAGTGTCGGGTCACTGTGATGGTCCCCGCTGGCACCAGTACTGCATCTCCTGGTGTTTTGCCCTCCCCAAGACAATTCTGACTCAGAGTTGTATATATAGAGACTGGAGAGGTGTGGAAGGCAGAGCCCCCACTTGGGTGTTTAGAGGCACAGCCCCCAAAAACCACTGGAATCCCCGACTGTACAATGCCAACACTCGGCATTGCATCTGTTGCTTGTGGGGATGTCGGAGAAAGGTGTCGCCTCGGCATGGGTAAACCAGATGTAACACACCAGTGTCAGTATTTCTTAGCATCACTTTTACTCTCCAACCTCCAGTCCAGATTTATTCCAAGTCAAATATAGCCTCTGGATCATTTAAAACACTACATCATTGTTTTAGCTAGTGGACCAAGTCACTCATGCTGACTCCCTCATTCCAGAATAACAATGTAATTGTTTTTGTGCTGGCTGATTAGGGGTATTGCCAGAAACTGGGTCCATAACGGTGTGAACTTAAGTTTGTTATATTTTATCCAATAACGTTCAAGGCCATTTAAAGTTTTAAAACTATTGTCAAAAGTAGTTTCAGTAGAGATGTGAATAAGGACATAAATTTCATTGGCAAAGAACTTTAAAGAGACTTTCAACAGAACCCTCTCAACAAATACATGATCTGGGGCTTCTTCCATTCCTCCTATATATTTTAATCTTACAGCATTGTGTATTTTTGCTGGTTGTAAGAGAGTTCTGAACAAAGCAGCATATGGTCTAGTATTAGTTCTGTTGGTTGAGCTGCTTGGTGTTTGTTATGTGCCTTGGTTCTGTTGTATCAACCCTGTACCATTCTCATTAGACATCTCTTGATTATTTCCATTATTGTGCCCAAATTTACAGTTTCAGTACCCTGAGCTGTATTTTTAAATGCAGCTGAGGGTTTGGTGTTAAAGACAGCTCAGGAGGTAGCTCCACTGATTGAGTCTCCAAAGAAACTGTTTGTATATTTCCCTCATTTCTGAGTTTTTATTTGTTCTTATCAGGCATTGTGATTTTGAATTCCCCAAAGTCCATTTCCTGAGGTAGGATCCTTCTCCCAGCCTGCACGCTTGCAAGGCTTTGTTGACGGATCAGGCATTAGTAAGTGTGTCGAAGGTCTGAGCAGCCATGGGCTGTCTTAGTCCAGACCATGACCGTCCATTTCTGCCATTCCCAATGGTTTCCCATCGAGAGTCACTTGTGTCTGTAGAAGATTCCTTTGATGCATGAGCCCCTTTTCAGCAGCTTCTGAAACATTTGCGCTCTCTCTTGTTGAAGTTTCTCCATTCCTTGGCGTCATCTTTGTTGAGGTATCTGCGTTGACAGTCAGCTGTTCAGCCCTGTCAAAATCCACAGGAGGTACCTTTTGAAGCTGCAGCATTTGGGCGTGAGTTTTGCTTTTAAATAAAACTTCCTTTCTTCCTCTAAGAGCAGTTCTTTTAGCTGGACAGCTTCTATTTGTCGTTTTCATTTAAATTCGTGACTTATCTGTCTGAGGTTGTTCTATAGTGTTTGTTTCTTCTCCAGTACCGGAAAAATGTCCGTATTTGTTTCTGCCTCTAATGGTCCATGTGGGATCTCCTCTGAGATTTGTTTTCCTAGTTCCATAGAGATGGTCATATCGGGGCTGTTTGCACTGCTGAGACAGGGAGGAGACCCTCTCCCCTGCCTCCACAAGCTCCATCCTCTCACCATTGAGACGGGATCTGCCATCTTGGCAGGGTGCCAGGATGAGAAATGGTCCCATCTAGCAAGAGCAGTGGAATTTTTATTGTAAAGAGGGCTATAATTCAATATATACAACAATGTGACACAAACAAACCAACATTATTCAGCTTATATACAGAGTGGTCAAAACATAGTCAAAGAGAAAAATGAGGGCCGGCCCAGTGGCGCTGTGGGTTGAGGTGCTGGGCGCCACACTCGTGCAGTGTCGGCAACCCGGGTTTGGGAACGGACTCGGTGCCATGGGTCAGCAGGAAGGGTTGAGGACTGAGCACCCATGTGGGATGGGTTGGTCTGGTGAGCCAGGGACCCCTGGTGGAGACCAGGGGTTACTGCAGCAAGCGGGCAGCACATACTAGCATAACTGGCGCTGGCAGGGTTGCCATGCACCAGTGTACAGGCGTGCTCATGTATGGGTGGGGGACCACAGAACATGGAAAAACCCAGTTCTAGGGTGGCGTGCCACCAACCCCCATGCTTATTGCCGGGTCCGTCCCCACTGACCTTCAGGATCCTCCGCCAGGACCCATGTCTGCAGCTGGAGACTGCATGTGCAAGTGCTCCCAAGGTAGGAGGGTGGCCCCACCCTGGAGGGGCTAAGCCGGGGTGCGGCTGCGTAGGGGAGCAGAGGAGAGGAAGGTTCAGTTGAGGGAACTTCAGGCAGGGCAGAACACAGGTTGGATGCCTGAGAGGCTCCTAGGACCGTGACCAGGAAGGAAAAAGAATACAAAAAAAAAAAAGAAAAATACAGAAAAAAAAAGTAATAACACTATAATACTGAAACCCAAGTGTTGTTTAACTAGGTATCCAGTTCTCACGGTGTACCCAGAACTGCTTAACTTTTCATATGAATATCATTTTGAATCATTCTGAATGATTGCCTGCAGTGCAAGCTGTATATTTTTATACATTTCAATACATGAAATAACCCTTTGCTGTGTAACCCTTACACATCGGGCTTGCCAGATATAATATCTGATGACTGCAAACACCACATATAATGTATCTGAGTTATATTTTCCCCATCCACCTGACACATCTCCATAAAGTAAACCTGAATATGACAGAGATGACTATAGGAGTTCCTCCCATTCTTTAGCCAAGTAATCCCAGAACGTTTTAATATATGTGCAATCTAAAAAGATGTTCCTGAGTTTCCAGCAGTTGGACACATGTATCTCTAAGGCAGTATCTTTCTGTGAGTTACTTGTGCTTGTTATTGTTTTAACCCTAATCTGCCATAGTTACCCAGCCCCACTAAGTTCCAAACAAAGGCTAGTAGCCGAGGTTCATTAATTGTTTCAATACATAGGCCTGTTTGTTCGACGGCAGTACAGAAAAGCAATTTCTTTATTCCTTTCTTCTTGGAGTATCCTATTGTATATTGATTTTCTATCTAATGTCTGTATCTGGGAGGTGGAAGGCCCCACCTAAGAATATTTTCATTTGTTCCAATCCATTTCTCGGGAGCAAAGGGACTCTATTCAATAATCTGGGTTTCTCGGTGTCCAAGCATCCATGCATGTGTTAACCACACCAGTAGGAATGGTTTCCACAATTTACTGGGTTTTAAGGCCATTCTGAAATGATACATAATAAAAGTAATTGAATCCCTTCTGTCTCTAGGTCTGTCTCAGGAAGCCATCACATGGTTTGCAAACTATCTAAGTGGGAGATCACAACAGGTAAAAATCAATAATGCTCTCTCTTCCAGACTTCCTGTTTGATCAAGTCCCAAGGGCTCAATCCTTGGTCTGTTACTGTTTAGCTTATTTCGAGCACCCTCCTCTTACTTGCTCTGGGCAGATGAAATTATATGCAGATGACGCTGTGATTTTCAGCAGCCACCCTGACCCACCCCCTGCAAATTGAGCTACAGGGCCTCTTCTCTGAATCCGAGTCCTGATTCTTGGGCCACAAAATAATCCTCAACTATAAGAAGACCAAGGTGATGCTATTTGCTCATCCCAAAACAAGCCCAAAGATTTTCCTTGAACATCCTCAGCTGCCAGCTACTGCCCTTAGAACAAGTACAAATTCTCAAATATCTAGGTGTCACCCTTGATCCTCTCTTTCCTTCCGTGATCACATAAACTTGGTTTGTGCTGCTGTTAACATCAGAATTGGCCTTCTCTACAGGCGTAGGTCATGTCTGCCTCCTGAAGCCTGCATTTGGCTGTCACAAGTTCTGTACTATCAGTGGTAGACTATGGTATAATAATCTACGGGTCAGCAGAGAAGTCTGTCCTAAATCATATCAAGGTAGTGTGGAATAAAGCATGTCAACTGGTCACTGGTTGTGACAGGTTCACACATACTTGTGACATGTACTATCAAGCACAATGGTTAAACTTTGAGGGTAGATTACACTACCATACCTGCCTTCTAGCCAAAAGATTGCCTCTGGTCTCTTTCCTTTAACACCTTCTATCTCCTGCCCCATACATTGAACCATCAGAAGTGCCTCCAAAACCCTCTTCCTAGTACCTCTTTGCAGAACTTCCCTAGGTCAGAGGGCCTGTCGTACAGAGCACCTCTCTGGTTAAATAATCTGCCGAGTCACGGTCTTCTGGAAATAAAACTGGTCCCTTCAACTAAATCTCAGGCAACATCTCCTTGCTTCGTGTCGCTGTGACTGCCAATAACTCCATAACTTTCTGATCCTATTACCTAGCTGTGCCTTTCTCTTTCTGGACTGACAAAGCCACCCTGGTTGCTCCTGCTCCTCACTCTCCACCATTGCATTTTGATTTCCCTTCAATGCAATGCTGTCTATGCTTTGCTTGAGTCAAGGCGTAGCAGCTGATATACTTGTCAAGTTGTCTTAATTTTGTGATTTGTAAATGCTTATGATGAATTTGTGATTTGTAAACATTCTTGTGATGTCTCCTGTTCTTTGATGCACACTTGATTTACTTTATTTTGATACCGCCTGTATGTTTTTATGTTATTCTATCTGTTGTATCTGTTTTTGTACTATGATGTGGAGCCTTTGCAAAAGAGTCTCGGATGCAAAAATTTGTAATTCAAGATTTCAATAAATAAATAAATAAAAAAAAACAAATGCTACCAGATTGATCATAGTAACCCTTCCTCCAGTATTCTTCTATATGTGAACTCACCTTTAATGGGGTTCAATCTGTTACCCCAGAAAGCTTGAAAAAATTTGCTGTACAAGGCTTTACCATTGTCTGTTGGGGAGACATAGCTTATGTATAGAAATACTGGTATTAATAGAGTGTTGATTAATAAAACTCTCTTTTCTTGGATATCTGCTGTCCTTTCCATGAAGAGACTAGTCTATTGGCTCTTTGCATATCTGCCTCCTAGTTTGTCATAGCCATGTCACCTGACTCAAACTCAATTCCTAATATAGTCATGGCTTCTTGTGTTATTGTACGCCTGCAAACAACCTTCCTGCTGGTGAGGGGTATTATCGCCTAGTGTTACTCCTTTACTTTCACTATAATTTATCTGTGACCCTGACATTCTGGCAAATGAGCTTAGCAAATCAGATAAGGCTAGCTCATACGTAGTTGGAGCCAAAGTCAGTAGTACATTTATTTATTTTATTTATTGAAATGTTTCACCAGGAAGGCATAATGAGTGACAAGTCACTTGTCTCCTGGTGCGACACTGGGGAAGGGGTACAAAGGAAAGAGACACCAAACATTCAAGTTACAAGATCAACATTAACATACAGTTGTAAGGCAGGTGTTACAAACTGTGTTACAACAGTGTGCGCATAATAGGTAGAAAGAGTGGACAATAATAAGTGCTGGATTGATAAATGAACAAGTGCTTAAATGAAAGAAAAGGGGAAAGGAGGAGGGGGTGAGGTGGGGTAAGAGTCATGTCCCTGGATACTCCTTCAGGATCGAGGAACCCTGCAAGGAGACTGCAGGGACCCAAGAGAGGGATGAGGCAGTGTCCTAGAGACCTCTTCAGGATGTGGGGAACCCTGCAAGGGCTGTGGGGCTAGATAGAAAGGGGAATAAGGCTGTAGGGATTTAAAGAGGAGGAGAGAGAGAAGGAGGAGGTGTGACTTGGAGGATGGGCCTAATCAATTGTCCATCAGGATGCATTGGACCCTGCTAGTAGTAGTCATGGAAAGCCAAGACAGTGACTAGATAGAATAGAGAAGATATGCTTAGGCTCAGTTTGACCCTTCAGGATGCTGAGAACCCTACAAGGGGACTGTGATGGCCAGGAGAAAGGTAGATGGGGAGGGGAAGGAGAGGAGACAAGCCTAGGCCCAGTAGGATCCCTTCAAGATGCTGAGAACCCTGCAAAGGGACTGCAAAGCAAGGGAGAAAGGGTAGAATGGGAAAGGAAGGATCCATGTATGCAAGGATTGCTACTGGTGATTGTCCTGGGGATGGGGGATGCACTCTATCCTGTCATTCCCCTGCAATGTATCTTAATAGGATGTCAATGCTGAAGGCATATAACAATAAGCTGAGTGAACAGCCCTGTCTTACACCTCAACGTTTCTACAATCTGTTTTCTGAACCATCCATTAACATTAGAGAGTATAATGGCTTGTCATACATGTTCTTTATCCAGTTTACAAAAAGCACTGGGAGTCCATATGCTTGTCGTACTGCAAATAAAAAAAACTATGTGCCAGTTTGTCGAAGGCCTTTTCTTGGTCCAACCCCATCACATAACCTTGTACTTCATTATTGTTACCTTCTGAAACAATTCTCTCAAGAGGATGAGATTGTGCTGCTGGTTATCTATTGGGAATTGCACATGTTTGATCTGGGCTCATCAATTTGTCTACTAGTCTTGTGAGTCCGTTTAACACAATTTTACTTAGCATTTTAAAATCTCTATTTAGTAGGCATAGGGGTCTCAATTTTTAACTCTTCTCATGCACCTTTTTTTGTACAGAAGGATAAGTATGACTTGATTCATAGAATCTCTATTTTGAAAAAAGATCTGCCAAGATTTTTAGTATCTTCCCACCAAGTTATAAGGTCATCATATAATTCTATTACAGATAATATAGCCTGCCACTCCAGTTTCCATGTTTTTGCACTGCCTCTTGTTCCAAAGTAGTCCCATTCAACCTCCAATTACTTTTCTTGCATCATGGAGAGCTTTCCATTGTATTTGTACAGATGGATTTATGATCTGAGAACTCCCAGGAATGCATGTGTACATTCTGGATAGACAGTGTAGGTGATACAAAACAAAATCAATCTTGGTGAAATGGACCCTCAGAAGTATGTAATCCCACCTGTTGAAAATTTAGTTCTGTGAGCGTCCACCAGTCCTGCTGTGGCTACTATGTTCTGTAATGCCAAGGAATCACAGAATAATTTTCAGTTTTCAGACCCCGTCTGCCTGTTTCAACCACAGTTATAGTCATCTGCCCAGATGATCATGCATGAGGTGTGTAAATGGGTTGTACCTCTTTAAACAAGGTAATCCTATGTGCTTTAGTTTGAGGCGTAAATGGATACTTACCAAAATCTTTTTGGAGTTAGCTAATATCTAATAATAATGCTCTATCTGGGTGATTGGCCACCAGTTTGGAAACTTTTAAGAAGGGTTTGTGAAAAGTATGCGATGCCATCACAAACATCTCACCTATAGACCAAAAGGTAAAACCTTTGGTCCATACCTGAGCAGCATGATGTAATTCTTGATTAGTTATAAGTCTGGTATGTTGTAAACAATAAATATCATTATTCCCCTTGTAGCATGTGCAAGCGTTAACAATCTCTTCCTATGGATTTTGATGCATTCACATTAAGAGTTGTGACAGTTAGGGGCCCCATCTAAAAGTATGTGGATGAAGCTGATTCAACTAAGTTAAGGGGTCTGTGAAAGTTTCCTGCGCCTTGTACCTTTGGCAATTGAGCTGTCTCCCTTCTTCCTCTGTGTCAGAGATTATATCTGTGGTTGAGGAGGCAATTGAGGAAGTTTCTGACCTTTCATTTCAGAGTCCCCGACTGGCTTTCTTTGGACAAAGCAGCATACTTATTATCTGTTTTCCAAGAGGGTTGTGCATTTTCTTTCCTTTTTGCTAGACCTAGCAGGAGAAGCCAAGGATTTGCCTTGTCTAGATCTTTTCTTTGGACCACATACCTTAAAGGCTGAACTCTGATATGGGGAGGGCATAACCTCCAGTACTAGTAGGATTAGTCAGGGAATAGGGCCGTAGTGAAATAGCAGTGTCAGTCACTTGTACTAGGTGCCATATCAGGGGCTCTCTTCTGTCTGAACAGGTGGCTCTAGATCCATTTCTGACTGTCTAAGAGGGGCTTCTGGCTCTTGGGATATGCCAGAATCTGAAGGTTTCGCCTGTACAGAGTTTTGTCTCTGCTCTGCAGCTTTGTTGGCCTACATTTGCTGGGCTCTGTTAATTCGTTCTTAATGTGAAGGACAGTTATTTTGGTTAAGTGAGGCCAGGGACATCTGCTACATGCATGACTTGTTTTTTCGCATAGGTTGCATTTAAAAGATTTACACAATTTGCTGAGACATGCCCATAATCTAAACAGTGGCTACACCTTGGCGTATCACATGCTGAACTCAGGTGAGGCCGGGCCCACATTTGAAACATGATCAGGGCTGGCCTGCATAGAATTGCATCCTCCTGTCTTTTCCCAAAAGAAACTGCTAAGGAGATGTACAGTGCTGTTATTGGTGGAAAACAACTAACCTTAATCTTCCACCCCATTCCATATTTTTGCTGTCTAGAATGGGGCAGGGTGCATCCAGAACCTCATATCTCTGTCTTAACTAGAACAGGATGTCCTCCACATTTACCCCTTCATTGTGAAACATAACCATGATGTTATTAACTGAGGATTTTGTAAGTGGGACTGCTAAGAAGGGATCCATAATGAGGTATTTTAAGGGCTTGATATTGGGCCCAAAATCTGTTTAATCCAGTCACATTCTTAAAATTGACATCATAATTAGCATTACCAAGATTTATAAGGGCAAAGATTTCTGAGGAAAAAACTTCATAAACCCTTTCAGTAACTGTTCAGCTAAATATAGTCTGTCTGGAGGGTTTTCAAGGCCCTTTATATATCAGGCAGACAGCATTCCATCGAGGGCTGGCTCTCCTCTGTTCTGAAATAAGTCTGAAAGTTTCAACATTGGCTCCAGCCAAGCTCTTCTTGCAGGATCCTGCATTGCTGCAGGCCCATCCTATAGGGGTGTGATCGGAAAGATTTACAGGAGGGTTTTCTATCGCAAGGTCTATGGCTCTGGCAGGGCAGCACCCTATTCTGTATCCATGGCATTAGTTATACTGGCATTAAGAATAGCAGTAGGGACATCAGTTATTTCCACATTTACATCTCCTTAAGAGACATGCATGTCTGTATTTTCTGCTGAGTTTTGCACTGTTTCATTTACATGCTAGTATCTTTGTTTGTGCTAGGGCCCCAGTATTGAATTAATTTCTATATTGCTGCACTTTGTCATCATGAGGGTCTGGGATCCACTTATCCTCTTCAGTTTGATCCACCCTGCATCCTCTAAGGTGCGCACTGGTGATCAATTCCCTGATCTAATTGCTGTATTTTGCGGTGGGGAGAGTGTTTGTTGTAAGTACTGATGTGGCCGTTTATTTGAAGTCTCTTTGTCCTTAGTGGTGTCTGGGCATGTTTGTGCTATTTCTGTGTTTGGGAAGCATGGACTTACTAGAATTCTAGTTCGTATCGGAGACTTAGCTAAGCTGTGCTAGCAGCGGTGGTGATGGTAGTCATGGTAGCAATGGGGATGCTGTAGGCTGAGCCTAAATGGCCCATATGTGCCATCCCAAGTGGAGCCCCAATCTTTCTCCTGTGGCTCTGTATGTTCAATCACAGACTGGTTCTGTTTGTTAGCTGCTGCTGACTCCTGTGGAGACTTTCGCAAACTTGCAGCTTCTGGGTAGTGTTTGACAGCGGGCAGAGCAGTGGCTTGCTTTGTTGCTGCTGCGTCAGTCTGTTCAGCTGTTCAAATGACAGAGGACGGAGCATATACTGATGTCAAGTGTTGGAAATTCCTGTAGTCTTTGTAATTGGCTTGCAATGCCTGTTTTGTTTTCCAAAATGCAGTACTCCTCTTCATTTAGATGCATCAGTAAACATTTTTGTTCTGTTTGACTGTATTATCCACTGGGAAACTTTCAGAAATATTATTATAGTCTGTTTCTAAGGTCCTGTCTGGTGTTTCTTTAGCCGTGACCTCAGATAAATTCTCTGTAGAAAATACTGTATGTGTCCTATCACTTTATCCTGAAAATCCTGCATAGCAACAGTGTTCTCAATGGCCTAGATAGTAGTTGGAACGGGGTGAAGGCCAACACCCTATTCCTCCTATGTCCATTCTCTCCTCTGAAGTGGCCATCTTGGAAAGATGGACAAGGGTTCCCCTACTGCAAGAGTAGGGAATTTTTTATTGAAACAAAAATAATAACATACTAGAAATAATACAGAAAGGAAAACAGTGTTAAAATCACACAGGAAATTACAGCTGTTGAATCAAAGTAAAAAGAACTGTGTAGAACAACCAACGAAAACAAATATCCCAACTACTCTCCACTAAAGGATGAGGGAGAGAAAGAAAACAAAATAAACCCAAAAGAAGAAATCAATAATGAGTTACGTACTCATAGAGACATCTACAAACAAGGAGTAATAACATTATAGCAGTATCTGCTCAGTAATCCCTAGGGTAAAGGCAGCATAACTAGTACCTAAAGAGGCAGTTTCTCCATACAGTACGCACTCTGATGGTTCATTCAGCAAGCCGACTGTGGTGGTATGCAGAGGGCTGTGCCGGTCACCGAATCTGGTGTGCAGATGGGGGAGTGGGGTGGTGGGTACTACCTGCAGGGGTGGAGCCACTAGATCACCAGGAGTAAGTTCTATTTATATTGCACTGAAGGGGTAGATTGGGGAGGCACTAGATCACCAGGGAGTATATTCTGTTTATATTGCAGTGAAGGGTAGATCGGGGCAGGAGGGCACTAGGAGTACTCCTGGATACCAGTTCCCCTATCAGCAGATCAGTGCTTGATGGTGGTGTGGGGCATGAGCCATTACAATGCCCCCATCCAAGAGTGCAGCTCTCACCCCATCCACCCCATGGCTGCTGAAACATTCTGATTAGGTGTGCCATCTCTGTCACTTTGCTGCAAGCCACGGGACTTAGGCGCCAGGACCGTGTCCATTGGAAAATCAGGCGCAGGATCCCAGGCCACTGGCACTCGGCATAGCTGCTATTGTCACAGCTTGTGTCCGGCTTTGAAAATCCTGCCCCAAAGTGACATCTAAAGACAGGGCTCTATCAGGATGAATCTCTGTTAGTTTAGTCAGTTTCAATCTTCTATCATTAAAAGAATCCTCACACCATCGCATTTTTCAGTGCCACAAGACCGAAAGGACAGACCATTGGTCCAAACCCTTGAAGCTTGATTTAATTCATAGGTGGTTTTCAAGCCGGTGTCCTGTATCAAAAAACTTGGCTGTCTAGATCATTCAATGTGGTTTAAACAGTCATACATTTTGTATCCTTTATACTGTTTACATTAACGGTGGACACATTAAGGGAATCCATGAGGAAATTAAAGCAAGAAAGAAATATTCTTCTATAGTAAACAGGGAAGTACTCTGTCATGTCACCTGGGAGGATTGAGACTGGGTGGCACAGGGTCATAATGTTGCAAGACATTATGCGCGTAAGCTAAATCGGCGCTTCTGCCATGAAGCATGTCTTTTTCTGAGGGGCTATGCCCCACACCCCAATACGGGGTCTGTGCCCCGGATCCCCGGCTAAGATTCTCAACTCAGGGAGGGCCAACTCGAGGAGTGAACAAGTCATGAAAAAATAAAAGTTTCAGGGACGGGAATCAATCCCGTACCAGACGCAAGCCTGGGTTGCTACTGCTGTGGTTCAGTCCTATGAGCCACGGCAGCTGCTCATCAGAACCCGCTCCCAGCAGAGGTCTTATCCTCTGCCTGGAAAAGCGGTACTGGTGCAATACACGTGCAGCAGTATCGCAGTGTATTGCACCAGTAGTGGTTTCATACTGCGCTGTACTGGTTAGCCATAATATCGTGACGCTATTAAGCGTGCGACATTATGACTTGGTAGGAGACTGGGTCTGTATCCTCTGAAGGAGGAGGCATCTGTCACAGGGGATTCTAGTTGGGCAGCAATAAGAGCCCCAGTGGAAACTACTCTGGGGAGGGTTCCATGTCTGTAAGATCAGACTCGAACCATCCTGACCCAAGGTTTTGCATAGGGCGAAAACCTATTTTGTTGGGACAGAAGTGGGCTTTATTGTTTTTTCCTTCAGGGTTGTTTTACCTTCTACCCGAAGGCATTTCTTTTCCTCTTTTACTGGACAGGTAAAAATCATCTTCCATGGGGGGTCAGGCCCACATTCCTGCCGTGGGGATCCTGGTTGGACAACCTCCATAGGGTCAATTTTTAGTGGGGCAACTAACGGGGAAGAGGTGTAGAGGGGTCTATAGTCCCACCTCTGTAGTCTGCTGGTATGTTACCACCTCAAAGGTGTCAGCGTGTGTCACATCTGTCAATTTGTGGGGTTCCCCTCCCACTTCGGTACTATTTTCAGGGTGGGTTGCTGATGAGGCCGAGGCTGCAGCAGCTCACCTGCCAATGCCTGTGCCACATCAGATTGTTGTGCTTACATCACTAAAGTTTCTGACGACACACTTTGCCCTTTGTTGTCGCGATGCCCAGGGCATCTAGCACAAGAGTGTTCCTGTCTCTCACAAAGATTGCACTCGAAAGTGTTGAGACAGTCTTTCATCAAGTGCACGTATTCTAGGAAATGGGTCCTCTACCCTCACCTTGCCCTCCTTTTCACTCCATCCTACCTACCTCACCCCCACAATCATCCACCCCATCCTACTACAAACACTTAACTCCCACTCTGTTCCTAGCCTGCCCACATCGGCCTCTTACTCCCTCACCAAATTGACTCATACACCCACCCTGCTCTCCTACCTCTCTCTCCCTCCCCTAATCACCAACCCTGCTATTTACCTCTCCCTCCATTAATTACCGCTCCCCCTATATAATGCATCCCTCCTCCAACCACAGTCTGGCAACATGGTATAAGCACTTCTGTTCCTATCTACAACTTTTTCTCCCTTTTTTTTTACAGACCCTCTATGCATCCTTGTGTCACTGCCATTGTGGATAACTGTCTCCCTGGTGTATTGCTGCATCCCTGCCCTTAATGTATATTGATCTTTTGATGTAATTATTGTCCTATAAGATTTGTTGTAACTATTGTCCTTATGTATCATATGTGTATTGTGTTTTTGCTCATGTGTGCATAATGTATGTTCAGGACCTCCTCAGAAATGAGCCTGCTCAATGAAATATTTTCCAGTCAATAAACTTGAACTTGATCTTTGCACTATCACAGGCATTACTAAAGTGGGCTCTAGAACCACTTTTAAAACAGGATTTCTGTTGCCCATAATAAAACAATGTACCTCTATCCCTACCTAGAAAAACACACTCCGTAAATGTTGAACACCGCATCTGTGTTAAGTAATTTAACTTTGATCTCCACCCACCCATCCAGATTTGCTCAGAATCTAGGATTGGGACAGGGTACCCAGAACCTCATATCTGTTATGGAGCCAAAGAGAATATCGGAGATGTTAACCCCTTCATTCTTGAATAATACAGTAACAGTCCTAATCTGGGGTTTCATCAATGGTACTGCTAGAAACGGACTCCATTGAGGGTTTTAAAAGTTCATTGTACCTGGCCCAAAATCTGTCCAAGCCTGCAATATGTTTAAAACTGATATCATATTGGCATCACCCGTATGTATAAGGGCATATATCATGGAGGAGAAAACTTCATAAATCTTTCAGTAATGACCGAACAATGTAACCCTGTCGGGGGTAGTTCAAGCCCCATTTATAGATCAACCAGACAGCGTTCTTCCAGGTGCAGGTTCTCATCAAGGTTAAAAGGTCTGACATTTTGGGGAGGTTTGGCTCCATTCCCAACAGGAGGAGTGTCAGATGGATTGCCTAGTACATCAGCAGATGGCACAGAAGGAGCGCAGGGATGGTATCAGAGGAAGCTGCCCTGCCTCCCCATGTCAGCATCAGCTGAAGATAGCACTGATGTCTCTACTCTCTGATCCATTTGCATAAAGGTCCCAGAATCACCACCATAATTGTTGACCTATAGCACTGCACATCTTTATCGGTGGCATCAGGCTCCCACTGACCATTACTGTTCTGCAGCCAGCCAGCAGCAGATGAGGTTCTTTCAGGCAGCCAGATGTGCCCATCAAGCTGAGGAGGTCAGGGCCCTTCATTGTCCCACAGTCATTTGCAGAGGTGATGTTATACGAACAGGCAAGCCAGGCCCAAACCTTGCCTGGGGAGGCCATAAAAATACTGCAGAATATCAAAGCCAGCCCAGCCCCTGCTGGAAGACTCGGGCGGGGTCAACAACACAGGTTGGGAAATAGGCAGAGACTCATTTTGGTAAAAGTCAAAACAGTATCTGCACCAGGCTGTAATGCATGCCGTTGGATATTGCACCTGAAACCATCTGAAGTTCCAAAACAGCATCTCACCTCGCCATCTGTTGCTTGTAATCTGAAGTAGCCATCGGTGTTTGTGAATGAACAGACCTTTGAAGATCCATAAGAGACGCTGTTGCCAGCCATTGTGGCAATCCAGCCGCCAAACCCTTATGTTCTCCCAAGCCTCTTATCACTTCCTGTGCCTCACTAGTTATTGTCTTCCTGTCCAGGTTCTCCTGGAGTGATTCATTCCTCTGGGCACTCAAAAGGCACTACTGTTGGTAAATGATGTCTGTGAACAACCGCCTCCTGCCTTCCAGCTCCAAATACAGATTGTCTGCTGTATCTAGCCATCCTCTGCATTCAGTGCTGTCCTTCACTGGCCATCCTGTAATCTCGAATTCTGGGTTTGATCTGGGTCTTCCCCAGATCATCTGAACAATCCACAAATGCCTCTTGCAGGTCAGAAGCAGGGAGGCCATCCCGACTCCTTCCACCTCCATTTCTGAACTGGCTCTGGATGCCACCATTCCATAATCAAACAGCGCCCCCTACTACAGAGTAGGACTTTCCCCCGTGTCCTGGCCAAATTTCCACCATTCGCTAAAACCACCAACTGCTTAATCTGGTTCAGTTTTAGTTGGTTACCATCTGTATCTTCCTCTCCCTGGGACAATGCTGAAAATAGGCAGAATTGTCTAGCCCTCCTTTCCCAGTCAACAAAATCAATAAATAATATTACCCCAGGACAGTCTGAGATGCAGCTCCGAACTGCACATTTTCAAAGGGAGAACAAGAAGGGGAACAAGGGGAGAGAGAGAGAGAGAGAGAGAGAGAGAGAGAGAGAGAGAGAGAGATGGTATAAGCAGATTATCCTGCAACACAGCATTGAGTGTTTTCTTGTGACAGAGTCTTGTGCCTGAGGAGCTGAACTGTTCTGTGAGTAGCTAGATTGGTTTTGCTCTGGGTCCCAGGATAATTTTAGCTGCCTTAACCACTGAGACTTGCCTGTAAGGATTTGACTGTTTGGTTGGCTTGGTGAATTATACTCTGTACTGACAAAGAAACATAAATGGAGCAGCAAGGCAGCATATTCTGCAGAGACACTCCCCACTGAACTATATCAGTCTGTTTGTGGAATCACTCTTCTATAAAGAGGGTGAGGAAAACCAACTACTTAGAGCAACAAGAAGAGACAATGTTCCTTTAGCTACAACCACCAGTACCTCTGACCACGAGCATCAATTGATATTAAAAGTGTCTTTTCCATCTCGAATGAGTGACTTTAAAAGCGAGAAGACTCTGTTGGCAACGTGTGACCCTTTCTGTCAGTCTCAGTATACACTGAGTTCCAAGAGGTTTGAGATTTACCAAACAGCCCACATTTGGTATGGAGAGATGATTTTCTAGTGGGGCGGGTGGGGCAGTATACTGCTAGAATCCTTAGCGGCCTATCAAATATATATTGAAGGACACAGAAAAGTTGAAGCAACAAATACAACTTAACTACTGGAAAAGAAGCCCTGGTAAAAACATTTGAATCTCATACCAAATATAATCATTTCAGGCAGCAACTTGACACTGCCATACAGAAGTATGATGAAACGTACACCATACCAAGGGACAGAAGTTTGAAAGGGCAGATTAACTTACTACAACTTCTGCAAGGGCAAAATCTTTGTTGAAGGAGACAAAACAAGCCTAATAAATCTATCCTTAAAGGGCTAGTGTACGTACTGTCTGAAACTAATACTAGTTTTAAAAGCAACTAACCATCACCTTTTATATCTGAGAACGTTTTCTCTTCCTTTGGTTAATTAGAAGATTGTTTACCTATGTTAGCAAGTGTGATGCCTAGAACAGCACTCTGCCTGGTAGCTGACATATCTAGCTCTATTGTTCTCCACTACATCACAAGCATTGTGATCTCACCAACTGTGACATCACTGCTGCTTAGAACTGCCACTGAGTAGCTACCTGGTCACTCAACTGTGATGTCATTGTCAATGAGATGACAATGCTGATGATGTAGTGGGAGTCTAGAGACTGGTATGTCAGTTTCCAGGATGAGAAGTGTTCCACACATCCAGCATAATATTATTGCATAAAAAACTTCCTAATGAGCAAAAGAAAGAAGAAAAATACTTCAGAAATAAAAGTAACAATTGACTTCTCCTTAAAATTTCTGTCATTTTTGTCTGTTTGTTTTGGTTCCCTAGCTCTTTAAAAAGCCAAATCTCCCAAACCAAGAAGCCCCAAAAGCCACTTATACCAGTGGTTCAGATTCTGAAAATAAAAGTAATTTTTAGACTTGAGTTAAGAAGATATTCCACCAAACCAAAGGCATTAGTGTTTCCTCCCCAGGTCAACTCACAACCATTGCCCTACTATTACTCCAGCGAAGTCTGAGATATCACCCAGAATTGGGCATTTTGAAAATGAAGAACAAGAAGGGAATAGTGGACAAGTGGAGAGAGAAACAGTATAAACAAGAGATAGAATTACTATCAGAGGGCAAACAGCAATACCAATGCAGCAGCAGGGCAACAGGGGACAATAGAGGAAAGGTACTAAAAAACAATATTGTCATTAATATAACATATTACACTCTTACCACCTGTGAACAAATTATGCAGAGGAGCTGACTTTTATACCTACAAAGAGATTCAGTCCTTTTGAAACTGTGACTCATTTACACAAATTTACAAGAAAGCTCCACCTGAGATGATTCTTTAAGATAGGCACTCTAGGGTGCTTTAAGGTCAATGAAGTGGGGAACAACCTTAGTATATCTCAATGGGCTAAAACAGTTTCTACTGAAATAGAGAACACACATGAGAATAGTACAATAACCACAAGGTTCAAGCCCAAGTTGACATTCATTCCCCCAAATGGCTGTGACCATTTGTGAAAGATCGTGTATAGCAGCCTAAGGCAGATGTTTAAGAACATGGATCCAGCAAGATATGAAAACCTGTACATCTGAAGAAAGGAGCAATTGTAGGACTAATGAACAATCCACATATTGTCATTAAGCCTGTGGACAAGGGGTCAACTTTGGTATGAGGAAGGGAACAATATGAAATGGAAATGATAAAACAATTGTCAGACTCTAATTTCTTTTGTAATTTGACTAGTGACCCCACTGATGCATTTAAGGAGGATGTCTTATTGTTACGATGCCTAATACATCAAATTATTTCAAAGAGGTATTTGATTTCCCTACAGTTAAACATGCAGTGGCCATCTATGGCCTACCAAAAATCCATAAGTCACTCAATAATACATCAGCTCGGCAGATAGTGGCCAGCACTGGCTCCTAACAGAACCATTAGCACAATTCATAGATACCTACATAAAACCTATGGCCCAGGGTACTTGCTCATATTTGAGGGGTACAACATACATTTGGAACATTTTGAGGGATGTTAGTGGAGATGCTGACTGGTATCTAGTAACCATGGATGTCCAGTCACTTTACACTAACGTCTCTCAGGAGGATGGCCTGGAAGCCTTGTAAGAACAACTACACTGGTCCTGACCATGCTGTATCTCTTGTAGAATTCTTGATAAAGCTGATAGAAAGGTACTAAAATTCAATTGTTTTTATTCAAGAATTGTATGTACCTGCAAAGAAAGAGGATGGCCATGGGGCAACTATGACCCCCAATTATGGCACAATCTACTTGAATGTGTGGAAGAGGAAGTTTGTTTTCTTTGAACAATATCCGTATTTGAAGAAAATTGACTCATATAAAAGATTGATATATCAACTGACAGAGCAACTGGTTAAATACAAATTAAATTGAAAACACAGTAATCAAATTGATTAAAGTGACAGTACATTAGTGGAAGCATATATGCTATGAGCAAATCCACTCCACTATAAAGTGCTCTGTTGTAGATCTGCAAACCAGCAAAATACAGTGCAAAATAGTGATTAAAGCACTCTGTACAACAAAAGTGTAAACCACAAAGAAGGACAACAAGGGAACCTGGGAATGAAGGGCAGGAGGATATGGGAAGGGGCTGGGAGGGTTGGCATAATTAAATAGCACAAAATTCCCTCCATCCTCTCATGCGATCTGTCATAACTGTTGGCATTGCTCATTATACAATAAAATACTACCTTTAGATCAGTTTTGTTTTCAGTTACATCTTATTTGTGCTAATTATTTCTATAACAAAGTACATCATTAAAACAGATGTATCTAGTTACTTAGAACAAGTTCATTCAGAGAAATGTGACTAACTGAAAGTGAAAGTGGTCGTTTAAACCTGGTAGACAATTTGAATGCAATTTAAAGTGCCAAAATGATTCTCTCCACAGCAATTTTCTTTTCATGTTACCACCATATACTGTATCCTTTTGGTACACATCTTTGCCAGACACCCGAACATATCAGCATTTGTTCCAATTAGCACTGGTGTGTCTGTCATCCCTTTTGGTTCTGGGGCATATCAAGGTCAAAGTCTCAATGGTGGCAGTTCTTCAGGTTCCTTTGAGATGAAAGCTATATATACTAGGCAATATCCATCATAGGGGTAGTCCAAACTACCTATCTCCACAGTGACAAACTGGACAGGGGTAGGAGGGGCAAATGCTGCAAATGTCTGTCATAAAAAGTCTGGTGTATGATGGTGACTTGTGACCCACTATCCAGTAGGAAAACACAAAGGCACTTCTTTTAGCAAGACTTCAGCATCAGCCTGGGGTCAATCAGGCCAGGTGGCACCGGCTGGTGGGGAGCTGAGGGTCAGTCCACTTGGTGGAGCAATGCAATTGCTGGAGGCCAGGTAGCTCCATTACTGGTCCATTACTGGTCCCCATTGGTGTTTCCTGGTCCATCCGCCTTTGTTTCTCTTCCACGAGCTAGGGATTTTCTGCACTGATGCACCCTTGCCTCATATGACCATCTTGTCCACATTTAAAACAGAACCAATCTTCTTGAGGTCCGAGGGATATTCGGGGCCCTAGGCCTGTGGGCAGCGTATTGAGCTGACTGCCAGCTGAGGCTCAGACAGAACAACACTCTGAAAGGGCAGGAACTCCATTGCCAGCTGCAGAGTCTTCACATAGTCTTTTCTTTCTTTCTTGGAACACAGCCATAGTGGGGGGCATGTCTCTCTTCCCTTTAGTCCTGCATACAATCTGTCAGCTCTTTTATCACATTTCCCATCTCCCAGGAATAAGATGGTGTGGTAGGGGTTTGTTACTTAGGGGTTGCAGGGCGGCAATGATGGCTGTGGGCATCTGTAATGGGCCACCGACATCTTCCTGGGCCTCTTACTCTTTCACCTCATCCAACAACTGCTTAAAGGATGGAGGGTCGGTCTTTCAGTCCCACAACCTAAGGGAGATTAGAGTCAATCAGGAGTGCATAGCCCTCGAAGGATTTTATCGAGCCTCATCATAGCAACTTGCTCCAGGGTATCTCCACGGTCTCTGCAATCTTGCATCACTGCCTCCACCCTGGTAATGTACTGTGACAACTTTTCTCCCGCTGCTGCCTGGTGCCCTAATTGAAACAGGGTGGCCTCCTCTTCTCAACAGCCCCAAGGTGCTTTTCAAGTGCCACTTGGTCATCTGTAGTACAGGCAGGCTGGCTGGCCTGAGAGACCGAATCATATCCAGGGCCATGACCCTTAAGCTTTCAACAACCCTTTTGCATTTTGCTCATCAGAACACCTCCAGACTTGGACCATTTGGGTGGCCTGACTTATCAAGGATTCAGAATCATCTCCCCAGCTGGTGTGTGGATTGCCCCTGAGAAGGTGCTGAGCCGCTTGTACTGTTCATATGGCGCCATCACATAGGGGTCACCCACTTGGCAGAACCTGCTCATTCTCTTTTCCCCAGGGACCGCTGTCTCTACAAGCCAACTGCTTGTTACCCAGGCTAATATCCTCACTCCTCCCACCCTACCCACCCCCATATCCGTCTCTCCTGCCAATGACATGTACTAGTTGCCAATGACATGCACCTGTTGTTTTTAATGCAGCTATCAATATTGCTTATATACCCTACCTTGTAGGGGTTGGTATACTATGAACCTACTGCTCGGTTTCTATACATCCTAAGTCTCTGCTTTTCTCAGTGTATTGCCATTCACGAATTATGGGTGCATTCTTTACATTTTGTAAATTTTGTCTGCTGAACCTTGTAATGTTTACTTGTTTGTATCGCCTCAGGACCTCCTTGTGAATGAGCTTGCTCAATGGAGTTTTCCTGCAATAAACTTGAACTTGAACTTGAACATCAACAGGCCCTAAGTCCTTGTCAGTCTCTATAATTAAATCCCTAAGCTCAGTGCTGGGGTCCTTGGTCACCCTTTGAATTTTCATCTTCCACACTCTTTCAAGGCCCCATGTAATACTCCCAAAATAAACTCTTTCATCCTCCCTGAGTCACTTTTCTTATAAGAAGCACTTTCTAGGGGTCAAGGCCCTCAAGCGTACTACAATCCTCTACTTCTTAGAATAACATTATTGTTGATCCCAACCCGCAGTGAGGGGCCACCAAAATTTCAAACTGCAATTGCGGGGTAACCACTAGAGGACGACATATCCTAGTGGTATCTCCATTTGTAACAGCCTTTTAACTCACCTAGGCTGCACCGGGTCCCTCGAGGTAATTCAGATCATACCTCTGAGGGGGCGGCATGGGTTCCACAGTGGTAGCAAATGTGGCGGTGCTCCACCTGGGGAATGGCAGGAACACCTGTGGATAAAGAACAGGTTACCACCCCTCAGGAAATAAGTAAGCTGCCCCTGTAATACTTTTCCTCACACAATAACAGTTTCCCACACAGTAGCCACCCCACCCCACCCCCATCAGCACTCTTTCAATAACACAGTGACAGTGGATAAAATGTAAACAGTAAACTTCTTTATTTGGGAGGAAAACAAGGAGGAGAATGTCAAACACCATTAGCTTTTAGTTATACAATAACTTTCCCATAGCAACCCTCTTCCCACCACTGGGTGCACCCAGAATGTCCTTGCATGGTGGGTACCTCACCACTTGGTGATGCAGGCCTGGGGTCTTTTGTCAGAGCCCAAATAAAACACTGAACACACTTTCAAACTTGAAATCTTGGTCTTGCCCAACTTGGACGTTACTCAAAATCCTGTTCAGAAATTACCCTCATAATCCTAACAGGCTCACTAACTAATAGACTCCCCAGAGCCACAGCTCGGGGTACTTACAGCTTTTGCAGTTCACATAGGGACTCACAGCTGGATGAGTTGTATGGTACCGTGGAGGGTCTCTGTAGGTGGTGCACCACAGGTGGAAAATCTTGAAACTTGACAAACTCGACCACGTGATGCTTTTGGCCTACCTGGCCTTGCCAACTTCACCTATGGGCCTTAATAGAGACTTCACTCAGGCAGGCCTGTTCCATCCTTCTACACTGGGAGGCGAGGGCCCCCAAACTCCTCTGTTACACCTCTAGTCACCCTGCAGGACCAGCGCGGGGCAGCAGGTTTCTGCAGTCTCTCTCACCTCACAGCCCCGTATCTCAGGAGATACCTCCTCAAGCAGTGCCGGATCCCGTCACAGAGGCTGGCCTCAACACTTACAGTCTCTCCCCTGGCCAAACGCTCCCTTCTCCAAGCAATTTCTCCAGCAGGCGATCAGTGGCTCACTCTTTCTCCAGTTCAAAATGCTGTCCAACTGGGGCTGATAGAGAACAATTTCTCCTGCTTTGAGCCAACAAAACCACTGCTATTTCTCTTTTCTCACTCTCTTATCTGTCTTCCTTTCTTCTCTTCATCTATTCAATACGTTCTATCTCTGTAATACTTAATTATTTTTCAAGTCTTCCTGGCTTATATATGATCCCTGCATTGTAATATATCTATACTATGATATCGTACAAATATGACTGTATACATCTTTATCTTAATTTATACTTTATACTTCCTTCCTAGTCTCAATAATGTGTGTTCTTCCTCCAATTCATGGTTTGTAATATTTATTTAATACTTATAGTATAAGATGCCATGTCAATTATCTTACAATGTTTGTGATCACAAGCTGTTTTATCTTTTCTTAATGCTCATATGTATTTACGTATTTGGAAGACATATGTCATCTTGTTGAATACTTAAAATTCCTAATAAAAGATTAACTGCAAAAAAACAAAAAACACTGCTATTCCTCCTGCACTCAGCTTAGTAGTTTAATGTAGAGTCAGGGGTAGAAGCAACAAGGCAAAACTTCTTTGACTTTGGCCCAGGAGCCCACACAGTCTCTCTCCTCAGCTACACTGAAGCTCCTCTCGACGATTCACCCTCTCTGATGGCAAAACAGTTCTATTTATCCTCCCAACAGCCCCCATCTGATTGGCTGCAGCTCACCAGGTGATCTCAATGCTGGCTCTGTGTTTTACCCAGCAGCCCGTTCTGTAGTTTTCTATGGGGCTGCAATTCTGTCTCCCTTTGGGACCCTGTAGTCCAGCCCTGATTTCTTTGATTGAGCCCTCTAACAGGACTAAAACTATGTTCCCTTTTTGACCAGAGGCCTTCTGGTCACTATTTCTTTAGATCCCTGGCTCCTCTGCTCATCCTAGAGCCAGAGATATGCTTTTTTTAGTGACGGCTGCATGGCGAACTAGAATTGAGTGCAGGTTCTTTAAATTTAGTTCTGATGGCTGCGCATGCTTAGAGGGGCGCGCCACCATCTTGTTTAATTATTTTGCGATTCCGCTTTCAAAACACCGGACTGCAAATTCCTTTTCTTTAGCACCCACAGGCATGGAAACCATGTTTTGATCCTCTGCCCTTTGTACAGCGATCCCATGGGGCCAAGGACAGTGATGGCATCGCGCCACAGCTGCGGTGACGGAGGTGCCAGGGTTCTAATCTCACCTGGGATCCTTGAGCAGCAGCAGCTCTGGGTCAGGGCTGGAGCCCACAAGGTAAGCCCAATTGGGGGAGCTGACACAAAAGATCAGGGAGGCTTGGTCCCTTTCTTCTACAGTGTTTTGGGATTATGGATAATGGTAGGTCGCTTTCACATCTGCTAAGCTAGACTCTGTAGTGTTAGAACTGCCTGACAGTCAATGTGCATATAGCATGTGTCACAGTCATAGTTTTATTGACCATTTACAATGTTTTTTGGGATTGGTACAGAATGATATATTGTACCATTTCCAAAGCAGCTATATTGTGTTGCATCATTTTCAGGCCCACCTCCACCCTTTGGGGATTTTTGGGGACTAGCATAGCATTATAAAAGGCAAGTCTACACCCTCTTTGCCACTATGGTTCCCTTCAGGGAGCACTGTGGAAATACTAAGGCCTATTTACAACACTGAAGATTACTGATACCATGTGCACAGACCATCTCTTATGTGGACAAAATGAGAAATACAATTTTTGCTGTAGGGGTGCATTGGTTGTTTTATAACAGGGCCCCAAAATGCTTGGTTTAAAGGAAGTGTTACAGTAACTGAGGGTTTCTGTTTGTGTGAATGAGCACTGGTGTATTCCATGTGACTTCTCTTCTTGTACTGTACTTTATCACTTTCGGGATTTCAGCCAATCAGCAATCAGACTAGAACTGTTTGTCCTCTTATCCTGCATGTAGATGTCATCTCCTACAAGGAACATGACCACTTCAGAGGCTGGCAAGAGGAATGCTAGTGTTACATGTGCTTTTCAGATTAGAAAATGGAAGAAAAATGTTATAAATCACTCTAGCTAACTTGAGTGATTTATAAGTTTATAGATAAAATGTCTGTTATGGTATGAGCAACTTATCACACATTTTGTGCAGACAAAATGACCCAGCTTCATCTTGTGTGATCCTCTCACCCAAACTGCATGAGATGAAACTCATATACCATAAGAGACATCTTTCACAGCACTTTAAACTATTATAAATCATGATATCACTCTTGGCGAATCAAGATTGTTTATTTGTAAGCATTCCAAGTATTCTCTTTTCCACAAGAGGTTGTCTAATGCAAATAATTCCAAAATTTTACTGTTTTAAGTCCAATTAGTATAGTCTATTTCATCACACAAGGGTTTCTCTAATTTTCTTCAAAGTCAAGCAGTTTTATTTTAAATTCAGCTAGCATTTTGTTTAAAACAGAAATGTTCAACATGATTTATACTATGTTTATATACAGTATACACAGATCTTTTTGAGGATATCTCTTTCATCAGGCCTGCTTTTGTCACCAATTCTTTTCTTTTGCCTACTAAAAGTAATCACTTTTATAGTGATTTTGACAACCAGCATGTCACTGAAGGAACCATCCAAACATTTCTGGTACTGTACGTGCAGAGAAAAGATCTACACTGGAGACTTCCATGAAGTTTGTGTGTGCTATTTAGGCCTAGACAACAACATGAATGCCTGCAAAGTCTGCTGGGGGTTTAAATCCGCAACCAGGAGATGCAGAAAGGGGCTTTGGAGAAACGTTTACTCCAACAGACTATAGAGAGGATGGAGAAACAGCTCAAGGAGAATTCCACGCGTCGGCTCTGCCGACTGAATTGTAGCCATCCAAATTCCTATAAAAGACTTTAAGGAGTCGCAAGCACTGGAATAAGGAGAAGTCTTTCCTGGTGTGCTGTAGGTTGCCCTTGTACTCTGCAAGTATGACCTCTGCTTCAACGTCATCCGCTCCGTAGTGACACTGAACATTCCCCGACCAATGACTTGACAACAAGGTTGGAGCTTGGCATGGGCATTACTGGGCCTATTATGGCTGTCAACAATGATGCGGATCAAGCCTTCCCCACTGACTACTCCAATTGCACCTCTAACCAAAGCGGCACTGATGCTTAGGCAGTCCTTCACTTCTTTTCGCCATGAGGTGCCTACTGTCTGGTCTCCTTGTTCCATGAAGCCCATCGATGGGGTCTTCTATACCTAACCCCTCCATGACTACAAGGCACCCTTGCCACAGTATCCTCATATACCACCGCTGACATTGCTGGTGCAGTCTCTCATTCCTCTTGACCCAGTTGATGATGAATATGAATATAATCCTGATCTAATGATGCAGGAAGAGGAGGAGGAAGAAGCAGAAGACTATGCGGAGAGCCAATATGAACATGGCACCAGCTCTACAGTTTCTACTTACAGTGAGGACTTGTGGTGAACACACCAAGATCCCCCAGAGCACCCTACATTTTTCACAATGATGCAGCAGAGGCAAGCTGCCATGGGATTTGCTTTAGAAGAGCAGGATACTACTAAAAGAACTTGCTGAAGTTCTTGGAGCTGCCAGAGTCTCCCTCTATTGTGGTGCCTCCTCTGCTTCCAGCCTTAGGGGTGCCACCTATGCAGCTTGATGCAGACCAAACATTCTACAGCTCAGCTGTCCCCAGAAAGGCAGACAAATGTATTCTGCCCTTCTGGGAAACCTTTTATGCCACACAACCTGAGACTGACTCGGTGGTGATCAGTGCTGCCCATGATAGCTCTAGGGCACCTAAACACTTGAGCTTCCTTCCTCCTGATAAAGAATCTAGGAGGTTGGATATTCTAGGCTGTTGGACATATGCCTCTGCCTCATTGGGCCTTCATATTGCTAACTAGCAGTCCCACATGATGAAGTATTGGAACACTCTCTGAGGAAGGCTGAGGCTGTTGCACTGGCCTTCATTGCCTGAGGGCTCTTCAAAACGTGAGTTATTGAAAACCCTGACTGCTGGTGCTGATGTGGGCAAGCATTTGCTCTGCACAGTCTATGATGTTTCTTATGCTTCTGCCAGGGCTGCGCCTCTGATATCTGTCTCAGGAGATATTCTTGGCTCAGAGTGGCAGGTTTTGCCACAGATGTGCAACAAACAATTCTTAATTCCCCAGTCAGAGTGCAAAAGTTGTTTGGCCATGATGTACAAGAGATCTCCAAAGATCTCCAAGCCTCAGGAAAGGACTTTGAAATCAGTGCACTCCATCTATCATACCAAACCTATGGGAAGGAGCAGGGTGCCTTTCACCCAGCTGGTGTTAGGGACAGCACCCAGTCCCCAGACTCCAGGGGCAAGGGAGCAGGGGTTTGACAGTCCCCAGCTCTATCCTGGGTGCCCATTCAAAAGTACCCTGAGCTGGTGAGCCAGTGGACCCACCCCCGGCTCAACCTGACTCTTGTACACCCCCAACAACCTTTACGCCTGAGGTGGTTGTAGGGGGTCACCTTTTCCTCCACCTAGCCCAGCTGTGGAGATGACAACAGGTGCATGGCTTCTGGAGATCATAGAAATGGGTCATGCTCTGGAACTTGAAAACTTTCCAGATCATCCTCCAGTTGTGCCAATATACCCTCCAGGGCACCTGCCCCTGTTGCAGGAGGAAGTAATGACTCTGCTGCAAAATGGGCCATAGAAACTGTCCCTCTAGAACAGAGGAACACAGGTTTCTACTCCTTATACTTCCTTGTCCCAAAGTGGACAGGACACCTGAGGCCTATTCTGGATCTATGTGATCTAAACTTCTTCATAGAATATAAGAAGTTCAGAATGGCCACTTTGCAGGGTCTCCTTCCACTACTACAAAAAGGGATTGATATTCTCCTGGATATGAAGGATGCATACCTCCATATCAAGACCAGGTGACCTCACAGAAAATATCCAAAATTCCTGTTTCAGGGGAGCATTACCAATTTAGAATGTTGCCCTTTGACTCATCTTCTATGCCATGGGTCTTTACCAAATGCTTGGCAGTAGTAGCAGCAGCCCTTCGCAGGGAAGGCCTGTATGTTTTCTTTTTCTGGATGGTTGGGTATTGAAAGCCCACTTTAGGGACCAACTGTTGATGACCATAGCCCAAACCGGACAGCTGTTCAGTGCTCTGGGGTGACAGTCAACATACCAAAATCAGTGTTGACACCCTGTCAGTGCCTGCAGTATACAGGGCAGTCCTGAGATGGCCCATGGCCCAGCTTTCCTACCTCTGGACAGGACCAATCACCTGATTGTCCAAGCAGTTATGCGTGGCAGCTGTTGTGTCTCTGAAAGGATGTTTTATGCTTTCTGGGCACTCGTGGCTACAGCCATTGTCACACTACCACTGGTCAGGTTACAAATGCGGATTCTCCAGTGGACCCTAAGAGTCCAGTGGGCCAGCTCATGGACGATCTAGAACAGATGGTTCTAGTCACATCTCCTGTGCACAAAGTAATCAAGTGGTTGATGGAACAGAGCAAACTGCTTAAGGGGTTCCATTTCTGATCCTCTTCCCTCATAGATTATCACCTCCTCACCATGGATGCTTCAGGGTTGGGATGGGGAGCTCACATGGGCCTACACCACACACAGTACAAGTGGACTCCAGTGGAGCACACTTTGCCCATCAATGTTCTGGAAATGTGGGCATTCCTGTATGGACTCTAGGTCTTCCAGAACCACTTGTACCCAGGTCCTCTGTTAATATTGATGGACAATGTCAGTGTGATGCATTACATCAACATACAAGGGGACTCATTCCTATCCATTGTGCAGGAAGCAATTAGGATTTGGTATTGGGCTATGGAGAAAGCAGTTAGGGTTTGGTATTGGACTCTGGAGCACAGTCTAGAACTATCAACAGTACATGTTCCAGGCATCAAAACATCTTGGCAGACAAGCTAAGCAGGTCTCAGTCCAGGATGCATGAGTAGGAGTTGCTGACCTCTGTGGTAAATGACCTGTTCAAAGATGGGATCATCCAGAGCTGGACCTTTTGCATCCCCATACAACTCAGAACTGCCGCTTTTCTGTTTACTCAGCTCAAGCGCCTGCAGTTTTCTGCTGTGACGTGTTGTCCCTCTCTTGGAAAGGGAGGTTTCTGTACATCTTCCTTCCCTTCTTGCTGATTCAGGAAGTATTACTCAAGTTGCAAATGGAGGGTCATTTCTGATACTCATTTCTCCTCTATGGCCTAGGCAAATCTGGCTCCCCTGCTGCAGCAACTGGCAGTGGAACCACCAATCCCTCTGCCCCTGTGCAAGGGTCTACTGTCACAGAAGCAGAGAACCCTGGTCTATCCAGACCTGAAGTCTCTTCATCTGCACACATGGCTCTCAAAGACATAGTTATGGTCCACTTTGGAGTTTCCCTAAAAGTGGCAAATGTTCTTTGGCTGCTAGAAAACTGCACCAGAACTATTTACTCCAGTAAGTAGATCTGGTTTGCTTTATGGTCTGTGTCATGTAACCTGGATCCATTTACCTGCCCAGTCAATCAAATTCTAGAGTACCTGCTGTCATTATCAGATTCAGGCCTGCAGTTTTCCTCTATCAAAGTGTACATGACTGCCATATCATGATTCTATGTGCCTACTGATGGCCAGATGTCGCTCAGCTGGAGGTGACTCGTACATTTTTGAGAGGTATTTTACACATAAAGCTCTCCCATCCACAATCCAGTCCTGGCTTGGGATTTGAATTTTGTTTTGGAGAAGTTGGCTTTGGCCTTTTGAGCCAGCCATGACTTGTGGTTTATGCTTTCTTTCTTGGACAGTGTTTTTAGTTGTAATCAATTCTGCTCAAGGATTTCAACGCTACAGGCTCTTATGTGAGAGCCCTTATTTGATTTGCTGCAAAGACAGGATGTCTTTACATACTAATCCTAAGTTTCTTTCTTCTAAAGGTGGTGTCTAAGAATACTTTAAATCAAATCATCCACATGCCAGTTTATTATCCAGGGCATGCCAATCAAGGGAAGCATTACTCCATACTTTAGATGTGCATAGAATACTCAAAGACTATACACACCATCGAAGGACTGCAGAACGTCCTTGCAGCTTTTTGTTTTGTTCACCTCTAGGAAAGAGGGTGCCCAGTTTCTAAACAGTGCTTGTCCAAATGGCTAGCAAACTGTATTACATGTTGTTACAGGAAGTACAGTAAGGAACTTCCTGGTGTTGCTTGTGCTCATTCCACCAAAGGCATGCCACCTCTGTTGCTTGTTTCCAGAATGTTTCTGCTGCAGAGATCTGTACAGTTGCTCCCGGAGTACTGCCCATGCTTTCACTAAACACTACAGTCTTGACATTGTCTTTCATAGACAGGCTGTCTTTGGCCTAGCTGTACTACAATGCCTATAAGCTCCAGCCGCCCAGACTGATAACTTTGGTACTGTTCAGTACTCATTCCAAAGGCGTGGTCTGATGAAAAAATATCCTTGAAGAAGATAGAACAGTTACATACTTACTGTAACAGTAAATCTTTGAGAACCTCATTCATCAGGCCAAGCTGTCCCAGCCCCTTCCCTTTTTCGGTCTGCAATAATGGATTCTGGTGCTGCTATCTCCATTTCTACATGTTCCTGCCCTCTGTATCACCTGATGTGTGTAGTACTGGCTTCTCTCTCAGTTCCTTAGAGGAGGTCCTCTGAGCATGATCTCTGGTGGGGAACTGAGGAGGGAGGGCTGCCCATGTTTATATATATGCTGATGTCTGACTTCATCATATGGCGGCCCCTGGCTGACTGCTTGCAAAAGTTTCCTGTGGTTCTAGTGCCTAGCAGCTATATGTTCCAAAGGTGAGGCTTGATGAAAGAGATTCTGCAAAGATCGACTGTTGCAGCAGGTACGTAACTGTTTTTCCTTTGTCTCTTCTGTAGGTAATTTCTATTCCAGAGATGTCTCTTGGCTAATCAAGTGTCATCTCAAGGCATCTTGCATTTAAAAACTGCGAGCAAAGCTAAACAGTTCTGGACAGCAAAGATGTCTGAGATGGCGCCTTGATTTGCCAAGAGACTTCACAGACATCATTTAATCTTTATTAATAATTTATTTTTGTACCACAGATTGTACCATTTTTTTGACAGTTTTTTATCTATGGGGTGAAACTCACCATTTGTAGCAGTTTGTACTGGGTACACTTGTACGGATATATAGAGGTGATATTTGACAGTGGCAGTTTCAAAGTGGCACCAATGCAAAGGGACTAATTGTTTTCAGGACTGAAGCCCAGTACCGTGTGACTGCAAATATTTTTACTTCAGCAGCTGTTTTCTTTTGTTTGCAGTAATCGTTTTTGTTTCTAGGTAGCGACTTTAGCATGTGCAGAAGGCAGGATCATGTCAGCAACCACAGAATTAAATTTAAAATGTTTAAAAATCCTAATTATATAGACACACACAGGCTGCTTTATAAGGATGAATTGATAAATAAAATTGCAAGGGACTTAACATTCAGTGTCATACATTGTAGTATGGTGTGTTTTGGCATACAGTGCTTGACACTAAAGTCTATGCTGTAATAAAAATAACATTCGAATGCAGTTGGCTGTGAAGCTTACAGCACGAGAAGACCCCTACACTATAAAAAGAGGCTGTAATATGCTGCATCAAAATTTATTCACTTTTATGGAGGTAGGAACAGAAATTATTTATAATGGTTATAAGAGTTTCTTCTCAAGTCTTTTGGGTGTCAGAACTGTTCAGCTTCACTTCACAGTTCTCTCTCACCAAAGAACTCAAGAATACGTTCATAACCACAAGAAACACAGTAACTCTACATATAAACATATAACACAATTTGTACTCTGTATGAAGTGTGTGTCCACTTCAGTTTATGTACTACGTTCATAACTTAGTTTGTTCAGCTGCTACAAATTATTTCATTTATTTATTTTTAAAAGTTGGTTACTGGGAAAGGCAGACTAAGCTGGAGCTCATTTCCAGGCGCAACCTGGGGAGGGAACAGGGGAATAAACAAATATTTACAACTCCAAGTACAACTGATTTATATCCCATATAAAGCTTGTAACCTTAAAAGATATTGCTTTTTAGCCATAATAAAGTTTGAAGTTCAAAAGGTGCTCAATGGAGTTAAAATAAATAGCAAAATATTTAAGAACACAGGTAAAATGTTAATGGTGTGAAAAGATTGTAATCAAAGTCTTTACACTCACAAATTAGAATTGTGTTACCTGTGGTTGTTCCAATAAGTACAGTATGTATTGCTTTAAATTGGCTACAGTTTACATTCTACACTATGATTGGGGCTGGAACCCAGGACATCACTATGTGCTACATATAGCACCAAGCCTTCTTCTAGTACACAGATGGAAAGAGGAAGGTAAAGGAAGGGATTGGGCCTCTGGTAACAAGGGAAGGGGAACCTGTAGAGAAACAAGGTGATAAATGCTATGCTTTGGTGTTCACTAAAGGGCCCAAGGGCAGGGCTGCTCATTGGGAGGGTCTATAGCATCAAGGATAACCATGACTGAACCTACAGATATAACCCCCACCCTGGTAGTAGACTGCCTGGCAAAGATCATGCAAGGTAAATTCCAAGGGGTGGGGATACACCCCAGAATGATGGTATTAAAGAATAATTGGTAGAGCAGACTTCAATAAGCTTTAATGAGTCTGTCTGTCATTATAGGTATGATGACGGAAGTGAGAAATGTATTCTATCTAGAGGTGGGCGAAGTGGCAAAAATTTACTATACATAGTATTTCACGAGAACCCGAATTTCACGTTATTTCCAGCAATGTGAAATGAATAACTTTGCATCGTGAAGTGACGGAGTTCCTATTGTTCTCTATGGATTTTGCCTTACTTTGCCTTGTTTATTTACTCTTTAAGGTGCATTTTGTAGTGATTCATGGGATTTAAGGTCACATGGGCTCTATAGTGTTTTGCACAGCCTCAGTTCAGCGTAGTGTATGTAGTGGAAAGCTGAGACAGTTTGTTCTCAGAGCTCTGACATTTAAACCATTGAAAACCTTTAAAATATGTTGTTTGCCACAAAATTTTGTGTCAAAATTTAGTACATCAAGTGTAGGAACCCTTATGTGTTCATACCATCGAGCATTTATTGATTTGGTGTGAATATTTAATGTTAATTTAGTACATTCAGTCTCTGTTACTCAGACACTGTAGAAATATGCTTCAAGGAAGGGCAGATCTGTGTTGTAGAAGGGAGATTAGTTAGAAAGGCAGTTTTTCCAACTTTTGTTGGCTAAGCGTTTAATTTTTGTGAGTTTGTGTATCACAGTACAACTTTACTTAATTTTTATCGTTTTTTTCTGTGTGCTTGGCATTTTTCAGTCATTTTCAAAGACTGTATTTAATTTACTGAACAGTTAACGCTTCTGTGCCTGACCTATAATGTGTGTGCATTGTGTAAATTGATATGCATTTTATTGTAGGACCATCAGCAATATCCGTACTCTGTTTTTCTCAGCCTGTTTGGAATTTTTCCCCTGCTTCTGTCTGTGTAGCTAAAGCCTCCCCCACAAAACTAGGTATTGTTTTTGACTTTTGGATTTTGAAGACTGGTTAATGTCTTATGCTACTTGTGCCTGTGCGACTGCACCTCTTGTGTTTTTGCTTCCCTTCCCTCAAAAGGTACTGAAATAATAAGTTGCTATTAATAGTCAGTGTAAACTTAAAAATGCCCACCAAGAGATATTCATGCAAAGCTGTTTCTGTCTGTGCGCTGCTGCAATAAGACTATTAGCAGTGGAAGTTGCTGTGATGATGAGGCAGGTTCATCAGGGGCTAGTAGCAAGTGTAGCAGTGTTAAGAGCAGTGGTTGTGGTGGCCATGGTAGTACGCAGCAGAAGGGAAAGGTGGCAGTTGCTGCAAGTGAAGATATTTCTCTGACTGTTTTCACAGTGAAATCAGTCACTTCAGTGCTTGTTGGAGATGCTGTTGTTCATGTTGGTAGTAAAGTTAGTGAAGGCATGGTTGATAACAGTATGAGTTCAACCCGGCAAACTTATCAGGTGGGAAAAATGTTGAACTGCAGACTTGAGTGTAGTTGATGTCCCACCCCCACAGTAGTTGAACATGGTTCTGTCATGCTAATGACTCACAGTCTCATATTTCCACTTATCATGATGTTAGGTCCTCCAAACATCCAGAGGTTGATAAAAAGTGTGGATGATAGTATCAAGGCTGTGTTTGGAATATCTCCACAGGAGGACAGCATCCAAAGTGAATTTGTGGATGGTGATGCTAGCAACCCCATTTGGGAACCGGACAAAAGAAAGTGAAAAGTGGCTGCTTGTAAACAGTCTGTTCGTTAATCCCCTCCTCAAAGTCCTGATGTAGCTGTGTCTGTTGCTGACCCTGAAGTAATAGTCGCCGACTGTGATGTTGGGTGTGTTTTTAATATTTTTTTTGTGGGTGGGGAGAAAGTTAGAAAATAAAGGCAGAACACGCAATACAAGTTAGAAAGAAAATAACACTACTGGGACTGGTTCTGACTAATCAGCAGTTGGAGCATAGCCATTATTTGCAGCTGATGACCCACCATTCGGTCCAACTGCTGCTGCATTTTGTTGACCACGTTACGAGATGGTTGACCTCACTGTACAGTAAGCCAAGATCTGCCAGTATGGTCAGGCTTTCAGCTTGGTTGTGCTCACGTAGGTGTGGGACCCGCCAGTTGTTCCCTCTCCTTCTGCTGTGCTTCTCACGCCATGCAGGCTGAGGTCGTGCAGACAACTCTTGCTCTACAGGAGCATTTCCTGCTACTTCAGCTACCTTGGCCTCCCACTCTGCATGGTGGTGGATAGTCAGGTGGGTTCCTGGCCACCTATTCCCAGATGTATACCCTTCCGACAATGCCACACCATTATGCCACAGATATTGCATTTCACCACACTAGTGTCACCTGGCAGTGTGGTGAAACGCCACACTGCTAAGCTGCGTGGAGGACCAGGCACAGGCAGTGGGGGCAGATGTCGTAGGCTGTTGTACAGTTGGGGGGACAACTTGCTACTGCTGTTGTTCCTGTGGTTGCTGTTCCTGCTGCTGCTGTTCTTGAGCCTTGGCCAGTGGTGTGGGGGTAGTGTTGCTTAGCTGGCACCGCTAACATGCATCTTTGGGCTAAGATGACCACTGAAAGTCCCCACAGAAAACCACCTCCTCTCTCCATTTGGAAAAAAGGATACAAGTATTCAGAAGTATAAAAAGAAAAACAGTAAAATCGGAAGGACTCAGGAATTTGATAACAAAAGGGCAACACTCAAAAGCAGAAATATGGCAGTAAATAGAAACACTGAATAAATATCTAACAGTATGCAGACAATCTCAAACAGCCCCTTCTCTAGCACAGGACAAGGAAAGTGAAACTAGTTAACTGTCTTGCCTGATTAACTTCCTGCCTCCATCATGTGACCTGCAGACTGTCAGACATGTGATCTGTGGGCTGTTTCTTGCCAATCTAGCATTCTCAAAATGTAATGCTAAGTGCACAATGCAAAGTCCATTAAGGATGAATTTCACTTTTTAATGGGAATTTTAGTAGTCTTAAGCTAATTCGGTGTTGCCCACTTCGCCTTTAACTTTGCAGGCAAATTTAAACTTTGCTGCATCTCTAGTCCCATATTCCATCATGGGGCAAGATTCAATCCAGGCAACTATAGTATAGTCCAGTCATGCTGACATTAGTGTTAGGCAAGGTAACAGAAGCCATTACCAAGAACAGACTAAAATTACTGAAGATCAAAGTTCTCAGATCCTCATTATGACTTTCTTTCTTTTATTCATCGTCGGGAAGACCTACTAAGCACAACGGCCAGTTTACAAAGGTATCCATGTCAAATAGACATACAATATGTAGTCCTTGCAAAGTACTTTGTCAGTATGGGGCAGATCTTACCAAACCAACCTGATCACCTTCATAGAGAGGGTGGGCAGGGACAGGACCATAGTTTATTTGGACCTCAGCAAGGCCTTCTACACTGTGGCATTTTATAAGAGTCTGGTCAACATAAGACAGTGTGATATACACAAGATATACTCAAGATGAATTGCTATCTGACTTGGGGTCAGGAAGAAAAAAATTCTCACTTTATAATGTTCCTTCTAAAGGGATTCCTCACTAAGTTTAACAACAGCAATCATTCACCTGGAATGAGCAGCCCGGAACTTTAGAATGTGCAAATTATGAAATTGGAACAAAATTTAACTTGCTCTGTCTGGTCATGTTCACCCCTGCACTCTAACATCAGATTTATTTCTAAGGCTAGGGTGAGCTATGACCACTGAAACTAGCTAAATGACTGCCAAGAAATGTGTTAACATTTTTCAAAACAATTTAAAAATTAGTAAAACAAGGCAGAACAAGCTTATTTGTTATGAAAACTAAAGTAACTCGATTACCTAACCACAGTTGTAGACACTGTAATAAGTGTAATGCTCAAGCAAGTAGTAAAGATCTGATTCTTGTCTGAATATTTTACCAGGTTCTAGAAGGGGAGGCAGGGATTAGGGATTGTTAAACTTACTGAGGGATCCCTTGGAAGAAACATTACTACAGGAAGTAATTTTTTCTTCAACCGCAGGAATTCTTACTTAAGTGTAACTACAGCAGACCCCATACCAGTACCTTTGGAAGCTGGGACATAACCTATTTAGGGGAAAGGTACTGCAAGACAGCAGTGCCAAAACTGGCATTCCATCTGGACTGTATTTGTAGAGTGTGGCTTGAGGTCTCTAGGTAGCAATTTATCAACTTTGTCATTACAGAACTGAATACAGGAGACTATCTAGTGAGAGACGGTTCTCTTGGATGCTAGTTTATCTTCGCTCCTTCACCATAGGTGACAAACAGCTGAATGTTAGTGGACTTGACATCCTTTGTATGGTCTAAGCAGTGACCAAGTGCCCATTTCACATCCAGACTGTGGAGGTTTTGCTCCCTCATACTGGATTTTCCTGTGAAGAAGACTGATAGGGATAATGACTGATTCAGATGGAATTCAGACACCACTTTGGAGAGGAAGTTCCTGTTTATACTCAGGACCACCTTGTCCTACCTGTGCAGCGGGTTTGTAACTCACTTACCCTTCTGGCAGATGTTATTTGCCACCAGGAAAACTTCCTTCCAGGTGACATACTTCAGTGCAGCAGTTGCCATGGGCTCGAATGAAACCTTCATCAACTGGGCAATATCAGTGTTTTAAGTTCCAGGGAGGACCAGGCTCCCCAACTGAAGGGTAAAGGTGATTCAGGCCTTTGAAAAACTTTTAAAATGGGTTGTGAGGCCACTGACTTGTATTTACCAGCTGATGTGTAAACTGACACTGCTGCCAAGCATACCTTCAGTGTTGAAGGTCTTAGGCCCAGAGACTGGAGGTAGACTAGATAAACAAACTTGCCTGGGTTGGATAATCTGACTAGGAGTACACCATAAGGAAAACATTTTCTATTTTGGAGCATAAGTTTTCCTTGTTGCGGGTTTTCTGGAAACTTCCAGCACCTCCATTACTTTTTCAGAAAGATTTAGCCCCCAGAACTCTAGCTCTTCAAGAACCATGCACTGAAGCACAGAGTTCTCAGAACTGGGAATATTATCCTGCCCTGGGTCAGTGTCATCAGACTGTACCTCAGGGGCAGGTTGATAGGAGGCTTGTTGGAGAGAGACAGGAGCATGGAGTACCAGGTCTGCCTGGCCCACTCTGGAGCTATGAGAACATTGTTGCTGA
The DNA here is from genome assembly GCA_016271365.2 of Neoceratodus forsteri. Classification (NCBI taxonomy): domain Eukaryota; kingdom Metazoa; phylum Chordata; order Ceratodontiformes; family Ceratodontidae; genus Neoceratodus; species Neoceratodus forsteri. The sequence continues at coordinate 645,418,305 of CM028133.1, read as the reverse complement.
CTCCTTCCTCAAATGTATCAGTAATCTTACGACACATGGGAATGGGTGTACAGTGGCTGATCCTGCTCAGAGAGTCTGCCAGTACATTGTCTTTCCCTGGCAGTGTGTACTACGGATAGCTGAACATCCATGGAGTAGGCTAGGTTCCACATCTTCATGGCTTCTGTGCAAAACTTTGAAGATCTTGCTCCTCCCTGTTTATGTACTACATTGTTGTGATGTCGTCTGTTCTGATTTAGACAGACTAACCACTGATCTGGGAGGAAAAGGCCTGTTTTGTCAGGTACACTGCCCTGAGCTCCAGTAGATTTATGTGCTCTTGAGTCTTCTGTGTGCTCCACGTTCCACTCACAGTGAGGTCCTTCAGGTGGGTGCCCCAACTTAGGAGGAAAGCATGTGTTGTGAGTATAGCTGTAGGAGACTGCTGAATGAAGAAATTACCTCTCTGATGTTGTATTCTTCCTCCATAGCAAGGTGTTTGTAACAGGCACTAATCTGACAAAGAATCCTACCTCTGAAACCAGTGGTCCCCAGGTGATTCTGGATGTCTCTCATTTGGAGCCTGGCCCCTGGTACCACTGAAGTGGATGAGGCTGTGTGCCCAGTAACCACAGAAAATCCCTTGCAGACCTTTGCTAACCTGCCTTGAAGGATTCTGCAGTTAAAATCAAATTTGCTACCCTTGCTTGAGGAAGGATTGCCTTCTGCAGGGTATCTAACTCTGCACCGATAAAGTCCAGGATTTGAACTGTTTCTGTTTGGGATTTTTAAGTTTATGAAGAAGCCCAGGTCCTCCAAAATACTTTGCATCAGCACTATAGAGGACTTTGCTTCCTGCTTTGCTTTTCCTGAGATTAGCCAGTTGTCTAGGTAGGGAAAACATCACCCCGCTCCTTCTTAAATGCTGCCACCACAGCTAGGCACTTCAGGAGAACTCCTGGAGCTGAGGTGAGGCCGAAGGGAAGGGCTGTGAACTAGTACTGGCAGTTCCCTAGCCTGAACCTGAGGTATTTTCTGCCACTAGACCTGACTGGTATGTGAAAGTAGGCATCTTTCAGATCCAGTGATCCTAACCAGTCCCCTGTTTGTAGAGATGGAATCACTGAGCCAGTGTTAAGATCTTGAATTTTTCTTTCTTTAAATGTTTGTTCAGATATCTCAGGTCTAAAATGGGTCACCACTCGACATTTTTCTTGTGTGTCAGGAAGTATCTGGAATAAAACCTCTTAACCCATTGTATGGCAGGTACGTTTCCCACTGTATTTGCTTGCAACATATTTTCACCTCCATTTCCATCAAGAGTCTTTCTGTTGTGGTGTGAGGTTAAAACCTTGGGTTCTGCAGTTTTGGAAATTTTTTGAACTGCAGGGACAGCCCTTGACTCACTACTTTCAGAACCCACTTGTCTGTGGTGAATTTTGTCCATTCCTGAAGGTAGCAAGCCAGTCTTGCCTCACTGACTGATGGGCAACCTGGGCAGACTTGTCAGGGATTTTGTTTTGGTTGGAGTTTGGGAGCTGCTGCTGTAGCTGCATGCCCTGTGCCCCTCTTAACTCTGCCCCTATAGTAGACCCTTTGTGGAGGGTAATCATAGGATAGATAAGCACGAGGTAGTATCCCCTATCCCTACCTCCCTTCTATAAAGCCTGTAGGAATTGGAGGCCTTTTCTTTCTCAGTATTGCTCTTATAGGTGGTTTTGTACTTATCCACCTTTTCATGTCAGCCCCTGTTTTGTAATGAAACAGTGAATTTCCTTACAGGAAAAATCCATTGCTTTTGTTTGAGTGTCCTGGTAACAGGTTTGTAGTTCTATGCCAGGTAAACCTTCTGTAACCCCAGTCCGGTATTCCATTTGTATATGACAGCAATACCAGGTGGGCTGGGTTCGTGGAGGAATAGGTCATTCAGCACAAAGGCTAGGTTTGGCTACTCTGCACAGGGCACCCAAGTAACTCCAACACAGGAAGCAATAACTGTAATGTCCAATACCAGAAGTGGGATTCTAAAGTGTGGCTTTATTCACATCCAAATAGAATATACAAAGCATAGATGGACCCCACAGGTCTACACTCCTGGTAATGCAGATTAAAGGAGACCAGAACACATCCTCTTCACTTTAGCTCTCAGGCTCTACCACACACATTTGGCACACAGCCGGACTTGTATGCTGCTTTGGGTTACATAGCCCAAACTTGTACACTGTTCTGGGTTTTCCTGGCTCAGCTCCCTTGCCAGCCACTTGGACACCTTCCATACTATGGGAACATTTTCTGGTGGCTCCTAAACCACCTAAGAGCACCTCGGTTCCATCAGGGAATCTTCCTTTCAATCCCACGCCTGGGTACTTTCCTCAGGCACTGGCCAGGTACCTGAGAGAAAGCAAAAGGTGTCTCAGAGCAAATCCATAGAGGTGAATTTGGTTACTACTGATGGGGGTCTCCCACCTCTCTGCCTCCCACAATTCATACCTGGCCATTTCTCTGGACAGAAACACCTCATCCTTTAAAGCTTTGCAATGTAGATTCTTGCAATGTATTTCACATTCCATCTACTTGTCTTGCTTCCCATTTGTGCTGGACTTGAACATACTTATATGGCTTTGTCCATTACTCTAGACCCCCACAAAGTTAAGCAGCCCAATCCCACTTTTTTCTTTTCCCTTGTGCTAGACTTGAACATACTTATAAGTGGCATTGTCCATTACTCTAGACACCCCACTGAGTTAAGCAGTCCAATCCCCACATCTTCCAACTGTACTTGGCTGTCTTTTCCTGACCCACAGTAACAGTCCTTTAGTTTCCTTCTGTTTAGGTGAAAACACTTGGCCCTTTTTCAGAGCGAACTCACCTGTTGGTTGCAGGTGCCCCACAGGTATTTCTTCCACAAGGAATCTTCCTCTCAGAGCTTCTGGTGCCTCAGCATAAGTCAGACAGGCAGCTTCTTTCCTTAGCTGGACCTAGGGGTTTACCCCTGGAAAACAGGCAAACACCTTCCCCATCCCTCAGGGATGGGGGCTATTGAACTATTGAAAGTGGTCTCCACCACTTCATTATCAGTTCCTGTGTTCCTCTTCAGGTGGAAACACACACTTACCAAAAGTAGCTCTGAAACAGAGCTTAAAGCTCTGAGAGCCTGCACACACTCTGCTGTACTACAGTCTCTCTCCAAGACTGCACACAGACTGGCTTCAAATTCCCCAGCTTCTACTCTAACCTCCAACTGCAACATTCCAGTGTGGCGATGTAGCTGCGACAGTTCTAAAATGATGTCATCCTTCAGTCTCAGCTGAGACTGAGAACAGAGTGAGACAGTGTGAAATCCATTTAACTGGAGTTCCAGAGCTGCCTTCCTGCCTACCACTAGGTCTTACTGGGATTCTAGTAACCCCGGTAACAGGGGGTTACACTCACCCTGAGCTAGGAAAATGACTGTCCGCAGTCATTAATCACCCGGCTTAGGCCATCTCACCCCATGTGTTGACTATGGGAGGTAGCTCTACCTTTCTCCCCACCATGTGCCAGCACAGGTAGACAACACTAAGGGCCTAGAGGCCTTTGACTGACACATCAGCATCTACTCTACCCGCTGACTATGGATACCTAGTGGATCTGGTAGAATTGCCAGAGCATAGCCCTAATAGATCAGTACTACAACCCCCACTGCAGGTCAGGGCCACAGCCTGTCTATCCCCCTAGCCCTCTAGGGAAAATCTGTCTGCCTCTAACTCAAATCCCAAAACAAAACAAACAGGGGACCTCCTGACCCTGGACACCATGCAACCACACACCAAGAGCTAATACCATACCTATGCATTACTCCCACACTCCCCACAACCATACCTGTCAAGGAAAAGTTACACACAGTAATAACAACAACAACAACAGTACTTTAAACACTACACACTAAAGTACTAGTGAGGGACTCCGATAAGTCCCTCCTCCTCTTCTTGTCTTCTCTTCTATCTTCTTCAGGAACATCTGCAAGAAAAAAGAAAGACAACACACACTTCTAATCTGCATACACAGTCTCTCTAAACCCCTACCATCAAACACTGGAGAATCCCAAAAGATTTTTTAGAAAAGTAGAAAAACAGTATAAACATTAGAAACAGTAGAAAACAATGACATTATTTACAATACATCATTTGGGGGATGGAATGACCTAAAAGTCCCATCTAGTGACTATAGTACCAGAAGGCAAGTCCATTAAAAGAGTCTCTCCTGGGCGGGCCGGTGAAGCACAGTTCAAGCAGGCCAAAGTCCCGAAGAGGTCTTTGAGGACAGTTCAAACATCTGGAGTCTGCTAGTGTAGGGTGTGTACTGCAATGTCATAAGAATAGAAAAGTCTGGACTTACCAGTCTCTTGTAGAATGACAATGGCACCAACCTGGTCTTCAGCCGAAGACTCTCCCTGGCAGCATTCTTCTGATACAGCTGGGGACATCTTCCAGGAACAACAGGAGGGCACATCTGGAAACTGCTGGGCTGATGTCATCTCTGGAGATGGAACCTTGGAACAAGAACAAAAGGAAAACAGCTGGCCTGAAGTCATCCGATTACCAGGTGATGAATCAGAATACAGCTGGGCTGATGTCCTCTCTGGATCTGAAATCATCTGGTGGGCCAGTTGATGGATTCGGAAGTCAGTACACTGTAGAACTGATGAATGTGGGGTACCTGAGTCCTGGACGTCCATACTGGCAGAACAACATAGGTACTGCAATGGCTGGAGTGGCAGCACTGGCTACCACTGCTCTGCTTTCCATTTGGTAGGCATGGGCACATTCACAGGGAGGTCTTTGCATTGTGCCAATAGCACAACAGGTCAGGTGCTTGACTTATTACCCCGCCTGGGCGACATAATTCACATTGTGAAAGGTTTCATGTACCTCTCCATCCACAATTCGAACAGTGTCCATTAACAGTGTCCTGCCTCTTTCCACTGGCTGTATTTTTCATGAAACATTCTGTTCCTGACATGCTTGTTTGCACCAGGATTCACACATTTCATTGCTTCTGCCCAAATCCAGGACTTCCTGCTGTTCTCAATCTCCTCCCAGACTCTCCGAGGAAAGGTAGAAAGGACATCCCACAGATTTCATTCACCTTCCTACGAACCAGTCTTTCCTCTTTACTAGTTTTGGTCAACCTGAGACCTGTGGCCTGGCTTGGGTGCGCCAGCCTGGTTCTGCCATCTACGCATTCTCAAAACACAAAAATGGATCCCTTGCTTCTTCTTGCACAGCCAGGGCAGTGGCATCACAACTCTCTTCCATGCATTCCTCTGAGGCAAGAGCTTGAGGTTGTGTACCAGTTCCTTTTTCACAAGGCCACATAGGTTCCCCTCTTCTTCTTCTTCCTCACTGAGAATCTGTGCCCAGGAGTGAGCAGTCGTCCTCACTCCTGAGACTATCCACTCTTTGCTGGGCGCGGAGGTCAAAACCTCCCATTCAAAGGCCTCCCTCATCTGCTCTTCTCCTATGAGACTTGGGCTAGGCCCCACTCCACGGGTCTACTGATGCTCTTCCTGATATGTCTGTCTGCGATTCAGAATCCGAAACATCAGCACATTGTTCTGTCTGTAAATCTTCACCCTCTTGCTTTGTGCCACACTCCCCTGAGGGGCCTTCTCCAACAGGCTCTGTCTGGTGCTGTGTGCTGCCAACTGCAGATTCTTGAACTTTTGTCCATGTGGGAGTCAAATGAATCTTGGGCGCTTTAAATAAACCATATTTCTCTAAGCACCCAGAACAGTGAGGTACTGTGTAGACGTCCTTCCAGCATTTATGCACATCAAACATACTTGCACTGGATATCCAGAAATCACCACATGAGGAGGCAGTCATCCTCCATAGTAACATCTCTCAATGTCCCTTAACTTGTTTACTCTACTACTACCACAGCCGGGCATGATCCGGTAGCGGCCTGGTCCTGAGGCCATGACTGCAGAGAAAACAAACAACGCTCGCTGTTATTTCAAGTCCCATATCACTGAAAACTTTCTCTCTCTTTCAAAATGGCTCCTCTGCTGTATTTACATTACTACCCACCCTGTAATGAGCGGCGGCCTCCCACGCATCAACATTCTGAAATTGGGTCAAGCCACTGCGATCCGAGTTACACTCTACAGATAACTTTTGCTCAAACTGCACAAACTTGCACTGTTCTTTTTCTAGCACATTTATATGATTTACCACTGACTTTTCACTTTCTGAAGACATTGCTGTAGCTCACAGTCCCTTAAAGCCTCAGTATTTCAAGCACAGGATTGCCTGTAATTCTTGCTGCATATCGATACAACTCACAGTCTGTCTCATGGCTTTGAAACTTATACTGACGTTGAACCTATAATTATGCTCACAGTCAATGGCTTAAAATGCTTGCTTTTGCTGGTAAACTTAATACAGTTCATTTTGCAAAGCGATTACCTCCTACACTCAGATTCAGCTGGCTTTTGGCAAAATCACTTAGTTTGAGCAATTATTTCTGTTGGTACTCACTGCTATCAGTAGCTGTTTGCTGCGATGGAAAACAGCCTGCATCCAGTCTTGGAGGCCTCTGGAAAGAAGTGGGTTGGCAGTCCTGTCGATTGTCCTCTGAACACCACACTCACAATCCAGTCAATCGAGATGCGGGTTGAGCCCAATTTAAACAGAAAAGTCCGTTTTTAACTTTTACAGTGCTTTCAGTCACCGCGCGCCCTCCCGATAAGCCAGTACGCACACTCCACTCACTCTCCCTCTCAAATGCTGGGCAGTCACTCTAGAGCTGGCTCAGGGCCGGGACTGATTGCAGTCTCACCAATCACTGGACGCCATGCAAATTAGCCTTTCCTCTCGGTGCTCTTTCTCCTCACGGCAATTGTTGAGCAGGCAAATTTAAACTGCAAAACCACATTTTTTTTTCAACTGACTCCACAGCGGAAGCCCATTTTCAACCAGTTTTCATGGTCATTAAGCACAACAAGTCACTCAGTTCACAAGAAAGCATTTCCAATGTCCAGGGCACAATTTTCCTTTTGCTACCCCTAGTTTTCCACACTTTTCTTTGTCACAACAGTTTTAAAAGCTGGCAAAACACTGTAATGTTGATGCAGGACAAGGGCATACACTCTCAGGCTTTACTGCTCCTTGGTAAACAGTTGGCATTTTAATAGCAGCACATGGATAACAGCACACAGCGGCACATTAGTTAACATTGCTTCAGCTTTTGGGGCTACCCACTGCCAGATAACCAAAACGCTAGCCCTTTGCCCAAGCGGCCTTCCTTACATTCTTCCCAAATTCCAAACCCAAATCCTCAGCGGTGCCTCCATTTTTGTAACCCCAGTCCGTATGCCATTTGTATCTGACAGCAATACCAGGTGGGCTGGGTTCTGGGAGAATAGGTCACTCGGCACAAAGGCTAGGGTTTGGCTACTCTGCACAGGGCACCCATGTAACTCCTAACACAAGAAGCAATAACTGTAATGTCCTATACCAGAAGTAGGATTCTAAAGTGTTGCTTTTATTCACATCCAAACAGAATAAACAAAGCATAGATGGACCCCCACAGGCTACACTCCTGGTAATGCAGATTAAAGGAGACCAGAACACATCCTCTTCACTTTAGCCTCAGGCTCCTACACACACTTGGCACACAGCCCGGACTTGTATGCTGCTTTGGGTCATAGCCCACACTTGTACACTGTTCCAGTTTCCCTGGCTCGTGCCCCTTGCCAGCCACTTATACACTTTCCATACTTCATGGGAACATTTTCTGGTGGCTCCTAAACCACCTAAGAGCACTTCGCTCCATCAGGAATCTTCCTTTCAATCCCACATCTGGGTACTTTCCTCAGGCACTGGCCAAGTACCTGAGAGAAAGCAAAGGCGTCTCAGAGCAAATCCGAGAGCTGAATTTGGTTACTACTGATGGGGGTCTCCCACCTCTCGCTCCCACAATTCATACCTGGCTATTTCTCTGGACAGAAACACATCATCCATTAAAGCTTTGCAATGTAGATTCTTGTGTAACTCCCTGCAAATGGGGGTTCCCAAAAGACTTCCAGGAGCTTGCTTGAATGCTCCGGCGTGAATGGTGTTTGGCGTTTAAGCCATTTATCTGTGAGTGTTTTAGAGCCTCTGGTACTGTCTTTTAAGAGCTGTCTGCTTGCAGACATAATTAGTTTGTTTGGGGAACTGTGTGTTTCTCTGCTTGAGTCCCACTAGCTGCTGCCAATTCACTCTGTTTTTGCAGTCACTAGGAGTGCAAAGGGAACCTATCTGAAAGATGTAACTGTTTGCCAGAAATCATTTAGAGTAATAATGAAAATACAGTTTGTCTAACCTGCTTTTCTTTGCAATCAGAACTGTGTTTGCCTAGTTCCCCATTCTAGTTTTGAACTGCTGAACTGGACCAATCAGTATGGGTTAAGGTAGCTCTAAATGGTGCCTGTGGATGAATCAGAACTTGGACTCGTAATCTGAGCCAGCCGCAAGAGGATTGTATGGGCAGTGACTCTGGGAAATGTAGTTTGGACTTGCCGCTTTTGCACCAACAGGGGAGGCTATTGTGAGTGACAGCCAATCAACCAAGAACTGGGAGGAACTCAAAGGAAGTGCCCAGTTTTGTCTACTGGAGTCTCAGTTTAGCTCTGGCAGTGAAGAGGAAGGGCCCTGTGCTCCTTCAGTGCACAGTTTTAGTCGGGAACGCGTGTAAGGCCCCAAGTTTTGGTCTGCAGCTTGTGCAAGTGCTTGTTTGGACTGAATCTGACCTGTGAAGAGAATCAAGGAGATCTGAAAAGCAGAAACCAGGCTTACCCTGTAGAAGACTGGAGAAATTGCTGAATTGCGCTCGGTCTGTCAGGAACTGAATCTGCTGTTTGTTCTCCCGGTACTGTGCAGTAATTGCGATCGGGATAGAGAAGCAGCCTACCTGGTATAGTACTTTCTTTTCCATATAAATGTGTGTAGTGTTAGTGGGGATCGTGTTTCAAATCCTTGTACAGTGAATTTAGTGCATGAAGCTGCAAGTAAACCCCAGCTTAATCCAGACTACATCCATTTGCTCTGAACTGCCTTGGGGTCCAGTCACAGGACCTTGTCCACATGGTCTGCTCCACCTGGCAATCCAGGACAATCTGCCTTCCATTCAGTTTCAGCATTGAATTTGTGAGTACAAATCAGGGTAGCTCCTGCCATCATCTAATTGCAAGTGTTCCATCTGATTACTTTTCCTTTCTTTCTCCATGAACTGAGCCTACCGGCTCCAGATTACAATTTGTGTATTGTGCATGCATTTTCCATCTTCAGGGCCCCAACCAGCTGCACCAAATAGGCTAGCCTGTTATTGCCTGGGTACCCAGTAAGAGTGACATTAGGGACATTTGGGATTCTGAAATATGTGCACAGTATTGTGATTATTAATGCGTTTAAACTAATTAATCTGATTTCTCCCTGTCCTTGTTATATCCCCTAAATAAATCAGATTTGTTTGTTTCAGCAAAGTTACACTGCCTGAGGTATTCGTCTATGTTAAAGTATTGTACTGTGGTTTTGGCACTGTATCGTCTTATTTACAGGGAGTCCCAGGAGTCACACTGCCCGAACCAGTCCTGGGGTAAGTGTATACTGTGAAGGTAATTCTGCTATATTGTGTGGGCCACTAGTGGAAGAAAGGGGGTCGCAGTGTCCCAGAGGGCTGTGACCAAGTTAGTTTAACTATTGCAACCCCTGACCTCTGGGTGGAGGCACCCCATCGGATCCAGGCCCCTCAACTTGTTAGTGGCAAATCAGGCAGTAGTAGCCCTTGGGATAGTGCCATCTAGGGGTTACACTTGCTAAATGCATTTCACATTCCATCTACTAGTCTTGCTTCCCATTTGTGCTGGACTTGAACATACTTATACGTGGCTTTGTCCATTACTCTAGACCCCCACAAAGTTAAGCAGTCCAATCCCACTTTCTTTCTTTCCCTTTGTGCTGGACTTGAACATACTTATAAGTGGCATTGTCCATTACTCTAGACCCCCACTGAGTTAAGCAGTCCAATCCCCACATCTTCCAACTGTACTTGGCTGTCTTTTCCTGACCCCACAGTAACAGTCCCTTTAGTTTCCTTCTGTTCAGGTGAAAACTCTTGGCCCTTTTTCAGAGCGAACTCACCGTTGGTTTGCAGATGCCCCACAGGCATTTCCTCCACAAGGAATTTTCCTCTCAGAGCTTCTGGTGCCTCAGCACAAGTCAGACAGGCAGCTTCTTTCCTTTAGCTGAACTAGGGGGTTTGCCCCTGGAAAACAGGCAACACCTTCCCCCATCCCTTAGGGATGGGGCATTGAACATTTAAAGTGGTCTCCACCACTTCAATTACCAGTTCCTGTGTTCCTCTTCAGGTGGAAACACACACCTTACCAAAGTAGCTTTGAAACAGAGCTTAAAGCTCTGAGAGCCTGCACACTCTGCTGTACTACAGTCTCTCTCTAAGACTGCACACAGACTGGCTTCAAATTCCCCAGCGTTCTACTCTAACCTCCAACTGCAACATCCAGTGTGGCTTATGTAGCTGCAACAGTTCTAAAATGATGTCATCCCTCAGTCTCAGCTGAGACTGAGAACAGAGTGAGACAGTGTGAAATACATTTAACTGAGTTTCACAAGCTGCCTTCCCTGCCTACCACTAGGTCTTACTGGGATTCCAGTAACCCTGGATAACATGGAGGTTACACTTCTTAAGGACACTGCATGGTCCATGACTGTAGATGCAGTGTTATTTGTGTCCACTGCCATGTGGCGCTTGTATATTGTGGCATCTGTGGCCCATCTTGCTGTGTCAGCCATTTCCTGAGCCAAGTTTCCAGTAGCTTTTTGCTCAGTGCCAGTATGGAATTCCATAAGGTCCTCTGGTACTGGAATGTGTAGGCTAAATAGCTGCCTGCCTCCAAAGCAGGGAGTTGACATGTAAGCCTTTTGCCCTTACTATCCAGTTTCCTGGAATATTTCTCAACAGGCTGGGATGAAGAGGCACTTTCCTTATCACAGCCTTTTAGTCTGGACCACTACCTCATGATCAAGATGGGAACAGAGGTACTCAGCACCCTGTTTGTTCACCTGATATTTTTCTCAATTTTCTTATTTGTGTCAGCAGCGAGGTGGCTGCTGATATGACTTTGAAGGTGACTTTCATGAGGGATTTGTGAAAGGGCAGCATTAATCTCTTTGTGGGTGCTAAGCCCATCATATCTATAAAATCTACCTCCTCATCATCATCCGACTCTCATGGGAAGAGATGTTGAAGGTATTCACCAGATGCCTTATAAAGGTATAATGTGGTATAGTCCTCTGAAGGCCTAGGGAGGAGGAGAGCCAAATTCTTGCTGAGGAGAATCATCTGGTTATAAACATAGAAACATAGACTTTAACGGCAGATGAGGACCTCTTGGCCCACCCAGTCTGCCCATTTTTCTACCTACTAGATAAGCTGCAGATCCTAGTTTTACCAACAGCCTACTTCCTCATGCTCACGACTAGAATTGCCTTATGTCTGTCCCATGCATTCTTAAATTCTCCCACTGTTCTTGACCCCATTACCTCCTCAGGAGGGGCGTTCCATGCATCCACCACCTCTCCATGAAAAATACTTCTCTCACGTTGCCCTCTGAGTCAGTCTCTCTCTATCTTCAAATTGTGCCCCTTGTTCATGCACTTCTGTTTTCTGAACGATGCTACCCTCTTGGACTTTGTAGATTCCCTTGGAGGTACTTGAAAGTTGCTATCATGTCCCCCTCTCCTCCTTTCCTTGAGGTATACATATTAAACTCTTTTTAATCTCTCTTTGTATGGCTTCTGGTGCAGACCCTGCACCATTTTTGTTGCCCTCTCTGACTGCCTCATCCTGTCTATGTCCTCTGGAGATGGAGTCTCCAGAACTGCATGCAGTACTCCAGATGGGGTCTCACCAACTGTTTGTACAGAGGGATAACAACTTTCTGTTTTCTACTGGTGAGCCTCTCCCTATGCATTCCATTATCCCCAGGCCCTCCTTATTGCCTTCTCACATTGCTTGCCTACCTTTAGATCATCTGATATGACTACCCCCAGGTCCCTTTCCATTTTGCTGTTGTTAGTACCTCCCCTCATTGTGTACTCTTCCCTTGGTTCAGTGGGTTCTCTCACCTTCATAGTAAATATCAGCCTCCTTCTCCACAGACTTTGGAAGTGGAACTGGAGCCGGGAGGGCAGGAAATATTCATGAAAATCCCCTAGCTTGGAATGCCTGCAGGAATTAACATGCCTTTGTCATGTCCTGTACTGAGGGTATTTTATTTTTGTCCACTGGTGGCTCTTTTCCTTCTTCAGGAAGAGGGACAGTAACATGTTTTCTTTTTTTTTTTTGACAAACACAGATTCCGGTGTCTGCTTAGAGCCTCTCTTATATTTACTGGATTCAGGGTTCCCCTTTCAGACGCTTTGAGTTCTGAACCATCCTTAGCAGCTTTAACCATCTTTATCTCTCTCTTCTCTGTCCCTTTGTCAGGGACTGCTGCTTATTCTGAGGGACTGGACCCTCCTCTGAGCCTTTTGGTGATGTGGAGGCAGACTGGTAAAGCCAACACATCTTCTAATTTTAACCCTTTTCTTTTGGGTTATAGGGAAAACTTTATACAGAGATTATAGTTGGGAAAATCATGGTCTGGACCTAGACGCTTTAAACATAGTTCATGATGGTCTGTCTTTGCCAGGAGCTGAAAACAAATGATACAATTTTCAAAGCCTACAGGCCCTGTCCTCTTTTGTGCTTGTCAGTCATGCCATAACATTGATGACCCTGAGAAGAGGTTTCTGGTTCCTAATAGAAAAAGCAGCAATTGTAAAAAGCTCAAAAACTGTTAAAAGGGCTTTAAGGAAAGCAATGTGGTTCGTTCCCTAAAAAAAAAAAAAATTAAACTGCGAGATAAATAATACTCAAAAGAGATTTCTTAAGCAGAAATAGTAAATTATCATCTAGGTTAAAAAAAATAAAATGAAGAAATGAGAATACCCAAAGGTCAACCAGACTGTGGTTTAAGAAAAGTTGTATTTTATTCACTTTTAAATGTGAAAAATAGCAGTTCCCAAAAGAAGGAACTGTGCCAAGAATGACCTACTGATTCTTGGGAACTGATCAGGAACCAGAGAAAAGATGTAATTTACACAATAAAATACAAATATCACCCTAACTAATGCAGAGTATTGGAAATTAAACTGAAACACTTTAACACTATAAAATAATAAACTGTAAACTGGCCAGAAGTGTAGAGAAGACTTTGGGGTGACTGCTCTCTTCAGGCAAAAATAAATCTGACATTAAAGTACAGGAGTGAGCATGACCACATAGAGCAGATTTTGAATTTAGTTCCAAATTCCATAATCTGCATTCATTCTAAAGCTCCTGGACTGCTCATTCCAGGGAATAATTGCAGTTGTTAAACTTAAAGGAAACTATCATGAATGGGGTCTTTCCAGTTGTTTTACGTGTCCAAAATAGCCTTTAATGTTGTGAGTGGAAGGCGTCTTTTCCTGGGGTTTGAAACAGGGTTGTGGTTGACGGGCACTGCTCTAAGCAAAGAGAGGTGCTCAGTGGTATCCTTTAGGACCAGTTCTGGAACCACTTCTGTTCAACATTTTTATTCTGTTAATGTATCTTTTCTGGCCTGCTCCTTCTATTGGTTTCCCAGCCTCATCACCTACCATCTTTGGGTTACTTATCATCATCCTTCTATACCCCTTTGTTTACAACCATGGTAGGACCATCGTTGTTTCCCATGCTCCTTCAGAAGTCTTGCTTAGTAGAGGATGCCCAGAAAATGATGCAGAGCCTGTGGAGGATTTCCAGCTTTATTTTCAATCACAAGAGTGCGGTGTGCATATTTTATGGAACACATACATAGAAACATAGAAACATAGAAGTTGGCGGCAGATAAGGACCCTCAAGGCCCATCCAGTCTGCCCATTTCTTTTTCTACCTTATAAATGTGCCATCGGCCTTTGCTCTGTCAGTGGCCTATCTATTCATAGTCATTTGTATTGCTCCCTTATGCCTATCCCATGCCTGTTTGAAGCCCTGCACTGTATTCATAGCCACCACTTCTTGTGGTAAGCTATTCCATGCATCCACCACCCTTTCTGTGAAAAATAATTTCCTCACATTCCCCTTAATCGGCCCCTCTAATCTCATGCTGTGTCCTCTTGTCCTGCTATTTTTCTTATATTTAAACATGTTAGACTCTTTCACCTTGTTAATGCCCTTAAGGTGTTTGAATGCCTCGATCATATCACCTCTCTCCTCCTTTGCTCAAGGGTATACATATTGAGCTCTGTTAATCTGTCCTCATATGTCTTCTGATGCAGTCCCTGCACCATTTTGGTTGCCCTTCTCTGGATTGCCTCAGTTTGGTTAATGTCCTTGTGAAGGTGTGGTCTCCACTCTGCATGCAGTACTCAGATGGGGCCTAACCAGTGTCTTGTAAAGAGGGATTATTACCTCCTCTACGACTTGTGATACCCCTACTAATACACCCTAACACCCCCTAGCCTTACCTACTGCTTTAGAGGTCTGCTTGGATGATTTCAGGTCATCAGTGATGATGATGCCCAAGTCTCTTTCTTCCTTTGTGACTGCTAGCAACTCCTCCCAGCCTATAGGTGGCTTCAGGGTTTCTCTTCCTATGTGCATGATTTTGCACTTCTTTGCATTAAATCCCAGTTGCCACTCTTCTGACCATTTTGCTAGTTTATCCGGATCTCTTCTTATTCTGCCCACCCCATCTGGATCATCTACTCTGTTGCAGATCTTGGTGTCATCTGCAAACAGACAAGCCTTACCTTCTAGTCCATCTGCAAGGTCACTAATGAAGATGTTGAAGAGGACTGGCCCCAGGACTGATCCTGAGGTACCCCACTTGTGACTTGCATCTCTTCTGACTGTGTACCATTTCCACCACTCTTTTTTCTGCCCACAACCAGTTTGCCACCCAGTTGACCAACTTCTGACCCCTCCCGAGCCTACCCAGCTTATTTATCAATCTTCTATGTGGAACAGTGTCAAAAGCTTTGCTGAAGTCAAGGTAGGCAACATCAACTGCTCCCCTTGGTCCACCACTCTGATTACCTAGTCAAAGAAATCTATGAGATTAGTTTGACAGGACCTCCTTTGTAAACCCATGCTGTCTTGGATCCTGTGCCCCTATGGATTCCAGGTGTTGCACTATCCTTTCCTTAAGGAGTGCCTCAATAATCTTGCCCACTACTGAGGTAAGACTGACTGGTCTGTAGTACACCGCCTCCTCCTGCTACCACTCTTGTGGAGCGGGATCACATGAGCCCTTCTCCAGTCTTCTGGGACCTCTCCTGTGCTCAGAGACTCACTAAACAGTTCTGCTAATGGCTCTGCTAGTTCCACCTTTAGCTCCTTAAGTATCCTGGGATGTATGCCATCAGGTCCCATTGCCTTATCCACCCTGAGCTTAGCAAGCTCTTGTAGGACCCTTTCTTTGTGAAGGGAGTAGTGCTCACCTCCCTCCCCTGTGTCCATGATGCTGAGCTGTGGGCCCTGCCCTACCTTTCCTTCAGTAAATACTGAGCAAAAGTATCTATTTAGGATAGATGCCTTTACAGGGTCCTCCTCCTCCTCACATGCTCCCTTTTCTCCATTAAGCTTAGCAATACCCCTCTGGACTTTCTCCTTTCACTAATGTATCTATAGAAAGTCTTGTCACCTTCTTTTACTGTTCGTGCTAGTTTTTCCTCAGTTTGGGACTTTGCCTGCCTTAATGCCTTCCCTGCTTCCCTTAGGGCAGTTTGGTATGCCTTTCTATCTTCATCCCACTGTGTTCCCTTATATTTCCTGAAGGCCAGCCTTTTGGCTCTGTCCTTTCTGCTACTGTATTTGAGAACCAAAGTGGTTTCCTTCTTCTTTGTACAAACAGTAGAGAGAAAGAAGTAAGTGCCTCAGCTGGGACTTGAACCCGGCTGCCCGAATACCATTCTGGTTGCACTACCAGCTGCATCACCAAGACAACTGGAAACTGGGCCATCCCGAGCACATCACTCTTTCTCCAATGCACAACCTGGTACTGCACAGATAAATATATTTTCAAGCACAAGAGTGTGGTGTGCATATTTTATGAAAGACATACAAACACTAGAGAGAATGAAGTAAGTAAGAAAGAGTGATGTGCTCTGGGATGGCCCAGTTTCCAGTTACCTTGGTGATGCAGCTGGTAGCGAACTGGAATGGTATTCGGTGGCCTGGGTTCAAGTCCCAGCTGAGGCACATACTTTTCTACTGTTTGTATGGTTTTCAACTTCATCCTGCCTCTGTCAGGGTATTTTTCTATTTTTCTGCCTCTTTGTTCTCGGGACATAGAAACATAGAATTTGATGGCAGATAAGGACTGCTTGGCCCACCTAGTCTGCACATTTTCCCTATCTGTTTTATATACTGCAGATCCTAAATGATCTCGGCTTACCCTCACTTTTTCCTATCACTAGAGTTCCTTTATGTCTGTCCTATGCATTTTGAACTCCCTACCATTTTTGCCCCTACACCTTCTGCCGGGAGGCTGTTCCATAGATCCACCAGCCTTTCTGTGAAAAATACTTTCTCATGTTACCCTTAAATCTAACCCCATCTTCATATCACACATTGTGGGTATGTATGGCACTGCACTAGCTTGTAATGTATGCTCATACCACCATCAGGAGGTGTTTTACCCACCCTAGGCTTGCACAATGATCCGTGGTCATACAAGTGGCAGTAACAGAGCAGGATGCACTGCCTTCCCCCCAGAGGAGGGAAGAGGTGCATTGGGATATCCAATTCTTCCCCAGCTGTCCTTCAGTGAACTGGGCTCATTTCTGAACTCAGGCCACCAGTGTCATGAGTGGTAATGCTACTGTTGCACCAGTGGACCAGCTGTGTTCAACCTTTTTTTTGCAACTTCTATTTTAAGCCCCTCATCACTGTCATTGTCACTGTCACCTGACTCCCCACCAGAGACCACTATCCCTCAGGACCTTCCACAGAGCCTTAGCTATACCTCCCAGGTGGGGATGAAGTGGGGCCTCCCGCTTAAACCCCTCATACCTTATATATCATCGGGTCCTCTTCATGGGTCATGGTGTTGGCTGGTGAGGGCCAATATTTGGACCCTCTTGTCGGTGTCGTCACCGGGATTGAGCAATTTCATGTACACCCCAGAGGCATGATGTGCACTGATGCCAAGGCATACGCTGACGCCTGTCATGCCTTTCCTAGACCAGACTCGGCATGCTGTGCCTCCAGCCACCACCAGAGGTCAGGCATGCACTGAGTCAGTGCTTCCCCACCCCTGTAAGAGACAATCAGTCCCTTGGATGCTCAAGTCCCTCCCCGATGGCCCTCTGATGACTTGGGCTCATTCCTGAACCCTGGTCGCTGGCATCGCAAGTGGTAGTGCTACCGCTGCACTGGCGGGCCGGCATGTTCAACCTTTTATTAATATTCTGCAAGATGCTGTCTGTAACAGGCTGCTTAGGTTTGCTGATGTCACTAAGCTGGCGATGATGGAAGTTTTCATTGAGGATAGTGAAAACATCAGGAGGACCTGAACAAGCTGGGTGATTGATCAATGTCTGGAGTCACAGAGCTGACATAACTAGCTGCAAGATTATTCACTTGGGTAGAAAAGCAGAAGTAAGACTTACATGCTGTACAATATGGGGCTCCTCTTGTTGCTTTGGAGGAGAAAACACCTGGGAGTCATACTAAACAAGGGCTAAAGCATGATTAGCAGTATGTGGTTGCTGTCAAGAAGACTGGAAGAAAGCTGGGGTGTATCACAAGGTGGTGACCAGCAGAACAGGGGAAGCAATGTTATTACCAGTTTACGTGGTCCTGGTCATGCCCCATCCAAAGTACTGCATGCAGCTCAGGGCTCCTAACACAACAAATTCTGGACATAGCCCATAAGACTGCAGCCGAGGAATTTGGGGTAAAAATATTGAAAATTTGTTTTTAATATGTTTACACCAGATTTTTAACATAGCCTTATTAAGACCCTGCTTCATGAGGAAGGGCAGAGAAATGTTCAACTC
Organism: Neoceratodus forsteri; assembly: GCA_016271365.2. Lineage (NCBI taxonomy): Eukaryota > Metazoa > Chordata > Ceratodontiformes > Ceratodontidae > Neoceratodus > Neoceratodus forsteri. The sequence continues at coordinate 645,400,213 of CM028133.1, read as the reverse complement.
CTGGCCTAAAGGTGATTTTGTGCAGGGACCGTGAAATCAACTTTCAGGACGCAGAAACCCATTTTGGGTAGGAGTTGAAAACTGACAGCTATCACATTTATGAGGTGCTGTAAAAAATAGCCATGTTGTAAATTTGTGGTAAAAATATTGAAAATGATCAAAGTTATGAGCCTGCATTCAAAATTCAACTTGGGCCCATAACTGTGTTGTGTTTTAATATTTGTACACCAAATTTTTAACATAGCCTTCTTATGACCCCACCTCGTGAATAAGGGCAGAGAAACTTGTTAACTCCTGCCTGAAAGGTGATTTCAAGCAGGTGCCACAAAATCATATGTCAGGATGTAAACAAAACATTTTGGCCAGGATGTAAAAATAACAGCTGTCACATTCATGAGGTGCTGTAAAGATATGGCTATGTTGTAATTTTGGGGTAAACATGTTGAAATTACCAAAGTTACGAGCCTGCATTTGCAAAATTCAACACAGGCTAGTAACTTTGTTGTGTTTTAATATTTTACACCAAATTTTCAACATAGCTTTCTTATGACCCCACCTCATGAACAAGGGTAGAGAAAATTTTCATCTCCTGCCTGAAAGGTGATTTTACATAGGAACCAAGAAATCACCTTTCAGGACAGATTTGCCCAATGGCAGTACCGTTGTTCATGAGGCAGGGTTCCAGAAAAGGCATGTTGAAAATCTGGGCCAAAATATGAAAAAAAATGTCCAAGTTATGCAACTAAGTTGAAAGCACTGTTGAAATACATTGAACTGCATACCTGTTTCTTCAGTTCGTGGTCCAGCTTTGAAGAGTGAAGACGTGTCTGTGGTCCAGAGATGATTATGGGCTAGACCCCTGATGGATAAGTAAGGGCTGGGGAGTGGGGTGGTGGGTGCTGAGTGGGAGGGTTGTGTAGGAGACAGTAACGTGCAAAAGACATCAATGGACTTTTATTTTACAGGTTAAAAACAAAACACAAATGAATAAGAATTCCTGCACTGGGGACTTTGCAACCCCAGTGCCACTATTACATTACTGAGGGGGTAGCTGAGGGGGTGTGGGTGGGGAATTGTAGAAAAAACCTGAGGATTCCTGCACTGGGGACTGGGCTCCTCCAGTGCCACTAGATTTGTGATCGGGACACTGGGGATTGGGCACCACCAGTGCCATTATTATGTTTCTGGGAGGGGTGGGAGCTGAAAGGGAGGGTTGGGTGGGAGGATATATATAATTTTTAAAAAATTGAGTGGTCACGGCAGAACACAGCACAGTCTGCCATGACCAACATGGCCCCCAGACTGTACTGTGCATGTGCTAGTGGTCACGCATGTAATACAGTCTGGTGGCCATCTTGGACATGGGGAGTGTGCTGTGTTCTGCCGCGACCTCCGACAGAGCAAAAACATAATATAGTGCGACTGCCAATAGAAACAGTGAGCAGAGTGCTTCACGGTCACGGAGGCGATGGTGTAGCAACTCCAACATGTTGTTCAGTGACAAGGAATGTACTGCCAGCTTTTTCTGTAGCAAGAGGTCTGCAGGAATACGCTCACTGCAGCCCTAAAATGACACTGAGGCAGTCAAGAGGTGTTATATATGGCCACCAAAATGATTAATGGTATGGAGGGAAAAACTGCGAGGAGAGACTTCAGACCCTTAATATGTTCACCCTTTAGAAAAGAGGCTGAGATAGGACATGACTTCAGTCTTCCGCATTGAGAAGTTTGAATGAACGGAGATCTTTGATCTTGTGTTCTCTAACAGGACAACTGGGATTTAACGAAAGTGCAAAATCATGCACATAGGGAAGAGAAACCCTGAAGCCACCTATAGGCTGGAGGGAGTTGCTAGCAGTCACAAAGGAAGAAAGAGACTTGGGCATCATCATCACTGATGACCCAAAATCATCCAAGCAGACCTCTAAAGCAGTAGGTAAGGCTAGAGGGGTGTTAGGGTGTATTAGTAGGGGTATCACAAGTCGTAAGAGGGAGGAGGTAATAATCCCTCTGTACAAGACACTGGATTGAGCCCCATCTGGAGTACCGCGCAGTATTGGAGGCCACACCTTCACAAGGACATTAACCAAATTGAGGCAGTCCAGAGAAGGCACCAAAATGGTGCAGGACTGCATCAGAAGACATATGAGGACAGATTAACGGAGCTCAATATGTATACCCTTGAGCAAAGGAGGGAGAGAGGTGATATGATCGAGGCATTCAAACACCCTAAGGGCATAAACAAGGTGAAAGAGTCTAACATGTTTAAATATAAGAAAAATAGCAGGACAAGAGGACACAGCATGAGATTAGAGGAGGCCGATTAAGGGGAATGAGAGAAATTCTTTTTCACAGAAAGGGTGGTGGTTGCATGGAATGGCGTACCACAAGAAGTGGTGGCTATGAATACAGTGCAGGGCTTCAAACAGGCATGGAATAGGCATAAGGGAGCAATACAAATGACTATGAATAGATAGGCCACTGACAGAGCAAAGGGCCGATGGCACATTTATAAGGGTAGAAAAGAAATGGGCAGACTGGATGGGCCTTGCGGTCCTTATCTGCCATCAACTTCTATGTTTCTATGTTTCTATGACATAGGGACAAGCCTTGACTCAAAGGTGGTTAATTCATAGGCAACATTTGGAAGTACAGTACGTCTTCTCCCAGAGGCTTAGTAAATCTATGGAACAGTGGAGACAATTGACATAAGGACAGTTCATGCCTTCATTGTTAACTTGGGCAAATGTCTGCTTGCCAAGGGACTTACAAGTCAACTTGAGTAGTAGGAGCTGTGGGAATCCTATAAATTAGCACATGTCTGAACAGCATTATTTATTGGTCCCTGCTTTTGAAGCATGGGGCAGCCTTGATGGACCTCAAGTCCCTTCTGCTCATAAGTTACTATGCTACTATGTGACTCACTGATCTAGTAGGTGGGAGGGAGGAACCTGAACCACTGCTCTTCTTTCCTTCTGAATATGTATGCATGCATGTGTGTATGATTATGATGGGTAGTTAGGTATTCTGCCACTTTCTGGGAGAGTCCTGGGACTTAGTGACTGCTTTGCTTGAGCATGAGAAGTTTTCAGAAAGTAGTACTGTACAAGCCAACCCTGTAATTGCTAGAAACTCCAGGCAGAGTAGAACTCTGTTACAGAGCTTGAATGTCTCTGCTCTCTGACAGAGAAACTGTGCACTTTGGATTGGCTTAGTAGTCTTGCAAAAGTTAAGAGAATTCCTCAGTGTTATGTGATTTGTAGGAAAGTCGATATCTGGTGAAACAAACTTTGACCAGAGCCAATAGAGCTGCAGTTGAGGAATCTGGGGTAACAATATTGAAATTTTTTTTTTATATTTTACACCAAATTTTCAACATAATCTTGTTATGACCCTGCCTAATGAAGAAGGGTGGAGAAAATCACCTTTCAGGATGTAAAAACATTTTGGCCAGGACTTGAAAAATGAAAGCTGCCACATTCATGAGGTGCTGTAAAGATATGGCTACGTTGTAAATTTGGGGAAAAATATTGAAAATTACCAAAGTTATGAGCCTGTATTCACAATATTCAATGTAGGCTCATAATGTTATTATTATTTAATACATTTACATCAGATTTTCAACATAGCCTTCTTATGATCCCACCACATGAACAAGGGCAGAAAAGGTTCTCATCTTCGCTGGAAGGTGATTTTCAGTAGGGACCACAAAATCACCTTCGTACAGATTTACGACGACAGTACAATTGTCCTTGAGACAGCGTCCCAAAGAAGGCATGTTGAAAATTTGGGCCAAAAATATGCAAAATGCTCAGGTTATGCCACTAAGTTCAAAATCCCTTTGAAATACATTAAGCTGTTTCTTCAGTCTGCAGTCCCACTTTGAAGAGTGAAGATGTGTCTGCAGCCCAGAGAGAATTACGATGGCTGACCCCAATGGGTAAGTAAGGGCTTGGGGGGTGCAGGGTGGTAGGTGCTGAGTGGGAGGGTTGGCTGGGGGCAGTTACGGGCACAAAACATTGATGGACATTTTTCTTTTGTAGGGTTTAAAAGAAAATGCAAGGAAGAGTCCTCACTGGTACACTGGGGATTGGGCACTCCCAGTGTCACTATTATGTTTCTGTGAGGGGTATGTGGTGGTAGGTGCTGAGAGGAGGGTCAGGTGGGGGTTATGTATTTCAGTGGTCATGGACCACCAAAATAATAAAAATAAAATAGTGCAAGCACGAAGTGTTCTACAGTCGTGGTGACTTGTCACTCCAACATGTTGTTCATTCACAAGGAATGCAGGAGTCCTTTTCAAAGCAAAGGTCTGCAGGGCTCTGCCCATTGTAGCCCTAAAAAAAAAAACATCATGAGCTAAGACCATTTAGAAATCAATTTAATCTTTGTTCTATTTTTGCACTAATTTAATTTATACCTTTTATTTGAAATTTCTCTAGCACATAAAGACCATCAGATCCACGATGGGTTTTCGACAAATTATTCACGAATGCCCCGGCCAGCTTAAACAGGCAGGTCAACCGCATTTTTGCTGTTGGCCGCCGGGTTTCCAGTGGCAGTAGAATTTCTTCGGGGCTGTGCCCCCACACACCCCCACTCTAGGATTATCATTCTGAGTTGAGCTGATTTGGGGTGGTTGCAGACTGACAGACAGTGCCAGGTTCCAGTGGGTTCCCACAGCGACATGGCACTGTAGTCGCTGTAGGGGACCTCACTGTCGACAAGTCACTGTCAGGTGGATAACCCAAGACCACCTCTATGAACATTTTTGTGCTGTAAATATGAGTCAGTATTTTATTTAGTCCAACTGTGAATTTATTTTAAAAAGTACAGTCAACTTACTTTACTGTCCACTCTGTGCTCTTTGACATCATATTACAGTTGCAAACATTGATACGTTGCAGTACATTGAGATATATCCCAGGAAATCCCATTCATTTCAATAGGATTTTCTATGACATATTGCAACATATCATGATATATCTGAACATACTCTAAATCTTTACTGGCTTCAACCATGCAAAATTAATAGAAGGCTTCAGAAGCAGGGTCAGGATGTTAGAAGTGAATAGGGTACTATATGGGAACAGTCCAGAGGGAGTTTGCAACAGAATGGGGCAATGAAGAGGTACAGTAGCATCTTAACCTGCTGTTAGTAGGTGAGAGCACTGTGTGTTACAATTAAGCATGTAAATTTGAAAAACAACAAACAAACCTCAGCACCGTATACAAGAGAGCACTGTCCATCTTGATTAAAAATAACCCAACATTTTTTTTTTTTAAACTCTGCTTTATTCAAGATAGTAAATGCATACATACATACAAGTGCTTGGTAGTCAGAGTGCAATACATCTTGGTTTACCATATAAAACATAAAAACAAGCAACTAGACTGCATGTAACCATAGTGTCTACTTCTAGTGATGAATCTTCCAGGCCATCTAATCTAGAGTTGTTTGCTGCCTTCTCTTCAGCCTTGAGAAGTGGTCCAGCTCTCGCAATGGAAAGTGGGAATATGCAGCAAACATATAAACCAGAAACAACAACTCTGTGTACTGAGTGGTGTGCATTGAGGATATCTACACCCCAGATATAGGTCATAACAGCATATATCTGGTCCCAGTACACTTACAGGTTGGGCAGCCCCAGAGTATATATGATGGGGGCCCAGTCTCATTGCATTTTCTCCAGCATAAATTGGAGTTGCCCACCTGAAAGTGTGCTGTGACGGTAGATGCATGGAAAAATGCACCATGCACATCCACCAGAACTCTCTCTCAATCCCAGAGATGTGGTAGCCTTCAATCTCCTGTCCCAGGCCCTGTTCCAAAAGTCCTCAGGAATTACAGTCTGAGCCTAGTGTTCCAACCGAATTTGGAGTTGAGTAAAATCCAAAAATCTTTACCAAGTAGGGTTTCATAAGCTCAAGTTATTTTACCTTTCTGACCAGCGAGTACCACTGCCCAGTACATGAAAATTTCAAAGGAGGACATCTCTCTGCCCACTTATGATGTCAAACAGTGGCATACCTGCAGGTATCTATCATGATCCTGGGCTGGGAGACCGCAGTTATGCTGTAGTTCTGCTGAAGGAATACTGGAGCCCACCTTGATGAGGTGTTCATGTCTTGTAATGCCCAATTTGTTCTACCTTCAGAACTCTGGGTCTTTGCATGGCAGGTCGAATTCTGGGTTGCCTATAGAAATAGGGCCTATGGCATTGAGGAATTGGGAGGTTCTTTGCTTTTAGGAGCATACGATCATGTGTCTTGCCCAGGGACTGAATATTTCCAACCAATCAGTAGCAGTCAGGGCAAGAACAGGACTGGTAGGGACTGTTGTGCTTCCATTTCATGTCAGCTTGTATCACCCTCTGCTTGGTCTAACTGACCATGGAGACCAGCTGTGCTGCCAGGTAGTACCAGTGCATATCTGGTAAGGGTAAGTCACCCCCTCTCTTGAGGGAGCACCTGCTGACTTCTGCAGATCTGGTGCCTTTTGGCTGCCCACACAAATTGGAGTATGCTTTTCTGGAGGTGGGTCCAAATGTTCTCTGGAATTTTCAAAGGAAGGGCTTGAAAAAGGAACAAAAACCTTGGGAGAACATTAATTTCACTGAGGCCATCCTGACTCCTATATACAGGGGAGCATGTCCCATCGTGACAAATCAGCTTGGACTTCCCCATCAGTTTTCATTGTTTAAACCAAGTATCTCTAAGGCATTGGTGTGACCTGAACTCATAGGTAATGGACCATGTTTCAGGGTGTGCAGTGGAATGAGCAAACTGTCCAAAAGGCCAAGCAAAGAGCAACCTAATTTAATTGCCTCTGATTTCTTGCAGTTAAGGGCTGGAACCGAGGTGTTGGGAGGTAAGGAAGAACAGGGAATCATCTACATACAGTAAGATCTTGTGTTCCCTGCCCCCAGCCCGGATTCCTTGTATGGCTTGGTTCTGATGAACTGCCACTACCAGAGGCTCTATGCAAAGACCAAACACAAGTGGCAAGAGGGCATCCTTGTCTCATCCTTCTGGTCAAAAGACACACTTTGATAAGATGCCATTGACCCTGACATGAGCTTGGTGAGAGACATAGAGTCTTAATACTGTTGCAGAAGGTTTCTCCCATTCCCAGCTTCTCCAGGATGTGGTGGAGATATCCCCAGTTCACCCAATCAAAACCTTTTCCACATCCATGATTACTGCCATGACAGACTCTGAAATCTGGGTTTCACAAAATAATATTTAGGAGGCACCAAATATTGTCATGGATGAGGCAACCATTTATGAAGACAGGCTGACCTGGCTGAACCAGGAACCCCACACACTGTTGCAGCCTGGACTCCTCTACTGTTTTCATCCCCACTACCTCAGCTGGAAGGCTGATCCAGGAATCCACCATTCTTTCTGTGAAGAAATATTCCTCACATCTCTCCTGAACCCACCTGTCTCCAGCTTCATAGCATGTCCCCTTGTTCTTGAGCACCTTTTTTTCTTAAAAATACTCCCCTTCTGCACCTTATTAATCCCTTGAGGTATTTAAATGTCTCTATCATATCCCCCTCTCCTCCTCTCCTCCAGAGTGTACATATTGAGCTCCTTTAGCCTCTCCTCATAGGGCTTTTGATGCAAACCCTGCACCATCTTGGTAGCCCTCCTGTGCCTCCAGTCTGTTTATGTCCTTCCTGAGACCTAGCGTAGGACCTAGAAGGCAGAATTTCACTGTTCGCTGATGACACAAAGCTCTGTAACAGAGTAGACACACCAAAGGGTGTAGACAGAATGAGAAGCACCTGCAGAAACTTGAAGAATGGTCAGGGTTTGGCAGTTGAAATTCAATGCAAAGAAGTGCAAGATAATGCATATGGGGACAAAAACCCTGGCACAATATATCAGTTGGGGGGTGAGGATATAGCATGCACCAAGCAGGAAAGGGATCTTGGGGTTATCATCTCTGATGACCCTCAAGGTAGAAACAGTGTGACAAGGCAGCAGGTAAAACAAATAGGATGCTGGGATGTATAGGCAGGGGCATCACCAGCAGGAAAGGGAGGTCATAATTCCGCTGTACAAGACACTAGTGAGGCCTCACCTGGAGTACAGTGTACAATTCTGGAGACCATACCTACGTAAGGACATAGACAGGGTAGAGAAGGTTCAGAGGAGGGCAACAAAGATGGTGCATGGATTGCATCACAAGTCCTATGAAGACAGGTTGAAGGAACTGAACATGTACTCCCTGGAGGAGAGGAGGGAGAGAGGGATATGATAGAGACATACAAGTATCTTACAGGGAGGAACAGGGTGCAGGAAAACACTATTTTTAAGCGAAAAGATGTTCCAGGACTAGAGGGCATGGGATCAAGTTGGAGGGCCAGGTCCCTCTCTTCTGATATCTGTTCCACCTTCACTCCACCCAACCAGTAGTCAGTTTTTAGAGTACTTTTGTCAGTGTATATGGCTTTACACTTTCTGACGTTAGATTTGAGTTGTCATATCTTGGATCACCTTTCCAGTCTATCCATATCCATAATTCATTCCTTGCATTCCCTTCACTGTATTCATCTTGCTTCTGATTTTTGGCATTATCTGCAAAGAGACTGATTTTACCTTTGATTTCTTTCCCTAGATCGCAGATGAATATACTGAAAAGGACCAGCCCCAGGACCAACCCCTGTGGTACCCAACTAGTTACTAATCCACCTAGTTAATGTGTCTCCCAAGCCCAGATCCCATAGTGTTTTCACAAGTCTCCTATGGGACACGGACTTAAAGGTTTTGATAAAGTGCAGATATATAGTAGTATGTCTACTGCTTGGTCCGAATTGACTGCCTTCGTGCAGGGAAGTGCAAATCCTGATGTTCCCTATCTGGGATAAATACATTTCCTTGAAGGCCAAGTAAAAAGAAAACAGACATCTGATTTCACTGTAAAGTACAAGGTCAAGGGCAAATTCAGCTATAGTCTTGGTTGGCAAGTTCTACACGTTTGATTACTTGAACAGCCCTGCCTTTCTGATCCAGTTGAGAAAGTCTATCAAGTTTGTCTGGCCTGGTCTGCCTTACATAAACCATATCAAAATATAATCTCGGCTGGGGAGGGGAGAGGGTCCTGTCTGCAATTATGTCACATTTTATATTCGATACCAGATGTCAGTGGCTGGAAGTCCAATTTGCACCCACTAACTGCTGCTTTGCAGCATCCAACAGCACTGCAGTATGGCATTTCACCAAATGCATGGCACTACTATGCCATGCTGCAAAGTCGTGGTGAATCAGCTTTTGCCTCAAACTTCACCCTCAGCCACCCACTTTACACTTTTAGATCTACTTCTTGCATGGTGCCAGTTTTGTTTTTTTAAATGTTGTATAGTACTAGCGACGCCAGTGATTTAGTAGCTCTCAATCCCCAACCCGATCCCTCAGCTTTCAAAGGCATCCAGCGATAACTACTAATGGGCCCATTCCCCCATACTGGCACTCTTTTGTACTGGTCTATTCTTGATCTCCACATCCTGGTGGTTCTCCCACTGTTGGTCACAGAGCTGGGACAACCTTACAGTCTATCCTTTATAGTTCTAAGGGCAGGGGGCGTCACAAAACTCTGCCACTGGCTTTGGGAGGGTTACCATGCTTTGCTCATGGCCTGCAGTCCATTTATATGGCAGCCCTGCATGGTCACAAACAGTGCTAGAGATCACGCTGGGAAGGCTTGTGACTCCAATTGGGCACAGTACAACAGGGCACAAGAAAGGGACTTTCGCTAAGTACTCACTGCAAGCACTCAGCAGCAGTCACTTATTACAGAGTTTGGGGAACCTGAAATCTCAGACACTCTTCTGACAAGTCTTACCAATGCCCTTTTAACCATTTCCTTTCAGGACTGTATAACAGTAGTAAAAACTCAGCCAATGCTAGAACAACTTGGTGATGGTCTGCCAATTAGTGGAGCCACTGACCAGCTGGCTAACTTTTGAAATGTAAAATATGCAAGAAAGGCTTTTAATATAGTTACTCGAGTCTAAAATCAGTAGCTAGTGGTTAATGTTCTTGTCTATCCATGAAAAGCAAAGAAAATAACACAGGGAATCACTTTAGTACATGGATTAAGAGTTTTCACATTGACCTTTTACTTAATGACTCAGATATTAAGGTCAGATTGAGTTCAGCTCATTATTTTCCCCACAGGAAACATTCCTAAGACTGAAACTGTTTCATGAACCTAAGACAATACTCTACCAATCTGGCCTTCTACATTTTTCACGCAGTTATGCATTTTATTTATTTTCAGTTTGTTGACAGGGAAAGGCACATAGAGTCGCGTCTCATTTCCAGATGTGGCCAAAGGGAAAGGGGTATAGTTTTGAGGAAACATTAGCAAAACTGGTCCTAAGCACTGAATAATGAAACAAAACAATAATTATATAAGGTGAAGAGAGGCACTATGGCCTAGTGGTAAGAGCACAAAACTGTGAACCTGGAACTCAGCAGACCTGGGTTTGAATCTCACAACTGCCACTTGGGTACTGTGTGAACCTGAGCAAGTCACTTAACCTCCCTGTGCCTTATTCTCTCCAGGTCACACTTGAAAAAAGCTTCAGTTCAGTGTTCCTTTCCTGACCAAAAATTCTAAATAAAATTTAAATACAGATCTGTTGCCTCTCTATGGCATGGCATGGCATGGCATGGCATTGGGGCAGGATCAGGAGCTTCAACTTGTGGTTTATGGAATGCTGCAGAAAGGAAAGGATTGGGAACTGGGGACCAACCTGAAGGGATAAGGGACTATACAGGGTGATGGCCAGTATCATCTGAGAAGGGAACTGCAGTCCTCAGTGGACTGTTGAAATGTTTCTTTGAAGAACATTTCATCTAGTCGTGGAGGTGGTGGTGGAAGAAATCAGGGAGGCATAAACTGCCCCCCCAAGACTGAAAAAGAGAGAAGAGATGACTCAAAATGCAGCATAGTTGAAATGAAACAGGATGGGAATATGAACTGTAAAAAAAGAGGGGAAAAGGAGGGAGCGCAAAAAGAAAACAAGGGAGAAGCAGGCAGAGTAGTAACAAAATGTGGAAGGCCAAGGGTGCAAATGCAAGAAGTCTAGTAAATAAACTTTCAGACCTAGAGGCCATTATGGAGGAGGTAGACCTGGATATCGTGTCCATTACTGAAGTCATGCTGCACAGGAAATAATGACTGGGACATGGCCATTCTAGGCTATATTCAGTTCAGGAAAGAAAGGGTGGGAAGGAAAGGAGATGGGGAGATGCTGTATGTAACAGTATCAAAGTGATGGAGACACATGGAATCGGGGGGGGGGATGAGATTGACAGGGATTGGAGGTATTGTGGGTCACTCTGGAAATGGGAAACTGATTCACTATTCACACTGGCATAACCTACAGACCGCCAACACAGGGGGGCAATCTAGATAAGGCACTGGTGGAATCCACTGGCTCAATGGCAAAAAAAAGTGGAGGTGCTGCTGGTGGGGGACTTCAATCTGCCGGATATAGACTGGAGCCTCCCAGTTGCAGCCTCAGCTAGAAGCAAGGACATCCTGGACTCCATGCAGGGGGCTTTTCTCAGGCAACTTGTCAAGGAGGCCACTCACGAAGGGGCAGTACTGGACCTTGTGCTCACTAACGGGCAGTATTGGCAGATATCAAATTGGGAGGCCACCTTGGGACCAGTGATCACCGTGACTGTGTGGTTCAACATAAGGAAGACAAGGAAGAGGGTCCTGGATTTCAGGAGGCAGATTAAAAACTAATATGGGTGAACGCCTCAGAGGTGACCTAGCTGGGGGTGGGGGAGATGACCATGGGCGGAGGAACAGTGGCCAAACTAAGGGAAGGCATAGTAAAGGCAACAAACCTCTGTGCAAAGGAACTGAGGAAAAAGAGATGGTTATGGTTTTCGAAGGAAGTGGCTGAAAAGGTAATGGCAAAAGGGTATCTTTCAGGAGTTACAAAGAGACAAAAGGGAAAGAGGATAGGGAAGTGTATCAGGAGAAGTAGATGGAGGCAGATAAAGTGGTGAGGAGTGCAAAGGTGCAGACTGAGGAAAAAATAGCTCAATGGGTAACAAAAGGGAACAATTTTTAGGTACACAAGTAAAAAGAGGAAAACTAGGGAAGAGACCATGAGGTTAAGAAGAGCAGGTGGGGATTGTGCAGAGAAGGATCAGGGAAAAATATCCTGAACAAATACTTCTGTTCAGTCTTCACAGAGGAAGGGAACTGGCCACATAAAAGCAGCAGGGGCACTGGGGAGGGAGTGGTAGACAAAAGTCTCGTCACAGAGGAGACACTTCTGAAGGGACTCACAGATCTGAAAGTGGACAGGTATGGGGCCAGACGGGGTACACCCAAGGGTACTGAGAGAGCTCAGGGAAGTACTGGCTGTACCTCTGACAACCCTTTTTAACAACTCACTGGAAAGAGGAGTGGTTCCAGAGAACTGGAGGAGGGCAGATGTAGTCCTGCTCCACAAAAGCAGCAGCAGGGAGGAGGCTGTCAACTATAGGTCAGTCAACCTATCGGTAATGGAGGAAGCTAATGGAGTCGCCTCTAAAGGAAAGGACTGTGGAGTATCTTGCATCCAGCGAGTTGCAAGACTCAAGGCAACACAGATTCATGGGGGTGGGGGAAGTCATGTCAGACAAATCTGATAAATTTCTTTTATGAGTGACCAGCAGAATACATCGGGGTGAGTGGTGGATGTGGCCTACTTAGATTTCAGTAAGGCTTTTGACACCATTCCACTTAGAAGGCTCATAAGGAAAGTGGGCAGCTTAGGAATGGGTCCAATGGTGGTAAACTGGTTAAGGTATAGGTAACAAAGGATGGTAGTAAACGGAACTCATTTGGGGGGAAAGGAGGGTGACCAACAGAGTGCCACAGGGCTAAGTACAGGGACCAGTCCACCTTAATGTCTTTATAAATGACACTGCAGATGAGCTGGAAGGGAAGGTCTGCCTCTTTGCAGATGACAACAAAATATGCAATACAGTGAACGCCTCAGTGAGGATGGAAAGAATGTGCAGAGACCTAAGGAAACTCGAGAAGTGGTCAAGAGCATGGCAGTTGGGTTTCATTGCAAAAAAAGTGCAAAATCATGAACTTAGGGAGCAGAATTGAAATTCTGAAATGGCAAGTGCTGAGCTCTCATGTTGCATTTCAAATAATGTAATAAATTATACCGATGCTGTACATACATTGTATGAGCCATTTTTATACTGGCTAAAGATATTTTAAGGAAGTTAAGGCAAATGTAATCATGCAATTGCCTCTCATATATTTGTTAAACTTTTACCTCCCTACAGGTTGTATTTCCTGTAACTGTCTGTAACAAAGCTCCATTGATTCTGCTGAATGTACTGTACTCTACCTGTTTTACACTTTGTAACAACCATCTTTGACGAGGAACCTTTGTAAATGAGCTTTTATCTCAAAGGTGTATTGCCAGTTGATTAAATAAATAAAGAAACCCAGAGGTGGAGTACAACTGGTACAAGAGGTACTGACAGTTGCTAAATGGGAAAGGGTCCTGGTAGTACTCATACCTCATGATCTCAAGGTGGCGAGGCAGTGCAATAAAGCAGTGGGTTGGGCCAGTGGGATGTTGGGGTGCATAGGGAGAAGTATCACCAGCATAAGAAGGAAATGGTGTTGCCACTGTATAGATAGCTGGTGAGAGCCCACCTGAAGTGAGAACCCACCTGAAGCACTGTGTCCAGTTTTGGAGACCATATCTTGGGAAGGACATATAGTGGAGGAAGTCCAGAGGAGGGCAACTAAAATACTGCAGAGTTTACATTAGAAGCCCTATGAGTAGAGACTGAAGGACCTCAAAATATACACCCTGGAAGACAGAAGAGCGGGGGGGGGGGATATGACACAGACTTATACATACCTCACAGGGGTAAACAAGGACAGGAGGGGAGCACGTTTCAAATGAAAAGGTACACAAGATAAAGGGGACATGCAGACATGCAATGAAGCTGGAAGGGGGGTAAATTCAAGAGAGAGATGTGAGGAAGTACTTCTTCAATCAAAGAGTGGTGAATTCCTAGAACAGTCTTCCAGTGGAGGTGGTGGGGTGAAAATGGTGGTGGGCTTCAAGTATGCATGGGATTGGCACAAGGGAACCTTAGTGGGATGGGGTAGAGATCAAGCAGGGAAGAAAAGTGAGCAAACTGGGTGGGCTAGGTGGTTCTTGTCTGCCATTGAATCCTGTGTTTCTATGTAACAGTGCAAATTTATTATTAGTGAAAAGACAGACCACTACACGTGGCAAAACAAGGTAAAACAGTACGGTGAATAAAACAAAAGTGTAGCAAATACCAACAAAAAAAAAACAAACAAACTGAGAATTAGGTAAAGGTGCAAAAGCCAAAGGATGCAAATCCCAAAAGGCAGTCCCCCCTGCAGTAGTCCAAAAGATATGAATGAGAAAAGGGCTAGTAAAATTCTGGTCAGGAGGGGCAGAGGGTTAACTAAGACAGGGAGCTATGGACTAGGAAGCAAAAACAACGGAGGAGGGTCAGCAAGGTGTAGGCAGAGAGAAACAAGTGAGAAGAGATAAGTGCAACAAAGATACACTGAATGCAGTGACTGCTAAGGAGGGGCAAGATGAACATGGGTGGAGGTAGAAAGAGAGAGAGAAGGAAAGAAGAGGAAGCTTGCTAGTTGCAGGTATGTGCAGGGAGGTCTGAAAAGTAGGGCACTGAAAGAGTACAGGGATGCTGAGGATCAGAGACCAGGAAGTAGGTTGCTCCTGAGGAGTGGAGGCCAGACTGCCTGGAGGTTTTACATCTGGGTATGGAGAAGGAAGGAAGAGACTCAGAGGAGCAGAAGGGGTAAGAAGGACAGAGGAGAGGAAACATGAAAGGAAGCACAAAACATTTATATCTGTGTATATTTAAGGTCAAATCACCAGTTCACTAAAACACGAGGGTCGATTCACAAATGTGCCGAATGCCGTATGCCCTGGTGCACCGCGCATCTAGCAAACAGGGCTTGTGCACCCCTGGCTGGCTACTGGGATTCTCATCCCAGCACTAACTGCACAGTTAGACCAGCCTTTTCTGGTCTAGCTTGCTGCATCTTGGGTACCCATTTTACAGGGCTTGTGCCAAATATGTGGCACAAGCTGCCGTAAATCGGGTAAAGTGTTGTAAATGCGCCTAATCATCTTGAATCAGACACATTTTGCGGCAAACTTTTCAGTGCAGCTGTGCTGGCTGCAAGGCATGCATCTACCTTTGTGAATCCGGGCCAAGGAAACTTTTGTTGAAACTTCACGTTTACTGTATATTTCTAAGTAAGCCATTTTCCATAGCAAATTGAAGTTAGTCACATGCCCTCCTACAGGTTTTACATCAGCCAAGAAAATATTAAAAAAAAAAAAATAAGAGAATTCTCAGACACTGAAAGACCAAGATCTATCCTTAGTTAGTTTAGGAGTTAATAAGGTGATAATTTTTAACAAGGCAGGACTAGCTCTTTGAAAAGAACTGCTGGTAATGTAAAGGATCCAGAGTGTGGCAGGGACACATAATAAAAAAGAAAAAAAAAAGAAAAACAAAAAATAGCAGTCTGTATCAGAAAATGATTTTCTAATGAGAGGAAACATTTAGCCACTATAGCGATAAAATTTTCACTCTTTGTTTTAAAGTAATTAAAAAAAAAAAGATACTTTTTCCATGTCTTCTGTTTGGAGAAAAGTTTGTTGTTCTACTACACTTTACTACAACTAATGGCTCTAAGTGAGCTCAATGGAGAACAGAGAGGAAAAATAGTTTACTCACCTGTAACTAGTTCTAGGAGTGGTATACGTTTCACGTACAAACTCTGGGATGATACTGGGATCTACAGGGAGAGGCATCACCAGTAGAAAACAGGAAGTTGTTATCCCTCTGTACAGACAGTTGGTGAGACCCCATTTGGAGTGCTGCGTGCAGTTCTGGAGACCCTATCTCCGCAAGGACATAGACAGGATATAGGCTGTCCAGATGAGAGCAACTAAAATGGTGCGGGGTCAGCACCAGAAGACATATGACGAGAGACTAAGGGAGCTCAATATGTATACGCTCGAGGAAAGGAGGGAGAGGGGGGACATGACAGAAACTTTCAAGTAACTCAAGGGAATCAACTAAGTCCAAGAGGGTAGCATCTTTTAGAAAAAGAGAAGTGCAAGAACAAGGCGGCACAATTTGACGATAGAGGGGGGACGGCTCAGAGGTAATGTGAGGAAGTACTTTTTTATGGAGAAGGTGGTGGGCTGAGGAGATTGTGGAGTCAAAAACAGGGAATTCAAGAATGCATGGCACAGACATAAGGCAATTCTAATGGGGGTAGGAGGAAGTAGGCTGCTGGTTAACTAGGATCTGCAGCTTATCCATTAGGTAGGGAAATGGGCAGACTAGGTGGGCCACGCGGTCCTTATCTGCCATCAAATTCTATGTTTTTGGCAGTTCCACTGAAACAGTGTGATTTACTGGATGTCTTTAAGCTAAGCTCTCCCCTCCACCTAGGCGGGATATTCCCCGACCTCTTGCATGGTGGAAGCTGGGATACGTTTGCCGGAGGGGTGTATGTGGATCTGAATCATATACCACTCCTAGAACTACGGTTGCAGGTGAGTAACCTTTTTTTTTTTTTTAAATCGTCGTGGACATGGTTCACTATCCATACTCTGGCAGGCTCCTGGCAGTTCTCCAGAAGGAGGCAAGGCGTGCACTCCTACTTGGTGAACAGAGATTGGAGGACCGATCTCCAAAAAACAGCATCTTGGCGTGACTCAAGGTTGATGTGGTAGTGGGAAATGAAGGTGTGTGCTGACTTCCAGGTAGCAGTCCTGCAGATTTCCTGGCCAGATATGTCCCTGGAAGCTGACAGTGAGGCAGCAGTATGTCTGGTGGAGCAAGCTCTAAGCTATTCAGGGGGTTCCCTACCAGCCAAAGTACAGTTACGTAAGAACTTACCATAACAGCAGATCTTTGAGAGGAGCTCTTGCAGCAGGCAACACCGTTAGGACTAAGCTGCTAGAAGCCAGGACATGGAAAATTTCTAGCCAGCAGTCTATAGCAGGGGACCACTCCTGACATCACGGTATAAAGGGTGTGGTCCCCCAGCCACACCTCAGTTCTCCCACTGGAGACCTGTGAAAAGGAGCGACAAGAGAAGTAGGGGCTCCTGGAGTCTCAGAAAAGGCCCATATGAGCTTAAAAGAGAGCAGGAGGATGGAGGGAGTGAAAGCATGCCTGCTGCAAGAGCTCCTCTTGAAGATCTACTGTTATGGTAAGTTCTTACGTAACTGTACTATCTTACTTCGAGGGCGCTCTTGCAGTAGGCAACACCATTAGGACTGAGGTGTCAGCGTGGCTCAGTTGGTAGCACATCTACTTGACCAGAAGTCGTGTCTGTCCCACACCAGGATTGGACTTGCACCTAAAAATCGCTAATCCGAAAGTGCAGTATTGGGGTGCTGTACTGCTAGGTGTGCCGTCCTTCCGGATGAGATGTTAAACCGAGGTCCCTTCTGCCCATCCTGGTGTTGTCCTGGTGGTGTTCAGGTGGAAGTAAAGAACCCATGGGCACTTTTCGCAAAGAGTAGGAACATTCCCGTGTCCTACCAACATTCCCTTCCCATAAACCGATTCATGCAATTATCCAGGCTGTGTGTGGGTGATGATGTGCGATATGGCCACCACCACACATTCAGTCACTTCACTACCAGTCTAGCATTGCTTGTAAAGCACTTTGGGATGTACGAAAAAGTGCTATATAAATGCTGATTCTTCTTCTTCTTCTGAGTCTCAAGCAGAGACAACACTTGGGTGGAGGAGAGAGAGATCTGCCATAAATAGGAAAGGGACTGGAGGCCCAAAAGGACTGCTAGTCCAAGGCAGCCCTGCACCAAAAGGTAAAGCCCATGCAGCCCAACTTGGTGTAGAACCCCAAAGGAACCAGCAGTGGGCGATCTGATGCCACCTGTGGCAGACAGAACCGGAGACAGGCTGCAAGCAGTGCCGGGCACCCAATGGGGAGGCCCCGGCCAACCCAGAGAAGGGGTTGGTTGCCGTGATGGTAGCCAGATAAAATGCCAAAGGCAACCCCTGCAAGTGGCACCAGAAAGGCACCAAAGCACTTATTAACAAGGGTGGCGAGATCAAAGAGCCTATGTCCTGAAACAGACAGACTGAAGACGGCTCACAAACATCATTTGGGGGAGGGGAAGTAGACTCCTCTTGGTAAGATGGTAATGGATAATTCTCAGGATATGTAATCTGAAACAAGGAAACCCAGACAGCACCATGGTAAAGGAACAGAGCTGGTGACTGGAAGGTCCCCCTCTCTCTAGCGGAAGGCACATAACACTCCTTAGCCTGATAGGAGCTTGGGGCTTAGAAATACCTTGAAAAAAGGAAACGGCAATTCCCAGTAGGTGGGAGGATGTGGGAAATGCCCCCCCCCCCAGAAAGGGACCAGAGCTTCCCTCAAGGAACAGAGGCTCTATGTCCTCCTGGGAATAGACAAGCGGGAAAGCAGAAGGGATGCACTGGTGTCTGGGAAGAGCCCAGACACAAATGGAACACAGATGAAAACTCATTCCGAAGTCAGTGAGCTGGCCGTCTCTTGGAAGCTGGCCAGATCGATTGAAGCATCCTTTAAGAAGCGGGTATGGGGTTGGTGGGGGCAGCATGCCGACCTTCCTGTAACCCATGAAAACCCTAAGACGACCTCTAAGCAGGAGACAGCTGTGACACAAGGAGCCAAGCTGGAAGGAGGAGAGACTTGAGAATTCAAGGGTGCAAGTCTCCCTGGACCAGGAAGAGCGAGACGGAGTTGAGGGAAGAGGCCCCCACGACAAGGGGGAGCAGAGGAGACCATGCTGGGCACAGCCCGCATGGCACTCTAGAAAACAGTTCCACCCCCCCCCAACTGCAGTTGGAGGGGAAACTCTCAGGAAAAGCGGGGAAGGAAAGAGTAACAGACCTTACCTGCGAGGAAACAGCAAGCCCAGGGACAGGCAGGCAGTTATCAGATGGGCCAGCGCTGGACAGGGGGCAGACAGAAAAGGTGTTGACCTCCTCCACCCGTCAAAGCACAGATGTGTGCAGAGAAGAGGAATAATACAGTATAAGGGCTGCAATAGTGATCTAGGAGTTGGACTGGTTGCAGACCAACCACACACAGAGATCAGCTTCACTGCGAATAAACTTACTACCCCATAGATGAATCTGGAGACTATTACTTACATGTCTTGTGAGCCATCTTTCCAATTTGTATGAAAAGAAAACTGCCAAGGACAACTGATATGAGAGAGGAGAGCAACTGTATGCTGTTATACTGATTTATGTAAAAACTGCCTTTGTAATAACATAAGATGTAGATTAACTGATGCTGTATTATGTGTACCCTAGCTTGTCAATAAAGATGAATAAAAAAAAAAAAAGCACAGACGTGTGCAGAAGCCATCTGCCAGACAGAACCTGGATACTGCCGAGGATGGTCTCCAGGCACAGTAGAATGCTCGGGGTCACCGCTGCAGAGAATCGGACGGGCTGCAGGAGAAACTCCCACACCTGCCTGACCTCCTGGTAATGGTGAATGGTGTGCTACACTATCCTCATGCCAAGCACCAAGCAGAACAGGAAGAAATCTAAACCCCTGACACTTCTGAACCCGCAGGGTGGGTCATGGAAACTTCCAGGAAGCATGGCCAGGAGAACCACAGGTGCTGCTGCCACCCAGAGGCTCAGTGGCCACAGAAAGGAGTCAGCGACGGGAGACAACAAGTGGAGCGTGTCCAACAGGAGTCGCTGTCCTACCCAGAAAAAGGGGGTGGGGGAGCTGGCCCCTCTTGAACCTCCCCTATGCTGAAAAATAGCAGAGAAAGCAGCAAAAGGTCAAAGGGGGGGGAATAAAGTAAGCCGTGACTATCCCCAGAGAAAGGAACGGTTGCAGAGTTCAGTCTAAGATCAGAGTCAGATGCTCCTGAGGGGAAATCGTAAACCATCAACCAACCAGACCGAAATCCCGAAGACTCTTGTCATCTACGGGTCCCCTGCGCAGCCACAAGGTGAGGCTCCAGGGACCTAAAAATAGGCCTAAGGTAAGAAGTCGAAAAGTAGCCTTCCCCTCAACAACAGGAGCAGGAGGAAATGGCAGGGGACAGGAGTAGCGAGAGTAGTAGGGATGTGTTCCGGGAAAAGGGAATACCACTCTCGATTCCGAGGAGGAACAGTATAGTACAGTTACGTAAGAACTTACCGTAACAGTAGATCTTCGAGAACAGCTCTTGCAGCAGGTTACACCATTAGGACTGAAGCAGTCAGGCGCCAGGATCCCACGGAAATTTTCTAGCTAGCAGTCTTCATCGGGGACAGCCTCCAACGTCGGTCCCGCCTCCGATGTCAGGCGTAGTACATAAGGAGGCGGTCCCCCCACAATCCTCAGTTTTCCCGCCGGAGACTCCCGGCCGCTGGATGACATCAGAAGAGGAGACCGAGGATCAGCCATCAGAAGGCCAAGACTGAAAAACAGAATGTCCCATCCCGTAAGATGGATGTTTGGCTATAACCTACCTCCACAAGAAGGGGGATGGTGGGCGGGAAGGTACCTGCTGCAAGAGCTGTTCTTGAAGATCTACTGTTACAGTAAGTTCTTACGGAACTGTACTATCTTACTTCAAGATACAGCTCTTGCAGCAGGTTACACCATTAGGACTGATTCCCAAGCAATAGCGGCAATCTTAAGCCACAGGGAGGAGGAAAGGTAGGGATCACAACCCTACTCGAGCCTAAGACAGAAGTCCCTGACGGACGGCTAGGCCGAAACCAGCTCTTCGCCTCGATGTAATGTCCAGACTGTAATGCCTAATAAAGGTATGCACTGAGCTCCAAGTGGCTGCAGCGCAAATGGCCGAGGTAGAGACATTCCTTAACGCCGCAAAGGAAGTGGCCACTCCTCTCGTGGAATGACCCTTGACCACACCTGGTAAGGGTTTGTTGCGCTTGTCATAACAGGAAGAGATATACTGGATGAGCCAACAGGAGAGAAACTGTTTAGAAACAGGAGCTCCTTTCATTCTCTCAGCAAAGGAGACAAACAGTTGATCCGATTTTCGAAACTGTTTGGTTCTGGTCAGATAATATCTGATGCACCTGTGTACAATGCTTCTCCTCAGTTGGTGTACTTGGGAAAGTACACTGGTAAGTCGATATCCTGATTAAGGGTGAGGGCAGAGACCACCTTAGGCAGAAACTTTGGGTTTGTCCTCAGGGATACCCTATCCTAATGGAAAATCAAATAAGGCTCTTTGCACATAAGTGCATGCAACTCGGAAATCCTTCTTGCCGAAGTAACTGCAACTAAAAACAACGTTTTCCACAACAGAAAATGTAGCCCGCAATCCGCGGCTGGATCAAAGGGTGGCAGCGTAAGCTGCTCCAGGACAAAGGGCAAGTCCCGGGGACCGGGTCCTTGATAGGTGGCCTAAGGGTGAGAACCCTCAAAAGGTACCAAGTAGTGTCCAATTGGGCCACCATCCGATGGCCTATGGGGCATGGTAAGTCAAATTGCACAACGGTGCACCCTTGATCAAGGAGTAAACCAGTCCGGACTGAAAAAGAAAGCAGGTAATCCAGAACCAGCTTTTTTGGGACAAGCTAATGGCGAAACGCGCGTTTGGGCCCACAAGCAAAATCTATGCCATTTCATATGCGTAAATGCGTCAAGGTGTTGGCTGTGTTTCCTGGCGGCAGAGAGTACGCTGCCACATCTTGCAAGACCCTGTGATCGCGAACATGGCTATGTCTTCTAGGAGCCAAGTTGCAGGTTCAGAGAACGCAAGTCCGGATGGACTAATGAACCCCTCCTGAGACAGCAGATGGGAGCTGATTGGCAAGGAAGTGGAGGTTCCCAGGATAGCTGATGCAGAAGCGGGACCAAATTTGTCTGGGCCAGAAGGGCTTATCAAATGAGTGTCGCCTGCCCTGCAAAGTTTTAAAAGAACTCTCTGGATCAACGGGAAAGGAGGGAAGGCATAGAGGAATCTGCCCGCCTAGGAGAGGGACAACGCGTCTCACCAGAAAACACCAGGCCCCGGATCTAGCGAGCAGAAATTGGGCTGGATGGGGACGCGAAAAGATCTAACTCTGGAGTGCCCCATCTGTGGAACAGGTCCTCTGCCACCTCTGGTAGGAGTTCCCACTCGTGGACTCTGGCCTGAGAACGACTCAGGCTCTCTGCGATGGAATTGTCCACTCCGGGGACATGTACTGCAATAAGATTTGCGCCCAGGCTGTACTACCCACCCCACACTCTCATGGCCTCCCTGCAAAGGGGGTAGGAGTGAGTGCCTCCTTGTTTGTTGAGGTAATACATCACCGCAGTATTGTCTGTTTGCAACAGGAGAGTACCCGGTGGAATCTCCGACTGGAAGGCTTGCAGGGCATAAAGTACTGCCCTCATCTCCAAAATGTTGATGTGGAGATGAGATTCCTGGACTGTCCATGTGCCCTGGGACCTTACCCCGTCCAGGTGTGCTCCCCACCTGAGCCCTGAGGCGTCTGTGGAGAGAGTCACAGTCAGAGACGGCACCACGAAGGGAACCCCCGCGGAGAGGTTCCCCGGATCTAGCCACCATTGCCAATCTCGAATTGCAGCATTCGTGATTTGAACTGGCTGCTGCAGATGGTCTTGCCTCTGGTCCCACTGCACTCTTAGCATCCACTGGGTTACCCGCATGTGGAGCCTTGCGCCAGGGACTGTTGCAATGGCCACAGCCAAGTGTCCGAGCGCAGGCGAAGGACCAGTCTGGCCGAACGGTCCCTTCACCGACAGGTCCCTTATGAGGATAGAATGTTCCGCCTGTCCGCTGGAAGAAAAGTTTTCCTTGACAGTGTCCAGAACTGCTCCATAAACTGCAGTTTTGGGACGGTACCAGGAGAGACTTCTCGTGGTTGATGAGAATACCCAGTGACTGAAAAAGGACCTGGGTACGGTGAATGGCCGTCACCAGTGCTTCCCTGGAGGGAGCCATAAGAAGCCAGTCGTCCAGGTACGGGAACACATAGTAGCCTTGTCTCCTTAGAGATGCCGCTACAACTGCCATGCACTTCGTGAAGACATGAGATGCCGATGACAGTACGAAAGGAAGCGCTCGGAACTGATAATGACAGCTCTGAAACTCGAAGCACAGGAACCTCCTGTGCACTTGAGCAATTGGGATGTGCAGGTAGGCATTCTGCATGTCTAACGACGCTAAAAAGGTGTCCCGCTTTAGCATGGGTATTAGACCTGGAAGGGTCACCATGCGGAAGCGTTTGTAGACGACCGATGGATTGAGGTCGCTGAGGTCCAGAATTGGACGGAGGTCCCCTGTTTTCTTTGGTACCAGAAAGAAGTGCGAATATAGCCTAACCCTCTGGTTCTCTGGAACGTGCTCCAAGGCTTCTTCTCAGAAGTGTGAGCACTTCCTGCTGTATAAGCAGGACATGCTGACCCGAGTAGCGGGAAAGCAGAGGCGGCCTTGTAGGTGGGCTGCCTACGAATTCTATATAGTGGCCTTTTTCGACCAATTGCAGCACCCACCTGTCGGTGGTGATCGACCGCCACCTTGGCAGGTGACGTGCGATGCGACCCCCGACCTTCATTTCCCGTTGATCCTGAGGAGAGGTGGGGGCCGGGAAGGAGTCATGCTGTGGCAGCGTTAGATCCCGCAGGTTGGGCCTGCTTTACCTTTCAGTAGCCTCTGCCTGAGGATGACTTTAACCTGGGCTTTTCGGTTAAAGGAGCCCTTTGCTGTTGGCGAACGCGGTTGTTGCTTTTGTGCCTCGCCACGAAAACAACTCTGGTTCCCACGAAGGAACTGAGTCGAGATCTGTACATAGCCTGAACAGACTAACTGCCTTCCTGCATCCCTGAAGTTTGGTGATCACCTTTCTCTGAGGCTTCACAAACAGGACTTCACCCAGAGTACGGAACGCCCATGATATTCTTCTGACGCCCAGGGTAAAACCGGAGATATGGAGCCAAGAGTGTCTCTGGAGACACACGCCTGAGGCTGCAGCTCTGGCCAAGAGTCCACAGAATCATATGGCTCTGAGCACCTGGGTCCCCACGTCAACCACGTATGGAGGAGATTTAAAAGCCCTCCTTTGACCAACGGCCAGGCATCTTTTCAAGCAGATCCTGTCCCTGTTCCCACAATGCGTTCTGGAATTGATCCATGTGGGTGAGGTAATTTAAAGATGGCGCAAGTCGCAGCTACACGTAGTGCCACCCAGGACATCCAACTGCTTGGATTCTGGGTCAGTGTGGCTGTGTGCTCAAGTGTTGAGGTCTCCTGAGACCGGTCATGAGGCCGTGATGACCAGGGAATCAGCCAGAGGATGGCTCACCAGGGTACTGGTCTTCCTCGGCCTTGTACAGGCGGTCAGCCTTCTTCACTGCCGGATCAAATGCGGACGCCCACGCAGCCTGGTGACGCCCGCAGAAGGTGTCCACCAAGGTGGACTACCACAGGCTTTGGGTCTTTCTGCCAAGACAGCGGGCAAGGCGCTGCCTCTCGGGATCTAGTTTCAGCATCCCACCCCATGATCTCCTGGATATGCCTCATGATCTCAGCGAACGAGGATCATCCGGAGGGACCTGGGAAGGTCGAGTGGGTCTGGGGAGGGATGCTGATGGGAGAAGAGATCTGGAGCGCCCTGAGGTGTCAGGATCTGGAATCCTACACGGACGAGGTATAACCGTGTCGCCTGGGTCTCTTGGGCTGGGGACCCCAAGTGGATCTCGAGGGAGGTCTTCTCCTATCCGGCGATCTGCCCAGGAGGAGGTGTTGGCTCCTTGGGGTTGGGCGACTGGCCCCACGGACCCCTGGATGGGAGAGGGGCACAGGCGCTGAAGGTAGGCCTGAGCGAGGAGGGTGTATGGCGACCACATCCTTTCTGATGGTGTCCCACCAGAAGGTGAAGAGCTCCTTCACCTCTGCCAGATTCAGGCCTGACGACGGGCTGGGTACCGGTGGCCTGTTGCCGGGGCCGGACGTCGGGTCCCCAGGGGTCTCTCGCTCCGGGGAGGGTTCCCGTGGGAGCTCGACTGTTCTGGAGTCGCCCGCCTGGTCCTCGGGCTGAATGGTATCCTCCGATGATGCCTTTCGACAGATGTCGGTAGGCGACGGTGGTGCGGTCCTCCCCTCTGGAATAGCTGACGTCGGTCCCCCGACCAATGTCCTTGGGGGCGAACACCTGGCAGACGATGGGTGTCTCACTGTAGCCGGCTCCTGGGAGTGCCTATGGTGTTGGTCGACGCCGGTGGGTCAGATGTCCCGCTTTCAGGGATGTCAGCTCCTTAGTCTTGTGCTGGAGTGGGTCCGACCCATGCAGCGGCTGCGACACTGACCTGGCGCCGGAGTCCGGACGACGGGAAGAAGACTTGTGGCGCCCCAGACTTGGACGAGGCCTTAGAAGGAGTAGATGAAGCAAGGCCTGGAAGTCTTGATAGGCTGCAGGAGGAGGAACTGCTGGAAGATCTGACCTGAACCGGGAGGCGGAGAGTGGTCTGACCGAGCCGGAGCTACGGAGTCTGAGGCCCTCGATGGGGATCTGGGCCTATCCTTCTCCCAGTGTTTCTCCTGGTACCTGTGGGCCTTCCCTGACGACTCCCCTGGAGGAAGGTTCCTATCCATGGCCTTGAGTTTCTCCTCCAAGAGAAATGCCTGAAGGCCTTCTGGCGGCAGATCCTGGTGTGACTGTTGAAGCCCTGGCAGAAGGAGCAGGCCTTGGTGTCGTGGTCTGGGCCTAGGCAACGCACACAGGCAGAGTGAGGATCCTTGAAGGGGATCTGTTTGCCACAGGCACACTTCGATGGGTGACCTTCCAGAGAGGACATCAGATGAATCCAATTTCGATATGAGAAGAAAAGAACGTCGTAGTTCCTAGTCATCGCACGCTAGAAAGTGACCGTGAGGCCGATGCTTGCAATGTCGACCGCGGGAAAAGAACTGAGGATTGTGGGGGGACCGCCTCCTTATGTACTACGCCTGACGTGAGTGGGACCGACGTCGGAGGCGGTCCCCGCTGAAGACTGCTAGCTAGAAAATTTCCATGGGGTCCTGGCGCCTGACGGCTTCAGTCCTAATGGTGTAACCTGCTGCAAGAGCTGTATCTCGAAGTAAGATCAGGGTACTCCAGGAAAGTGTCCACATCGAGGAGTGAACCCGGGGGGGGCTGGCACCATGACTTAGGCCCCAGGACATCTGGAAAAACCCCTATGCGTCCCCCCCCCCCACCGGAGGAAACGGGGAAGGAAAAATGGGTAAATACCAATGCAAAGCCACCAGAAAGAAGAGTGGGAAGTGGTCCTAGGGAGCAAAAGGAGAGTTCCCAAAAGAGAGAGAAAATTATCATCTACCTATGTTCTGAATGGAGGGCAAAGGAACCTCTTATTGGCTCTAGTACAATCCAGACAAGACAGAAATCTATCCCCATATGTATGGGAGGAAGTAAGGAATCCCTCACATCTCGGTAAAATCCTGGATGGAGAAAATAAGGGAGGAGGTTCATGCTATGAGTCAATGGGTGGTGGAGGGTGCGGGCGCCATCACTGCGACTCTATGTGCCTTAGGGCAGGGGCCGAGGAGACCCGATGCTTGCCCTTAGACCGGGAAAGCTGGTGGTGGTCGGGTTGCTCCACTGGGTGGAAGGATGGGTGAACCCCATTCTGGTGGGTGCGGAAGAGGGGGTGCCCCAAGCGCAGGGACCTACCAGAGTCCTGTAGTGAGGTGAGCACATGTCTTGGACCTCGCCACCAAAAAGGGCAGAGCCCCAAAACAGGGAATCCATAATAGAGACCTGAACGCCTGGGGCAAAGTCTGTCAAGCAAAGCCAGGCATGGCAGTGGAGACAAATTGTCGAAGCCATGCTCAGTGCTGAGGCATGCACTGTGCCATAGGCGGCATGGAAAACGTGGAAACTCACTTTGGAGGCAGAGTGGAGGAGCTGCTCCAACTGAGCCTTAGAGGATGAATCCAGGAGGGTTTCTAACACGCCTGTAGCTTGGCCCAAGAAGGGTTGCTGATGGACCACCATGTACGCCAGGTAATTTTGGGTGCGCAGTGCTAGCATGAAGGCAGTGTATACCTTCCGGCTGAAGTGGTCCAGTTGCTTAAACTCCTTGTCCGGAGGAAAGTCACCCAGGCATTTAGGTTTAGTAAGTCCGATGTGGGCTGCCGCTAGAACTGTGGTTTTAGCTTTCAAGTGGGTCCCATAACAGGGCCGACCCTCCGGGGCGTGGCACAGCCTATCCACCTTTTTAGGTAATGGAGGGACCGACGCTAGTTGCTGCCATATAGTGGTAGTAACATCATCATAAGGTGCTACTAGGGGAGGGATAACCACGGAGGTGAGTTCTGAGAGGCATGGTGTTGTGTCAAATGGTGTCGCTGAGGGTCCTGTTCCTCTGCTTGCCAACCTTGCAAAGTCTGAATGAGCCTCATGACCTCCACAAAGGAGGGGTCCTGGGGGTCTGCCTGATCCACATCTCCTTGGGAGAGGAGTGAGGGGAGGAATCCGGCGGCTCTATGGAATCCGACTCCAAATCCTCAGAGGTTAGAGCCCAGTGTCGGACACTGGCCTGGATCTGTCAAAGGACCTGCACCCACTCTAGTGTCAGACTGAGCACGAAGGGCAGGCTGAGGAGGATCTCGTGTCGGCACAGGGACTGACGGGGGTGCCTATCAGGTGTTAGATGTACACCCACCAAGAGCTAAACAAATTGCTCTAACCAGCCAATGACAGTTGAGGAGTCGTGGTGGAAGCGAAGGCCCCGGCATTGGGTCATATGATGGGTGACCATTAGAGGGATCAGACAGCAGTCCCGTGGGGCCGGACAATGGCCTGAAGGGCATCGGCGGGCGACCCAGAGTTGCCTCTGAGGGAGGTGAGGGTCCAGGCTGAGGACCCAATGGATGTTCAGTGGCTGGGCCTGACAATGGTTGGGTGTTGGGTGGAGGACCTGCAGGTACTCACAGTGATGGCAGAAGCCCCATAGGAGGGTCCCTCCTTGGTCGGGCCAGAGGTGGGTCCAGAAAAGTTGGACTGGCGGATCCCTGCATCGGACCATCTGGCACTGGGTCTAGTGGCAGAGGATCAGAGGGCGGCAGCCGTGCCAGAGCTGGGTGGGAAGGTTCCGGAGCGGGGCCCACCGGTGGCAGTTGAGAGGCAGGAGGTGTCGGGGGGGGGGGTCCCCTGGGCGAAGGATGTGACCACAAAGGAGCAGGTGACAGCTGACACTGGTCCAAAGGAAAGGGTCTGACGAAGGCACTGGGGCCAGGCGAGCATCAGTGGAAGTACTGATATCCTGAGAATCGTCCCAGATCCCTGGCTGAGAACCCCGAGGGGTGAAGGACCTGAGTGACAGGGGTGGCGGTTTGGAAGCAGAATCCCTTGAACTCGTTGAGGCGCCACCCAACACTGTAATCAAGGTGGGTGGGTGGGGCCAGAGGCAGCCCAGAGGAAGAGAGGGCTGGTGTGGCCAACCCCCCGTGGGGGTAAGACCCAGTGACAGGTGTGGCCTAGAGGCGGACCTGTCCCAGTCCCGATGCTTGTCCTGCTTGCACTTCTTCTTAGAAGGCACGGAGGTCTCTGACAAGGCCCCAGGGAGGAAGATGCACTCTGGGCCTGCAGCTGTTTTTCCAAGGTGACCAGTTTTTGTTGAAGAAGATAAGCTTCCAGGATCCTCTGGCATTGTCTCTGTGCGGCCTGGTTGAACTTCAGGCAGGCCTGGCAGGCTTCGGTGTCATGATCCGGGCCTAGAAAAATAACGCAGGATAATGGCTGTCCTTATCTGGAATCCGTTTACCGCAGGCACACTTGGATTTGAGGGACTCAGCAGACAAAGTCAGCGAAGACATGCAGCTGATGGTGAAATAAGGATGAAAAACCGTCAAAAATAAAATTATTGAATAAGAAGTGAAAGACCGTCGATTGAAGCAATGTTACGCAAGATCCGATGAGCGCAGGTTGACGGCGAGAAAAGAACTGAGGTGTGGCTGGGGGACCACCCCTTTATACCATAGGGGGATGTCGGTGTCCCGACATTGGGGGCGATCCCCGGCTATAGACAGCTGGTTAGAAGTTTTCCGTGTGGTCCTAGCGCCTGGCCACTTAGTCCTAATGGTGCTGCCTACTGCAACTGGCTTAACAGGCACCTTGGCTTCTCTCAGCACATAGAAGCTACTCATAAAAACTCCACCCCTTGCTTGGTGTCATTTATAGAAACAAAAGCTGTATTCCTTTACCTGCTCGCTGATAAATCATTTCAAAGATTATACTTTCCAGTTATGGTGACACAGTTCACTGTGCTGCACCCAAGTCCACTTTGGCCAGACTGGATCCCCTCTTCCACTCCTTCTGCTGGTTTGCCTTGTCCTGTCCTTCCCATACACACCACTGTTTTCTGTACTCTGATCTCTCCCTTCCCTCCCTGGTAGATCGCCAGGTAACCCACTGTGCCTCCTTCATCTCTAAATTCTGGCTGTCCTCCCTCCCATCTTATCTCAGTTCTCTTCTCTCCCCTATAACTCCTTCCTCTTATTCTCTCCGTAACTCAAGCTATCGCTCCCTAATGCTTCCTTCGTGTAAATCCCTTGCAGGACAGAACGCTTTCTCTTACCACTTTCCTAAAATCTAGAACTCTCTTCCCTTTACAATTCACTCTGCCTCCTCTAAATGTTCTCTTGTCTTGTTACTCCAAGCCCATACATCTCCCACCTGCAATTGTCCTTAGTCTAATGTCATGCCTCCCCTTCTCTTTCCTCATCCCACTGCCAGTCCCCAAGCCAGTTTACTACTACTGCTACTAAATGTTTCAACTTCCACACTCTTCCTCTTCCATTTTTCCCTCCCCCTCCTGCCACTACCTTCCTCCCTTCAACCTTTTCCCTCCCTACTACCTCCAATCTATTCACACTCTTTCATCCTCTCCTTCCTCCCTGCTCCCTACACCTCTTTTCTTCTCCTTTCCCATCTTTCTTGTTTAGCAATTTGCCATTTACGTTACTGTATATACTGTACAAAGCTGCACCTTTTGCTTAGCACATTACTGCACTTTGCTTATACTATATATTTTATCCCACCCCTGTTCCCCCAGGACACATCTGGAAACTAGCTTTATGGCTTGTGACACTCTGACCCCTTGCTTATGATTATTGTATGATATCTGTAAAATAAATAACTGGTCTGTGTATGAAATTGTCTCACACAAATTAGCAGATTTAGCCTTTGACTTTCAGGAGGTCAGTAGCTGAAAATACAGGATGTAATTAAACAGACCAGGGGGAACCATTTAATTAAGACTTCCTTACAGAAGGGCATTTTATTACCTTTTTATGACCTGCCCAGGCTTCTGAAGTTGAAACAAAATGTGAGTTTATGACGTTTCAGGAAGGAAGGTAAAATGGGCTGGTTCATCTCAGTATTAGCTCACAGCCAGAAGTGTGTGAAAAGTCGTAAATCCTCAGATCACACTAGCACAGGAAATCAGCAAAGGGACATGAGTATGGGATTGTTATGTTCAAAGAGAAATGTTTAATCAAAGGGTGCCATGTGGAATTTTTTTTTTTTTTTTGCTGATGTTCACATTATTTAAAAATACTTTCTTGTTGATAATTTTTAAGAATTAATCCTAAAAGGAGGAGCTAGCTGACTCACCAAAAGGGGGTGGGGAAAGATAGAGTTAAATGAAACATTGTATATGGGATTGGGTCATATCTTTAGGCTCTGAGACAGAAAAAGTTCTCTAACTTAATCAGCACTTAAAAAGGTAATACTTAGATAGCAAAGATCTTAAGTATTGTGGTAGGAGTCTGTGTTCTGTAATTTTCCCATCTTCTTTTGTGACTGTGGCTCATGTCATTTGTTCTATATTTTATTTTACTTATTTTACAATTTTTAGTAAACAACATTTTCTTTAAGATACTGCCTGTGTCTCCTCAGTCATTTTTGCATGTCACTGCTGAACCGATATTAAGTCTGACAGCTGTAAGGGCTTGCATGGTGTTACTAAGCTGGAAAAAAGGTAAGGAATACCTGGGTCTCATGTAGAGTTTTAAATGGGTTCATTCTGGAGACCTGGCTGGGTGCCTATGGCAAAAGATTGTACTGCAGTCCCAAAGAGGGTACCTATCTGAGCCTGTACATTGGGTATGTTAGTATAAGGTTCTCAGTTTGAATCCCCCCAGAACTCGAGGCTAAAGGTGATTCGGACCCAAAGCAGACAGGAGGTTTACCCTGTCTGTTACCTGTTCGCACTATTGCACTCTGAGGTTGGCACTATGGGAGCAGAGGGCCTGACCTGTGGAGTGCATTTGTGACATGACTCAGTTTGTATTTCCTGGTAAATCTCTTTCAATAAATAAAGTGAGATGTTACAGTATAGGTTGATGCAGGATGTTATCTACCTGCCAATCATCCAATTTGCTGCCATTGTGCCAGACAAGGCTTCAGTGTACATGAAACAGTTGGCGAGTCTCTCCCTGTACTCCAGCTATGAACTCCACATAATAAGAGAGTACCCTCTACAGATTTAGGGTATGGAGCCTGCAATCAGCCTCTGAAGATGGACTGGTAAAGTATTCTGATATGCTAATCACCAGACTAAGGTGAAACTCCAATATAACCTTCAGGAGTTGGGGCAAGGAACAACTGTATCCCTGTGGAAGACCAGATAGGGAAAACTAAAAGGGAAACTTCGCTGAGAGCTCCTGGAGCACCCCAATCCTTTTGGCTGACATAATGGTCAACACAAAGGCTGTCTTTCATGACAAATGTGACATCTCACACCTGTGCATCGGCTTGAAAGACTTGCCCATGAGTATAGCCAACACCAGCAATAGATTCCATGGTGGAGGTGGTTCATGCACCAGAGGGGACACGTGGTCCCAGGCCCTTAAAAAAGCACCTGAGCACCTTCTCCTGGGACCATCTGCTTACCAGCCCACACTCGGTAAGCAGAGATGGCTGCAGGCGCACCTAAAGGGTTATCCGGCTGCAGTCCCAACTGAGAGAGGGACCAGAGGAAGTCCAGGATGCTAGCCAGAGAGAGAAGGCAAAGGGATCCAGCTCCTTGCCCTGACATCAAATGGAAAATCTCTATTTAAAGGCGCAGCATCTGAGAGCCTCAGGGAACCCTGAGCAGGGTGCAAGAGCCCAACCTGAAATAATCAGTAAAGGAGGTAAGATCCAGTGCCCTATCTGCAGGGAGTCTAGTTCTGCCCCAATTAACTTGATCGCATTCTAGTTCAAACTTGTCCAGGTTGACCAACAGGCTCAGATTTCTTAAGTCTGGACAGCTAGATCTCTGGACCTCTTCACAGGCTCTCTGGATGGACAGGCTAACAGTCAGTCATCCATGCAGGGGTACACCCCGACACCTAGGCACTGCAAGTATGGTGCCACCACTGCCATGCACTCAGTGAAGATCCTGGGTGCCCAGGAGAGGCATAAGGGCGTGTGACCTGGAACTGGTAAAAGACCCCGTC
Organism: Neoceratodus forsteri; assembly: GCA_016271365.2. Lineage (NCBI taxonomy): Eukaryota > Metazoa > Chordata > Ceratodontiformes > Ceratodontidae > Neoceratodus > Neoceratodus forsteri. The sequence goes on along the minus strand of CM028133.1, from coordinate 645,367,658 downwards.
CACTCGAAATCGGAGGTACCAGCAGCGGGACTGATGGACAGATATGTGGAAAAACACATTCTGGAGGTCTACAGAGCAAAACCACATGTTCTGCTCCAGTGACTAAATGATCCGATTCAGAATTACATCTGGAAATGAAAATTACGTACCTACTGTAATTCTTGATCTTTCTGTGTATCTTCACCATTCATCATATTTGGGTATGTGGCCAGAGGTCAAGACCCCACGGGAGATCTTTTTGTTTTTGGGATGGTCTGAGTCGGCCTTTCGACAAGCGCCGCATTGAGCCCGCGCACTGCGTGCGATTCGCAGGTTGCCCGTTAGGTGATCTCCCACCTCCCGCCAGTTCTGAGTCACCGCAGCAAGAAAGCGCTTGGGGGGCGGGACAAGGAAATCAAGGGACAGACAAAGGAAAAGATATAGGAACTAAAAGGAGAAATAAATGCCAGAGAGGACAGACAGGAGATGGAGACAAACGAGACTGGAAGGCCCCAATCTTTGGAATCAGAAAAGGAAAGGGAGGGAGGGAGGGACACAAGAAGTAGGAGGGGAGAGGACATTCTCCGGTCTCATCAACTGTTCCCAAACTGAGTTTAAGAACGAAAGGGAGTAGCCAGAAGGCTATATTGCCAGAATTCAAGGCACAGAATTGCTGGCAACTAACTCCAGCAGAAGCAGTAGAGGCTATCATGGGACAGAAGGGGACAGGAATCCAGGGTTGTTCTCCCCCGGAAACAAATAATTGGAATAGGGGAGAAAACAAGTCTCCCTAATTAAAAACTGAGGACGAGTCCCCAAGGACAAGACGGAGGAAGATGAAACAAGACAGAGAAAGAGAGGCAGCCACCAATCCCACCCCAAAGGGGTGGAGCCAAAGCACTGATGAGGGCGCCCTCCCTCCCCTGATCCCTCTCCACCCGCCAGAAGGTGAAGGAAAAATCCCTGTGTGCCCAAGGTCACCACACTCCTGACCAGTGGAAAGGAAGGGGGGCACACAGAGGAAGGGGACCCAGAGAGTGGGGCTCCAGGGGGACGGTGATGGCATTTGTGATGAATGGTGAGGATACATAGAAAGATCAAAAATTACGGTAGGTATGTAATTTTCATATCTTATCTGTGTCAATCTTCACCATTCATCACATTTGAGAAAATACCGAGCCCCACGAAGGGTCCTAGACCCTAAAGGACAAAGTCCCTTAGCTCCCAGTGGGGGAAACACTGAGAGGGAGAACCTCACAGGCCTGGCGAGGCCAGAGACTGGGAAGAGTGGGCGGGGACCCCGGAGGCGAGGAGGATTGCCCTGACAGACGCAGCCTCACTCTATGGGAGAAAAGGTGGGTTCTCCGCTAAACGGAGGGCCAAGGGTGACAACTGGGAAAGATGTAGCCATGCCGTCCCCCTAGAGCAGATCACTGTCCCTATGACCCTGGAAGCTACCTCTTTGGTGTCGTAAGATGCCCTTGCTAGCTCCAGGCCATGTGCAGAGAGTGCAATGGCTTACCTGGTTACCTCCGAATCAGGTAAGGAGGCTAGGAGTTGATCTAGCCTGGACCACAAGAACCTATCATAGAAAGCATAGTGGGCCTGATAAGCAGAAATTGAAAGTAACAACTGTCCCAAGTAGAAGGTCCTCCTCCCCCAGAAGTTAAAATCCGCGGAACCTTGATCTGGGGGCTGGTCACGGTGGAGGGCGCGAAGCCCATCGGGAGTGTCCAACTGCATCAGTCCTGACTGAGGATGAGGCATACGACCTGGAGACTCCGGGGGGGGGGGCACAATCCCTCTGGCTCAGATCCCTAGGGGCTGGGACTCCGGAAAAGGGTCTTTGCCAGAATTGCAGTGATGCTTCCTGGAAAGGAGCAGGCCAAGCGGGCACCACAAGGGTGGCCACATTGAAGTCGCCTAAGAAGGCACGCATCGAATGCTCCGTTGTGCTGAGTGGGAAGGGTGACATGCAGGTCTTCCATCATCCTCACGAGGAAGCTGATACTCAGCGAGATCAGCAGCAGGGAGATGTGGACAGAGGGCTCCTCTCCCCAGAAGAGGAGGATGAGGAGCGGAAGACCTCCGAGATCCAGAGGTTGGCTGCTCAGGAGATGGTGGAACACCTGCTCGTCCATGGCCCTGACATATGTAGGGAAGTAAGCAGCCACTCCTCTGAATTTCTCCCAGGGGAGAGGTCCCGTAGGACCACGAATGCCTGGGAGAGCAGGAGATGGTGACAGAGGAATGGGGGCCAAGTCCACAACAGAAGAGGACCGTCCTCTGTCCGGGCAAGAGAGCGCACTGGAAGCCTCAAGGGAAGGAGGCACTCGGGAAAGCCCAACAGCCGACAGCTGATCAACCACACTGGAACTGCCTAGGCCGTGCCCCGAAGAATCCCCCCTGTGAGGTGACCGGGACCGTGTAAACCCAGAAGGACGGTCCCTTCCTTCAAAGACCAGGGTCCTCCGGGAGACTGAGAAGGAATGGCAGGGGTCGTGCTCGACTCCTCCCTGAATCCGAGCGGGTCCCAGAAAAGGTCGCCGCATGAACCTGACCCCTCAGAGTCCGAAGAAGCCTCTGCCTTGCAAACACCAGCCTGGGCAGCTGACAACCCTGGTCAGTCCCTGAGAGACCACCCAGGAAGTAGCACCTCCTCCCGAGGGCACTCTGTTCGCCCTAAAGTTGGGTGATCCAGACACACCACATGACTGGAGTAACCCCAACTGAGGGGAGAAACCCTCAGCGTGAGGCTGCAGGGCAATAGTGGCCTGGACCACCACCTGCTGGTCAGCACCCCTGACCCCAGACTCGGGGCTACGCCCCACTCTCAGAGGGAGGCTGGTTCGGTCAGCTGAAGTAACCACCAGGGTGTTCATGTGGGCTGCCAACTCCAAAGAGTCAGGCAACTGGTCCGAACCAGACTCGGAGTCCACCCCTGAAGAGGTAGAGACTGAAGTCTGGTGCCAGACCGTACGTGGACACCTGCTCCTTTCTGGACCGAGAGAGGAGTGCCAGTCCTGGTGTCTGCACCACAGTCGGCACCGAACTCCCCCACAGCACCGCAAACGGTGCCCGAGGAAGAGATGGCGCCGAGAGTAGCAGCAGAACCGGAGTCGATGTCCACCACGGCACTGTCCTCTCCTCAGTGCCACAAACAGCACCGGAGTGAGGGATGACGCTGACAGCAACACCGACAGCTCCCTTGGTGCCACGAGCGACACCTCCCACGGCGCAGTGTCCTCGCTCGGCGCTGGAGCAAGACATGGTGCCGTCCCCAGCCTTAGCACCGTAGTACTTCCCACGGCACCGACCACGGCACCATCAGGGCCCATGGCGCCATGAATGGCACAGAGGCCCAAAACAGCACCGACAGATGCTGCTGAGAACAGTGCCGACCCAGGCTTTCCAGCCTGAGGAAACGACACCGGGGGAGCCTTCGCCCCCAAAAGGGTGATTGCTGGAGCAGTGCCTCCCACCTGCTCCCCAGGGGGAACGGACTGGGCCTCCTGCACCGCAGAAGAGGCTTCTGCCAGCGAGGCTACAAGAAGCGGAAGCCCCCCTCCTCCACGGTCCGTACAGAACTGGGAGGGGACCCAGAGGAAATGCCGAGAGACCACGGCTTGGCCCGATGAGTGCAATCCCGTCCCCTGAAAGTCGGCAGAGCTCATCCAACTTTCCACACATGCTGTTTCAGGACACAACAATCCATAGAGAAACAGGCATCGCACGAATCCATGTCGTGAAGTGGGCCAAGGTACGTAAGGCAACGATCATGCTGGTCGGTAATGGAGTACTTGCGGCCGCACGGGCACCGAAGCATAGGAGGCAGCCTTGCTTTCAGTGACTTTTTGCCCTCCGACCTAGACATGATCGACGGAAAAACAATGCAAAAAACAGACTCGTCATCGCTGAAAATAATAAAAGAACAGTCTTACCAAACAACGGCATCGAGTAGGGCAAAACAGAACCGGCAGGTAGAACTCAGCGTTGAAAGGACACAAAGACTAGGCCCAACGTAGTTCCTTGGAGCTCCTCATGAGGTGCGAACTCTATGGTGGGAGAGGAAGAACTAGCGGGAGGGTGGGGTCTATGACACCTAACGGCCAACCCGTGAGCGCCACATAGTGCGTCGGCCTCGAGGGCGGCGCCGTCAGTGTGTCAACTCTGTCCACCCAAAAGAAAAAAAAAAAAGAGCTCCCGTGGGGCTGTGACCTCCGGCCACATACCCAAATGTAATACACAGATACACAGAAATGTGACGGCAGAGAAAGGCACCACAGCCCATCTAGTCTGTCCAACACCCTACCCCCCTCGTTATGCTTCCACCCTCTTTTCCCAACCCCTTAAACCTATCCCAAGCCCTCTTGAACCCCTCCACCATAATGAATTGTGAAGATTGACACAGATAAGATCTTGCGTTTCCGCAAGAATTGGTTCAGACTGTACAGATCCAATATGGGGTGCCAGCCCCCCACCCAATCCATCTTGGGACCAGGACGTACCTGGACACATATCCCTGACTGGACAGGTTATTCAGGACATGGGTTACCGTCCCTTTTGAAATGAGCCAAGCAATGTTCTCCTGAAGGGCTGACAGTGTGTCCTGCCAATACCCTGGACTCTAAGGTGTGTGGAGGCAGCAAGGTGGGAGAGCCTCGAAGTCCAGAGGTAACCCTCGATCCACTATGTCCAACACACACTTATCTGTTGTGATGGCAGACCAATGTGGCAATAAGTGATGTTACTGATCTCCTACGGGGAGTGCAGACAGGGACAGGATGGGTGAAGGATGACACCCCCAACCCATCACTGGGCACCTTTGGCAGGGGCAGTGGCAGCTGCAGCCGAAGGGCACCACCACCCTAAACCCCCTTTAAGAACACTGGCCCCTGAGCTTGGGCTTGGGTTGTTGGCCTTATACTGCTCCTGCTGAGGCTGCTGCCAGAGGCTGTGGCTGAAAGGACCGACAGAGGACAGCTGTTTCACAGGCTTCATTTTCATGTCCTTCTGGGACAATGCCACAGAATCCAGGGTGGCACTGGACTTCTCAATATGGGTGAGATGTTCTTCCACCCCAGGGCTAAATAGGTTGGTACCCAAGAAGGGTACATCGTCCAACCTGTGCTGAGGGTCTGCCGTGAAGGTGGATAGATGCAGCAATACCTTGCAATACATGGAGACAGTGGCTGCCAAGGCAGGGGCGTATGAATCACCCATGTCCAAGATCATCTGGAGCTGGTGTTTAGCCAGTGATTGACCTTGATCTCTGATGACCGTCACTGCCAACTGCTAATCAGCCGGGAGCAGAAGGAGGATAAAATCAAAAACACCCATCAGGGAGTGATCAAAACTGGTCATTATCATGGCATAGCTAGCCTGACAGAGACCCAAGGATGCCACAACGTACATCTTTTAGCACTGTGGTCAGTCTTACAGAACTCACTGACTGGAGGCTTGTTGACGTTTTACTCATCTCCAGACTTGTGGAACACTAGGTACCAATCCTTCTGGTGGTTCAAGAATCCAGAAAGGGATCCAGTAGGAACCGCATACTTGCAGACCATATGGGTAGAGGGTGCCAGGCGGGATGCTGGATGCTGCCAAAGCTCCACGGCCAGTCCCAAAGTGGTTTCAGCCACAGGAAAGGCAAACTCTTGGGATTTGCTCCTATCCAAATTATCCGTAAAAGGTTACCTAGCCCTTTTTGGACTGGCTCTAATGGGAATGATATGGACTCCGATGCCACTGACCATGCTCGGTGGACAGCTCCTTGACTAATCCCTGGTTAAAAAGGGGAGTCCCAGAGGAGGCCATGGACTCATGGTCTGAGTCATCAGAGGACTCCTCCAAAAACAGCCCCTCAACCGTTTCTCGCCACAGATCATGCAGGTATTCCCACCAGGGTGATCTACACTGACAACTGGTCAGTCAAGCTGGTGGCTGAATGGGCCTCACTGGTCAGAGTGATCACCTTCGGCTGCGGTGGTTGTGGTGGCTCCACCCGAAAAGGTGGAAAAGAATTGTGGGGAGCACCTGTGTACTGCAGACTTGCGGGGGCACCACTGGATGCTGCCAGGAGACAAGAGATCTGGGGTTAGAGCCCAACCCTAACCCGCAATGGCCCACTGTTGCTGGAGGAACTCTTCGTAGTACCAGCACAGCTTGTGATAGTTCCTCTCCTCAACTGAGGAGGAGGAGGTCAAGGAGCATCGACGGTAATGCCTCCCAGTCGAGCAGGATCGAGAGCAGGAATGTCTTGACCAAGATCTTGACTGCGGCTGCAACTATCGACCAGATGAAGCGATGGCGAGGCCTTCCAGCTGGTCATGGTATACCATGTGGCTGCACGTTAAGGAGCATGGGTATAGAAGGCTTGACACGCTAGTGGAGGCTGCTCTTGGCTGAGGACCAGATGGGAACACTAATTGAACCAAACCTGCTTGAGGACTGGGACCACCAGGGTTTGCAAGCTCGATTACAAAACCTCGTCTGACAACTGGTTGACAGGCGTAAGACTTTCTGCAGAGTCCAAGTTCCAGCACTCACAGACACATATACACAAAACCACTCCACATACAAGAAATAAGATGCAAATGCAAATTTATTGGCTAAAGTGCATAGCTTGAGCTGTAGCAAAACCCCAGTAACTCCACACAGACTTCATCGGGGGCATGGCAAGGACAGTAACAACGTTGTTTAAATAGCCCCAAACAGTGATGACATCATAAACAAACATTTGTCAATGCGAGCGTTGGCTGCTTGTTAAACAATTTGTGTTTAGCAATTCTGACCCCCAAATTTTGAAGATACTTGTTTTAGGATTCACCTTATAGACATGGCATGTGGCATTTATAGTATACTGACAAAATGTAATTTTGTACCAGAGTGAAAACAAATCTTGTCCAGGATTTTAAAAATAATATGTCACATTTATGAGGTGGTGTGGAGAAATAGCTACGTTCAAGGCTGAGTCAAAATACAGAAAATGAGTGAAGTTATGAGTGAACATTGAAATGGTGTAATGTTCAATCATAACCTGGGCATTACCGTGTTGCATACCAAATGTTAAGTAACCTTCCACTAGCCCATCTAATGAATACAGCAGCAGAAAATTTTCAAATCTGACAAAGCGGCATTTCATGCCACAGGTACAAACACACATTTTGGCCAGGATTTTAATAACGACAGCTACCGCGTTCATGAGGTTCTGTGAAAGAAATGGCTATGCTGAAAATTTTAACGTCAAAATATTGAAAATAATCAAAGTTACAAGCCTGCATTCTCAAACTTCAATGTGGGCTACGTAACATTGTTTTAATTTTACACATTTTCAAAATAGCTTCTTATGACCCTACCTCATGAACAATAGTGGGAAAATTTTCAACTCCTGCCCAAAAGGTGATTTCATGCAGCGACTGCGAAATCACCTTTCGGGATGGAAAAAACACATTTTGGCCAGAATTTGAAAAATACGAACATACGAAGAAGCCAGCAGATACAGGCCTTACAATCTATCAAGTCTGCTTGAGTGTGCAGCTCTCAGTGTTGAGTACTGATGCTGCCTTCCCAACCTCCTCTACCCCTTCCTCACTGATTGTATCGCCTGAGTTACTGTACCTCCATCCTCCCCACCCTTCCCCATTCTGATTCTGCCCTTGACCCTGTCCAACCCCCTCTTAGATGAGATCCCCCTACTGATGTTTGTGAAACCAGTTCCTCAGGCAATGCATTCCATGCTGTCACCGCCCTCTCTGTGACAAAGTGCCTCCTCAACTCTCTTCTGAACCTCCAATTTCAGACTATGCCCTCTTGTGATCCTTCCTGCCTAAACTTAAACAGGCCTCGTGGCTAACCTATTTTATTTTGCCCTTCCGTATTTTACGGTCTCAGTTATATCGCCCTGTCTCTTCTGATGATACTCAACTGTATCTTCCTTCCTCCCCAGTCAAGGTGATGCACTCTCTGTACTTAGCAGTTGCCTTGATGAGATCAGACTGTGGATAGGTTCGAGCTGGTTGAGACTTAGCCGGATAAGACTGAGGTGCTGGTTGTGGAACCAGGTCGTCCGGGGTTGGGTGTGGGTGTTGGGCAACCATCAGGTTTATTACTTGGTGGTATACCACTCCCTACCTCTAAACAGGTCGCGAAACCTGGCGTTATTTTGATGATGGTTTGACTCCGAAATCTCAGGTGTCAGCTGTCGTCAAATCCTCTTTCTACCATCTGAGGAATATCGCCCGGGTGAAACATCTGATTCCCACGAATGACCTTCCAATATTGGTCCACGCCTTTGTCACCACCCGTCTTGACTACTGCAACTCCCTCTACCTAGGGTTACCAGTGGTTGATATCCGTCACCTCCAGCTGGTGCAGAACGCGGCAGCCAGGCTATTGACTGGGACTTCTAGAACCAGTCATATTACGCCGGTGCTCCGCGAACTGCACTGGCTGCCGCTTCGTGGCGGATCACCTTTAAGGTTGGTTTACTAACCTTTAAAGCCCTACATGACCAGGGCCCGGTTACCTGAAAGATCTTCTGATTCCCTATTGTCCCTCCGCCCTCCCAGTCCGCCAGCGAGGGATTGCTGGAGATTCCCAGAGTCGATTGAAGTCATCGGGATCTAGTGTTTTGCTTTCTCAGCGCCGACCCTGTGGAATTCTCTACCTCGTTGGTTGAGAGAATGTCCAACCGTTGATCATTTTAAAGTTGCTTTAAAAACATATCTTTTTGGATTAGCGTATCTTTGTTAGTTGTTGCAGTCTTTTAAATGTTGTGATTTTATTATTTTAAATTTGTACAGCGCCTTCACTTTGAAAGGCGCTTTATAAATAAAGTTGAATTGAATTGAATTGAATTCTGTCCTCCAGGGAGTACATATTGAGTGTCTACAACCTACAGCGCCTTCAGAAAGTATTCGCCCCCCTTGGATTTTGTCACATTTTGTGATGTTGCAAACACAAATTAAAATACATTTATATGGGATTTTTTTGTCACGTATCTACATAAATTACTCTATAATGTCAAAGTGGAATGAAACTTCTGGAATTTTTTTGTACATGTAATTTAAAACAAAAACCTGAAATATCTTGATTTGATAAGTATTCACCCCCTTTGCTATGACACTCCAAATTGAGCTCAGGTGCATCCAATTTCCTTGTGAGATCACTCTAAAACTTTAATGGATTCCACCTGTGGTCAGTTCAAATGGTTGACATGATTTCAGAGGAAATTCACCTGTCTATATAAGGTCCCACGGTTGACAGTGCATATCAGAGCAGAAACTCTACCATGAAGACTAAGGAGCTGTCCGTAGAACTCCGTGATAGAATTGTAAGGAGGCATAGATCTGGGGAGGGGTATAAAAACATTTCTAGGATGTTGAAAGTTCCCAGGAGCACAGTCAAGTCCATCATTAGGAAATGGAAAGATTACGGAACCACCCAGACTCTTCCTAGAGCAGGCCGTCCTCCCAAACTGAGCAACTAGGCAAGAAGGGCCTTGGTCAGGGAAGTGACCAAGAACCCAATGACCACCCTGACAGAACTACAGAGTTCCATGGCTGAGATGGGAGTACCTGTCCAGAGGACAACAATCTCTGCAGCACTTCACAGATGTAGCCTCTATGGGAGAGTGGCTGAATGGAAGCCACTCCTGAGAAAAGGCCACATAATAGCATGCCTGGAGTTTGCAAGAAGGCACGTGGCAGACTCTGAGACCATGTGGCAAAAGATTCTCTGGTCTGATGAAACAAAAATTGAAATCTTTAGCCTGAATGCAAAGCGCTATGCCTGGCGCAAACCGAACACAGCTCATCACCCATGTAACACCATCCCTACCATGAAGCATGGTGGTGGCAGCATCATGTTATGGGGATGTTTTTCAGTGGCAGGGACTGGGGCACTTGTCAGGATAGAGGGAACAATGAATGGAGCCAAATACAGGCAAATCCTTGAGGAGAACCTGCATCAGTCTGCAATAGACCTTGGACTGGGCGAGATTTACGTTCCAACAGGACAACGACCCCAACGCATACAGCCAAAACAACACTGGAGTGGCTTCAGAACAAGACGGTGAATGTCCTTGAGTAGCCCAGCCAAAGCCCAAACTTTAATCCCATTGAGAATTCTGAAAGACTTAAAGATTGCGGTTCACCGACACTCCCCATCCAACTTGACAGAGCTTGAGCAAATCTGCAAGGAAGAATGGGTGAAAATCCCCAAATCCAGATGTGCAAGCGGATACAGACAGACCCAAGAAGACTCAAAGCTGTAATTGCTGCCAAAGGCACTTCTACAAAGTATTGACTCAAGGGGTGAATACTTAAGTAAACAAGATATTTCAGTTTTAATGTTTCATAAATTTTTGTTACACAATATAAATATTTTTGCACCTTTAAATTGTTGAGTATGTTGTGTGAATCGGGGGGAGGGGGGAATCATTTCAATGCATTAAAAGTTCTGGTAGCAACACAACAAAATGTGACAAAATCCAAGGGGGGTGAATACTTTCTGAAGGCACTGTATCTTCATAGGGCTTTCCCTCATCCCACTTAGCATCTTGGTCGCCCTTCACTGTACTCCCTCCAACAGTCTGATGTCCTTTTTTAAGAAAGGGCGCAAGTAAAGCCTCATCAGAGACCTGTACAGTGGTGGTATCACCCCCTCACTCCTGGAGGGGATTCCCCTTGCTATGCACCCCAGAATCTTACTGGCCTTCACTCCCACTTTCCTACATTGTGCAGAGTGAGTCATATGACCTGTGACCAGCATACCCAGATCTTTTTCCTTGGTAGATACCGATAACTGCACTCCCCCCAGCTGGTAACTGTATGACAACTGTCACATTCATGAGGTGCTGTGAAGAAATGGCTATGCTGAAAGTTTGGGGACAAAATATTTAAAATTAGCAAAGTTGAGCCTGTGTTTTTGTAAATTCCAACACAGGCTCATGACATTATTTTTTTTTTTTTTTTTTTTTTTTTTTTTTTTTTAACATTTGTGCCCCAAATTTTCAACATAGCCTTCTTATGACCCCACCTCATGAACAAAAGTGGAGAAAATTGTCAACTGCTGCCCGAAAGGTGATTTCTCACAGCGACTGCGAAATCACCTTTCGGGATGCAAAAACACATTTTAGTCAGGATTTGAAAAATGACAGCCAACATATTCATGAGGTGCTATGAAGAAATGACAATATTGAAAATCCTGGGTCAAAATACTGAAAATTACCACAGTTACGAGCCTGCATTTGCAAACTTTAAAGTAGGCTCATAACTTTACTTTTTAATATTTTTATGCCAAAATTTCAACATAGCCTTCTTCTGATCCCACCTCATGAACAATGGTGAAGAAAATGTTCAACTCTTGTCCGAAAGGTGAGTTTATGCAGCAACTGGAAATCACCTTTTGGGGACAGATTTACCGTAATGTCACTCGTGCATTATTCATGAGATGATGTCCCAAAAGGTATTTTGAAAATTGAGGGCAAAAAGATATGAGCAATATACACCATGACAGGTGTGGGTTTAACGCAATTGCTACCTGTGAGTGTTTGACCGCGAGGCATAGGCAGTAAGTAATCACCAGTGAATCCCAGCATAACCCACACCTAACGTGCATTATACAATGTTCTTGTTTTGTGTGTCGCAAAAAATAAGTAAAGCTTTTTTTTTAGCATTTTAATTTATTTTTATTACATTTATTGTTGCTGAAAAAGTAGTCCCTTGTTGCCATGGTGCCTGGAGCTGCAGTATGTTAGCAGCGAGCTCAGAGTGATGGGGCATCGGCTCGCAGCCCATTACGGGAGTCACTGGTACACATCAGAGCAATCCGACGGTGGTGGAGACAGGAGGCTTGCAAGTGTGGGAGTCGGGTTGGTAGCGAGTCACACATTTTGGCTATGGACACATTTGGAGAGATATTTTAAGAGTGTGTGCAATGCAGAACTGGGCTGTTAATGAAAAACGAGTGCTAAAATGCATGAAAATCACGGCTGAAAAGCCAAGCTGTGATATTGGGCATGCGTCGGCTTTTCGGCCATAATTTTTATAAATTTTAGCACTCGTTTTTCATTTACAAATATTTTCCCCAGTTCAGCGTTCCTGACTCTATTAAAATATGTATCTAGCTGAATGGGGATGCGAGTCCTCGGAGCCAACATAATGTGTATGGAAACTGCCGGTACTGTGAAGTTCTGCATCTTGCCGTCGTTGCCATCTTTGCAAGTCCTGGGTTTGTAATGCTCGGAGTGATTCCAGGGGGAGTTTCTGATGTGGCTGACTGGCGACTGGCACCTTTTTCTATTGGGTGATGCTAGGATTTACAATGGCTAGAAGGTGCCAGCCAACCAATCAGAATCCTTTATTTATCTAGCCATTATATAATGAAAAATGCCCAAATTATGCTACTCAGTTCAAAATCCTATTGAAACACACTGAACTGCTTAACTGTTTTACTCAGTTGGGGGTCCGGCGTTGAAGAGTGAAGATCTCTCTGCAGTATTTTTAGTAAATGAAGGGGCTTTGATTCCTAATAAGAGAACTACAAGAAGGCAGGAAGGGGAGCCAAAAACTGTACACGAGAGATGCAGCAGAAATTTGCGACTACTGAATCAATACGAAATGTACAAAATCAAACTTAAATCAAAGTCATCATTTAATCCCTGTGTAGTGAGTGCACCCTATTTAAATATCCACTGGGTTTCCTTCAGCAACAACAATCTGACACAATCCCCTCTGTGTCTATCAACTGGACTGTTATAACCAAGCAAGAAGTAAATATTCGCCAGATGACCTTGAGTTTTGTGGTGTATGTCATCTGGTGTGAATGTGGATTAATTTATGTTACACATACAGTGAGAGCAGTTTAAGAACACATAGAAGAACATTACAGAGTCATAGCAAATAATCGGATTGACAGCCTCATTGCTAGACACTGCCATCAAATACATGACCGTAATCCCAAACTGTTTAAATTTTTGGGCATCGAGTAGGTTGTACCCTCTATACGCAGAGGGGATAGGGTCAGACTGTTGTTGTAAAAGGTAACCCAGTGGATATTTAAATTGAGTGCATTCATTCCACAGGGATTAAATGAAGATTTTGATTTACAAACACAGAAACTGTTGGCAGATAAGGACTGACAGGCTTATCCAGTCTGCACATAAGCTTATATCCTTTTTCGTCCCTTGACCTTACTTGGTCAACGGCTCTCTCCTTTCCACCCCCCCCAAGGGTTCCTTTATGCCTGTCCCATGCATGTTTGAACCTTCCCATTGTGTTTACTCCCACCACCTCCTGTGGCAGACTGTTCCATGTGTCCACCACCCTTTCCATGAAGAAAAACTTACTCACATTCCCTCATACTCTATCCCCTTCCAATTTCATATCATGGCCCCTCATTCTTGTACTTCTATATTGAAAGATGTCGCTCCTCTGCACCTTGTTTATGCCCTGGTCTCTATCATGTCTCCCTGCTCCCTCCTTTCCTCAAGTGAATACATATTGAGGTCCTTCAATCTCTTCTCGTGTGATTTCTGGTACAAGTCATGTACCATCTTTGTCGCACTTCTCTGGACTGCCTCCACCCGGTTTACGTCCTTTCGAAGATGCAGCCTAAGATTTAAGTCTATTTTTGTAAATTTCATTTAGATTCAGTAGTCACAAATTTCTGCTACATCGCTCATGTACAGTTTTTGGCTCCCCCTCCTGCCTTCCTGTAGTTCTCTCACTAGGAATCAAAGCTCCTTCGTTTACTAAAAGTTTTAAATTTGTTTATAATGGTACTGACTGGTTACTCTTACACATGGCAACTAACATTGCTCTCTGCTGTAAATTTAGTTTTTGACTGACAGGCTCCTTTGAAAGCCACTGAGTTGTTTGGTGATGGCTTCATGCAGATCAAAGGATCGAAGCCCTCTCTGATTGGAGAAACTTTGGTCCTTTGAAATACACAAAGTTTCAGCCCACCAAGCAGAGAGTAGCCCGTGGTCACTGGTGTAGAATGCTGAGCACTTGCCTTTGTGAACAGCTATGGGCTCAGTAGTGACACCCCCCCCCCCAAAAAAAAAAATCCCCTAACCTTGCCACAAAACACTGGGTGTGCAAAGCGCAGCCAGCGTAAAAGTTCAAGTGTATTCACAATAGCATATTTCAAGTACTTAAATTACAAGAATCACAAAAAATCACATAAGTATACAGTTCATGTTAGGCGGAGGATCAAGAATCTGAAACACTGCCTACAATGCAATAATTCATTTCACAAGTGTTCAAAACCATCCTGTAGCCAATCATCAGTCCTTAAAGGGCAAGAAAGGGGAAGATATGTTTTGAGGCTTCTTGTCATGTGATCACCCATTCAGAAATGCATGGCTACATACTCCGAAGTTCACAAGGGGATCCTCATGCAGGGCAGTGAAAGGTGAGGGAACGACAGGCAGAAACATCCTTCTATAAAGAATTACATGAGACATCATAAACACTTATGTAATTCATTTCTTAGTAAGAAATGGCTTTATGTCCCACTGTTCGTTCAACCCAATAGGTTTAATAGTCTACAGCCTAAAGATCCATTCACTTTCCTTTCTTAAAAGGAGGTTAAACTCTATTACCCCCATATTTAGGTGCAGGTACTGTTTCCAGTCCCATAAATCTCAAATCTTCAGGATTGAAGGTATGGTACCATAACAAATGAAGCCCAAAAGGCAAATTCATTCTCATGTTAGAGATGGCCTAACATTCTCCTGTATTCTGATCTTAAGGCTACAAACAGTGCGCCCTATGTATAACAAATTACATGGGCACCAGACGCCATACACTGCAAAGGGGGTATCGCATGTGATACATTCCCTAATCTGGAAAAGCAAGTCCTGATTGCCCAGATGTGTGAAAGTACTGCCTGTTTGGCAATATCCACAAATGTTGCACCTATGGCATTTATAGGAGCCCAAGGGCCTTTTCAGTAGCCAATTCAAATGTGTGCTTGGAGCCGGCCCGGTGGCGCTGAGGGTTGAGGCGCTGGACACCACACCTCGCTCCACGCCGGCGACCCGGGTTCGGAAGCGGACTTGGGTTGCTGGTGGGTCGGCGGGGAGTTAGGCTGGCGTCCCACGACAGCTCGCCTACTCCGGGGAGGGTCAGGCTATAGCCCGAACACTTGTCTGACTCCGAACGGAGGCTCAGAGTACTGCAAGCCCCCAATGTTAAGGGGAAGGGCTGCCGACATACAGCGTGACGTCGGCGCTCTGCGCCTTGACGTCAGGGAGTCCTTAGCTGTAAGGGGTGGGAGAAAGCGGAAAAAACGCCTGCCATTGCCGGGAAGATGGAGCCTCCGGAGACGTGCCCTCGATGTGCCTCCGCCCGCCCGATGGCCCTCGGACCGACGAAATCTGATTGCTGGTGTAAGGGGGCTCTGCCCCATCCCCGCTCGGGGGGTAAAACCGAAGCTCTATGGGGTTCCTGTGGGGTCATACGGGCAGGGTGTAAGGCAGAGGAATGTCTACCTTGAGGCTTCTGAAGGGTCGGGGATGGCAGGCAGGAAGGAGGAAAAATAGTAATTTCAAAAAAAAAAATGTGTGCTTGGATGGGGTTCAGAAGGTAACCTGCTGCGTACTAATTTCTCTCTCAGATGTCCTGCTGAATGTGACCCGTGGTTTAGTGCCTACCGCCTCAGGCACTTAAAGAACACCTAACAGGATAGGCCAGTTCTGAAAAATGATATTACCAATCTTTCCTGCCCAACTGTTAAATTCAGTGATAACGTCACCAGTCCCACCTCAGTTTCTTATTTCTGCGAAGCATTCTCTCTCAACCGCTCATCCCTACTCTTAGAAAAGGCTTTGTTAATAGATTCCTATAAGAGGTCCTTGGCATAGTCCTGTTCCATAAATCTAGATTCTAACTCCCTTGCCTGTTCAAAAAATGCCTCATAATCAAAGCAGCTTCTACGTACTCTCAAGAACTGGCTATAGGGCACTGAGTTTTTTAGCGCAACAGGGTGTGCACCATCTACTCTCAAAACAGAATGCATGGCTGTGGTTTTTCTGAAGCTTTTTGTTTTTACAAGCTCCCTCACCTTCATAGGGTTAATAAAGGTGACATCCAGAAAGTTGATACTTTCTTTGCTAGCAGCATACATGTAACGTAAATTTATATCATTATTGTGTATCCATCCTATAAATTCATCAATTTTTGTGATGTCACCCTGCCATATGCAAATTATATTGTCAATAAAACAATAGAATTTTTTTATTTTAGGTAGGAAAATATTTGTGTTAAAAATACACAGTTCTTCCCACATATCAAAATAAATTGGGTCACTGAAGCCCCACAGCTGTACCCACAAACCTGTAAGTAGTGTGTGCCTTCAAATTCAAAACTGCTGTGGGTTAAGATAAATTCCAAAGCTGCCAAAATAAATTTAACTGGGATGTCATCCTTTTCAGGATGCTTCTCCAGATAAAATATGCAACTTCAATTCAATTTCATACAAGGACTCTACATTAGTGCTAAGCCATACCATATCCTCTTCCCATTCAAACTCAGAAAACCTCCTAAGTACATCAAAGTATCCTTGATGTAAGATTCTAGGTTTACCACACTTTTGCAGAAGAAGTCTACAAATTTACCCAAGTTTTCAGTAAGGGAATTAACCCCGGATACTATAGGTCTCCCGGGAAGGTCTATAATATTCTTTAAGAATTTTAGGAAGGATGTAAAAGCTAGGAGTTACAGGAAACTCCTTCCAAATCAATTCATATTCTTTTTCAGAAATAATACCATTCATTACAGCCTCCTGCAATAACTGATGCAATTCTCTTTTGAAATGATTCAGCGGATGAGTAGGCAACGTTTTAAAATTAACATCCTCACGTAGTGACAAGACTATTCTCTTATAGTGGTCCTTATCCAGAACCACTATAGTACCCCCTTTATTGGCAGGTTTTATTATAATGTCTTTGAATACACACAGTTCAGTTCGTGCTACACGTTCTGCCCTAGTTAAACTGTTACCTTGGGGTAAAGACACTGTAACCATCAATTCTTTAACCCTTTTGGTCACCACCTTCTCAAACATGGAAATGGCCAAGTTGCAGATACTGTATTAGGGTCGAATGTAGAATTTGGTTTGAACAGCAACCTTCTTTAATTCCTGATCATACCACAAGGCATCACATTAATATCATGGCTCCACCAACAGTTTCATCATTCATGGAATGTAATAATAGGTTTAAGCCCTCAGTGCTTACTGCATCCAAAAATAGTGCCCTGAACAGCTCCATCTACGGTGGTCTCATTGTTCGACTCTCTCTGGTAAGTTGTTTCATTTATGTTGCTTTCATTTAGAAGAAACATCAATATCCTCCTTTGAAGCAGCTGACATATCAGTGCATCCCATGATGTCAGCAGTTGTTGTACTGTCCTTGTAGCAATTATTTTATTTTTCGAAAAAAATTGTACAAATCAACACTGACTTGGAAGGGGTTCAGGGGAGGAGTATGTACAGAAGAAAGGCTCTGTTTAAGCATACTAAGCTGGTTCTCAGTCAGCTCTCTGTTCTAGAAACTGATTACTTGTGGTTCTCCGTTAGCTCTCTGTTAGAGAGACTGATTACTTGTTTTAATTTTTTTTGTGTGTTTTCTCCCTCAGAGTTCTTTTTCGCTTCGTGGTTGCCTTTTGCCCCCATTTTTCTTTTTATGTAGAAGACGCTGACTGGGGTTCTCACTTCTCTAAAAGAACCTCAGCGCCTTTACTTTCTTTCTTCTTCTGTGTTATTGGTGTGACTGTTGCCATTGGAATCTCACTCTGGATCTGCTTCTATTTCTGCCACTTTTTTTTTTTTATCCCACTCAAGCACACATCCATTGTCACAATCCTCCTGATCTCTATTTAATTTCTTTTGTTTTTAACCATTAAGCTCTTGTTCATATTCGGTAAAATTTTCCTGTTGGTCTGAACGAACAGTGGGACTTAAAGCCATTTCTTATTAAGAAATGAATTATGTAAATATTTATGATGTCTCAAATAATTTGTCTGTTTCTTTACAGGAGAATGTTTCTGCCTGTCACTCCCTCACCTTTCACTGCTCTGCATGTGGATCCCCTTGCAAACTTTGGATTATGCAGCCATACAATTCTGAATGGGTGATCACATGACAAGAAACCTCAAAACATCTCTTCCCCTTTCTTGCTCTTTAGGAACTATGACGACTGGCTGCAGGATTGTTTTGAACACTTATGAAATAAATTATTAAACTGTAGGCAATGTATCAGATTCTCAATCCTACACCTAGCATGAACTGTATATTTTTTGTGATTTTTTTTGTGCTTTTGTAATTTTCTATTGCTTGAAATATGCTATTGTAAATTCACCTCTTGCACTTTTTATGTCATCACTGTTTGGGGCTATTTAAACAATATTGTTACTGACCTGGTGCCCCCTATTGAAGGCTGTGTGAAATAAGCGCTGGGTTTTGGCTGCAGCTCCAGCTATGCACGCCAGCCAGTAAATTTGCATTTGCACCTTATTTCTTGTATGTGGAGTGGTTTTATGCATATGTGCCTGCAAGTGCTGGAACTTTGGACTCTGTACTTGTTTGGGGCTGGCCACCCCTTCACAGCACCGACCCTGTACCGTGGATTCGTAGCAACAGCCTCTGGGAGAATTTCTGCAGCCTGCTCGATCAGAGTCAAAGTCAACTGGCTCAATGAAAGGACCAAAGAGCCCCAACCTGCCCTTGACCAAGAGGCACTTGAAAACTGTTGAACAAGCAAGCGAGCAGAGGGACTGGGAGGACCGTGTTCCCTCCCAGTCCCACAACCGGTGCCGGCAGCACTTGTGCTTAGAACCCCAGTGGGCAGGGCTTTCCCCCAGGTCTGCAGGACCATACAAATGATCTGGAAGCCTCCAGCAAATGAGCCTACGACACTGGCCCCATCCGGAAGCAGTGTAGAGAGAGGAAGAGGAGGTGCCTGCCATGGCATCTGCCACTTCCACTTCAAGGGCCACAAGCTGTTTGGCAGACCTGGCTGCAGCAGAGGCCTTCTTGGGGCCTTTAGGGCGGTCCTTCAAATCCTGTTCCAAAAGGTTGACCCAGCAAGAAGTGGAGCTTCCTGTCCTCGAGGACTTAGGAAGAATGCTGAGAGAAAGGCTGCACCCAGCCACGTCATGCTACTTGCTCAGGCAATACACACACATGTTGTGCAGGTTGGTGACTGACATCTTCTTTCAGCATTTAATGCAGAATTTGAAGACCCGGCTCAGTGCTCCACTGAAATCTAAGAGGGTTTAAGTAACCTAGAAAAGAATACAAGTAACTCAAAAACTTCACATGTGGCACACTAAATCCTACGGAGCCGTGAAGGCGAGACCTGCTCTTCCCTGCAGAAAGAACGATCTGATATCACGGACGAGTCGGGGAATATACCACCCAGAGGTAGGAGGAGCTTAGTTTAAAATTGTCTGATAAATCAAGACTGTTCCAGCGGAACTGCCAGAGTGTGGATAGTGAACCACAGCCACGACCCTAGCAGCTGTGGTTCCAATATCAATAAACCAAATAAATTGTGTGTAATTAACAAAAATAACTTTATAACAATTTCTTAACAAAAATGCAATATTTTTTGTGAAACACTATACAAGCAACATACACATCCCAATAAATAAGGTTTGGGACATGCTTCTAAACAAGAAGATCCAATCAGCAAATCAAATAAAGAAAGTGTTTTTTTTAATTCTGCGGTCCCAAATTGTCCATGCTGATGTATAGTAAGAATTCCCCTTGGTAGACTGAAATTAGGTCAAAACGCAAATTAAAAAAATGTGACAATCTCAATATGTACACTTTTTTAAGTGTTAGAAAATCCAAACAGAGATTATTTAAAGGAGTTTATAAACTGCCTGAAATTAATACTAACTGTTAAAAGTAGTCAACTGTTAATGTCTGTATGATTTATTCTTTTGCCTTTTACTAATTAGAAGATTTTCCACCTGACAGTGCTAGATGCGATGTGTGGAACAGTACTCTACCTGGAGGCTGACATCTCTAGTTCTGTTCCTCTTCTCATCTCCTCAGCACTGTCACCTCACTGACGGGGAGATAGCAGTCCTAGAAGATCCATTCGCCTTCTGCCAGAGTAGTCAACAGTGATGTCACAGTGGTGACGTCACACTGCTGACAAAGGCATAAAAGAACAAGCTACACTAGCTTTCAGGGAGAGTGCTCTTATGTAGCACAACTAATAATAGGAGGTAGAAACCTTCTAATCAGCTTAGGAGAAAAATACTTCAGAAATAAACAGCAACAACTGGCTTCTTTTAAATTGTATCTAATTACCTGTCTGCTATATTTAGTGCTACTAGTTCTGTAACTGAAAGTTAAGTTGTTAGACAAATTAATTGTTTTCTCTATAGAGATTTTTCTACCCTGGCCACTTCCGTCAGTCAGCCATGTACCCTTGTCCCTGGGGTATACCATGTTCGGGCCTGTATCTCCTGGCCTACCCCAGCCCCGGTAGCCCACAGGCTACCCCCATGGCTCTGCTCTCCATGGCAGGGACTCCAGGAGGGGTGAGGGATGTCAGTCCACCATGTGGACCAGGATCCAGTGTGCACAGGCACTAAGACCCAGGGGTGCCAAAGAAGCCTCGGAGCACAAGCTGTCAGACAAATGGCCATAACCTTTTCTCCCTTTTCTGGCCTCTCCCACCTCCTGATGTCAACACAGCCTCTGTTGGCCTTGAACGCATGCAGCAAGTCTCCTGTGGCAAAAGCAAGCTCGATGGCTCAGCTGCAGTGGTTGTTACGGCACTGGCACTCGCCATCAACCCTTCACGGATGAGGCAGTGCAGTGACTGGCGTCAGCTCCCAAACTTGGGTCATCTGCATGGCAGTGCACTGTGCTGTCACTGGGCCATCAGGAAGGCCCTTTAAACAAATTACTTTTCATAGTTTTTTTTTTGAATCACTGAAGTCACTGCTGCTGTCATGACACTCGCATAAATGAGGCAAATAAGAAAGGAACCCCTCTGATTCTCTAGGAGGTGGCTGCAATAGTAAGGGGAGAAAAGAAGAGAGTACACTAAGTTTAGGGTGTCCATGAAAGATGAGGATAAGGAAGGCCTATCAGGTGCCACAGAGCTGGTAAGGCAATGGGAAGAGAACTAAAGCCCTGACTGAACTGGAGACCGTGCAGGGGGTAAAGGCAGATAAAGCCTTCTTTAGGTACATAAGGGAAAGAGAAAACCAAGGGGATCAATAGATTAGCAGATACTGGACAAACTGGTGAAAAAATGCAAGAAAACAGAAGACTTAAACCAGTACTTCTGTGTTCACCAAAGAGAATGCAAGGGATGGGCCAAGCCTGCATGGTAGCAACACCCAGGGACTGGGGTTGACAACCCTCACAGAGGCTCAAGTTTTGGAAGCTTTAAATAAACTAAAGGTAGACAAGGCCATGGAACTTGATGGTATTCAACCTAGAGTTCTCAGGGAGCTGGGGAGTGTGCTAGCACCCCTAGCAGAACTATTCACCAAATCACTACAGAGTGAGACTGTGCCGGAGGACTGGAAAAGGGCAACAGTGGTCCCACTCCACAAAGCAGGGAGGAGGCTGGCAATTATTTATTTAGTTTTTGTTGACCGGGTAAGTGCACTAAACAGATTCTGCCTATTTTCAGGCATGACCCTGGGGAGGGGGATACAGATGAATGCCAACTGACCTTGAACCAGATTAAGCTCTTGGTGGTATTTTTTAGTGAATGAGGGAAATTCAGCCAGGGCACTGAGGAAATTCCCCTAATCTTTTCGAGAAGTGCCATGGGATCTTTAACATCTACCTGAACTACCACCAGAACAGGCAGATGGGACCTCGGTTTAACGTCTCATCTGAAAAGCGGCACCTCAGGAGTGCAGCACCCCTCGTGCTGCACTAGTGTCAGTACTGGGATAATAACCCAAGTGCCTGGTGTGGTGATAGAATCCACAGCCTTCTGATCTCCTGGCCTCAGAGGTGAGTGTACTACCTGATGAGCCACTGACACTGACAATTACTGTCCAGTAAGCCTCACGTCGGTGGTAGGGAAGCTGATGGAGACACTACTCAAATGGAGAATCATAACATATCTGGAATCCAGTGGGCAGCAAGACCCAAAACAGCATGGGTTCATGGCAGGTAGGTCTTGCCAAACTAACCTGGTCGACTTCTTTGACTGGGTTACAAGGACAGTATTTCAGGGAGCGGCAGTAAATGCCATCTATATGGACTTTAGCAAAGCCTTCGACTCGTTCCACACAGAAGACTGGTCAGGAAGCTGGACCACATGGGGTGGGCAGGGAGGTGGCTGAGTGGGTAAGTAGCTGGCTGAGAGGAAGAACACAGAGGGTTCAGGTAAATGTGGCATTTTCAGCTGAGAGGGAGGTGACCAGCAGGGTACCACAGGGTTCTGTACTGGGTCCCCTACTCTTCAATGTGCTGACAGCAGACATTACAAATGGACTGGAAGGTAAAGTGTGTCTATCTGTTGACAACATCAAGATCTGCAACAAAGTGGACTCCCTGAGGGTGTAAGGAGTATGACTTCAGACTTGAAGAAACTGGAGGAGTGGTCAGAAACATGGCAGCTGAAATTCAATGCCAAAAAGTGTAAAGTCATGCACTTAGGCAGAAACAATCCCAAAGAGGATTACTACCTGGGAGGAGAAAAGCTAGACTCCACCAGCCAGGAGAGGGACCTAGGGGTCATTATATCATAAGACTTGAAAGTGGGTAAACAGTGTGAAAAGGCAGCACTAAAAGGCAAGTGGCATGCTGGGCTGTATAGGGAGGAATCATGAGCTGCAGGAGAGTGGTGTTACCACTCTCAGGCTAGTGCACCCCCACTTGGAGTACTGGAGACTGCACCTTAAAAGGGACACAGACAGAATTGAGAAGGTGCAGAGGAGGGCCACGAAAATGATTCAGGGACTGCACCATATGGCTTACCAGGACAGGCTGAGGGAACTGGAGTACACTGTACAGTTCTGGAGACCTTACCTACATAAGGACATAGACAGGGTAGAGAAGGTTCGGAGGAGGGCAACAAATATGGTGCATGGATTGCATCACAAGTCCTATGAGGACAGGTTGAAGGAACTGAACATGTACTCCTGGAGGAGAAGATATGATAGAGACATACAAGTATCTTACAGGGAGGAACAGGGTGCAGGAATACACTATTTTTAATGCGAAAAAGATGTTGCAGGACTAGAGGGCATGGGATGAAGTTGAGGGAGGATGATTCAGAGGAAACGGAGGAAGAATTTCTTCACAGAACGGGTGGTGGACAAGTGGAACACCCTGCCAGAGGAAGTGGTGGGGGCTGAAACAATCACGGGATTTAAGAATGCATGGGATAGACATAAAGGAATTCTGGAGGTCAGGGGTAGGGAGCAACAGACTTCTTGGAAAACATAAACTGAACTTACAAGTTCAAATGGGCAAACTGGGTGGGCCATAGGCCCTTATCTGCCGACACTGTCTAGGTATCTATGTATGTATGTAACTCAACATGTACTCCCTGGAAGAGAGGAGGGAGGCAGGTGACATGACCGAGACTTTTAAATATATGAGAGGTATAAATAAGGTTAACGTTCAGGTTCTTTTCCAATTGAAAGAGAACAGGAGAACGAGAGGGCATGACATGAGGCTGAAGGGAGGGAGGGAGGTTCAGGAGTAATACAAGGAAGTTCTTCTTTACAAAGAGGGTGGTGGACCCATGGAATAGCCTCACCCAAGGAGGTAGTGGGGCCAAAATGGTAGCGTAGTTCAAGAATGCATGAGATAGACATAAAGAAAGGCAAAGGAGTGAAGGGGAATAGCATTAGGTAGGTTCTTGGGCAGACTAGATGGACCTTGCGATCCCCTTCTGCCATCACTTTCTATGTTTCTAGGAGTCTTATGACTCAAGGAGTTACGGTAAACTAATAAACCTGAAGTGGAATGTTATCTTCATACCAATTTTCACTGCTAAAATATTGTGTTTACTGTAGGCACTGTTGAGCTGTTGTAACACACATCAGCTCCATGGCAAATGGGAAATTATTTGTTCTTCTGGATCATGGTTTTCCACTTACTCCCTTGTAAAGCAGGCAATTTCTCATCTTTCATCTTTATAAAAATTCAAGTTTGCATTAAACACATTTAAAAAAAAAAAAAAGGTTTCTCAAAATTATGTGTCTGAGGCAGTGATGCCATTTAGGATGGCCACCCTGAGTCCTAAGAACAACAAGCCCTGTCTTCACAGGCCACCATAGCTCACTCCCCCACAGCAGTGGGGTAAAGAGACCTTATCTGGTGTGTGGGGGTGAGGGAGACTAGGCTGCATATGGAAACTTGTCTCTCTGACCTCTCCATTTTTTTGTTTTCTGACACAAGGAGCAGGCAGGGTGGTGTCGTTGCTCACCATGCTGGTGGGCACAGTCGCATTCTTCACCTGCCCTGCCAACAAATGCAACAAAATGCTTGTGCTCCAAAGCGCATCCAAGTGGAGGAAGCATGTATGCATGCACCCCTGTCTTCACTGGCTCACTGCAGGGGTTTCTGTGGAAGCAGTATGGTAATGCCCAATCAAGGAGGAACATGCCGTTAGTTGCAGCACTCCTGTGTCTTGGCTGCTCGACACTCAGAACCTGAATTTCTCTTGTGAACCGGGGGTCATTCATATAGCAGCATGATGCACTAATACTTGGCCACCAGCATAGCCACGTTAACATCTTTTTAATAACTAAACTAACAAAAAAACTGGAAGAAATAATGGAATATCTGCAAACCCTAACCAGATGAACAAGTAGTAAATAAACACTCAGTACAGAAGAAAAAAAATCTCATCATAGTAATCATTTTTATTTCAAGGTATTCTTCAACATGCTTAACTCTTGCAGCCTACAGTGTTGTACTACCCAGCGAATGGAACTTATGCAAATGATGGAACACTCATTGGCTCGTGCCAACATTCAAATTGCTGCCATTACCAACTGATGCGTTCTATCATGCTCAGATTTCATGACAGCCTATGGGGTAAGACCCTCTAAGCTATCTAAAACATACTAAATGTTAAATTAACAAAATCCCTCATAACGAAGTCCCTAACAATCAGACAGGACCAAAGAGGGAAAACAAAACTGATCTAGATTCAAAAACCTTCTGTAACACAACATGGAATGAACCCATTAAACTCAGAAATCCAGTTGTTATGCAGAGCTACTGGTTCTGGAAGGGGAAGTAGAGAGGGTGAGTTAAGCATACTGTAGAATACCTTGGAAGAAACAAGATTACTAAGGTGAGTAAATTTTTCTTCTAACCCCAGGAATTCTTCAATATTCTTAACTCTTGCAAACTATGAAGCAGTATCATTGGAGGTGGGCACAGAACCTATTTTGGAAATAGGCTCTGCAAAACTGCTATGCCAAACCTGCCATCACTTATGGACTGAGTATCCAGGCAACAGTGCTTTATGAAAGTGTGCACTGATCTCCAGATAGCTGCTTTACATATTTCCAGTAGGGAAATGTCCCTGGCAGCTGCAATTGTTACAGCTGAGCCCTCAGTCCTATTGGGGGCTCCTTACCAGCCTTACTGTAACAAAACTGAATACACTGCACCATCCAGCATAAAATAGTCCATTTAGTTGCTGGCTTTCCTCTTCCTACATCCCCATAAGTGAAGAACAGCTGCTGTCTGTCCTGCCTATGGGCCTTGGTATGAGTAATGTAGCAGCTTAAAGCTCTTTTGACATCGAGGCTATGCAGCCTGTGCTCCCCTGAACTAGAACGTTCAGTGAAGAAAACTGGTAAAGTGACTGACTGGTTCAGATGGAAGTCAGAGACCACCTTTGGTAAAAGCTTCCCGTTTGTCCTTAGCACCACGTTATCCCTGTGGAATGAGATGCAGTTCAGCTCTGTATACAATGCCTGGAGCTCACTCATGCGTCTGGCTGAGGTCATAGTGTGGCAGAACTGCATTCTGCCAGGCTTCGTACCCCGGTGGAGGGATGTCTATCCTAACATCTTTTTCTTCCTTCTATAAATCTGTTGCGCAGCAGTACTTCTTTACCCTATCCTTTGCCTTTTTCTAGCTCTGACGTAGGTTGGCCATCTATGCCAGTCTTTTTCTTTCTATACATTTTCCTACTACCTTATTTTTTCTATTTAGTTTATCCATCCCTCAACACCATTCCCATGCAGCACCAGGTCCAAGTCCAGCATGCCAACTGGCAACAAAATTATGAAGTGTTGTAGGCATAAAATGCCCATGAATGAATAAAAGTGCATTCAGAACTGTTTAAAGTGCATCTGGAACAATATAAACGATGATGTGCATTTAAAATGTTCTTGTTAAATAAATAAAATTCATGTAGCTTATTATACAAATTGAATTAAGAAGTGCTATAGTGCTGAGGTGAATAAACTGAAATACACAAATAAATGAGTGAGGGGACATTACCTTAATCACTTGGATGCACGTCTTATTAAAAAACTGTGTTGCAGCTATTCAGTGTGGCAGCCCTTATAAGACAGACTCACCAGAAGCCTTTTAAGATCCCACAGCAGAAGCAGCAGATAATAAGCTTTTGAACACGGCTGCTCTGCTGTACAATGAAACAAATTAAAGGGACAGGAATGTTCCTGTTTTATACAGTACTGTATAAACTTGGGTTAGCCCCCCAGTAAAAAATAAAAAGGCTAAAACTGATAAAATAATAACTGAACAGGAAGTCCCCTGAAATAACATGTTCAGACATGAAACAGCATGTCCAGACATGTAGACAGGAAGATAGCGGTCCCTAGTGGCCTATATCTATAATGAACTGTTGCATAACCATGCTGACCATGGTGGGAGGAGTTTACTTACATAATGGACCCTTATGTTTAAAATGGTAATAACAATGGCTAGATAAATGGTTATTTGTATTAGTTTATATTGTTGGAAAGCTCTTCATACTCCAGGCTTAGAAACAACTATTTATTTTGTATAGGCCTAGTTGTGAGCCTCTAGAGAGACAAACTGTTTAATTGCCTTTTGTGGCGGTCCTACAATTAAGTGTGAGGGCTATATAAACATCCCAAACCCATGAATAGGCTGATGAGCTGAGAAGCTGATCTCACTTCTCTGAAGTAAGACAAGAGGAAGGGCCTGTACCTGGACAGGTACTGGCAGCAACACAGCAGGAAAAGCTGAATTGACTGATCTGTGTCTGAAACCTGAAGGAAGGTGAATCTACTTAAAGGAAATAGCATTGTGCTATTATTTTCTTTGTTTTGTAAATATTATGATGTTTACTATTCTATACTTTGTATAAAATAAAGCCATATCGAGGTGTTAAAATTCATATACTGTTGTCCAGTGTTATCCTTACCCACATTCCTATTACACTCAGCCACCAGAAAGATAGTTTCCAAGTTACAAACTTCAGATGTCCTTGTAGCCATAGGCTCGAATGGGGGTTTCATGAGCTTGGCAATGCAGACATTAAGATCCCATGCTGGCACCTGTTCCCTGTGTGGAGGATGCAGGTTGTTCAATGCCTTGAAGAATTTCTTAAAAATGGGTTTGATGCCATTGAGTCACCCTTGCCAGCAGAAATATAGGCTGAAACTGAAGCTAAGTGGACTGTTAAGGGTAGTGGACTGAAGACCCAACGAATGTAGATGACAGAGATAATCCAGTAGAGCTGGCAATCCTGCCTGAGCAGGCACTATGCTGTGATTGTCGTGACTATACAGAGAACCTCTTCCACCTGGTGGAAAGTTTTTTAGAGCCCCTCAGAACATTGAGGACACACTCAGAAAGCTGTAGACCAGCATATTCTAGGTCTTCAAGAGCCAGGCATTGAGCATGAGTAACCTGAGGTTCGAGTACTGGATCCTCCCTGGGAGGAGCTTAGAGACTGTGTTTCTGAGGGAGGTGTATGGGAGGGGCCACTGACAGTGATAGCAACAGTGAGTACCATGGCTGTCTGGCTCAGTCCAGAGCTATTAGGCTCACTGAAGCAGGTTGGGACCCGACCTTGATCAGGACTCTGAGCAGCAAGGGAATGAGGAATGCTCACAGCTTCCTCCCTGACCATTCCAGCAGTAAGCCATCTAGAGATACTGTCCCCTTTGCTGGAGGCCTGCAGCAAAACTTTGGCAACTGGTGGTTGTCCTGTGAGGCAGACAGATTTCTGGGGTGCCCCACCCGTGAAACACCATCTTTTAACACCTGTTTGTTTAGAGACCACTCGTGGTGGTTTGGGTTGAATCTGCTGAGGGCATCTGACAGTGTATTGTCCTTTCCTGGCAAATGAATGGCCAGCAATGAAGCCTGTACAGAGTAAGCTAGACTCCAAAGTTTCATTGCTTCTCTGCAGGGGGCTGGACCTTGTTCCCTTGCTTGCTGATGTAGTATAGGATGGTGGTGGTATTGTCTGTTCTGACTTGCACCACTTTTCCCTGTAGCAGGGATGCAAAAGACTGCAGAACTAGCAGTACTGCCCTGAGCTCCGGCATGTTTATATGTAGGAGTGACTCTGCCGCAGACCAGTGCCATGCACTGCATGTTCCTGCAGATGTGCACCCCAACCTAGCAGCAGGGGTCGAAATTAAGTTTTGTGGCCACTAGCCAGCAGGGCTAGTGATTGGGAAAATCTACTAGCCCTGCAAACTTTTCCACTAGCCTGGCTGGTGTACTTTTGAAAAGTTACCTTCTCCATTAGCCCGCAGGGCTAGTTAAAGGAAAATCTTACTAGCATGACACAAAATCTACCAGCATTTGGCTTAGTGGGTTGGTGCTAATTTCGAACCCTGTAGCAGGGAAGCATCTGTCATGAGAATCAGGGAATGAGATTCCTGTTGGAAAGTGACCCCTTCTCTTAGGTTGTGCTTGTCTTGCCACCACTGCAAGACCTGCAGCAGTATCCTGGTTACTGGTACCAGCTTCATCAGAGGGTCCATCCTCTGGCACCGATGTGCCCTGAGGTGGAAATGAATGTCCCTCATCTGGAACCTGGACCCCATGACTGTGCCTGCTGCTGCAGCCATGTGGCCTAGAAGCTGCAGAAAATGTCTTGCTGGCCTTGGTGAATTTAATCTGAAAGTTCCAGCCAGCTGTAATATGTTGTCCACCCTTTCCTTGGGAGGAGGGCTCTTCCCTTTGAGGTGTCTAACTCCGCCTTTTGAAGATCAATACCTGAACTGTCTCAGGACAGACTTGCTGATGTTCACGAGAATCCCAGTGAGTCTAACATCTCCTGGGTTGCCTGTGAGCAACCCTCACCAGTTGAAGTGACTTTCTTATGACTAACCAGTCATCTAGGTAGGGGAATACTGCGATGCCCTGCCTTCTGAGGAATGCCACCACAACTGCCAAGCACTCTGTGAATGCCCTGGGTGCTGAGGTGAGGCCGAAAGGTAAAGCCGAGAACTGGTAGTGCCCTGATGGTAGTCTGAACCCGAGGTACTTTCTGTGGGACTCCCTTATGGTGATGTGGAAATAAGCATCTTTTAGATTCAGGGAAGCCAGCCAATCTCCCTTTTGTAGAGTTGGGAGGATCACTGCCAATGTTACCATCCGTAACTTAGGTTTTGTGAGATACTTGTTCAGTGCTCTTAGATCTAAAATAGGTTGCCACTCCCCATTTTTTTCCTTAGGAAGTACCTGGAATAGAATCCTTTCCTCTTTGTGTTAGTGGAACTGGTTCTACTGCCTTTGCTTGCAGAAAGTACACTTACGTAAGAACTTACCGTAACAGCAGATCTTGAGAGAGGCTCTTGCAGTAGGTAATTACATATAGGACTGACGCCGGCCGGCGGCAGGACCCCACAGAAAAATTTCTAGCTAGCAGTCCCTGGCAAGGGACTGCCCCCACATCAGGTGGCCGGCGTCATACGACGCCGGTATAAAGGGGCGGTCCTGAAGCTCGTAATGCCCCAAAGGTGGTCATTACAGAAAAATAAAATAAAATTAAAAGAATGCAGAATACACAGGAGCTTAGAGTACCTGCTGCAGGGGTAGGCAGCAGGGTACTGTACTGGCGGCCCCTAGACATAAAAGTCAACTTCCTACTCACACAAAACACTGTAACACAAGAAAAGGCCACTTGTGCAATTTACAGCTGGTCAAAGTCAGAATGGCTTGATGGAACGCTGTGCTGAGTGGCTCATGCACAGCATTCCAATCCAGCCATTCTAGAACCCAGTCAGTTTTATCTTTAAAATAATTCTATAACTGTTCAGTTTGTCAGTTGCTGTGGGACTGTGGAGTAGAGAGGATCACAGGAGTGCAACAGGGACTTGTGGCTTACCTGGTGGTTGTGAAGCCAGTCCTGTTGACTCCCTGGTGAGTCCCTCCTCCAGTCCACCAAGAATTCTCTCCTGTTCAGTTCAGGGTCGGTGGTGCCATCGGGCACCACGAAGAAGACAATGCCCGCTGCGCTTTTATGGGCTTAAAAGCCCTTTGTTTATTTATTTTAGGCCCCCGAGTGATTTTAAAAGAAAATCTCGTCCCACGCCAGCGGCATTGAAGCGCCGCACTGGGCTTCCCCTGTCGGTCGGCTAAGGCCCCCTAGTCTTGCCCCATCTGCCAGTTGCATTCCTCCACTGCCAGCATCCTCCTGCCTCCCAACAGCACTTCTGGCTCGTCAGGATGTGAGCGTGGTCTGGTAGCACGCTGGTGTGCTGACCGCTTGTTTGGTGGCTGTATTTTATTTTTTCTGTGCCAGTAGTGGGCGCTATGCTACAGGCGGTGCGGCGCTGCGGGGAGCATCGGGTCATTAGACCCACTATTTTAATAGTAATTGAGGAGGCGGGCTAGCTGGACGCCTATGGGGAGGGGTTAGTACATTAAGGCCATTGAAAGGCCTTAGAATATTCATTAGGGGCAGAGCGGAGGCAGGGTTTGCTGCACATAAATGACAGCAGGCACTGGGAGCCTGCAGATTTAAATGGGCAACGTCATTTAAAAGGGCAATTCAGGCTCAATTATAAAGTAGGGCATTAGGCCCATTGTAAAGTGTGGCATCAGGCCCATTGTAAATTGGGTCACCAGGCCTAATCTAAGGTGGGGCACCTGGCCCAAAGCAATGAGGGGCACCAGGCCCATTGTAAAGTGGGGCACCAGGCCCAGTATAAAGTGGGGCACCAGGCCCAAGCTAACGTAGGGCTTTAGGCCCGAGGTAATGGTAGGGCATTAGGCCAGAGGTAAAGCACGGTCTAAGGGAAGGCCCCAGCCTAGCGGAATAGGGCAAGCCAGCCTAGTGGTACTATAGGGAGGCCCCGGCCTAGCGGAATAGGGCAAGCCAGCCTAGTGGTACTATAGGGAGGCCCCGGCCTAGCGGAATAGGGCAAGTCAGCCTAATGGTACTAAAGGGAGGCCCCGGCCTAGCGGAATAGGGCAAGTCAGCCTAGTGGTACTAAAGGGAGGCCCCGCCCTAGCGGAATAGGGCAGGCTCAAGCTAACGTAGGGCTTCAGGCCCGAGGTAATGGTAGGGCATTAGGCCCAAGGTAAAGCCTGGTCTAAAGGGAGGCCTCGGCCTAGCAGAATAGGGCAAGCCAGCCTAGTGGTACTAAAGGGAGGCCCTAACCACAACGTACACTAAGGGATCTTATCCCAGAATACCCTACCTATAGAAACAGGGGTTCATTTGAGACTGTTCTATTTGCCTATACTGTGAAATTACTGTGATTACTGTACTGCTTATGCTGAACTATTGCCTAAGTACCTGAACTATTGCTCTAAGCACCTAGACATTGGCCTTATCAGTAACAATTACCCTGGAAGTTATAATTTGCCCTCCTCCGGCAAATTATTGTACTATTCCACAGTTCTTTGGGCATTCTTCAGTTATATGTTTACTACTGTACGAAGACCGTCTCAATCTTCTACCACACTGCAGTCTCATAGTGTGGTCTGTTACACCACGTGCTCAGAATCAGTCTCTACTCAGAAGAAGACATCCTTCTAGCATTCTTCACTCCAGGAAGATCATCCATCAATTCATCCCGTCCGTTTGTGTCGTCCGCCGGCCGAAGTCGAAGTCCGTCGTCAGTCATACCCGTCATTTTCTTGTCTTCACAGCTTGAAAGTACATCCGCCGAAACGCATCACGACAGCCGTGCCAGTGTTGTTCCGTATGGTTCCTGTTCCAGATGTCCTGAAGTTGGTCGCCCTCTACAGAAGAGAGAGAGCTCATCTTGGAGAACCTGTTCTGCGCCCCCACCTGGTCGTTCGCCGAAAGTCGAGTCCGTCGAAGCCCAGTCTGGGACGCGTCCGCCGTTTCTTTGTTTTGTGTTAGTTCCTGATCCGAGGATTGCAGAAGTCAACCATCATCTCTTCAGATTCTTATGGTTCCTGGTCCTGTCAGATTTCCTTCCAAGTCCAGCTGGCCCTTGGAGTGCTGCAGCATCAGTCGGATCGTGGCAGTCCTCCATCGGATTCATCGCCATGCAGATCTTGGTCTTTCTTCATCCTTGGCAACCCCAGAAGTGGGTTTTGGCCGAGGAACCTCTTGCTTTAGTGTGTTATTTCAGGAACCAGTTGCTTTGGTTCTACATTCCGGTAGCCTCGGAGAGAGTGGGCTTTTGCCGAAGATATACGGTCTGTTTACAAACTCTCACCACCCCAGTGGCCTTATCTAGGTCCTTGCTGGGAAATGAGATTAGGGTTCTACAGTTCTGTTTTATTCCTTGTAGCTACCAATGAAGAACAACGGTGTACCTGAAGACGCGGATCTCTGGACTCTTGTAAAATCTGGACTCTTTGTAGATGTGTGATGCTGATCACCCACTGTAGTGCTGAGCAGCCCATGTAACTGAATTCTGGTTTAGAGTATAGAAATACAGTATAAACTAGTATTAGAGTATAGAAGTAGAGTACAAACTAGTATTAGAATAAGAGTGGCAGTAAGCCTAAAGTTTATGCTTGTAGTGGTAACCATAAAAGTGGTAGATTGAAAGTATTTCAGCATATCCCTGTTCCATTGCCCTACTGTTAATCGGGCAATCCCCCTTCCTCCTTTTTGTGACTGTGTCTGTCTACCCCTTGGTACCAAATAAACGCCCTGCGGGCATCGAAATACTAAGCTGACTCCTGCCTCTCCTTGTCTGGATAGCAGTTATCCTATCCGAATTTTCATTCGGACCTTGGTGCCTCGCTCATCTCTTTTCACCACCTTAGAGTACAGCGCACTCTCACCTTCAACAGAGCATCACACTCGCCTTCCAGTTCTTTCCCGCCACAGGCCCGGAAGGCCCGACGAGGGAGAAGCGGATATTTCCCTTGATGAAAAAGGAGCTGAAAAAGCCTAGGGGGATGGAGGGCGGGAAGGTATTACCTACCTACTGCAAGAGCCTCTCTCGAAGATCTACTGTTACGGTAAGTTCTTACGTAACTGTACTATCTTACTTCAAGAGGGCTCTTGCAGTAGGTAATTACATATAGGACAGAATCCCAAGCAGTCTGGAACAAATGAAAGGCACCGGGACGAGGAAAAACTCCAAGGAGTAATCAATAAAGTCTTGCAACCTCAAGAAAGAAGGCCTTGCAAGACAGCTAACCCGAAGCCTGCTCTACGGCGAGAGGCAATGTCCAAACTGTAATGTTTAGTAAAGGTATGGACGAAGTCCAAGTAGCGCAGCACAGATGTCTGCCACAGACACGTTTTGAAACAAGTCACAGAGGCTGCTACTCCACCAGTGGAGTAATCTCTGACTTGACCCGCAGGGTCTTGTTGTACTTGTCATAACAGAAAGTAATGCAATGGGCCAACCATTTTGATAGGCATTGCTTAGAGACAGGATTGCCTTCTCTTGTGAGCAAAAAGACATCAACAACTGATCAGTCTTTTCTGAGATCCTTCGTCCTATCGGTGTAGTATCTCAGGATCCTGTGAACATCCATGGTATGGAGCAGGTATTCTCCTTGATTGGAGTACTGCATGAAGAAGGCAGGTAATTCAATAGACTGATTCAAGGTAGATTCCGCTACTACCTTCAGGAGAAACTTAGGATTCATGCGAAGAGCTACTCGTTCTTTGTGAAAAATCAGATAAGGGATTTTGCACATCAGGGCCTGGAGCTCGGAAATTCTGCAAGCAGAAGTAATGGCCACCAAGAAGAGCGTCTTCCATTATAAAAACTTCAAGTCTGCAGAAGCCGCAGGCTCAAAGGAGGAAGTAAGTTTCTGAGGACAAAGTTTAAGTCCCAAGGGGAGCTGGAGTCCAGATAGGGGCCTGAGATGAAGGACCCTCTGAGTAAAGTTTTGGATACCTCCAGCTGGGCAAATGTCTTATCAGTGAAAGGGGCATGGTAGGCTGAAATAGCCGCCATGTGGACTTTCAAAGAGGAGTGACTGAGACCCAGGTCGAAAAGATGACACATGTACTCAAGTAGAAAGGTCACAGGACAGGAAAAGGGCTCCACGTTCCTGGACGCAGCCCAAATGGAAAATCTTTTCCATTTCATGGTGTAGGTGGGCCTAGTGGAGGGTTTTCTAGCCTCCACGAGAATCTCGGCCACCTTAGAGGAAACGCCAAAACAAGATTGAGCTAGGTTTGCAGGAGCCATGCATGAAGTTGAAGGGACTTGAGTCCCGGATGGACCAGGGTCCCCTGATCCTGGGTCAGCAATCCTGGAGATAAAGGAAGAGGAAGAGGAGGAACCGCTGAGTATTGTTGTAGAAGAGAGAACCAAATTTGCCTGGGCCAGAAAGGAGCAATCCGAATCATTCTCGCTCCTTCCAAAGCAAGCTTCTGCAGCACACGAGGGACCAGAGGAATTGGAGGAAAAGCATAGACGAATCTGTCCTTCCAGCTTAGAGATAGAGCGTCGCTCCAGAAAGCGCCTCGCTCTGGAGTGAGCGAGCAAAACATTGGAAGCTTTGCGTTTTGGGAGGAGGCGAACAGGTCTATCTGAGGAGTCCCCCAAATCTGGAAGATGCTTTCTAGAACTTTTTCGTCCAATTCCCACTCGTGTGGAAGAGCCGACAAGCGACTTAGTCTGTCTGCCAGGACATTGTCGACTCCCGGAACATGGATCGCCGTGAGGTGAAGGTTGTGAAGCATTGCCCATTCCCAAACCCTCATTGCTTCCTGGCACAGCGGGCAGGACCGAGTCCCTCCCTGCTTATTGATGTACCACACCACGCACATGTAGTCCATTTGGACAGCTAGGTGACCGGGAAGGATGTATTGGTGAAGGGCCTGGAGAGCATAAAGCACTGCTCAAAGCTCGAGCACGTTGATGTGAACTAACTCCAACTTTGACCATAGGCCCTGGGTTCGGTGAGGACCCAGATGGGCTCCCCAAGCTTCGCCTGATGCGTCCGTGGTCAGAGTCTGATCGGGGGGGGGGAGGATGAAAAAAGGGGACCCCCCGGAATAGGTTCTCTCGAACCATCCACCATTGCAAGTCTCTTACCATCGGCAGGAGATCAGAACTAGATGATCTAGGTCGCTCACCCGCTGATCCCACTGAGATCGTGGGGAGTCCACTGAGAGTTCTCATGTGGAGGCGCGCATGAACCGCCGGGATGGCCTGCCATAAGCCCCAGTAGACGGAGCACCGACTCTCGCGAACCCTCCTGTGTTCTGGGAGGGGAAATCTGGGACTGAGGGAGACCCCCTGTCCGGAGGAAGGAAGGTCTTGCACATTGTCGTGTCGAGGATTGCCCCAATGAACTGGAGCCTCTGTGAAGGATCCAGTGAGACTTGGAATGGTTGATGGTGATACCCAGGCCAGTGAAACCTGCTGGGTGAGGGAGAGAAAATGCAGGAGTTCCTCCTGGGCGGGGCCGCCAGGAGCCAGTCGTCCAGGTGAGGAAAACCTGAACTCCCAAAATGCGCCCAGGTGGGCCGCTACCACCGCCAGGCATTTGGTAAAACTTCGGGTGCAGAGGAAAGACCAAAGGAGCGCTCGAATTGGTAGTGGTCCCCTGGAACGCAAACCTGAGGTACTTCTCGATGGCGGGCGTATCGGGGATGTGCAGGTCGATCCTGCATATCCAATGCACAAAGCCATTGGCCCGGCCGAAGCAGGGGCAAGAGGGTTTGAAGGGAGAGCATCCTGAACCTCTTGTATTCCACATATAGGTTCAGGGAGCTGAGATCAGAATGGGTCCGAGATCTCCTGTCTTCTTTGGTACGAGGAAGAAATGGGAATAGTAACCCTCCCGTGGAGGTGAGGGGACGGGCTCTATAGCCTGTTTCGCAAGGAGAGCAGAGATTTCTTCCCTGACCAAAGGAAGATGGTCCCTTGAGTAAGAGGAGTTCAGAGGGGGGTGACGTGGAGATTTCTGTAGAAACTCTATGGAGTGCCCCTCTGCTATGATCTGAAGCACCCATGAATCTGATGTTATCCCTCCCAACCCGGAAGGTGGAGGGAGAACCTCCCTCCGGTTCTCCGGAACGTCCGGAGGCGGGGAGAGGGAAGGAGTAAGTGGTGTGTGAGGCAGCGCCGCAGCTGGGGCACCCGGCTGCTTTTTTTTGGGCAGCGGAGGCCTGGCAGCTGTGGGGGCCCGGACGCTTAGTGGCCCGCCCTCCTCGAGGTTTTGCTTGAGGCCGCCGCGGCCGGGCGAAGGGACGGGCGCTGTGGGGATGGGGACGGCACATTGAATCAACAGATTAGTGCGCTGCCCTTCTCCTGTAAGTCAGTGATGATGTCCTTGACATCACCACCGAAAAGCACAGAACCCCTGAAAGGTGCTTCTTGAATTGCTGACTGCACTTCCGGGACCAGACCTGACACACGGAGCCATGCATGACGCCGAAGACTTACGGCGAACGCAGAGCTCCGTCCTGCGGTGTCCACTGCATCGTAGGTCGTCCTCAGAATATGACGACTGGCCGAACGAGCAGAACGGACCAGGTCGGCTAACTCCTGCTTGACTTGAGAGTCAGGCAAGGAGTCAATCTTGGATTCCGCCTGGGTAAGGACAGCCTTCTGGTAATCCCCCATATGTGCTACATAATTTAGGGCCCTGATTCCCAGTGTGGAAGAAGCATAGATCTTCCTTCCATACTGATCCAGAAGGCGAGATTCCTTATCCGGGGGAGATGAGCTCAAATGTTTCGGGTGTGCTGACCGGCCGTGAGCGGCGCTAATCACAACCGAGTCTGCACGGGGGTGAGAGTCTAAAAAGTCTACACCCTCCGGAGCCTGGTATAGCCTGTTAGACTTCCGAGGAAGTGGGGCTAAAGCTGACGGTTGTTTCCAAATAGTGGAAACAAGGTGGGCATGAGGCTCGATCCAGGGTGGCACTAGAGTAGGAGCCGTAAGGGGCAAGTCCAGATGTTCGGCGAGTTTAACCCGTTGAGGATCTGGCTCTAAGGAACGCCACTGATGGACTTCCTGGATCTTCCTGAGCAACTCCGTGAAGGAAGGATCCTCCGGAGGAGACTTCGGAGGAGTCCTCGGCCGGGGTTTGGACGGAAAGCTCGGCTCGTCGTCTTTCTCGGAACACCCATCGGAGGCCTCCGAGGAGTCCGAGAGAGAAGAAGAAGAAGAGGAATTTGAAGCAGAGTAAGACTCCCTAGCTCGTCTAGGGGGAGGAACGGGTTCCTTAGGGGGGATCCCTGGACTCGTGTCCTGCCCCTCTCTGGATCCCGAGGGCAAAGCCCGGGAATCCGGAGGCGGAGAGGGAGTATGCCGTCTGGAGCGTACGGGAGCTGGTGGTGGCACCATCGCCATAAGACGGCTCTCGACTTCCTTGGTGAGCTAAGCCTTGGCCTCAGCCCACCAGGAGGCCAGAGTCTCCTGGAGATCCACCCGCGGCCTAGGGGGCGGTGGAGGAGGAGGAGGGGGATAGTTGTACAGATGAAATGAGGGGAGTATCCGTAACCCGGTTGCGGGAATACAGAGCCGGGTACTGCGGCGTCGGGTACTGCGGCATCGGTGGAGTCGGCGCCGGGTACTGCGGCGCAGGATTCTGTGGACCTGGGAAAACCAGCGTCGGATAGGATGGCGGATCCCCAGGCACTGGAGGAGCTGCCGGAGCAGACGGCCCAGCCGGGTACTCCACGGGCGGATCAACCGTGATAGGCTCGTGGGGTGGAGGGCCCGATGGAAGAGGAATATCCCCCGCCGGCGTCGGGACAGGCGTCGGAGCCGGCGTCGGGGGAGCCGGGGTTGGCGTCGGAGCCAGCGTCAGGGGAGCTGACGTCAGATCCAGCTCTGTAGGAAGAGGATCGGACGGTAGCCCAGGATCCCAAGCCTCGTCCGGGGACGGAGGAGAAAATTCCCCGGGGTCAGGCAGGGGGGACTTGGGCTCCCCTGATGGCAGCGAAGGCTGCGGGGAACCTGGTATGACAGACGAAGCAGGGTCTGCTGTAGGCTCCGAGGCCCGGCGCACATCGGAGGAGCCGGCGTCTGACTTCGGGGGTCCCTCGTTGGAGACGGGCCGAGGATGAGAAGAGGCCTGGTCCGATGGGGACACTGCCATGTGCCGCCCCGAAGGGTGGGGCGTCTTAGCGGCCTTCTCCCGGCAGACGTCGGAGGAGCCGACGTCCGGCTTATGAGAGGCACCAACCAGTAGGGGGGCCGCCAGGCGATCCCCGAGGACAAAGAGCCACCACGACTCCGCCGGAGTCGCATGGAGGAGGAGCTTCCCGTGCCTTTCTTGTCCCGCTCTTGTGCCCCTTCAGGGGAGGTAGACGCCGTCAAGTTTCTTCAACTCCTTCTCCATCGCGACATCTTCTTCTTGAGGAGATGGGCTTCAAGAGACTGCTGGCGTCGTCTGTGGGTGGCCGCGTTGAAATGAAGGCAGTGTGGACACTTCTTGACTGCGTGGTCGGGGCCTAAACAGAAAAGGCAGAGGGAGTGACCGTCTTTGTGAGGCAGTTGGGCGCCGCACGAGTCGCACTTATTTTTTGAAGGGGACGACATATACCGACGTTCACCTGACGATAGAAAATATAAAATACAAAATACTGAAACTTTTTGGAAAAACCGACGAAGTAACAGGACTGAGCGATAGAACTTCACCGCGAGGTGCTGCACCGAGCTGACGGTGGAAAGAATCTGGAAGGTGGGCGTCCGGAACGCCTTTATACTGAAGTCGGATGACTGCCACCTGATCGGGGGCTGGTCCCTCGCCAGGACTGCTAGCTAGAAATTTTTCTGGGGTTCTGCTGCCGTCATGCCAGTCCTATATGTAATTACCTACTGCAAGAGCCTTCAAGTAAGATGGTTTGTTACTTGCTTCCAGAAGTTTTCTTTCTGAGGTGGTAGCTGGTCTGAAAACCCTGGATCTTAACTTTGGGAATTATTTGAAGTTGAAGACCAGGCCCTGACTCACTAGCTCCAGGACCCATTTGGCTGTGGTGATGTTTTCCCAAGCCTGGAGGTAGTGAGTCAGCCTGCCCACTACTGGAAGTGGAGGCGACCCTAGCAACTACATCAGGGTTCTGCTTCTGCTGGGGTTGAGCCTGACTAGCTTGACCCCACGCCTGGAACCCCTTCTGCCTCTGCCCTTAAGTATCCAGTTTGCTGTTGCTGCTGCTGGTACTGGGAATGGCTTGAACCTGAATGAAGGGTCTGCCATAAGTCGCTCTCCCTATCACCCCACCCTGTAGGAGGTTGAGGACTTCTCTTAGCTTAATTACTTTTGTAGGTGGATTTGTACTCATTCGCCTTCTTCTTGTATGCCTCTGTTTTGTCCCCAAATAGCGAATTATTCTTGCAGAGGAAATTTATGGCCTTAGTCTGAGTGTCCTGAGATACGTTTGTGGTCCTGAGCCATGCAAACCTCCTCAGTGCTACAGTAAGTGCCATCCACCGAGCGCCTGTATCATTGGCATCTGCCACGTGGAACTGGTACTTGGTAGCCTCCAGTCCACACTTTGTCATCTCAGCCAGGTCAGCTGCTAGTCCTGCTGGTGCCTTGTCCACCACGGACATGACTAACTGCTAAAAGATTTTCTGGTACTGGGTTGCATAAGCCATAAAGTTGGCTTGTCTTATGCCCAGGGATGCTGCTAGATATCCCTTTTTCCCCATGCTATCAGTCTTCTAGAATCCTTCTCTGGGGTGTGATGCCAGGGGCACCTTGGCTCTGTCACAAGCTACAAGCTGCAGCCTGTAAAACCCCTTCATGGTCAGGGTGTGAAAAAATGAATTCAGCCCCTGCCCTGTCTAGGTGATATTTTCATCAGCATTCTTGTCAACTGGTGGGACAGAGTCCAGAGCCTCAAGCACGTTTAGCACTTGCTTCTTCAATGACTTATTGATTGGTAACAGCAGCCTTTTGTTGGTGCCAGGCCCATCATTTTAAAAACTCTGCCCTCTTCATCTCTTCCATCTCATTGGTAGCAAGATCTAAAGCATCCACCACCTGCCTGATAAATGTAAATGTGAGGAGTAATCCTCAGTCAGCCTTGGAGGGAACTGAACTCTGGATCTGGGGAGATCTCTGGTTCAAGAGGCTCCCCTTCATCCTCTTCATCATATTGTTCATAGTTCGAGTTGGGACGAAAGAATTGAACCATGAACAGATGACGGTACCATCTGTGGAACTGTATTTGGAACCGGAACTGGTGTTAAACCTTGAGAGGTTGCAGCGTGAAGTGCAGAACTTGCAGGGTATGTACTACCACTTCAGCAGTTGGCATTGCATGGTTTGACACTGGAGACTCCTTTGCTTTGTCAGCAGGAGGTTCAGTGTGTTTTGTTTTACGTTCTTTTAGCTGGGGCGGTTCAGCAGCTGTTTCACTGGTTCTTTTGGTTTTGGATGGTTCTCCTTTATTTGTGGTTTGTTCTGCATCTGCAGTTTTTTTTTTTTTTTTTAACTGAGTGGGAGTACAGTCCGACCTCGATTATCCGGACCTTTAGGGGACATCGAAATAGTCCGAGATAACTGAACTTCTGGATAATCGGAAAGAGGAAAAGAAGACACTGCCGTCAATAACAAGTGTGCCTATTTTTATTTGTTTACTGGCTAAAATAAACATACATGTAATTAAGAAATTACTATTATGCGCTCTACTCAGTTTAAAAAAAACTGGTTTATTTTCATCTGCCGAGCCCACTGTACTTTTTGGCAGATGCTAGTGTGAGCAGACGGTTCAGGGTGAGTAGATGAATCGGGTCTGCATCCACCTGTCTTTCAAGCCATCTTATGGCATTTTTAAAGGTTTTCCACTGCCTGAGAGTTACTCACAACCTCCTCATCGCAAGCTTCGTCTTCTGACTCTGTATCCACGCTCTTCGGTTCAGTGACAAGTGTGATTATGTCACAGTCCGTAAGCTCTGGGGCAGTCATCAGTTCTTGATCTTGAGCATTTAACTCAGCAATGTCAGCCTCGAGTGCTCAATCGTAAGCTGGTTCTGCTCCCTGACTATCCCCCTCTTCGTCGGCATCTACATCTGTGGGTTCTACACCGATTTTTAGAGTTGATGCGAAAGACTTGGAAATGCTCTCTGGTGTCGTGTTAGCCCAGGAGTAACCGATCATATGTGCCACATCTTTTAGTGTTAGTTTTTTTTCAGGCAGTCCACAATAGACACATCGGGCTCAGTCTCAGTTAGGATACGGCGCAGCAAGTGCTTTCTGTATCTCTTTTTTAGTCCTTCAAGAATGCCGTGATCGAATGGCTGAAGGAGAGAGGTTATGTTTGGAGGCAGGAATTCACATTTTATTTTGCCATTCCTTGATTTCAAACCCGTAGGATGTGCTGAGCAGTTGTCTAACAGGAGTAAGGCTTTAGGCTGCTGTTTAATCATTTGCATGTGTTTGTGGACCTCAGTTACAAAACATTGGTGGGATCAGTCTGTGAAGAGGTCATTGCTCATCCATGAACTTCTGGCTCTCATAAACAACGGGCAATGCTGTCATGTTTACATTTTAAAACATCGTGGATTAGCGAACTTCCGATCACGAATGGCTTTAACTTGTGTGATCCAGTAGCATTTGAGTAGCCAAGAAGTGTTATGCGGTCTTTAATTTTTTGTAGCCAGCTGCTGTTTGCTCTTTGAACTGGCCAGTGTTCGATTAGAAGCAGCTTCCAGTACAGTCCTGTTTTCTGCGTCTATAGATTTGTTCTTCTGTGTATCCCTCTCATTGACTAGCTTATGCAGTTTTTCAGTGTATGGCTGCACCTTGTTTACATCAGCTGACATCGTTCCCCCTGGATCTCCAGCTGTCTGATGGAGTGTCTTTTTTGTGAGCTGTTCTGACTGCTAGCGTGGTTGCTTATTTCACTATTAAAATGCAGTGCTTTTTCCTGGAGCATTGGGCCAGACAGTGGAGTGCCCATACTTTGTTGCTGTGCAAACCAGAGGTAGGTGGCTTTCTCTAGTGTCTCATCAGCTGCAGGTTTCAGAGTTTTGCGTCGCTTCAGCTCCCGGTCATCTTCCACGTTGGTGGCATGCGACAGCAGCTGATCCCATTGTTTTTTTTAGATCAGAAACTTGCTGCTTGCTTATGTCAAATGAAGACGCGATGGAAAATTTTTTTTCACCTTTTCCCAAACGGTCAAGAATTGTAATCTTGTCACTGACTGCCAAGATCCGTCTTTTTCTTTTTGTGGCAGCACCATGGGATTCCATCATATTGTAGGTTGCTAAGCTGAAACACAGATTTCATGCAGATCGAAGCTCGCAGTTTGAGAGAGGGGACTACAAAGGGTACTGTATCAGTATTAGCATCAGCATAGAGAAAGAAATAATGGTCTTCATTAGCACCTGCATAAGTGATTAAGTGATTTATTGATTATGGGGAACATTCAAATAAGGATAAGCATTAGCACCTGCTTAAGTGATTGCTTACTGCAGTATCGGTTAGTTAGAATAGGTGATTACAGTTCTCTCACAGACTGCAGTTCAAAAAAAAAAAAAAAAAAACTTAACCGCAAAGCTGTTTGCTTTAACAATCTGGGACCAGATCGCGAGTCTGTTCGGGCAGTCCGGATAATCGAGGTTGGACTGTATTGGGTTGTTCAGACCCCTCTGGAACAGACAGAGATGCAATCTTTTCTTGAACCTTTTGACTCTTTTTTCTTTCGTTTTTCAGGAAATGTCCGGCAAATATCACAATCCACAGAGAAGTGCGATTCCCCTAGCAGAATAAGCATAAATCGTACTTATCTGCTTTAGCAAATACTTCACCACACTCTAAACAATTCTTGAAGCCAGTGGGTCCTGTTTTCTTTTAGGTCTCTCTGAAATAGTTAAGAAAACACCCAATGCTGTTATAATTCAGTTCCCACTGCAAGTACAATAACTTTAACCCAGAGCTGGCTCTAAACAACCGCCAACAGATAAACGGTCGCTTTCAGAAGGGAAATAAACCATAATAATTTGTAAATACACACTACAATAAATGGAACTGAATAGAGAGATTTCTTCAGTAAGTAAGACAAATAAGAGTATAAACCCTGGTTTCCCGTCGGTTACTGAGAACTGAGGAGGAACCACAAACTAAGGTAAAAATAACTAAACTAGCTAAACTTAAATAAAGTCATAAAGACAGCAGATAAAAAAATAAAACTTTCTACTTAAGTTTTCAGGGAAATCAATGACTACAGTATCTTTTGAGGAGAGCTTTTTCTGGGACGTCTTACTGAGCAGGTGGAGAATGAAATCTGAGCATTACAGAACACAGCAGCTGGCAAGGGCAGCAGTTTGAATGGTGGCATGAGCCAATGAGTGTTACATCATTTGCATAAGTTTCATTCTCCCGGCAGTTCAACACTGTAGTCTGACAGCAAGAGTTAAGCATATTGAAGAATTCCTGGGTTAGAACCACACAAGTTCTTATATAAAAAAAACAAAAACAGAGCATCTGGAATTCCTAAGAAAAAGTCAGAAGTTGGAGATGAGGAAAACAAAGAAACCAGATCTGCTGATTAGCCTTTTATCATTTGAAAATTATCATATAAACACTTTTATTACTTACCCAAGAAGTGGCTTTCCAATTAATGTGAAGTCATCTCCGCCAACAAGTAACACCTAAAAGAAAACGTACAGCATAGTGCGTTTGTTACTGGATAGCATCCGAACAATCTGCAGAGAGCAAAGTGACTGTGTTGCAGAAAATAGATACGGAGTGCTGGATCTGCAGTCAACAAGCAGTTACTACACTAAAAGCCTAAGTTAGCATGGCACAAAGTGCTATGTACCTCACATCAAATTCAGGAATTATGCACCCGTGAATGAGAGGTGAAGACATGAATATATTGCACACTGCCATATTCAGTGCTCTGTGAAACAATCTGAAGCTTTCCAAAGGCACGTTTTAACAGAGTCAAAATTGCAGCAGTCAATTGTACACACACACATAAATAGATGTTTAGGGCCAGTAA
The DNA here is from genome assembly GCA_016271365.2 of Neoceratodus forsteri. Taxonomy (NCBI): domain Eukaryota; kingdom Metazoa; phylum Chordata; order Ceratodontiformes; family Ceratodontidae; genus Neoceratodus; species Neoceratodus forsteri. The sequence goes on along the minus strand of CM028133.1, from coordinate 645,323,374 downwards.
GCAAAGCAGAGACATCACTCTTAAGTTGCAAAAGGGATACTTGTGCTTTACTGCATAAGCAATAAGACAAGAAAGGGTGGGATTTATGATAAAATTATCCCATATCCAGGGATTTGCTTAGGTTGGATGCCACAGCTGAAAGGTCTTACAGACCCAGGAAGTGTGATAATCTCAGCCTTTAGCCAACCCTGGAGTGTCTTCCTGCACTTATGAATTAGATTTTGTGTCAAACTGTTAAAATCACCAGTAGAAATATTTTTAAAGCTGCTTATAAATGTGTTTTTAGAGACTAGTTCTGCTGGAAGACTATTGTTAGAGGTTGCTACAGGAACACTGCCCATTTTCTGGATTGTTGTGTGCTTTCTTTAGTGTACCATTGTTCATTTTAATTTGTTTTCTTTTAGTTCCTTCACAATTTTACTTTTCTTTACATAGACATTGCAGACAGATCAGCCAGGAAAAACAAGCTATGACTGCATGTGTTTTTCTGAGTTTTTCAATGCGCTCTGCGTTTGTGCGTGGGGGCAGAGGGAGTGGGGGGCAGGAGGAGGTGTGGAATACTGAATGCAAAGGGATCTGTTTAGTCCCGAGGCAGACTGGCACTGGTACTTTTGTCAGGTGGATATATGCTGAGATTAGGATATGGGTGAAAACCTGCCTCAGCTAATCAGCATCCAGGATTTACTCCTACCCATTTTACTATGTGCTAATAATGTACATAGCTCCAGGTCAAGGTCCATCTGAAGAATAGATTCACATGTTATGATGTGTATTGCAGATGGACAGAACAACAATACCTGCTCACCTTTGATACGGAGGCCAAAGGTGTCTCTGAACCACAAGGAGTCTTGTACATGCGGCTCATGTTAGCTCTTTCACTGCAGAGCACCCAACTGCCATTCAGCGAAAGGAGCTATGCCTCAATAAATGATATCTAAAGAGATCTTCCAGTTTTCAGAAAAACAGTGACAGTTGCCATCAGTAGGATTCAAATCTCATAACTTTAAAAAACTGAACTTTAGGACATTCCAGCCTTTATTACTAAAGATATTTGAAGGAAATCAGGTTCTCTGCCCCTTAGATTTCATCTATTTTTACCAAGTTTCCTGCCTTGGAATCATAATCCTCTGTTGTGACATCATAACCTGTTGCCATGGAAATTATTCTGACTTCAGAAGCAGAGGACTGTGACTTCAAAGCAGGAAAACCAGCCAGACCAGTTATAGTCTACAGAGTTAACATGTTTCCTGCAAAATGTCTTCAGTAATAAAAAATAAATAAATAAAGATCCATAATTTTAAATGTGTGGGGTATTTTGTGTAACTGAGTTCTACACGGGCCAACTGTGAATTTGGTACTTAAAATCAGAAAATTGCTTTAAATGGGATGGCAAACAGATGGTAAGGTGCTGCTAGTGCCTTGCAAGGTGAAAGGTGTCTTTGCATGGTAACATTTAAATATAGTAACTTGGAAACAGCAGTAACACACGAATCCACTCTAACCAATACTTTGCTCCTTGACTTTTGCGATTTCTCCCATTGAAAACCCTTATCAGGCCAGCAAAGAGTTGGTTTTGTGCTTTCACAGCAGTTAGAGCTTTTACAACACTGCGCACATGCACGCACACACACACACACACACACACACACACACACACACACACACGTATATTAAAACATACACTGCCTGGGCAAACTTTGCACGACGCTCAGAATTACCACCTTAGCACACATGCTGCTTTGCATGCAGGAAAAGGCTGTGGATGGTGCAATGCTACAGTTTTGAAATGTAGAGCAGTGTCTGAAAATGTATGTAACTAATGATCAAACAAACATGATTGTTATTTATAATGTATGAAGTATGCTTTTGGTTGTTGCTGTTGTCCATCTTGCCCAAGAAGTTGCTGAACACAGGACTTTGTCTCTACTTTTCCTGTTAAACAACCATTAGTAAATGAAAAATAACTAAAATCCCCAAACGCTTTAAAAACACATTTAGCTAAAGTACTAAAATGCTGCAAGTAATGTGGTCAATCACTGTGTTATCAGCTACAATATGGGCTTGATTCACCATGCCTGTACAAAGATACTCTTGTTTGTTGAATGGGGGCAGCATTCACTCTCCTCCCACCCACCCACCCCAATGGAAATCCTGTGTGTACCCATCACTCAATCCCAATGATATGTGAGCAATGCAGCGGGCCAGATTGGGCCTTGACTGCCACCCCACCTTTAATGAATCCACTCACACAGCGGAGAGTGGCCAGGAATGACTTTACACCAGACAGTTGCTGCTCTAGGGCCACTGGAACCCCTTACATTCTCCAAACCTAAAGCTAAGTCAGCACATACAGTGAAATACTAGCCAGTGTCCAACCCTTCTCTTGCCAAGGGAGTCGTGGACATGTGCTGGCATGAAAACTTTGTGTTTTTATTTAACATTTCTCCTTTCCTATAGAAGACATGACAGTCCCCTTCAAGGCAGCTGTATCCCATAATCGCCAGTAGAAGCAGAGCAGGGATCCACTAGGTGGCTAGACTGGTCTGAATGGAAGCCTGTTGCAAAACTTAGCTCCTCCACCCTGGCCATGCTCACCCACACGAGCAGCGCTAGCCTCAAATGTATGAGGCACTAGGAACAGTCTGCGGCATTGCAGAGCTCCATGAATCACACCCACGCAGGCCCCCTTTGTGAATCAAGTCCTAACTATACTAGCAATTTTTCATACTGGAACTTGCTTATTAAGCATCCTGCCAAACATAAAATCTAAATCCAAGGATAAAACAAAATATTCTCAGGTTAATCTTAAATGGTTGTGTATTGGTTATTGCATATAGTACTTTCCCTTTGCCTTTTGCTTCGACTAACCATTTTAATCTCTAGCATTTTATGTTAGAGTGTACTGCCCTATGTTTAAGTTAAACTTCTCTGTGCCCACAGCAATGGAAAACCAACATAAAACAAATGACAGTAAATGAATCTTTTACCTTTTCCAGTCTAATTCTGTCTCCACACTCTGCTTCAATGTAGTGCTCAATCAATATCAAGTCCTCGTTTGTTACTTTCCACTGCCGACTTGCAAAATGTACTACTGCAAAAAGTCTGCCATACTGTCCATTTGTGATCAGGTTATTGACTTTCTGCACAACTTCTGTACAGGGAAAAAAAAACATGTGACTGCCATAAGCAATAAACCTGTATTAACGTGATAGGTAACATACATCTATTTAGAAAATAACAATCTTCCTAAATACAGAGAACACTACCAGAACAAACAGTAGCATTAAAAATCTCAGTGCACTAAACCTTACACATCCAGCTTGGCATCACTCAAATACCAAGGTTATAGTGGGAAAACTGAAAGTGAGACACATTTGTTCCTGACACTGTACAAATCATAATCCTTTCCAAATCGTAGCAATAAAAAATAATATAGTATGTGGATAACTAGTGTTATGCATGGAATTCTACCTACAAAATGTTGGATGTAGAGGTGTTGTCACACCACTATTCTGATGTCACTGCAACGGCAGAACAACAGCTGAAGTACCAGGCATGCTTTTCCCCATCAAGATGCAACTAAATTCTGCCATTTAGCTGCTCTTCCATGACTCACCCATCCACAACCAAAAATGACTCAGTAAAGCATTTAATGCAGTTCTTTTTACTTGTTTCAAAGTCCAGTACTAAGTGGCAACTCCTCATCCTTTGCACGATACACAACCGAGCACTGCCGAAGCACAGACAGGAAATGTTTAGTTGGTAGAAACCATGAAAAGATGAGGAGTCATTGCTCGGTGCTAGACTCAGAAATTAAAAATATTCAAATATTTCACAAGGCTATTAGTGGAATCAAGTAGGTGGGTTATGGAACAGCTGGGAGTGGGGTGGATTTTTTTGACAAATTTAAAATAAAGCAACAGAACAAGTTACATTTGAAGGTGCCAATGATCTATGTTTATGAAATTGCCTATTCCACTAGACAAAATCTTAAAATTCATTTTCAACCCCAAAGGAGGAAAAAATCAGCATGTTTGGTCAAACTTTTGCTCAAAATGGGGCAAGGATTGTCTGCATGATAAAGTTAAATGAAAATTCTTCTTTTCACTGGTGTCTTCCACTGAAACCAAAAAAAAACACATTGGTCTACATTTGGTTCAGTTATATTTGCAGTTGACAGTGATTTGTACAGCAAAGGAGTTACTGCACTGTTAAGTTCTAGGGTGACTTTCTTGTTAAGCTCTATAAAGTAAATCTCTGTAAAAATAACACAGCATAACCAATTAAAACGAGACTTCGCTTTCATGGTTTATGGAGTCCTCAGAATCTGTTGATGGAATCAGTTTTGTTGTACATGGATGCTGTCTTTTCTATTTATTATAAATCGCCAGATCCAGAAGCAAATGGTTTGATACCTTTTATTGGATCAACAAAGATGTAACAAAAAGAACAAAGTGCCTAAGCTTTCATATCAATCAGGTCCCTCCTCAGAGACGTATGCCAGTTGTTTAGAAAATCACATACTATTGACACCCAGATCATACATAAAAAAAAAAAAAAAAAGAAGATTTCTTATTGGTTTAAAATACCTATTTAAAAAAAAAATCACAGAATTATATGGGAGGAACCAGCTTCTACTAGTTTGCTACTGCTTGAGAAACTTTCCAAGGTCAAATGTCATCAGAAGAGAGAAGAGAAACACTCAAGCAGACAGTCCCACTAGCAGAAATTATGAATGAATTAGTGTGTTATGTGAAAACACTGTTAATTAAAAGCAAGACCTTTAGACGAATTACCCACATAAGTGCACGTTAAAATTTGATAGTATTGTATGATAAAAAACTTTACAACAGGAATTTTCTGTTTATGTAAATATGTGGATAGAAAGAAAATGGCCCTAGTATGAACAACTGATTCACACAATCAGAGTATTAAACATATCTGGAGACATTTACTAAACTATACTCTCAACCAGTTTAACTCCATAAACATTAAGGCCCTGTACACATTACAAAGTGAGCTGTGGTTCGTTTTTGAACTCACCACGGCAGCCTGCCCACATCTCACTTCAACCATGTTTTAACATGGTTATTCTAGAGCAGACTCCCATCCGCATCTGTGTCCAGTAACGGATTTAAAACTGGTTCCCTATGACTGCAGCATGGTTCCTAATGGCCCAAAGCCAGCAAGATGGCACAGTCATGGAGCATAATATAGATGCTCGTCCGCTTTACCAGGTAACACGATTTCTCAGTCTGAACCATTTTTAAAAACAGTTTTAAGAATAGGTTGCTTCAGGGTTTTAACACGGTAAAAAAACATGTTTTAATGCGGACGGGAGCCGTTTTTTTGCTAGTTAAAATTTTTAAACACCTTAAAATGTTTTAACTAGCCTAATGTATACAGGGCCTTAGACCTATAGTGCTGTGACAATATTTTTATAAGATAATATCAATTGTCAGTATTAGTGTCAAATAAAAAAAAAAATCTGTGAAGGACCCCTTAGAAGGGGGCGTGGCCTGGACGTCGAGAAAGATGGCCACATAAACCGTCAGCTCAATCCCCAGCCTCGTGAATTTATCCGTCTCCCCAGTCATTCAGGGACCCCCTACCCTCAAAGGTGTTTCGGAACCTCATTAGACTTACCTCTCAGTGCGTACTGGGTTTTTATTGCGCTTAGTAGTCCGGTTTAACATTCTGCGGTGCCAGAGTTCACGCAACCCACCTCTGCCCTGTTTAGGCCCAGTAGCATCGACTTAGAGTTGTGGCCGTCCATGTCCGGATATTCTGGCTCTGCTTACCTACTGGGGGGCACGGTGCAGAATCAGACTGGGATCAAGGAGCAAGCTCTTTCTTTTCTCCTTCTAGTCCACTTACTGATTGCTTACTTACTCTGCTGAACTCTTCTGCATAGTGACAGCTCACTCTGCAGGCATATATAACAGCAATGCCTCCAAAGGAAGCACCCGCCACGGATGTCCGTGCCTCCCTGCAGCACATTACAGCCATGCTGGAAACCCTCCTAACGAGGGTGGATTCCATCTCGTCAACCCTCTCTGGGACGGTGGCGGAGGTACATGCCCTCAATGACAAACTTAATGTTACGGAGCAACGGACGGATGATTTGGAAGCTAGGCAGGCTAAGATGCTACGTCGTCTTAAAGATCATGAGGAGCAGCTGGCCATTTTGTGGAAGCGGACCAAAGATCAAGAAAACAGGGGGCGACGCAATAATATAAGGATCCTCGTGATTCCAGAGGGATCTGAGGGCTCGAACACTGAAAGATTCCTCAATGAAGAGATCCCTAAAATACTTGAGGACAGATGGCACGGGCCCATGGAGGTGGAAAGAGCTCACCGTATCCCTGGCAGCCCTCGCTCACCTAGAACCTCCCCTAGGCCCATCATTGCTTACTTCCTGAGATATTCAACAAAGGAAAGGCTTGTGAGGGCAGCATGAGACATGGGCAACCTATACTGGCATGGGACTAAAATCTCCTTCAGAGATTTCTCTGCAGAGGTGGCAGCTAGGTGGAAAGCTTTCCTCCCCATCAAAAGGCTGTTGGCATCCCAGGGGTTTAAATATGGTTTTCGTAACCTGGCATACCTTTATGTAACTCGAAAGGGCCGGGATATAGCTGCAGAATCCCCCCCCGAGAAGTGGAAGAATGGGCTTCCAAGTACTGGCCCCATCTGACCCTCAGTACCACTACTCCCAAAAGATAGGAGGAACTCATCTCCCAACGAAGGCTCTGGGGGGGGGGGGCTATAATTCCTCCAATGTTTCTCACAGGCCCCATCCTCATCCTAGACTGGCTAGTACTGATAGTAATCATCAGGTTGGGCAACAAGGGCCGGTATACACCTCTCCTCCTTCACTGCTACAGCGGGGATGTGCTCAGATGACCCGTATTTGTCAACGATCGAAGAGCGACCAGGTCTCTTCCCTCCAAAGGCCCAGGGAAAGCGCCACCAGCTAAAATGACTAAAAAAGAGCACCCTGCCCTGGGTCATTCAAACGTCCAGGACATCCCAGATGATCTTCTCATGGAAAGGGCTGAAAGTGTATCCTGGGTGGATTTCCCTGAAGATTTGACAGATTACCCTGACTGCTCTAGCACTTCAGTGAAACCTGGACTGTTATCTTTTGCAGAAGCCTTATCTCGAGACATTTCCTGCAGTACAACAAAACCCGCTGACGCTGAGGAACAACCTCCTTATGACTGATCCTCATGAGTCTGTATTTTTCTCTTTGTTCTCTTGTACTCTCCCAGGGCATTACATAAGGATACCACATGGGGTTGGTTTCAAACCTGTCCGAGGGGCGTACCCCTCCTCTACCCGGGGATCAGGTGAACCTTAGGAACGCTTGTCCCTGATCTTGGGGGCTTGATCAACGACCTCCTATATACCGCCTGTATATTATTGCTCTGGAGGGCTTGTCCCCCACCCCAACCTCCAATCTTTGGGAAGTATGTGGAATTCATAATGTCGCCCTCTGTTTTAGTGGTGGCTGCATCTTGGATGGTAGCAATTAACTGCCGCTATACAAAAACTGAGGACATGGCCCTCAGCCTCAGATTACATACCAGTGGGTGATCAACCTACCTTGTGGGCTCTTTCCAGTTTTGGATTATTACTGGTTGAGGCAAGAACACCCTCCTTTTTTCCCTTTTTGCTCCCTCCCCTTCCCTGAATGCGACATCTTGGTACATAGAGCTGGGGATGGAGATGTATGTTGTTACTTGGGTTATCTCCATTTATCCCCACTTTGGTGAACAGTCAGTACGGCTGTGTGCTCCTCCTCAACCTTGGGGAGGGTTGTATCTCGTACCTACACTAACTCACCTTTAGCTTACTGCTTGTTTTAAATAATTTATTGCTGTAGAATCAGAAAGTACAGTTACGTAAGAACTTACCGTAACAGTAGATCTTCAAGAGAGGCTCTTGCAGTAGGTAATTACATATAGGACTGACGCCGGCAGGCCCCCACGGAAAAATTTCTAGCTAGCAGTCCCTGGCAGGGACTGCCAGGTGACCGGCGGCTGGAGACAAGCAGAGCAGTGGGTGGTCCTGGAAGCCCACTCTTCCAGTTCTTTTCCCCGCCACAGGCCGAAAGAGGCCGGACGAGAGAGGAGCTGATATTCTCATATGGAAAAGGAGCTGAAAGCCTAGGGGATGGAGGGGATGAGATATTACTGCAAGAGCCTCTCAAGATCTACTGTTACAGTAATGCCTACGTAACTGTACTATCTTACTTAGAGAGGGCTCTTGCAGTAGGTAATTACATAGGACTGAATCCCAAGCAGTCTGGAATAAATAAAGGCACTGGGAGGAGGAAAACTACTCCAAGAAGTAGGTCTAGCCGTGCAAGTCTCAAGACAGGAGGCCTTGCAAAACAGCCAGCCTGAAGCCTGCTCTACGGCGAGAGGCAATATCCAAACTATAATGTTTCGTAAAGGTATGGACGGAAGTCCAGGTAGCGGCAGCTCATATGTCTGCCACAGACACATTCTTGAAATAAGCTGCAGGAGGCAGCTACTCCTCTAGTGGAGTGCCTCTGACTTGACCAGGAAGGGTCTTGTGGTATTTGTCATAACAGAAAGTGATGCAATGAGCCAACCACTTAGACAGGCATTGCTTGGAAACCGAATTGCCTTCCCTTTTGGGAGCAAAAGAGACGAACAACTGATCAGTCTTTCTGAGATCCTTCGTCCTGTTGGTGCAGTATCTGAGAATCCGGTGAACATCCATAGTATGGAGTAAGTATTCCCCCTTGATTAGAGTACTGCATAAAAAAGGCAGGTAGCTCTATGGACTGATTTAAGGTAGACTCTGCTACTACTTTAGGTAGAAACTTAGGATTCGTGCGAAGAGCAACTCGCTCCTTGTGAAAAATCAAGTAGAGGATTTTACACATCAGGGCCTGGAGCTCGGAGATTCTTCGAGCCGAAGTAATGGCCACCAAGAACAGCGCCTTCCACGAAAGAAACTTCAAATCTGCAGAAGCTGCAGGTTCGAAAGGGGGAAGGGTAAGTTTCTCAAGAACAAAATTCAAGTCCCAAGGGGGGGCAGGAGTACGGATGGGGGCCCAGATGGAGAACCCCTCTGAGAAAGGTCTTGGAGACCTCCAGTTGAGCAAAAGCCTCATTTACGAAGGGAACATGATAGGCCGAGATGGCGCCATGTGTATCTTCAAAGAGGAATGGCTGAGACCCAGGTCAAACAGATGACGAGATACTCCAGCAGAAGCCCCGCTGAACAGGAGAAAGGTTCCACGTTCTTGAAGCTGCCCAAATAGTGAATCTTTCCACTTCATGGCATAGTGGATCTGGTGGAGGGTTTTCGCCTCCACTAAAATCTCCGCCATTTTGGAAGACACACCAAACGGGATTGGGCTAGGTCTGAAGAGCCATGCATGCAGTTGAAGGATTTGAGACCTGGATGGACCAGGGTCCCCTGATCCGGGGTCAACAAACCTCGAGACAGAGGAAGAGGAAGAGGAGGATCCTCTGAATATTGTTGTAGAAGAGAGAACCAGACTTGCCTGGGCCAGAAAGTAGCAATCGGAATCATTCTCGCTCCTTCTGAAGCTAGTTTCTGCAGGACTCGTGGGATAAGAGGAATTGGGGGAAAGGCATAGACGAATCTGTCCTTCCAATCTAGAGACAGAGCGTTGCTCCAGAAAGAGCGAGCAGAAGGTGGGAAGCTTTGTGTTTGGGGGATGCGAACAGGTTGACCTGTGGTGTTCCCCAAAGTTGGAAGATATTGTCTAGACCCCTTGGTCCAGTTCCCCACTCGTGAGTCAGAGCAGAAGAGCGACTTAGCTTGTCTGCCAGGGGTGTTGTCGACTCCTGGAGCGTGAATCGCCAGTGGGGTGAAGGTCGTGTTGTGTTGCCAATCCCAAACCCTCACTGCTTCCTGCATAGAGGTGGGACCTGAGTTCCTCCCTGCTTGTTGATGTACCACACTACGCACATGTCATCTGACTGGACGGCAAGGTGGCCGGGAAGGATGTATTGGTGAAGGGTTTGGAGAGCGTACAACACTGCCCGAAGCTCGAACACATTGATGTGGAGAGCTTGTTCTAGCCTGGACCAGGAGCCCTGGGTCCGATGAGGGCCTAGATGAGCTCCCCAACCTTCGCCTGAGGCGTCTGTGGTTAGAGTCTGGGAGGGGGGAGGATGAAAGAAAGGAACCCCCCAAAACAGGTTCTCTCGAACCATCCACCATTGTAAGTCTCGCATCATCGGCAAAGAGATCAGAACTGAGTGATCTAGGTCGTCCACTAGTTGATCCCACTGGGAGTGTAGAGTCCACTGAGAGATCCTCATGTGGAGTCGAGCGCGAGGGACTGTCAGGATAGCAGCCGCCATGAGCCCGAGAAGGGCCGACCTCGCCGAGACCATCCTGCAATCGGATAACAGACCTATCTGGGTCTGAAGGGAGGTCGCCCTGTCCGGAGGCAGGAAGGCCTTGCCCATGGTCGTAACGAGGATCGCCCCAATAAACTGTAGCCCTGGGAAGGGTCCAGATGAGACTTGGAATGGTTGATGGTAATACCCAGGCAGGCAAAAACCTGCTGGGTAAGGGAAAGGAATCGCAGGAGTTCCTCCTTGGACGAGGCCGCCAGGAGCCAGTCGTCCAGGTAAGGGAAAACCTGTACTCCCTTGGTACGCAGGTGGGCCGCCACTACTGCCAGGCATTTGGTAAATACTCGGGGGGGGGGGGCCCCGAGGATAGACCAATGGGAGCGCCTTGAACTGGTAGTGGTCCCCCTGGAACGCAAAACTAAGGTATTTGCGATGAGATGGGCGAATGGGAGTGTGCAGATAAGCATCCTGCATATCCAGGGCACAAAGCCATTGACCTGGCCGGAGGAGGGGCAGAAGGCTCTGCAAAGAGAGCATCCTGAACCTTTTGTACTCTACATAAAGATTCAGGGAACTGAGATCTAAAATCGGTCTGAGATCTCCCGTCTTCTTTGGGACCAGGAAGAAATGGGAATAATAACCCATCCCCTGAAGATGAAGGGGGACGGGCTCTATTGCTTGCTTTGCAGAAGCAGAGATTTCCTCCTGGACCAAAGGAAGGTGTTCCCGTGAATACGATGACTTCAGAGGTGGGTGGCGGGGTGGTTTCTGAAGAAACTCTATGGAGTGTCCTTCTGCTATGAGCTGGAGCACCCAAGAATCCGTGGTTATCCTCTCCCATCCCAGAAAGTGGAGGGAAAACCTCCCTCCTACCGGTTCCTCCAGGGAGTCCGGAGGTAGTGGGAGAGGAAAGGAGTCAGGTGGTGTGGGGCAGCGCCGCAGCTGAAGTACCCGCTGCTTTTTTGGGCAGGGGGGGCTTAGCAGCCGCGGGGGCCCGAGTTTGTGGCCCGCCTTCCCTGGGGTTTCAGCCTCTGGCGATCTAGTCTCAAAGTGACGGTGCTGCGTTGATGGGGATGGTACATGGAATACCAGAGCCGCCCCTTCTCTTGCAAATCGGACTGATATCCTTGACATCACACCAGCACTGACCCCGGAAAGGTGCTTCCTGATAGCAGATTGCACCTCCGGGACCAGACCTGACACGCGGAGCCAAGCATGACGCCGAGGGCTTACGGTGAAAGCTGAGGCTCCGCCCAGCAGTAGTCCATCATGTCAGATGTTGCATCGAGCATGTAGCACTCATTGAACGAGCAGAACGGATTAGATCAGCCAACTCTGTTTGACTTGGGAGTCAGGTAAGGAATCCAGCTTGGCTTCCACTTCAGTAAGGATGACCTTCTGGTAGTCCCCATGTGGCCGATATAGTTCAGGGCCCTAATCTCAGTGTGGAGGAAGGTAAATCTTTCTCCCTTACTGGTCCAGAAGCGAGATTCCTTTATCAGGAGGTAACGAGCTAAGATGTTTTGAGTTCACCGACTGGTTGCGAGCGGCGCTTAATCACGCACCGAATCAGCGCGGATGAATCCAGGAAATCAACACCCTCTGGAGCCTGATATAGCTCGTTCAACTTCCTAGGAAGTGGGCTAGGCCGACGGCTGTTTCCATATCGTGGTAACAAGGAAGGTGCGTGAGGCTCTATCCAGGGTGGCACTAATGTAGGAGCTGTCACGGGCAAATCCAGATGTTCGCGAGTTTCAGACGCTGGAGGATCTAGTTTCAAAGAGCGCACTGATGAACCTCCTGATTTTTCTAAGCAACTCCGTAAAGAAGGATCTCTGAGGAGACTTCGAGAAGTCCTTGGCTGGGCTTCGACAGAGAGCGAGGTTGCTGCCTCTTGAGCAGCCGTCGAAGAGTCCGAGGAGTCTGGAGAGTGAAGAGGAGAATGAAGAAGAGTAAGACTCCTTTCCACCTGGGAGGAATAGGTCCCTTGGGAGTCCCCAGGACGGGTGAATCTTGCCCTCTCTGGATCCAGACGAAGAACCCTGGAGTCCTGAGGTGGTGAGGAGTGTGCCGCCGGGGTGTATGGGAACCTGGACGGCATTGTCGCTGGAAGGCGGCTCTTGACCTCTTTGGTGAGCTGAGCCTTGGCCTCAGCCCACCAGGAGGCCCGAGTCTCCTGCAGGTCCACCGGCGGCCGCGAGGGCGGTGGAGGAGGAAGAGGCGGGGGATAAGAATACGGATTATACCCATATGGAGCGTATCCAAAACCCGGCTGCGGGTAACCCGGCGTCGGGTATTGAGGTGTCGAATACTGCGGCGTCGGGAAGCCCGGCGTCGGGTACTGGGGCGCCAAATACGGCGGTTCCAGGTACACAGCGTCGAATAAGGCGGAGGGTACCGGAAGCCGGGGCTGCTTGAGCAGGCGGCCTGGCTGGAACCTCATGGGCGGGTCCGGGCGTGGACAGCCTGGAGGGTGGAGGGCCCGATGGGAGCAGAAAATCTCTGAGTCGGTAATGCCGACATCAAGGCCGACCGGAGGCCCTGACGCTGAGGGCCGCGCCGAGCCGCATCCGGCAGCCGACGCCAGGTCCGGGCGCCCAGACGGAGGAAGGACTGACAGAGGCAAAAATCCTCAGCTTCACCCTGGGACGGAGGGAAAAGTCCACGGTTCAGGTTGGGGGACTCTGGCTCCTGATGGCAGCGAAGGCTGCGGTGAACGGGAACAACGGACGTTGGGTGGGGTCCGTTGTCTGTTCGCCAGCCGGGACGTCGGATGAGCCGGCGTGGTCGAGAAGCAGCTCGGCGGTGCGGAAGCCAATGTCCGACCTCGAGCCATCACCGGAGATAGGTCGAGGAGGGGTCGGCCTGGTCCGGTGGGGAAGAAGCCGCGCGTCGCCCCGGAGGGTCGGACGTCTTACCAGCCCTCTCCGGGCGGACGTCAGAGGAGCCGACGCCCGGCTTACCAGAGTCACCCACGATGGTAGGCGCTGAGCCTGCAGCCGAACCAGGCGGAGGCCTCCAACTGCCCGGAGGTGCCTGCAAGGTCCGGAGCGAGCCAGATAGGGCTGCCGCCGCCTCAGAAACCTCCGAGGCGGCTGCCGAGGGAGCATCCCCAGAGGGATGTTACCTGCGTGCCCTGAGTCCAGATATCTGCAAAAAGCATACCTTTCTTCCAGGTGCTCTCCAATGTCACTTATAAAGATATTAAAGAGGACCGGTCCCAGTACCGAACCCTACGGTACCTGCTAGTTACCCTGCTTTCTTCCTGTGGTCTCTGTTTACTATTACCTTTGCGTCCTGTTGTCCAGCCAGTTTTTATCCAGGCTACCACCTTGGGACCCACTCCAAGGCTGGCTAACTGTATATTAATCTTTTGTGTGAGACTGTGTCGAATGCCTTGCTAAATCTAGGTAGGCCATATCCACAGCCCCTCCTGGTCTACTACTTTGGTCATCCAGTCAAGAAATCTATTAGGTTCATCTGACATGACCTTCCTGCTGTGAATCCATGCTGCCTTGGGTCCGTGCCCCATTGGCCTCTAGGTACTCAACAATTCTTTCCTTCATAAGTGATTCCATCATTTTCCCTACCACTGAAGTCAAACTAACTGGTCTGTAGTTTCCTGCCTCTGCCCTGCTCCCACTTTTGTGAAGTGGAATCACATTTGCCTCCTCCAGTCCTCAGGTACCATTCCATCCTCCATGATTTGTTAAAGAGAGTAGTCAGTGGTGTTACTAGTTCTACCTAGTTCTTTTAGTATTCTTGGGTGAATCCCATCAGGCCCCATTGCTTTGTCCACCCTCCGTTTCAAGAGTTCATTCAAAACCCTTTCTTCTGTGAAGGACTGGTATCGACCCCCATTCAGAGTTTCTCCCTTGTGTTAGATTAGGCACTCATCTGTTGTGAATACTGAGCAGAAATATTCTGCTCAGTATCCTGCTTTTCACTGTCACCCTCTGCCCACATTCCCTCCCTTTATTAAGTCTCTGTATCCTTCCCTTGGTCTTTCTTCGCTCCCTAATGTACCTATAAAATATTTTATCCCCCTTCTTAACAGAGTTGGCTATCTTTTCCTCAGTTTGTGCCTTTGCTATTCTGACTGCCTTCCCTGCCTCCTTCTGCTTTAACTGATAAAGTTCTCTGTCCTGCTCCTTCTGTGTTTCCTTATATTTCCTGAATGCTATCCTTTTCTCCTTAACCGTCCCTGCTACCTCTTTTGAGAACCATAATGTTTTTTTCCTTCATTTTGTTTTATTGATTTGCTTCAGACAAAGGCTTGCTGCCTCTGGATGGCTGTTTTGATTATTCCCCATTGTTCCTCCACCCCTCCTTCTTGCCCATTTGATAGTGCTTTTCTAAGGCACTCTCTCATTTTCCCAAAGTCAGCCTTCCTAAAGTCCAATACTCTTGTTTTTGTATGGCTTGACTCTATGGCTGTGTTTATTGTGAACCACACTGTTTGGTGGTCACTTGTTCCCAGATGGCTACCCACTTCTAAATCTGAGATCCTTTCTCCTTCCCCATTTGAGAATACCAGGTCTAAGACTGCTCCTTCCAGAGTGGGTTCCAACACTAGCTGTCTGAGGTATGCCCCCTGTAGGGCATCAAGATTGACCCTGCTCTTGGATGTGCCTGCAGTAAAGGTACTCCAGTTAACATCCGCATATTCAGCTGAAAGATGCCACTACGGTCTGTACCAAGGCATCTGGACCCAAACAGGACTGCCTTCATTTTGTCTTCATTCATTACAAGTGAGTTTGAGGAGAACCAGGCTTCCTGTGCAGCTAGACTGGCCTGGAGGTGGCACTGATTACGCTAGGAAACAGATCACTCAGTGAAGCGACTGTGTCATGTGCATAGAGGATAAGGTTGTCCTTCCACAAACCCCTCTATTATTGACAAAGAGTAAATAACAGGGGACCAAGGTTGAGCCCTAGGGTACCCCAGAGATTACAGTTTAGCACTAGACTGGGTTCCTCTCCATAGGACTTTTGGGTTTGGTTGAGCAGATGGCTCCTCGAACCATGTAGCAGACAGCCCATCCAGTCCAAGTAGGTGAAGTTTAGTGAGGAGAAGTTCATGGCTGACCAAGTCAAATGCCTTGGATAAATCAATGACTAGAGCTCGTTGAACTTTGGTCCATTGCATCAAGAGGTCCCATGTGAGCTGGATAAGGGCTGTATCAGTGCCATGGCCTTTCCTAAAGCTGTGTTGAATGTCAGCTAGGAGCAGGTGCCTTTCAAGGTAGTCCTCTATTTGATTGTAGATCAATCTCTTCTGCACCTTCGCTAGTGGGCAGAGAATGAAGGCTGGCCTGTAGTTTCCCACATTATTTGACCCCGTTTTATACAAAAGTAGTCCAACTGTAATTTACAAGGCCTTTAATTCTATCTTAAGTTCTAGTTACATTTATAAACCACTGTAGCTTTACTCTCCTTGTTTATAATGTCACCAGAACCCCCTCAATTGAGTTACAGCTTTGTAATTTACATTTTCTTATCATTCATTCTATATATTTTAACTGTGCTGTTTTTAGCTTAGCGTGCCTTCCAGACTGATGTTCACAAATAAATAACTAAATAAAAAAATACAATTTATTCTATATATTCTTGGCACATTCTAGTTAGGTTTTTACAGTTTTTTTTTTTTAATCAGCATCTAAAGAACACCTCACAGCCTTTATAAATACCAATAAAAAACAATACTCAACAAAATGTAGAAACTGCTTGGGCTCCCAAATGAATGAGGGTAACTACAGCTTTTGTTTACCAAAACCTATATGATACTTCGTTTTTTAGGCAGCTGAAAGAGTTACAGTTGATGTTATTTCCATAAAAGCATTAACGTGCCCATTTGCTATCCTTCCACATACAAATGCATCTAAAAAAATGATTGTATACCTATGAACTAAAAGTCGTATCAAATTGTCCAAATCTGAGGAACATGATGAGCTATATTACATAATCAGCGATATTTGGGAAGGGATACAATATATCCATTCAAAAGGAAAGGAGTTTGAATGTGTGCTGTAAGCTAAGACTGGGAGGAAAACATTGATGACAACCCACAATCAATCAGGCCTTGGACTACTAACCAGTCCAGTACAACAAGTAAATAGTGTTACGTAGAAACACAAACTCTGATGGCCCATCAAGTCTATCTATAACTGTTACTACTGTCCCCCAGACTAGTGCTAGGTTGGTATTCATCCCTGCCCACTCCCCCACCCTTCTGTTCCCCATGTGGGTTTATGTGTCCCCTGGCCTTGTCCCACCCATGTTTGAACCCATTAATGTTCTTGCCTCCACAACCTCCACTGGTAATCCGTTCCAAGCTCCACTACCCTTCCTGTGAAGAAAGTCTTCTCCACATCCTTCTGAATTTACCTCCAACTAATCTCCGATCATGCCCCTTGACTGCAGCTCTATTTTTAACAGACAGGTCCTCGAATTTACCTTTTTATACCCCTTAGGAATTTATATGTCTCCATCATGTCCCTACTCACCTGTCTGGCCTCCAGCAAGCACCGTTCAGGGTCTTCATAAATGTCTCTTAAGAGATGACCTGCTGGCCCAGAATAATTTTCGTGACCCTTTGCTGCACTGAATCTAGCCTATCAATTTCCTTTCTTGGGTGAGGACTCCAAAACTGAGCACAGTTCTCAGGTGAGGGCTCACCAACACTCTGCATAAGGACAGTATCACTTCTTCTCTACTACTTATCAAAACTCCTTTCTATACGAACGAACCTCCTAGATGCCTTGCAAAAAGCCTTGTTGCACTGGCTGGTTTGCTTGAGTCAGTTACTAATGAGGACTCCAAGATATCCCTCTCCTCAGCTGAAATGGGCAGCTGAACTCCTCCCATCCAGAACTCCATGTGTGGCCTCCTAGTCCCTATGTACGTCACTCTGCAGTTCTTGGCATTGAATCTCAACTGCCCGACCTTTGACCACTTTTCCAACCTTTGTAGATTCCTCTGATGCTCCCTCACCCCTTCCTCACTGTCCACCCTGTCACAGAGCTTTGTGACACATCTTGTCCTGGATTCCTTCTGCAATGTCACTAATAAACACATTTTATGCAATGGGGTGGAGACAACAGAGTGAAATAAATCCATTTATCTGAGCTGACTGTGGATAAATTTAATTTATCCACACAGTGCTTATGCCATCAACCGTTTATCTATACAGTGCTTATGTCATTTAGAATGTTTGGCCTCAGTAGCAGTATTAACCATATTCAAATGCGAATAACTTAAAAATGAAAAATGACAGCATGGTATTGTGAGCATGAAAGCTGTTCAGCCTCGCAATATCTACAAATGAGTGGTGTTTCATTTATAGATACTTCAGTTTTTCATAATTAGTGAAAAAACAGCAGAAAATTCACTACCTTCCCCATTTTCTGCACCCCCTGTGAGACTCCAGTAATTCCACTTTTCGATTGAGGTCCACTGTCACTGGCCTTCCGCCTGTAATCTTCCATCAACCTTTTCCCCAATCAGTCAGCCTGACAATCCCTCCCCTAACCATCCCTCCCTTCCTGGATGTTATTTAAAACATTTCTTTCCTCCACCCTTCACACCCTCAGCAATCTTCAGCTCTCTATCTGCCTTTACCTTTTATTCTGACTACCTGAAAGAGCTCCTGGTCCTTACCTCCCAGAGTGACCGCTCCGCTCGTAGCGAGGTTGCTGGAATTCCGAGGGTGTTTTAAAATATTCTGGGGTCCAGGCTTTCATGTTCATGGCACTCCACCTCTGGAATTTCATTCCTGGATTAGGGAGTGCATGACTGTGGGGGTTTAAACAACATTGAAAACATATTTATGGAATAAGGCATATGGGGATGGTGTTGAAGTGGATTGACTGTAATAGTCTGGCTGTTTTATAATGATGTTTTATTGTGAAATTATTTTAACTATGTACTCGTGCTTGACTTTGAAAGGCGCATTATAAATAAAGTTTATTATTATTACTTTTTTTTTTTTAACTACATAGGTTTTCTCCTCGGGCACCAGGCATTTTCCACCCAGTCCTCTTTTTAATCCTACCTGATAATACTCCCATTCCTTCTCCTCTTTGGCAACCTTGTACCCTATGAAGGCCTTCCTTTTCGCCCTCACGGCCTCCCTTACCTCCACAGAGAACCAGACTGGTCTCTTGTGCTTGTTCCTTTTAGTGACTTTCTTGGTGCAAAAGTTGGTCATCTCCAGAATTACCTCTTGATCGTTCCCCACTTCTCCTTTACCACTCTGATCTGGTCCACTTCCGCCTGTAATCTTCCATCAACCTCCTCCCCAACCCCCAATCAGTCAGCCTGACAAGCCCTCCCCTAACCATCCCTCCCCTCCTGGATGTTATTTAAAATATTTCTTTTCTCCACCTTTCACACCATCAGCGATCTGTCTGCCTTCACTTTTTTTTTTTTTTTAACTGCTACCTTTGCCTCTTTGTTTTTCACCATATAGGTTTTTCTCCCTTCGGGGCACCGGGAATTTTCCGCTCCAGTCCTCTCCTCAAGAGGATTCATTCCGCTGCCCTAACTCCGGGGCACCATCCTACCTGCCCTGGTCCTCCCTCTTCAGTTTTCTCCCCTTATTCCAAGACCCCAGTACATCGACACACATGTGCTCAGAGGCTCCGGTGACAGCCTCTTCCTCCTACCCAGTCTAATGCCCGTCCCCCGGCTTGATGCTGCCACCAAGCCTCCACCTGGTGGAAGCCAAGAGCCAGGAAACCCCACGTCCCTCCCTGGAGAGGAGAGCTACCCGATGGCAGCTCAATCCAACTCCTCACTCTCCCATCCCACCCCCGATGACCCATGCTTTTTCCCTGAACACCGGTTGCCGGCGTGGGAAGAGGTAAGGTGCCAGCACCTCAGCCCTCTTTGGCACTAGGCTGGCTCTTGGCCTCTTTTAATCCTACCTGATAATACTCCCATTCTTTCTCCCCTTTGGTAACCTTGTGCCCTATGAAGGCCTTCCTTTTTGCCCTCATAGCCTCCCTTACCTCCATAGAGAACCAGACTGGTCTCTTGTGCTTGTTCCTTTTAGTGACTTTCTTGGTGCAAAAGTTGGTCATCTCCAGAATTACCCCTTGGTTGTTCCCCACTTCTTTACCACTCTGATCTGGTCCACTCTCTCCAAGTTCTCCCTGACCGGTACAACAAGTAAGCAGTGATAAAGGAAAACAGAATCACACTGAACTTGGTAGTACATACCTCAACTGAATTATGCCAAACAAATTTAATTTCTCTCTTTGAGGAACTACCTAAAAAAAATGATAAAGGCTAAACTGCAGATACTCCATCTGGACTTTATACTGCATAAGGGATTAATCTGTACAATGAAGGGGTAGGCTATGACTTCTGGTTCTGGTGTGAGCCTATGTAGACGTATGGTTTCAAAGGCCCCCCTTGGCCAAACAGTAAATCTCTTATTTACTCACCCATCCAACTTGCAAGCTGCTGGGGAAATGACGGACCAATGCCATAGGCAGGCCAGTGTGCCCACAGCTAATCACGTTTGGGAGTATATATGTCCTCAGTCTTTGAATCAGGCTTTGTAATAAGCTCATGGATCTACTGCATAAGGAGCAATCAACCTAGTATTTGGAGGGGACTTAATCACCTCATGGACCCAGTCAGATTATTTGGGAACAGGACTGAGGGTCAACAAGTTACCATTACGGGTCAGCGTTGGATCTGGATCTATAGACAGCTGAGGCAGGTATACCCAAGCATCAGGGAGTATATATTATCACTGTCATAAGACGTGGTCCAGGCTGGACTATGTATATATATATATATATCAAAATGCATTGTACAGCAGGGTGGGGATGTATCCCATGGCCCAATAGGTTGTCGGACCATGCTATGGTAGAGTTGGAAAATAGAGTGGGGTGCAGAACATGGCAAGGGCACCTGGTGTTTTCCCCACATACTTGCTAGCCAAGGGGGACTTCAAGGAATATCTAAAAGAACAATAGGAGTTGTATCCTAACAATGAATAAGGGGATGGTGGAGGTACATCCAATCCCTATGGGAAGTCGGTAAGGCATATATGAGGGGAGCAATTATCAGCTGTGGCTGGGATTAGGAAGACCGCTGCCAGAAGATGGAAACTCTAGGAGAGGACAATTATGATATAGAGAGAAAGGTGGTGGAGAAGGAGGATGTGGAGGATAAAATGCAGCTGAGACTAGCAAGGGAAGCATTAAATGCCCAGATAACAGGGGCAGAACCAAGCTCTTTTGCTAGACAATGGAATATAAATGGGGCAACAAACTAGGCCCCTTCTGGTCAAGCTTATGAAGAAAGGCAGGGTGAGACAGCAATAGTGACTATGAAAGATCATCAGGGAAGGGCCACCAGGGTGGATCGAGAGATTAGGGAATGTTCAGCGGTTCTATAGAAAACTATATCAAGTGGAATGTGGGGCACCAGAGGCAGGCCAACACCTTCCTAAGCAGTATTCAAATCCCCACACTAACGGATGTCCAAAGAGAACAACTAGGGGGCAGGAGTCACCACTGTAGAATTACTTAAGGCCATTGAGAGCCTTCAGTCTGAAAGGTGGCGGCCCAGATGGCTTTGGGATTGAATATTATAAAGTGCTAAAGGTAGCCTGGCAGAAACAATGCTGATTTAGTGCAGGAAGCTAGGGAGGAGGGTGGACTTCCCAAGTCCTGCTTGGAGGCTAGCATCACTGTAATCCAGAGTGCTAGGGAAGGATAGCATGAATGTGCTTCCTATAGACACATTTCCCTTCTCACTAAGTGACTGCAAAATCATTGCCAAAACCTTCCATTGAGGTTGGAACAGGTACCCAAATCTAGTAATATCCATACCAAACAGGGTTTGTAAAAGGTAGGCTATCATATCACAATATGAGAAAGCTTCTAAATGTAATCTGGTGGGGCTCCAGAACTCCAGATCAAGCTTGTGTGTTCTAACCATGGACGAGAGAAAGCTGCCTCAATCGAGATAGCATGGAGCTACCTTTCGCCAAGCTAGCTATGTGTAGGTTTGGCTGGGGAGGAGTTTATACACATGGCACAGATGCTTTATAATACACCTTAGTGCCAGGGGGATAGTGAATGGCCTGGCATTGGAGGAGTTTGAGTTTGTTCAGGACCAGTAGGTGCCCTCTGTTCGCCTCTGGCTATTGAGCCACCAGTACAAAGATTCTCATCGGTGCAGGGAAATATGGGGAATTCCAGGGAGAGGAGGTGGGCAACATAAAACTGGCACTAGATGCTGATGACCTCCCACTATTCATAAACGCCCCAAAGAAACGCATTCCTACCCCACTGCAGGTACTAACAGATTTTGCAAACTTCGGATACTAAACTTAATAAGTTTCAAAATCGAGATTATGTTTCTTTGAAGGGAAAGAGAGAATACCATGCCATACATGGGGGTAAAAATGAGTGAGGGACTATTTCACCTATCTGGGAATAAAAGTGGGTAGGTCCTGAATAATCTGTATAAATTAAATTATGGACCCCTATTTAGTAATATTATGGCAGATTTGTCCAGTGGAGGGCACTCATCTCCCGGCTGGGTCAAATCAACTTTAATAAAATGGAATGTCCCTCCCTGCATTTCTCTATCCTATGCAGATGTTACCGTGGGACCTAATGGTTAGGGACATCAAGAGACTGGAGAGAGGGTTCACTAACTTTATCTGGAGAGGTGAGAGGTCTAGAATGAAGCTTGAGCAGACTGAAGGCTGCAAAAGAAGGGGAGGGCTAGGAGTTTCCTACATTAAAGGATATTCTCACAATTCAATATAGATATCTGCACAATTGGGTAAATAGGGGAGGATGCTTCCTGGCTGGATCTTGAAGGAGGCCGGAAGTGCCCGGGTAGACTGTCGGCATATCTAACACATGGGGCCTTCGATATATAGACAACTTCCCAACCCAAACACTCATGGTACTCTCTGTCTTTGAGGCTTAGGAAGCTATTAAACGTAGAAGAGGGGCTAAGGAAACTCAACTATTCTGAGGTGCCCTGTGGCAAAAACCCTGAGTTTTGCCAGGACAGAAGACCCGATATTTGCAATGTGGGAGGAAAGGGAATATGATGCATAGGGATCTATATGACAGAAATGGCTTTATCCCATTTGCAGAGATCAAGTAGAGTCTGGTGGTCACCCAACAGTCACCTATACAGATACATGCAAGCTCGAATTACTCAAGCAGTTTGAATAGACACCTGGGGCAATTCTAGTCTAGATGAGGTGGAGAGAATAATTCTTGGGGCCAAAGTCAAAGAAAGAGAACTAATAGAGCAGGGCAGCAAAATTAAACAGGAGTCCATCCCAGATCATACTGAGAAAACTAGGGTACCATGGGAGGAGGACCTAGAGACACAAATTTCAGAGGATAATTGGAAAACTCTAGTTACCTCACATATGGGCCTACTGCTCTGTAATAAATTTAAAGAATCACAGTATAAATTCCTCCATTAGCTATGCTGCCCCCAAGCGCTGTTAACAAATTCCATTCGGGAATCTCTGAACAGATGCGGGAGGTGCCAGGTTGATAAGGGTACCTATTTTCATGGTTTCTGGGTGTGCCCAGTATTACAGAAATACTGAGATGAAGTTAAAGGGAGATTTCAAGGGTGTGGGGAAGACAAGTAGCATTTACCCCTGCCTCACTGCTCATGGGCCTGGGAGGCGAAGATGAGGGAGACGACTGGTATTATATCTAAGATGGGTTAGAGTAGGCTCTTGGGGTAGCGAGACAAATTATACTCAATACATGGGTTTCAAATAACACCCCATTCCTACAAATGGGAGGACTTTGCTGCTCCCACCTTAGCCACGGATAGGCTCACATATGCACTGAAGGTAGGGAAGAGCGTTTTTGGAGGTGGGCTGGGCTTTTGGCATCCCCTGAACCCAGTGGAAGCACTGGATTTGCACTAACCTTAAGAGGGAGGATGGAGGGGAGAGGATACATAAGCTTAAGGTTATTATGTGTGGCTGGGAAAGAAGTGGGGAGGAGGTGATATTGGACATACAAAGAAGTACAATGAGATGGATCACGATGGTACATTAAAGTTAAAGGTTGCAATCTTTCATTACATATAATGACAGAATGTTTTAAATTCTCACTTGTTCCTGTTACTTTTCTGAACTTATCATCTATACAAATTTCCTTTCTTTTGTTTTCCGGCTCCTGTCCTAAAGCTTCTATATTTCAGTCCTGTCTGTCTCCTTACATTATGTTTCCAGTCAGCAGAATACCTACTCCATGGACTGCAGGCTGACAGGAACAACAACCAACTCTGTCTACTGTGGGTAAGCTGTCCACCCTCTTTCTAAAGCTATACCTTGAGTAATTGCTGCCAGACTTATAAGTAAGTTTTGTTGGAATGGGATTTAGGCAGGCTTAATATGGGTATGATAGCTACTTGCTACTAGTGGGAGCTAGAAGATGAATTGTACTACCTAATGTCATAAGTTACAGAATAACTGCGAATGTATTTACATAGGAGTACTGGAACCTGACTTTGTATACTTTTTCTTCCTTGTTACTGTTCTTTTCCTCATTGGGGAAAATTAAACTAATAAAACGAGATTATACACAAAAAAAAGAAATTCAAACAGAAAAGAAAAGGACTAGAAAATCAAAGAAAACTGGAAAAACCTTGCTAAAATCTTGAAATGAGACTAAGAGAGCCCTTTGGGGCAACTTCTTCCTCAGGTGGAGAAATACATCTGATGTTAGAGGGCAGAGTGGGCGTGACCATGTAGCAGAGATTTGAATTTCATTCCAGCGTTCTCTTACTTGCATAAAAATGCCACTTTCTAGGGCTGCTCAGACCTGCAGGCTAACTACGATAGTAAGCATAGTGAGGGATTACTGGGAGTGAAACAAGTTGCCCTGTAGTCCTTCTCCTAAACTGCTGATGCATTTATTGAAAAGGACTGGTCCCAGGACTAACTTCTACAGCACCCCTTGTGACCTTTCTCTCCCCGATTTGACCCCATTTACCAACACCCTCTCTGCTGTCTGCCTGCCACAGCCAAGTTCTCCACCCATGAAACTAGGTCTATTGCTGCCCCTAGATTCTCTAACTTCTCCAGCAACCTGCTGAGTTGCACCAACTAGGATGTCTTGCTGAAGCTGACGTTGCCGCAGAGTATATCCACTGCTTGTCCCTTATCCACAGCTCTAGTTACCCAAAGAATACCATGTGGTTGGTCTACTAACACTTACCTTCCACAAACCAGTGGTGCTTACTATCCTGGAGGCAGTTTCCTCCAGAAAGTCCACTAAGTCCTCTTTGACTAGTGTCTCCATAAATTTACCCACCATGAAGGTACAGTAATACTCATGATCTTGTAGTTACCCTGTTTCTCCTTTTCTCTCCACTATGGAGTGGAGCCAAGTCTGCTTCCCTCCAATTTTTTTGTAACCACCCTCGACTGCACTGAGTTACTGATAAACCATGTCATGGTTCAACCAATTCTGATGCTAATTCACTAAGCAGTCTTGGTGTACCCCAGGCCATGGGGCATTATCCATTTTCAGGGTTGTAAGCCCTTTTCTAACCTAGTCTCCTGTAACTACCACCTGCTACATTTCGGGATCTCTCCTGCAGCAGCCTTTATACTGCTTTCTGGCACAGGTCTCGCTATCCTCCACTGTGGATACGGAGCAGAAGTAGTCGTAAAAGAATGGCTGATTTCTGTTCATTGTCCCTCTGTTACCTACCCCTTTATCAGTCTTACAATTTCCCTCTCGTCTTCCTTATTTCACCTAATGTATCTGAAGTAGGTTGTCACGGGCGGTTTCAATCGGCATGCTGGTTTTCCACAGGCTTGCCGGTGAAAGAGTTTAATCTGCCATTTTTCCTCTTTGTCACTGACATGTGGCATTTCCTGTAGAGCTGCAGCACACTGCCAGCCGCCGCACAGCAAAGAAGCTACTGAGCCTGAGAATGCATTTAAGCACTTATACACCTGTGTCCCATGCCGCCACACAAGCACACTCACTTGGTAGGGCACCCCTGTGACTTTGATGTGACAATAGTATGACAGCAGCGAGTAAGGAGATGTGACCTTAGTTCTAGGTGTGGCATTTAAGCCCATATCCATGTGTGACAGTATAATAGATAGTGGCTGGGAGAGGTCAGTTTAAAACTACCTAACTTGTGCAGAGAGCTCTGGCAAGGTAGGTATGGTGGTAGTGGTGGTAGTGGGGGAAGCAGCAGGCTGTGGGGGAGGGAGGCAGTAGCTGTTTTTTGTATTCTCAAGCAGCAACCCTAATCTGAAAAACCTTTTTCCCTCCGCTGGCCCCTCCATAATATGCAGCTCTGTGTCTGCTTCTGCATCCCTAACTACATTTTGGCTTCCCTCATCTTCACCTGGTATACACTCCACTAAACACCTACACAATGGGTAGTTTGCTAATCTTATTTTATTTTATCTTATTAATGCTCATTAAATTGGCAAACGTCTTCATGCATCCTGATGGTGGCTATGGGAAGTGCTGTCGGTGCTCATCCTGTTGTGCAGGGGTATGCGAGGCTTGATGGACCCTAGGTCTCCTTCTACTATTACTTTCTGTGTTTCTATGTTTAAGATACACACGTACCTTCCCTATCCCTGTACCCTGTCATCAACTCCTGGCAAACCAGAGGCACCCTCCATTAGACAATCATGGTAAAGCAATCCCTGGCATACAGTGTCATCCCCATGCTCTCTATCCCGTTAAAAGCTACCCTGGTGTCTGGTAGTCCCTGCTCCTGGTCCCAGAATTCCAATTCCTGATGTCTTGTGGCAACCCTGCCTAGATTACTAGATGGCAGCAGGTACTTACCTGCCACTGACCTCCACAGCCAGCCATGGAATGACACTGCAAGTACTGTAGAATGTACAAGAAGGTACATCATTACAGTACTTGCAAGATGTCTATGAAAACCACATAAGCTCTGTGAATTCTCATAGACATCTCACAAGTACTATAAAAATCTACCTTCTTATGCATCACTATGGTGCTTCCATGTGCCAGGTGATGGATGGTCATAGAAGTGGGTGAAGTACAAGTGCCAGCCACTGTCTCTGAACTAGGGTAGGGGGTTGGTGGGCTCAGGGCTGGAGGTTGCCACTAAATACAAGTAATTGAGGTTCTGGGACTGGGAGCATGAAGGGAGACCACTAGACACCAGAGATAGCAACAGCAGGAAGAAGGGACTACCAGATACCAGGGATCACTTTAACAGGAGCAGGTGATGGAGGGTGAGCCACTGGAGACCAGGGATAGCTATAAATGGATCAGGAGCCTAAACACGGACAACTGGGCATCAGGGGCAACTTTGCAGGAGTAAACGAGGTGGGTATCACTGAACAACAGGAAATGCTTTAATAGGGACTGGGTGAGAAGAGGGCACTGGATGCCAGGGTTCACCTTAACAGGATTAGGTGAGTGAGTGAGTGGATGCCAATGGACACCAGGCAGCTTATTACAGGAATGGTGACGGGGAGGATTGCATATGGTTAAAATGTGTTTTAGGAAGCATCAAATAGCGATATGCAAACAGCCTAAATGTGGTACATATCACTTCACTTAAAGGTGACCCATAAAGAAACACTGTAGCCGCCTCCGTCTCTACATACCTTACAATGCTGCTCAGGGAATCTGGGGCTGCATTGATCTTAATTTTAATCCACCGTCATTTTTTCACAAAATGTCGAAACTTTCAGCCAAACATGGAAGTCGCTGTTCTCAATTGAGCTGGTGCAAAGAGTCATGGGTATTACACCCATTTAGTGACGTCGCTAACCACTGCTGCTCTTATTATAGTAGCAGTGGTGGTACTTTATTAGGCTTATTTTATGGCTTCTAAGGGGTCGTATTACGTAAAGTACAGTTACATAAGAAATGGAAATTACGTACCTACTGTACTTTTGATCTTCTTGACGAGTGCTCTACCACTCATTCACACTGATGGGAACTAGCCAGAGGCGCTAGGACCTAGCGGAGCAAACTTTTTGTGAAGGGCTGGCCAGAGAGGCGCCATACAAGCCTTGGCTCGTGCAGTAATGAGACTATCTTGTCGACCTCCAAATCGCCTCAGTAATTTTTTTTTTTCCGAGGAGGCAGCGTAACTAACCTAGAAGGATAGCTTCAACAAAATCTACACATAAGATAGTCCAGACGACCCATATAAGAAGGGTCAACAAAGAAGTCTTCACAGCCTAAAGATTGAGGAAGTGAAGACCAACAACAGAGGTGAGCTTGGGGATGGTGGGTGCGTGTGAATGAGTGGTGGAGACTTCGTCCAAGAAGATCAAGAATTACGGTAGGCAATGCACTTCCATGTCTTCTGGACATAAAGTCTCCACCACTCATTCACACCTGATGGGAGAGTACCGAGCTAATAACCTTGAGAGGGCGGCAGAAGAGACCAAGAGCTCACAATTTTAGGACAGAAGTCCATTAAGGATGGTTATGCCAAATGAAAGATGTCGCCTGACATGGACATCCAGGGCACAGTGCTTGACCTAGTATGCACTGAGCTCCAGGTACGCAAGACTGCAAATATGTGCAACGGGCACATCATGGATTTCCGCCAGGGATGCCGCTGACTGCTCTGGTAGAGTGAGCGTACACTCTGCCCTCCAGCTTAACCTGCGCCATGGAATAACAATGGCTAAGGCATGCCACCAGCCATGCTGAAATGCATCTGATAGCTTACAGGTTGACCCAGCCGGATCTCGCTGAAGGAAACAAACAGTTGTTGAGCTTTGTGAATTTGTTTTGTTCTATCTAAATAGAAATGCAGAGCTCTTTTGACATCCAAAGAATGAAGGGTACGCTCTCCTTCATTTTGGAAGTTTGCAAAGTAAGTAGGTAGGACCAAAGGTTGGTTTAGATGGAATTCTGGAAACAACCTTAGGGAGAAACTAGGATGGGTCCTAAGAGCTACTTTGTCCATATGAAACAGTATATGGAGGGTTTGTGACCAAGGCATGTATTCTACAGACCCCTGGGTCGAGGTAATGGCCACCAGGAAGGCCGCTTACAAGTGAGAAGTTTCAGCTCTAAGTAGCTAGAGGCTCGAAGGCTTTCAAGTGAGCATGTCTAGTACAAGATTAATGTCCCAGGCTGCGACTGAATGTCTGATAGGAGGCCTGGTATGCAGGATACCTTTAAGAAACCTCTTAACTATTGGTAACTGTGCCAGTGACAAAAAAGTACTGGCTCATGATAAGTTGATATGGCACAAAGATGAACTTTGACTGTAGAGTATTGTAGACCTGAATTTGAGAGGTCTAGAAGGTACTCTAGAACTTTATTTGGTGGGCAGGAAAAAGGATTCAAAGAGGATCTTGCACACCAGAGAGAAAAAAAAAGCTTCCATTTAGCTGTGTATGCTTTTTTTGGTGGCTGGTTTACACGAGCCAAAAGAATATGTGTGAGACTCTGTGAGAGACACTGAACCTGTTCACTTCTATCTCTTCAGGAGTCAATGTGAAGGTGAAGCGACCTCAGATTGGGGTGAACCACAGGCCCTGGGTCAGAAGGTTCATCTGAAGGGGAAGAGTTTTGGAGGGGTTTCCAACATACCGCTGAGTAATGGAAACCATATCTGTTGAGGCCAGAAGGGAGCAATGAGGATCATTTGGTCCCCTTGGGACTCGAACTTGAG
The DNA here is from genome assembly GCA_016271365.2 of Neoceratodus forsteri. NCBI lineage: Eukaryota > Metazoa > Chordata > Ceratodontiformes > Ceratodontidae > Neoceratodus > Neoceratodus forsteri. The sequence continues at coordinate 645,294,327 of CM028133.1, read as the reverse complement.
AAGTACCCTCTAAATGAGAGGAAGAGGAGGAAAGGTGTATAGAAAGCATTTTGTTCACTGCAGCCTGAATGCATCCTGACAGAAAATGCCAGGCCCTGGATTTCTGGAGCAGAAGAGAGGCAGTTTTATGCTGAATGGGGATGCAAACAGGTTCAAGTCTGAGTTCCCCGCTCTGCTAATAGTGACTGAACTATGGTTGAGTCTAGAGACCACTTTGGAGGATCTGTCTCTGTTCTGCTGAGACAGTCTGCCAGTTCGCTCTGCACTCCCAGCAGGTAGACCACCTGAATTAGAGCCTTGTGCTCCAGACACCATTCCACACTCTCATTGCTTCCCTGGATAAAGGGTAAGAGTCTGCACGCCTTGCTTTTTGATGTAATACATCACTGCTTTGTTGTCCGCTTGAAACAGAATGTTCTTGTGACAGAGAATGTCCTTCAAAGCCCAGACTGCAAAAAGGATGGCTCTCATTTCTAAGACATTTATGTGAAGCTGGGACTCATCCTGAGTCCACATACCTTGGGTGTGGAGATTCTGACAGTGAGCTCCACACCCCATCAGGGACGTGTCCGTGGTAATGGAAATCTGATGATCCAGGAGAGCAAAGGGATCCCTTCCAGAAGGTTGTCCTCTTGTGACCACCAGGTGAGTGGCCTCTTCAGAGGTTCTGTCACTTTGATGAGAAAGGACTGAGGGTGAGTGGTTGGGGACCACTAAGTACTGAGCATCCATTGAGAGGTTCTCATGTGGAGGTGTGCTAGGGGTACAGTGAACACCGAGGATGCCATGAGACCCAGCATCTGTTGCATCGAGATAGCTCAACCCGAGCTGTTCTCTCTGATGTAACGGGCCATCTGTAGGATATCGCTCCTTCTGTCCTCTGGTAGAAAAGCTTACACGACAGGAGGTGTCCAGAAGAGTTCCTAGAAAAGGAGCTTTGGGAGGGCTGCAACTGCGATTTCTTGAGATTCTGAGGACTCCCATGGACATGAGAAAGTCAGAGGCTGTGGCTAAGGCGTGAGAGTTCCTTGCCTGGAAAGGCTTGCTAGAAGCCAGTCGTCCAGATATGGGAACACTTGTATTCCGATCTTTCTGAGGTGCGCTGCAAAATTGCACAACACTTTGTAAAAACTCGCCGGCCAGTATAGCCCAAAGGGCAGGACTCTGAACTGATAATGCTGGCCCAAAGCCACAAACCATAGGTATCTGTGATGCTTTGGGAGAATGGGAATATGCTGGTAAGCATCCTGATGCCCAGGAAGGCTAGCCAGTCGTGTTGATGAAGCAAAGGTAACAGGGTTCCCAGCAAAATAATTTTGAACTTTTCCTGTGAAGAAATTTGTTCAGTTTTCTGAATTCCAAAATGGGGCGCATGCCCCATTTTCTTCGGAACCAGAAAGTAATGGGAGTAGAATCCATGCTCCGTTGATCCAGAGGAACTATTTCTACTGCCCTGTTGTTCAGAAGGCCTTGTATCCTGGAAGCAGAAGCTCTGACTGAAATACTGACAGCCTGGGCTGTCGATTGGGGGACGATCTGGAGGGTCTCTGAAAGATTGAGGGAATACCCTCGCTGGATTATCCGGAGGACCCATTTGTCCGATGTTATGGACTTCCACTAGTTGTAGAACTGAGTCAGACACCCTCCCACTGCTGAGAAAGAATCCTCCTTGGGCAGCTGAGATGGGACTTGGGGCAGAAACTCAAAAGGCGGTACTGGGTACTTTGGGTCCTTGTGTTTTCTGTTGCATTTTCTTTGAGGCTGAGGCTTTTTTTTTTTTTAAATCACATCTTTCTTAATGCACCCGCTGGGCTTTTGGCCGGGGGGGCATCCAGCCGCCGACCCTGCCCACGGGGAGAGCAGCAGGCTCACTGCTGCATCGGGGGTAAGGATTCGGCACCTGCCGTAGCCAATCTGCTGGAGGGCCCTCATCCCCGCCAGCCGGACCGGTGCCAAACCCTGAGCAGCACGATTCCTCAAAAGTCCTCCCCGCATGGCAGGGTGTGGCCATAAAGCGTTCTCAGTCGCGCTTCAGCCTTTTTCCTGTTTTTCTCCAGGAGCACGGACGCGGTAATGACGTCCTGAAGCACCAATGTGCAGATGTCTGCTGTGCTCCCCTCAGACATCCGCCATTGGCAGTACCACCAGGAATCCCTAGGGACTGCCAGAGTGCGTGTGGAACCCACCCTTTCCCCAAGACTGGGACAGCAGCCATCGGACGCTCGATACCACTCCTTCCTGTCATCCCCGACAACCAGGGCTTGTTCCCGAACCAGGGTCACTGGCGGAGCGAGGTGTAGGCGTCCAGCGCCTCAACCCTCAGCGCCACCAGGCCGGGTTGGGGCTTGGTTTTTATTAAAACCTGCCCTGCCCTTGCCTCTAAAGGACTGACAGTTGTGAACTTGATGCATATTAACACCCCTCAGAAGGGCTGGAGCAGGTCGAACCATTTTAATGGCAGACCTAGTCTTTTGTGTGGTCTCTAGAGCTTGCTCTACTTGAGGACCTAAGAGATACATACCGTCAAGGGCAATGCCATGACCTGTTACGCGCATCATTCGTGAAGCCTGAAGTGCGCAGGCCAGGAGGACGGGCGGTACAATGCCCACCGCTGTCGCCGGGAGGCAGTATCGAAAGCGCCCATAGCTGCTTTAACCTGCTGGTTGTTGGACCTCGATACCCTGGTTATGGTTTCAAGAAGCTCTGAATTAGTGTCCGACTCTGGTAGAGCTTCTACCATTTGTTTGAGCGAATGCCAAAGAACATATTCATATTGAGAGAAATAACCCTGGTAACTAGCAATACGCATACCTAGGGTTGATGCAGGAAAGACTCTCTTACCTAAAGTAACTATCTTACGAGATTCTTCGTTTATAGGTCAGGCTGTAGTAGCCTGAGGGAGGACGCCACTTATCATTCTCTGCCAAGACCACAATAGGGTCCGCAGAGCTTGGGAGGCCAAAATGGGTTGATCCTTGGGAGCAGTGTATTTTTATGATTCTATCTATGGACTTAGCCACAGAAGGAATGAGAGCGGATTATTCCATACCATTTGAGAGACAGTCTCAAAGGAAGGCTGTACTAGGGAGTTAAATCCATAGGGATCTCCAGGATATGAAGGTATTAGAGTCTTAAAAGCTTCCAGGATCTATATCTGTAGTCTGAAGAGAAAGAGAGAGTTAAAATTTTTCAGCAGAGACTTAAATGACAGGTCCTCACCACATGCTCTGCAATAGGGTTAGACCCCCACCCTTCATATCATCACCCAGCCTAAGGTCTGGGTCAGGCTCAATATCACCTCCTGACAGCCCAGGAGGGACTGTATGGACAGGAAAGAAGTGAAATCAGAACGAAAAGAGAAAGGAAAAGGTTCTGAGTCAAGAAGCCCTGAAGACTGGAAGACGCCACACCCAAGCCTCGGTGCCAAGAAGAGCATGGTGCCACTTGACATAGCATTGCCGCATAGTGCCGATAACTCACGGTGCGAGGATGGTGCCGACAGACGATCGGCGCCAGCGACCCATCGACGCTGAAGTGCCGAAACCAACCCAGGGCTTGAAAACAGGATTTGAGGAGAAAGAAGGAAGAATACCAGGAGATAGAGGCATCGGTGTGGGCCCCTGCACCGCAACCATGTGAGGGGAAAACACCTGGCGGAGTCAACGGCACCGAAGAAGGCACCGCACGACTAGGGAGGCCCAACCGCACTACCTCGATCTCCGAGGCCCGGAGTGACCGGACCAGGCAGCTGGACCAACCTCCGAGCCCACTGCTCCATCAGAGTGGCCCACTGATGAAACTGCTCATCTGAAGCCCTACCAGAAGGCAGGAAGAGGCTCCGATGTTCAAGAGGTCGGTGACCAGAAACAGAAACTGGCAACTCCAGAGGAGGAGACCGCAACTGACCCCAATGACCGACCATCATGCAGACATACCAGAGGCGATCTTAGTGATGCCTTCACTTTTTTGACCTGTGGGCCAAAGAAGAGCTTGAGGCCAAACGGTGCCCAGAATGCAAAGTTTTCTTTTATGCTCCAGGGGACCGCCTCCCTTGGCACTGGACTGTCTGTTGTCAGACCTCCTTCCAGAGAGGGTGGCGGACCGGACTCAGCCCGCTGACTGAACAGTTACACGTAAGTCTCCCTACCGCCACCTGACCCGCTCATGGTCGACTCGTCAATGTAGGTTGAGATTCTTCTTTTATAAGAATAATTTAATAGTAAGTGAACTTATTCGAGATATACTACAAAATAATAAACTGAAAACTATGCTGCTAGTTTGAAGTTTGACTCCTGGCAGGTGAGCGACGTCATCACTGAAGCGCCTCGACGGGTGGGAAAAAAGGAACTGAGGTGGTTGGAGGGTTTACACTGAGATAGTCATTGCCACACGAGCCGAGTAGCTCACGGTGCCGCTTCCTCGTGCTCCATCTCTGGCGCCAGCCCTCCTGCAAAAGTTTGCTCCCGCTGGTCCTAGCGCCTCCGGCGAGTTCCCATTAGTGTGAATGAGTGGTGGAGACTTTATGTCCAGGAATACCTTACTGTAACAGTAGATCTTAGAGAGGCTCTTGCAGTAGGTATTTTCATATAGGACTGACGCTGCAGGTGTCAGGACCCCATGGAAAAATTTCTGGCTGGCAGTCTCTGGTGGGGACCCTCCCACTTCAGGTGACCGACATCAGTATAAAGGGGTGGTCCCCACTCACCTTCCAGTTCTTTCCCGCCAAAGGCCAAAAGGCAAGATGAAAGAGAAGCAGATATTTCCTTCCTAGAAAAGGAGCTGAAAAGCTAAGTGGGATGGAGGGCGAGAGAGTCATTTACTGAGAAGAGCTCTCTCAAGATCTACTGTTACAGTAAGTTCTCACATAACTGTACTATCTTACTCGAGAGGGCTCTTGCAGTAGGTAATTACATGTAAGTCTGAATCCCAAGCAGTCTGGAAAAAGGAAAAGCACTGGAAGGAGGAAAACTATCCAACCAATGTAACCTCTGGCTGAACGGGTCTTATGAAAGAAGACCTTGGGTGCAGCCAACCGAAGCCTGCTCTCTCGAGAGACAATATCCAAACTGTAATGTTTCTAAGAAGGTGTGGACAGAAGTCCAAGTCGAGCATGCGAGATGTCTGCTGCTGACACATTCTGAAACTAGCCGCAAAGGCAGCTACCTCTTGTGAAGTGACCTCTGACTTGACCCGCAGGGTCTTGTGGTACTTGTCATAACAGAGGGTGATACAATGAGCCAACCATTTAGAAAGACACTGCTTGAAATCAGATTGCCTCTCTTTGTGAGCAAAAGAGATGAAAAGCTGATCCGATTTCCTGAGATCCTTAGTCCTAGTAGTATAGTATCTCAGTAATATGTGAACATCCAAAGTATGCAAGAGGTACTTCTCTTGATTGGAGTGCTGCATAAAGAAAGCAGGTAGCTCAATGGATTGGTTCAGTGTAGATTCCACTCACCACCTTTAGGAAGAAACGGTTGGTATGAGAGCCACGCGCCTGCGAAAATCAAGTAAGGGATTTTTCACATCAGGGCCTGGAAGCTCGAAAATACCCTCGAGCTGAAGTTAAGGCCACTAGGAAGAGAGTCTTCCAAGAGAGGAACTTCAAGTCTGCTGAAGCTGCTGGTTCGAAGGAGGCAGAGTAAGCTTGAGAACAAAGTTCAGATCCCAAGGAGGAACTGGAGAACCCCTTGAGGAACGCCTTGAGACTTCCAATTGGTGAAAGTCCTGTCCCCAAAAGTGACACGAGACAAAAAATCGCTGCCATGCAGACTTTCAAGGAGGAATGGCTGAGACCCAGGTCAAAGAGATCATTATGTAGTCCAGGACTCTTTCAGCTATGAAGAGAAGGGTTCAAAGTCCTTGATGAGGCTCAAATCAGAAATACGTTTCCACTTCACAGCATAGGTGGATCTGGTGGAAGGCTTTCTGGCCTCCACCTGCATCGTGTTCTGCTGGCAAGTGGAGAAACCCAGAACAAGGCTTGAGCTACGTCTGCAGGAGCCATGCATGTAACTGAAGGGATTTGAGACCCGGATGAACAAGGGTCCCTGATTCTGGGTCAGGCAAGTACTGTGACAGAGGCAGAGGAAGCAGAGGTTCCTCTGAAAATTGTTGCAGAAGAGAGAACCAACTTGTTTGGGCCAGAATGGAGCGATGAGAATCATCCAGGTTCCTTCTGTCCTGAGTTTGTGTAAGACCCTCGAATTAAGGAATTGGACGGAACTTATAGACTAATCTGTCCTTCCAATTGAGAGACAGAGCTTCCCTCACCAGAAAGTGTCTCACCCTCGGAGCAAGCGAGTGAGAAGGCAGGGAGTTTTGTGTTGTGAGGAGACGCCAAGAGGTTCACCTGAGGGTTCCCCAGCACAGGAAGATGTCATCTACTACTTTGATCCAGTTCCCATTCCTGGGCTCTGGCTGAAAACCGACTGAGTTAATCTGCCAGCGTGTTTTCCACTCCTGAACATGAACTGCCGCAGGAGAAGGTTGTGCTGAACGCCTCAACTCCAAACTCTCATTGCTTCCTGCACAGAGGGTAGGAACAAGTTCCTCCCTGCTTGTTGATATACCAGACTACGACATCTTGTCTGTCTGGATAGTTAGGTGACCGGAAGAATGGAGGAGTGCAGAGCCTGGAGAGCATACAGGATGGCTCTGAGTTCGAGCACATTTATGTGTAAAGTCTGCTCGAGTCTGGACCAGGTGCCCTGTGTCCTGTGAGACCCTAGATAGCTCCCAACCTCGCAAGAGGCATCTGTTGTCAATGTCTGGGACGGGGTTTGATATTGAAGTGAACTCCCCGCAAAGGTTCTCTTGCACCATCCACCACTGCAAGTCTCTGATTATGGGATCAGAGACCAGAACCTCCTGGTTCTAGGTCATCCAGTGTTTGGTCCCATTGAGCAGACGAACGTCCACTGAGAGATCCTCATGTGAAGCCGAGCGCAAGGGACTGTCGGGATAGCAGCCGCCATAGGCCGATGGGCAAAGGACTGACCTGGCACCACCTCCGGCGCGACTGGACAACAGTCGTGTTTGAGTTCGAGGGTGCCCATCCTGTCCGGACGCAACACGCCTTGCCGATGTCGGTGTCCAGGATCGCCTGATAAACTGGAGTCTTTGGCAAGGGACCAAATGGGACTTGGCCTGGTTGATGGAGATACCCATGCTGGTAAAACCTGCAGGTTAAGGAAAGAGAGCGTGAGTTCTTCTCCTGGATAGGGCCGCCAGGAGCCAGTCGCTCTAGGTACGGGAATACCTGCACTCCCTGGTGCGCAGGGTGGCCGCTACCACAGACAGGCATTTGTAAACACTGGGGCCAAGGAAAGACCAAATGGAGGCCTTTGAATTGGTAGTGGTCCCCACGGAAAAAAATGGAGGAAATTATGTGGAAGGGTGGATAGGGATGTGCAGGTAGGCATCTTGTATATCCAAAGCAAGACAGCCACTGTCCCTGCCGAAGAAGCGGCAGAAGGCTCTGCAGAGGGAGCATTCTGAAGCATTTGTACTCTCACAAACATGTTCATGGAACTGAGGTTTAAAATAGGCCTCACGCCTCCTGTCTTTTTTGGAACTAGGGAAGAAATGGTAGTAGTAACTTATGCCCCAAAGGTGGGTGGGGACAGGCTCTCTCGCTGCCTTCCCAGAAGGGAGGAAATTTCTTCCAGGACCAGAGGAAGATGTTCTGGGGAGTAAGATGATTTGGGGGTGGTCTTCGGCAGTTTCTGAAGAAACTCGATTGAGTGTTCTGCTGCTATCAGTTGGAGCACCCAAACATCTGATGTAATCCTCTCCCAAACTGGTAATGGAAGGAGAACCTCCCTCCTACTGGTTTCTCTGGAGAGTCCAGAGGCTGTGGGAGAGAGGAGGAGTCAGGAGGTGTGGGACAGCGGCTGCCGAGGCTCCCACAGCTTTTTGAGTGGGGAGTCTTGGTTGCTGAGGGTCCAACGCTGTTGGCCCACTTGCCCTGTGGTTCTGCTTTTGGTTGAGGACGCTGACCTAAAAGGGTGATGCTGTCCCTGAGGGGGTCTGTACACAGAGTCCAAGACCGAGGCAGTACTTTCTCTCCTGTAGGTCGGTGATGATGTCCCTGACATCACCGCCAACAGCAACAAACCCTGAAGGGCGATCCTGAATGACGGATTGCACTTCAGGACCAATCCTGACACCCCAAAGTCAGGCATGACGCTGAAGACCTATGGCAAAGCTGAGCTCCATCCAGCTACGTGCTCACTGCATCGTAGGTGGCACGGGCATATGCCTACTGGCCAGAACGAGCAGAGCAGACAAGTTCAGCCACTTCCTGGGTCTGAGACTCCAGGAAGGAGTCCAATTCTAGATTACACCTGAGTCAGGATTGTCTTCGGTAGACCCCAATATGAGCGACGAAGTTCAGGGCTCCATACCCAAGGTAGAAGATGTACACCTTCTTCCATACTAGTCCAGAAGCCGAGACTCCTTGTCAAGTGGAGATGAGCTGAGATGTTTGGGATTGGCAGAATGGCCGTAAGCAGTGCTAATCACGACAGAGTCCGCCTTGGGGTGTACATTTAAAGAATTAAAGAATCCTCAGGAGCCTGATATAACTGATCTGCCTTCTGTGGAAGGGGCTAACGCAGACAGTTGCTTCCAAATAGTGGAAACAAGGTCCGCGGAGGCTCAATCCAGGGTGGAATCAATGTCGGAGGGTCTCGGGCCATCCAAGTGGGCAGCGAGCTTCTTACACTGTGGATCTGGCTCCAGGGATTGCCACTGGTGAACTTCCTGGATCTTTCTCAGTAACTACAAGAAAGAACGATCTCGGAGGGTACTTTGGAGAGTAATAGGCCTTGGATGATCTGGAGTACGAGGCTCATCGGGATCAGAACACCCTCCTGAATCAGAGTCAGACATAGAGGAGGAGGAAGACTCTTCCACGCTGGGAGGAACGGTCCCTTTGGGAAGCCTCTGGGAAGCATATCCTCCCACCCCTGGTGCCCGGTGGTTCACCTCTGGTGTCGGGCAGGGGGAGGGAGTCTCCAGTCCGCTGAGGGATCCTGTGGAAGGTCCGTGCTGGAGACGGCTTTCTCCCTGGTGAGCTGAGCCTTGGCCTCAGCCCACCAGGCAGCCAGAGTCTCCTTCAAGTCCACCGGCAGCTGTGGTGAGGCAGGAGGAGAAGGAGGAGGGGATGGATACAGAGGTATCCGTAGGTGAATATCCATTACCTGACGGTGAAAGCCGGCGCCGAGTGTACTGAGGCGCCAGGTACTGCGCGTTAGATAGTGCGGCATCAGGTAGGGCAGCACTGGATTAGCGGGTGTCAGATACCCGGGTGCCAGGGGTTCTGGCAGAGTAGAAGGATTCCGGAAAGACCCAGCAGGTGGGCCAGGTAATGGTGGCCCTGCGGGTCGGGTCGGCTTGAGCAGCGCCTGGCAAAGGGACGCGCGGTGACATTGGGTTGGCCGGTGTTGGAGCCGCATCCAAGGATCCAGCGTCAGGAGGTCCAGTTGTGAAGGAGGAGCCCTGATGACAGCATACCCAGCTCCTCCATGTCTGGCCGGGATGGAGGGTTAAACCTGGTTCAACAGAGGACACGTGGGAGCCTTTGGGAGGCAACGGCATGCACTGGCATGAGCCTGGGACATTGACTGGTCCAAGGGTTCCAACGTAGGCTTTTTGCTTGGCGTCCGTTGAGGGCAGACATCTGGCTTATCAGCAGGATCTGGGCGGCATCGAGGAGCCGCGTCCGACTTGCCGGAACCTGGCCCGATCGGGTGCCTGGGTAAGCAACCTGATGGGCGTGCGAAGGGCGCGCCCTTCGAAGCCAGCGTCATATCGATCTCTTGACCGGCGGACGGGGTGGTACCGTCCAACTTAGTGAACCCGGCTGACCAGAGGGCTGCGGGCAGCGGCCTTCCCGGTGTGGAAGCCTCTTTGCCCTGAGGCACCGAGGGGCCCGAGCAAAGCCCAATGAGAGGGGTGACAATGTCTTGGCGCCACCAAGACGGTCATCAATGAATGGTCCTCAGAGGACGTTATTTTAGCAATCGCTGACTCAGCTGGAGTCACGGAGGCCATGGAGGTCAAGTCCCGTGCTTGTCCTTTTTTCTTCTGGCTCGAGAGAGTGAAGCCTGCCTTAACTTCTTCAGCTCTTTCTCCATGGAAGCCATCTTTTCTTAAGAATATGGGCCTCCAGGACCTGCCTCAGTTTCGGGTAGCTAGACTGAACTGCTGACAGTGCTGGCACTTCTCCACAGGGTGGTCTGGGCCAAGCAGAAGAGGCACAGGGAGTGTCTGTCCTTTGCGGCAGTTGGGAATCTGCACGAGTCGCACTTATTTTTATGCATTTGGAAGCATCAGGACAACATACACGGACGCTTGAAGTGAAAACCTGGAAAAACGGTAGAAAAGTTTGGTAAAACTAACCGCCTGAAGACCGACGAGCGATGGAACTCTACCACGCGGAACTTTCCAAGTCATCAATGGCGGGAAAGAAATACAGATTAGTCAACTGCATGGAGTTCTAGAATGGTATATGTTGTTCATCCACTTATTGGCAGGTTCCTTGCCTTTAAATCTTGCCGGAAGGTCTTCAAGCTGGCTCTCCCACCCACCGGTGGTAAAACTCTCGGCTCGCCCCATGGCGCGTAGATCTGGCCCGCTGGAAAGCTCAGGTAGTAGCCGGCCGGGAGGTCGGGTAGGGTATGGATGAACAACATACACATTCCTAGAACTCCTGTTACAGCTGAGTAACTCAGCTTTCTAGGACATGGATATGTTGTTCATCCACACTTATTGGCAGACCCCTAGAAGAGTCTCTGGGAGTGAGGCAAAGGCGCACACCCCCTACTTAGGGAATAGACACTGAGAACCGGGAGGCCCCAAAACCAGCATCCCGGCGTGACTCAAGGTCGATGTGTAATGGGTAATAAAGGTGTGTGCTGACTTCCAGGTAGCAGCCCTGCAGATTTCCTGGATAGGGACATCCCTGAAGCAGCCACCGATGCAGCAGTATGACGGTAGAATGAGCCTTATCCTCTGGGAGGCCTCCATGCCCGCCAACTTATAGCAGAGATCTATGCAGGAGGTGACCCACCTGCCTATCGGGCCCACTTAGCTGCAGGTCTGCAGGTGTCGGCTTCAGCGTGAGTGACAAACAGCTGGCCAACCTCTCCCAATTTCAGCCGTATGCCTCCTTATAATAAGCTAGAGCCCTTCTATGGTCCAAAGGCGGAGCCTGTATTCGCCTCCGAGGTGTGATTGAGGTAGAACACCGCAGAGTCAACACCCGGTTAAGGTGAAACCCGACACCACCTTCGGAAGGAATTTCGAATTGGAAGCGAGGACAACTCTGTCCCTGTGGAAGACCAGATAAGGAGACTCAATGCAGAAGCGCCTGGGTTCTCCCATCCTTCTGGCTGACGGATAGCCACCAAGAAGGCGGTCTTCCACTTCACATAGGTGAGAGAGTTCACCCGTGCATTGGGTTCGAATGGCTTGCCTATGAGCTTTGCCAGAACCAGCAGTAAATCCCACGGGAGGGAGGTTCTCGCATCGAGGAAATGTGATCAAGGCCTTGAAAAAGCGCCAGACCACCTTCTCCTGCGCCCACCGACTGCCCGGCTCGCGCCCAGTAAGCAGAGAGATGGCTGCCAGGTGCACCTTAGGGTCGCCGACCTAAGCCCTTGACTAGAAAGGCGACCATCAACAGTCCAAAATGCTTTCCAAAGAACAGAGGAAGGGTCCAAGCCCTTGCTCCTGACACCAAATGGAAATCTCTTCCATTTGAAGGCACTTAACATTTTCTGATGCGACTCTCACAGGACGCATCAACAACATTGAGGACATAAGTGGGAAAGACCCAAGGCCTGGAACTCTAGCCGCTCAGGAACCAGGCACGTCAGGTGCAGGGATTGAAGGTCTGGATGGAACACCTTCCCTGATTGACTGAGAGCAGGTCGGGTGAGCTGGAAGCTGCCTTGGGAGCCTGGAGCTGGAGCTGAGGAGATCTGGGTAGCCAGAACTGGCAGGGCCAGTCTGGGGCTATCAGAATCCTGCCTTGTCCCTCCTTGCCTGAGAAGCACCTTGTGAATCAAGGGAAATGGGGGAAAGGCGAAAAGAGGCCCGGGGTCCACAGCCCCGAGAAGGCATCCTGCAGCGAGCCCTGGGCTGAGGGGGGCGGCATGAAACAGCCTCAGCTCGCGCTCTCCTGAGGCAAAACAGGTCCACCTGAGGGTGTGCCCCAGTGGGAGAACAGATCTTGTACTACCTCCGGCAGGAGAGACCACTGTGAGATGCAGCCCCTATCCGGCTCAGGGCATCAGCCAGGGTGTTAGAGGCTCCTGCCACATGAATGGCTAGGAGATCTGCCTCCAGGCTGCACACGAGTGACCAAATGCGAGGCTCTCGTGCATAGAAGCATGGAACGCGGCCCCGCCCCTGGCGGTTTAGGTAGTACATGGTCGTGTATTGCCTGCCTGGACCGAGACCACTTGACCCCCGAGAAACGGAGCAAAGGCGGTGAGAGCTAGGCGGACGCGCTCGAGCTCCAGCAGGTTGATGTGGCATCGGGACTCCTGCACGGGACCAGAGGCCGTCGCTCGGTGTTCCCCAGATGGGCACCCCAACCCATCAGAGAGCGTCGGTCGATAGAGACCCGTCGGCTGGCGGACAAACGGGATACCCTCCTGCAGATGAGATGGAGCGGTCCACCATCGGAGAAGCGTTCCACATCTCCTGGGTCACCACCACCAGCTGGTCCAATGAATTGCAGCGTTGTGACCACTGGCTGGCCAGTCCCACTGAAGGGGCGCGCAGCGTGCCCAACGGACCACGCTGGTGCAGGCCGCCATGAGACCCAGGGAGATGCAGGAAGTCCCGGCAGGGCGCATTGCCCAACCAGAAATGACTGGGCAAAGGAGGTAAGAACCGGCCCTGTCCGCCGGAGCCGTGCTCTGGCTCGAAGAGAGTCGGCTCTGCCCCAATAAACAGAATCACCTGCTTGGCTCGAGTCTTCGACTTGGCCTCGATGATGAGAAGCCGACTTGAGAGCAAACCTGGAGGCAGATCTCGGACGCCCACCTCCTGTCTGGAGGGGCTGCTATCAGCCAATCGTCCAGGTAAGGGTACACCGGACTCGGCGCCGCAGGAGAGCTGTCACCTGCAATGCATTTGGTGAAGACCCTGGGAGCTGAAGACAGGTCGAAGGGCATGGCTCGGGAACTCGAAGAGGATCCCTCGCTCAAAGCGAAGAATCTCCGATGTGATGGACAGATAGGGACGTGAAAGAACGCGTCCTGCAGGTCCAGAGAGCAGAACCACACCCGTGTTCAGAGATGGTATTATCTGTGCCAGGTGACCATCCTGAAGGTTGAGACCTTAGAACTTGTTCAGGTCGTGCAGGTCGAGAATGGGCACCAGCCCCCGCCGTTTCAGAACCAGGAAGTACCTGGACACAAACCTCGGGTCTGAGGGGGTCCGCTACCTCCTGATCACCTCCTTTTGGAGGAGGACAGCGATGTCGGCTCGGCAGGCCGACAGTGAGCTGCGGACTCGAAGCCCCGAGTGCGACGGCTCTCAAGGGCGGGGCCTGCTCGAATTCTAGAGGCGGCTTTTCCCACCACCTCCAGTACCCACCTGTCTGTGGTAATAACAGACCAGGCGGAAAGGAAGTGTCACTGCCTTCATCGTAAGAACCAGGGGTGAGGGGTGACGGGATGGGCGATACACCCCTCAGCCCGTCACTGGGCAGGCTTGGAGGAAGGACCGGCTGAGGACCTCCTGGAGCCTTTACCTCCCTGCTTCCTGTTGGAGGAAGCCGACTGACTGGGTTTGGGATACCAAGCGAGCCGCTGCCCCTGACGTTGCTGGGGCAGGCGCGCGGGGCGCAGAAGAGACGAAAGGGCTTAGGCTGTGGCTTGCGGCCTTTGTCCTTCTGGCCGGAAGAGACCGAGTCAAGGTAGCATTGGACTCTCGATCCTCTGGGTGACCTTCCACCCCAGGGCTGAAGGGTCAGTCCCAAAAGGGAACATCTGCAACTTGCCTGGGTATCCAGTAAAGTGGATATCCTCAGCCAAGCCCGGCAACGCATAGCCACTGCGCCACAGACCTGGCACATGAGTCCCCAATGTCTAAAGCAGTCTGGAGCTGCTGTTTGGCCACTGCCCTGCCCTGGACCCGCACCTGCCTGACCGTAGTCTGCAGATCCAGCGGGAAGATGAGGGCGACCTCATCCAGGGGCCCAACAGGGCATGAGAAAAATGTGCCATGAGGGCGGCCGAGACTGGCCTGGCGAAGGCCGAGAGAAGACGCCCAGCATAGACTTTTAAGCCCAGCATAATCCAATTTCTTGGATTCCTTTGTCGGGAGGTTTGTCCACATCCCTGGCATTCCCCAGCCGGAAAACGCCTGTCGGTAACCAACCTCAGCAGAGGGTATCTCAAACCCGGACAGGGAACCGGGACCGATACTTCCTGGCCATCCTGGCCGGGCGAGGGCAGGAAGCAGGGCTGCCAAAGCTCCAAGGCCGGACCCACTATGGCCTCGGCTTCCGAAAGGCCTCCGAGAGGAATCCCTCGGTCCAGAATCTCCGTGAGGATACCTGGCCAGTTTAGAAAGCAGGTTCGAGCTTCATCCCGGTGGACTCCGAGATGAGCCGAAGCAATCCTAGGAAGGACGAAGGGCTATCGTCCACTGACTGTCCTCCTGAGGACTCCAAGTCCATTCGCTTGGAGAAAAGGAGAATCATCTCGGACTGGAAGAGTCCTCAAAAAGCTACCTCGGGCCTGAGCCACCTCCACCTGCTGAGGTCTATTGGGAGTGAGGGTGACAGACAGCCTATGGGGCAGTCCACAAGCAGACCGAGAATTTTGGTGGAGCCCCAAATAACGGCTGTGGAGCGGAGGTTCCACGGAATGAGTGGGGCAGCTGGAATTGGCCGAACAACGGCCTGGGAACAGGCTCATTGGCTACTAGAGGGATGTTTCGGCCGCTCCGGTGACAGCCACTTAATGGCGGGGAAGGCGACTGGGTCGGCTTGTTCCTGGTCAGAAGGAGCTGTTGCCACAGTTCCTCATACCTCGGCGCAACGCGCTGAAGCTTCCCTCGTCCGAGGAGGAGGAAGAGGAAAAAGCGGCGGGCGCTGCTTGCAGCGGTGCGGGGCCGAGACCGCCTGATGGCGGATCGGCTGGACGCGAACATCAAGACCGAGACCGAGAACCTCGGCTGGGCCGAGGGCAGTGCGGGGAGGTGTCGGGAATCGGCACTCCCGGTTCGGACGATTCCGCTGAAGACTCCGGAACCGGAGGCACAGATGAGCAGCAGGGACCCTCACTCCCACCAGGGAACTGGGAGGGGATTCTCAGCTTCTCCAGCCGACAACCCGTCCAGCGGGTCGAGAAACATCTCGACAGGCCGACCGGAGTCTCGATCAACTGCCTGACGGGGACGCAGTGAAGCCAGTGGCAAGCGAGGGTTGACCAAGCCGACTGTCGACAACTAGGGAGGGATCTTTCCGCTCCCAAGAGCGTCGGCAGTGAGACTTACTTTGCTCTTTTGGACCGAGAAAAGGTCCAGAAGAGTAGGACCCTCACCTTTACGTCGAGAGGGTCGACAAAGCTCCTTAAAAGAAGCCAAATCACGAGGCACCAAGAGGCGGGACAAATGCCGCAGTCGAGGTAGAAGCGCTCGCGCCGCTCCTCTTCGAGGGCGATTATCTGCTTGAGCTGATCTGCCGAAGCCCGCCGCGGACACCGCCAACCGGGCCTCTTTAGACTTAACCGAGGAAATCTTTTCTCGGGACGCCCCAGCTGTAACGGGCAGCACGGTCTTCGAACGTAGGGCCAAGAAAGAAGAGCACAGGTCGCAAGCCCGCGGGTCGTGTCAAGGCCTAAGCAGTAGATGCACGTGGAGTGCGGATCCGTCCGACACATCTTCTGCCTGCAAGGGCATCTCCGGAAACCGGGAGTCGATTTGTCCATCACAGCCGCGAGGAGAAGACCGAAGTCTTTAGCAAAAACTTTGATTTTGAAAATTCGAAGAATTAGAATCAGTCTTATCATGAGGCGCTAAGGAGGAAACCTGAGCTTCCAAGCGGTAAGGAAGATCTGGCGTCATGGGGCGGAGCCGAGAGTTTTACCACCCAGGTGGGTGGGAGGAGCCAGCTTGAAGACCTTCCGGCAAGATTTAAAGCGGCAAGGAACCTGCCAATAAGTGTGGATGAACAACATATCCATGTCCCTAGAACTGGAAGGCGCGCGTGGAGGACCACCCTTTTATACTGGCG
Source organism: Neoceratodus forsteri (assembly GCA_016271365.2). Taxonomy (NCBI): domain Eukaryota; kingdom Metazoa; phylum Chordata; order Ceratodontiformes; family Ceratodontidae; genus Neoceratodus; species Neoceratodus forsteri. The sequence goes on along the minus strand of CM028133.1, from coordinate 645,278,063 downwards.
TCCGGTCATCTGGCGTGGCGGTTCCTCCGCCACAGACTGCTAACTAGAAATTTTCCGTGGGGTCCAGGCGCCTGCCAGGTCCATCCTATATGAAATACCTACTGCAAGAGTCCTCTGAAGTAAAATTGTTGCCACAGCAACACCTGGACAGGCTGTTTCTGTAAATATTACAGGTATCAAGACCCCTTAGAAGCCATAAAATAAGCATGATAAAGTATACGCCCTGCTTCTATAGTAAGAGCAGTGGTGGTAGTGATAGTCACTAAATGGGTGTAATACCCATGACTCTGTGTGCTCGCTCAACTGGGAACCACGTGGGCGCTTCCGTGTTCGGCTGAAAGTTTGGCAGTTTGTAGAAAAAAAACAGTGGATTAAAATTCAGATCACTGCAGCCCCAGACTCTGCAGCAGCACTGTAAGAGTATGTTGGGATGGAGAAGCAGGCTACAGTGTTTCTTCAAGGGTCACTTTAAAGTATTTCTTGAGCACTCAAAGTAAGTAAGTGTGGCCTCAAACCCTGTTAGTGCCACAATTACTGTTCCAATATACTGCCAGAAATGTGACTATCACTGTTACCAATGGACTGCAAACAGAACAGAGATGGAATTATCTTAATTGAAATGTACTGCAAAATTATTTAAAATGAGAACATCTCAGTAAAATCCCAAAATGATCTACTGTGCCAAAGTAATAGTTTGTATCCTGTTAGTCATGCAGTTTTCAATTACAATTCAGACCAAGTTTGTCTTGCACTGCAAGCCTAATTTATTTGAAACACTAATACCACCACCTACTGGTGATATTTTGCTACAAATTGTATCAGCAACTTGAAATTTGTTTAACGGATCAAAACACCAGTAGAGAATGATGGCCTACAGCAATTAAGGCTTCTATCCCACAACACTGTGAAATCACACACAATCAAAGACGTGATGGACCCTATTCACATAAGAAATTCTAGCATTCTGTGCTTTCGGCAAAAGCTTTTGTGAATAAAGCCTGATGTATGTATTCCCCACATTATGGCTCCCATTGCCAAAACCACCTCAGCAAGTGTAGTTTTATCTAGTTATGGAATGTGTGCAGAAAGTACTTAACTGATACCACCTTGCTTGTATACCTAACACAACTGTGATGGCGTGTTTTTGCACAGAAGTTTTATAGTTCTGCTACCCTCCTGAGACAATACCAGGGCCAAGGGTCACAGGCTTTCCTCTCTGGCCTGCTATCCAAAAGCCACCTTATGTGCATACCCTCTGGTGCATTAGCACCTGCATTAAGGTTAACTCCACACTGTCCCAGAGCTTCTTGCTCTTCTAGTGCCAGCCTGTCTTCAGTAGTCATGTCTTGGTGTTACTGCTGAAGTATGGACTTCAGTCCACATTCAAGATATTATAGGAAAATAATCTCTTTTATTGATTATTTATAGGGTTCTGTCAAGTGAAAATGGATGCAAAAGCAATGCTCTGTGGTGATGATCTCACCAGCACAGGGTGCAGTGTCTTAACTTTCTGTTTCTCACTCAGAACACCCATGTGTGTCCCCATTTGCATGTCTCTTGACTTCCTTCTTTCTTTGACCACTTTATACATAATTTCTTACACAATTTTCCCCAAGATCTCAAATTTAGTGCCCACCCAAAATGTTTTCAGAGGTGGAGGGTTACAATTGCTTATTCTCTTGCAGTAAATAACCATGCTGCTTACCTGCACTACATTATTGAAAGACTGTCTACCTCCATCCATGTGACAGCTTGCTACAAATCTACCCCCAAAAAGGCTTGAGTCGTATAACCCATGTACTTTTATTACGATTTATATGTGTTTCAAAGGTCTATTCTGGACCCTGATCTATACTTTGGGGCAATAATCTGCAGTTGCATTTTCTTTCTTGAGTGATGATTACGGAGCAAGGAAGGAACATGGGCGTAGGAACAAGAATCCTTGGACAGAATACTGGATGGCAGGGTTAAGCTGGCCACTACTTCAGAGGAAAAGGACTGGGGAGGGGCATTATAAGCAACTCTAAAGCAAACTAGTCAATGTAACAAGGTCTACAACAATGCAACTGGAATGTTGGGGTGTATTGGAAGGGATTGCAATAGAAGGAAGGAAGAGGTATTACTGCACCTCTCTATAGATCACAGAGAGACCCCACCCACTTCTGGAGTCCTCACCCGAGGAAAGACAGAGCAGGCTACAGACAGTGAAACACAGAGTGACCAATATGATTTAGGGCCAACAGGGCAGACCCTATGAGGATCAGTTTAGGGCACTGAACATGTACTAGCTGGAGGACAGAAGGAGAGGGCGACATAACAGAGACTTTCAAGTCTCCGAAAGGAATAAACAAGGTTAAATGTGAGCAACTATTTAACAAGAATGGCAGATCAGAAACAGAAGGACATGCATGTTAGCTGGCAGGGGAGGAGATTCAGGAGGATGCAAGAAAGTGTTACATTACAGAGAGAGAGAAGAGAATGGCTGGCGGTGATACAGCCTACCTGCAGAGGTCATGAGCACAAAAATGGCGATAGTGGAAAATACCAGACCACTGGCAGACCTATGCTATTAGTGTAGAGTTCAAGTTCGGCACTCTCAAAACTGCCTTTCAGTTATTTTTAGTAGTTTATTTGAGTTGGGGCCTTGGCCCCATACCCTTTAAAAACAATGGGGTGTGAGGGTGAGGCCCCAATCAAACAAACTGACAAAACCAAAATTCACAGTATGTACAAGCACGTGCTGTATTGATATTAGCGTAAAGTTCACGTATAGGTACTATCTCAAAACTGCCTTTCAGTTATTTGTTAGTAGTTTATTTGAGCTGGGTGGCTTCATCCCGCATTCCCCTTTACAAAACACAATGGGGTGCAAGTGCAAACCTCAATTCAAACAAACTGACAAAAACAAAATTAACAACAAGCACAAGCATGCCAAATTAAACAGCAAGCACAATCAGCGTGGTATTCACAAAAGCTTTTCGCCATCACAAAAACATTAATGGGCTCAAACGCGCTGTGGTAGAGTAAAGGGCTTAATAGTTACTCAGGAGAGTAGCAGCAAGGCAGGGATCGGGGAGGAGGCAAGGGTGAAAACCCCATCTAGAGAATTGGTCACAGGGTAAGGCAAAACCGATTAGACTGGATGGTTCAATGGTCTTTTCCTGCTAACACGGTCTATGACGGGTTTACTTGCTGCATACCAGCACCTTGGATCTCTGATAGATGATCATTCTACAAACTCTTGACTAGACATTCAATAAACTGATGCCATCAGAAGATTATTAGTGTTCCTCTAACAATCCTCTCTACTTTTCTGAGATAGAATACAGAAGTTCAGGAGGATTGTTTTGCACTGAGTGCCTTCAGATTATCTGACTGATAAAGATGTCCTACAGTAGCTCTGCTTTATCTACAGTCCACATCAGGAAGAGCATCTTCTTCATCCAAGATCTCGGAGTGATGCTCTGGTACATCTGTCCATGCTGCTGACCCCAGAGGCGGCAAAGGCTCTACTCATCAAAAGGCTCTGGTTTAACTCTTCTCTGCTACTGCCAAACCAAACAGATGTATCTTCCTTCCTTCCTTCTAGACACCAAATAAGTGAGTACTGGAAGCCAAAGACTAGCACTAGTCTTGCTAGGGCAGAAAAAGGCAGAACCAAAATGATGTTAACTGCATGACAACGTCTGACACTGCATTCCACACTGAATGAAAAGGTGCTCTGCAGGAAGCCATACTGACTAAACAGATGCCACAATCAAGATGTAACCTGGCAAATACAAGTTACTCACCTGTAACAGGAGTTCTAGGAATGGTATATGTTGTTCATCACACTGTCTGGCAGGTTCCTTGCGCTTTAAATCTTGCGGGAAGGTCTTTGGCTGGCTCTCCCACCCACCCGGTGGTAAAACTCGGCTCACCTATGGCGCAGATCTAGCCGCTGGAAGCCAGGTTGTGCGTCGAAGCCGGGGAGGTTGGGTGGGTCGTGTGGATGAACAACATACACTATTCCTAGAACTCCTGTTACAGGTGAGTAACCTGTATTTCTAGGGCATGGATATGTTGTTCATCCACACTATCTGGCAGACTCTAGCAGTTCTCCAAGAGGAGGGAGGCAAGGCGCATACCCCTACTTAGGAAATAAAGACTGGAGAACCGAGGCCCCAAACCAGCATCCCTCACGTGACTTAAGGTTGATGTGGTAGTGGGTGATGAAGGTGTGTGCTGACTCCAGGTAGCAGCCCTGCAGATTTCCTGGATAGGGACATCCTGGAAGCAGCCACCAATGCAGCGGTATGGTGGGTAGAATGAGCTCTTATCCCTCTGGGAGGCTCCATGTCGCCAACCTATAGCAGAGATCTATGCGGAGGTGACCAACCTGCCTATCGTCCGCTTGGCTGCAGGTCTGCCAGGTGCGGCTTTAGCGTGAGGTGACAAACAGTTGGCGAACCTCTTCCGAACTTCAGCCATCCGCTCATTATAATAAGCAAGCGCTCTTCTATGGACCAAAGTATGGAGCCTATATTTGGCCTTGAGGTGTGAATGGGTAGAACACGGCAGAGTCAACACCTGGTTAAGGTGAAACTCCGACACTACCTTGGAAGGAACTTGGTGGGGCGCAGGACAACCTTGTCCCTGTGGAAGACCAGATAAGGAGACTCGATGTAAAGTGTCTGGATCTCCCCATCCTTCTGGCTGATGTGATAGCCACCAAGAAGGTGGTCTTCCACGACAGGTGAGAGATGTCACACCTGTGCATCGGTTCGAATAGCCTGCCCATGAGCTTAGCCAATACCAACAGTAGATCCCACGGAAGGGAGGTTCTCACACCGAGAGGATCTGTGATCAAGGCCTTTGAAAAGACTGACCACCTTCTCCTGCACCACTGACTGCTTCCGGCCCGTGCCCGATAAGCAGAGATAGCTGCCAGGTGCACCTTAAGGGTCGTCGACTGAAGTCCCTTGCTGAGAAAGGGACCACAGGTGGTCCAGAATGCTTGCCAATGAACAGGAGGAAGGGTCCAGGCCCTTGCCTGACACCAAATGGAGAATCTCTTCCATTTGAAGTAGCATTTTCTGGTCGACTCCGTGACGGGACGCCTCAACACGCTGAGGACTCTCATCGAAAGACCCTGGTCTGGAACTCTAGCCGCCAGGAACCAGGCCGCAGGTGCAGGGATTGAAGGTCCAGATGGAATATCTTCCCTGATTGACTGAGATCAGGTCCGGGGGCTGGAAGCCGCCTCGGGAGCCTGGAGCTGAGACTGAGGAGATCTGGATACCAGAATTGGCCGGGGCCAGTCTGGGGCTACCAGAATCACCTGCGCCTTGTCCTCCTCGCCTTGAGAAGCACCTTGTGAATCAAGGGAAATGGAGGAAAGGCATAGAAGAGGCCCGGGTCCACGGCCTGGAGAAGGCATCCCGCTGCAGCGAGCCCTGCTGAGGGGGCGGGCATGAAACAGTCTCAGCTTCGCATTCTCCCTGAGGCAAACAGGTCCACCTGAGGCGTGCCCCAATGGGAGAGAAGAGGTCTTGTACTACCTCTGGCAGGAGAGACCACTCATGAGACGCAGCCCTATCTGGCTTAGGGCATCGGCCAGGGTGTTGGAGGCCCTGCCACATGAATGGCGAAGATCCACCCAGGCGCACGAGTGACCAAATGCGGAGAGCTTCCCTGCACAGAGGCATGGAGCGATCCTGCCCTGGCGGCTTAGACAGTACATGGTTGTGGTATTGTCCATCTGGACCTGAACCACTTGACCCCGTAGAAACAGCGAGCGAAGGCGTGTGAGGCTAGACGAACCGCTCTCGAGCTCCAGTAGGTTGATGTGGCATCAGGACTCCCGAGGGACCAGAGCCGTCGCTCCTGTGCTCCCCAGATGGGCAACCCAACCCATCAGAGAGGCATCGGTCGATAGAGAGACCGCCGGCTCGGAGAGGACAAACCAGATGCCCTCCTGCAGATGTGCTGGAATGGTCCACCACTGGAGAGCGTTCCCACATCCCTGGGTCACTGTCACTAGCTCATCCAGCGGATCGGTGCTGTGACCACTGGCTGGTGAGTCCTCATTGAAGGGGACGATGTACCAGCATGCCCAACGGACCACGCTGGAGCAGGCCGCCATGAGGCCCAGGAGGTGCAGGAAGTCCGGGCAGGGGCTGCGTTTGCCCAACCTGAAATGACTGGGCTAAGGAGGAAAGAACCTTGGCCCCGTCTGCCGGGAGCCGTGCTCTGGCTCATAGAGAGTCGAACTCTGCCCCAATGAATTGTATCACCTGCTTTGGCACGTGTTCTGACTTGGCCTCGTTGATGAGGAGGCCAACCTGAGAGCAAACCTGGAGGCCAGATCTCTGGACCGCTCCACCTCCACTCTGGAAGGGCTGCAATCAGCCAGTCATCCAGGTAGGGTACACCGGACCCTTGACGCCCGGGGAATGCTGTTACCACTGCCATGCATTTGGTGAAGACCCTGGGAGCTATGGAAGGCCGAAGGGCATGGCCCGAACTCATAAAGGCATCCCTCCGCTCTGAAGTGGAGGAATCTCTAGTGAGCCGGACGGATTGGGGACGTGACAGAGCGTATCCTGAAGGTCCAGAGAACAGAACCAGCCCCTGTTCCAAGGATGGGATTATCTGAGCCACAGTGACCATCCTGAAGGTCTGAGACATTAGGAACCTGTTCAGGCCATGCAGGTCGAGAATGGGGTGCCAGCCCCGTCCGTTTTGGACCAGGAAGTACCTGGACACAAACCCGGGTCTAGAGGAGGATCCGCCACCTTCCTGATCTCCTCTTTTTGAGGAGCAGGGCAATATCAGCTCAAAGAGCCAACAAAGAGGCTGTGGACCCCGTAGCCCCGAGGCGGCGGCTCGGATGGGCAGGGCCTGCTCGAACTCCAGGGCAGGCCCTTTCCTACCACCTCAAAACCCAACGGTCCATGGTGATAACGGACCAAGTGCAAAGGAAGTGGCGGAGCTGTCCCCATGGGGAACCCAGGGGAGTGATGAGGCTGGGGGCAACACCCTCAACCCGTCACTGGGCAGGCTTACAGGGGGCGGCCAAGGGACCTCCTGGGCCTTTACCTCCTGCTTCCTGTTGGAGGAAGCCATGGGCCTGGGTTTGGGATGCCAGCCTGAGCCTGCTGGCCCTGGTGCTGGTGCTGTTGGGCCGGATGTGCCGTGGCGGCGCAGAGGAAAGACTATTGCTGCTGCTGTCGGCGGCCTTGTCCTTCTGGGCGGAGGTGACCGAGTCCGAGTGGCATTGGACTTTTCGATCTGCTGGAGGTGACCTTCCACCCAGGGCCGAAGAGGGTCAGTCCCCAAGAAGGGACATCTGCCAGTTTGTGCTGGGTATCCGCTGTGAAGGTGGATATCCTCAGCCATGCTCTGCGGCGCTTGGCCACCGTGGCTGCAACGGATCTGGCACAGGAGTCTCCGATGTCCAGAGCTGTTTGAGCTGCTGCTTAACCACTGTCCTACCCTGGTCCTGCATCTGCCAGACCGTGGTCTGCAGGTCGGCCGGAGATGAGGGATCACCTCATCCAGGGAGCCCATGAGGCGTGGGAGAAGTGTGCCATCAGCATGGCCGAGCTGGCCTGGTGGAGCCAAGGAGGATGCAGCGTACACCGCGCCGGCATAGTCTAGCTTTTGGACTCCTTGTCGGGGGCTTGTCCACATCCCTAGCATTCCCAGAAATCCAGGAAGCGCTGTCAGCGAACTACCTCGGCAAAGGGTTCCAAAACCTGGGCAAAGAGCCGGTGGGGACTGCATACTTCCTGGCCATCCTGGCCGAAGGCACAGGACAGGAAGCAGGCCGTTGCCAGAGCTCAAGGCTGGGCCAACAATGGCTTCAGCCACCAGAAAGGCCTCCGTGGGTAAATCACCTCGGTCCAGTATCTCTGTTAGGGGATAACTGGCCCGCTTGGATATGGGCTCAAGCTGCATCCGGGTGGACTCCTGAGATGAGCCGAAGCAAACCCATGAAGGAAGATGGGCTTTCGTCCATCAACTGGCCCTGAGGACTCCAGGTCAATGGGCCTGGAGAACAGGGAGGAGTCATCGCTGGACTCGGAGAAGTCCGCGAAGAGCTGCCTGGGGCCTGAGCCACCCTTCACCTGCCAAGAGCGGTCAGGAGTGAGAGTGACCGACAACCTGTGGGGCAGGCCCTGACCCGACCGAGAGTCCTTGGCCGGCACCTCCGATTTGGTTATGGAGGCGGAGGTTCCACCACAATTGGTGGGGCAGCAGGTTTGGCCAACAACCGCCCAGGCTTGGGCACCGGCTACAGCGAGGGGTTGTTTTGGCCACTCGGGTGACAGCCACTTGAAGGCCGGGAAGCGACAAGCGCCGGCTTGTTCCTGGACAGAAGTAACTGCTGCCACATCAGGTCCTCGAAGCGCCGACGCAACTTGCGCCACAGCCTCTCCTCTTCCGAGGAGGAAGGCGAGGACGAGCGGCGGCGCCCGTTTACCTCGTGCGAGACCAAGACCGCCGTTGTCGGGCGGATCGGCTGGACCGAGACAATGTCCGAGACCAGGCACAAGATCCTCGGCGTTTCCGAGGATGGGTCTGGGAAGGGTGAGGACACCTGCTCTTCCTCGGCTTGGAAGCCTTAACCGGGGACCGCGGCACCGGAGGCGCAGGCAAGTCCTCGGTCTCCACCGGGGAACCGTGAAGGGTTGTCGGCTTCACCAGTCGACAGCCTGTCCGGACGGTCGTGAAAAATCTCGACCGTGTCGACGGGTGTCTCGCCAGCTGGCCTGACAGGGACGCCGGGAAGCCAGAAGCCTTAGCTGCAACCTCGACCAAAGTCGACAGTCAACTGTCCAGGGAAGGGGACCTCTCCTCCCACGAACGATGACGATGGGACTTACCCTTAGAGTCCTTCTTTTGGACCGAGAGGAATGTCCCAATGGCCCTTCTCCCTTCATGGAAAGGGACTGGCAAAGCTCCTTGAAAGAAGCTGAATACGGTACCCAGAGACAGCGGGATAAATGCCGCAACCGAGGAAGAGGATGATGGCCTGTGCCGCCTCCTCCTCGAGGCGATCATCTGCTCGAGTTGCTCAGCCGAGCCAGCCGCCACCGTAATCGCCCAATGGGCCTCCTTCACTAACCGGCAGGTAGCGCTTCAGGGCACCTAAGTTGTAACCGGGCAGTGCAGTCTTCCAGGACGTTGGTCGAAAACGAACGCATAACTCGCAGGCCTGCGGGTCGTGTTCTAGGCCGAGGCAGTAGACACAGGTGGAGTGCGGGTCCGTCCTGGACATCTTCTGCCCACAAGGGCACCGCCCAAATCTGGGAGTCGATTTGTCCATTGCAGCCGCGAGGGAGAAACTTGACCAAGTCTTGAGAAGTTTAAAATAAGTTTCGCGAACCAAGAATTAGGATCCGTCTACACGCAGAGCATTAAGGAGGGAACCTGAGCTTCCAAGCGTAAGGAAGATCTGGCGTCATGGGGCGGAGCTGAGTTTTATCACCCAGGTGGGTGGGAGGAGCCAGCTGAAGACCTTCTGGCAAGATTTAAAATGGCAAAGAACCTGCCAGACAGTGTGGATGAACAACATATCCATGTCCCTAGAAAAACATTTAGCAATTTATAGGATATTGCAAGAGCACTTTGTTAACTCTCTACTTAATGCTTTCACCTCTTCCTCATCCTTGCTCTGTTCTTTTCCAGTCAAAGACAAGGCAAGGCAATTATATTTATATAGCACCCATACCATGTGGCTTGGAGTGCCTCACATAGTAATAAATTAATAACTAAGAGCCATAGGCAAGGTGGAAGAAAAATTACTGTAGTACTGTTGTTTCGTCTCAGGGATTCATCACTGTGATTTGCAACAAGAATTATCCTCCGTAAAGAGTGCGATGCCCCAAAGACAGAACCTTATGCTAATTATGCAATTAGAACTAATGTTCAAGCTCTGCACTGTGGTCATGCTCCTCCCTCCTCTAGCCTTAATGCCAGATTTGTTTCTATAGCTAGAAGGAGCTATGACTACCAGAACTAGCTACTTGGCTACCAAAATGTCTAAAAATTATGTTTTAACATTTTTGAAAAACACCTAAAGAGAGACAACCTGTAGAAATATTTACCTGACCACATTTTACATTTGCTAATGAACTGCAATAAGTAATGCTCAAGCAACCTCAATGTTGAACTGATTGTTCTGTGAACCTATTTTCATGTTCTAGAAGGAGGCAGAGTCAGGAATTGTAAATCCCAGTGAGGGGTCCCTGAGAAAAACAACATTACTATGGTGAGTAATTTTTTCATTCTAAAACAAGGAATCCATCACTGATGCTTTACAACAAGAAGACTCTACCAGTACCTTGGCAGGATGGGTCCAGAACCTACTTAGAAAGAAGGTTCTGCATGACAGCATTTTCAAAACTGGCATCCCTCCTGTTTTCCAGGTAGTTGCTTTACAAATGCCCTGTAGTGGGATGCTCCTTGTGGATAAAATGAGGCAGAGGTGGCCTTGTAGAATGTGCCTGTATGCCTCTGGGATTAATTTCCCATCTTTTTATAGCATAATTGTATGCAGGAGACTATCCAATGGGAAATAGTTCTCCTAGTTGCTGGTTTACCTTGCCCACACCATATGTAACAAAAGTTGTGTACTCTGGGACCTGACATTCTTTGTCCAGCTCAGGTAGTGGCCAAGTGCTCTTTTACATCCAGACAGTGCAGTTTCCGTTCCTCTGTACGGGAATGCACAGGAAGTGCAAATGACTGGTTCAGTTGAACTTAACACCACCTTAGTTAGGAATTTCCTGTTAGTTCTAAGGACTACCTTATCCATGTGGAAAATTATACAGTTTTGGTCTGTATAGAGGGTTTGCTGTTTGCTAACTCTCCTGGCAGATGTCATGGCAATCAGGAAAAATAGGCTACTCACCTGTAACAGTAGTTCTAGGAGTGGTATATGTTGTTTATCCACACTCTTGGCATGTCCTCTGCTTTAAATCTCACTGGAAGTCTTCAAGCTGGGTCCTCCCACCCACCCGGGTGGTATATACCTCAGCTCCACCCCATGACCGCCAGATCCTAGCCTGCTGGAAGCCAGGTTGTGTGCATCTGCAGCCAAGGAGGCCGGGTGGGTCCGTGTGGATGAACAACATATACAACTCCTAGAACTACTGTTACAGGTGAGTAACCTGTTTTTCTAGGATTGTGGATATGTTGTTCATTCACACTCTTTGGCAGACCCCTAGCAGTTCTCTGGGAGGAGGGAGGCAAGGAGCACATCCTACTTAGGGAACAGAGATTGTAGAACTGAGGCCCCAAAATCAGCATCCCGGCGTGACTCAAGGTCGATGTGGTAATGGGTAATAAAGGTGTTTGCTGACTTCCAGATAGCAGCCCAGCAGATTTCCTGGATAGGGATGTCCCTGGAAGCAGCCACCGATGCAGCAGTATGGTGGGTAGAATGAGCTCTTATCCTCTGGGAGGCTCCTGCCTGCCAACTCATAACACAGACCAATGCATGATGTAATCCGTCTCCGCAATAGTCTGCTTTGCTGCAGGTCTGCCAGAAGCGGCTTTTAGCGTAGGTGACAAACAGCTGGTGATCCTCACCCAATTTCTGCCATCCTCTCCAGTATAGTAGGAGACAGCACATCTCAGATCCAAAGTATGGAGCCTGTACTTGGCCTCCGGAGGTGCTAGGGTAGTAAACCAGCAGAGTCAACACCTGGTTAAGGTGAAACTCTGACATCACCTTCGAAAAGGAATTTTGGGTGGGGCATAGGACAACCTTGTACCTGTGGAAGACCAGATAAGGGAGTCCACCGAAAGTGCCTGGAGCTCCCCTGTCCTCCTGGCAGATGTGATAGCCACCAGGAAGGCCATCTTCCATGACAAGTGTGACTAGGCAAACTTGTGCGTTGGTTCAAATGGCTTGCCCAGGAGCTTTGCCAGAACCAGCAGAAGATCCCATTGATGTGGAGGTTCAAGCGCCGGAGGATATGTGATCCAGGCCTTTGAAAAAGTGCCGACCACCGTCTCCTGCGCCAATGTCGGCTGGCCGGCCCACACAGTAAGCAGAGATGGCTGCCAGGTGCACCCTAAAGGGTCGATGACCACATACCCCTTGGAGAGAGACCAAAAGTAGAGAATGTAAGCCACTGGACAGGATAGAGTGTCCAGGCCCTTGCTCTGACTCCAAATGGAAAACCATTTCCATTTGAAGGCATAACATTTCCTAGTCAATTCCTTCCTGGATGCCTCCACCACAGTGTAGACATCTTCGGAGAGTCCCAAAGCCTGGAACTCTAGCTGCTCAGATACCAAGCTGAGGTGCAGGGATTGAAGGTCCGGATGGAATACCTTCTCCTGACTGAGAGAGATCAGGTCCGGGCGTTGCAAAGCTACTCTGGGGCCTGCAGCTGAGGCTGAGGAGATCTGGATACCAGAACTGGCGCGCCAATCTGGGGCTACCAGGATCACCTTTGCCTTGTCCCTCCTCACCTTGAGGAGCACCTTGTGGATCAAGGGAAATGGAGGAAAGGCGTAGAGAGGCCTGGGGTCCACGGCCTCCAAAAGGCATCTCCTGCAGCGAGTCCTGCTGAGGGGGCAGGCATGAAACAGTCTCAGCTTGATGTTTTCCTGGAGGCAAACAGGTCCACCATCTGTTTGCCCCAATGGGAGAACAGACTGTAACCTATCTCTGGAAGGAGAGAACACTCGTGGGAAGTCTGGCCTAGCGGCTGAGAGCATCCGCAGATGGTTTGAGGCTCCTGCCACATGGATGGCGAGAAGATCTGCCTCCAATTGGCTCATGAGGTCCAGATGCAGAGTGCCTCCTTGCACAGCAGGCAGAGTGCGTGCTGCCTTCTTTGTTGAGGTAGTACATGGCGTGGTATTGTCCGTCTGAACTTGAACCACTCGACCCGGAGCTGAGGAGCGAAAGTTGACAATGCCAGTCTGACTACTCTGAGCTTCAACAGGTTGATGTGGCATCAGGACTCCTTAGGGTCCAGAGCCCGTGGGCACTTTGTCCCCATGTGGGCTCCCCAGCCCATGAGATTGGCATCGGTCGTGAGTACGACTGTTGACTCGGGCAGATAAATGGGATCCCTTCCTGCAACTGTTCTGGGCGGTCCACCACTGGAGAGCATCCCACATCTTCTGAGTGACAGTGATCAGCTGGTCAAAGGACCATGGCGCTGAGTCCACTGGGCGGCCAGGTCCCACTGGAGGCGCATGTGCAACCGGGCCCCAACGGACCACTGAGGTGATGCTGCCATGTAACCCAGAAGGCGCAGAAATTCCCAGGCAGGCGCAAGTGCCCAACCAGAAATGATTGGGCAAAGGAGGAAATAACTCCACCCAGTCCACGGGTGCTAAGCTCTGGCTTGACAAGAGTCGAGTTCTGCCCGATGAAGCCCATCACCTGAGAAGACACGAGTTCTGACTTGGCCTCATTGATAAGGAGGCCGAGTTGACACAGGTCTGGAGGCCAGGTCCCTGGACCTCTTCACCTCCTGTTGGGTGGGACCTGCTAGGAGTCAGTCATCGAGATAGGGGTAAATCCTGACCCGATGCCAGAGATGGGCCACCACCACTGCAATGCATATGGTGAAGACCCATGGGGCTGATGAGAGGCCGAATGGCATGGCTCAGAACTCAAGAGGTTCCCTTCAACCCTAAAGCGGAGCAACCGCTGATGGGTCGGATGGATTGGGCGTGAATGAGCGCATCCTGCAGATCCAGTGAACAGAACCACATGTTCGCTCAAGGATGGTATGATCTGGGACAGAGTGACCATCCGAAAGGTGTGTGCCTGAGATATTGATTCAGGTCATGCAGATCTAGAATGGGGCACCAGCCCCTATCCGCTTGGACACCAGGAAGTACCTGGAGACAAAGCATGGGTCTGCTGGAGGATCTGCCACCAGAGCTACTGCCTCCTTGAGGAGGAGCTGAGCAATGCCATCTCAGAGAGTCGACTGGGTCTGAGCAGATACTCTTTCCTCCCGAGGGGCACATGCTTGGCTTGGAGGGTACTGCTCGAATTCCAGAGGCAGTCCCTGACCAACCACTTGAGAACCCACCTGTCCAGTGACAGTGGACCAGGCAGAAAGGAAGTGGCAGAGCCAGTCCGCATGGGAGGACCCAGAGCTGAGGTGGCAGGAGAGGATGACAGCCTCCGTCCCATCTCTGCGCTGGCTTGGAGGAGGCTCCAGGACAGGAACATCTGCCTCCTTCGGAGCCTGTTGGAGACCAGGCTTGGGCCGAGGTGCCAAGCTTGAGCCTGCTGCTGTTGCTGGTGCTGCCGTCTTGAGAGGAGGACTGCTGGGCATGAGGGAAGAATGCCGAGAAGGCTTCTTCTCTTTCCTCTGCTGGTTCTTGCCCAAAGAACTCTTGGCAGAGGTAGCGTCAAGTGGCACTGGACTGCTCAATGCGCTGAAGTGACCGGCCACTCCTGGGCTGAACAAGTTGGTCCCTAGGAAGGACACATCAGCTGGTTTGTGCTGGGTATCCGCCGGGAAGGAGGAGAGCCTCAGCCAAGCCCTGTGATGAGCGGCAACTCGCGGCAGCCATCGCGGGCACAAGAATCCCCAGTGTCTAGGGCCATCTGGAGCTTCTGTTTGACAACAGCTCGGCCCTGATCCGGACCTGCTTGACCGTGGTCTGCGTCGAGGGAGATGAGGAGGACTTCATCTAGCGACCCCAGAAGGGTGTGAGAGAGTGTGCCATGATGGCCGGCTGAACTTGCCTGGCGAAGGCCCAAGGAGGAAGCGCATAGACCTTCCTGGCTGAATGGTCCAAGGGTTTGGACTCTTTATCAGGATGTCAGTCAGTGTTGGCAGAACTGCCAGTGCGCCTGAACACAGAAGCAATCACCAGGCTCTCGGCGAAGGGTGCTCTGTGAACCCCACTAGGACCCCATGGGCACCGTGTATTCACGTGCCACATGGGCAGATGGAGCTGGATAAGAGGCAGGATGTTGCCAAAGTTCTAAGGCTGCTCCAACAATGGCCTCGGCCACAGGAAGAGCCGCCGTTGGGGTATCCTCTCTTAAGGATGTCCGTAACAGGATACTCTGCCTTTTTATGGATTGGCTCCAGGGCATCCTGTAGACTCAGAGATGAGGCAAAGGATCCCTGGAAAGACAAGGACCTTCCTCTGACTCTGGGCCAGCAGTCGATTCATCATCACCTGGATGTGAGAATGTAAACATTGATGTCTGAATCACGTGTGACCTACACTTTGAGTACCTTCGACTGCTTGAGGCGGTCTCGGTGACCGTGACTCAGTTCGCTGGGAAACCCGGTGTCCGGTCTGTCTTCCTTGGAAAGAGCCCCTCCCACAGGCTGTTTGGGTGGTGGTTCCACCACAATAGGTGGAGAGACCATTTTGGGCTGAACAGGTGGTCTTGCTGGCTCTGCAGACTGGGAACCAATTTGGTTGGCTCGAAGGGTGGCTTTAGCCTGTGGGAAGCCAAGTAATGTCGAGGTGGAAGCTGTGGTAGGCTTATGCCCAGACAAAATCAGCTGCTGCCACATGAGGTTGTCATAGCACTGCGGAGTTTCCACTGACCTCTCCTCATCCGAGGAGGCGAGGGCGACCGATGGCGTTGCCTCTTTGGGCGCTTATGGCTCTTCCTTGGTCTGTCGGTCGAGGGGTCATAAACCTCGATCGAGATTGGGCAGAGCCATCTCGGTCAGTCGAGATACCAGCGGGGCCAGTGACTTCCAGAGTCCAGGACTGGTTCCTCGATGGGGACTCCAACAGGCTGGGTCTCCTCATCAGGAAAACAAGGACTGGAGTCCTCTCCAGGAGTCGTCGACCGGAGTTGGCGTCAAGGGTCAATAGGATCGGTGACAATTTCCACATCATCGACCAAACCCTCGGTCGGCTGGCTTGGCGCAAGTCTGAAAAGCCGGCGTCGAAAACAATCTTGACCAAAGTCAAGACCACATGTTCCTGGGACGAGATCTCCCCCTCTCAAGACCGTCCCGTCGAGATGAAGACACACTCTGACCCTTCTCCCGCTTACAGGATCGAGAAGAGTGCGAGCCCGCAGGTGACTCTCCCTTGGTAGGGACAGACTAGCACAACTCCTGGAAGGAACTTCGAGAAGGTGGAGCCCAGGCCGAGTGGAGCGTAAAGCTCTAGAAGACAACCTTGAGCGCTTGCATGCGTTCCAGCTGTTCGGCCGGATCCATACTTCTGAGACCACCCACCAAGCCTCCTTGGATTTCACCATAAGGTTCTCTTCGCCCAGTCTCCCAGTTTCAGCGAGCGAGATGGTTGTCGAGGGCGTTGGGATGAAAAGCCAAACACAGACTGCAGTGAGGTGTCATAGACCGACATTGAGATGGTAGAACACATGCAGTATGGGATCAGTATCGACACCTTCTGGTCACAAGGGCACCCTACAAATCAGGGAAGATTTTTCTTCCATTAAAGAGCTGCAAACTTGCAAGCGCTAATCTGAACAATGTGAGTTTGGTAAAACCGAAGGTCTGAAAGCCAGGGCCTCGAATGCAAGAGCACAAGGGAGGCAACCTGAATCTTCCAGCGGAAAGGAAGATCTGGTGTCATGGGGCGAAGCGAGGTATATACCACCCGGTGGGTGGGAGGAGCCAGCTTGAAGATTTCCGTGAGATTTAAAGCGGAAGGGACATGCCAAAGAGTGTGGATGAACAACATATCCACAATCCTGGAAAACAGTTTACCATGCGACACATTTCAAATCAGCAGTAACCATAGGCTCAAAGGAGCCTCCATCAGCTGGGCAAGGCAGATATTCAGGTCACATGGAGGACTGGGTCCTTACAGAGAGGTACTGGTGGCTTAGGCCTTTAAAGAACCTTTTAAAACAGGCTGTGAGGCCAAGGACTTGTCCTTGCCTACTAATGTGTTAGCGGACATTGCTGCCAGATGTACCTTTAGTGCTGATGGTCTTTGACCCAAGGACTGTAAGTGTAACAGGTAGTCCAGGACTGTAGGCCACTCTGCTTGCATTAGGATTATCTTCCCAGGGACACACCAGTATGAGAATCTTTTCCACTTAGAGGGAGTAGCTTTCCTGGTTGCTGGTTCCTGGAAACTTAAGTACCTTCAACACTTCCTCTAAAAGATTCAAACTAGAAAACTCGAGCTCTTCAAGAACCATGCCCTCAGATGTAAGGTGCTGATGTCTGGAAATGTTATTCTGCCCTGAGACAGAGTCAGTAGGTGGCACTGGACTCCTGCTGGACAGGGCTAGGAGCACTGGGTATCAGGCCTACTTGGCCAATTTCAGGACTATTGGGATAATTTTAGCTGGCTGTCTCATGATCTTTATGAGCACAATCTGTATGAGTGGGAATGGTGGGAAGGCATAAAGGAACCCTCTGTCCAATCCAGAACTACAGCATCTTCTGGGACTGTGTCCTTTGCTGGTGGCCTGCAACAAAACTGTGGGAGCTGATTGTTCTCCCAAGAGGCAAATAGGTCTATTTCTGGAGTACCTCATCATCTGAACAGTGAGGTCAGCACTTGTTGGTTCAAGGTCCACTCATGGCTTCCCTGCCTAATTCTGCTTAGGAGTCTGCCAGGACATTGCCTTTGCCTAGCAAATGAACTGCAAAGAACTTTGCATCTAGATCCCAGATCATAGATCCTCATGGCTAGGGCCAGTGAATTCCAATGAACGCTGAAATTGCTGCAATTTTGCCGAATTACAGTCTGGATCCGAAAAGTACAGTTACGTAGAACTTACCGTAACAGTAGATCTTCGAGACGCTCTTGCAGCAGGCAACATGTAGGACTGACGCCACCTGGCGCAGATCTCGGCAATTCTTTTTTTTTCCAGCAGTACCATGGACCACCTCCCGACATCGGCTCCATCCCGGCGTCCGCAGTATAAAGGGAGGCAACAGTCCCACGTGCTCCAGTTCTTGCCCGCCCAAAGGCAATATGCAGGAAACAGAGATCCCACATAAGTTACACTCACCCTTACAGCACAAGGTCATGGCCATAGCAGGACAGACCTGGTCCTGGGGAAGGAGGAGGAAAATAATACCTGCTGCAAGGCTTCTCAGAAGATCTACTGTTACAGTAAATTCTTACGTAACTGTACTACCTTACTTGAGAGGAAGCTATTGCAGCAGTTAACACATGTAGGGACTGATTCCCAAGCAGTATAAAACTAAAGATAACCCTTGGGAGGAAAAAAGGCAACACTCCTCCTCAGGAGATCAGTCCCTGCAGTACCGCAAGGCTGAATCCTGCTCTCGCTGAAATAATGTCCAGGCTGTAGTGCCTGACAAATGTATGAACAAAGTGCCAAGTGGCAGCAGCACAGATGTCTTTAGCCAACACTCTTTTCTTGGCTGCAAAGGGAAGTGGCTTACGGCCTTGGTGGAATGCCTTGACCGAACCTGGAAGAGGTTTACCACGCTTCTGGTAACAGAAAGATATGCAGTTTACCAGCCAACGCAGAGCGTTTGCTTGGTAACTGGGTGCCCAAGGACCTGTCTGCAAAGGACACAAACAACTGATTGGATTTCCTGACCTCCTTCATTCTGGACAGGTAAGTATGAAGGAGCGCTTACGCCACTGTTAGAATATTCCGGTAATAAGCGGAAGTTGAACTGACTGGTTTAGCATGAGCTCTGAGACCACCTTCAGCAGAAATTTTGGATTGATGAAGGTCCACCTATCTTTGTGAAAATCAAATAGGGCTCCTTGCACAGCTAGGTATGAAGCTCGAGATCGTCTCGCTGAGGTTATAGCTACTAAAAGCAGTCTTCCAAGAAAGAAAATGGAATCACAACTCATAGCCGGTTCAAAGGAGGGAGTGGAAGCTTCTCCAGAACGAAAGTAGATCCCATGGAGGTACAGGGTCCCGACTGGGGGTCTGATGTGTAAGATGCCCCGAAGGAAGGCCTTGACACCTCCAATTGAGCCACCATTCTGTTTTGTATGGACTGATGATAAACAGAAACAGTGGCCAGTGTTCTTTAGTAGAGGAGTAGCTAAACCGGACTCCAAAAGGGATAGCAGGTATTCCAACACAGTGTTAACCAGACAGACCAGAGGATCCACTTTCCTCGATGTGGTCCAGAGGCAGAAGCATTTCCTTTCACGCATAAGTGGCCTGGTGGTGGGCTTATGTGCCTCAACCAGAACTTCAGCTACTTTATCCGAAACTCCAAATCTGAATTTTGCTAGGTCCTGAGGAGTCAAACATGCAGGTGAAGGGAGCGCAGGTTAGCATGAACTAAGGCCCTGTTGTTCCCTGAAAGTAGCTTTATTGAGACTGCGCCATAAGGGGAAACCAAATCTGCCTGGGCCATAGAGAAGCTATCAGGATCAGGATCACTTTCTCTAATTGAGCTTTGGGCAGTACCTTCTGTATCAGGTGGAAGGAGGAAAGGCATAAAGGAACCTTCCCTTCAGCATAGGGACAATGCTGCCTTGCCAGAAAGCTCCAGGCTCTGGATCTAGCGAGCAAAAACTGGGCAATTTTGTGTTGGGCGAGACACAATCAGATCTAGTTCTGGTGTTCCCCATGGTGAACAAACTGTCCGCTATGCTTTGCAGTAAGGCCATTCCGTGGATGCGAGGTCTCGCTCTGCTGAGAGTGTCCACCAACACATTCAGGAGCCAGAACGGAATGGTTGAGATACTTAAGTGATTCGGCCAATGCCCAATCCCACACCCTCATAGCCTCCAGACATAGAAGATAAGAGTGAGTACCTCCCTGTTTGTTGACGTAAAACACTACCGAGGTGTCAGTCTGTAAGCAGAGGTGGCCCGGATTAAAACCAGAACCAGGGCTTGAAATGTGTAAAGAACTGCTCTCAATTCTAGCACACTGATGTGAAGGTTCTGCTCTGATTGGGTCCACTAACCTTGAGTTCCATGGTCCTTGAATGTGCACTCCATCCGTCCCTGATGCATCTGTGGGAAGGGTATGGTTGGGAGGTTCGGGTCAAAATTGGAGACCCTTCAGAAGATTCATGGAGCCCTCCACCAACGGAGTTCCCGATGGATTGACTCTGTGACCCTACAGGCATCTCCAAATCATCCTGCTCTGGTCCCATTGAACATGGATCGTCCAATGGATTGTGCACATGCAACCTGGCGAATAGGACTGAGATAATGGCTGAAGCCATGTGGCCTAACAGCTGAAGAAGAAGCCTGGCGGGACTTTGGAGGCTGAACAAACATGAGCAACAAATTCCAAGATGCGCTCCACTCTGTCTGTAGGGAGGAAGACCTTTTCTAAGGAAGTATTCAAGAGAGCTCCTGTGAACTGGAGCCTCTGGGAATGGAAGAGGTGTGACTTTTCTGGGTTCAACGTGATGCTCAGTCACTGGCAGAGCATTAGAGTGTTGTGTATGGTCTCCACAAGGTGGGGCCTTGAAGTAGCCAACACCAGCCAATCATCTAGATAGGGAAAACAAAGTGACCCTCTCTGCAAAGGGCTGCGGCTACCACCACGGACACTTCATGGAAAACTCTGGGGGCAGAAGAGAGACAGAAAGGGAGGATCTTGAACTGGAAGGACCTTCCTTCAAACCTGAATCTCAGGAACTTCCGATGGTTTTGGCAATCGAATGTGCAGGTAGGCTTCCTGCATGTCCAGAGATGCCAGCCAGTCTCCTGCTGATATCATGGGAAGGAGATTGGGCAATGAGACCAAGCGGAATCTCTTGTAAGAGACCCACTGATTCTGGTCGCTGAGATCCAGGATGGATCTTAATCCCCGGTCTTCTTTAGAACCAAGAAGAAGTGGGAGTAAACCCAGAGGCTGTCTCCTCACGAGGGAACCCTTTCTGTGGCTTGTTTGGCCAGAAGGGACTGAATCTCCTGCTGAATAGGAGTTCTGTGGTCTCTTGATAATGGGATGGGGCGGTGGTCTGTTCGGTGGTATGGAATCAAACTTGATGGAGTGCCCAAACTCCACGAGGTGTAGAACCCACTAGTCGGAGGTCACTTCTCCATGCTTCGGCATAAAGAAAACAGCGACCTCCCACCAGCTCTCCTGATGATATGTTTGGGAGGGGGGTCGCCTGGATAGTCAGGTGGTAGGAGAGGGGGAGGCGGCAGCAGCAGGTCTAGCCTGTTGGGAGGCAGAAGAAGAGGAGGAGCCTCTGGCTCCACCTCTGTGACTAAAGCCCCTGCTGAAACTGTTGCTGAAAGCAGGGTTGCTGAGGCCGATAACCCCTTGGCCACGAAAATGGGACTTGAAATCGTCCCGGCTTTGGGCGGTACATGGACTGCACAGTATGGACCGCCCTACCAGAGTCCTGCAGTCTTGAGATGACTTTCTGTGTCTTCGCAGACAAGCACAGGGCCTTTAAAGGGGGCATCCAGAAGTTGGATTGCACATCTGGGTCGAACCCCGAGACACAGAGCCAGGAATGGCACCAAGACAAATGCCAGAGGCGGCCGTCTCGCCAAAGTGTCTGCAGAGTCTTACGCTGCCCCTTAGGATGTGGGTACCACGTCGAGCCAGTCTGTAGGAGCTTAGCAAGCTCTGCCTTTGTGGGCAGTCAGGCATACCTTGCAGTATGTCCAGTCCTTAGTCCTAAGGGCATTCTGGAACTAAACCATATTCCTTAAAAAATTGAGGCTACGGATACTGCAGATGGCAGAAGAGTACACCTTACTTACCTAAGGAACCAGCTGCTTCGTGTTCAGGTGCTTGGGCCTCATGAACGGGTCCCTGTGCTGCCAAGATTACTATGGAGTCAGCAATGGGTTGCTTGTCCAGAAAGGTATGGTCCTTGGGGGCCTGGTATAAACTATGTGCCTTCTTGGGTACAGTGGAGGATGCATGTGGATGCCTCCAAGTGGCATAGCGACATCTTGGAAGGTGTCCATCATGTGGGAGGGATGACTACCGCTTGGGATTCTTCTGGCGGAGGTATTTTGCCAGGCGCAAGCATTCGAGGTCTAGGGCCTCAGTGTCCCATCCCATGATCTCCATAAAGCTGGGATCATCTGGTGGAGATTTAGGCTGGTCCTCCATTTCTCCAGTAAATGGATTGAGGTCACAATCCGGGGTGGAGGGATCTGACTTGACATAAGAGTCTGTAGAGGAAGAGGAGGAAGGAGAACAGTGTCTTCTCTTCTTGTGTTTGGATCTTTCAGAAGTAGGCGAGTGGGAGTGGCTAGGGGATCTCGACCTCCTGTGCCTAGACTTATCCTTGTGCTTCTTGGGACTGGTGGGAGAATCACTCACGTCCTCTCTAGATTGCATGGGAACCTCTTCAATGTCAGGAGTAGGAGTTATGGGAGTGGGCTGAGGGGTGGGAGCAGGAGCAGGTGTCAGGTCCTGCTTCACTGTTTCCCACCAATGTGAAAAAGCTCCTTTACTTGGACCATGCCCAGTTTAGGAGAATCTGTCTGGGAGGAGGCGCCGCTGGCGCACACCCGCATCGGTGTCAGACTGATCCTGCATCGGTCTGGCTGGGGTTAATGGTGGAATTTCAGAGGCACCATCATCGGGTTCTGACATCAGGTGGGCTGGTGTAAGGTCTTGCGGTGGGGTGATGTCGACGAAGAGGCCAGCCCAAGCCGGAGGGAGCTGACGGTGGAGTAGGATCAGATGAAGGCTTGCAGACGCCGGTGGGTGACGATGGGTTGTCGGTCCAGCGCTGTCTGGAGCCAAAGTCCAACGGGCATCCCTTAGCAGCTGAAGGCTGAGGACAGTCGGAATGCTTGTGAGACTTTGACTGGAGTCTTTTCCCAGGCGCCGGGTCAGTAGTCGGAGGCTGACCGGTCAGAAGACTTGGATTTCGGGTAGGGAAGAGGCCCCACCTGAAGAGTGCCAGGAGGTCTTCTTGACTTCCCAGAGGTCGGCTACAGAGAGGGAGGCCGAGGGAATGAAGTCTTTCATGGCCCGCCGAGACCCGCATCCGGGGCAGGTGAATTTTAGAGGCTGAAGACTGGTACCTGAATTCTTCTCAGAAGCTGAAGAACAGACCAGAGGTTTTAAGGAAGTTAAACAGACCTCCTGCCCCAAAGAATCGGATCTTCCTGCCGAATGCGAGCAGGAGGACCTGGGTCTGGATGGAGACATCTCCCGGTCTTGTGATGGTGCTTCTCCTTGCGGTGTTTCTTCTTTGTGGGGAAAAAATCCCTGGATGCCCTGTCGGATGAGGGT
This sequence comes from Neoceratodus forsteri, assembly GCA_016271365.2. NCBI lineage: Eukaryota > Metazoa > Chordata > Ceratodontiformes > Ceratodontidae > Neoceratodus > Neoceratodus forsteri. The sequence goes on along the minus strand of CM028133.1, from coordinate 645,254,947 downwards.
CTTCTCACATGTCAGCTAACTGCTTCCGGGTGAGGAAAGCCTGAAGTGACTTCTGATGCCTGATGCGGGTCCTACTATTGAAGGCCTGGTAGTGTGGACAGGCAACGGAGTCGTGGTCTGGGCCCAGGCAGTACAAACAGGTAGAGTGGCCATCCTTCAAAGAGATCTGCTTCCCACAAGAGCACTTGTTAAGGTGCCCAGTAGATGAGGTTGACATACAGTAGATGAAGTTCGGTAAAACCGAGAAAGGGTGGAGAACTTCTTAAGGAGGCGGACAGACTGCGGTAGAAGCTGAGAGCTAAGTAACACGAGCTCGAGGGAAAGAACTGGAGCATGAGGGACTGCCGCCCCTTTATACTCATGGATGTCGGGGTGGAGCCGACTTCAGGAGGGTGGTCCCTTAGGTACTGCTGGAAAAAAAAGAATTGCTGAGATCTGCAACCAGGTGGTGTCAGTCCCACATGTGTTATGTGCTGCAAGAGCTTCATCTCAAGTAAGATTTGCTGTTTTGCTCACCTGCATTCTGAAAATACTGCGCCATGCTTCACCACGAGAGTTGCTATGGAGAAAACTCCACATAGCGAACAATAGAAACCGCCAACTTGTTGTTTTCTGTGTTCTAGAGTGTTCTGCACTGAACCAGACAGGTTTAAGAGCTGCATCTCACGTGCAAGTTTGCTGGAGTTCCCAAACACCTCATGTATGAAAGTAGACCCCGATTCCACAAAGTGATATAAAACAGAAACAAAGAAATATAAATAAAAGAAATACAGAGGGGCACATTTATGTGTTGGTGATAGCCTGGTTGTAATTTTCGTGTATTTGCGCTGTGAGGGTGAGTTAGGGCTGGTGCGAGTATGACAGTCAGGGAGGCTGAAATCTGGCCTCTGTTCACAATCTTGAGGACCTAGTTAGTCCCTGCTTGTTTACGCATACATTGTTGTGTAGTCTGTTCGGATCTGAACAGACTGACCTTGTAGCTGGGAGGAGAAGGCTGCACTACCAGCAATACTGCCCTGAGCTCCAAGAGAGACTGATGCTCATCTAAGTCTCCTGTAGGCTCCAGATGCCACTTACTGTGAAGTCCTCCAGGTGGACACCTCACCCTAGAAGTGAGGCCTCTTTTGTGAGGATATTTACTGGGGATTACTGGAGGAAGGGAATGTCTTCTCCAGGGCTTCAGATAATTATTTTTTGGTGGAAGTCAAACACTCTCTGGGTTGAAATTTGGAAGTCATTTCAGTTGTACTGGAATCAAAATACTTCCAGCTGTCAATTTTGAAGTCAAAATAATTCCAATCCACAGATTTTGGAAGTCAAAATACTCCAAGTCCTATATTTTTGAAGTTGTAGTTCTTCTAAATACCTCATTGTACCCCATCTATGCCACATTCACAGAAATACATTTCTTAACTGCCTGAACAGGTTTTAAGGGAGGGATTGTTGGCCAGGACATCAGGGAACATCCTCTACTCTTACTAAAAGTGCCTTGGATTCTTTTACTTTTCCTGGACACCCACCAGGGACAGCACCATAGATGGGTAGAAGGGACCTCAGTTTAACATCTCATCTGAAGGACAGCACACGCCATTAGTACAGCACTCCCCCACACTAGTGCTTCATTAGAGTGCCAATGTTTTTGGTATGATCCCAAGTCCCAGTGTGGGACTAGAACGTAAGGTTCTGGCCAAGAGGCAGATGTCCTGCCAGCTGAACTATACCGACTGTTGTGCTGAAATATATTTTCTCACTATTTTGTCTCTTACTCACAACATACTAGTGAACAACACTCATTCGGCACTCCTGTGGTATAATCATGGGATGGCACAGTCCCATCCAGAGACCCACCTTTGGTATAATCGAGCACCAACACAGGCCAGTTCAGCTCCCTATCCAGAGACCCACTCTCTGGTATAATTGAGCACTAACACAGGCCAGTTCAGCTCCCTGTCCTGTGGCCCACTCCTTTGTATAATCATGCACTGATACAACTCAGTCCAGTGCCCTTAACTCAGTAACAGAAACATACAAACATAGACTGTATTGGCAGAAAAGGACCCTCTGGCCTTCCCAGTCTTCCCATTTTATTTTACACCAGCAGACTCTTGAGTGTCTCCTGCACACTTCTCACTCTTTTATTCATCAGTATTCTCCACTGTGTCTAGCCCATGCATGGTTGAGCACCCCATCCCCACAGTATTTGCCACTGTTGCCTCTTGTGGCAGGTTTTTCAGGCATCCACCACTCTCAGCTGAGTAATAAACAAAGGGAAGAGAAATCGATACCTTATTTCATATATACATGCAATCTGAATGTTGTCTTAATATTATGTTTTCCAAAGCTTTCCCAGAGACGCCAGCAGCCCTAACCATTACCTTCCTTTTCTGGGGCCTCTGCCCACCCAGCTATGAAACAGAAATGCCAGCCCAGAATAGTTTGTGAAACTTTCTGACAGATTTCGGGATTTTCAGTCTATGTAGGTATCACAATCTGCATGGAGCTCCACACTCGTAAATACATTTTCAAGAGTGGATTCACACTACGTGGAAAGTGTATCTGCTTAATTAGTAGTGGTACGAGACCCAGATTTACTTTGGCTGCATAGTCCTGGACAGTTTTGACAGCTGGTAAAGCAAATGACAGATTCCTCATTATCTGCTCTGGACAAAGAATTTGGGGTCCAAATTGTAATTTTGGGGTATATGAAAGCCTCTACGATGTATAAAAACATCAGGAAAATTAAACATCCTGAAAATCTGAACCAGGGTGGATGTATGCTAGTACAGTAGTAGACTAGTAATACAATATTTATTCAGACATTTACAATGAATAGGATAAGCATGTCTGCAAAATCTTTTTTTTTTTTTTTTTACACAGGGCCAGATATTCAAAGGTTGCTCCATGCTCAACAGGGTTGCGCATGCTCAAGTCCTACATTGCACCATTCTGCGATATTCAGCAGGAGGCAGTTGCGCCACTGAAAACAGGCTGAGCAACAGCGCAATGCAAATGAATGCATGCTCAACAGGAGGGAGGAAGCCATGCATAAACTGCACAGCCCGATATTCAGTCGGGCTGTGCAGAATGCCTCAGGCGCAACCCCAACCTGCGCCTGCACAACTTTGAGCCAAAAAAGGCTTATTTGAGGCCACTCACAGGTGAGCTGCCGTATTGCAGGGCGCACACAGCAGCTGCCACCCGTGGCTGGCCCCAACTCAGTCCCTGTGCCCCCACCAGCCTGATTGCAGGCATCAATGTGCCCCCCTCTCGTTCACATCCCTGGTGGTCCAGTGGACCCGTATGCCCGATCAGCGGGCAGAATGTAATAAGAACCCCCAGTGCCCGATGGCGGGCAGAATGTAAAATGAACCCCATGTGCCCAATCGCAGGCAGAATGTAAAATGAACCCTCGTGCCCGATCGCGGGCAGAATGTAATAAGAACCCCCAACCCGAATATCTCCTGGTGGTCCAGTGGATTCATGTTCGTCAATGCGGGCAGAATGGCGATTGCCACTCTCGTTTTACATATCCTTCTCAGCGCTTGTAGCCTACCACTTCCTGTTTGCTCACCACCTCCCCCGCAGCCGGGCGGGCGGCGATCTCACCCTTGCCGAGACAGATGGTAGTTGTGTGATATGTGCGGGCGTTAGTCGGTATGAATGGCTATTACAGTCCAGACTGTGAATGTTCATCACAAATCTGACTGTCATACGGTGGCGGGCTGCACGCCCATTGGCTCCAGCTCTGCACCAATGGGTTGGCAGCCCTATCGCCAGTCAGTCGGGCGGGGCGGCAGGCGGTGGATGCTGCCGCCTACCGCCGCGGGGAGCGGTGGTGGGGCTTCGTGGGTGGGTGGGTGGGGCCATACTAGACACCAGGGGAGATGTTTTGGGGCATTTACTTTCTGCCCGCGATCGCACATGATGTGGGGGTCTGTATACTTTCTGCCCGCGATCGGGTTAACATGGGATGTGGGGGTCTGTATACTTTCTGCCCGCGATAGGGCTAAGGGATGGGGGTTCTTATACTTTCTGCCCGCGATCGGGCATTTCGTCCACTGGACCACCAGGATGAATGGGAGCTACATTGCTGCCCGAGATCGGGCTGCAGGGTGTGTCGTCCTCGACGGCTTGCTGCCTGGCAGGGCGCCAGCGCAAGTCCTCAGGATCGCGCACTCACATGCCAATGGCATGCAATGGGCTATGACATGCAAATAGCCCCCGCTGCCTTCGGCATGTATTATGGCCCCATTTGCATGTCACCTTTGAATATCGTGATTTTGCGCGATGGCGCATTGGAGTATTTTGCGCCACCAAGCTGACTGCTCCACTTGTCAACTTGCGCTATGCCAGTTCCACCGCGCCATGCATGGTGGCTATGGCTGGGGAGCGATATTCAAAGGAGTTGCTCAATAGCGCAACTCCTTTGAATATCGCCAGACACCCCTGCGCATCTATTTTGCACAGTGCAAGGACTTGCCTTTGAATGGCGCAGTTTGAATATCCAGCCCAGAATGTTCTGTTTCACTTATCTCCATGCTGTAAATCATTTTATCTGCTTTTATTGCATTCTTGTACCTTTGTAGATGGCTGACACAGTCTTGTGTTGGCGTGGGTTTACCGCATGCTCCAGCCTCTGTCCAATCCAGCTAGGCCGCTGAGGCACCACTGACCCTGCTAGACCCTGCCCCATCAACGCACTTCTGCTTTCCCTGCACCAGCAGCACACTTGGGGGACTAAAGTTCTGTTTTTGGCAGCCCTGGCTGCACTGAAAGGGTTTACAGCTCCTCCACTGCTTCTCTGCGAACTAATGGCACAGCTAGTCTGCTCGCTTTCCTCCAGCTCCACTCAACGGTCCACCATCCTCTTCTCCCAGCTAGCGCACTATGTATGCTCAGCAGTGGCACAGCATAGAATGGCACCAAACTGCCTGTGCTGTGCCTGCGCATGTGCAAATGTTGCCGGTAGCGGCAGCTGATTTTACTCCAGTTAGCAAGGGGGCGGGGGTCAAGCAGGAAACCAGGAAAAATACAATTTGCTGCCAGCTGCTGCTGCTATCTCTAGTGGACATCCGAAACAAACGACGTCCACAGCTGAAAAAATGGACGTCAGTTCTTAAGTATGGATGTTACATGGGACGTAAATGACTCAAGGAATCTATTTTTGGATGTTTTGACAAATTTCAGGATGTAAATACGTCCAAAATACAGTCATCGACGCTGGTCTTCTCTGAGGTTGCTTTCATCTTTTTACCACTCAGTGCCCATAACAATATCTTTGTGACTAGCACTAACTTGGGATTGGGTCCCATCTTGAGTCTAGTGGTCTCTTAAGTGGAATGAATGTCCCTCATTTGAAAGCTGTCCCATGGCATCACTTCTGTGGATGCCACCCTGTGGCTCAGTAGCTGTAGGAAATCCCTTGCAGGCCTTGGCTGGCCCAACGTGAAGGGGTTTTCAGTGGCAATCAAATCAGCTATCCTTCCTTGTGGGAGGAAAGTGTTCCCCTGCATGACATCCTGTTCTGCACCTATGAAGGCCAGCACCTGGACAGGTTCTGTTTGGGACTTCTAAATATCTACCAGGAGCCCTAGGCTTTCCAAGGTGCTTTTCACCTTTTGGACAGAGCATCTTGCCTCTTGTTCTATTTTCCTGAGGCTATCCAGTCATTCAGGTAGGGGAAAAATGGAAACTACGTACTCACCGTAATTCTTGATCTTCTTGGATAATTCTTCACCATTTATTCATACTGCTAGGTCACAAGCTGGAGTTGCTAGGGACCCTGCAGGGAGCCAAACTCTTCAGAAGGGCCAGCGCCGAGGTAGGACTGTGCATGAGTGGCACCGTGAGGCTGGCTCGTGCCTGTGCAGGCTATCTCGTGTCGACCCTCCAACCTTACTCACTACTTTTTTTTTTTTTTACTGAGGAGGTGCAGTATATTTTAACCTAAGTAACACTTAACCTAGCAAGGGCATAAGATAGCCCTTTGACCTATATAGAAGGGTCAATTTAAACAATGTCTTCACAGCCCAAACCAAACAAGGGAATGAAGACCTGGAACAGACTGAGTGAGCTCGGGGGATGGTGGGTGGGCATATGAATAAATAGTTAAGACTTGTCCAAGAAGATCAGGAATTACGGTGAGTTATAATTTCCACATTTTCCTGGACATAAGTTTCCACCATTTATTTGTACTGCTGGGTTAGAGTACCAGCTGAAATGTAATTCCCTAGAGCAGGGCAGTAGAAGACTGAACTCACTCAGGACAGAAGTCTATTAGGATTGTCCTGCCACAGAAAGCATGCTGTCTGGCATGGACATCCAAAAGCCTAGTGCTTCACAAGTATGCACTAAGCTCCAAGTAGCCACTTTACAAATGTCATCAATGGGAACACAGCAGATCTCCACCAGAGGTGCAGCAAATACTCTCTGGTAGAGTGGGCATGCACCTGGCCCTCCAGCTTGACCTGCACCATAGAGTGTGAGTAACACTGGCAAAGGCATGCCACTATTCAAGCACAGATGCATTTAATGGATACCAGCTGACCCAGCCAGACAGCGTCGAAAGACACAAAGAGCTGCTTGGCATGCCATATGTCCCTGGTTCTATCTATGTAGAACCGTAAGGCTCTTTAACGTCCAGGGAGTGCAGGGTGCACTCCACTTCCTCTGGAAGTTGAAGAAATAAGTGGGCAGAACCAAGGCGGGTTGAGATGGAACTCAGGCTCAGTATGGAGGACCACCATGTCTTTATGATGGGCGGTATAAGGAGGGTCTGTGACCAAACCATGTATTTCAGAGACCCTACGAGCAGAAGTGATGGTCACTAAAAAGGCGGCCTTCAGGTCAGAAACTTTAGATCACACGTAGCTAGAGGCTCAGAGGGTTTATGAGTAAGCATGTCCAGCACAAGGTTGATATCCTAGGGGCAAATGAGCTGTTACCGGGGCCTTGTGTGTACAATGCCTTTGGCGAATCTTTTGAACAGAGTAACTGAGCCAGGGACATGTTCTGGACTAGTTCATGGTAGGCAGGAGGCGCACAGAGGTGTACCTTCACAGATCAGTATTGTAGTCCTGCATCTGAAGGGTCTAGTAAGTACTCAACACTTTGTCTGGAGGACACTGAAATGGGTCTAAGCAGATCTTAGCACACCATTCTCAAAAACACTCCATTTAGCTGTGTAAGACTTCCTGTTGGAAAGCTTATGAGCGACAGAAGGATCTGCAAGATTCTCTGAGAAACTTTAAACCTGCTCACTTCTATCTCTTCAGGAGCCAGGCGTGGAGATTAAGGGAGCACAGACTGGAGGTGGACCAGGGGTCCCTGTGTCAGAAAGTCCATTCACAGAGGCAGCTGCCTCAGAGGGCCTCTGACAACCTGTTGATCAAAGGAAACCAAATCTGACAAGGCCAGTAGAGTGCAATGAGAACCACCTTGCCCACGTGTGCCTCCAGTCTGAGCAGCACCTCTGAACTAACGGAACAGGAGGAAATGTGTACAAAAGCATCTTGTTCACTGCAGTCTGAATGCATCCTGACAGAAAATGCCATGTTTGGATTTTCAAGCAGAATAGGGGCAGTTTTGCATTGAGTGGGGACACAAGAAGGTCCAGGTCTAGATTGCCACTCTTGTCGAAGGCGACTACATGACGTCTGGTGCTACTGACCACTAATGAGGATCTGCTTCTGTCCCACTGGGGTGTCCATGCAGATCGTTCTGAGCCCCTGGCAGGTAAACTGCCTGAATCAGAATACTATGGTCGAGGCACCACTCCCATAACCTCATGGCTTCTCTGCAGAGAGGTAGGAGTATGCCCGCATTGCTTGTTGAAGTAATACATCACAGCCTTGTTGTCTGTCTGAAGAAGGATTACTTTGTGACTGACAACTTCTAGGACTCTGAGGGCATACAGTACCCTCATCTCCAGAAAAACGGATGTGAAAGTGAGACTCTGCCTGGGTCCAAACTCCTAGAGTGTGATGGCCCTGGCAGTGAGCCCCCAGCTGAGGAGAGATGCATCTGTAGTAATGGTGATCTGAGATTCTAATGGGGCAAAGGGAAGACCTTGTAGAAGGGTATCCTCTTGTATCTACCATGCAAGTGACTAACACAGGGCTCTGTCACTTTGATAGGGTAAGATGGAGGATGTGTAGTTGGGGACCACTGTGTGCTGAGCATCCACTGAGTGGTCCTTATGTGCAGTTAAGTCAGAGGCACTGTGAAAGCGGAAGAGACCATAAGGCCTAATGTCTATTGCATGGAGTGAGCTCACATAGGGTTGTTCTCCATGATGAAGCGAGCCATTTGGAGAATGTGATTCCTCCTGTCCGGGAAAAATGCCCTTTTTGTAGTGTCTAAGGGGCCCCTAAGAAGAGCAGCTGCTGAGAGGTTGAAGCTGTGACTTCTCTAGGTTCAGATATCCCCATGGAGGTGAGGAACTGAGATGCTGTGGATACTGCTTTCTCCATTTCCTGCCTTGACAGGCTTGCCAAGAGCCAGTCATCTAGGCAGGAGAAGACTTGAATGCCAAAAATTTGAAGGTGTTTAGCGAGGACTGCAAAGCACTTGGTAAAGACTTGAGGCACCAGGAGGCCCAAGGCAGGACTCTGATTTGGTTGTGTTGACCCAAGGCCACAAAGGAATTTGTGGTTGTTTGGGTGTACTGGAATGCGCTGGTAGGCATCTTGCATGTCCAAGGATGCCAGCCAGTCATGTTGTTAGAGAAGTGGTAGGAGCGTACCTAAGGAGATCATCTTGTTCTTGTACCAGGAGAAGTTCTTGTTCACCTTCCTGAGGTTGAGAACAGGATACAAGCCCTCTGTCTTCCATGGAACCAGAATGTAATGAGAGTAGAGACCTGTGTTTCGCTCTGTCCAAGGAACTACTTCACTGCCCTGTTTTTGAGAAGGCCCATTATCTCTGAGTGAGAAGGTCTGACTAAGCAGCTGACAGAGTGTGCTGTCACTTGGGCAGAAGGTCTGGGGAATCTCTGGAAGGTTGAGAAAGAGTATCCCTCTCGAACAATCCCGAGGACCCATTTGTCTGTGGTGACAGACTTCCACTGGATGTTAAACTAAGTAAGGCGACCTTCTACTGCTGAGGAGAAGTCCACCTCGGGCTGAGATGAAACTGGGGCCAAGCTTTCAGAGGTAGGCACTGAGTGCTTTTGGCCCTTGTGTCTTCTGCTGTGTTTTCTTTTGCAGGTGAGGAGACTGGTGTTTGTTTGGGACTCCTTGTTCTCTTCCTCAAAGGGCTGCCTATTACGAAAAAACTGCGGTTCCTGCCTTTTTGAAGAACTGAAGGAGCCTGACTGGCTGTTTTAATGGCATTCTTGGTTTTCTGAAAGGCCTCCAGGGCTTGTTCTACCTGTTGGCTGAACAGATATAGTACCATCAAAGGGATATTAATTCCCTGCTGTTGAGCATCGGAGGAAAACCCTGATGTCCAATACCAGGAATGTCTTCTACTACAGATTCCAGCAGTGGCCGCTCTGGAAGGTGTGTCTTATGCATCCATGGAAGCTTTCAGCTGAGGGGCTATTACATTCTATTTCGAGTAACAGTCTGTAAAATCTCAGTTTGGAGTCAGGCTCCGTGAGATCTTCAGTAGAGTTTTAAGAAGGTCCAGGGCATATTCATATTGGAGAAGGACCTGATAGCTTGTCATCACCATGACCAGAGTAGCGGTTGCAGCTCTTTTCCCCAGTGTCGATCTTGCAAATTTCCTTATTGATAGGATGTGCTGATACTTTTTATTTTGTCAATTTTTTCCCCTCTGGTCACTACTGACTGGGGCTTCTTCAGTCGACCTGCCTTATCCCCTCAAGCTTGTGATCCTCTCATCTGCACCTGTGCAACTCGACTCGCCTGTGACACACCGATGGAGCCATTCCTCCCCAGAATACACCCCCTGGGGTGGGGCCACCTTCTGCTCCTTGGCGCTTTCTTCCGCGCTCCATGAGTAGAGGCGACATCGGGACCAGGTTGTAGTGGGCAGGATCCGGCAGTGGGGGCAGGCGATGTCTAACCCCAGCCAATGGGTGGTCTCCCTTGTTCTGGAGCTCCCCTAGGCACCCGGATGTGCAATGCCACTCCAGTGCAGCCAGGCATGCTCCGCACCCAGACCGTGAGTGGCTGCCGAGGCACCTCCTTGCATCTTGCTCCCTGCCTTGGCTAGGAGCCACTCACGTCAGGGAGTCATCCACCCACCCACCCAGGAGAGGAGCTGTCCTCTGGATGCTCATTCTCTCCTTCCCCAACGACCCCGATGACCCAAGCTCGCTCGAACCCGGATTTCCAAGCGTGGCACGAGGTGTGCATACGGCGCTCAACACTCCATGCCACCGGGCCGCTAGTGTGCTGACACTTAAAGCAGAACAGCTTGCTATTCTTGTGCAAGGACAACCAGTGCGTCCGTGATGGGTTGTGAGGCTAAAATAGGTCTCTCCTTAGGAGGAATACATTTCCAATCTATAGACTTACAAATAGAAGGAATAAGGCAGGCCTTGCCCACACAGCCTCAGACAGTGTTTCAAAGGGTGGGGAACAGGTGGCATAAGTTTCACAGGAATATTCAGGACATGAAGCCACTCCAGGCACATATGCCTTCCTGGATCTACAGAAGAAGTCTGAAGAGCCAAAGTTGCCCTCACATTCCAAAGTAAGGACTGAAATGAGAGATCCTCCACAGGAGCTTCAGCTGGGAACACTGGCTTATCGTCCAGGCTGTAGAAGGTGTCTTTATCCCATTCCTCAGAAAATGATGAGGTCAGGGTCAGGCTCATCCTGTTCCATTTCCCCACTGAGGGATAGGCACGGCCCCCAAAGGCTGCAGCCTGGTTTGGAAAGAGGAAAAACAGGAGACACGGAACAGGAGCAGGAACTGGCACCAAGGAGCCCTGCACGAATGTGGTGCCAAAGCACAGGAAGCTATCATCCCTGTGCTGACCGAGATGGAGTCGCCTGAGGACCCAACCGGACCTAGAAGAAAGAGGGGAGGGATGATGCCTGTGCTGGTCCCTGTGAGGAAACAGAATGAGGGAGGCCGGCATGTGGAACCAGCATCAGCGGTGCGGGCACTGGCAAGGAGAAAATTCCGCCACTGGCACCTAACGCTCAATCTGATCCAGAGGTCCCAACCAAAGCTCCGACGCACTGAGGCCCAAAGGCCCCAGTCCAGATCCACGGAAGGGCAAACAAGACAGGCGCTGTACCCACTGCTCCATAAGAGCAGCCCAGTGATGAAACTGCCCACGGAAACCCACAAGAGGACAGGGAAAGGCTCCGTCTCGAGAATCAGAGTGATCGCGAGCAGAGGCTGTCGTGAGAACTGGACGGAGCCCGAGAAGGCCTACCACTCCCCGAATGCTGAAGACCTCATCAGACGCACTCAGAAGGCGACCTTGAGTGGCACTGTTTCTTTTCCTTGAAGAGGAAGAGCTTGAGGCAGAGCGGTGCCAGGTCCGGTGACCTGGACCGAACGGGTCCGCTTCTTTTGTGTTTGTGGGAAGACTGTCCTCCCTCCTGAACACCAGACTGCCCATGGCTAGACCCCCCTTCGGAGAGGGCTGTGGACTGGACACAGCCCAGCTGTCAAACAATCTTCCAGTGGAGAGTCCCTACCATCGCCATCTCCATCCATGGTCAACTCCTTCGCTCAGCAGGGCTGAAGAAGAAAATAATAAAAGATCTTTTTTATGTGGAAATAATAAATCAGACTAAAAGTGAAAACGAAATGCCATTGTCGTACAGACATGAAGATCTGACTCCTGGCGGCGGCGACGTCATCGCTGAAATGCACTCGATTGCAGGGGAAAAAGAACTGAGCCGGTTGGAGGGTCGACGCTGAGACAGCCTACACGGGTGCAAGCCAGCCTGTGGTGCCGTGCCATGATGAGCTGCTCTCCCTTAGCATCAGCTCTCCAAGATTTTTTTTGCCCCGAGGGTCCCAGCACTTCTGGCTTGTAACCCAGCAGTATGAATAAATGGTGAAGATTTAAGTCCAGGAAGATCACCCCACCTTGCCTTCTCTAGGTGTGCTGCCACCACGGCTAAGCTCTTTGTAAAGACCCTTGGTGCTGATGTGAGGCCAAAAGTAAGGGCTACAAACTGGAACTGGCAGTTCCCAGCCTGAACCAGAGTTATTTTATGCAGGTAGGTCTGATAGGAATGTGAAAATAGGAATCTTTCAGATCCAGTGAACTCTAGCCTATACCATCTTTGTAAGGATGGTATTACTGTGCCAGCACAGCCATCATGAACATTTCCTTTTGTTTGTTCAGATATTTTAGGTCTGAAATGGGGCCACCATTCCCTATTTTTCTTATCGGTGATGAAATATTTGGGAAATACCCCATGCCCCATTGTGAAGCAGGGACTATTTCCACTGCTGCCAGCAGCATTTTTTTTTTACTTCCAATTCTAGCAGAATTATTTCTGTAGGTGAATAGACTTCAAAGGTTTTGGATTTCTGCAGTTTTGGAAACCTCTTGAACAACAGGGACAATCTCTGGCCCACTACCTCCACGATTTCCATGTCTGTGGTAATTTTACACATTCCTGGAAGTAGTGAGCTAGCCTTCCTCCACTGGCAGTGGCTAGGCACATGGGACAGAAGCGCCAGTGGTTTAGTTCTGGCTTTAGCTTGGGGGCTGGTGCTGCAGCAGCACACCTGGAGTCCCTCCTGCCTCTGCAGTAACCTCTTTGTGGTTGGTGTGCATCGAGTGCATAGGGTCTAGGGTAGCAGCCCCTACCACTACTTCCCTAACATAAGACCCACAGGAAGTGGAGGCCTTTTCTTTATCAGCGTTGTTTTTGTAAGCAGTCTTGTACTGGCCCACTTTTTTTCATGTATGCTGCTTTTTGTCACCAAAATGTGAACTTCTTTCAAGTGGAAATCAATGACTTTGGTCTGACTGTCATAGGAAAAAATGTTCACCTTAAACCATTGTGGAGAATTAGTTCATGGGCTAAGACTTTAGAAGCAGAGTCATTATTGACTATAGTCATGTGGAACTGATATTTAGTGACATCCTGGGCTGACTTGGCTGTGGTAGCTAGGTCCTGTGCCACCTCATCCCCATTTTATCAGTGCCAGCACTGTATTCCACAGTACTTTCTGGTCCTGAGCTGTATATACTTGATAAGCTGTCTACCTACTGAGCAGGGAAGCTGTTGTATATAATGTTTTTGGCCACAGTATCCAGTTTTCTGGAGTCCTTTTCATAGGGCTATGCAAATAAGGGACCTTAAGCCTCTCTTGCAAGGAGTTGCTTGGGCTAAACCTTCAAAATTTGGATAGGCATACAGGTATTCCACCCCGCCTGTTCACCTTTCACATTCTTTTAATATGTTTATATATGCCTGCAGCTGAATTAGTTGCAGACATGATTTTTGAAGTGGCTTTTTGAGTGATTTGTGTATGGAGACTAACAGTCTTCTTGTAGGAGCTAGCCTCATCATGTCCATAAATTCTACTTACTCTTCACCCTCCTCTGTTTCCTGAGGGGATTGTTGAGGGTGCTCACCATTTGCCAAACAAAGGAGGAGCATGTGGTATAATACTCTGTAGGCCTAGAAGGAAACCAAACTGTTGTTTAGGTGAACCTTCAAGTAAGTGGCCAGGAGCCTGAGCCGGGGCAGACATATTCATAAGGTTTCCCATAGCCTGGAAGGCCTGGAAAATTTATACTTTTGTCATGTCCTCTGCTGAGGGTATTTGTCTTGGGTCCACTGCCTGCTCCCTTTCCTTTGCCGAAGGAGTGGCAAGGACATTCTATTCCTTTTGTTTTTTCTTGGCAGACACTATTCCCAGTGCATGCTCTGAGTCTCTTTAACTGGTATTTTGCCATAACTGGACTCCGTGTTCCCCTTTGGAACATCCTGGTATCTTTACCATCCAACAGCTGACTAGCTTCATCATTTTCTCTGTCCCATTTGACGAGAACTGCTGCTGTTTATGAGGAGAAGGGCCCTCTCATGTGTGCTTTCCACCACCATTAGAACTCCCCAGGCCTCTGTTGTGTTTTTGGTGACACAGGGCAGACTGAGAAGCCATAAATTCTCTTTCTTGGCCCTTTTCTTTTGGCTTTAGGGCAGAACTTTACAGAGCTCACAGCTGATAAAATCATGATATCTGGAACCAAGCACCTTAAAGAAGACAGACTTTACCTTTGCTGTGGTTGCTGCTTATCCTGGCGATGAAGACGATTGGTAAATTGCTAGTCACTACATGTGCTGACCATATTTGTGAAATAATATGGTATTTTTCCCCATTCTTTTTTTTTTTTCATAAAATGGTGGCTACTGGGGAACAGTTTCATGACCATCTGCTTTGTTTGGTGGCATGTGTTTCCCACCTGTGAAGTTTGTGACATTGGTGCATGCTGTATAGTAGCTGTAAGCCTTTCTGCTCCAGATGGCTGCAGAACAGAATAGACTGCTGAGGTGTACTGAGTAGTGGCTCACTTTAGGTAATCTTTTCTGGCACACAAAGAGACAGACACTGTTGCAATACTGTCATAAAATATGACAGATGCATCTGGATTAACTACCGTGCTAGGTATGATCCCTCCTTCTGCCCTTAAGTAAAACTGGATTTGATAATAATCATAACAGACGTCATGGAACTAAATCGGTGATCAGACCTAATACAAGGGGAGTGTGGGAGAAGGGATGATAATAAACTAAAGTGGAATATTAACACAGAAGCTAACAATTTGGGAGATGGACTTACCTATCTATGAAGGGTAGAAAGCCAATACTGAAATACTGGAAAACTAAGTTTCTCTTCCTGGGGATATTATCAGTCCATAATGTATGACTAATCTCTAAAGTGAAACTGGTTCTGTAAGTAATGGCATTAATTTTTATATCTGTATGAGTGTGGTTCAAAAACTGAAATAAAGACAAATTAAAAAAAAAGAAAATATGACAGATGCAATGTACTATTTGGCAACTGTCATAAAATAACCTTTCTTGCTGCTGTACTGTATTTGCTGCTGGAATCGGGTGAGACCGCAAAAGAAAAAGGTGGAAAACATGAACAGTTACATAGCGTGCAGCAAAAGTATATAGTTATGTTCTAAAGAAGACATTAACAGTTTGTACAGGACTCAAGGAGACAGAGAAGGAGAGCTACAAAAACGTAAGAAGTAAAGGAAATGTGAAAAGTATTACCCTGAATCTTTTATTTCACATGCTGACAAAAGGCTAAGTTCATCTGGATATTTAGCATCCAGTTCCTCAAATGTATATGTAGTGTGTGTGACTGGTATCCCAGCTGGAAAGGATTTGGGCTATGAATTAAATTAATGAGCATTTTCTATTGTTTTTTTTGTCTTACAAGACGCTTATTTTTGTTTTACTGGTTCTAACTACGCAGTGTGAATAGCATGCCAGCTGGAAAGGATTCAATATATTAATTAAATTAATGAGCATTCTCTATTTTATTTGTCTTGCAAGAAGTTTTTTTTTTTTTTTACTGTTTCTAACTAAGCAGTTTAGTCAGTGTGTCACACCAGAGAAATGGGGAGAAATGGAGAATGGGGCAAAACGTGCAGAAGCTGAAGAATGATTTTGGGGTGTGTTTGTTTTTTCACTGCCAAGCTATATGAGAGATTGGTGGGGTTGTGGACTGAATATACAGTGAGTGCATGACCAATGTCAGCTTGTCAGTAATAGAGATAGTATGTCTTAGTTGTAGGACTTGTTTGATACTGCTCTCACAGCAGCACAGGCACCACATGTATGATAGGCTGGCAAGGATTAGAAGAATGTCAGAACAGCAATTACTTAATGCTGGTGGGGGCCAGTAGTGCAGCCAACATCTCAGCCCTTATTATCCAGGGAATGGTATGTGTTCTGGAAAGTGAGAACCAAACAAGTCTAAAACTAAGAGACTGCTATCTCTACTATGGACAAGCTGGCAGCAGTCATGAACTACCATATATTCAGTCTGCACCCCCAATCTCTCACGTAGCTGGACAGTGACAGTGACACACACACACACACACCAAATCATTCATCAGCTTGCTACATTCTGCTTCTACATTCTCTATTTCTTTCCATTTCTCTGTCAGAATCCATAAAACAAAGTTGGCTTCTTTGCAGACAAAAACCATAGAGAATGCCTCATTATTTTTATTCACAGCCCAACCTTTTGACTGGCATACCAGTCACAGAAGCTACACACACTACTTGAGGAACTGGATACTAAACATCCAGATGAACCTAGCTCTTTCGTCAGTGCGTGAAATAAAAGACTTGAGAGTAATACTTGTTCACATTTCCTTTCCTTTACATTTTTGTAGCTCTCTCTCTCTGCTTGAGCCCTATACAAACTGTTTTATGTCTCCTTAAGAACATAATCGACATGACTTAATGCTTTTACTGAGTACTGCATAGCTGTTTATTTTTAGCATCTTTTTCTCTTTGTAGTCTCACCCGATTCCAGCAGCAAGAAAAGTTATCTTTTGACAACTGCCAAATAGTGCATTATATCTGTCACAATTTCTATTAGTACTGAAGCAGTGTGTGTCCCTCTGTGATCCAGAAAAATTACTGAAAGGAGACCCTACTTGCAACACCTCTGCAGTCTGTTCTGTAGTGCAGTGGTATGCAGCAGACAGGGTTACCAGCTACAGTGCAACATGTGCCTATGTCACAAACTTCAGAAGTGGAACGGCATGCCACCAAATAAAGCAGATGGAAATGAAACTGGTCCCCAGTAGCCACCATTTTAGGACAACAAAAGTATGGGAAAAAATACCATATTGTTCCCAAATATGGCCAGCACATGTGATGATAAACACTTTACTGGTCGACTCTATCACTCAGGATAAGCAACAGCCACAGCAAAGGTAAATAAAAATTCCTGTCCTTTTAACAGCTCGTGGCAGTGTGTGTTCTCGTCAGGTGCTGAAAGCAATTTGTGTAATTTGTATAACCTGCAGGTCCGGATTTCTTTCTCTTAGGTCTATCAATAATGCAAAATATGGAACATCTTAGTAAAAATAATGTCAGTTCCTAAACACAGCAAAAACACTTCTGACAGAACCTGTAAAATGAAATGTGATTCTGAAGAAAGGTTTTAATTCCAGTTCCTTCTACTAGGTAATGGCCTTAAATAAATGAAACCACAAGGCCGAAGTTAAATTTTAAGAGTGTTTTACAAGAAAGCCATATAAGGGTGTTAGCTATGAACGGTCCAGTTCTCTAACTGCAGGAACTGCGACTGGAGAAAATAAAACTGCTCTTTTCAAATAGAGGAATGCAGTTTTAGAAATCTTTTATAATAAAGTGAGACAGAATTTAGAAAGATGATGCGTTGCCTTCAGGTGAAACTGCACCATGCTAGAGCCTTTCTGATTCCTGGGAACCAGAGAATTCCTAATTATTCACAAATTATACAAAAAAATACCAAACTATGCATAGTTATTGATTACTACCTAAAGTAACAAGAAAACTTGAAATACTAAAAATATGGTCTGAGATCAGAATACTAGAGCTGACTTTAGCCGACTTATCCCTTCAGGCAGAGAAACAAATCAGATGTTGAGCTAAAGGACAGTGTGACCATAGTGCAGAGTCTGAACCTTAGTTCTAAGTTCCAAAATTAGCACAAGGTTCTATCTCTGGGGCATCACACTGTGTGGGAGGAGGATGCTTACTGTAAAGCATCAGTGATGGATTCCTGATTGTTAGAAATAGTAAGTTTCAGGGCTCCCATGAAGGCATATAATTTGCAGGCCAAAGCAAATACTGGGTGGAAGGGAGTGCCACAAGACAGGACCAGCAACCTCAAAAGCTCTGTTCTCCAAAGTTTGCACAGTAATGTGGAGATATCAAAACTGCATCAATGCAGTGGAGAGGGCATGCAGGGTGTGAAGAAGTAGGAGTTCTTTAGGTAATCAGTACCTAATTGTAGGCCTTGTATACAAGCAAGAATACCTTGAAGCTGATATGCCTGCCAAATTGGCAGCCACTGCAGACTGAGCAGCACCAGTATTCTATGTTTATTTCGATGTGTTTCTGTCACTAGTTGGGCTGCAGCATTCTGGACCAACTGCAGGTGGTGATTCAAGCCTCCTGATAACTGAGTATAGTGTGTTACAGTAATCCGGTCTTCAGGGACAAAGGCATGTACTACTGCCACTAGGTCTCCAGGCACAAGATGTGGTTTGAACTGGGTAATATTACGGAGATGATAAAATCCACTGTGAACCACTACTGACACCTGAGACTCCAGTCAGCTCGCAGTCCAGGGTGATTGCCAGGTCTTTACCACACCCACTGCTTGAAATGCATTGCTATTTAAGGCTGCCATCATGGCACTTCCACTTTTCATTGTTGACCCAGGGGACCAAGTTCAGTAAGCATCATCTCTGTCTTACTGGAGTTAAGACTCAGGCCATCCAGTCATTGATTTCAACATGGCAACGATACACCACCGAAAACCATATTATTCCTGTCATTAGGTGCAAAGGACAAGCATAGCTGAGTATCATTTGCATAGCAGCAAACTCAACACCATACCACCTGATGATATCACCCAATGGCAATGTGCACACAGTCAGGAAACAGGGCAAATCACTGAACCATTATCTCCGCGAAGATTTACTAATTCCATCATTACCGTGCTGGATCAGGGCCTTCTTACTGCTGCTGTGTTCACTGATCTAAGACTTTGACATGTAACACCTCAAACTGCAACACAGGTTACCCACCTCCTGCTTCAGTGCTTACCTAAATAGATACATAGACAGTGTTATCAGATAAGGCCTATGGCCCACGTAGTCTGCCCATTTGAGCTTGTAAGTTCAGTTTATGTTTTTCTAGAAGTCTGTTGCCTTACCCTGACCTCCAGAATTTCTTTATGTCTATCCCATGCATTCTAAATCCTGTGATTGTTTCAGCCCCCCACTTCCTCTGGCAAGGTGTTCCACTTGTCCACCACCTGCTCTGTGAAGAAATTCTTCCTCAAGTTTCCTCTGAATCCCTCCCTCCAACTTCATCCCATGCCCTCTAATCCTGGAACATCTTTTCGCTTAAAATAGTGTATTCCTGCACCTTGTTCCTCCCTGTAAGATACTTGTATGTCTCTATCATATCCCCTCTCCCTCCTCTCCTCCAGGAAGTACATATTCAGTTCCTTCAACCTGTCCTCATAGGACCTGTGATGCAATCCATGTACTATCTTTGTTGCCCTCCTCTGAACCTTCTACCCTGTCTATGTCCTTACGAGGTAAGGTCTCCAGAACTGTACACTGTACTCCAGGTGGGGCCTCACTAGTGTCTTATATAGTCTAATTATGACCTCCCTTTCCTGCTGGTGATGCTCCTGCCTATGCATCCCAGCATCCTATTTGCTTTACCTGCTGCCTTGTCACACTGTTTCCTACCTTGGAGGTCATCAGAGATGATAACCCCAAGATCCCTTTCCTGCTTGGTGCATGCTATATCCTCACCCCCAACTGATATACTGTGCCAGGGTTTTTGTGCCCCATATGCATTATCTTGCACTTTTGCATTGAATTTCAACTGCCAAACCCCTGACCATTCTTCAAGTTTCTGCAGGTCCCTTCTCATTCTGTCTACACCCTCTGGTGTGTCTACTCTGTTACAGAGCTTTGTGTCATCAGCTAACAGTGAAATTCTGCCTTCTAGGCCCTGCGCAATGTCACTGATGAAGATGTTGAATAGGACCGGTCCCAAACTGATCCTGTGGGACCTCACTGGTCACTCTTCCTCTGTGGAGTGACAGCCATTTACCACCACTCTCTGTGTCCTGCCGCCCAGCCAGTTACCTACCCACCACACTACTGTCCTGCCCACACCCATATTCCCCAGTTTGTGTAATAGTCTTCTATGTGGCACAGTGTCAAAGGCCTTGCTGAAGTCCAGATAGGCCATGTCCACTGCCCTCCCCTGATCTACCTCCCTAGTCACCCAGTCAAAAATTCAATGAGGTTGGTCTGACATGACCTCCCCTGGTGAAACCATGCTGCCTTGGGTCCTGTAGTCCATTGACAACCAGATGTTCCACCAGTCTCTCCTTCAGTAGTGCTTCTCCATGATCTTCCCACTACCGAGGTGAGGCTGACTGGTCTGTAGTTCCTGCTTCCTCTTTGTTCCCACTTTTGTATAAGGGGACTACATCTGCTGTCCTCCAGTCTTTGGGTACCTCCCTGTTTCCAGTGATCGGCTAAACAGGATAGCCAGAGGTTCAGCCATCACCTCTCTTAGTTCTTTAAGGACCCTGGGGTACAATTCCCATCTGGCCCCATTGCTTTATCAACTCTTATTACTTCCAGTTCCTTCAGGACCCTTTCTCGTAAAGGGACTTGTGTCCATTTCTGCACCATTCTCACCCCTTGTACCCTTCAGACCCATTACCATCCTCTTCCTCAGTAAAGACTGAGCAGAAATACCTGTTCAATATGTTAGCTTTACTGTTGTCATCCTCCACGCTGCCCCCATCCTCCCTCTTCAGTCTCACTATCCTCCCTTTGCCTTTCTTTTTCACTTATGTACCTGTAAAAGGTTTTGTCTCCTCAACCCACTGATTTTGCAATGTGTTCTTCTGTCTGAGCTTTGGCTTCCCTTACTGACCTCCTGCCTCCCTTTGCTTCTCCTGGTACTTCTCACTATCCCCTTCTGCCTGTGTCTTTTGTATTGCCTGAATGCAATCTTTGGCTTTCACTTTTTTGCTACCTCTTTGAAAACCATAATGGTCTCCTTCCTTTTCCTCTTGCTAACCTGCTTAATGCATAATTATGTTGCTCTTGTAATCCCCATTTTAAATACTGCCCACTGTTCCTCAACCCCTGATTCCTGCTCCATTCCCCTTAATGCCTCTTTTCAAGTATCTCCCCATTTTCCCAAAGTCTGCCCCCTAAAATCCAGGATACGATTTTTGTGTGGTTTGGTTCTGCTTTTTCTGTAATTTCAAACCACAATGACTGGTGGTCACTGTTCCCCAGGTGCTCCCCCACTGTTACTGTTGTCGAGCACTAGGTTCAGTATTGCCTTCTGCGAGTTGGTTCCATGACCAGTTGCTTGAGGAAGGCACCCTGAAGGAGTCCAGGATAAATCTGCTCTAGTTGATGCTGCTGCTGGATGCTCCAGTCCACGCCTGGAATATTGAAGTCTCCAACCAGTACTGCCTCATCCTTGTCTGCCATCCTCTGGATGGCTAGCATCAGCTCCCCATTCTGTTTCTTCCTCCTGGGCTGGTGGTCTATAGACCACACCTGTGCAGATGGCTGGCCCCATTTTCCTTCCAGCTAACCCACAGTATCTCTCCCCATTTTGTTCCTCTTGGATCTCTGTGGCCCTTATGTCATTTTTCACATACAGTGCCACCTCCTCCTCCCTTCCTACCTGCCCTGTTCTTCTGAATATGTTGTAGCCAGGTATGGCCATCTCCCAGTTGTGTTATCATTACACCAGGTTTCAGTGATGGCCACGGTGTCCAGGTCTGACTCCACCATGACAGCCTCCAGATCTTCCATCTTGTTGCTAAGGCTTCTGGCATTGGCAAACATGGCTTTCCATGATTTGATCTCCCTAGACTGTTTCGCTGTTCTACTCCAGCCCCTTCCTTGGTCGCCCTTATCCCTGGTTCTCCTTGCTGTCTGCCCTTCTGCTGAATTTTGCCCTTTTCTGCCTATCCACCTCTCGGTGCTAATCTCCATCTTTTGCACACTGCTTTGTAGAGATAGCCACTCTCCGGGTTCACTGGTTCCATCATAGTTGTGGGGTGAGCAAGCAGGTACCCTCCTTGCTGGCCTGCCACCCCCTTTGCTAGTTTAAATGCTTGTCAATGTAGCACTTAAACTTATCATTGAGTGCTTGATTCCCTCCAGGATAGATACAGGCCGTCAGTCTTGAACAAACCTCCATCCTCCAGGTGGGTCCCCAGTCACCAATGACTCCAAACCCTTCCTCACAGCACCAGTTCTTCAACCATGAGTTAAAGTTCCTGATGTATGCACCCCTATGCTCTCCCTTGCCTCTCACAGGTAGTACTTCTGAAAAGTGACAGAGTAGCTACTGCTTGAGATCCCTCCCAATTTCCTAAACTCTTTCTGAACTTCCTCTGGCTCCCCATTTGCCAGGTCATTAGTAGCTCTACATGGATAATGACATCCAGCTCACCCTCCGCCTTGCCTTCCCAGTGATCCCCAGGATCTTCCTTCCATCCCTCCATGCCGTGGCACCTGGCAGGCACCTCACCTCCCTGTCCTCCCCTCCTGTGTTCCTAGCTGGATCCCTCTTATGATGGAGTCCCCACCAGGATTCGCTTCCTCCTCCTCTGGGGTCCACTGTCTCCCTGCTGAGGTCACCTCCTTGGCTAACCTCCACATCCTTTCCTTCCACTTCTCTGGGTACCTCTATTTGGTTGTCCCCATTTGCCAGTGTGGCATATGAGTTTCTAGTGGAATAGGATCTGGGATGTGCCTCCTGTCTGACCGTTCTAACCCTCCCTGAGCCCACTGTCACCCAAGTGCTCCTCGCTCTCTGCATCCTTTGAGGCAGTTGCATTGGACTGGTGGTCTCTGGATAGGGGTGATGGTACTCCTCACCCAGTTTATTTCTGCTCTGAGTCTGGCTACCTCATCCCGCAGTCCAGAGAGATGCATGCAGATAGGGCAGCACCTCAGTGTCCAGAAGGTCTGCCTGAATATGGCTGCCCCACAGCCACTGCATTGCACCACTCCCCACATTATACTGCAATTATACTGCTATTCCACTACTTGTCTGTTACTGAAGCCTCCCTAGTTCCCTTTTATTAATTTACTGTCCTAAAATCCTGCCACTGATCCTCAGATACTTTTCTTTTAAAAAGAAAATAAACCAATAAATAAATAAATGAGTCAAAACACTTGTCGTGCTGAGGGTGAGCTTCTTCCCTTATGCCCTCCTACTCCACACCCTTACTATCCCCTGTGTTTAGCTCCTGCCAATCAGATTTAACAGGGCATATAATTAAGAGTTGGGGAAGGAGGGAAGGTAAAATTTGCAGCAATTAAAGACAGCAAAGAAATACACCACCACCATGTTTTAAATTTTCAACAGCCCAAAACAATTCTAAGTAAAGACAGCAAATAAATCACAGTGTTACTAAAAGCCCACAATCTACATTTAAAAGAAAACAGCAATTACCAGTTACTGTAAAGCACTGAATTGAATATGTTTCCTTCCTTCTGGCTTCTTCTGAGAAAACAAAACTCACTTGCTACTCAAATCTGACTAAGCCCCACCTCCAGTTATCACATAGCTGAGGTCAGAGGCCAGACAATTAACACCCCTCACCCAAACTACAGGGCAAGTCAGACAAGCCAAGACTAAATCTGCAGCAATTAAAGACAGCAAAGAAATACACCACCACTATATTTTAAATTTTCAATAGCCCAAAACAATTCTAAGTAAAGACAGCAAATAAATTACAGTGTCACTGAAAGCCCACAATCTAAGTTTAAAAGAAAAATAGCAATCACCAGTTACTGTAAAGCACTGAATTGAATATGTTTCCTTCCCATCTGGCTTCTTCCTGTACAAGATTCTGTCCTTGGCCCTAATTCTTTCTCTATATGTCTAAATTATGTGCCCTCAGTTCCTCATCTCACAAACTATACATATGTAAGTGGACAATACAGTTGTTTGTAGCAGCATAAATTATGCCTCCCTCGAGGTCAGAATTCGCCTGACCTGGAGGTCATTCAGCGGTGATTTCACACAAACCTGCAGACCCTCAATGAAAAAAAAAAAACTGTGGCCAAGACCTTTGGTTCTTAACTAAGGTTTGCACTGTTGTCCTCCCACTACCTGCTCAAGACTTGTGATGGTTCTGGTCTGGACCATGTCACATCTTTCTAGTATCTTGAGGCTTGACCAGTACCTGGACTATTCTACACATAGTGACTGTTGTCTTGTTTCTGCCCTGACTAAAGTGTTTTATTGCTGTTGCAAATGTGTTCTCTCCCAACACTGTATTGTTAAAATTAATGTTACCATGTACTGCTATTGATCACCAGATCCTATGTAGAACTCTTCCTTTGGACTGAAGTTCTCACACATCAACCTCTGCACCTCTCCTCCAAATTCACGACCTTGAACCCTGGGTTGCCCTATACAAGCCATATGTGCTAGGCATCTCAAACGTGGCTAAAACCAAGATCTCTTGATGATGCCTACTGTCTCCAAGGATACCCCTGCTGAGGCATGACAGGTCTGGTAAGAAAAGGGGTGGTGGGGTGGCTCTCTGCGTGAGCCTCCCTCTAGACCCTAGCTCCACTCCCACCCCTAGCTCACCCAGTGAGTGGCTCCCAGTGGAACTGACCATAGGTGCAGCAAAAGATGCACGTGGGCTGCTGCTATAACCCCTCTCCAGGACGCCCAACAGGTCTCACCGTCCACCCTGAAGGGATGGAAAGCCCCGCCAGGGACACCATCCTCCTTATGGATTTCAATCTGCTCTGGCTTAGTGCCCAGAAACCTGATTACTCTAACCAACTCAAGCTCCATAACCTAGTCCAAATTATCACCATCCCCACCAAGCACAACCCAAGTATCCAAAACCATACACTTCTTGGCTGGGTAATCACCAATAGAGGACAGGGTGCTCCTATCGGGCACTCTGTCCGATGCAATAGCGATCACTCTCCCGCCTACCTGGTCTGGGCCTCTAAGACCAAGCACCCATCCCTAAACTACTCTCCTTCTATTTCAATCACCCAGACATCCGCCTCCCTCCTTCATGATGTTTGAGCGATAAACTGGTCAGCCTTTACACCCTCACTGACATGTCTGAGGCTGAGTTTCTTCACAACCGCACTCCTCCATCTCCAAATCAACATTTCCTCCTGACTACTCGCCGAGTTAGGCATGGCTGTGCACGCTAGGTTACCAAAGATCTCCTGGCCATGATGAGGGAAAGGGATAAGCTATGGTAAGTCCTACAAAAGCCCCTCCTGCCCGATGGAACGTAATACCGGCGGTTAGAAAACCTTTGTAAACAGTCAGCCCTTACTAAAAGCATGCCTCTTTCAGGGCAAACAAAGGACAGCCTTGGTGACTCTCATCGCTTCTGGGGTGAGGTTGGCTCATTACTCAATCCACGCACTCATAATCCCATTATTCACCTTGACACTCCTCTGACATCTGGCCGACCTCGCTGCTGTGGCCGAGGCCTTCAATAAAAAAATTCATATACCTGTCTGCCCTCCTTAGCAAGCTACCATCCCTGGTGACCACTGGTCTCTCTGATCATCCCCCACCCATACACCTCAAACCCTCCCCTCCCCTTTTCTACTTCCAGACCATCATCCCCAAGGACACTGCCAAACTGCTGAAGAGCCTGCCTAGCAAGGGCAGTCCAGGCAGCGATGGTCTTTTCCTTACTATACTTAAAATTATATCATTTGCCATCTTAAAACCACTCAACTACCTCTTTAACCTGGCATTGACTACCCCTTCAGTGCCCAGCACTTGAAGCATGCCAGGTGGTGCTAAATTTTTAAGACTGGTGACCAGATATCCCCAGATAACTATCGACCAATATCCTTGCTCCCCCACCTTAGTAAACTCCTGGAAAGGATTGTCCACCAACAACTGTCTGACTATATTCACACACAACCTACTGTCTAGACAGCAGCATAGCTTCCATAAACATCACTCCACCACATCTGCCCTTGCCCTGTTTACCTATCATATTCTTAGGAACATGGACCTTGAAGGGCAATAGGTGCCACTTTGTCGACGACCTGTCTAAAGCTTTCGATCTGGTTGACCACACCCTGTTGCTCTCCCTCCCTCCGCACCTTGGCTGTTCTACTGAGACCATGGGGTGGTTCCAAAGTTATCTTTCAGATATTTCTCAGTCGGTATGTGTAGGACCTTCAACCTCCCACCCTCCCAGTCACTACTGGTGTACCCCAGGGCTCATTCCTGGGCCCACTCTTATTCTCCTGTTTATAAACTCTCCCTCTGACTGTCTCACTTGTAATGCCCTATTTTATGCAGATGACTTTGCCCTCTTCACTAGCGACATAGGCTCTTGAGAATATATCCAGGGCTTTATCCGATAACTACTTTATGGCGCACACCCGGTTCCACTCACATCGCCTCAATTTTAATGCAAAAACCAAATTCATGCTACTTGGATCTAAACCCTTTCTATCAAAGGTCGCCAAGGCTGCGTTCACCTCCTCAGTAGTCTCACTGGACAACACTGTCCTTGAAAATGTACAAACTTTCAAATATCTGAGAGTTATCCTGGACCCGTCCTCTCTTTTTCCCATCATATCTCCTCTGTTATCCACCGATAATCCAGAAACTTGGTGCGGCTTATCCGATGAAGTCACCTCTGACCAGGGAAGCCCATTTAGCTATTTCCCAAGGCAACCTGCTAACTTTGTTTGACTACTGCTCCCCTATTTACTCACACACATCCTCAGCCTTGCATGCATGCCTCTGCTCCACGTGCAACAACATATGTCATTTCACTCTCCTGGCACCATATTCCACTCACCACTGCCACCTCTACTAGACTCTTGGTTGGCTCCCACTACACTGCAGATCTGATTACAGGTTTGGCTGCCTCTTGGACAGTGCCATCCGCATGGTGAATCCTCCCCAAACGCCCTCCTTATGATCAGAACTCCTTGAGGTGTCTGCGTGCACCCCTCAGTCCCCCCCCTCACAGGATACCCTCAAGGTCTCTTCTGCCATGGGTAGCAGAGCGCTATCTGCAGCTGCTCCCACCTGTGGAATAGAATCCTCATGCCCATCCGCTTTCTGGACTCCCATGCCACTTTCAAGACACATCTCAAATCCTGGCTGCTTGATGAGGCCACACATGCTGCTGCTAGCTTGATAACACCCCCACCACCACCACCACCACCACCCACCACCTTTCTGACTTTTTCCTCTTGGGCTGCTCTGGCCTCCCTGCCCTCTCTCATTTCTTTGGACTCCTGTCTTACATCCCTCACTACCCGCTTCTTGGGCTCTCCCACTTGGCTATTGTCTTGTATGTTTGTTTTTACATCATGCATTAATTTGCACTGGCCACTTATCCTTAGTAAATAACTGTATAATAATTGTTGCTTATCATGATGTACTGATTATTTTTTTCAGCCTCTCATTAATTTTACTTTCCTATGTCATTTTCAAAATAACAGCCTTTCATTAATTTTACTTTCCTATGTCACTTTCTTTGTTCACCAATGAGGTCTGTATATCCACTTTGTTCACCAATGATGTCTGTATATCTACATGGCTTGTACTCATTGTATAACTTGTCACTATCTCTGTAACTGCTGCCTGTGTAGCCCAGGTTGTGCCTGAAAACGGTCCCCTGGATCAGTGCACTTACCCGATTACCAAAGACTAAAATAAATAAAAAAATAAATAAAATGTTACATAAATAGTCTTGGACTTGTTTGACTTTGGAAAGTTACTTCTCACATGTGAACTCCACTGTACCTCACTGTCTATGGTTGTTTTTGTACTATGAAACCTATGATCAAGGTCCCAATTTTTCTGCGATTCTGTGGCCGAGATTGCCACAGAATTTAATGTAAACCATGGGGAAAGGGGAATATTATTCCGCAGTTTACATGAACCGCAGAATATTATTCCACCATTTATGTGAACTGCGAATGCTATTCCGCTGCTTACATGAACTGCAGATTATTATTCTGATGAACTGTGGAATATTATTCTGTTTACATGAACTGTGGAATATTATTCAGCTCTTTACATGAACTGCGGAATATTATTCCACCGCTACATGAACTATGGAATATTATTTCGCCATTTACATGAACTGCAGAATATTATTTTGCCATTTAAATGAACTGTGGAATATTATTTCGTAGTTTACATGAACTGCTGAATTTTATTCTGCGCTTTTACGTGAATTGCAAAATATATTATATATTAACATGCTTAAGAGTTGATATAAACTGTGAATAAAACAGATCTGCAATTTACCTTCACTCTGACCAAGGAAAATTATTCCATGGATCATATAAACACTGGAAAACTAATCTGCAGTTTATATTAAGTTCTGCAGAATGCTTTGGAGAATTCTGTGGAATTTAAAAACAAAATCTGAAAAGCATTTTGAATAGCCCCAGCCCATTAGTTTGCTTGCTAGGCTTTACCCTAAAATCAAAACAGGGCTCAGCCTCAACACCTCCCTACCCCACCCTCAGAACCTCCTTGAGTTCCTTTATTTTAAGTAGAAAGATTTGTATCAGGTCCCATACTGTAGCGATCCTCATCCTTCTAATATCAGTGCCGTGCCCAAATTCCGGTTTCTTGTCCCAGAAGTGCTTTGAGCACAGCTGCACAAAGGACTACTGAAATGAGAAACTGCCATTCTGGCCTAGCAGTAGAAGGATGAGATCCTGTGCAGTGCGGTAGCCAATAAAATATTACTTCATTCAACTTTGGTGGCCTTGGGGACTCTCAGGCTGGGGTGTGGAAGGTGATGGGGCTGAGATGGATGGGGTGAATTTTTACTTTCTGATAGTAAGAACTAAGAGTTAATTGACAACCTGTCTGGTGTGTGGGTCCCAGACCCAAAACTAATATTTGTCCCCTACCTAGGTGCTTAGGAGGTTGTTGACTGCTACCAATCCCCTAACTACTGCTGCAGAATTTCTGCAGAAGTAGAAACTAATGCTCGAGAAGTTCTGTGGCAAGAAGGATTTGCCACATATTTAGACCCAAATTGCTGCAGAAAATCAGGACCCTTGCCTATGATTGTTGTTTTATTTATTTTAGTCTCGAAATTACAAAAACCTTTGAGTCAGAAGCTCATTTACAAAGGCTCCACGTCAAAACAGAAGTGACATAGCCGGCCCGGTGGTGCTGGAGGATTGAGGCACTGGACACACCTCGTACACGCCTGGCACTCCAAGTTCAGCAAGTTCGGGTGCCAGGGGCTGGCAGGGTAGAAGGGACTGACATCCCCAGGACAGCCTCCTTCCTGAGGGAGGGAGGGAGGGTACTGGGGATGTCCGCTGTCCCAGTGACCCCAGGTGGAGACCAGGGGCACTGCAGGATCACGGACCAACGTAGCATGGGCGGCGTGGCAAATGCTGGCAGGGCTGCCATGCACCATGATGTCGCTGTACGCCCACGCCATGCTCAGGAAGGAAGTGCTGAAATAAACCTTCGGCCCGGATAGGTGATGGCATCCCAGTGCCTGGCCACCACACGCCTGATACTGACCTCTGCCTCTGCCCTTGATCTCCTCAGGACCTCAGGCCCGGGAGGCCTATGGGAGGCACTAACATCCTGAGGAGGCAGGTGGTCACAGTGGGCAGTACAGCGGCAGGTGAGTGGACTGCCTGAGAGAGTTCGGGACCAAGGAGACAGAAACAGAATTGAGAAAAAAAAAGAAGTGACAGCAGGACATATAAAAAATGGCAACAACTGTACAATGATTGAATGAGGGTAGAGAGTACAAGAAACACATAGGTACATTATAAGTCCAGACTAGTAACATGGTTACAGGTACAAGGCATTTTACAGTTTAAGTGTAAGTCTGGGTAAGAGACCTTGTCAAAATAGTCATAGTCTGAAGTGTTGAGGAGGTTAATGAGGAACCATACAGGAGCGACAGTTGAGGGAGAGCTCAGGTGTGGGGGAGGTGAATAAGGAGGGTGGCAGAGGAGCACCAAAGTGGAAGTGAAGGGAGGAGAGTCTGGGGGCAGCGCACTGTTCGGTACAGGAAGGGAGGTTGGGGGCTAAAAAGGGGGTGAGGGAGGAGAATAATAAATTACTCACCATAGTAATGTTGTTTCTTATAATGGAGTCTTGCTGTATTCTGACAACATGCAGTTAGTCCCAGCACTTGAACTGCACCGGAGAGGAAAGAGTTAACTCTATGCAGAAGAAAAGAACATTGAGCTTAAGCTTCAAACCTCTGTCTCTGGTACTGCCAGTGTAACCATCAGATTCTTACGAGCAAACTTAGTAAGTGCTAAATATGGAATTGTTTCTATAGCCAATGGCAACAACATGGTCCAAAAGACTCAAGTCGAGAACCCAAGGAAAAAAGTAGTGAAAATGTATACATAAATTAAACATAACAACAGCAATAATGAAGCAACTACCCTACCCTTAAGAGGGAGGGTACAAGGCACACCCTGAGGTGCAACACTGTATCCAAGCAGCCCACTTCACAAAAAACTAGGTTTTGAGAGGGGAGAGGAGGAGGTCAGAATACAGCAAGACTTCATTAGAAGAAACAACATTACTATGGTGAGTAATTTTTCTTCAAACATGAAGTCTTGTTGTATTCTGACAATATGCAGACTACCAAGCAGTTCCCCAAGGAGGAGGGAGTGCAGAATCTACTCTGGGAACAGGATCTGCAGTACTGCTGTACCAAACCTAGCATCATCCTAGCCTGGATGTCCAGAGAGTAATGCTTGGTGAATGTATGAACTGTTTTCCAGATGGCTGCTTTACAGATTTCTAGCAAGGTATATCTCTGGCTACAGCCAGAGAGGCACCTGTACCCCTTTGCTCAGTGAGCCCTCAGGCCTGAGGGGGTGTTTTGCCCAATTTGTCATAGCAAAATTGTATACAAGTGACAATCCACCTGGCAATAGTCCTTTAGTAGCAGGCTTACCTTTCCCCACTTCACCATAAGTGAGAAACAATTGAAGACAGTCATGTCTGTGAGACTTAGTATGCTCTATGTAGTAGCTAAGAGCCCTTTAACATCCAAATGTGTAACCTCCTTTCTCCTGAAGAAGAGTGGTCAGTGAAAACACAGGTAGAGACATAGACTGGTTCAGATGAAAATCTGAGACCACTTTGGGTAAGAACCTCCTACTGGTTCTGAGACCACCTTATCCCTATGGAAGGAGGTAAAATCAGGTTCAACTGACAGGGCCTGTAATTCACTAATCCACCTGGTAGAAGTAATAGCTACCAGGAACACTGGATTTCCAGGTCAAGTACTTAAGTTCGCAGAAGCCAAAGGTTCAAAGGTGGCTGCATAAGCTGAGCAATGCAGACATTGAGATCCCAAGCAGGAGCAGGCTCTAAAGGAGGGTTGATATGAACCAGACCTTTGAAGAACTTACTGAAAACAGGATGAGATGTCAGGGAACAGCCCTTCCTGCCGTAAAGGAATGCAGACATAGCTGCTAGGTGAACCTTCAAAGTTGCAGGTCTAAGTCCCAGACCATTAAGGTGAACCAGATAATCTAAGGCTGTAGCAATGTCTGCAGAATCAGGTAGAATGCCCTTCTGAGAACACCAAATGCTGAACCTTTTCCATTTGGAATTATAGGTTTTTCTAGTGGAAGGTTTTCTGGAAACCTTCAAATGTCCAGAACTCCCTGAGAGAGATGTAGGTCTGCATATTCTAACTCTTCAAGAGCCAGGCCTTGAGGTTGAGAGACTGGAGACTGGGTACCAAATCCTCCCGAGAGGAGGTTAGGAGGTTGTTTCTCTGGGAAGAGGCAGGGGAAGTGACACTGCCAGAGACAGCAGCAGAGGATATCAAGGCTGTCTGGCCCAATCTGGAGCCACCAGTATCACTGTACAGGGCTGAAATCTGATTTTGATCAGAACTCTGAACAACAGATGGAATGGAGGGAAGGCATAGAGAAACTTGCCCTTCCAATCCAGAATGAGAGCATCCAGAGGAACAGTCCCCAGGACTGGAGGTCTGCAGCAAAACAGAGGAAGTTGGTGATTTTCTGGGGCTGCAAAGAGATCTATCTCTCGAGTGCCCCATCTGATGAAAAATTATCTGTAGGATGGGAGGATCCAGGGACCATTCGTGATGGCTCTGGAGATTCTGCTCAGAGCATCTGCCAGTATGTTGTCCTTTCCTGGGAGATGAATGTTGTCAGGGAAGACTGAAGGAACAGGCTAGAGACTACAGTTTCAGGACCTATGTGCACAAGGCCGTGGACCGAAAGTGCCTCCCTGCTTGATGTACCACATTGTGGTGGTGTTGTCTGTCCTGACCTGCACCACCTTGCCTCTGACTGAGTCCAAGAAGGCCTGAAGGGCCAGGAAGACTGCCCTGAGTTCCAGCAGATTGATATGAAGGAAAGACTGGTAGAGACCAAACCCTCTGAGCCATGGGGCTCCAAATGGGTTCCCCAACCTAGGAGAGAAGCATCTGTGGTCAGAACTACTGAGGGACCTGAGAAAGGAATGGGACACCTTGTCTGAGGTTGTTCTGGTCCAGCCACCACTGAGAGCTTGGATCAGAGTCTGAGTCACTGGAACCAATTTGGTGAGAGAGTCTTTTTTTGAGACCAAAAGGATCTTATGTGGAACTGAATGTCCTCATCTGAAACCTGGCTCCTTGTACCACTGCAGTGGAAGCTGCCATGTGGCCCAGTAGTTGAAGAATCTGTCTTACTGGGTGAGAGACCAGAGATCAAAAGAGGAAGTAGATCTGTAAGGGCCTTTACCCTTGCCAATGGGAGGAAGGCTTTGCTGGGATAGTATCCAACTCTATTCCCATGAAAGTAAGGAGTTGTACTGGTTCGAGAACTGACTTTAGGAGATTGAGGAGAAACCCCAGA
Organism: Neoceratodus forsteri; assembly: GCA_016271365.2. Lineage (NCBI taxonomy): Eukaryota > Metazoa > Chordata > Ceratodontiformes > Ceratodontidae > Neoceratodus > Neoceratodus forsteri. The sequence continues at coordinate 645,222,366 of CM028133.1, read as the reverse complement.
GAGCTGGAGCAAGTCTTGAGTGATTTGAAGAGCTGATTTGACCTTGTGTAAGTACTGACCTACAATTAGCCAGTCGTCCAGATATGGGAAGATGGAAATACCCTCCTTCTGAGAAAGGTAACTACTACTGCAAGGCACTTTGTAAACACCCTTGGTGCTGAAGAATAAGCAAGGCATGGCTCTGAACTGATAATGGCGTGAAGGCACCAAGCTGAGGTACTTTCTGTGGGAGCACCTGATAGGAATATGGAAATAGGCATCTTTGAGGTCCAGGGAAGCCAGCCAACCGCCTGGCCTAGAGAGGGAAGAATTATTCCCAGAGTCACCATTTTGAATTTTGGTTTTGTGATGTGTTTGTTCCAGGGTGCGAAATTCTATACCTTAGGTGCCCCAGGGCAGGCAACTATTGTCCCAGGACACCTACTGTTGCTTAGTGCATGCCCAGTGGGGCACCCAAGGTATTTCTGTAGAGCTCTGTTTTTCCCTTCAGCGCGATTCATTTGTTTGAACTTTTTTCAACTACAGGAGCTGTGACGTTATTTTTGGGAGTGAGAGGAGCACAAGCTAACAGGACGCTGACAGTAGATGCGATCGCAAGGTGCACAGAACAGCTCTTCCAAGTATCAGATGACCGTTTCTCCAGGCAGATGCTAAGAGTAGGCTAAAAGTTGCTTCGCTTTCATGGCACAGCCAACTACAAGTTAAAAGGGGTCCGCCTGTCACCGCTGTGGAGGCGGGTTTAAGGCTCAGACAATAATTGGACTGTATAAGAATAGTTTGCCCACCGCTCAATCTATGTGCCGCTTCACTCCATGCAGTGGAGTATGATTCTTTAAAATTCATTTTTTACTCATATATATGCGAGGACCCCTGCAAAGCATGGCATTCTATCCAGTTGTCTTAGAATGGACAGGTCGTACACACTTTCATGGAGAGAGCACTTTGTTACAAGTGCATTGGGACAGACGATCGCGATCCAACTATTAAAAAAAAAAAAGTACTAAGCAAAAGCTCTTTAAGAGCTACAAGTGCTTTTTTCAGAGGCGTGTGTAGCGAGAGCGGGGGGGACTTAGGTGGGAGAGGAGGTGATGGTGGGTAACATTACGATGGTCTCTCGCAGCATGGAGGAAAGTATTCTCCCAGGAGGAGGATCAGACATGGGAAAAGAAATAAAGCAAGCTACCTAACCCTGTTAGCTAGTTATGTAATAACAACAGACAGCCAGTGCTACTGAAAAGCAACTAGCAGCAGAAACAGTCTCAGTGCCAGGGGCCATTCTAAGTCAATTTTCAGGCTGCAGCAGTATATTTTTCTGTATTCAGTTGCTTGCTGAAAATGCTGAAAATCAGTCTATATAAAAAGATGTGTGTGTTACTTTACCTGCTGGAAGCTAAGTAAGTCAGGCATCAAATAAAAAGCTCTTACTTTATTAAGATTTGGAGCAGAGTGCACTTTAAAATGGCTTGGGGAGGGAGCTACAGGCGACAGCTATTGTCTGTTCTAAAATTAATAAGTACATACAACTAAAACTACCTAAATAAATAAAGGTTGAAGGCTGCCACTTTCAGAGTTTGAAGACTGCAGCACCATAGAAGTTACTGAGGACCGAATTTAAAATGGAAATCTGTCTAAACAACTGTCTGTTACCCACCTAATTGAAGACAAGCAAAATTAAGTAAACCATCAAACATCCTCAACAAAAGCTTATCTACTTGGATATGAAGTCAATTTTATAGAGGTTTGTTCTATCTTAAGTACCTAGAATCTAAATAAGGAATCTAAATAAATATAACAAGCTACGCTGTGGACTACCTTAAACCTATATACAAGGGAGATCTGTTAAAAAAAAAAAAAAGTCTGAGGAGATCTGTTAAAAATCTCAAACTTTTTTTTACAAGCTACTCTGTGTGGGGGAATCTGTACAAATCTCTTTAAGCAGTTTTTGAAAGCTACTCTGTGTGGGCTACCTAAAATCTAAATACAAGGGTGATGTGTTAAAAACAACAACCTCTATTAAAGCTTTTTATTTGCAAGCTACTCTGGGTGGGCTTCCTAAAATCTAAATATAAGAATCTGTTAAGGTCTTTAAAGCCTTTTTAAAAGCTACTGGGACCACCTAAGATCTAAATAAAAAGCTATTTGGAGCCATAAAGGCAACTGTGAGCAAAAAGCAATTAAGAAATAAATCAAACACACACAGAGTCAGTTTTCATTGTTGCATTTATTACTGACAAGACAGACAATTTCAATACTTAATTACTCTTTGAGTAGTATAGCCTCAATCAGCCTTTGCTAACCAACAGAGAGTTACTCTTCTTACTCTGTGCAAGTGCAAGCCACTTAGTGCCACCACCACCAGTGTCACCAAAATTGAAATTTTGTGAAAAAAGACATGGCAGGTAAAAAAGTTTCTTGGGCATGTACTCTTTTTTCACGACCTATACTCCCGGTTTGTTCACATACCTTAGGGTTCAGGATGCTGGTCAGAGACCCCTGTCTTTTTCGGGGTAAGGGAAGTACCTGAGTACAGACCTTTGCCCCTGTGCTGAGTAGAACTTTCTCTACAGCTCTGACAGCCAGTAGAGAAGAAACCTCTGACTCTACAGCAAGGGCTTGAGATGGATGCAGGTGGAAAGACCTGACCGCATTTTTGGAAACCTTTTGAAACTGAGGCCCAGTCCTGGCTTATTACCTCCAGGATCCACTTGTCTGAGGTAACAGACTTCCAGGCCTGGAAGTAGTAAGCCAGCCTGCCTATTACTGGAATGGGGAGTCGATCCGGGCTGACACATCAGGGTGTCTGCTTGGCAGGAGCCCTGGACTGAGAAGAGGATGCAGCCCTGCTCATCCCCTCCTGCCACTCCCTCGAAAGAACTCTCTGTGGGAAGGAGAGGAAGCCTCTGAGGATAACCTCATAGTCTTCAGGTGAAGCTATCTCTGGCTGCAAGCTGCAACACTGGACTTAAGATTTGCAAGAAAGTGAGTAGTGCTCACAATAGAGGAGGTGAACTTTACAATTTACAATTGTCTTTGGTTTGAAGCAGATTCCTTAGGAAAGTTAATATTCTTCAGGTGGAGGATACTTCTAACTGAAGGGTGAAATAAGCAACTTAGAATTATCAGAAAAGGCAGTCTTTCAATCAACAGAGGGAGGTGAGTTTGCTTTTACTTGTGTTACAAGTGTTAAGGTTTTCAGTGCAGGAAGAGTTTAAACCCACATAGGCTAAATACTGTTTTCTGTGTCTGCCCTTCTGCACAGCTGACGTGTTTTGGGGCTGACTGTTTTCAGAGCACAAGTCACCAGGCTCTTTTGGGGCTGGGGAGGTTTACCTGTGTCTGACTTGGATGTTTGGATTTTTTCTATTTGATTAGCAGGGTATTTTCTCTGTCAAATTGGTTTGAAGCAGTATTACAAATTGTTGTGTATGGCATTTTGCTGACAGGAAGGCACTCAGCATCAGTAGGTCAAATGATTTTAGCTGATTGTTTCGTGAGGGCACAGTTTAGGCCCAACCTTCCCCACCCCTCACCCCACCCACCCTGGAAATAGTTCTATTTATACCTGGGGTTCTGACATCATTTCCTCAAGAGGGCAAGGTACACATCACTGTCATATCCTGTCTAGCACACTGCACTGACAATATAAGCACACATTATATAATACATATATTTCTATATAACACACAATCACACACAAAAAAAAAAAAAGAAAACTAAACAAGGTAGACAGTTATGTGGGGAGTAGTACAATGTAATGGCTATGGGGCAGCAGTCTTCCGAGTCTTTTCTGAGGCTGAGATGCTGCCTTGTTTGCAGACAACCATCTGCCCTGAGGGAGGAAGCTGCCCATCTTCAGGCCGCACTGGACAGTGGCAGGGAACCTCCCCATCCAGGGAGCACCACAGCCACCACCACTACCTCAGAGGTTGCAAGAAAGCACAGCAGTTGGACCACAGTGGGCTCAGGGAGGTAAGGGTGGTGGAACAGAGGCACACCCAGTCAGTTGTTACACTCCACAATCCATACACCATTCTGGGGAGCATATTTCCCATATGGATGCACCCAGAGGAGACTAAGGAGGGTGCAAACAACTGTCACAAGGGAGGCCCTCAGGAAGGAGGCAGAGGGCACCACAGGGAAAGAAAGCAGCTCCTGGTGGGGACTCAATTATTAGGGGATAGAACTGGGGGAGCAGGGAAAACTGAAGTAAGGTGCCTGCCTGGTGCCATGGCTTGGAGGGACAGGAAGCATCCTTAAGATCCGAGAACAGTTGCAAGGAGTCTGAGCTGGACATCATTGTCCACCTAGGGACAAATGACTTGGCTCATCATGAGATTAGAGCAGTGCAAAGGACTTTGTAGAGGTTGGGGAGGGGCTTAAGACAAGTAGCACACACAGTATCCTTCTCAGAGGTGCTGCCTGTCAGTGGCATGAGTGAGGCGAGGGTACTTTGCACCATGCAGTTTAACAAATGGTTAAAAAAAATGGTGTGGAGCACAGGGTTTGGCTTCATTGGGGACCGGGTTCCACCTGGAGGACACCAGCCTATACTGGCAGGATGGTCTGCATCTGTCCAGGAAGGAACAAGTCTTTTGGGCAATCAGTTTAAATGCTTCATTGAAGCCTTTAGACTAGTCAAGGGGAGGCACTGATAAGCAGAAGGAAAATCCAGCCTCCCCTACTAAACAGGGTACTAAATGAGAAAAGACCAAGGTAGAAAGGTCAGTGGGGTTGCTACAGAAAGTAAAGCCATCAAAAATGGAGAGCAATGAGTACCAATGCCGTAGTCTGGGTAACAAGCTTCCTGAATTAGTGGCCTTGATGGAGGAGGAAGATCTGGATATTGTGGCAGTCACAGAAACATGGTACACACAGAATCATGACTGGGACGTAAACATACCAGGATACACTATCTACAGGAGGGACAGGAAGGGTAAAAGAGGAGGAGTAGCTCTCACATAAGAGAAGAAATCAAAGCAACAGAACAAAAGGGTAAACAGGGAGGAGAAGAAGCACTGTGGGTCAATTTGGAGGCAGGTAATGGCACCACAATCCGCACAGGGTTAGATACAGACCTCTCTCAGGGGAGGAAATGGACAAGGAAATGATAGAAAGTATACTTAGAATGGCAGATAAAGGGAGATATTGCTGATGGGTGATCTGAATATGCCAGATGTTAACTGGAGTGCAGTTGCAGCAGCCACTTCTAAGAGTGGGGTTATTCTGGATGCCCTACAGGGGCATACCTTAGACAACTAGTATTGGAGCCCACTCGAGAGGGAGCAATCTTAGACCTGGTTCTCTCAAACGGAGATGAAGAGGATCACAGATGTAGAAGTGGGTAGCCATCTGGGAACTAGCGACCATCGAACAGTATGGTTCACAATAAACACAGCAATAGAGTCAAGCCATACAAAGACAAAGGTACTGGATTTTAGGAGGCTGACTTTGCCAAAATGGGTGAGTGCCTAAGGAATGCACTAGCAAATGGGCAGGAAGGAGGGTGGAAGAACAATGGGGAATAATAAAACTGCCATCACAGAGGTAACAAGCCTGTGTGTAAAGCAAATAAACAAAACGAAACGAGGTAAGAAACCACTATGGTTCTCAAAGGAAGTGGCAGTGAAGGTTCAAGAGAAAAATAAAGCATTCAGGAAGTACAAGGAATCACAGAAGGAACAGGACAGATAACTGTATCAGTTAAAGCAAAAGGAAGCTGGAAAGGCAGTCAGAACAGCAAAGGCCCAAACCGAGGAAAAGATAGCCAACTCAGTTAAGAAGGGGATAAAACCTTTATAGGTACATCAGGAGCAAAGGAAGACCAAGGGAGGGATAGTGAGGCTTAATAAAGGGGATTGAGGGTGGGCAGAGGGTGACTGTGAAAAGGCAGAGATACTAAACAAATATTTTTGCTCAGTATTTACAAAGGAAGAGGGAGGCCTAAAACAAACAGTAGAAACACTCTGGATACAGAAGTTGATACCAGCCCATTTACAGAAGAAAGAGTTCTGAAAGAGCTCTTAAAACTGAAGATGGACAAAGCAATGGGGCCTGATGGGATTCATCCCAGAATTCTAAAAGAACTAAGGATAGAACTAGTGACACCACTGACTACCTCTTTAACAAATCATGGGAGGATGGGGTGGTACCTGAGGACTGGAGGAGGGCAGATGTGATTCCCTTCACAAAAGTGGGAGCAAGGCAGAAGCAGGAAACTACAGACCTGTTAGGTTTAACCTCAGTGGTAGGGAAAATGATGGAATCACTTCTGAAGGAAAGAACTGTTATGATCTAGAGGCCAGAGGGCACAGGACCAAGGCAGCATGGATTCACAGCGGGAAGGTCATGCCAGACAAATCTGAAAGATTTCTTTGACTGGTGACCAAAGTAGTAGATCAGGGAGGGGCTGTGGACATGGCCTACCTAGACTTTGTAGCAAGGCATTTGACACAGTCCCACAAAAGATGTATACAAGTTAGCCAGCCTCGGAGTGGGTCCCAAGATGACAGCCTGGGTAAAGAATTGGCTGGAGAATAGGACACAGAGAGTAATAGTAAATGGAGTCCACTCTGAAAAAAGGGGTTAGCAGTGGGGTACCACAGGGTTCAGTATTAGACCGGTCCTCTTCAATGTCTTTATAAGTGACATTGCAGAGGGACTGGAAGGAAAATATGTCTTTTGCAGATGACACAATGATCTGCAACAGAGTTGATGCACAAGGTGGGGTGGAAAGGGATGAGAAGGGACTTGGCAAGGTTAGAGGAATGGTCAAATGTATGGCAGCTTAGATTCAATGCTAAGAAGTGCAAGGTAATGCACCTGGGAAACAAAACCCAGGGAAGAGTACACAATGGGGGGTGAGATACTAACAACAACAAAATGGAAAGGGACCTGGGGGTAGTCATATCAGATGACCTAAAGGTGGGCAAGCAATGTGAGAGGGCACAGGAGGGCTGGGGGATACTGGGATGCATAGGAGAGGCATCACCAGCAGAAAACAGAAGTTATTATCCTTCTGTACAGACAGCTGGTGAGACCACATCTGGAGTACTGCGTGCAGTTCTGGAGACCCAATCTCCAAAAGACATAGACAGGATGGAAGCTGTCCAGAGGAGGGCAACTAAAATGGTGCAGGATCTGCACCGGAAGACATATGAAGTGAGACTTAAGGAGCTTAATATGTATAGCCTCGAGGAAAGGAGGGAGAGGGGGACATGATAGAAACTTTCAAGTACCTCAAGGGAATCAACAAAGTCCAAGAGGGTAGCATCTTTCAAAAAGAGTGTGCAAGAACAAGGGGCACAATTTGAAGATAGAAGGGGCGGCTCAGAGGTAATTTAAGGAAGTATTTTTTCACAGAGAGGTTGTGGATGCATGGAACAGCCTTCCAGAGGAGGTTGTGGAGTCAAAAACAGTGGTGGAATTCAAGCATGCATGGGACAGCCATAAGGCAATTCTAGGGGTGGTGGTAGGAAGAAGTAGGCTGCTGGTTAACTAGGATCTGCAGCTTATCCATCAGGTAGGGAAATGGGCAGACTGGGTGGGCCAAGCGGTCCTTATCTGCCGTCAAATTCTATGTTTCTATGTTTCTATAAGCCTGAGGTTGGTAGAAAGGCCTGTGGAAATGCTGCCCCTGCTCCTACACTGCTGCTTCTGAGGAGTGGCTTGCTTCTCTTGGCCTGTGCACCCTGTAGGTGGTCCTGTACTCATCCAATTTCTTCATGTAAGCCTCTGTCTGCTCCCCAAACAGAGAGTTACCCACTACAGGAAATCCATAGCCTTAGCCTGGATATCCTGCGAAAGGCTAGTACATCTGAGCCAAGCATGTCTCCTGAGAGACACAGATGTACCCATGAGTCTTGATGCCACATCACTGGAGTCCACAGCAGCAAGGAATTGTACTTTGGATGCCTCAATTCCATCAGCAGCCACCTCCTCCAGCTCTTTGGCTAGCTGGGGAAGGTCTGTTTAGCCAGTTCCAGAACCATATCCCACCTGGACTTCTGGTACCTGGCTGTGTAGGCATATAGTTAGCCTGCCTGAGTCCCAAAGAAGATGCCAAATACTGTTTTTTTGGCCATGGCATCGACCTTCCTGGAGTCTCTGTCTGGGAAGGTGTGAAGCCAAATGAATATTAGCCCTGTCACAGGCTGCAGCCTGCACTACCTAACATGGCTGAAATGACTATATAAAAACTCTGTACCTGAGCCTGATAACATAAACCTTCTGTCCACTGTTTTATCTTCAGGAGGTAAGGAGTTAGGAGTTAGCAGTATCTTTTTGTCTGTTTCCCAAGGACTTGTGAAGAGGGATAGACAATCTTTGGACTCTGGGATACCCATCATCAACAGAATCAGGCTCTTCTTCCTCCTCAACCATCGGGAGCTGGCGGAGTTTCAGCCATCTTCTTGTAAAACAAGAAGTGTGAAGGGGACTCAGACAGCCTGGGAGGAGAGACATTAGAGGGTCTGTCTGGGAGAGCGTCCGGTTCAATGGGTCATCCAGACCTTCAAAATCGTTATTCTTCATCTTCATGATGCTCGTCTCCCTCCACTCCACATCATAATAAGCATCTGGATTGTAATTCGATGGAGTAAGATCCGACCAGAACCAACACCTAACCGACAGTACCAGTTCAGATGGAACCCAGCAGAGCGACTGAACTATACTAATTGCTTTGTTTTTCATCAGCGGTTGGAGTATGCAGTGCTGGATCCGAACCGGCTGACTTTAGTTTCCTTTTCGACTGAACCGACCCCTCAGAGTCAGACCTACTTTTGCCTAAGGAGGTATCGCCCAGGTCAGTAGGCACCTCCTCAGGTTTGGCTGCAACCAAACCAGGCTGGCCATCGGATCTATGGACTTCTCGGACTCCTTTCCTTCAGCCTACTCAACCTTTTTTCCAGAGTGGCTTTAGGAAAATTCTTGCAAATTGGCAGTCTGTTTTGAGGTGGTCAAACCCCAGACAGTAAACACAGATGAGGTGGGGTCAGCCTTGGCAAAAGCCTCCCCACACTCAGTATAGTGTTGAAACCCAGCGGGACTGGTGTTTTTCTTGGGTTTCTCAGACATAGCCAACCTAACAAATACCCTTGAAGCGTTTAAGCCAGGTAATAAATCCCCTATTGGTTATAAACCGTGCTTATTGAAAGCCTCGGGGAAAAAAACCCCTAGAAAAGCTGCTTTTTTTTTAAACCAATAGGAACCTGAACACCACAATAAATCCCAGAAAAACACAAATAAATCAAATATAGCAAAAAGGTTGGTTCCTAACTGGACCAACCAATAAGAAACAGAGACAAAACAATTTCCACAGAAAAAAAAAAAACACAGTCACTACCTATCTACCACACTACCTGTACCGTAGACAGAGGCTAGAAACCGAAAAATAATAAATCAGTTTAAAAAAATAAGTTTTTAAAACTCTACTGAACCGAGCAGAGGCGAAATCTGGAACGACTTCACTGTTATGCGGAGTAAAGAATCTGACAGTTACACTGGTGAGTACCAGAGACAGAGGTTTGAAAACTGAGCTTGAGCTCAACATTCTATGCTTCTGCATAGAGTTAACTCTTTCCTCTCTGGGGCAGTTCAAGTGCTGGGGCTAACTGCATATTGTCAGAATACAGCAAGACTTCATGTTGTTTGAAAGGTAAGTAGGGTATGAGAGGGTTAGTAGAGGGCGCTAAGCATGGGATAGGGAGGAGAGGTGAAGTAAAGCAGATTAGGGAATAGGAGGGAATAAAAAGAAAACAAAAAGGAGGGAGGGAAAATTGAGGGGTTCAAGGAGGAAGGGGTGAGGGTAAAGGATGGAGCTAGGCGGGAGTTGTATATAATTAATTCCAGGTCACTCCGGAAAAGGGACCTCCAGTATCAGTGAGCCTAGCCAGTTAACAAAATCCAAATAAATAATTAAAAATAATTTCCCCAAGGCTCCCCTAAGTTTGGTGTCATTCATAGGAACAAAGCTTTCTCCCAGTGTAGCCAGACAGGGGATCGCCAAGGAAATGATTCATCCAGTTTTGAACTGTGGTGACACATCGTGCAGCCTCTAAGACACTGTTAAGCCAGTATTGTTCATTCTCTGTCTGCCCTGATATAAAATAAAGAAGTTTGCTATCTGCTTCCGTATGTTCCCATCTGCAGTTTTGTTTTGTTTTACCCAAACTGTTTATCCCAGATTATGCTTTCTGCCATGTTGCCTTCAACTACCCTTGAACTCACCTCAGTGACCTCTACTCCTTCCTGGGCTGGACTTCTCTTGATGTCCATAGTCACTTGCACTCTGCCTTACTGATCTTTAACTAATGGTCTAAAAACTTGCCTGAATAGCTTCCTCTCGGCTAAGTGTCCCACCCTTGCACAAACTACAAACAGGACACCACAGTAGAGTACTTTAACATGGCAAATCACAAAGGCAAAACATCTGGCACTCACCACCTCTGTACTGAAAAAATAATGCTGCTCCTATAGTTCATTAATCCTGCCCCATCTATTTTATTCAATCCCACTCTATGTCCCTCCATTATCTCCCCAACTTTACCCCCACCTTCTGGCACCTCTGCCCATCTCTGCATTCAACTCACTCTGCCTGGCCCCTCTCTATGTTCTATCCACCACCCCTGTCCCTATCCTCCTCTTAACCATTACCTGCTGCACTGCCATTTTGCCTCTATGTCTTCTAAACTCACTTTTTTCCCCTATTCCTAATTGGCTGTACCTATTCTAGACCCTCTTCACTATTTGTCAACCCCACAACAATTTGCACTTAATGTGTAATGCTGTAACTGAAATGTTGAGCAATTTGTGAAATACAGTAACCTACTATCTCTATATATGTTCTGCTGACTGGTTGTTTGACTGTAATTGCTTTGGTTGTCACTTCCTTCCACTTTCCCCAGGGCGCACCTGGAAACGAGCAATGCTGCTCAGTGTGCTTTCCTGGTGAAACTTTTCAATAAATAAATGCATAAATGTGCAAAAATGTGGCATTTTGTTCAGTGCCAACAGAACATCATGAAACTATGCCTGGTGAGTTTGGAAAACAATCCTTTATCAGAAGGCACACAACATAGGTAGTGAATTCCTTTTAAACAGGTAAAGTGACATCATAAAGAAGTCCAATGTCACAAGCGTGTGTTTCTGAACAAGTTAAAATCATAAACTGTACTGCAAGGTGAACAAGGACATAATATAAAATTATATAATACACCACACAGACTATATTTAAAAAAAAAACTATCTTAGTACTATCACCACAAATATTAAATAACTTTGTGTAGGCACTAGTGATTTATATCTTTGGATTATATCTAATTTACGTGTACTGTACTTATAATGATGCTGATGCTCACAGCTTTTCTGTTCCTATTTATTCCTGGATCTGTTTTATTGACTAGCTCCAGCTTGCACAATTGATTATTGGATATTTTCATTATTGTTCATAATTGTGTATTCAACTGATATAACCTACTTATCCTTCTGGCCCTCTTTCCCAAGGACACACCTGGATACAAGCTGCTACAGCTCAAGTGCCTTTCTGAGACAACTCTTCTAAATCAATCAATCAACAGAAAATATTGTACCAAGTACTGGTTTGCATACTGTGTCAAAACCAACACACTGTGCAACAGACTATAATTATGTTAATCTCAAGCTGCATCACACATGCCTGTGCAGTCACATGTCATCCAACAGTGCTGCATTTACATAAAAACATGTTATCCTGATGCACTCTGCCAGCAACAGTCCATCAGCGTCAAACTGCATCATGCAAACTGCAGTTGTGGTCGCTATGCTAACAAAATGATGCAACTGTGATAACTCACACACAAAAAATCAGCATCAAGTCAGTCTGCATCAATTTCCTGTAACAATACTTGATGCTGGACTGTGAGGAAAACATCAGAAAAAATGGACAAGGAACAACAACAACAAAAAAAAAAGTATAAAATTGTCCATTTCCCAGAAGGCTCAGAAAAGCTTGGTGAACCCTAAAAACACCCTTTTTTGTTTAATTCTTTGGTAACTGGGTTACCCACTGGGGCCAATGCCCTTTATAGGGTGACCTGGGAGCACTGGACCAGTTAACAGAGTTGTTCAGGTTTACACAGTATGCAAGTGGAGGTTGTGGGAATCAAACCCATGTCTGTTGGATGTACCATGTTTGTTTCATAGCTGGTTCCTCTAAAGTCTAGGAGGGACAACCAAAACACACAATACTGAAAATGAAAGCTAACACTGGTATGAGAAAATACCCCAGAGTTTATTAAAAAAAAAGTCTAAATTGCAAGTCACAACACATTATGGATTTAATCCGTTTTTATATATCCCTGAGTAGCAAGCTTACCTGCCCACTCATCCCTCACAGAAGCTAGTGGTCCCATAACTCTGAATGCACACCAGAGTTTAAACAGTGACCCACCGCCCTATGGACTCCTGTGTGACATCCTCCTCGCTCAAGTTCTCCTTCTTATGGAAATCATCAGATGAATGGGGAGGATCACCCCATAGCATGTGGCCTGGGGCTCCCCTTTCTCCTCCTAATCGCTTAAGACCAGGTCTCAATGAGCTATTTCTTAGTCTCAGAATTCATAGATACTGTCTCTATTGCAACATGCAGGTTATGCTGCCTCTCCTGTTTTAGACTGCTGCAACCTATCGGCATTTTGCATACACTAAATTGACCATTCCCAGAACACCAAAAACAAAAAGTAAAAGAATCAAAACAAACTACTTTTCCTGTACTTCTTGTTTGTGACTGGTTAGCTATTTTGTGCAACCTTTAAAGTTTCTTTTAGGTGAACTGTACATACTCTACAAGAGTACCTTTCAAGTAACTACCAAATGCCGCCTGCCACTGGCTGAATCTAGGGCACTTCACTAAATCTCACCACTGCCAACAGATGTCAGGACCCTGTATCCACAACCCCACGCCATCGTGTACCAGTCTGTCACAAACCTCCACCCTAATTTGCCCTTTTCTGTGTCCTGCACCCACACTACTCCTCTGTGTAGTTGGCATACCCAAGACACCTAAACTCACGTAGCCAAGTCATCAGTCCACCTTACATCTTGGCCAGACCAACTGTTTGAACCGCAGGTGTAGTGCAGTCTTGTCACAAATTCTGTGCCTTATCGTTTCCAAGTATTAGGAAGGATACTTTAGCTCCAATTAGTTATGATGGTGTCTTTCTTCAACAGGATGTATACCTCAGAGATCAGTAAAATACCCTTCTACAATACACAGCCAGTCATTCATATCTTAATAAATATTGTTGCTTATTTACAAGATATATTCCAAAGTAAAAAAGTTTAAACAGTGCAATTATGAAAAAACATAGAAAAATAACAGTTTCAAACAGTAAGCATAAGTACATAACTCTATACTGCTTTAAGACCCAATGCAGAGAGCAGAGTGAGATACACATGATCAGCGTGTATACCAGCCACGGCACTTTGCACTCCAATACCTATCCGCACCATGAAGTTGGTGCTTTGCACAAGACAAGGGGTGGCAAGAGGTGAGAGAGAGCTCTAGCCGGACACTACAATGTCAAAGTACAATTATGTAAGAACTTACCATAACAGTAGATCTTGAGAGAGGCTCTTGCAATATGTAATTACTCATACAACTGCGCTCCTGGTGTCAGGACCACACAGAAACTTTTGCTAGCAGTATCTGGCGGTGGACCACCCACCTGATGTCACGTAACAGACGTCAGTGTGACACTATACAGTAGGCGATCCCACATCCACACTCCAGTTCTCCCTGGAGACCTCCAAGAACGTGACAGGAATAATGGGAAAGAGGTTCCTGGAGTCAAGAAAGGCTCAGGAAAAGAGCTACAGACTAAAGAAGGAGGGAGGGAGGGAAAAGGTTACCTACCACAAGAGCCTCTCTCGAAGATCTACTGTTACAGTAGTTCTTACGTAATTATCTCACCTTCAAGAGGACTTTGCAGTGGTAATTATCAGAGGGACTGAGGCCCAAGCGTAAGAGTCCAAGGGACAGGAAAGCATGGGAGGCTGAAACTGAAAGGCTAATAAGTAGCTGAGAAAACTTAGGACCGGAGTCCCTGGAGGACCACCAGTCCAAAACGAGCCCTGCGCCTGGAGGCAATGTTCAAACAGCAGTTTTAGTGAAAGTATGGATGGAACTCCAAGTAGCAGCTGCACAAATTTCTGCAGTTGTTACATTTTGGAAACAGGCTGTCGAGGCAGCCATGCCCCAAGTAGAATGTCCTTTATCTTGCCTCAAAGGACTTTACCATACTTCTGGTAACAAAACCAATGCAGTTAACCAACCATTTGGAAAGGCATTGTTTGGAAAGTGCTGCATTCTCTCTCTTTGGTGTGAAAGAAACAAAAAGCTGATCTGTCTTTCGGATATCTTTTGTCCTGCTGGTGTAATAACGTAAAATTCTGTGAATGTCTAACGTATGCAGAATTGCCTTCCCTGATTAGTATGATCAGGGTAACACACCAGAAGCTGAAGAGACTGATTCAAGGCAGTCTCTGAAACAACTTTTGGAAGAAACTTAAGATTAGTATGCAGAGCCGCCCGGTGTCAGTGAAAAATCAAATAAGGCTTCTCACACATCAGGGCCTGAAGCACAGAAATTCTTGAGCAGAAGTAATGGCAACTAAAAAGCGCTTTCCAGGACAAAAGCACATCTCACATGTACTGGCCAGTTCAAAAGGAGGCAAGGTCAATTTCTCTAAAAGAAAATTAAGGTCCCACGGTGGAACAGGGTTACACACTGGGGGTTTCAGACACAAGAATTCCTTTTAAGAAGGTTTCTGAAACCTCCAACTGAGCCAGAGTTTTGCTCTCCAATAAAACATGTAGGCAGAAATGGCAGCTACATGCACCTTCAGTGCTGATTAGCTCAAGCCCAGGTCAGATAGATGAAGAAGAAACTCCATGACCTGAGGAAAGGGACACAAAGGGGTCCCAACCCTTGAAAGTGGCCCAGATAGAAAACGATTCCATTTCATGGCATATGTAGTTCTTTTAGAGAAGGCTTTCAGGCCTCACCACAAAATCTAGGCTACCCTAGGGAAACCCTAAATCTGGAAGTGACTATGTCTTGAGAAACCATGCCTTCCTGAGTCAGGAGATCATAACAAAATGGAAGAGAAACCAGGGTTCTGCTGCCAGTTGCTGAAACAACGGAAACCAAATCTGTCGAGGCTAAAATGGAGCTATCAGAATCATTCGGGCTCCTTCTGTTTGAAACTTGATCAGCACTCTCTGTAAAACTGGAAAGGGAGGGAATGTAAGAATATGCTCACCCACAAGCACATGATGTACACAAGGTACGTCAAGACTAAAAGCTTACCCCTACACACATCACATGCACAAGGCACGTCATGATTACCTGCATGCCATGTACATGACACACAAGTACATAACCCACAGCCATAAGTGGGGATACTTACATGCACACACCGCCCAATAAGTGGGAGTACTAGCATCTACACAATACCCACATCTGTAAGTGAGGCATCTCACACACAAACAGACATAACATGGTAATGTCTCACACAGACATATTAGTTACACCACAGAGCTAGGGACAGACAGACACACACCACACATAGAATTGGGGAAACACATTACATACAGGCTAGGGATGCACACACATAGCCAGGTGACTATTTTGCATAGAACCTAGATACAAGCTATAAAACTGTACTGCTTCTGAAGCACGACCTTTACTCTACATATGATCCTGTAGGCTAGAGACAAAACACCACAATGATATTCTAAGCTAGAACTGCACTGCTATTTTACTGCAATAATGTCAGAAATATAATTGATGCATCAGGGAGCCCTCTACAGCAAAGGTGCTATGTGCAACCACAGCAATAATTTATAAATGGACCTTTCAGAAAGCATGATGATACATTACAAAATGTTTCATCCATGAGAACATGTCACTGACATAAGCATATTCTTATGTAGGAGAATGCTACACTGTAGCATTCAAAGGAGCAACTGAGAGAATACTCTGCTGGCCCCCCCAAACTGACCAACCAAGTAATAGTAAGAGCGATCATCACATGCACATGAGCTGGCTATATATCACCAGACAAAGATCTTACCTGGGTATAAAACCCCTTTCTCCATGCCCCCTCTGAGAATCACAGACAGTCCCTGCACAACACTGCAGTGTTTGACAGCCAACCCCAGGCACGTAAGTTATATAATTAGTATGTAATATATAATGACTGTCCTATAAGGCAAGCTGGTAGGACAATAAAAAGAACCTTATGTTGCTTTTATAATTGCTTCTGTTTCTTTATGTTAGCCTTTCTTGGTCCTAGAATCTGTAAGAGGGTATTGTATGTTTATTATGATATAGTAATATCCTGATATTCCTCAGAAAGGTTATGTTTCCTGCAGGTAACCAAGGGTTTATCAGATCATAATAACAAAGTCAGAGGGTGTCCAACAGAGCCCAGCAAAATACCCAACAGGAAGGCATACAGAAACCTCCCTGTCCAACAAAGCGACAGCACATCTGGCCAGAAAGCACCATGAATGGGATCGAGCAAGCAAAACTTTGGAAGTTTCGCGTTTGAAGAGGCTGCGAACAGATCCACATCAGGACAACCTAAAGGTCGAAGATGCGGTCTACTACTTCCTGCTTTAGCTCCTACTTGTCACTCTTACCCTGGTGCAGCTGAGATTGTCTGCGAAGAACGTTTGCATGCCTAGAATGTGAACTGCCAGAAGGTGAATGTTGTGCAGAACAGCCCAATTCCAGACCCGCATCGCTGCCCTGCAAAGAGGATACGAGCGGGTGCCCCCTGCTTGTTGATGTACCACACTACACACATGTTGCCCGACTGAATCAACAGTGTAGCCTGCTGAAGCATGTTCGAAAAGCCTGAAGAGCATACAGAACTGCTCTCATTTCTAGCACATTTATGTGCAAGTGTAGTTCTGCAGAAGACCACAGACCCTGGTTCCTGTGGGGTCCAAGATGGCACCCCATCCCATTCCATTCCTGATGCATTCGTGGCCAGGATTTGGGAATAAGGAGGGCATGGAAGGGAACTCCTTGTGTTAGATTGTTGGAGTTCTGCCACCACTGCAGATCCTTCTGCATTGGGCTGAAAAACTAGGACACAACTGCCTAAGTCGTCCACCCTCTGATCCCACTGGGTCCTGAGAGTCCACTGAGAGATACATGTGGAGTCTGGTCAAAGGAACTGTGAGAATATCCACTGCCATGAGGCCAAGAAGGCAAAGGACCACCCTCGCTGAAATGTGTCGGTTGGAGGATACCAGCTGGGCCTGCCTCTGCAGAGTCTCTACTCTGTCCAGGGGTAGGAAGGCCATATCCAGGACAGTGTCCAGTGTCCCAATAAACTGTAGGCACTGGGAAGAAGTGAGCTGAGATTTAGGGTGGTTAACAGTAATACCCAGTTGCTTGAAGAGGTGCAAGGTAGCTGACAAAAGCCTCCAACCCTCCCTAACGAGCTGCAAGGAGCTAACTGTCGAGGTAAGGGAAGATGTAATGCCCTGACTCCTCAGGGCTCCTGCCACAACTGTAAGGCACTTGGTAAAACCCTTGGTGTGGAGAACAGGCCAAGGGAGGGCTCTGAACTGGTAATGCTCCCCTGGAAAGAAAACCTGAGGAATCTACGATGAGGATGGAATACTGGGATGTGCAGATATGCATCCTGCATGTCCAAGGCACAAAGCCATTGTCCTTTGGACAAGCGAGGCAGCAGACTTTGCAGTGTCAGCATCCCAAACCTCTTGTATTCTATGAAGAGGTTCAGGGTACTGAAGTCTAATATAGGGTGCAGATCCCCAGTCTTATTTGGAACCAGAAAGAAGTGGAAGTAGAATCCTTCCCGATCAGATTTGCCTGCACAGGCTCTACTGCTTCCTCCTCAAGAAGAGCCGTGATTTACTTCCTTAGCAGGGGAACGTGTGTCCTTGGATAGTGGGAAAAACCAGAGGTTTGTTCTGGGGTTTCATGAAATTGAGAGTGTGACCAAGCTTTATCAGCTGAAGTACCCATGCATCGGCTGTTATGGACTCCCAGTGTCCCAGGTGCCTTTAGAACTTTCCGCCCACCTGTTCCTCATATAGACAAGGAGGAGGAGGCGGTCAGTGAGAGTCAGGAGTTGGGGGTTGTGGTGGACCACTCCTGAAGTTCTCTGAGGTTTTGGCTGGGGTGGTGGCAGTATTGGGAGCTCTACATTTGAACCGGCGCCTGGGTGCCTGCTGTGGTTTCGTCTGGCATTTGTTTTGCCAACGAAAAGGACATCTCAGCTGAGGTTTCGGGCAATACATAGTATGTACTGACCAAAGGGCAGTGCCTTTATCTTGAAGGCTTGTGATAATGTCCTAGGCATCTCGTCAAACAGAACAGAGCCTATGAAAGGGGCATCCTGAATAGCGATCTGGACATCAGGAGCTAGACCTGATACTCTTAACCAAGAGAATCTATGAAGGCTTACTGCCATGGCGTGCCTCTAGCGGAGGAGTCCACTGCATTGTACGTGGCCCTAAGTGAATGACGCCCTGCCACCTTAGCAGATCGGAGGGTATTCGCCAAGGTGGTCTTGGAGTCCAAGTCTGGGAGGGCCTCAACTATGGGCTCAAGCTGCTGGAACAGAGATTTTTGGTACACTAGCATGTGCAACACATAATTAAGAGCATGCATAGCTAGTGTAGATGAGGAATAAAACTTTCTTCCGAACTGGTCCAGCTGTCTGGATTCCTTGTCGGAGGAAAGTACTAAGGTGCTTAGGCTTAGCAGACCTATCATGTGCAGTTATTACCACTGAGTCAGCCTTTGGTTGTCTTAGCTGAGGTGGTCTTGCCTTCTGGTGTCCTGTAAACCAGTCGGCCTTTTGGCCATAGCCAGGATGGAGGAGGGTCCCTGCCAGATGGTCGAGGACAATCCTCGTGAGGTTCCAGCCATGGAAGAAGAACTGGATTGTTTCTGGAAAATCTAGAAGCTCAGACAACTTCTGACATTTTGGGTCTTGAGCATCTGTTTTCCATCCTGTACTTCTGCCATTTGCCTCAGAAGGTCTACAAAGAGGAACCCTTAGGTGGAGACTTGGGAAACTCTCTAGGGACCGGCTCCTCAGGAGAGGGGTCTTAATCCTGAAGCTTCTGAGGATGGCTTCGAATCTGACTGAGAATCATCAGAATCAGAGTTCCTTGTCTGGAAGAACAAACTCCTTCTCCCTGAAGCCACATCTGATGCCAGGCCTGCAAATCGACCTGCTGTCAGGCCTGGCATCGAGGGCTCAAGGGCTGACTGAGAGGCATCCTAGGGGTCTGGTCGGAATGACCTACTTCCAGAGGTTGAGGATGTCTGCTGTCCAGTTCCGAGACCAACTGAGATTTTGTCTCGGACCACCATGATTTCAAAATCTCCTGAAATTCACCTGTGGTTGAGGAGCGGAGTGGGACGTGGTCGAGATAACAAGCACAGAAGCCTGATCCTGTGGCATGTGTTCCATGCACCGAGAAGCCCGGTGCAGCATAATGGTGAGCATAGCCCAGCAACTGGAAAAGAGGATATTGAAACCCAGGATATCCCGGTAGTCATAACCCGCGGAAAAGAATCCAGCATCGGGCTGATGGAGGGTAGCCCGAGTGGCAGAAAACCTGACGGTGCCTCAGATGGAGGATAGCCTGATGGCGCCCTGACGGAGGGTAGCCTGACGGCCCTGATGGAGGATAGCCTGACAGCAGCCCTGATGGAGGGCAACCAGACAGCAGCCCTGAAGTGGGGAAACCTGATGGAGACCCTGACGGAGGATGGCCCGATGGCAGCCCCAATGGGGAGTAAAGGGGCGACGGATGCTGAGGAGGGGCAGGGTCAGGCCCCTAAGAGGGCGCGAGGCTTCCTTTAGTCTGTTGAAAGCTCCGACGTTAAGTATACCTGACAAAAGGTCTCCTTCCATTGGAACCTGTGGGTCTGGCGGCAGAATTTCCAATGGAGGGAGGAAAGCGAGGGCTCGCCATGAAGGGAACCAGGGGTGACCATGCCCCTTGCTAGGAAAGGAGCAGGCGTGCAGCTGCGCGTCTCAGAACTTCAAAAATGTCTGACAGGACGGAAATAGTCGTGCAATCATCGGAGGGTCAGACAACCGACTTAGAGACCTGAATCACGCAGGAGTTGGAGACACTGACCCTTGACTTACCAACCCCGGCTGGGCACTCGCTGGAGGTTCTGATGAGCAGCTTATCGGCCACACCTACAAACTTAGAGCCTGAAGTTGGAGATGGGTCCAAGAGTGGCTGCAGCCTCGGATGAATCTGAGGCACCCGCAGTCACTGTAACCAGTGGTGGTGGGGTGGTCAAGTCTGCTTTTTTTTGCGGGAGCACAGACTTGACTGTGGCACTTGTCTTCCCATAGGAAGAGAGTTGTTCTCCGCCGAAGAGCCCAAGGGCAGCTTCAGGTGAGGTGGGCTGCTCCCAGTCCCAGTGTTTTCCTTATCTCTCTCTTCTTCTTCTCGTGTGGGTCAGTTGGGAGGAAGAGGTGCTTCTAAGTTTCTTAAGCTCCTTTTCCAATAAAACCATTTTAAGTTTGAGGAGATGGGCTTGAGGACTGCTGGCGCCTTTTCCATGTGGCCTGGCTGAACTGGGCGAGGCCTCACACTCCTTGGACGTTATAGTCCAGGCCCAAACAGAAGAGGCAGGCGGCATGCTGGTCTTTATACGGTAGCAGGACGCCGCATCAATCACACTTATTTTTATGTGATTCCGCCAATGTGGTGGACGACATACATGAAGATTAGAAAATTTAGTAACAAAGAGAAAAAACAGATACTCATCGAAATTCGGCGACTGAACTGCTGCGATGAGTTTCAGAAGTCCGATAGTGCACAGGTCAATGGCAGGAAAGGACTGGAGGGCGAGCGGGGGACCACCCACTACATAGTTGCACGCTGGACGTCCGTCACGCGGACATTGCATGGTGGTCCCCTGTCAGACACTGGTTAGCAAAGTTTCCGTGGTGGTCCTGATGCCAGGGAGCGTAGTCCTCACGAGTAATTACCTACTGCAAGAGCCCTCTCAAGTAAGATCTTGTGGATCCCGTACTCGCGACAGAGCAGGGACTGGCTGGACAGAGCAATCCACTTATCCCAATAGGAACAGATACACTTTTATAAATCTCACTAACCAGTACCAGTACAGCCCCTATCCCAACCAGGTGGCTATGAGGCCCAGGGACGTGAAGGTGGGGCCAACTGTGCCCAGAAGACAATACTGTGGTTGTGTGCAGGGGGACATATACTCACTACTGCAGTCCTTACAGCTGCATAGCTACTGCCCCTGCAACAGCACTCTGAAATGCAGACTTAGGTTTGTGAATGGCCCTCCTTCTCTGTTCTTGCTCCTGACCCAGCCATGAGTGTAGGAGCACCAGCAGAAAGGGATCAGGTGCAGAAGGAGCACACAAAATGGGAGGTGGACGATAGAGATTGCCACATGTGCATGGCAGGACCTAATCCGCACTACATGGATGCACAGGTGTCCATCTATGGGTGTGGTTCAATTTGTGGATCGGCCTTTGGGTAGAAACCTAGCAGTAGAAATGTTACATTAGCAAACTGGAAACAGGCGATCCTTTTTACCACTGGAGCTAACAATAAAGGCCTTTTCACTATCCACAAGATCTGAATTAGCCTGCCTAACAGGATCATTGTCTTTCCCTTTTAACTAACACTCTCTCTACCCCCTCCCTCCCTCTTGTTCTTTATCTCCAACACACAGCCTTTGAGTAAGCCCATTTTATTTACAGATATCAAATGAAAGATACTACAAGAAGAATTATGGCTGGGTTGAAAGTTATCTGATAAACACATGGCATAAACTCATATTTTATCTAGTTCCACTCATTCTGCAAAGGCCCTGTTTGTTAGAGGAAGCACCACTAGACCCTGGGAATGCCCAGCATCTTACAGATCCATAACTTACAGCACATCTGGCCTCAAACAGAATTCCATTTAAAGAAGAATTAAAGCCAAAATTTGAGGGAAAAATATAATGTGCAGAGTGTTTTGATTTGTGTGTGTGGTCCTAATGTAGCCTTGGATGACAAAATTACCCAGGAATTCGGATTAACTCAGTGACAATGTGAAATGATGCAGAAAAATGTTATTTATTAATTTTGTTTAATGGATAATGATTAATTTTAACCCATGATCTCACCCTCCATTTTCGAGAATGCTGCAGTAAAACAGAAGAGAAAATACAGATACGTTAGAACCTACCATAACAGTAGATCTTTGAGAGGAGCTCTTGCAGCAGGTAACACCGTTGGGACTGTGTAACAGGGTTGAATAAAGCCCTGTCCCAGCTGTTATACAGAAAGAGTTTAAATGCAAGGATCTGTTCTGTCCTCTCCTCTTCTGTCTCTTG
Organism: Neoceratodus forsteri; assembly: GCA_016271365.2. Classification (NCBI taxonomy): domain Eukaryota; kingdom Metazoa; phylum Chordata; order Ceratodontiformes; family Ceratodontidae; genus Neoceratodus; species Neoceratodus forsteri. The sequence continues at coordinate 645,199,951 of CM028133.1, read as the reverse complement.
TTTATCTGGTTCGCACCCAAATTTCTTGTGAGATCTAAGAACTGATCACTCCGACGGTTTGCAACTCTCTGCCTCTTGCTATCTCTGCCTTCCCTTGTTATTTCTGTCTTTTTCTTCCCCTTGCATATCTGCAGTTATAAAATATATCTGAATCTTTATGTGTAAATGTAACTCCCTTTGTTTGAAAATGAATATAGTTATACTGCTGAAATGATTGCAAAGCTATTTGGAACTAAAGGGGTTAACCTAGAAATGCAGTTTTAAGCCTTCTGCAGAGATGTAAACAAAGTCGTCAGGTCTGGTCATTATGTTATTTTGCAGCACCTGCAAGAACATTAGAAACGGACAAGAACATTCTGTGAAAAAAACTGTCTCCTTAACAAGCTCCCTGCAAAGACTTGTTATAAAAAGAGCAGCAATGCTTTGCAAGACAAGTGGAGAGACTGAGATTTGAAACTGAGAAGAAACACTCAGAAGGAGGACTGTTTGCTCTGCATTACTTTTGTAAATAGTTATACTGAACACATTTTCATTTTTATTTTGCTGTTACTGAGAAAAATAAAAGCGCTTATTGCGAATTTTGAAACTGCTCTTGGTTTTCCTATGCTTCCTGACCTGTGCCTCAATGATAGACTGAAACTGGTAGGCCAGGGCTACACAGAAAACTTCTAGCTAGTATTATGCAGCAGGGACCATCCCTGATGTCGCCCACCCCCAGCGTCCCGCCATGGTGCAAATGGGCTGTCCTTTATCTCCAACCTCAGTTCCCCACTGCAGACCCAAGCATATACAGAAACTGGAGAACTGAGGGGTTCCTCTATACTAAGGAAACGAAGGTAAGAGAGATGGAGAAGTAGTCACCAGGGAGATGGAGGCAGGGAAAGCAGCACCTGCTGCAAAAGCTCCTCTCAAAGATCTACTGTTGTGGTAAGTTCTTATGCAACTGTACTGTCTCACTTCAAGGGGTTCTTGCAGTAGGTAACACCTTTAGGACTGAGACCCAAGCAGTGAAAGGACTGCCCCTGGTCAGCTGGGAGGAGGCAGAAGTTGACGTAAAGGCTCTCAAGACAGCAGGCCCTGCAGGACTGCCAGTCCAAAAACCTGCACTGTACCTAGATGCAATGTCCAGATTGTAATGCAGGATGAAAATATGGACAGAACTCCAAGTGGCGCTGCTACAAATGTCAGCAATGGACACATTTCTGAAGGATGCAAATGAAGCAGCTACACCCTGGTAGAATGGCCTTTAACCGGCCCGTAAAGGCTTTGTCATATTTACGGTAATGATAAACAATGCAATTAACTAGCCATTTGGACAACCATTGTTTTGAAACTGAAGCCTTCTTCTCTTGAAGTAAAGAAACAAACTGATCAGTTTTTCTGATGGCTCAGGTGCGGTCCAGATAATAGGGAAGCACCTGGTGAACACCCAGAGTATGCAGTTAAGCCTCCCTTGATTTGAATATCTGGGTAACAAACAGGCACGTGGATGTATTGATTCAGAGTAAAACTCAGACACCGCCTTTAGGAAGAAACTTAGGACTGGTCCTCAAGGACACCCTGTCGTTGTGGAAAACTAACTAAGGCTCTTTACAAATCAGAGCCTGAAGCTTGGAAATCCTTGAGCAGAAGTAACAGCAACTAAAAATACAGGTTACTCACCTGTAACAGGAGTTCTAGGAGTGGTATATGTGGTTCATCCACACTGTCTAGCATGTTCCTTGCCGCTTTATTTCTTGCGGAAGGTCTTCAAGCTGGCTCCTCCCACCCACCGGTGGTAAAACTCTCGGCTCTGCCCATGAGCCTAGATCTAGCCCGCTGGAAGCTCAGGTTGTGCGTCGAGCGGGGAGGTCGGGTGGGTCCTGTGGATGAACAACATAGACCACTCTGTATTTCTAGGGACGGGATATGTTGTTCAATCCACACTGTCTGGCAGACTCCTAGCAGTTCTCCCGGAGGAGGAAGGCAAGGCAAGCACCCCTACTTAGGAAATATGGACTCGAGAACCGAGGTCCCAAAACCAGCATCCCGCGTGACTCTAGGTCAATGTGGTAATGGGAAATAAAGTGTGTGCTGACTTCCAGGTAGCAGCCCTGCAGATTTCCTGGATAGGGACATCCTAGAAGCAGCCACTGAAGCAGCGGTATGGCGGGTAGAATGAGCTCTTATCCTTTGGGAGACTCCATGCCCGCCAATCTATAGCAGAGATCATACAGGAGATGACCCACCTGCCCTATCGTCTGCTTGGCTGCAGGTCTGCCAGGTGCGGCTTCAGCATAGGTGACAAACAGCTGGCAAACCTCTCCCCGAACTTCAGCCTCTGCTCCTTATAATAAGCAAATGCTCTTCTGGGGTCCAAAGAATGGAGCCTATATTCGACCTCCGAGTGTGACTGGGGTAGAACACCGCAGAGTCAACACCTGGTTCAGGTGAAACTCTGACAGCACCTTCGGAAGGAACTTCAGGTGGTGGCGAAGGACAACCTTGTCCCTGTGGAAGACCAGATAAGGAGACCGATGGAAAGCACCTGGGGCTCTCCCATCCTTCTGGCTGACGTAATAGCCACCAAGAAGGTGGTCTTCCATGACAGGTGGGAGATGTCACACCTGTGCATCGGTTCGAATGGCTTGCCCATGAGCTTAGGCCAATACCAGCAATAGATCCCATGGAGGTGGAGGTTCTCGCACGGAGGACATGTGATCAGGGCCTATAAAGTCATGACCACAAGCCCTAGCTGAAAGGGACCACAGGTAGTCCAAAATGCTAGCCAATGGACAGGAAGAAGGGTCCAACCCTTGTCCTGACACCAAATGGAGAATCTCTTCCATTTGAAGGCATAGCATTTTCTGGTCAACTCTTACGGAATGCCTCAACGATGTTGAGGACCTCGTCGGAAAGAACCAAGGCCTGGAACTCTAGCCGCTCAGGAACCAGGCCGTCAGGTGAGGGACTGAAGGTCCGGATGGAGATCCTTCCCTGGTCGACTGAGATCAGGTCCGGGTGGGCTGGAAGCCGCCTCGGGAGCCTGAGATGAGGCTGAGGATCTGGGTACCAGAACTGGTGAGGCCAGTCTGGGGCTACCAGAATCACTGCGCCTTGTCCCTCTTCACCTTGAAAGCACCTTGTGGATCAAGGAAATGGAGGAAGGCATAGAAGAGGCCGGGGTCCACAGCCTGCGAAGACATCCCCTGCAGCGAGCCCTGCTGAGGGGCAGGCGATGAAACAGCCTCAGCTCGCATTCTCCCTGGAGGCGAACAGGTCCACCTGAGGGGTGCCCAATGGGAGAACAGGTCTTGACTACCTCCAGCAGGAGGGACCACTCATGAGATGCAGTGCTCTATCCGGCTGAGGCCAGACTGTTGGAGGCTCCTGCCACATGGATGGCTAGGAGATCCGCCACCAGGCTGATCATGGGAGACCAAATGCGAGTGCTTCCTTGCACAGAGGCAAGGAGTGTGTCCTGCCTGGACGGTTGAGATGGTACATGGTCGTGATGTTGTCCATCTGGACCTGAACCACCTGACCCGTACAAATGCAGCAAAGGCAGCAGGGCTAGTCAAACCGCTCAAGCTCCAGCAGTTTGATGTGACATCTGAGACTCCTGAGGGGACCAGAGGCCATGGGCCCAGAGTTCCCCAGATGGGCACCCTCAACCCATCAGAGAGACATCGGTCGTAAGATTGACCGTCGCCTCAGGGTGGACAACAGGATAGCCTCTGCAGATGAGCCGGGACAAGCCATCACTGAAGGCCACCCATCTTCTGAGTCACGATCACAGGCTGCTCCAAGGACCAAGCGCTGAGACCACTGGTGGGCCAGCCCCATTGCAGGGCGCATATGCCAGCGGGCCAACAGACCACGCTGGTGCAGGCCACCATGAGGCCCAGAAGGCGCAGGAAGTCACAGGCAGGGTGCAACTACCCAACCAGAAATGACTGAGCAAAGGAGGAAATGACCTCAGCCCTGTCCGCCAGGAGCCGGGCTCTGGCTCAAGAGAGTCGAGCTCTGCCTTGATGAATTGAATCACCTGCGGTGGCATGAGTTCCGATTTGGCCTCGTGGATCAGGAGGCCAATTTGAGAGCAGACCTGGAGGGCCAGACCCTGGACCGCTCTACCTCAATCTGGAGGGCTGCTATCAGCCAATCATCCAGGTAAGGTACACCAGATCCCTTAGCGCCCGCAGGAATGCTGTTACCACTGCCATGCATTTGGTGAAGACTCTGGGAGCTGGAGAGGCCGAAGGCATGGACGGAACTTCGTAAAGTGATCCCTCTGCTCTGAAGCAGAGGAATCATTGATGAGACAGACGGATTGGGGCGGTAAAAACGTGTCCTGAGATCCAGAGCAAAACCACATGCCTAGTTCTAGGATGAAATGATCTGAGCTAGGTGACCATTCTGAAGGTGCGTGGCCTTAGGAACTCATGAGTTGTGCAGATCAAGAATGGGGTGCCAGTCCCCATCCGCTTTAGGACCAGGAGTACCTGTTACACAAACCCTGGGTATGGAAGGCGGTCCACCAACTCGCTGGTTACCTCCTTCTGGAGGAGCACAGCAATGTCGGCTCGATGAGGCGGACAGAGAGGCTCTTGGAACCCGTGGCCCCATGGGAGTGACAGCCGATAGGGAGGGGACCATAAATTCCAGAGGCAGACCCCTGCCACCACCTCCAGCACCCAACGGTCCATAGTGATAGCAGACCAGATGGAGAGGTAGCGAGGAGCCATCCTCCATGGGGAACCTGCAGGCGTGTGGAGAGTGGGGGCGACACCTCTCAACCTGTCACTGGGCAGGCTTGGAGGAAGGGCCGACCGAGGCCTCCTGGACCTTCCCTCAGGCTTTCTACTTGAGGCGGCAGACTTGGCCTTAGGGGGCCAAGTGTGCACTCTAGGCCCTGTTGCTGGTGCTGTTGGGCTGACGTGCTTAACGTGCAAGCGCGGAAGAGGCACACGCTGCTGCTGGCGGCCTTTACCTTCTGGGCAGACGGACCGAGTACAAGGCGGCATTGGACTTCGATTCTCTGAGATGGCCTTCCACCCCTGACCCGGACAAGTCAGTGCCCAGGAAGGGATGTCTGCCAGCTTGTGCTGGGTATCCGCCGTGAAGGCGGAGATCCACAACCAAGCTCTGCGCGGTGCATGGCTACCGCGGCTGCCATTGACCGGCAGAAGAGTCTCCAACATCCAAAGCAGTTTGGATCTGTTGTTTGCCACCGCCCTTCCTGATCCCGCACCTGCTTGACCGTGGCCTGAAGGTCAGCCGAGATGAGGAATCAACTCATCCAGGGAACTCATGAAGCGTGTGAAAAATGTGCCATCAGCATGGCCCGGCTATCCTGTTGAAGAGGGAGGAAACAGTAAACTTTTCCCTCGAGTAGTCCAACTTTTGGACTCTTTGTCAGGCGGTTTGTCCACACCCTGAGCGCTTCCGGAATGCCAAAAACGCTTATCAGTTACCAGCCCTCCAGAGGGGGTGCACAAAACCAGAGAGGAACCGTGGGAACTGCGTGATTTGCGAAAGCCATCCTGGTCAAGGCGAGGACAGGACGCAGACTGCTGCCACAACTCCAGAGCTGGCCCACAATGGCTTCAGCCACAGGAAGGCCTCCATTGGGAATCCCTCGGTCCAGTATCCCACGAGGGATATCTGGCCCTTCTGAACAAGTTCGAGCTGCATCCCAGTGGACTCTGAGATGAGCCAAAGGATTCCCAAGAAGGGTCTCGTCCACCATCAAGGGGCCTGGAATACAAGGAGTTGTCAGACTCTGAGGAGTCCACGAACAGCTGCCGAGCGCCTGAGTCACCTCCACTCGCCGAGGCCGATCCGGGGTGAGGGTGACCGACAACCGTGGGCAAGCCCTGACCTGACCGAGAATCCTGGTCGGGCCCCAGTCTTAGGTTGAGGCGGGTGGTTTCCACCACAATGGGTGGAGCAGCCAGTTTGGGTCGAACAACCGGAGCCAGAGAGTCTGCTGCTCGACTACAATGAGGGTTGCCCGGTCATTCGAAGACAGACATAATAGCCAGAGAAGGCGATGGAGTCGGCTTATTACCGGCTAACAAGAGTTGCTTCCACATCATGTCCCTCGTAGGCCGGATGCAACCTGCGCCAGAGTCTATCCTCCGAAGAGCACGATGAGAACAAGCGGGACGCCGCTTCCCTCGATGCCGGATCGAGACCGGCCATGTCGGCGGGACCTACCTGACACAGAGGAGGACCAAGACCGAGACCTTTGGGGTTGAAGGTGGGTCAAAGAGGGCGCGGGAAACCCACTCCATCCCTCGGTTCAGGGTCCCCGACCAGGACTTTGGCACAGGAGGCACGGGCAAGTCCTCGGTAACCACCAGGGGAACCAGTGAAGAAGGGTTGTCGACTACTCCAGTCAATAACCCGTCAACTGGTCGAGAAAATCTCAACGGCATCGACAGGTATCTCGGATGGCTGACCTGAAGGGACACGGTGAAGCCAGCGGCCTAGCCGCAACCTCAACCGGTCGAGAGCTGACGGTCCAGGGAGGGATCTTCACCCCATGAACGCCGATGGTGGGACTTACCTTTCTGGTTCTTTTTCTTTGACCTACCTATGTCCTGAGGGTCATTTTCCTTGGTGGAGAGAATGACAAAGCTCCTTGAAAGAAGCAGTGTAGGAGGCCCAAGGAAGCGGGATAAAGCCGAGGCTGAGGGACAAAAGAAGGCGCGGCTGGGCCGCCTCCTCCTAAAGGCGATCAATTGCTCCAGCTGCTCCATAGGCTCGCAGCCTGGACACCACCCAACAGGCCTCCTTCGACTTCACTGGTGGGCACCATTTTGGGGCCCCCAGTTGGATCCAGGCAGCTGGTCTTCCAGAACGAGCTGTGAAGGATTTGCAGAGATCTCAGGCCTCGCGGATCGTGTGCAAGACCCAGGCAGTAGATGCACGTGGAGTGGGGTCGGTCCAGGACATTTTCTGCCCGCAAGGGCACTGACGGAAGCCAGGAGGGATTTATCCAACACAGCCATCAGGAAGGATGAAGACGAAAGTTGAGTGAACTTTAAAATAATTTTCGAAAATCTGAAGGATTGGGATCCAGGCCTAAAACGCAGAGTGCTAAGAAGGGAACCTGAGCTCCCAAGCAGAGTAACATCTGGCGCCATGGGGTGGAGCCGAGGTTTTACCACCGGTGGGTTGGAGGAGTCAGCTTGAAGACCCTCCGGCAAGAATTAAAGCAGCAAGGAACCTGCCAGACAGTGTAGATTGAACAACATATCCACATCCTAGAGATTAACACTTTCCACAACAGAAAGCTTTGCTTGCAACTTGTAGCAAGCCCAAAAGGGAGGCAAAGTAAGCTTTCCAAAATGAACAACAGATCCCAGAGGGGAACAGGGTCCCTGATGGGAGGTTTCGATGGTATGCACCACAAGAAAGTGCAGGAGAGGTCAAGTTAGACAGAGTCTTGCCTTTAATAGGTGCATGGTACGCAGAGATGGCAGATAAGTGCACCTTGATCGGCAAGTAATGCAGGTCCAAGTCCGAAGAGGAAAGGAGGTACTCTAGAGTGAGATTCACCAGACATGTAAAGGGATCCAGGTGACGAGTGGTGGCCCATATACAGAACCGCTTTCACTTCATAGCATAAGTGGATCTAGTGAAGGGTTTTCTGGCTGTCACTAGGGCGCTCCTGCCACCTGGGGAGAAACCCCAACTATGGAAACTGCTACGCCTGCAAGGGCCATGCATGAAGGTATAGAGACTTGAGGTCTGATGGACTCAGGTGCCCTGCTTCTGGAGAGCAGATCGGAGCACAGAGGCAGGGGAAATGGAGGCTACGCTGCTAGTTGTTGGAGGAGTGGAAACCATAACTGACACAGCCAGCAAGGCGCTATCAGGATCATCTCTTCCCTTCTGACTGCAACTTGAGCATAACTCTCTGCAGCAAAGAAAGGACGGAAGGCATACAGAAACCTCCTGTCCAAGAGAGGGACAACATATCTCGCCAGAAAACACCAGGCCCTGGATCTAGCAAGCAGAAACTGGGCAGTTTGCATTGGATGGGAGTGAATAGGTCCAACTCTGGGCATCCACACCTGCTGAAGAGATCTTTGACCACTGAGGGAAGAAGTTCCACTCATGTGCCTTGGATCAAGAATGGCATAGGCTGTTGGCCAAGGCATTTTGAAAGCATGGAACATGCACAGCAGTCAGGTCCAGGTGATGCTCTATGGCCAATACCAAACTCGAGATTGCCTCTGCAGAGGGGTATGTATGCATTCCCCCTGCTTATTTATGTAAAAAGACCACAGACATATTGTCCATCTGACCAAAAGAGTCATGGGAGCAGGTTCATCTGAAAGGCCTGCAAAGCATACAGGATCGCCTGTATCTCCAAAACACTGATGTGAGATGTTGCTCTAATGGGGACCAGGTCCCCAAGTCTGATGGTCTGCCAGATGGTTCCCAGCCCTGACCAGATGCATCTGTGGTCAGGATCCGCAAGGTGACTCCAACCAGAAGTGGATCACTTTGGAGCGATTGTCGGGTTCAGCCACCACCTTATAGTCTGTTGCACTGAGTTGGAAACTGACACTGGAAGATTCAATTAGTCTGTATGTTGATCCCACTGGACCCAATGGTTCCACTTAGCTATCCTCATGTGCAGGCGAGCCTGGGGAACCATTGCAATGGCCACCGCCATATGTCCCAGTAGTCTTAGGAAAGTTCTGGCTGGAACCTGGTGAGATGATAGGACCAGTTGAGCCTGTGTCTGAAGGTGTTCTGCCCTGTCTGGGAGAAGAAAAGCTTAGCCTTGGGTGGTGTCCAAGATTGCCCGATGTACTAAAGTTTCTGATTTGGCAAGGAGAGGATTTGGGGAAGTTGAGAGTTATCCCCAAATAGAATGAAAGTGGACTCCATAGTTCTGAGTAACTACTCCCTGGTGGGAGATGCCAGAAGCTAGTCGTCTAGGTAAGGGAAATAGATAATGGCCATCCTCCCTAAGCCCCGCCACTACGCAGACATTTTGTAAAGACTTGTAGGGCTAAGGACAGGCCAAATGGCAGAGCCTGAAACTGGTAGTGGTTCCTTGGAAGTAAAAGCGAAGGAACGCCCTGTGGAGTGGGAACACCAAGATATGAAGATAAGCATCCTGCATGCCCACAGAACAAAGTCAATCCCTGATGAAGTAAAGGGAGAAGGCCAGGAAGGGTGACCATCCTGAACCATTTGTAATCTATGAACTGGTTCAGATGGCTAAGGTCCAGGATGGGATGCAGCTCTCTTGTTCTCTTTGGACCAGGAAGAAATGGGAGTAGAATCCTTCTCTCACTGTGCTGGTGGGATGGGCTTTATGTCCTGTTTTCGCAGAGAGCACTTGGCTCTCTTCTTGGAAAAGGCAATATGGGCCTGACGGTAATGGGAGGGAACAGGAGGACTGTCCGGAGGAATCTTCAAAATTCTAGGGTGTGCCCCTGTTCCACTAATTGAAGAACCCACTGATCCAAGGTTATTCTCGCCAACCCTCTCCGCGGAGGGAGAACTGATCCCACCACCTCCCCAAGGATTTAGCTGGGGGTAAGAAGTCAGGCAGAGGAGCCAGGGACAGGCAACCTAGTCTGGGAGGTTCTGGGGCAGAACCTCCTGTGGATTGAGAAGTAGCCTTTCTTAAAGGCACTTCTGTGCTGTTGGCCTCTGGGTCGTTGGTTAGAGGTGCGATGAAAGGACTGCTGCTGGAACAATTTAGGCTGAGATTGGGCACAATGTTTGAACTGAATGTAGAGCCTTGCCCAACTCTTGGAGGCGAGTGATTATATTTTGAGACTCCTTGCCAAATAAAAACAGGGAGGCAGTTTAGCGAGTGGTTTAAGGCTCTGAGCTGCAAATCTGGTGACATCCAGCAGACCAGACCTGGGTTTGAATCCACAGCTTCCACTTGCAGACTGTGTGACCCTCAGCAAGTCACTTAACTTCCCTGTGCTCCCATGTCGCATCTGTAAAAAGCTTTCAGCTTAGTGTGCTAGTCCTGCTAAACAACTGAAAAAAAAAAAAAAAAAAACAAGGTCTCTGAAAGAGCATCCAGAATCTTAGACTGGACATCTGGAGCAAAACCAGAGACCCTACGCCAGGAGTAGCGATGAAGGAAAACTCCCACAGCCGCGAGCCCTACCTGCCGAGTCCGCAGAGTGATAAGAGGCCCAAGAGAATGCAAGTTCTTCACATCCGAGGTGTAACAGTTCAGCCTTTCCAAGAAGATCAGGTTGAGCCTTTGCCACTCAAAGCCTTCTCACACAGGGTATTCTGATATTAAGAACCATGTGGGCTAGGAAGTTTAGGGAACGGATACGCAGGGGCTGAGGAACAGACGTTCTTACCAAAATGGTCCATTTGCTTGTCCTTGTTGGGAGGCTGAATGCTAAGGTGCGGGGCCTCTTAAACGGTCATGGGCTGTATTAATAATGATCGAGTCAGCATCTGGTGCTCTCTATAACAACGCTTGTCCTTGGGGCATTATACAGGTGATCTGCCTCTTAGATATCGCTGGTGTGGTAGAGGGGTATTTCAAGCAGCCTCACTGACATCCCTGAAGGAGTCAATAAGGGAGGAATGATTAAAGTTAATGACTCCTTCCACAGAGGAAAGTAGCAGCCAACGTCAGCTCAGGATCCACTTCCTCCATGTCCCAATCTTTAAGGGCCTAGATGTGCCTAATCACATCCATGAAAGTCGGGTCATCTGGAGGAGACCACAGGGTGTCCTTGAGCTCCTCTGGTTCAGATGGTAGGTCAGAATCTCTGGAATCACCATAAGAGGAGGAAGAATATCCCGACTCACCTGAGTCCGAAGAAGGAGAGGGCGAAGGACAAGCACCTACATAGGTGAGTCTTTGGATGTCCGCGCTGGCTCTGTCTGGTTGTGAGTGGGCCTTAGGAGGTGGTGTCTGGGCCTTCCTAGGGGGAACCTGTCCTTAGTTGAGTTGGTAGGAGAGTCCCACAGAGTAAGAGCTGGTTGCTCCTTCCGGGCCTCCTTATCCTTGGAAGTACACCCACCAGGATGAAAAAGGACGTTAAGGTCTATGGATGGGTTCTGAGGCATGGCTGAAGGAAACATCTGTGGGGAAGGCTGAGAGAGCCCCAGCAAGGGTCTGCTTGGCTGCAGTAACCCTGGCATCGGATCCCGGGTGGTGGGTTATCTGGCATCGGGTACCTAGGGCACAGAACCTTCTGGCATTGGTTTGACTGGAGTCGAGAGATCGGGTGTCTGTCCCTCAGGTGTTAGCTGTGTGACGACAGGGCCAGCCGGCAACTGTGGAGGGTTAAGAGACAACAGCTGAAGCATTGCTGGGGTTGATACTGGCTGGCTAGCTTGGACAGGGACAGGCATGGGCTGACATCGGTCTGGCAATGCAGCTGACCTAGAAGGGGAAGCCTGTCCTGGGGAGCTAGCTCAAGCGGGCAGAGGCGCCACCTTATGGGGAGGTGTGAGCCAATGCCTTGACGATTGCCAATGGTTGGAGACATTGGTCCCTGATGTTGGAGCCGACTTAGCTGACGCCTTTGATCGGGAGGCCGGTTGAGGAGGATCTAGCTGAGCTACCTGGCTAGGGACCTGCCACTGCACCTCAGCTTGAGGGGCTGAGAGGTTAGGATGAAGTCCCACTCCCTAAAAGAACCACTGCCCAAGACAGTAAGGAGAGCGGGTGGTTTGACCACTGGGAGCCGGAAGGAGAGGGGCTGCTGGAGTGAAAGGGGCCGACTTTCCCCCAGGAGAAAGACCCATGTTGGTACCCAACTTGCGTGGAGACCTGGATCAGGAAGCAGACTGGAGTTTGTCCCTGTGCTTCTCCCCATGTTTGTGCTTTCCGAAGACTTCTTCTCCTTGGCTGATGAAGAAGTGGAGGCCTCAGAGGCCGAGGAAGAGAGATACTTTGGGCTCCTTCTCCAGTGCTGTAAGTTTTGCCCTAGCAGGAAGGCTTCCAGGGTCTTCATGTGAAGCCAGGTGTGCTGGTTAAAATCCTGGCAATGCTGGCAGTCCTCAGTGTCAGTGGTACGAGCGTGGCAAAGCAGACAGGACAAATGGTCATCCTGTGGGAAAGTTGCTTTCACAAGCTATTTCATTCACTGCCACTCTACTGAAGAGGATGAAGAAGAAGATATGCACAAATCGCTGTAAATTTTGAAGAAAACTGAAAATAATAAAGCGCGAGTAACGCAAAGAAAATGGCGGTCGACTAAAGCAGAAGGTGTCTGTGAAGGTCCAACTTATGGGTCGATGGTGGAAAAGAACTGAGTTTGGGCTGGTGACCACCCTTTTATACCATAGCGGACAATGGGGTGGGCCGTCAGTGGAGGTCCCCCACTGTATACTGCTAGCTAGAAGTTTACTATGGGGTCCTGGCACCTCCAGCATCAGTGCCAACGGTGACCTGCTGCAAGAGCCCTCTCAAAGTCATGGATAATCAAGTGCATGACTAACAAAAAAGAAAAGCACCCACAGCTCTGGGTTTAGTATCACCTGAAAGTACATTAATTGAAATTCCTCTAGCCTCTCTCCCACCCTTTTTGCCTGTTATGTACTTTGTTCCAGGGACTCCGCACCTTCATCTTTTCTTACTCTAAATGTGCTGCTGGGGCAATTTGCCTTTTCTCAGATATTCCCTCCAGCTGAACAACCACCACCCCCACTTCGTCTTGTCTCCCTCCTGTCATTCTTTCAAACATTAACTCAAACTCCTTTTCACCCCTTATTGCTTTTGTTCTGGCCCTGTAGTCTGTTCACGCCCGCCCCTTTTCTTTGTTTGTTTGTGGCCTCTATGCTCCTCCTAATTTACTGATGCTGCCTGCTTGCTGCCCTGATTTGTGTTATTCTAATGCTCCTCCTCAGCCCCACCTGTTTGTGCTGCAAATATAACTGTTACCTTACCTGCACTCTTTGTCAGGGCATTACTCGCCACACAGTTTGCCATAAACTGTCATTATTGTCTTTTGTCAATTTCACTGTATTACTGTCTGTATCATCCTACTGTTTATTTTGCCTTGGTAGCTCATACTTGCCAGTATATTGCTTTATAAACACTGACTGTAGTTTACTATTGCATGTTTTGGTCTCCCATTACACCCCTCCCAGGGTTGCACCTGGAAATGAGCCTTGGCTCAGTGTGCCTTTCTAGTTCCCAAATTTTCAATAAATAAATCGGTATAATGATAAAATCATTTGTATGTTTTTTTTTCCTCTGTCATGCTTACCCAAAATGTTGATTGTTGGATCTCATAAAGTGGACCAGGTTCAAACGGAGTCCAATGACTAAGCTCAGTGCTATGCTAAGGCACCTCTGAGGATGATACTGTGGAAGAGAAGTTTCTTTTGCATAGGAAGGAAGTGAGCAGCTGAGGCAGTGGGAATGGCTTTCTGACTGCAAGAGTGAGACCAAGTGGCTAACTGATGGAACGCTTACTTATCAGACAGCGTGAGATGATACTGTATGTGGAATAACAGGTAAGGTAGTCGGTGACGTTTTCAACATTTGGAATGTCTCTGATGTTATGGTTCATAGTCCAGTTACCATTGCTAACGTTAAACTCGTATTATTAACGTTACTGATTACCTTACCAATGTTTTCTATTCTGCAATGTGGTACATTATTCTTAATGAAATGTTCAATCTAAATATCTCACAAGAATTAATTTTATAGCTTTTAAATTTAAAAAATGTTGAAGTGCTACAGAACTACATATCTAAATAGCATGAGGATTGAATCTATTACAATTTTCCTTTAAGACAGTCCAAAGTAACTATTAATTTCTAGAGGAAATGGGAAAATTCTAAATTTTTGTTGTATCTCTATAACTACTTGGATCACCTTTCCTTAAATTTCATAAGTTTGTAGATAATGCCATTGTATACCAATATGTCACGACTGAAACCAATCCAGCAAAGGATGTCAGAAATTTTAACAGTGGACAATATCACATTAACCCCTTTATTTATTTTATTTAGCTTTGTAAACTGGCACGACCTGGGAGAGTACAGACATGCAGAAACTTAACAGGATAACAATTTATAAGTGCTTTACATGCAATGAGTTAAAGAGGATACAATATATCGGAACATACAAAGTAAAGCTTCTACATACAATGAGTTAAAGTGGATACAATATATCAGAGACATACAGAGTAGATCATTCATAAGTTCATGGTGCCTACCTATACAATGAATAGAGAGGACCTTGGACAATAAATTATCAGGTGACATATAAACAGAACAAGGTACACAAAAACAAGTAATACAACAGGAAGAAATAACCATTGAGAGCAGGGGTGTCATTAAGGGAAAAGATCGTTAGAAGTGAGGAAAGGGGCAAGTCATGAAATTAGATTATATGAGTATATGTAAGTGTAAGGAGATGCCTGGTGCAGGATTGTATATGGCAGGGAAAGGAGCCGGGACAGGCTGAGGCAGTAAGAGGGTTATACAAAGGTAAGGGAAATACTATTGTATGGCAAGAGACATCAGTCATTAGGTAGGGTGAAAGCAGGAACAGGTATCAGACATTAGCAGATTTGTGTGCAATTTTCTCTTAAAGCATGTGTGAGAGCTAGAAAGTCTAATGTCTAGGGGAAGGAATTCCACAGCTGTGGAGCCGCATGCTCAAATGCAACAGTTCCTTCCTAGTGCGGCACCTCTGCAAATTCAGAAAGGATTTATCAGCTGATCATAGACCATGGAGTGTGTCCTGAGGAACAAGCACAGTTGCAAGACACCTAGGGGTTTGATTTCTAATTATCGAATCAATAAGAGAGCCAAGGTAGTATTTCCTACTAGCTAATGGAGAGAGCCAACCAAGATCATTATAAAGTTGACAGTGGTGTTTAAGCCGAGGAGCAGAAGAGGCATAGTGACCTATGTTATGCCGTAATATCCCATCTGAGTAGGTCAGTTTTATAAGCAGCCCCAAATAAGGGAGCCCCATAGGTTAGGGTGGGGAGCAGAATCCCCCCTTGCAATAGGCCATTTTAGCTGATAGCATGAGCATAAAACTAGTCTTATATGCAACACTCAGTTTGGAGTTGACAGCACTGCAAACAGACTGTACATGAAGATTAAGACCAAGAGATTGATCTAGCAGGATGCCCAGGTACTTGAAACAGGTCACACATTCCAGTAATTGACCTTCTAAGTCCTGCACCATCAGTGCTGTTGTGCAGGCCCGAGCTTTGGGGCTGATCCAAGCAGCATGGTTTTAGTTTTGCTAGTGCTGACAGCCAGTTTGTGGTCATATAGCCAGTTCTGGATATTGTTAAAGTCAGAGGAAAGGGTTGTATTGATAGTGTCTATATTAGTAGAACTTGTATAGATGACAAGATCATCAGCATATAGAATAACAGAGCAGGATTTTAGAGCAGCTCTAATGTTGTTTATATAAAGAGAGAATAGGAGGGCCCTAGGATGGAGCCCTGAGGTACACCAATGTTAATGGTGGTACTGTTAGCTAGAGGAATTAAATTTCACTACTTGAGTTCTATTTGTCAGGTAGCTTACGTACCAGTCAACAACAGAGGAGGAGGAATGCAGGTGTCGAGGCGAGGAGAGAAGCAAAGTGTGATCAACAAGGTCAAAAGACTTTGTGAGGTCACTAAAGACAGCCCAGTCAGATTGCCAGTATCCATTTTGAAAGAGTGTCTGTGGTGAATTTAAGGAGTGCAGTCATTGTGCCATGTCCTTTCCTGAAGCCATGTTGCGTATCCGAGAGCAGACTGTGCTTAAATAGTCAGCTGTCTGAGTTGCAACAATTTTCTCAGGATTTTGCTCAGTACCGAGATATGGCAACTGGTCTGTAGCTCATGACAACCTTAGGATCCCTTTTTAAGTACAGGTGTGATCCGAGCAGCTTTCCAGAGGTCAGGGACCATTCCACCTGAAAGTGATAACATATGCATTTTGGCCAGAGGTAATGCAATAAGGGAGCCATAAGTTTCAAGAGGCAGGGTTCCAGAGAGTCTGAGCCAGAGCTGGTATGATCAGAGATGGACCTCAGTAGCTTCAGGAATTCCTTTCTAGACACAGCCTTAAAATGGAATGGAGGAGTATAAGGAGGCACAGGGGACAACCTTCCAGCTTATCCAGACAGGCTCCTGATGAGGAGTGGGAGGACATTGCAGTGGGATTGAAGGAAGAGGTATATTCGAGAGATCAGAGAAATGCAGGTTGAAAAATTAGCTAAGGTTTATGAGTCATTGCAATGCACATCATTTATCAGCATATCACCAGGGTAGTTGATTGTGAGGATCCTAGGAAGCATTTGATGTGTGACCAGAATTTTCTGGGATCACTGGCGAAGGATTAATCAGTAGTTTTACAGTACTTGCTCTTAGCAGCTCTGACCTGTCTTTTACATGAATTCCGTAGCATACGGTAAGCATCAAAATCTGTTTGCTGGCCTGATGTTTTGTAGCGCTTCCAGAGTTTATCTCTAAGAGCGCAAACTTTTGAGCAAGTCTTTGTTTAGCAATCTTGTTAGTGCCTATGGACATACACTGTACTTCCTGAACTTTACTTTGAAGTTGTTTCCGACTCATTTTGGCACCTTTTAATGCAACATCAGTTACTGTGGGTCCACAGAGCATCATATAAAATGAATATAATACAATATCAGAAACTCCAGGGAAGCCAGCCCAGTGGTGTGGAGGGCTGAGGCATCCGTGCCTTACCTCCTGCCACACAGGGATCGGCTGGGGAGGAGAGGATCGAGCATATGAAGGACTGCTCTCCTCTCCCAAGGAGGAAGGACTGGCGCTCCCACGAATGACTGCCCCGGTTGGAGGCGGAGGGTAGTCTTGGCTGCTAGGCGCCAAAGAAGGGAGAGTGCTGTGGGACTTCCATGGGACTTGCAGCGCCACAACATATGCACATCTGGTGTGTGCACCCCACGCAGGGAAGTGAGAAAATGGAGAAAAATTCCCTGTCTACGGATGACAACTGGCCCTCCATGAGCTCTGTACCTGGCAACTGGGCAGAAGGAAAGTAAGTCCTGGTGATACCAGGATGGCGGGGCTGGGAGGGTCAGTCAAGGTGGAGGTAAAACCTATATGGAAAAAAAAAAAAACTCCAGGAACAGAAACCAGTTAGATAAGTAAAGCACATATACATTTATAATCAATGGACTTTCCTTTTAAATGGGAGTGAAACAATGGCCACAACAAGATGGCACTGCAGGGCAAGAAATACATCAGGTCCCTATACAATGTATAGGAAGAAATTGGGAACTGTTGAAACTTTATTAACCTATAGGTGAAGACATATTTCTTTTATTGTATTTCTATTTTGCTCCCCAGAAGGCCCCATCTAACTGACTCCCCAGCTCCTGTCACCCAGAATTACGGGGGCTTACCTTATGCCGTCTGGAGCAGTGCCTGTGAGGAGTTGGTCGTCATCCTGCCGTTGGTTTTTCGTCCACTGTTTTTTTCTCCCAGGGGCCCCAGGAGAAGGACGCATGCACATGGAGGCACGCATGCACTTTACAGCCCTGCAATCCACTCCCTTCCGCCCACCCCATTGGCTCTAACGCTGGCTCCCCCAGCTCGCGCAGTCACCTGGCTGTCCACCAGAGGGCAACCATTGGCGAGGGATGCCACCCATCTCCTGGAAGGACAGCTGCCCGCCATTGCTCCATCCAGCTCCGCCCCATCCCGTGCCGATGACCCATGTTCGCTCCCAAACCCATTTCGCGGCGTGCACGAGGTGAGATATCCAGCGCCAGCCTCTGCACCACTGGGCTGGGCTGGCCATGAAGACATATTTCTAGCAAAGTTTCTTGGCACGAAGAGGTTAATAGAACTCCTACACAAACCCTAACATACAGGCGCTACCGACTAGTTCAATGCAGGGACTACTAATTTAAACAAAAAACATTTTATTACTGACAAACTGTGTATTCTTAAAGCTTGGTCCTGCCTATCTTACAACCACTGAAAATCCTGTAACCACTATGAGCGCTCTACATATCGTCATAAAGTCTTAAACATATGAAACAGCAAAATCTTTCCTTACTGTTTATCATGAAATAAAAAAAAACTCACAGTAAAGCTCTACTGCACCACCTCAAGTTAACATCATTATCACAACTAAGCAATTCTAGACTAGAAACTGCTCTAGGGCATTAACAATTCCATTAAAAATTCCATACAATAATGTCCGCATTATAAATCCCTCCACACCCAGTGTGCTGTTTGACCTAGGAAACTCAAACCATAGGACAGCAAAATACAACTCATAGTGAAGATTCGGTAGCAAAGACATTTTTGAAAATGGACTACGCGAAAGTCCAGAGAAAAGCTCTTTAGCAATCTAATTACACTCCGCTATCCTATCCTAGTGTAGCTCTATTATAAGCCACAGTACTGGGAGACCTAACAAACATTTGTGAATGCTGATTGTGTAATAGAGCTAGAGCCTCTGAATTTGCTGGGTCAACATTGAAAAATATAATATTTAGACACAATATAGCTTATCACGGTATTTCACACTTTTTCAGTAATTGTTACTCTTATTTGTGCGGTAATATCCCCTGGAGCCACTCTTTGCTGTAATAAAGGTAGTTTCACATGCATTCGACGTGAGCAAGAACAGCAAAGTGAAGCTGAGCTGTTCTGTCTCAAACTGAACACAAAGTGAAACCACTCACAATCTAACAAAAATGTGTTTCAAAGAGATTATAATAGTATATAATAACTAGGTCTTGCTTTTTTACATGGGAAAACCATGGTGTTAGTTGTGAATAAAGGACTGTTTATTATGGCAGACATGCGCACGTGTTTCCCCTCACTCTGCACATACCCAGTACCTGCTCTTCCCTTCCTGAGGTGCCTGATTGAACAGACTCTATCACAACAGCTACGGTGACACCAGAATCAGTAGTAAGTCCGCTTAAAAAAAAAAAAGAAAGAAAAAGAAACGCTGCCCAAATGTAATGTTATTTAAAGCAACAACAACAAAAGGTTTTCTTCCACATCCTCATCCGATAAACGGCTCTCTTAAACATAGTCGGACCATGATGCAGCAGCATAGAGCTTATTATTTTATATAATTACTGTGGCAAAAAGAAAGACCCAGCAATTATACAAAACAAAATATAGGGTGGAGTGTGTAAATTTGAAGTTTACACGCCCCGTGTTAGATATTTAATAAAGCCCTCAGCTTCGCTCTCAGGGTTTATGCAGCACCTAACATCTACGTGGTATGTGTAAACAGTACAGTTATGTAGAACTAACCGTAACAGTAGATCTTCAAGAGATTCCTTCAGTAGGTCATCACATGGCGGGCCGCATGAACTTTTCTAGCAATACCTGGCCGGGGACCACCCACCCAGTGTCACATGACTGGCCGGCAGTGTGACTGTATATAATTGAAGCGGTCCCCACACCCCCTCAGTTCTCCGCCCGGAGCCAGGAAGAGGTCTGACAGCAGGAGCGAACAGGATTTGGAGACCCTGTAAAACATAAAATGAGGGAAGGAGGGAAAATATGACCTACTGAAGGAACCTCATAGAAGATGTACCATTACGGTAAGTTCCTACATGTCTATCTACTGAGAGAGGTTCCTTCAGTCATCACATATAGGACAGAGTCCAAGCAGTCCCTCAAGGAGAGACCAGAGAAACTAGGAAGGAGGAAAAATAACTCCAACAGAAAAAACTGAGGTCCAAGAAGGACCCAGTCTAAGACAGAAGGCCCTGCAGGACAGCTAGGCAAAGCCATCCTCTGCCTAGAAGCAATGTTCAGACTGTAATGTTTGGTAAATGTATGAACAGAACTCCAAGTATGGCAGTGGCGATGTCGGCCGCCAGAAGCGTTCCATAGGAAGGCTGTGGAGGAAGCCATGCCCTAGTAGAATGACCTCTGATGGAACTCGGCAGAGGTTTATTATACTTCTGGTAACAGTATCGAATGCAGTTGCCTAACCATTTGGAGAGGCCCTGCTTGAAACCAATTTACCCTTCGATCTCGGGGCAAAGGAGACAAACAACTGGTGCTAAAGTGAAACTCTTTGGTCGGTGGTGTAGCACCGGAGAATCCTATGTACATCCATCGTATGAAGGAGTGCCTCACCTCTGTTAGAGGGGACGGTAATACACTGGAAGCTCTACTGATTGATTCAGCATGGCTTCTGACACCACCTTGGGAAGAAACCTCAGATGAGTTCTGAGGACACGCCCGGTCCCGATGGAAAATCAAGCATGGCTCATTACAGATTAGAGCGTGAAGCTCCGAAATCCTTCGGCTGATGTGATAGCCACAAGAAAGCGCCTTCCAGGATATGAAGCGCAAATCACAACTCATAGCCAGCTCAAAAGGAGGAAGGGTGAGCTTTTCCAGGACCTAAGTTCAAGTCCCAGTGGAGTTGGGCTGCGGATGGGGGTTTCAGATGGAGAATCCCTTTCAAAAGGTTTTTGAGACATCCAACTGACCCACAGGTTTACCATCCACTAGCTCATGGTATGCTGAGATAGCTGAGATATGGACCTTAAGGAACAGTAGGACAGACCGGAGTCTGACAAGTGAAAGAGGTATTGCATGACTTGTAGGGCCCAGCAAGAGAGGGATTCCAACCCTTAGCGATTAGCCCACATGGAAAACCGCTTCCACTTCATGGTGTGAGTGGAGCAGGGTGGAAGGTTTCTGGCTTCAATGAGGACTTGAGCAACCCTGGAGGAAACCGAAAACAGGATATCGCTATGTCTGCAGGAGCCACGCATGAAGATGCAGGGTCCTGAGCCCGGTGCACCAGACAACCTTGATCCTGGGTCAGAAGGCCGTGAGTCACTGGAAGTGGAACCGGTGGTTCCAGGAGAGCTGCTGTAGCAGCAGGAACCAGATCTATCTCGGCCAGAGAGGACCGATGAGGATCATCTTTGCCCTCTCCACCTGGAGCTTAAGGAGAACCCTCTGCAGAATGGGAAATGGAGGAAAGCATACAAAAATGTCCCTGTCCAAGACAGAGACAACACATCGCTCCAAAGAGCACCGTGCTCTGGAGCAGCGAGCAAAATTTGGAAGTTTTATGTTGGATTGGGAGGTGAAGAGGTCGATTTCCAGATGTCCCCAATTTTGGAAGATAGATTCCGTCACTTCCTGATGTAGTTCCCACTCATGAGCTAGGGTCCGAGATCTGCTGAGACTGTCCATGGGACGTTTAAAATACCTGGAACATGCATGCCACAAGGACCAGATGGTGCTGGACTGCCCAGTTCCACACCAGCGTTGCCTCCTGCATAGGGGTATGACCGGTTCCTCCTTGTTTGTTGACGTACCAAACTACCAACATATTGTCCTTTGGATTAGCAGTGATCCCTTTGGAAGGAGGGTCTGAAAGACTTGTAACATGCACATGACCGCCCTCAACTCCAGAACACTGATGTGGGCGAAGACGCCAAGCGGACCATAGTCCTTGTGCTTGTTGTTCCCAAAGGTGAGCTCCCACCCCATATTTGAGGCATCCGTGGTGAGGGTGGCTACTGGTGCAGGATTCCAAAAGGAAGTCCCAAAGAAAGATTGTGAGAATCAGTCCACCACTGCAAATCTTTCTGAACTGCTGAGGAGACTAGAACCGGATGGTCCAGGTCGCCCAGGAGCTGATCCCACTGCACCGCAAAGACCACTGAGTAATCCTCATGTGAAGTCTTGTTAGGGGAGCAGTAGTGATGGAGGCTGCCATCAGGCCCAGAAGGCGAAGGACTTCCGAGCTGGGATGGTCCTGAGGGAAGCCACTTGGAGGCCTGAAAGACGAGGGGTCTCCACCCCTGTCTGGAGGAAGGAAGGCTCTGCACTGGACCGTATCCAGGACTGCCCCAATAAACTGAATTCTCTGGGCAGGGATAAGGGATGACTTTGGAACAGTGACCATTATCCCTAGCCTTCTGAAAAGGTCCAGGGTAAGGAAAGAGCCTCCATCATAGAATCCCTGGACGGGCTGAAATCAACCAGTTGTCCAGGTAAGGAACACCACAATACCCCTGGGCGTAGGAACACCTGACCTCTGCCAGGCACTTGGTAAAACTTGTGGTGCTGAAGACAGGCCAAAAGGGAGCGCGGAACTGGAAGTGTCCCCCCTTTTTTTTTATATCATCTATAGTTCTCCTGTCCCGTACGGCCCCCCATCTGACCGACTCCCCAACTCCGTCCCCGGAATTATTGGGGCTTACCTTACGCCTGGTCCAGGGGCGGTGCTCATGTGGAGAGTCAGTCGCCATCCTGTCGCCGGTGTTTTTCCACTTTCTCCCCATTTATTTTTACAAGAGGACCCCAGGAGAAGTATGCATGCACCTTACAGCCCCGATAGCGGTCCTCCTCTGCCGCCCCTAATTGGCCTCGCTGGCACCCTTGCTTGCGCACCCCCTCGGCCTCCACCAGGGGTAGCCGTGAGCGAGGGATGCCACCCACCTCCGGAGGGACAGCTGCCTTGACGACTGCTCCATCCAGCTCGCCCCCCGTGCGACCTCCGACAACTCAGGCTCGGCTCCCGAACCTCGGTCATGCCGTGAGGTGATATGTCCAGTGCCTCAGCCTCTGCACCACAGGCCGGCCAGAAGTGTTCCCCTTGGAAGCGAAAGTGCAGGAAACGACGGTGGCTGGGGAAGATAGGGATGTGCAGGTAGGCATCCTGCATATCCAGTGCGCAGAGCCAGTGGTACTCCATGAGGAGAGGGAGGAGGCTCTGGAGTGTCAGCAGTTGGAATTTCTTGTACTCAACAAACTGATTTAGCCGACTTAGGTCAGTATGGGTCTGAAGTCCCCAATCTTTTTGGAACCAGGAAAAAGTGAGTAAAATCCCTTTCCCTTTGCCGAAAGGGACGTGCTCGGTGCTGCTTTGAGCAGGAAGCGAGTTTACCTCCTCGCAAATGAGGAAGGGCCTGGTCCCAAGAGTAGGAGGACTTCTGCGGTGGAGTTTCTGAGGGTTTCAGAATTCTATAGTGTGTCTGGCCGGACACAAGTTGCGGGACCCACTGGTTGGGTGACTGCCCTCCCACTCCTCTGGAGTGTGGCGGGAACCTCCTGCCCACCTGCTACCCATCGCGAGACTGAGGAGCAACGGGTCGGAGTCAAGAAGTGGTGGGACATTCAGTGGAAGGACCTCCTGAGCGTCTCTGATTTTTGGAGGCAGTGGCTGCCTGCCGTGATCTTCGCTTCCTTTAGGGCACACCTGAGCATTCTTTCTCTGCCTCCAGGCCCTGTTCCGAAAGGGCTGCTACTGCTGCTGGGAGCCGATCGGGTACATTGACCTGACAGACCTCAAGTGCCATGCCCTTGTCCTGTAGGTCTGTGATAATATCCTTGGTGTCCCCATCAAAGAACCAAGCCCTGAAAGGCGTCCTGAATCACCGACTGGACCTCGCTGGCGAGTAAAGAAAGCGAAGCCGAGAATGCCGTCTGAGGGCAATGGCAGTTGCGGTGCCGGCCACTGAGTTGACAGAGTCGTAAGTGGCGTGTAAAGCGTGCCTACAGGAAACCTTGGAGAGGCAGAAATCTTTGTACGATCCTCCTTCAAAGCGAGGGTCCATGGACTGGACTGGCACGCTTCAACCTTCTAACCAGGGTCGGCACAATGGGACATCATGTGGGCCACGTAACTGAGGGACCGAGGCGCATGTGGCCGGCAGTATATCTTTCCGAACTGGTCCATCTGCCTTGACTCTTTGTCTGGAGGAGTAATGCTCATGTGCTTAGGCGCTGAAGCGATCATGATCTGCAGAGATGACCACAGAGTCAGCCTTGGGATGAGCCTCTAAGAATGGGGCATCCTTGATTGCCAGTGAAACCCTATCCGCCGCTTGGGGACAGCCCGGGATAGAATGTGGCATCTGTCTGATGGTAGTGGTGAGGTCTTGGTGAGATGCCATCCAGGGAGGAATGGGGATGTGAGACAGAGACTCTAAGACTAGGTGCTCCTTGAGCCTCTGTCTCATAGGGCCCTGCTCCTCCGACTCCCCAGCCAAGTAATCCTTCATGGCCCTCAACAAGTCCAGAAGGCAGGGTCTTCTGGTGGAGACTTTGGGAGACCTTGCTTTCATCTCTTCATGGTCCTCGGATCTCCTCTGAGGAATCATCTCTCCCCTCTGAACTGTAGTATCCGTCACCTCCCTTGACAGGATGGCGCGTCTGCTATCTGGAAGGAAGCGTCCTGCCAAGTCTTCCCGCAATGTGGACATTTGCCATAGATGAACAGCTCGGGAAGGGGACCTGGGAGATCGCGGATGCGCGAGTCTAGTCTCCAGGTCTGAGACCAACTCTGACCAAGCTCCCTGCCACCAAGACTGGATTAAAGTCTTGAAATCTGGGGTAACTGGGAGAGGAGGGGTGGGTGGTGGAGTAAGCAGAGACTGAGGGGAGGAGGAGGTGAGTAATAACCCTGGAATCCCAAAAGTGTGAGCAGGGATTGAATCCAGGGTAGAACTGCCAAAATGACTCCAGTCCAGAGTGGGACCCCGAGTAGTGGTCCCCAGGATACCCTGACAGGTATGTGGGACAGTTCGGGATCTGGTATAAATCCCTGTTGTCAGATCTGGCGTTGGGGAACCCACATCGGACCCACTGTTGTATAGATAGGTTGAGGTCCAGCATCGGTACAGCCACGTCAGGGGAACTGATGTTGAGACCAGCACCACCGGATCCAGTGTCGGAGGAGCCGGCGCCGGAACCGAGCGAAGGCCCTGGTGTCAAGACCCAGATCCAGCATCGGGCCAATGGCAGATGCCAGTCGACCGGTCCCGCTGCGGCACTGTTGTCGGGATAACCGCGGCGTCAGAGAGGACCTGTAGGCTGAGGAGGAGCCTCCTTCTCCTTGATCCCAGAAGGGAGCGAAGACCCAAGCATCAACAGGGTCGATGGGGTCTCCGCTACCATGCTGAGGCAGTACCCATGGGAGAGGTGGAGGTACAGAGCGAGGAAGGAGAAGAGAGAGGGGCTTTCTCCCTCTGGTTCTGCCAGTCGTCCGGGTGAGGTGCCGTTCGCGATGGGTGAACGAACCGGCGGTCGAGTCAGGGGCGAACACTTGGCGGGTCAGGCGGTCAGGGAGGAGCCCTGGCCGGCTGCTCGACTAGAGCCAGGTGAGTACCCACTGCCTGGTAGACATCTTACCAGCCGCCGCAGGTCCCCGGAGGAGCCGGGTACCCACTTATCGGCTGAGGCGGTGTAGTCGCCGGAGGAGCCTGGCATCGCCCGCAGAGCGGTCCGCCCCCAGATTTCTCCTTATGTTTCTTTGAAGGAGAAGATTTCCGGACGAATCTCTGAGATGATCCATTTTCTTCTTGAGGGAAGCCAGGCGCTTTTAGCAGATGGGCCTCCAAAGTCTGCTGTCTCCTCTTTTTGTGGCCTGGTTGAAGGTCTGGCACAGGGCAGGAGGAGACTGGATGGTCCGGCCTAAACAGAGGCGCGACTGAGGTGACCATCTTTGTGCGGGATCTGCATGCCACAGAACGAAGCACTTCTTCTTGGGAGAAGACATCAATGAAGAACACAAATTTTTAGAGAAAAAGCAGCGAGGATAAACCGACGCGATAAACTTCCCGACGATCGCTATATGGAAGTCTGCAATGCGACTGACACGAGGCGTCGCAGGAAAGAACTGGAGGGCAGCGTGGGGACCACCCACTATATATAGTCATGCTGATGTCAGTCACATGACGCCGGGTGGGGTCCCCCATCAGGTATTGCTAGAAAAGTCTGCGTTGGGACCGACGCCAGGTGGCGCCAGTCCTATATGTGATGACCTACTGAAGAAACCCTCAAGTAAGATCTTTCATTACACACCACTCCATACTTTGTCGATATATTATTGATTGAAGGCGGGATCAAGCGCGATCAATAATATAATTAAAAGTTCCTGACGTTGCCTGTTTCCAGGGCAATCAGCTGAGATGCTCCTCATAGAATAAGAGTGTCTCATGCAGAAGAAAAGGAGTGCTGCGATTGGTTGAGAGTGCTCCCTCAATCTATAATCTTTAATACTAAGGACATTTGCATTGAAACAGGATCTCTGCCTTATTTGCTCGGTTTGTCTACTTCTGCAGTCACAGTTCTGTTTATGACATCTCAGTCTGTTGCTATGGAGATAGTTATGATGCCATAAATGGCATTATGATGTCATGTGCAGACAGGCAACCAATGGGACAGTAATTTTGTTTTATGTCACTTTCCTCAGTAATAAAAGGAAAATAACTGCAAAAACATAGTTCTGGCTTAATGGTACAAAGGGTAAAAGCAAAGAACCATAAAACAATGGGTTGCAGGTTCAGCCCCTCTAGGGCCACAAACAATACTGTCTAAGGAAATCTGTGCTACACTAAACTTTTAGTCAGCCCAGGGACATGAAATGCTGAGGCACCAGATGCCTCACTTCCTACCACACCGCAACCCAGGATAAGGAATACACCAGGGTCACTTGCAGGGCTGGGGGGACTGAGAATCCATCAAGCGGCTCTCCTCCTTTGTAGCTGGAGGGTCAGTGTGTACCACCGCTTGGCTGCCACTTAGCAGAGGTTAGGTGGTGCAGCAGCGTCATCAGATTCAAAGCCAGAGGCAGACATCGATAGTGGGCACCGTCTTCACATGCATGCTACTGCACACCACCAGCTCTGACTCAAGGGGAGTAACAGGCGAAAAGAACCCTCATTGGCAAGATTACGCAGGCATCCTGCAGGCACCACACCACTACCATTCATGGCACCCACTCACACAACTAGGTGAGAAGTAGACGGGTAAGTCCTGGAGTTGGGGTGACAGGGCTGGGGTTGACAGCAGAAGGGGGCTGATGGGGAGAGGCAGCAGGATAAAGTCCAAATGAAAGGGAAGAAAAAAAACAGAATTTCAGTTTTCTGAATTACATCCAGATCTCACATTTTTCACAGTTATATAACAAGTATCATTGGCTCTTTTAAAGGAACATTCATAAAATGTAATTGAAATCAGTTATTTCTGGTGTCTTCTGTTCATTAGTGACATGCTGTTAATGTAGTTGATGCTCTTATATTTGCATTCTGCATGCTGACTGTTTTGTTTACCCACTATGTTTAGTGCTTTCAAACAGATGCTTTCCAGACTCCTGTCTGTAACTAGAAACCACTATAAGTGGGAAAACACACACAGTATGAGGCTCGATGCTGCACTTTAAAGCCTGATGACGTCTGTTAGCTGGCTAATGGGTAGAAAACTAATGCGACTGGTGGGACTGTGTCCTTTGAACAACACTAAGTTACGCCCATCAGCCAGCTAAACGCTGCCATCATCAGCCTTCTCTGCACTGAATGTTGAGTAGAAAGTTGCCTGCATTTCTATGTCCATTGGCTCATACAGCACACACATCCACAGCCCCCTACACCAACCAAGCACTACCAATATATTCATTTTGTGCATGCATGCAAGCAACCATAAAAAGCATATGAATTTCTGCATTTGTAGGTCTCCTAGATTTTGAACTGTAAGCACCTGCAAGACAAGTTTGCCATTTGAACCTCAATGAGAATCTTACTGACTTGTGGGAAATGATTGTGGGTGGCAGTTGCTTGTGATCTCCTGCCAGAACACATTTTGGGGTTTTCAGCAGTGGGATCCAGCAGCTTGCTTCCAGTGCCTGGGAACATTCATCAATCACCACAAGGTCAAAGAAACTGTCTGAGAGCAGCTTTAATGGACCATCATCAGAAGCACCTAGAACACATTTAAAAAGAAAATAACTAGATATTGTTTCATTTATAACATGAACAAATCACATGAAAGTAGCTTTCCTAATTTGTTGAGCAGTTACTTTCCTTAATAAAACAAATGCAGATCAAAACTGTTGATTGGAAAACTAAATATGTGATATCTTAAAAGGCGAAATACTTTTCATCAGGAATGGAATCAAAAGTAACACAGTATACAGTATATTTTATTGAACTCTACTGGTTATGCTCCTATTTAATATGTATTTCTACATCCTTATCTTGCTTAGCTGTACTTATTCCTTTCCTTGCACTATTTCACTTTATTCATTTTGAGTTGTATGTATTACACTGTACTTTTTTACTGTTTTTCTTTTGAAAAGTGACTGACCAACGAAGCGTGCATGTTTGTGCCAACCACCATGCTTGATCATTACTGACCAGATCAGTCTCGGACTGCCATCTGTGACTGTCCTGTTTTGTGCTATCGACGATTCTTTATCAGTCTCCTAGTCCAACTCTGGTGTCCGACCAGGTAAATCGGACAGATGACTCCCAAATTAAACAAGGTAAATTTTGAACTTTTGGGCACTTAAGCTTCAAAGCAACAGCCAGGCTGGATAGTGGACACACACACACTATACTACCACAGCACTCGTGGAGAGAAGAGGAGAAAATAAGGCCAATTTGAACCAACAATTTTTTATTTTTAACCACTGAAATATTGAAAATTCAAACCGGGAGCCAATGCCAGTTGTGGTTTTCTCAGCTCCTGAATCTGGAGCAGGACTGAGAAAAAACACACTATAACAAAATTATGCTAAAATAAACTTAGCATTTTGCAAACTAATAAAACAGTAATGAAAACTACAAAAACTTAGGCGCAGAGACTGAACAGGAGTCCGGGGCAAATAATCTCTTCAGCAAATAAATAAATCTGCTGTTAGAATGCCAGAGGAAGAGTGACACACACTTCTCAGTCTGAACCTCAACATTATAAGACCTATCTCTGGAAGCACTCAAGGCTACAGTGCTGCAAGTTGTATGACATCACTAATACACTCTCACTGCAAGAAGCAGATATTCTACATGAATATTTGAGCTCTGTCCTTTACAGTCCAGGAGGCAAGGCCATTGCCTGAGTGTAGTATTAAAGTTGGGAGGTGACCAGAAATGGCAATGAAGACAACAACCGCAGAAAAGGTGCTTGAGAGAGTGAGAAGGCTAAAGGTGGGGTAGTCCTTAGGACCAGATGGGTTGCAACCATGGGTGCTTAGGGAGGTGAGACAGGCACTGGCAGTACGGCTGGTGGACCTGTTCAACTGCTTGACTGCAGGGCAAAGTCCCAGGGAATGGAGAGTGCTGGAAGTGATCACACTACACTAGGGTTGGGACAGGGGAGACCCAGCGGAAATATAGTCAACCTGACCTCCTCTGTAGGAAAGCTCCTAAGACTACAATTAAGGAGAAGCTGGTTGACCTCCTGGAGTGCCACAGTCTGCAGGACAGCAAGCAGCATGGCTTTGTGAAGGGGATGTCCTGATAAATTAATCTCATTGACTTCTTAAATGCTGTGTCTTCTGCTGGACAAGTGACAAGGGTTGGAAGTCCTGCATTCAGACTTCAACAGGGCCTCTGATTCAGTGCTCTCAAAGAAGGCTAGGAAGAAGTTGGGGGGCTCTGGGGTTGGGGACAAAGTCACATACTCTGAGGGCAGAGGAGTGGCTAGCGGGTGTCACTGGGGTCAGGACTGGGTCACGTACTCTTCATCTGTTTATCTCGACACTGGAGAGAGGATCCAGGGCAAGATGTACCTCTTGCAGATGACACTAAGACATGTGACACAGTGAACAGTAAGGAACACGTGAAGGAATGGAAATAGGATCTGGAGAAATCGGAATGGTGGTCTAAGATTGGCAGGTTAAACTGAATGCCAAATAGTGCAAAGTTATGCACTTGGGCGAAGGAAACACAAAAATTCAATGTGGGGTTAAGGCTAGAACAGACCACTGAGTAAAAGAACCTGGGAATTATAACAAGCGGCAGACTCAAGACCTCAGCCTAATGTAACAAGGCATACAGGAAGCTAGCAGGATGCTGGGTGCACAGGTGGGGTTTTTTTAGTTAGAAGTAATGAAGTGATCTGACCCTTCCCAGGTTCTCAGCGAGGCCACACTGGAATAATCGGCATACTTCGAATCCTCACATAAAATAGACAAGGACCGCCTGGAGTTGGTCCAGGAGAAGTGACCAAAATTATACACAGGAAGAGGGAGGACCTAAGAAGAAAGACTAGCTGACTTCAATATGCACTCCCTGGAGGCCAGGAGAGAGAGGAGGGACAGGACTAAAACATTCAAGTACTGAGAGGAATAAACCAGGTGAGCTGCCAGAACTTGTTCAGGCTACGGACGATCAGTTAAGGTACCACAACTATAAAACTGGTAGGTGGACATTTAGAGGGATGTGAAGTACTACTCACCAAAAGGGTGTGAAGTGGACTGTCTACTGAGGGAGCTGGTCAGTGTTATGACGGTTGCATGCTTTACGGGACTGGACAGACACATGAGGTTGGTGAAAATGATGAGGGCCATGATTAATGGGGCAATGATGTGAACCAAGCTGAAGTGTAAGATGGAAGAGCCTCACATGACCTGCCAGTGCTAGGCTGGTGGGCACTTGGAATAAGGCAGACTGAATGGCCTGTGATTTTTTCTGTCAGATCAGTCACCTAGTTATCCAAAATTTATAAAAGCGTAAATGCACTAGTCAGGCCACATTTGGAGTACTATGTGCAGTTCTGCCATCCCATTCTGAAGAAGGATATCAGATTGCTGGAGGGGTGCAGTGTAGGGCAACTAAGATGATCCAGGGGCTGGAGGGCAGAACCTATGAGGACAGGCTGACTGAGCTGAATATGTACACCCTGGAGGAGAGGCGGATCGGGGATATGATTGAAATCTTCAAATATTTGAAGGGGATTAACAAAGCGAACACAGAAGAAAAAATTACTCACCTTAGTAATGTTGTTTCTTCTAATGGAGTCTTGCTGTATTCTGATTAATTGCAGTGATCTCCAACCTTTGAACTGCCCTGGAGAGGAAAGAGTTAACTTTCCATGCAAGGCATGGAACGCTGAGCTCGAGCTCGGTTGAGCCTCTGTCTGCTGTTGTTTGAACCCCCACCGCCAGATCTTTACGAGCTATACTCACTAAGGCCCTGTGTGGAAACTGTAAACTCACACTAGCCAACTGACAACTAAATTTAATAAGATAGTTTTTTTTTTGGTTTCAAGCAAAGACTCAAGTCAGGAAACCCAAAAACAAAACACAACACACATCCAAAAAGTAAAGAGGGTCAGAAAGGAGGCACCTCTAGGGTGCCAACACTGCTCCTGCTTACCCACATCCCAAAACCAAGTTCTGAGAGGGGAGGTCAGAATACAGCAAGACTCCATTAGAAGAAACAACATTACTAAGGTAAGTAATTTTTCTTCAAACAACGCAGCTGTACCTCTAGTAGAGTGAGCCCTCAGGCCTGAAGGTGGAGTCCTACCCAATTTTTCATAGCAGAATTGTATACAGAGACAATCCACCTGGCAATAGATCTTTTAGTGGCAGCTTTCCTTACCGAACTCACCATAAGTGAGGAACAATTGAGGGAGTCAAACCTGTGACCTTGGTGCGCTCTATGTAGTAGCTAAGGGCCCTCTTCACGTCTAGGCTGTGCAGCTCCTCTCTCTCCAGAGGAGGAAATGGTCAGTGAAGAAAACAGAAAGAGACATAGACTGGTTAAGGTGGAAATCTCGACCATCTTGGGCAAAACTTCCTATTAGTTCTTAGGACCACTATATCTCTATGAAGAGATAAAATCAGGCTCCACTGACAGTGCCTGTAACTCACTGATGCATCTGGCAGAAGTAATGGCTACCAAGAACACAATTTTCCAAGTCAAGTACTTAAGCCTGTTGAGGACAAAGGCTCAAAAGGGGTTGGATAAGCTGAGCAATGCAAACATTTAGGTCCCAAGCAGGAGCAGGGTCCCTGAAGGGAGGATTGGTGTGTAACAATCCCTTGAAGAATTTACAAAATATAGGGTGAGCTGAAAGAGAAGAGGGCTTACCCACTGACAAAAAAGGAGAAACAGCTGCTAAATGCACTTTGAGAGTAGCTGGTCTGAGCCCCAAGCTATTGAGATGAACCATGTAATCCAGAACTGTAGGCAACCCAGCAGACTCTGGAGAAATATGCTTACCAGAGCACCAAACAGTGAACCTTTTCCATTTGGAATTGTAAGTCTTTTCTGGTGGAAGGCTTTTGAGAAGCCTTCAGAATATCCAGAACACCCTGGGAGAGATGCAGATCAGCAAACTCTAACTCTTCAAGAGCCAGGCCTTGCATTTGAGAGATTTGAGATTCGGTACCAAACCCTCCCTGAGAGGATGTCAACAGGTTGTAATTCCTGGGAAGAGGCAGGGGAGGTGGACTGCTAAGGACAGCAACAGTGGGTACCAGGGCTGTCTGGCTCAGTCTGGAGCAATCAGAATCACTTTGCAGGGTTGAGACCTGATTTTGACTAGTACCTTGAACAGGAGAGGAAGGGGAAAACATACAAAACTTCCCTTCCCAATCAAGAACTTACGCATCCAGGGGGACTGAGCCCAATACTGGGGGTCTGCAGCAAAAGGAGGAAGTTGGTGATTGCCTGGGGCTGCAAAAGATCCATCTGTGGAGTGCCCCATCTGGAGAAAATCACCTTCAAAACTAGGGGATCTAGGGACCATCGTGATGGCCCTGAGATATCCTGCTGAGAGCATCTGCTAGGACATTGTCCTTCTCTGGGAGGTGCACTGCTATCAGAGAGGTTTGCAGGAATAGGCCAGAGACCACAACTTCATTGCTTCTGTGCACAAGGCCATAGACCGAGTGCTCCATGCTTGTTGATGTACCACATTGTGGTGGTATTGTCTGTTCTGGATCTGAACTACTTTGTTCTGAACAGACTTGGAAAAACTTGAAGTGCCAGAAACACTGCTCTGAGTTCCAAGAGACTGATGTGAAACAGAGATTCTTGAGGTGACCACAGCCCTGGGGTGGTCAGATCCCCAAGTGGGCTCCCCAACCAAAGAGGGAGGCATCTGTGTAAGGATTAGAGAATGAGACTGAGTGACAAAAGGAACTCCTTGCCTTTAGATTGTCCTGATCCTGCCACCATTGCAAAGCTTGGATCAGGGTTCTAGTCACAGGGACTAGTTTGGTCAGAAAATCCTTTCTCTGGGACCAGAATGCTCTTAAGTGGAACTGAATGTCCTCATCTGAAACCTTGCTCCCTGGACCACTGCCGAGAGGCTGCCATGTGACCCAAGAGCTGCAGAAAGTGCCTTGCTGGTCAAGACACCTGAAGGGTGAAAGAAGAGGCCAGTTTCATAAGGGTCCTTGCCCTGTCCAGGGAAGGAAGGCTCTTGCCCTTAT
Source organism: Neoceratodus forsteri (assembly GCA_016271365.2). Taxonomy (NCBI): domain Eukaryota; kingdom Metazoa; phylum Chordata; order Ceratodontiformes; family Ceratodontidae; genus Neoceratodus; species Neoceratodus forsteri. Next base: position 645,166,819 of record CM028133.1, on the reverse strand, counting down.
TGTATCCAGTTCTGCCCTTATAAAGGTGAGGATCTGTACTGGCTCCAGAACTGACTTTGAGAGATTTAAGCAGAACACTAAGAAGTGAGCAATTGCTGAGTTATCTGTAGATGTGACTTGACTTGGTCTGGAGACTGACCCACTATGAGCCAGTCGACCAGGTATGGAAAGATGGAGATCTTTCTTCTCCTTAGGAAAGCAACCACTACTACCAGGCATTTTTGAACACCCTTGGAGCTGATGTTAGCCAAAGGGCATTGCTCTGAATTGATAGTGGCCTAGGGCAACTCAGACCTCGGCGGTACTTTTTGTGGGAGCACCTGATGGGAATGTGAAAATAGGCATCCTTGAGGTCCAGGGAGACTAGCCAGTTCCCTGGCCTTAGAGAGGCAGAATCATTCCCAGAGTCACCATTTTGAATTTTGGCTTTAAAAGGTGCTTGTCTAAATATCTTAGATCCAGGATGGGCCGCCATTCTCCTGTCTTTTGGGGGTTAGGAAGTACCTGGAGTACAATCCTTTTCCCCTGTGTAAGGTGGAACCCTTTCTATGGCTCTGAGAGCCAGAGGAAGAGACCTCTGCCTCTAGGGCAAGGGCCTCTGAAGGATTTGCAGGTGGAAAGGACCTGGTTCTTATCTTGGGAATTTTTGAAGCTGAGAACCAGTCCCTGGCTTACCACTTCCAGGACCCACTTGTCTAATGTTAAAGACTTCTAGTCCTGGACAAAGTGAAGCTAGCCTGCCCCCTACAGGTAGTGGAGGAATTGGCCGGGCAGACACATCAGGGTGTCTGCTTGGCAGGGCTTTAGGCTGAGGAGTGGGAGCAGACCTGCTCGCACACGTCTGCCTCTCCCTCTAAAGAACCCCTCTGAGCAAAGGCAGAAGAGGAGGCCTGGGTTTGGTAAAAGGCCTATGAAAGGCCTGCCCCTGAATGCTGCCTCTGGGGGAGTGGCTTGCCTTTCTTTGGCCTGAGCACTCCTGTCAAGTGGTCCTGTACTCATCCATTTTCTTCATGTAATTCTCTGTCTGCTCCCCAAACAGAGAATTACAATGACAGGAAAATCCATGGCCTTAGTCTGGGTATCCTGTGACAGGCTAGTACCTCTGAGCCAAGCCATCCTTTGAAGGGCCACAGATGTAGCCATGACTCTAGATGAAACATCACTGGAGTCCACAGCAGCATGAAATTGCACCTTGGATGCCTCAATCCCATCTGCAGCCACCCGCCTCCAGCTCCTGGGCAGCTGGTCAGGGACCTGTTTAGCTAGAGCCATCACAGTGTCCCACCTGAACTATAATTAGCCTGCCTGAGTCCCAAAGATGCTGCCATGTACTGTTTCTTTGCCATGGCATCAATCCTCCTGGAGTCCTTATCTGGGGATATGAAGCCAAGGGTATATTTGCCTTATCACAGGCAGCAGCCTGCACTACCCCAACATGGCTGCATTGTTGGAAAGGGAACTCCAGTATCTGAGCCTGAAGAGTATACCTCTTGTCCATTCTTCTGTCAACAGGAGGTATGGAATTAGGAGTTTTAGAATGTTAAATGTCTGTTTCCCAAAAGACTTATGAAGGGAATAGACAATCTCCTGGACTCTGGGATGTCCATCTTCTCAATGTAATCAGGCTCCTCCTGATCCTCCAATGCTTCTTCCATAGGAAGCTGGAGGGTTTCAGCCACTTTTATAGAACACAAAGTGGGAAGGGACTCAGAAAGCCTAGGAGGAGAAACACCTGAAGGTCTGTCTGGGGAGATGTCCGGTCTATGGACACATCCAGACTTTCATAATCACCATCACTATCTTCATACTCTCCTCCTCCTCCTCCTCCGTTCATAAAATTCTTCTAAATATAATCCGGATCCAGGGAACCGACTCACCCGACCCTAACCGACGGTGCTGGTTCAGTTGGAACCAAGTTAGTGACTGAACAATCTTATCGCTTTGGCTATTTCATCAGCGGTCAGAGAAAGAACTTGTGGATCCGAACCGCTGACTTATCCCTTCTTTTCTTTTAACCGGAACCGACTCCTCAGAGTCAGTTCTCCTTAGCCTGAAGAAGTCTCTGTCAGAGGGCAGTCCTTCTGGTTCGGTCGAACCGAACGGGCTGGCCATCCGGTCAGCGGACTTCGGCCTCCCTTTCCCTAAGTCTACCTATTCTCTTATCCAGGGTAGCTTTGGGAAAACTTTCCAAATCTGGCAGTCTGAATCGAGGTGGTGTACCCCAGACAATAAACACAGGTGGTGTGGGGATCAGCCTTAGCAAAGGCTTCCCCACACACACTACAGTGTTGAAACCCAGTGGGCTCGGTTTTTTCTTGGGTTTCTCAGACATGGCCAGTCCTAACCAAACTTACCCTTTTTTCGGCAATCCGCCAGGCAAGACACCTATCGGTTCCAGACTGTGTTAGGGGCCCTGGAAAAATGTAATGAAATCTGTTTTTTAGAACCGACACGGACCGGATACCACACTCTAATAAATCAGAAAAACTTTTTCACAAACCTGATCGGTTCAAACCAACCAATCCAATGTTTACAAGTTCCACACAGAAAACTAATATGTAAACCTATCTAGTACTCACGGTACACAGACAGAGACTTAACCGACAGGTTAGATTGTAGAAATTGGTTGAAACCGAGAGAAAAGCACACTTTAACCGACTTTTGAACCGAGCAAGGAGAAATCTCCGAGCGACTGTTCAGTGAGGCGAGTAAAGAATCTGGTGGTTGGGGTTCAAACAACAGCAGACAGAGGCTCAACCGAGCTCGAGCTCAGCGTTCCATGCCTTGCATGGAAAGTTAACTCTTTCCTCTCCAGGGCAGTTCAAAGGTTGGAGATCACTGCAATTAGTCAGAATACAGCAAGATTTGATGTTGTTTGAAGAGATATTTAAGCTGAGGAGAGGAGGGGACACCAAAGGCACGGTCTCAGGTTGGAGGGTGGAATGGAAGATATCAGAGAGAGATGAGAGGCATTTTTCAAAGAGAGGGTGGTGAAATATGGAACAGTCTACCGAGAGGTGGTATTCTGTAACACAGTGGGCATTTTTTCCACATCTATTTATGATGCTTGGGCTTAGGCATCTCTTGACAGTGCCTTCTCGACTCAGGCCCCTCTACTCCCCAGAAGACCCCTCCCAGTGGTTCCCCTTACTGGGATTTCCCAGCCCCCAGATCACCGGGAGCAGGGCTCACCACTCCCACCTTGGTGGTGTCTTTCTGTGATTAGAGGGTCCATCCTGCAGGTGCTGCCTGGGGACCACTGGAGCAGCAGTCCAGAGTTGGGGATGTGCAGCCTGGTCCCTGAGGCCCTCGTTGCCTCCTTAGTCCTCTGGGATTTTTTCTTGTGTCGTTGTGCCCCTCGTGCGGGCGTGAAATGGTGTCTGTGGCACTAATGCCGACGCCTGCTGACACGCCCACAGCATCCGCTAGCACATGCACGTTTCCAGTGCTGCCCCGGCTACCACCAGGGTTGCAAGGAGCAGCACTACCCGAACCTCTCCTGGGAAAGGACAGCAGTCTTCCAGAGGCTCAATCCCTTCCTCCCTGCCGACCCTGGTGGTCCGGATCCATTCCGAACCTGGGTCGCCGGCATGGCATGAGGTGTGGCATCCAGCGCCTCAACCCTCAGTGTCACTGGGCCGGCTGTCAGTGGGCAGTTTTAAAGGGCATGGGACAGGGTGTGAGTGGGGATAAGGAGGGTGGGGCAGCTGCACTATAAGGGTGCTAACTCGCGCATTCGAGCAGACTAACTTGAAAGATCGTAAGGCCTGTTTCTGCTGGCAGATTTGTATGTTCGTATTTAAAAGCAATACCAAGATTCAAAATAATAATAATAATAAAAAAAATATCATTTTATTGACAACCTTAGATTTTTTTTTTTGCTGTATAATCAGGTTGCTTTGGCATGTTACATTTCCAATGCCATAATTTTAGTGACTGAGCAACGCTTAAAAGCTAAGTGGCAGGCACTGCACACTGTTCTCAGACCTTGAGGACACTGTAGTCAGTGATGTGAACTCCAATTCATAAAATTTAAACTCCAACAATGGATTCTAAGAACCTGATCGCTAATAAAAAGGCTGACATCTAGTTCCAACCTGTAGTTGTTGCAAGAATAACATCTGCATCCTTCAGGATCTGTCTCATGCAGCCTCTTCTCTCTCCTTTAGTTCCTTCCTCAATATTTTTATCTCATTTACAAACGACTCTTCTCTGTTTTGTCCTGTGATTTTTCATTTTTATCTGCATAAAAAGAACATGGAATTTATCAAGCATCAGTTACTGTACTTCTGTTAGTTGTCACTTCTGATTTTTTTTTTAGCTAGGAACTGTTAACTAGATCAACGATATACTCAACCAGCAACCAATAATTCTTCACAATGAAATTTATCAAAACTCCAGCTCCACTGTATGAATTTATAATCACACTGGATTACATAAGAAGTAAAGACAAGTAGAGACTTTGTATATCTAGATGGCTTCCCACTAGTCAGTGGTGGTATTACTGCTCAGTGACCATATGTTGTTTAGGCGTCATACTCCCAATGCCTTTTTCATTCAGCAGCCTGTATCATGGTTTAAAGTAATTTTCAAGTTTTCTGTAAAATAATGGCAGTTGATATTAGCAGGACTTACTTGCATAACATCACAAAGTCTTACCAGGTTTTAAGGAGGAACTCTTAAGTTCAACATGTGTACTGATATGTGTTTGTGTAACTGATGTATGCACATACTTATCATGACTTTATCTCTCTTCCACATGTCAATTATGCACTCATTATAACTGTCTTTAAATTGCTTTGTGCTGTGCATTGTTTCACGGTACTCCGTGTTATATAAAACCACTGTTGATGTTTCTGTATCGCTGTATCACCTGTAATTGCTGTTCTTTTGCCTGAGTTCCAGGAGATGCCAATCTTTAATACTAAAGATATCTGCATGGAAGCATATTTTCTCTTACACTTCATTTGTTCTTCTGCTTACAGCTGCACTGAATTCAAAATACTGTTATGTCACAGAGGATTGTAATGTTGGGGTCATGCTCAAATCCTGAAAACTACAGTAGCGGGAATCAGAGGATTTATGGTCTCCATTTTTAGTTGGCCATTTTACACTGTAATGATCCAGTGCCACACCAAAATGGTGCTCAGCTATCAGGAGTGATAGACAGCGGTGCGCCCTGTCCAGCCTGCACTGCCTGTTCGAATACTGGGCTGCATTTAGTGCATATGCACTTCACTACCAAAGTTCCCTGCTGGCAGCGGCCTCCCCAGCAGTGAAGGGGAGTTAGTACATGCCAAATGGGATAGTGTAGTCCTCCCCTAGGAGCCATATTCAGTGGCCAGCATGAAACATGGCGTTAAGGGCCATCTGCATGTCATTATGTGGCCATCAGTGGCTCTGCACAATGCTTTATGCAAAAATGCTCAGAGGCATAGAAAATGATGACAGAAAAGATCCACAGAGAGGTCACGTGGATGCAGGCAACCTAACGGCAGCAGGGTTTCAGGCCACCTAACCCCAACCTCACATCATCGGCTTTACATCTACATTTCTACTGGAATCTCATCAATAATACAAATTACGTAAGAGAGGCATCTCCAGCATCAGATATCACCGCAACTTTCGTCGCTATTGGGAGAATTTCTTCTACGATGGATGCAGACATGAAGATGGCCCAGCTAAACATACGCCTCCTCCTCGCCTGAAAAGCTGCCTAAAAAGCCAGGCCTCAATGGGGAGCCTCCAACTGCAAAAGCCTAGCATCTATACAACCGGTTCCACTTACTGAAGATCGGTTTCTACAGGAACTATTGCCTTTCAGAGAAACATTGCCTGAAATTTCTAGAGAAATTAAGTCTATTAGACATGATATGGCAGATTTAAGAGTGGGAGACACAGAAACCAGATCCTCCTCACTCAATGCTGGAGAGATAAAGTAGACCCAGAAGTAACCCACCGCAACAAATACTCAAACTGCAGTTAAAAACTGAGGATTTAGAAGGTAGGAGTAGGAGGAATAATATTCTGATAATGGGTCTCCCAGAGACCGAGGAGAACCCCAACATCATATCCTTTGTCCAGAAGCTTTTGCTGAAAATAGTGGGCCCTTCTCAAGCAAGACAACTACCAAATCGAAAGAGCTCACCAATCATTACGCCTCGTCCCCAGCCTGGATTCCAAGACCCCTAATTTTAAAATTCTGAGCTATTTGGAGGACAACACATGCTAAATAAAGCAAAGGTCTCCAAACAATATTATGGAAGGCACCAAGTCCCAGTATTACACAGGATCTATCGTATGAAACATGCCAGAAGTGAGCAGCCTTCCATGCCATTGTTCGCAAATCATTGCTGCAAGCATTCCTTTTAAAATGCTATATCCTCCCAAACTACAGGACTCAGTATCTGGATCCTGGATATCCTATGACTCACCTCATAAGCATTGGCTGATCTAAAGATCAAGCTCCCAGAACTGTTCAAGAATGACTAAAGTCTCTGACTGTAATTAGTTCTGTATGAGAATTTACTCTCTATGCACAAGATTTAATGAGAGATGAGGATTCACCTACTCGCCTCCAAACTTTTCAGATATCCAGGCCTGGGATTAATTTGCAGATGGGCCTGATCTCACCGTTGCAGTGCTAGATTTCCAACACAGAAGGCAGCCTGCTGCACAGTTTCATTCTCTGGGAAGGAACAGATTAATCGGGTGAGGTATGGGGGATTGTTTTTCTCCTGGGACTGAAATTGGTCCGCTACCCTTAGCTTTCCCTCTAATTTCCTTACCCATCAACATCGACAGGACAGGACTCCAACACTGAAGTACTGTACCACTTTTAATTTCCTTGTTGTTTTCTAAAAATCAGTTGTAGCTGGTCAAGAGGTTTTTCTTCCTTAGTTGTTTTCTGAAGTTTCTGAAATTGTGGGGTGGGGATCTTATCTCCTCATCTCATGTAACCTTATAATGTGGGAGGCGAAGCCTGAATGAAGGGTTATTGATTAAGCTAGAGCCTTGAATACTCCCAGGAGGGACGAAATCTTGTGTATTAGGTGGAAGCTTGGACATTTGGGTTAAGAGGAGCAGGTTCTAATCAGCCTAGGAGCATTATGAACCTCCAGAATGTTTACTTTCTTCTGAATATGTTAGTGCCTAATCATATCAAAATAATATGGTGTTAAGATTTATAATCTGGATGATGATGTGTGTGTGGGGGGTAGAGGGGTGAGGTGCCCTGACTCGAGCAAACTCAGGGCTAACTGCATAACAAACTAGTTTATGGGGGTTTAGCTCCCACATTCCCTCACAAAGGGACATTGGTGGTCCTGGTATCTTTGGCTGCAATTTTTGCTTAGCACACTACCGCCAGACCATACCAATTGTCTGTCTCCTATTTATTATGGATTTGTGCTAGAGCTGTATGGGATAGTCTCCCTCACTGGGACCCATTTGTCAAGAACTTTAATGCTTTTTTTCAAGGAGACAAATGTATATAGTTGCTGGGTTATGAAGGGAGGTCAGAGGGTCGACTGCTTTATACATATTACGGTTTCCTCTTGTTGGATTAATCCTGCATTGAAAATATCATCATTTTGGAGTGGAAACTATAACTCCTGGGCAGTTTGGGGTGGGGGAATGGGCAAACTTATTGATTCGATTGCTGTACTTTGGAATGGTTTCTTCTTAAATCATCCCTGTTATTACCAATTTGCAAGCTTAATATTGTTGAAGGGCTCAGAGAAGGGGGTGGAGGCGGGATTGGAGTGTGCCTTATGATTATTTTGGTTTCATAATGATTTGTCCTCTAGAAAAATTATGTGGTTTATTATTTGGTATGGCTATTGACACATGTAAAATAGTGACCTGGAATGTCAGAGGAGTCAGGGAACCTACAAAGAGATATCAAGTATTAAAACATTGTGCCTACTTAATGCAGACATAATCCTACTACAGGAAACACATTTGTTGACTAGAGAGGCCATTTGGTTATACAGACTGGGGATTTCTCAAGTCTTCGCTGGGATTTCCTATCAACTAAAGGGTAGTCATTTTAATCAAAATACGATCCCATTCCAGGCTGACTCCACAGTAACTGATCCCCATGGCAGATATATACAGGTTACTCATCTGTAACAGGAGTTCTAGGAATGGTATATGTTGTTCATCCACACTGTCTGGCAGGTTCCTTGCCGCTTAAATCTTGCCAGAAGGTCTTCGTTGGCTCCTCCCACCCACCCGGTGGTAAAACTCTTGCTCTGCCCCATGACGCCAGATCTAGCCCGCTGGAAGCAAGGTTGTGCGTCAAAGCCGGGAGGTCGGGGGACGTGTGGATGAACAACATATACCATTCCTAGAACTCCTATTACAGGTGAGTAACCTGTATTTCTAGAAACATGGATATGTTGTTCATCCACACTGTCTGGAAGACTCCTAGCAGTTCTCCGGGAGGAGGGAGGCAAGCACACCCCTACTTAGGAATAAAGACTGGAGAACCGAGGCCCCAAAACCAGCATCCAGGCGTGACCCAAAGTCGATGTGGTAGTGGGTAAATAAGGTATGTGCCGACTTCCAGGCAGCAGCCCTGCAGATATCCTGGATAGGGACATCCCTGGAAGCAGCTACCGATGCAGCGGTATGGCGAGTAAAATGAGCTCTTATCACTCTGGGAGGATCCATGCCCGCCAACCTATAGCGGAGATCTATGCAGGAGGTGACCCACCTGCTTATCGCCTGCTTAGCTGCAGGTCTGCCAGGTGCGGCTTCAGTGTAGGTGACAAACAGCTGGCGAACCTCTCCCGAACTTCAGCCATACGCCCTTAAGAAAGCGAGCGCTCAACTAGGGTCCAATATGGAGCCTATATCGCCTCCGAGGTGTGATTGGGGTAGAACACCAGCAGAGCCAACACCTGGTTAAGGTGAGCTCTGACACCACCTTCGGAAGGAACTTTGGGTGGGGCACAGGGCAATCCTTGTCCCTATGGAAGACCAGATGGGAGACTCAAAGGAAGCACCTGGAGTTCCCATCCTCCTGGTTGACATGACAGCCACCAAGAAGGTGGTCTTCCACAACAGGTGGGAGAAATCACACCTGTGCATTGGTTCTAATGGCTTGCCCGTGAGCTTAGCCAATACCAGCAATAGATCCCACGGAGGTGGGAGGTTCTCATTCAGAGGGGAAATGTGATCAAGACCTTAGAAAAGCGCCCAGACCACCTTCTCCTGTGCCACCGACTGCTTTCCAGCCCACGCCCGGAGGACAGAGATGGCTGCTGGTGCACCTTAAGGGTCGCCGCATCAAGCCCTTGCTGAGAAAAAGGACCACAGGTAGTCCGGAATGCTTGTCGAGGAACAGGAGGAAGGGTCCGGCCCTTTCCTGACACCAAACGGAGGAACTCTTCTATTTGAAGGCATAGCCTTATCTGGTCGACTCATTATGGGACACCTCAACAACGTTGAGGACCTCGTTGAAGACCCAAGGCCTGGAACCTAGCCGCCAGGAACCAGGCCGTCAGGTGCAAGGATTGAAGGTCCGGATGGGATACCTCCCTGATAACAGAGATCAGGACCGGTGGCTGGAGCCGCCTCGGAGCCTGGAGCTGAGACTGAGGAGAACTGGATACCAGAGCTGGCGGAGCCAGCCTGGGGCTACAGAATCACTCTGCGCCTTGTTCCTCCTTGCCCTGAGAAGCACCTTGTGGATCAAGGGAAAGGGGAAAGCGAGAAGAGGTCCGGGGTCCACGGCTTGAAAGGGCATCCCCTGCAGCGAGCCCTGCTGAGGGGGCGGCATGAAACAGTCTCAGCTTCACATTCTCCCTGGAAGTAAAAAGGTCCGCCCGAGGTGTAACCTAGTGGGAGAACAGAACTTGTACTACCTCCAGCAGGAGAGAACCACTCGTGAGACGTAGCCCTATCCAGCTTAGGGCATTGGCCAGGGTGTAGGAGGCCTGCCACTTGAATGGCTAGGAGATCCGCCCAGGCTGCGCAGACGGACCATTCGCGAGAGCCTCCTGCATAACGGCAAGGGCGCCGCCTGGCCCTGGCTGGCTTTAGATAGTACATGGCCTGCGTATTGTCCGCCTGACCAGAACCACTTGACCTCACAGAAACGGGAGAAGGCTGTGAGAGCTAGGCGGACCCTCAGAGCTCCAGCAGGCTGATATAGCATCGGACCCGGAGGGACCAGAAGCCGCGGCGCTCTGTGCTCCCCACCCATCAGAGATGTATCGGTCGATAAAGAGACCGACAGCCCAGGGCGGATGAACGGATGCCCTCCTGCAGATGTGCCGAACGGTCCACCACTGGAGCGCTCCACATTTCCTGGGTCACCGTCCACCAACTGATCCAATAGCTCGTACGGTGACCACTGATTGGTCCATCCCGATGAGGGACGCATGGACCAACAGGTCCAACGGACCATGCTGGTGCAGGCCGCCGTGAGGCTCAGGAGACGAGGAGTCCTGGGCAGGGCGCAACTGCCCAACCAGGAATGACTGGGCAAGGAGGAAAATCTCCTCGCCCCATCACGGGAGCCAAGCTCTGCCCTGATGAGAGTTATCACCTGCTTGCACGAGTTCCGCTCAGCCTCGCTGATGAGGAGACCAATCTGAGAGCAACCTGGAGGGTCAGATCTCTGGACCGCTCCACCTCCGCTCTGGAGGGGCTGCCAACAGCCAGTCGTCCGGATAGGGTACACCCGACCCTTCAGCACCGCAGGAATGCCGCCACCACTGCCATGCATTGGTGAAGACCCTGGGAACTAGAGAGGCCGAAGGGCATGGCCCGAACTCGAAAAAGAGATCCCTCCGCCTGAAGTGGAGAAATTTCTGACGAAACGGATGGATCGGGACGAGAAGAACATGTCCTGGAGGTCCAGGAACAGAAACACACGCCCTAATTACAGGATGGGAATATCTGAATCAGAGTGACCATCCTGAAGGTCCGAGATCTTAGGGACCTGCTCAGGTTGTGCAGGTTCGAGAATGGGCACTCAGCCCCGGCCGCTTTGGGACCAGGATTTCTGGACTCAGACCCCGGTCTGGAGGAGGATCCGCCACCTTCCTGATCATCTCCATCTCGAGGCGCAGGGCAATATCAGCTCGGCGGGCCGACAGCGAGGCTTGGACCCGTTGCCCCCTGGGGCGACGGCTCAAAAGGGAAGGGTCTGCTCGAATTACCAGAGGCAGGCCCCACACTCACCACCTCCCACACCCAACAGTCCGTGGTGATTGCAGACTAGGTGGAAGGGAAGTGGCGGCTGTCTCCCGGGGCCCAAGGAAAGGGTGGCGCAGGTTGGGGCGACGCCCAAACCCGTCACTGGGCAGGCTTGGAGGAGGAACTGGTCGAGGGACCCTCCTGGCCTTACCTCCTTGCTTCCCATTAGAGAAGCCGCTGGCTTGGGTCTCGATGCAGCGCGGAGCCTGCTGGCCCTCATGCTGGTGCTGTCGGGCCAGTCATGCGCAGGGACTGAGGACGAAAGGTCTTACGCTGATGATGCCAGCGGCCTTGTCCCTCTGGGCGGAGGTGACCAAGTCCAGAGTGGCGTTGGACTTTTCGATCCGCTGGCGGTGTCCCTCCACCCAGGGCCGAAGAGGTCAGTCCCAAAGAAGGGACATCCGCCAACTTGTGCTGGGTATCCACCGTGGAAGGTGGAAATCCTCAGCCACGCCCTGTATGCATTGGCCACCGCAGCTGCTACTGACCTGGCACAGGAACCACGTATGTCCAGAGCAGTCTGAAGCTGCTGCTTAGCCACCCCTCCCTGGTCCTGACCTGCCAGGCCGTGGTCCCCAGGTCGGCCGAGAGATGAGCGATCACCTCATCCAGGAGCCCATGAGGTGTGGGAGAAGTGTGCCATCAGCGGCCGAGCTGGCCTGTATCGGAGGCCAAGGGAGGGCATAGCGCTACCTTCGCGCTGACATAGTCCAGCCTTTGACCCTTTTGGCGGGCCTCTCCACATCTCGAGCATTTCGAACGCTGGAAGATGTTATCGGTGACTAACCTCGGCAGAGGGTGCTCCGAAAACCGGGCAAAGAGCCGATAGGGGACCGCACACTTCCTGGCCATCCTGGCCGAAACGCAGGACAGGAAACGCAGGCCACTGCCAAAGCTCCAAGGCTGGGCCGACAATGGCCCCAGCCACAGGGAAGCCTCAGTGGGTGAATCCCTCTGTCTAGAATCTCCGTCCGGGATAATAGACCCATTTGGACATGGGCTCGAGCTGCATCCGGTAGACTCCGAGATGAGCCCTAAGCAGACCCAAGAAGGATGGCTGTGCCCAGAGACTGGCCTGGGAGGACTCCAGGCCAACCCGCCTGGGGGAACAGGAGGAGGTCTTCATCGGTCTCCGAAGAGTCTGCGAAGAGCTGCCTCAGGCATGAGCTACCCTCCACCTGCCGAGGACGGCCGGGAGTGAGGTGACCCACAACCTGCGGGGCAGGCCGTGACCCGACTGAGGTTCCACCACAATCGGTTGGGCAGCAAGATTTGTTGAACAACGGCCCAGAAATGGGCATCTCGACTGCGGCGAGCGGTTGCTTGACCGTTCGAGCGGCAGCCACTTGATAGCCAAGGAATGAATCGGGGCCGATTTACTCCCAGACAACAGCAACTGCTGCCACATAAGCTCCTCGTAGCGTCCCGCAGTCTCGTCGAAGCCTCTCCTCATCCGAGAAGGATGATGAGGAGATAGTGTCACCACTTAATTCGGTGCCCAGACCGAGACCGCCAAGATGGCGGGAGTGACTTGACCGAGATGAAGTCCGAGATCGAGACCCTCGGTGAGAACCGAGGCGGGCCTGAGGACAGGCGGGGACACCCGCCTTCCCTCAGCTCAGACACCTTGACCAATGACTGCCGCCCAGGCGTGGGCAGATCCACGGTCTCCACCGGGGAACCGCGGAGAGGAGTTGGACGGCTCTACCAGTCGATCACCCGGCTGACGGGCCAAGAGATAACTCGGCTATGTCGACGGAGTCTCGGCAGGCTGGCCTGACAGGGACACCCGTGAAGCCAGCGGCCTGAGCGCAACCTTGACCCGAAGTCGGCCGGTGGCTGCCGGGGAAGGGAGACCTCCCGCCTCCCACAAGCGCCGACGATGGGACTTACCCTTCGACTCCCTCGTCTTGGGCTGAGGAAAGTCCCGATGGCCCTCCCTTCGTGGAAAGGGACTGGCGGCTCCTGAACGAAGTCGATTAAGAGGAGCTCAGAGAGAGCGGGATATCGCCATGACCGAGGAGGAGGGAGATGTGGCCTGGGCGCCTCATCCTCGAGCGATCAAGTGCTCGAGCAGCTCCATCGAGCCAGCCACCACGGACATCGCCCAACGAGCCTCTTTGGGTTTTGGCGGGGAAAACTCCTGGGTGCCCGAGCCTCAATCGGGCAGCCGATCCTCAAAGCGTTGGCCGAAAAAGTGCAGCACAACTCACAGACCTGCAGGGTCATGGTCTAAGTCGAGGCAGTATAAGCACATGGAGTGCGGATCAGTCCTGGGTATCTTCTGCCCGCCAGGCCTCCAGAGCCGGAATTGCATTGTCCATCGCAGCCGCGAGGGATAAGAAGACCGTTTAGAAAAACTTCAAAACTAAGTTCGGACAAACTGAAGAATCAGGAACCAGTCTAAAATGCAGAGTGCTAAGGAGGAACCTGAGCTTCCAAGCGGTAAGGAAGATCTGGCGTCATGGGGCGGAGCTGAGTTTTACCACCGGGTGGGTGGGAGGAGCCAGCTTGAAGACCTTCGGCAAGATTTAAAGTGGCAATGAACCTGCCAGGCAGTGTGGATGAACAACATATCCATGTCCCTAGAAATTCAAGTTAAAGGTACCCTCTTGGGCAACACAGTAGTTTTAAGCTCTGTATATGGCCACCGGTGGCGATCCATCATTTTATGGAACTTGCCAGCAAAATTGCACCATTTTTTCCCCATCTCCTTAATTCTAGGAGGCAACTGAATGTCCCCCCACACAGGATATAGATAGGACCCATCAATTCTTAAGACCCCTACTCCATCACAAAGAGCCCTACAGGACTTGATGGATACACTAGGACTTTGTGATCCATGGCGCTTACTTAACCCATCACATCAAATGTTCTCTAATGCAGCAATCCTGGTCCAGACTGGATTATATCTTAATCTGTAACCCTTTGTAACCGGTTTATATCAAACAGGCATCGAGCCTATAGTAATCTCTGATCATTCACTGGTATGGGTGGCCCTATCTCCTTCCCTCAACAGTCCCAAAGATAGATCATGGAGGCTGAATACTCAACTTTTAAAAGACAAAACTATCATCTCTAAAATTCGAACCTCCATTCAACCTTCATAGATACTAATATAGGTACAATTCAAAGAGATGATTTATTATGGTGTACTCTCAAATGCTATATTTGTGAGAAATCATTTAATTACCTACCAGAAGAAAGAAAATGAGAGAAAAGAAACCTTATCCTTATTAACTCAAATAAGAGTGGCCAAGATTTCTCTCATCCTCAACAAACCCCGACTCCACAATCGAGCTCTTAGATCTCAGGAAAAATATGCAGACCTCTTAAGAGAAAAAGCAGAGTATGCACCTTAAAAACTAAATCCACTTACATAGATCAGGGAGCAGAAGCGGCAAACTCCTACCTCTTAGACTCAGTAAATTGGAAAGCTCAAGACTTATACCTTCCCTTCAGGTTCGGATGGGACTATTAAAACCAATCCCAGAGACACTGCTCTAATATTTGAGAACGCTTATCATTCCCTCTATGGGAAACATCCACACCCACTCCTACCCAAAAGATAAGACTCTCATCTGGATTCCTTATCTCCCACCTTACCCGAACACCTCCAACTTTCCTTGCTCTCTCCTATCACCCTTGAAGAAGTGATAGAAACAATTGAAGACTTAACCCTTGATAAAGCTCCAGGCCCAGGCAGCTTCTCCACTAATTTTACAAATCCCTTTGCAAAGGCTGATTTCATATCTTCTCAAACTATGCCAATATATGCTCTCAGCTAAACCTTTGGATGCTACTTTATCAGAAGCGACCATATCTCTTCTATTAAACCCAACAAGTCCCACCTGCTCCTAGAGTTATCGTCCAATCTCCCTTAAATTGTAATATCAAGATCTTAACTAAAATCCTAGCTTTACGCATTCGAAAAGTATGGTCTCATCTTCTAAGTCCAGAACAGGTGGGATTTGTCCCTGGTAGATCCTCCTCGGATCACCTTGAAAGCTTTCCCATATTTTCAATGCAGCAAGATTATCTCAAACCCTGATGGCCCTAATCTCATTGGATGCTGAGAAGGCCTTTGACAGAGTGAACTAGGACTTCCTCTGGCTCACTTTAAGTAAGATGGGCTTCCTCCCTCTTCAACCAGTGAATTTAGGCCATATATTTCCTCCCCTTCAGCAAAGTTCCGTTGCAATGGGGTATTCTCTTCTCGATTTCTCCTTTGCAGGTACAAGGCAGGGTTGCCCCCTCTCACCTTTCCTATTTAAACTTTATTTAGAACCCTTGATTTGTCATATCAAACAGTCTTCCCAAATACAGGAATTCCAATACTCAATCACAACCTCATCCTCTCTGCATATCGGATGATATCCTCCTCCATTTACAGAATCCTGCTAAATCCCTAAGATAAGTAGTGGAGGTAATATCCCAGTTTAGCTCACTATCCAATGATAAACTTAATCTGAACAAATCAGAAATCATTCCCTAAATTATACCTATCTGACCACCCCATTACACACTTATTCAACACCTCTCTGATTCAAGGTGAGCTACGGTCTTGTGGAAAACTGCCCACGTCCTACCATTATTCAAGACTGGATTTCAGTGATCTGAACAATTACTGGCCTATTTCTATACTATCCGTCCTCTCTAAATTACTTGAAAAAATTGTCAACATCCAACTTAAGAGAACATTTGGAATCACAAAGTTGCTAAACCAGCTCACTCCGGCTTCAGACCCAAACACAGTACAGTATGGCTCTTGCCAAAGTAACTACAGATTGGCAAATGGCCTTGGACTCTAGAAGCATGTATTTGCCCTCTTCCTTGATCTAAGTAAGGCCTTGATACTGTGGATCATACCATCATGCTTTACTGCACTGAGTAACATGGACTTGATAGTTCTGCCATTAAATGGTTCACCAGCTACCTAACCAATAGGTTACAACAAGTCAAAGCCATAGGAGATCTGTCCCCACAAAAATCCTTGTTACAAGGAGTCCCACAAGGCTCCATCCTAGGCCCTATATTCTTTTGCAATATACATCAATAACCTGGACTCATAGCTGGGCACAGCAAATGTGCACTTATTCACAGATGATACTGTACTCTATACCACAAATTCATCCTTGGATCTGGCCCATGAGTACTTACAGAAAGACTGTGTCACCCTCCAATACAACCTTCTCACTCATAAGCTCCTCCTCAACACCAAAATGACTAAAGCAATGATTCTCTCACCAAAGTCTACTTCTGGATGTCCACATATCACACAGATCCGAAGACTCTTAGATGAACCTCTTGAAGTAGTTGATACCTTTAAATACCTAGGATTCTGGCTGGATAACAAGCTCAAGTTTCTGTGCCACTTAAATGAAACCTCGAAGAAACTAAGACAGCGATTAGGTTTATTCTATCACATTAAACACCTACTCACGTTAGAAGCCAGAATGAGACTAGCATAAACTACATTCCTACCTATACTGGACTCATGCTGACTTCCTTTACAGTTATCGCCCATCAGCGATGCTAAACAAACTGGATACCCTTTACCACGGGCTTTAAGATTTATCTTAAATCTACCCTGTAGTACACATCATTGTCGTCTATACCAGGTTTGGGATGGACCTCACTCTTAACTAGAAGAAAAGGAATGCTCTTCTAGTTTTTAGAGCATTATCTGATAACTTCCCTGCATACATCTCAAACATCTTCAAACAGGCTAAAGGTTCCTATGGCCTGAGACGTTTCTCCTTAATCTGCTTCCAGATTCCTAGAGTGAAAACTACCCTTGGCTCAGTAGCAATCAACTTCTCACTCCGTCACTTTGGAACACTATGCAAGACTCATTAAAATTATCCTCATTTCAAGCATTTTCACATTCAAAGCTCTATTAATGGATTATCTGAAGGAATCATGCAACTGTTTCAGGCAGTGACCCCTAAGCCCGGATGCCACTCTCAAATCCTACACCTAAGTATCTCATCCACCCACATTCCTAACAACAGAAACCTAGGACCTACAAGACTAGTTCCCTTAATCCAAGATGGCCCTGCCTATTCTCTACCTTTTACCTATTCTGGCCTCCCTTTTGGCTGCCTACTCTTTCACCCCAATTTATACCCTATTCCTTAATACCTCCTTATTTTTTATCATTCAGGTACGAGCTTTTACTTAGCGGAGACTATATGGGATTGTTGTCTCTTCTCATTTCAGCAAAGCTTATCATATGTACCTTTTGCATGTTAATTATGTTGACCGTATGTATAGTTCCATATTGACCGGCACCTTCACAATGTTTTTCTTTTTTTTTTTGCAACGTTGTCCACTGTAATTGTAATCTTATGAAGTGTACTGTATTGTATTAATGCCCAGGACCACCTTGAAAATGAGCTTGCTCAAGCAGTGTTTATGCCTGGTTAAATAAAGTGATTGATTTCACTCCTAAAGCTGACTTCAATGGTTTTGACCTAAAATTGACTCCTCATTCACTTAAGTATCTGGGCATTCACGAACCACAGATCCTCTTGGACCAAGAAACTCAATCTCGATGACCTAGTGACAATCCTTCAACTTGATCTTCAAAAATGGAAATGTCTTCCATTATCTCTTTGGGGACCATAAACATAATTAAAATGAATGTCCTGCCTAGACTTTATTAGCCATTATATTTGCTGGAACATGTGGCTCGCACTATCTTTCTTCCAGAAGGTATACACTCTCATCTCTGGCTTTATATGGCTACATAAACAACCCAGAAAATCCTTTATTAAACTGAGTCTCCCCAAAGCATCAGGGGTTTCCACCTCCTATCTTCTTCTTTATTATTAGGCGAGCCACTTCTCTAGAATCGGAAATGGCTTACAGTTCCCACAGATGGAGCCTCTCTATTTGGCTGCAAATAGAAACCCAGATCTTACAACACCACCACTTGCTTTCCCTTGCCATTTACTATATTCCCTGAAGAGTTGCGGACCCAATTGGCCACTAAGTAATTGGGACCTCCTGAAAGTTTTTCTCAGTTTTGCTCCTCTTACAAAGTTTCACCTCATCAAGACTTCGCACAACCACTCATCTTCAACCCCAACATTAAGGTAGGTGGCACTCTCCTCACACAGACTTGGCTACCTCCTCTACAAAATGCTAAAGTAACAGATCTCTAATCCTCCTCGTCTCTTCTCTCCTTTTCCAAATCCAACATAAATTTTGCCTAAATGCTTCTCATAATTTTAAGATCTTCCAGTTGAGACAACTAATAGCACAAGTATTTGCACGGCCCCCTAGAATCTAAGCTTCAACCTATACTGAAAGGTCATGATCTGTCTTCCAAGCCACACTGCTTGTCCCTCTTATACAACTATATCCTTTCCATTGGACACACTGATCCTGTACGGGTTCCAAAATCTGGTCCCTCTCCTTCCAGGAGCAGTCACTGAATAGTCAAAGTCTGGCAAGATTTATATACATACACTCCCAAGATAAATCAAGTACTTACCCAATACCATATACTACATAACCTATATTACACACCAGTAAAATTAGCTCAAAAGTGGCCACCTGCCCAACTCTAATTGCTCCAGATGAGGTAAAGGTAAAGAAATTTAGTACATGTATTCTGGGACTATGCTAAACTTGCCCCCTTGTGGCTGTCTACTCAGTCCAAAATGGACCCAATACTTGGTCTAGGGGACCTCTTAACTGTGGAGATCTGTATCCTAAGGATTTACACATTATCCAGATTATAGAAAGGAAATATCACATGGTACTGATTCCATGGTGGTAAAGAAACTAGTGCTTAAACACTGGTTGGATCAATTACCTATCTCCTATAATGAATGGCTACATGACCTCTCAGCCTACTTCAGGATAGAGCACTTGACTGCTGGCTCCCGTAATAATCTGGCATATTTGAGAAAAAATGGAGCAAACTGTCGCCTTATATCTGCACCGAGGTTATTAACATTTAATTTTTTCAGGTCCATCTCAAGATGTTTCTTGTGTACCAAATATTTATTTCAAGTATTGTACTATATGTATTGGCACACTTCAGAGGGGTTTCGGGGGGAGTGAGAATGGGATGGGGAAGGTTTCCTGCTCTTTTCATCAACTTTCCATAATATATTCTAAGTAGATGGTTGCATCTATTCATCATACCTGTTATGAATAGGCAAGGCAAGGCACATTTTATTTAAAGAGCATGCATCCTGGAGGGTGCCATACATCAATAAATACAACACATCACAATACTAATCAATTATATACACTGCTCCAAACAAGTTAAAACAACATTTGCTACACACTTTGCTACCCTCAACTTCAGCTGCATTTAAAATCTCAAGACTAAATTAACATCAAATTTTATCTTTATTGAAAAGACAGATAAGGACTATAAACATACTATGTTTATAATTTAAAACCAATAAAGAACTTGAATTGAAAAAAAAGACCCACGTTCAGCCAGTCTGCCCATTTTCTACCAATTTCACCCAACCTATTGTTGATGAAGCTTGTTAACTTGAGACCTCTGCTGTCTAGCCTCAGAACCATCCTTCTACATTCTACTCTCTCCTCATCCCTCCTTTTGGTGCTATAAGCCACTGTACATGTCTCATCAAATTGTAAACCTTCTGCAGACCTGGCCTCACCACTTCTTTTGGTAATGTGTTCCACTACTTCACCACCCTTTGGTGAAGAACCTTTACATCCTTCTTAAATCTATCACCCACTAATCTTCTTTCCAGCTCCCTAATTTCTATGGTACTGTTGGTGAACAGGTCCTCACTGCCCACTCTGGTGATCCCCTCAGGAATGTGTAGGTCTTGATCAGATCTCCTTTCTTTCGGCCTTCAGTGTTTACATGTTTAGGTCCACCAGCCGATCCTCATATGATCTGTCCTGCTGGTTCCGGATTATCTTGGTGACTCTTCGCTGCACTTTCCAGTCTATTCCTGTCTTTCCTCAGGTGTGGGCTCCAGAACTGGGAACAATACTCCAAGTGGGGCCTCACCAGGGACCTGTACTGAGCAATATCACCTCTCTCCTGCTACTGTCAAATCCTTTCCCCATGTGTCCCAACATTCTGGCTGCCCTGTTGTATGCTTTGTTGCACTGGCTTATGGATTTAAGAGTGTTGCTGATGATTACCCCCAGATCACTTTCCTCCTTCACTGTGGCCCACTGAACTCCACCCAATCCAGTACTTAGTGCATATGTTCTTCTTATCACTGTCATCACTTTGCACTTTTTGGTATTAAACCTCAAATGCCAGACTCTGGATCACTTTTCTAACTGTTCCAAATCCATCATTAAGTCCATTACCCACTCTTCACAGTCCATCCTGCCACAGAATTTTGTGTCATCTGCAAAGAGATACACCTGCTCTGGATACCTATCCCGTGTCACTAATAAACACATAAATAGGACTGATCCCTGTGGCACCTTGATTGTGACCTCTCCATGAGCTGATCTACTTCTGTTCACCACCCACCTCTGTTTGCTTCCCCATAACAAGACTCAATCCACCTTATAAGCCCTTCTGCTATCCTCAGATCCTCCAGCTTCTTTATTAGCCTATGTGGCACCAAATCAAAAGCCTTACTGAAGTCAAAATACAGCAAGTCCACCACTTGTCCTTTATCCACTGCTCTTATGAGCCAGTCAAAGAATACTCACAGGTTGGTCTGTACAGTGGCTAAGAGCAACCCCCATGATACAGCATGGGTTGTGGGTCTGGAATAATAAAACAGGTTCCGTATTCACTAAGCTAGCAAAGAACAAGCAAGATTTAGCTAACCCAGGATCATGTAGCAGGAGGTGGAAGAGGTCACGCCTAGTGTGACTCCCAGTTTAATCTTTTCCTTCCATTGTTCTCAGCAGTACCCAGATTGATGCTGTCTCACCCCTTACCTGTATAGTTTTCTCGGCTTCTATGCTTTCTTTATGTATTAGACCATCCACTCCATTTCCCTTTGTCTTTCCTGAACAGGGCATAAACTGGGATTGCTAGATCCTAATAGTTGTTCCTGATGCCTATGTCTCTACTCCAGCCATAATATGGAAACAAGTTTCAGCCACATTGCTTGAAGCTTAGATATTTTATTGCCAAGCTCCTGACAATTCAGACATACTGCTCTCCACGGAGACAATTCAGACAAATTGCTCTCCATGAGCTGTCTGAGAAATTCTATATTAAGCTTGATATCTGCAACAAACGCACTTTTGCTTAATTCTGTGGGAGGTGAAACTAACTACCTTGGTAATTGCTTTTATTCACATATTTATTTAGTGTTTAACCAAGAAGGGCTTGCAAACTCTGTTTATCTTGTTAGTAACTTCAGAAGGATTTAAATACTGCATTTGGGTAGGTCCTTGAGGTAGCTAGATTGTCTACTAGGATTTTCTGACAGTTAAACTATTTTTAAATGAATTACAGGTGGCTGAGGAGTTGAAAGAAACTTGGAAACTCTGCTTATCTCGGAAGTAACTTCAAAAGTGATTTTATACTGCATTTTGGTTGTCCCTTGGGGTAGCTGGATTGACTACTAGGATTTTGGGAAAGAAACTATTTTTAAATAATTTACTGGTGCGTAGGAGTTTGTGATAGTTAAACTATTTTTAACAAAGTTACTGTGGTTAAGGTGGTCATAGAAAAACCTGCAGTGTGAAACAAGAAAAGACAGTCTTTCAAGCAACAGAGGGAGGTGGATCTAGGTTTACGTTTGTTTGTTACAATTCTTAACATTTTCAGTGCAGAAAGAGTTTAAAGCACAGCTGACTTATTTGGGGGCTGACAGCTTTCAGAGCACAAACCACCAGGCCTGTTTTGGGGCTGGGGAGGTTTACCTGTGTCTGACTTGGATGTGTGGATTTTCTTTGTTTGATTAGCAGGGTATTTTCTCTGTCAAATTGTTGTGTAGGGCATCTTGCTGACAGGAAGGCACTCATTGCAGCAGTGGGTCAGAGCTTTAAGCTGATTGTTTGTGAGGGCTAAGTTTAGGCCCAACCCTTCCCACCCCTCACCCCACCTCCTGGAAATAGTTCCTTTATACCTGGGGTTCTGACATCATTTCCTCAAGAGTGCAAGGTACATATCACTGTCATATCCTCTCTAGCACACTGCACTGACAATATAAGCATACCGTTGTATAATATAAATATATATATATATATTTATATTACAAACCAATCACACACACACACACACACAAAAAATGTGGGGAGTAGTGCAATGTAATGGCTGTGGGCAGCAGTCTTCTGGGATTCTTTCTGGAGGCTGAGATGCTGCCCTATTTGCAGACAACTCTCTGCCCTGAGGGAGGAAGTTGCCGTCTTCAGGCCACACTGGACAGTAGTAAGGGACCTTCCCAGGCCACACTAGACGTAGGAAGGAACCTCCCCATCCAGGGAGCACCAGAGCCACCACCACTACCTCAGAGGTTGCGAAGAAAGCACAGCAGTTGGACCACAGTGGGCTCAGGGAGGGTGAGGATGGTGGAACAGAGGCACAACCAATCAGTTGTTCCACACCACAATCCATACACCATTCTGGGGTAGCATAGCTCCCCATGGATGCACCTGCAGAGGAGATTAAGGAGGCTGAGGACAACTGTCACAAGGAGGCCCACAGGAAGGAGGCAGAGGACACCACAAGGAAAGGAAGCAGCTCCTGGTGGGGGACTCAATTATTAGGGGATAGAACTGGGGAGCAGGAAAACTGAAGTAAGGTGCCTGCCTGGTGCCATGGCTTGAGAGACAGGAAGCATCCTCAGGATCACGAGAACAGCTGCACAGGAATTTGAGCTGGACGTCATTGTCCACCTAGGGACAAATGACTTGGCTAATCATGAGATTAGAGCAGTGCAGAAGGACTTTGTAGAATTGGGGAGGGCCTAAGACAAGTAGCACACACAATATCCTTCTCTGATGTACTGCCTGTCAATGGCATGAGTGAGGCGAGGGTACTTTGCATCATGCAGTTTAATGAATGGTTGAAAAAATGGTGTGGGGCACAGGGGTTTAGCTTCATTGGGGACTGGGGTTCCACCTGGAGGGACACCAGCCTATACTAGCAGGATGGTCTGCATCTGTCCAGGAAGGGAACAAGACTTTTGAGCAATCAGTTTAAATGCTTCATTGGCAAGCTTTTAAACTAGTCAAGGGGAGGCACTGATAAACAGCAGGAAAATCTCAGCCTCCTCCCTACAAACAGGGTACTAAATGAGAAAAGACCGAGGTAGACAGGTCAGTGGGGGATGCTGCAAAAGAAGGTAAAGCCATCAAAAATGGAGAGCAATGAGTACCAATGCCTGTAGTCTGAGTAACAAGCTTCCTGAATTAGTGGCCTTGATGGAGGAGGAACATCTGGATATCGTGGCAGTCACAGAAACATGGTACACACAAAACCATGACTAGGACATAAACATACCAGGATACACTATCTACAGGAGGGACAGGAGAGTAAAAGAGGAGGAGGAGTAGCTCTTTACATAAGGGAAGGAATCAAGGTAACAGAACAAAAGGGAAAACAGGGAGGAGAAGAAGCACTGTGGGTAAATGTGGAGACTGCAATGGCACCACAATCCGCACAGGTTGTATACAGACTTCTCTCAGGGGAGGAAATGGACAAGGAAATAATAGAAAGAATACTTAGAATGGCAGAAAAAGGAGATATTGCTGATGGGTGATCTGAATATGCCAGATGTTAACTGGAATGCAGTTGCAGCAGCCACTTCAAAGAGTGGGTATTCTAGATGCCCTACAAGGGGCATGCCTTAGACAACTAGTATTGGAGCCCACTCAAGAGGGAGCAATCTTAGACCTGGTTCTCTCAAATGGAGATGAAGAGAGATCACAGATGTAGAAGTGGGTAGCCATCTGGGAACTAGCAACCATCGAACAGTATGGTTCACAATAAACACAGCAATAGAGTCAAGCCATACAAAGACAAAAGTGCTGGACTTTAAGAGGGCTGACTTTGCCAAAATGGGTGAGTGCCTAAGGAATGCACTAGCAAATGGGCAGGAAGGAGGGTGGAAGAACAATGGGGAATAATAAAACTGCCATCACAGAGGTAACAAGCCTTTGTGGGAAGCAAATTAACAAAGCAAGCGATGTAAGAAACCACTATGGTTCTCAAAGGAAGTGGCAGTGAAGGTTCAAGAGAAAAGAAAGCATTCATGAAGTACAAGGAATCACAGAAGGAGCAGGACAGGAACTGTATCAGTTAAAGCAAAAGGAAGCTGGAAGGCAGTCAGAACAGCAAAGGCCCAAACCGAGGAAAAGATAGCCAATCCTGTTAAGAAGGGGATAAAATCTTTTATAGGTACATCAGGGCGAAGGAAGACCAAAGGAGGGCTAATGAGGCTTAATAATGAGGAGGGAGGTGGGCAGAGGGTGACTGTGAAAGGCAGAGATACTAAACAAATATTTTGCTCAGTATTTAGAAAGGAAGTGGGAGTACCTGAAACAAACAGTAGAAACACGCTGGATACAGAAGTTGATACCAGCCATTTACAGAAGAAAGGGTTCTGAAAGAACTCTTAAAACTGAAGGTGGACAAAGCAATGGGGCCTGATGGGATTCATCCCAGAATTCTAAAAGAACTAAGGGTAGAACTAGTGACACCACTGACTACCCTCTTCAACAAATCATGGGAGGATGGGTGGTACCGAGGACTGGAGAAGGGCAGATGTGATTCTCCTTCACAAAGTGGGAGCAAGGCAGAAGCAGAAAACTACAGACCTGTTAGTTTAACCTCAGTGGTAGGAAAGCGATGGACTCACTTCTGAAGGAAAGAATTGTTGAGTATCTAGAGGCCAGAGGGGCTCAGGACCCAAGGCAGCATGGATTCACAGCGAAGGTCATGCCAGACAAATCTGATAGATTTCTTTGACTGGGTGACCAACGCAGTAGATCAGGGAGGGCTGTGGACATGGCCTACCTAGACTTTAGCAAGGCATTTGACATAGTCCCACACAAAAGATTAATATACAAGTTAGCCACCTGGGAGTGGGTCCCAAGATGACAGCCTGGGTAAAGAATTGGCTGGAGAATAGGACACAGAGAGTAATAGTAAAGTGGATTCCACTCTGAAGAAAGGGGTTACTAGTGGGTACCACAGGGTTCAGTATTAGGACCGGTCCTCTTCAATGTCTTTATAGCGATATTGCAGAGGGACTGGAAGGAAAAGTATGTCTCTTTGCAGATGACACAAAGATCTGCAACAGAGTTGATGCACAAGGTGGGGTGGAAAGGATGAGAAGGGACTTGGCAAGGTTAGAGGAATGGTCAAATATATGGCCGCTTAGATTCAATGCTAAGAAGTGCAAGGTAATGCACCTGGGAAACAAAACCCAGGAAGAGTACACAATGGGGGTGAGATACTAACAACAACAAAATGGAAAGGGACCTGGGGTAGTCATATCAGATGACCTAAAGGTGGGCAAGCAATGTGAGAGGGCAGCAAGGAGGGCTGGGGGATACTGGGATGCATAAGGAGAGGCATCACCAGCAGTAAACAGGAAGTTATTATCCCTCTGTACAGACAGTTGTTGAGACCCCATCTGAGTACTCGTGCAGTTCTGGAGACCCAATCTCCAAGGATATAGACAGGATGGAGGCCGTCCAGAGGAGGGCAACTAAAATGGTGCAGGGCCTGCACCGGAAGACATATGAAGAGAGACTTAAGGAGCTGAATATGTATAGCCTTGAGGAAAGGGAGAGAGGGGGACATGATAGAAACTTTCAAGTATTTCAAGGGAATCAACAAAGTCCAAGAGGGTAGCATCTTTCAAAAAGGGTGTGCAAGAACAAGGGGCACAATTTGAAGATAGAAGAGGCGGCTCAGAGGCAATTTAAGGAAGTATTTTTTCACAGAGAGGGTTGTGGATGCATGGAATGGCCTTCCGAGGAGGTTGTGGAGTCAAAAACAGTGGTGGAATTCAAGCATGCATGGGACAGTCATAAGGCAATTCTAGGGGTGGGGGTAGGAAGAAGTAGGCTGCTGGTTAACTAGCATCTGCAGCTTATCCAATAGGTAGGGAAATGGGCAGACTCAGTGGGCCAAGCGGTCCTTATCTGCCGTCACAAAATCTATGTTTCTATGTTTCCACCTGTTGTTTTTAGCATCCTGCCAGTTACTGTCCCTTGCCTTCTACTAGTGTTTACTATCCTTTCCTTCTCATACCCATGCCTTGCTACTCCTTTGCTCCTCTCCCTTCTCCCACTATATCCACTTTTGTAACTGCCCCCTTTGTTTACTCTGGACTAGTCTCCTTGTGGCACTGTGCCAAGCCTCAGCTGCCCCTCCCCACAACAGAGCCCTATTCACCAGTGCCATCCCTGGCAATCTAGTGGTCTCCCTCCTCTCTGATGCCCACCGGTATACAGAATACCTGTTGATTTCTGGCCCTAGCAGTCTACTGGACCCACCTCCCTCACCTGATTCCTGCCAGAATTGTACATGGTGAAAGTCCTTCCTTGGGCAATCTAGAGGACCCCCTCCCTCTTCCGATCCCCTTGGGTGTTGTGCATATGTATAAAGTCCTTCCCTGGCAGTCTAATGGTACCCTCTTCCCAATCACTATTAAAGCTCTCCCTCCCTGGCCCACTCACTGAGCTCCCACCACCTCCTACACCTCCTCCTCTGTCATCCCCGACTCACCCATCTAACCATTGTTGAGCTGTCGTCAGCTCCTCTGATGGTGACCAGCACATACCGTCTTCCTCCACCTCGCCAGCTGCTGTCTGAATGATAGACAGCAAGCAAGCACACACGCATTAGAAACAGCTGTTTTTATTAAAATATCTTTGGAAATGAAACAGGTAGAGTTGTCTCGAGACCTGCTGGCACAGTGGTAGTGCCACCACTAGTGACGCTGGTAACCTGTGTTTAGGAGCAAGCTTATATCATCGGTGGCCAGTTGGGGAAGGAGGACTGAGCATCCTTCTAAATGGAAGAGTAGTGTGCTTTGCACCATGCCTGCCACTGCAACAGCCAGGGAAGAGTGCAGCAGAAGCCACTCTGTTGGGGAAGGACACTGCAAGAAGCTGGCATGGCTGCACATATCTGCGTACAAGGTGTTACTGCATTTGTATTTATTTATTGAAAAGTTTTGCCAGGAGAATTACACTGAGTAACAAGATGCTTGTCTCATGGTACATCTTGGGGAAGGGGAGAGGGAGCATTTACATAGTATATCAGTATACAGCTCATAGAAAAAAAATAGCTTCACTGTACATAGTCAATTAAAACGATATCATGGCACATCCTGGAGAGAAAATCAGAGGAAAAACTCTGGTCATGGCCAGATAACACCTGGTCCCTGCAGTCTCTGAACTGTTGGCTAGGTGTCCTCCATACCCAGACCCAGCTCCAGAAAGTCTGACCAACTTAAACAGCCTCACAATAAAAGTTTAAGTTCCCAGAAGACTGGTTTAAGGGTGGGCAGTGGCATTGCTAGACCCTGGCCTCAGGATAAGAGCCCTGGATGCTTTCATATGGGCCTCGAACCTCTCCTCAATGGAACTGCTGAAATGAATCTTTTATAAAAATATCTATCGCTACTCCCAGCCTTTGAGGGCTTGGTCCCTGGATCTTATGTCACTCTAACAATGACTCTGGGGCAGGGGACAAACATCTCTTCCGCTGAGGTTACTTTTTGACTGTATACTAGATGTAGACTGTAGACTAGACTGTGAATGTATTAGGAGGGTGTTAGCACAGGTTTCTGATGGCACGGCAACCAAGCATTCGGGGTCATAGCCTTCCCAATTTTCTTATTTATTACCAAGTCAGTCATGCCAGTAAATACCTTAGGTGGTCAATCCAACCTCAGAAGAGGATGTAACTCCATATACCCTAATCTGGCTGTTGTTAGAGAGAAACTTGATTAAAGCAGCTGGTCTCTCGCTCAGCTACCGGTATGTTTTATCGCTCCTAAATCTTTAGTGGCATCTTTGAGCCTCTGTCATTGGTACCGCCTTGTGCACTCATGCTCAGTTATGTAAACTCATCTAATCCTGCTAAAGACATATCTCAACCAATTTTCTGTAATCCTAATTTTAAAATAGGAGGGCACTATGTTACGGAGGTTTGCCTACTCTAACTGGCTGGAATTACAAAAGAGACTTGCTTCAGGATGGTCACCTCAAGTCATGTCAGGATATTCTCGCTTCATTTCAGTTAGCCAATAAGTATGTTTTTAAAGTGTTCCAACTTTGTCATGTTTTGCTTCAATGGTTTGCTCTATGCCTTGGTATATTAACCACAGTGAGTTCTTACAATCAGTCACTGACCTAGCGATTCAGTAGCATACAGTCTTGCATATTTCTACTCCCTTTCCCCAAATTATTGCTGATGTTACTGGTCACTCTACATATTGGACTTCTACTTTCCTACAACATGTTTTTAATTGGAATAAAGTTTGGGAGGATCTTCATAGATATATTTCTAATGACAAGCTTTGTTTCACCCAGTTTCACATCTTGCATAATATTTATTTCCACCTTTAAAGCTAGTCAAGATGGGAGGATTACACTCCCTCTTTGCACAAGATGTGGACAAGTTGGTGGATCCCTGCTCCATATTTTCTGGGATTGTCCTAAGATGGCACATTTATAGGACCAAATTAAGGCTAGGTGGATCTTCTTCTAGGTTTGCATTATTCCTTTACTCCTGAAATTTGTACTGTAGGAGATTATAGTGGGATTAATGTGTGGGAAAGGAGATATTTTGAGGCTATAATCTCCCTCTCTGTGAAAAGGGTGGTTCTTGACATTGGCTTGACCAGACCTTGATCACATATCAGGAATAGTTGCAGGAACTCCTATTCAATTTCTGTCTAGACAAGATGACTGCTAGTATATGTAATAGGACTCCATCATATAATAAGTAATGGAGCAAGTTGCACACCTTATATACTCTTTAATCTCCTATGGAGCAGCATCAGTGGTAAATGACATGGTCTTAATCTTTGTCCAAGTTCACTTTTTTATATAGTGGTCCTTAGGGTACTCAGTTTTGGAATGAGTTATGTAGTAGTTCCGCTTAATTATTACATGCTCCGCTTTATGGTGGGTGGGGAGGGAGAGCTACGGTTTGATGCATGTAGTTTCTTGTTTGTTTTGTAATGTTGAGAATTGAAATAAAGTATATTAAATAAAAAAGGTTTCTGACGGCACACGTAATAGTAGGTTATTTACTAGTAACAGTAGACCTTTGAGAGAATCCTTCCATAGAGACACACATTTGGAACTATAAACCTTTAATGTCAGGATATTTAGAAACTTTTGCCTAGCTGGGGCTGCCCATGTTGATGCACATTGGCGCCACCTAGTGACAGGGTTGAATAAGACTCTGTCCCATTTGTTATGCAGAAAGAGGTAAAAGCAAGAATCTGTTCTATCCTCTGCTTTTCTGTCTCATCTGTCTGATTACGCAATCAAATTTCCTCAAAGTCTTAGAAACTGATCACTCTGACAGTCTTGCAATTCTCCCCTCTTGCTATCTCTTGCCTTCACTTGCTGTTATTGGTGTTTCTATCTATTCTCCTCCTTGCTTATCTGTGGTTATAAAATATATGTCAATCTTTATGTGAAACTGGGATCCCTTGGTTTGAAAATGTATATAGTTATACTGTTGAAATGATACCAGAAAGCTATTTGGAATTCAGGGGGTTAACCTTGAGATGCAGGTTGACCTTTGACTCCCTCAGGCTTGTTTGTAAAACTGTCAGAAGGAAGCCAGTTTGGGATGCAGTCTTCTGTTTACAAGCCTGCTCAGCAACTGACAAGAACTCCGATATATTTTGTGAGAAACAGGATGTTTTTAACAAGCTCAGGATCCAGAAATTAATTGCCAGGCAAAATGTCCTATAAAAAGCAATCTTTTGTTAAAGAGAGCAAGTGACTGAAATTTAAAATTAGAGATAACCTCAAAGGAAGGATTTTTTGTTTGAACTGCCTGTATAAAAGCTATCCTGCACAATATTATTTTTGTTTGTTTATTGAAAATAATAAGCACTGCTGCAGAATGTTCGACTGCTCCTAGTTTTCTGTGCTTCCTGACCTTTGCCTTGATGACACACCTACATAACATGGTGGCCCCTTATCTCTTCAGTTTCCCACGAGAAAGCTCAGATTGCAACATCCCAAAAGGAACAGAAGAACAGAACCCTGCCTAAGTGAACAGGAGAGGTGGAGGGTTTGGAAGGAAGCCCACTGGAAGGGTGCCAGAAAGGAGAAGACCAAACATGCAGTAATGGGCATGTCTTCTAGAGTATGCCATCTACAGCTCATCGCTTTAACATCTACTGTTACTAGGCAAGTAACTAACCTACTTTCTTCAAGGACATCTCTGTTCTTACAGACACATCTTTAGAACGAATACTTAGCAGTTCAAGACTACAGAGCAGAAGGAACAGGAGTGTAGCCAGAATTTCAGTTTTGTACACACCCTCTCCAAATGTTGCAACCCACTCTTTCAGTTCTCTATGGTTAGGCACTGTGCATCTTTTAACACATACTATACAAGCTTAAAATAGATCAAATTTACAGCAGAAGATAATTTTCACTTTTTTGCACTGACTGTAAAATGAAAGAACAATATCTATTCCTAGATCACGTTGCATTTGTTTATTTGGGCGATGTCCTAACAGAACTTTTATTTATTTGTAATTTTGACCAGGAAAGGTACACAAAGCAGTAACATCTTGTTTCAGGACCTTCTGCAGTCCTTTGTGGTCCAGAGAGAAATGTAATGCTCTTTGGACATCAACAGACTGCAGGATAACTTCTCTCAAATTATGAGGAAGAAAAAAACATCACGACAGTGGATAGTCTGATTCAGTGAACTATACACTACATGGGAAAGAAACCAAGGATGGGTAGTAGGAAAACCAGGTAGGCTGAGGGAAAGGGAGGCCAGGAAGTCGCTGACCCGGATGGCTAGCCGGTTGATTCAACGAACCAGAAGGAGTACCCTCTGACCAGGGGCGAAACTTCTTCAGGCAAAGGAGAACCGACTCTGAGGAGTCGGTTCCGTTAAAAGAAAACAAAGGGAAAAGTCAGCCGGTTCAGATCCACAAGTTCTTTCTCTGACCGCTGATGAAATAGCCAAAGCGATAAGGATTGTTCAATCGCTAACTTCGGTTCCAACCGAACTGGCACCATCAGTTAGGGGCTCGGTTCGGTCAGTTCCCCAGTTCGGATTATAATTTAGAGGATTTTTATGAACCGGAGGAGAAGGAGATATGAGGATAGTGATGGTGATTATGAAAGTCTGAACGTGCCCATTGACCGGACATCTCCCAGACAGACCTTCAGGTGTTTCTCCTCCTAGGCTTTCTGAGTCCCCTTCCACTTCATGTTTTACAAAAAGGCTAAAACTCTCCAGCTTCCTATGGAGAAAGCAGTAGAGGATCAGGAGGAGCCTGATTATGTTGAAATGATGGACATCCCAGAGTCCAAGAGGCTGTCTATTCCTCTCCATAAATCTTTTGGGAAACAGACAATTTTAAAGACTCCTAATTCCATACCTCCTGTGGACAGAAGAATGGACAAGAGGTATACTCTGTCAGAGCTCAGATACGGAGCTGAGGCAAAAGCCACCAGAAAAGTGTTTTCCAAGAATGGAAACACTTATCACAAGTGTCAGCAGGTTCAACTGAGGCCTGAGTAAGAGAGTCAAGAACCAGACTGAGGTCCCACTCCTGAAGCAGGCTATGAACCAGGAGAAGCAAATGCAGAAGCCCTTTAAGGAACCTATGAGACACCTCAACTGGGCCTAAAGATTTGCCCCAGAGAGAGCATGAGAGGTAGAAATTAACTAAAAGGTGTACCCATAACTTCATAACAGATTACTGTAGGTTGGAGTCCAACAGAACAGAAGGCAATCAAAATAGCACTGGACTAACATGCAGAAAAGTACAAGAAGTGACAAGGCACATCAAATACTCAAATGTTACCATTTCAGGAATTAAGTGTGCTGCACAGAGGGCTTATGCCACCAACTGAATAGCAGAAACCACTGGGGCCCCCACATGATAGTCTTATATCCTCAGACGCCAGGCATGAAGTCATAGGGACAGATGGTGATCCTTCAGAATATCTTCACCACTGAGTACCACTTACGGGTTTGGGTATGGAGGAACTAGGACCCAAGGGCAATTTTTGCAGGGAAGGAGCCAGCATTGGCTACTAAGCACAGTACCTGCACGTGGTGTTACATGCCAACCAGTGACTATTGCTGGCTCCTCAAATCTCAGTTCTGTTTGCCAGCAAAGAAACAAAGTGGAGACAAATAACAGAGCTATAGACTTTCCAGACCAAAGGAAATGATATAGGAAACAAAAATAAGCAACAAAATAAAACCCAACTACCAACCTAGAGAGAAAGAACAGGGCACACCAGGTGGCACAAAGGGTGATTGGGTACACATGAAACCTCACACCACTAGCCAGACCGAGGTGGATAGTGATCTTAGAAAAAAGGGCAGTGGCCTGAGAATGTGGCTCTGGTAGAAACACGTGGGGGTGTCTAGAACTGGAGACCCCCTGTGAATAAGATAACAAAATGTGGCAAAAAGAATAAGACACAGAGACGCCAGGGAAAAAAAGCGTAATTCTATGCTACTGGATAGAGGGCTAACTGAATTAGTCAGTTTACCCTGTCCTGCTAGGTGCATAAAGAGTTGCAAGACTGGACAGGAGTCCAAGGAGGTTGAGATGTGTTTACCTCCCCAGGGACCCCTATGTTAGTGGGCTAACAGCCTGTTATACAAAGAAAGAAAGGGCATACCAATCAAGATAGTGTGACACAGTCAGAAGAAAACTCCATCAAGAAAAAACATCCTGTTTCTCCTGCAACATGAGGGATGTACCCTAAGTAAGAGCTAGTTAGTCAACTGAAAAAGGTGCATAGTGTGACGCTGCAATCTGCTTGTTATTGTTGGGTATTATATTTGTGATAAAAATATGTTATCTTGAAATTTCTGCTTGGAAAAGTATGTCAGTCAGCACAAGAGCATTATGGGACCTGGGATTTTAAACGTGTGGTAAGGAGAGATTGCACTCTCAATGACCCAGTGGAAAATCTAATTAAGAGCTTCCTTTAGAAACCAGTTTGTATAGGTTGTAAACCAGCCACTTGTACAAAGTATTGCATTTATGGTCTATTAGGAGGAAAGCAACTGACAGATGTCTGTTACATTTCTCACCACTAGAGAAATAGCTGTCAGAAAGTTCCCCAAGATCAAAGGGTAATTCTGATAGGCCATAAAGCAGGCTTTCACCAATTAAAAAAAATATTTTTTTTTGTGGGATGCTTAACAACATGCAGATACCTGAGACTACCATTTGGTATACAGGAAACGAGAGTGACATCACAGCCACCATCACCACTGAGCTGTGACCTCACCAGCTGGTGGGACCCTTGTTCCCTTAGATGGTCAAAGCTAAGAGAAAAGAGTGCTTTTTGATTTCTGGACTCCTAAAAGAACACACTCTTGAGCACTTCTACTAAAGAGGTAATTCAGCCACCACTATTCACAAATTGAAACTAGGGATAGGATTAGTTATTTAGTAAAAAAGCAGTTTAGTTATACTTGTCCTTTTCTTTTTATGACCCTACCATTAAAGTTATATGTTCTCGTTTTGCATTTCATGTACTATTTTAATTTTAGTAAACTGTGTTTTCTTTGAAATCCTGCCTGAGCCTTTTTCTCATTTTGAGTGTGAATGCTGGGACAATGTTGATAATTCTGATAGAACAGTTAAGCACTTACAGTGTGTTACCATATGCACCAAGGTAAAGTACCAAGGTCTCAATTGAGTCAAAAGTGGGATTGTGAACCAGGTTGGGTGCCCGCTGGGTTAAGTATTGCACTGCATTTCCTGAAGAGGTGTGATATCTGAACCTAACTGGGCGTGCTAGCGAAAAAGGGTTCATATTTGACCACAGGACTCAAGACTAGTAGTTGTTCAGACCCAAAACAGACAGGAGGGTTGCCCTGTTTGTCTCCTGTTCACATATTTCACTTCAAGGTTTGGGACCGTGGGAGTAGAGGGCTGACCCCTGGAGTGTGTTTGTGACACAGCACCTCCACGTGTAGTGGAAACTGCCAAGTGGAGGTAGACAGTGCCCAGGGCACATGCTGCATTTAGCAATTAATAGGAATAAACTCACAGGAGGGATATATCAGAGCAGGAAGGAGGATAAGAAAGAAATGCTGGATGTGTTAAATGACGTAACCTATCATTATTCAATAAAGCATACAAGCTTAAAAAAGAAAGAAAGAGGGAAGGATCCACCTTCACAGCCTCCCTTTTGGATTAGGAAGAGGGCCCAAAGGGACTCACCCCAAGTTTATTATTTTGTGGGGGTGAGAGGGCAACCTGTATGACTGCTCAACTCCCTTTTATATATTCATATAAAGAAAAGCACCCCTCACAGGAGTGCAACTGGGAGATGCCCAACAGGCAGTGGTACTGCCAGCACCAGCAGGGTGAGCTTGCCCAAGCCCTTGCTCTGTCAGAGCCAGGACTGGTGTGTGTATGGTAATTAATGGTGAAGGTATGCTGGAAGATCAACAATTACAGTAAATACATAACTTGCATACTTCCCAGGCATCAATCTTTACTAATTCCCACATTTTATTCTTTTGTAATTGGGAAAGGTCCACTAGGCACAACTGTCCATTTTCAGGGGTGACCTGGGAGTACAAGTTAGGTGACTTGCTCAGAGTCGCATAGTATGCAAGTGGAGAATGTGGAAATCAAACCCAGGTCTGTTGGATATACCAAGCTCATTCAGCTTGTTAATGCTAACCTCTAGGCTATGCTGTTTGCCCAAAGACTTATGGGTCCGAGTAACAAGATATCCCTTCTTCTGAGGAGAAGCTGGCTCAATCTGAGGGTAAAGAGATGCCTCAGCCCTTTGTGTGGGAAGAACAACTGAGGGCAGAGGTTCCTTATAGGTCCAGTGGGATGTGAGACTGGTCAGGGGCAGGCAGGGGCTCCCGTGGCACAGGAGCGGGAGGGTGCCCCAGCAGTTACCGCCTGACCATGGGGAGAAGAAATGAACCCCTAGAAATGCAATTTTAGTATCTTAAGCTGGGTCAAAGGTGCCAGTGAGGAAAGGTGAAGCCATGCCATCAACCTGAGGCACACTGTAGTTCCTGTAGTGCAAGAGTTTTCTTTTTCATTGTAGTTCCTGCTAACCCACAGGCCACCTCCTGGGCATCATACAATGCTCCTGACTGGTACCAAGCTAACTCAAGGCCCCAAGCAGAAAGGCCAATAGCATGCCTGACTAACTTGCTCTGAGGCATGGCAGCTAAGAGCTGACCTAGCTGCAACCACAGGCAATGGCTGAAGGCTGTCTGATGTGCAGATATGCACATGATAAGGTAACTACCTTCCTACCAAAGGCATTCATCTGAGCAGATCTGCCTCTGGGGTCGATAACATGTAAAGCATCTAGGCCCGATGGGGTCTGCAGCACTTCCAGCTCTGAAGTGGGATCAAGTCCTGTGCCAGTGGGTGCACGATACTGGAGGAGAAGGAGGACCCAGGGGCTGGTGGACAAAAGATGTGATGCCTCCACATTGTCCGTGATGCCTCCTTGAAGGCTCTAGGTTATGGAGGATGACATCTGTCATCAGTAGGAACCCCAAGGATTCTAACAGCAAGGCTGCCGGACAGCATCTCGAGTAGAAGCAAGGTCAAGTGCCTGGAGCATCGCCACCAAGAATCACAGGTACAGAGAGTACTTAGCAGCTGAGGACAGGTGGAAAGATGATTAATTGTCCTCTGAGGAGAATGTTGATGGGATGAGGCACTGACCCCAGAGACTGTTGATGTCGGGGAGAAGGGACAGAACTAGGCCCTATCAGAGTCCCTATGGAAACTGTGCAGGGCACTAACAAACTCTTTGTGTTGTTCCCGTGTTAGGGGCCCTCAGGGCCTATGAATGTGGGCAATCTGTCTAGAAAGTGGCGAGACCCCAGAGGATGCGACTCAGGGTTTCAAGTGTCTCTGACTGAGTTGCAGGGCTGCACAGGGGACCTACCAAGGTGAGGGCCTGACGGAGTCACCCAAAAGAGGTCTTGCTACATTAGAGAAGTGACCAGATCAGTGCCATAAGGGAAACTCCCAGATGAGCAGAGCAAAGCCACATAGTGCCCATATGGTAGCACTGGTCCTCACCAGTGGTGGTGCCATTCAGCAGTTCTAGGGAGAACTCTGCCTCCAGGCCACCATCAGAGTCTGAGCTGGCACTGCTTTGACACTGAGCTCAGGAGTCAATGACATCTTCAGAGATAGAGTTAATTCCTGTCATCACAGCTGGCACTCACCTTGGTGCCAGGTTTGGTGTCATCCTAACATCAACCCTAGAGTCATCATGGACCTGTGAACGACACAGTCACTGGCATCACACCGAGTGAACGGCACAGTACCAACACCATGGGCACTGTCACATCCATTGCCATCGTCGGCGCTGTCCTTCCCCTCAGTGCTACTGGCAACACTGGTGGAAATAACAGCATCCACCTCACCAACTGGACAAACAACAGCCCTAGTGCCAGTACCTCCTCCGACACTATGAATAGTGTCAAATGGTGGCAACGTCTTCCCAAGCGCCACCCAATTTGTCATTGGTAAGGTAACAATAAATAACACGGGCAACACCAGAAGACATCACAAAAGCAGTGTTGACCAAGTATATAGCTTCAGCGTGCCACCGGGGACCTCTGCTGCCTGGGGCAGACTGCTCAGGGTTCACAGCTAGCCAACCAGAAGAAGCCAGTTGTCTACCAAACCCAATCATCAGGGCCTCCAATACCACTGCACAGTGAGGTGAAGTAGAAACCTGTGATTCCTTGGAACCAGAGGTTCCAGGAAGAGACATGGGGAAATGCCAAGGTCCGTACCTTGGCCACATGGGTGCAATGCCTACCACCAATGGTGGGGACTGATGACACCACTTCATCTAGCTGATCTCTAGGGTATGGCGGTCCATAGAGAAGCAGGCATCACACAATCCATATCATAGTTTGGCTCAGCCATGGGCTTGCCAAAGGGCACCGATACATCACTTGTATGTAGCGATACTATTCTTTATGTCAAGGGCTGCTCCATTGATCAAATACAGGAGAAACTCCAGAACGACTTCGTAAGCTACAAAGTTACTTTTGTGGCATGGCCTGGTGATAAATTCCATAAAATTCCAATTAATGTTATTCTGTAATAAACCAGAGGCTTACAAAAGGTTCTGAAAATAAATGCCTTAGACAATTGTGCACTTGATATAGTTGATTCCTATAAATATTTTTGGAGTCTGTGTTGACTCCCAATATAAATGGAATATTCACATAGATTTTTAATTGGTAAATTAAACAGAAGGCTGGGGTGTTTATATAAATACAGAAGGCATATCCCACAGGATACAAGACTAAAAATAGTGAACTCAATAGTTATTCCCCCCATTCGATTATGGAGACACCCTGTTTGAGGGGCATCTGGGCTACTGCTCCATAGATTGGATGTAACCTATAACAGATTTGCCTGGTACATCCTAGACGCACCGTGGAATACCAGTCACTGTTCCCTTTATAGAGCCCTAAACTGACAAGTCTATCTGAACATCGAATTATCCATATGATCCATTTGATTTTCAGATGAAATCTCCATAAAGTACCTATATACTGTATTTGATATAGTAAAATTTTGAACTGACTGAATTCAATGTGACAGTTATGAAAACAGTGAAAAGGGACTCGATGTTATCCACCTAGCTCCTAAGTTATGGAATAATTTACCATGCCACTTACGGCTACAGAAAAATGTCCTTCATTGGAGCTCTATAAAAATCTGGCTGATAAAAATGCTGCCCTGCCCAAGGTTTGCTGTGACTAATTTGGTTTATACTTCTTTTAAATCTGTACCCTGGCTTCAATATGCACTGTTTGAATATTCTGTACATTCTGGGCCCAATATTCATACTGCACCTGGCAATGAAGCAAGTGGAGGCTTAGCACAACTGAGGTGCGCCGTAGCAAGACAGGAGATATTCAAAGGAAATGTGCCATGGCGCATCACATCTGAATATAGCACATAATGCATGAGTGCATATACAATGTGTCAGTGCATCTCCCAAACAGGTAGGACTGGGAGCGGCTCCAGCGCAACTGTGGCTTGCGGGCGCAACTGCAGATATTCAGACCTGGACATGCAAATGGGGCCATAATGTATGCAAAGGTGCACATGGGGCCATTTGCATGTCATTATAACCCATTTGCATGCACTGAGAAGGGCAGGCCAGCAAAATACAACTAGTGCCCTGCACATGCGGTGCCCCCAGAGGGACGATAGCATGGCGAACTCCCCACAAAAGCCGGGCGCAGGATCATAACAGTGCAGTCCCTGGTAGTCTAGTGGCACCCCCAGTACCTCTGATCGCCATGATGAGATGTGAAATAACTTCGCTGGTGGTCACTGTAACCCGCTACCCATCCCGACCCTCAACACTGTGAAAAGACGTTTACAATCCCTGGTAGTCTAGCGGCTACCTCTATCCCGCCCCGTGCCCAGGAGTGCTGGTGACCTGTCCTACAATATCAGGATTCATTCACATATTTGTGAGTGACATGTACAGTGCACTGCTGGGCTTACAGTTCATACTGTAAACTGTCATTCGGTAGGCGGCATGCTGGCGGAGTTGCAGCTGCCTGCCAATGACAGGAGGTGCTAGGTGAGCAGGGGCCTATGAGGAATTAGGGGGGCACTGGACTTCACCAGACTGATATCGTAGGACAGGTCACTGGCACTCCTGGGCACAGGCGGGTGGGGGTACAGCTAGACTACCAAGGATCATGAAATGTCGTTTCACAGTGTACGGAGGGCTAGATGGGGTGACACTAGACTACCAAGGAACATTTATTAAGTCAAACCATGGCGATTGGGGGTATTTGAGAGGTGCCACTAGACCACCAGGGTATATATGTGTGCTTAGGGCGATGTTCTGGGTGGGCGGTGGCCACCCACGGCTGACAGGTGCTGTGTTGCGCCATGTGTACATCAGCCCACGTTGCAGGCGCCTTTGAGTCGCTGGCTCAACTTTCAGGCCCCAGTATGCGGCACATCTAAGAGCTGTGCTAGCATATGTGCTGCACATCCTGGGCTGAATATCAGGATATGCTGCATACGCGTAGACGCGTCCCCTTCAGATGCACCGCGTATATTAGCATTACACCCCAGTATCGGGACTTGCACTGTGCAAACCCCCCTTTGAATACTGCCTCAGGGCAGACATTGGGGCTGTAATCACGCAACTCTTTTGAATATCTGTGCCTCTGTAAGTGTAACTTGTCTTATTATTTATGCTTACGGGACCCCACTGTAGCCTTTGGCTCAACTGGGTTATCCTTTCTGAGTATCAGAATTAACTTTCACTACTACTACTACTACTACTACATAATGGGAGGTTGCCAGACTTTCTATGATGACTTAGCCCCTTCTTCTTGGACTTGCATAGTGTTAAGACAATTACAAACAGAGAAGGCACTGCAAAGAAAGTTTGAGTGGTGACACACTTTAAAATAGTGGCAACTGTCACTTTCATTGTGTGTACTTGACAGTGGAAAAACAGAACTGAGGTGAATGAGGGAGACAGCATGATTACTGCCTGGTGCATGACACCATGTACAGGTGTGCAGGTGCCATGCTCAGCAACGACACCGACTCCCTTCCTGCAAAATAATCTTCTCTCATGGGGTCCTAGTGCCTCCAGCCTCAGACCCATAAGTGGGAATCAATGGTGAAGATGGATTTCTGGAAGATCAACAGACTGCCCTGGTCCTGTGATAAGGGCCCTGCTGGTAGAGGAAACAGGACATGGGGTTCCACTTCAATCACGCCAGAGCACAGGGAACCAAATCTGAGTCAGAAGGGGCCATTAGTATCACAGTGCCATAGTTCACACTCGTGTGACCAGTACCCACTAAATAAGATGGACTGGAAGATAGGCATACAGAAACCTCCTCTTCATGGAAGGGACAATGGGTCTCACCAAATAATTTCTAGTTCTGGAGCAAGCAAGCAAAATGTGGCAGTTTTGCATTGCTAGTGGTACAAAAGGTTTATGTTGGGGAGGACCCCACCAAGTGAAGAGCTTTGTCACAACGTCATCCACTAGCTCCTACTCTTGGAACTGGGCAACTGACCAGTAACCAAGTGTCCATCAGGCCATTCAGACTGCAAGGCAGACCAGTAGCAATAATGTGCACGTTGTGCACCAGAGCCCACTCCCACACACACACACAGCTTCACTGTAGATGGACTAGGAATGGTGCGTCCCTGTTTGTTGTAGTGTATGATACACTGGATGTCCATCCTACCATCAAAGGACAGCCCTTAATATGAGTGGCAAGGGCCTACAGGCCAAGCAGAACAGCCTGATTTCCAGAATGTTGATGTGGAAAGGTGATCAGGCAGGGACCAAATACCCTGGGTCATGAACACACTCAAGTCAGCATGCCAGCCCATCCCAGAATTGTCCATGGTGAGGACTATTTGATGGTACAGACAGAGAAATGGACATCCCTGAAGCAGACTGGAGCAGTCCTGCCACCAGTAAAATGCTCTCTGCAACTGCGATGTGACCAAAATCAGTAGATCTTGTGGCTAAGTAGCCTGGGTCCACTGGACACCCAATAACCACTAGAGAATGTGTATGTGGTAGTGGGCCATAGGGACAGTCACAGTAGCAGCAGCGATAAGGCCTATAAACATAGTCGTTGATGGCAGATAAGGACTGCTCCCCATCCAGTCTCTTGGCGTATACCGAACCTGTATCAGAAGCTGCTGACCATACTTAGTCATCGGCTTTAGCCTGGTTGCAGCTAGATCACTTCTAGGGTTCCCTTATACTCATTCTATGCATGTTAGAATCCCAACCCTATGCTCACTCTTACCACCTCCTGGGTAGGCTATTCCATGCATCCACCACCCCTTCTGTGAAAAGAACTTCCTTACATCACTCTTTATCCTGCCCTCCAATCTCATGTTGCCCCTTGTTCTTGTACCTCTCCTGTACCAAAAACGTCTTCCACTTGCACCTTGTTTATGCCTTTATGATACTTGAAGGTTTCAATCATATCTCCCTTCCTCCTCTCTTCCAGTATATACATTTTGAGGTCTTTTACTCTCTCCTCATAAGACTTCTGTTGCAAGCCCTGCACCATCTTAGTCACCCTTCTCTGAACTGCCTCCACCCTGTCTACATCCTTAAGAAGATGCAGCCTCAGAACTGCATACTGTACCAGATGATGCCTTACCAGTATTTTGTATTGTGGTATCACCACCTCCCTCCTTCTGCTGGTGATATCCTTCGCTATGCACCCCAACATGCCACTGACCCTCCCTACAGCCTTTGTACTCTGCTTGGCCACCTTTAGATCATCTGAGATGATAATCCCAAATCCCTTTCCTCCCGTGACTGTCAGCAAACCCCTCCCAAATCCTGTAGCTTCCATAGAGTTTCTGCGCTCCAGGTGCATATTTTTGCACTTCCTCGCGTTGAACTTCAGTTGCTACTCTTGGACCATTTTCCAGCTTTCCTAGGTCCTTCCTCATTTTTTCCACCCCATCTGGAATGTCTACCACTGCAGATCTTGGTGTCATCTGCAAACAGAAAACCTTCCCTTCCAGCCTTTCCACAATGTCACCAATAAAGCCATTAAAAGGACTGGCACTAGGACTGATCCTTGAGGTACCCACTAGTCACCCCACTTCCTTGGATTGGATCCAATTTACCACTATCCTCTGCTTCCTGTCCCCAACCAGTTTCTAACCCAGTTCACCACCTTGTGGCTCACACATCCAGGCTTCCCAACTGATTTACCAGTCGCTTATGTGGAACAGTGTCAAAGGCCTTGATGAAATCGAGGTAGGCAACATCTACCACTCCCCCAATCCACCTCCTTTGTCGCCCAGTCAAAAAATCTATCATATTTGTTTGACATGACCTTCATGCTGTGAGAATCCATGATGCCTTGGATCCTGTGCTCCACTGGATTCTAGGTGTTCCACGATCCTTTCCTTAAGAGGTGCCCCATAATCTTACCCACTAGTGAGGGAAGGCTGACCAGCCTACAGTTTCCTGCCTCCTCCTTGTTTCTCTTTTTGCGAAGAGACTCATGCCTCCCTCCAGTCCTCTGGAATGTCTCCTGTATTAAGCAGCTCACTAAAAATGGCAGCCAGTGGTGCTTCTTGCATCAGCCATAGTTCCTTTACTATCCTGGAATGCATGTCATCTGGTCCCTTGGCTTGTCCACCTCAGTTTTGAGAGCTCCTCTAGGACTCTCTCTTCTGTAAATGGACTGGTGTTCACCTCCGTTCCCCCATGCATCTGATGTCTAGCTGTGGTCCCTGTCCCTCCCTTTCTTCAGTGAAAACTAAGCAGAAGTATTTATTCTGTATTAATGATTTTCCAGGTCTCCTCCACACTCCCCTTCCTCCCTCTTGGTCTTAAAATCCCACTCCTGGCCGTTATCCATGAACCAGCACCCCTGATTGGCCCCTACCTCACAGACAGAAATACTTATAAGTATATGTACTATTCTTAGGCACAGGCACTTATTGTACAAGTATAAGAGCCAGGGTCTGAGTTCTACTGTATTCTTACTGAGAATCATAGTGCTTTCACTATTATTCTAATTGTTAATACTTGGAGATGCTGCTGTTTATATTATTGTATAATGATTAGTTAGGCATTACTTCCATCTTTTGTGCTAGTGCAGAACTACAATTATGTATGTAACTGCAAGTGTCCTTCAGGGCATACAGTATAGGACCACTGTTTTACCTAGCTGTTATTTTTGCTAGCTCAGCATGCTTTCCCAAGCTAGTAAGCAGTCAGGGCTATTTGCCACTGACCAACTGCAAGGTTTTTTATATATCTTTATACCTGTTGTCATGATGATTATCAGGGTATAAGACCATTTGCATTGCATCTTTTCTCTGAGAAGAAGAGACATATTGCTGCCTATAGGTAAGATAGAGAGACTGGAAGTATTCTCTCAGTGATCACACTGTTTTGGTTGTAAGCCTGCTTTATATACCAGAAATAAATCACTTTATGTGCTGGACACCACTTGTCTGTCGTTTCTTCACTTTTATGCAGTTTCAACAAAAACCTGAGGAAGGTAATTTTATTACTCAGTTACATTTGGTGACAGTGTGCAGGTTGGAATGTACAAAGTGAGGATTCCATTAGAGTTCCTTGAATGAATGTCGAGTAGTGTGGTGCATTTTTGCCCACTTGGACCTACTCGAACTTACTGGTTGTTCTTTTATGGACTTGTTCCGTCTCAGTTTGGGCGTGGCAGACCCACACGAGACCACTGGTATACTCCTTTGTGAGTAGCAGTGTACCACCTTGCTTGCCACCACATTTCCACGGGGACGAGGAAAGCTGTTAGGTGACATCAGCAAGATTTAACTCCATGGAGGTTGGACTGATTTCACACTGGACACAAAGTCATCAGAAGACCCTCTGCTTACGATCTCTGATCAATATCTAGAGTCAAAGCAAAAAGCCAAGAAATACCACACCAAAGGTCTCTTGGTCACAGCTTTACATACAGGCGTTGAAAGTTTACTAGCACGATGTGTCTCCCTTGAGCTGCAAAAGCGCTGCTCTAAAAAAAAAAAAAAAAAAAAAAGAGATGGGCTTGCAAGCATCGGAGTTACTGAAAAATAATAATACATTTTATTTAACATAGCGCCTTTCAAATATCAAGGTGCTGAACAGATAGATAAAAATCAAATAATTACAACAGATACCATTAAAATCAAAGAGATTCACAGAAAAGAACAGAAACTCATGAAGAGACACAGTCGCTCCCTGATCATAATAACAGACTGTTGCACTGTACTGCTTTAGACTCTGAGTGTGAATTGTGCATGTTAAGAGATGATTATGAGAGGCTGAAATATGATAAGAAACAGTTATCTTATTTGAATGACATTTTGAGTGACACGAATGACAGTTTGAGACAGGATAATGTTGAACTGAAGGAAGAGAATTTAAGGTTGATGCATGAGCTAGACAAAGAGCTTAGGGAAAACATCAAATTGGGTGCCGCGTTCAGTATTAGAGCATGTGGTTGAGAAGGTTATTGAGCAGGGCACTGCTAAAATTATCACAAGAAATGTAGAGACAAGATGGCAGAATGCGCCATCAACGAGATATTCTCGCTGCCATGTAAAAGCCATGAATGTATTTTTATACTCACCCACTGATATTATGTCATCAGGTGATGGTGACTCTGACTATGAGGACATAGGATGCCTCGTCACATCTAAGACCCGCCCACAGGGCGGTGGCCTTTGCCAGCCATCCCCAAGATGGTGGCTGTTATAGCCTGCCCAATGTCACATTGGCACACCTTCTATGGTACCATGTCAAAACAAACATGGCGGCTCCTATACGTGGAGGCCGACCACCTCCTAGTAGGAGCTCACTTCCACTGGCTCCCCTTTCCCAGGAAGATGGTGTGGAAGTGTGGAGGCATTGTACAGGGACGCCTTGACTAGACAATTAACCCCTGATGGTCACTCCTCCTTGCAGGAGCAAATCGATG
The DNA here is from genome assembly GCA_016271365.2 of Neoceratodus forsteri. NCBI lineage: Eukaryota > Metazoa > Chordata > Ceratodontiformes > Ceratodontidae > Neoceratodus > Neoceratodus forsteri. The sequence goes on along the minus strand of CM028133.1, from coordinate 645,121,962 downwards.
CAAGTTCGAAATGCTGTAACCCAGGAAAATGCATTCAAAAGCACTCCCAGATGAGGTGGCAGAAGCTGACCTTTGCGGTGCTGGGTCATGGGGAACTAAACACCGCTCCCCACTCGACCACCTCCAATCCCTACAGGTCACTCATTCTATTTAGCAAATTGCCCAAGGCATCGGACAGATGGGCCAAACCGACAACCTCAGCTGTCATTTGGAGAAGGTGCACTCTCTTTGCGAAGCTTTCTCTCCAACCTGAGTACCAGGTCCAAGTCCTGAGACAAACCATTGAGCCTACCCTCTGGGCTAAACTTCCAGAGGCCGTCGCAGTTCGAGACACTCTACTACTACGATATCGTACAGGCACTCCTTGCTGCCAACTCCCCAGGTATCATTGGAGCCTGTTTGGCCTATAAGGTCAAGCAAATGTGAGAAGGAGTCCAGCGGCATACCATCAGCGGTTGTAGCTCGCCTACAAGGCCAGCAAAGACCTAGCGGTGAGACCGCCAACAAAAACAAATTGAGTACAAGGATCTGTATATCCAGAACACGACTCCGGCTCTCCAGGAGAAAGATGAACTCAACGTCTACCAGCATACGATACTTTCACCAACATCCTCACCAAGGCAGACATGCCTTCCAGGTCTACCTCCATAACCTAGCTTCCAGTAAAAACACCAACAAAGGTCGCTGTCATCCAGTCTCCAATGACCCAGGCCATCCGGCCCAAGTCGCCGTGGTAGGTCCTGCCCCAACCCACTACATAGTGGAAGGCAACAACAATACACAGGAAGCCCTTCTGATGACCAACAGTTGTATGGGGAGTACCGGAACTACAAGAGTAACTGGAACAATAACAACTATAACAGATATGACAAACATTCAGATTCGATGGCAAGTACCATAACGGGCCTAGCTATCGGGACCTAAAGATGAGAACAAGACCCTCCAAAAACAACTGGAGGAGGCCCGTGCTGCAAAGGAGGCCGCATCCACTGCTTCTGTGGTGGCCCCTGGCACCGCTACTAACAGCACTAACCCTTTCTGGCCTTCCGCTACCGAACAATCGAGCAGTGGAGGAAAACTTTTCACGGCATCGCAACTGGCTAGGCCGATGCGGTGATTTGGGAATCACCAATTGAACAGTTTGAGATTGCGGTCCTGTCGCAGAGGCACAGTACTCATGTCCTGTAAACCATAATGGGAGGCCCAACCAGCTACCCTAGGCCCCAGGCTCGCAGAAACGAGAAGATGAAGAAGAAGCTGGGAGTGGTACTGACTGGGATAATTACAGGCCCCAGTCCATATCAGAGCGACCTGCTTGTCGACACAAATGGATAGCCCTGTGTAAGGGGCCACGGTCGGGGCCGCCAACTGACATGCTTGGATACAGGAGCAGCTATGTCTGTTCTCATGAGGGAGAACCCAGCCATATCTGACTGGTCTACCGGATGGAAGACTAGTGCACAAGGGTAGATGGTACCAAACTACAAATTTATTGATCTGTGTCTCTCCTGCACAGGTAGGTCACCTTAAGACTAATTTTGCCTTTGACCTCATGGTATTATCATCACCCGCTTACTGGGAATTGATTTTCTTGCACAGCATGGCTGTGTGGTAGACCTAGCTAGCAGGTTATTGCTAAAGATCAAGGGACAATGTCATGCTGTCACCATACCAGACTCCCATGCGGTGGCAGCCATCACCCATAACAACAAAAAGTATGGCGTCATGGCTCTGTTTGAAGTCCTGACTTGTTTCCTGAACTTGAGCCCTTGCTACAGGAACATATTGATGTGTTTGCTACTAACAAGCATGACTGTAGAAGGCACATCACCATTGAGATCCCAGGACCTAGTCCTGTGAGGCAGAAGCAGTACCCATTTCCTACTGAAGCCTTACCCTAACTGAGGAGACCATCCAATCACTGCTACAACAAGAAGTGATTAGAACTTGTGTTTCCACTGTGAATTCACCCATATGGCTGGTGAAAAAGCAAAATGGAGCTTGGAGACTTAGAATAGACTACATGAAACTTAACAAGTTACCCCAGCTGTGCCCCAACTGTGGCATCAGCCCCTGATGTCTTCAAGTTCCTGATACCTGACCAAAAAGTGGTTCTCAGCTCTTGACATCTCTAATGGGTTTTGGTAATTCCCATTAGCATAGGAAAGCCAATAAAAATGTACCTTTACCTTTGATAGGCACCAGTACACTTGGATCTGTCTGCCCCAGGGTTTCCATAACAGCCTTCCCTCTTCCATCTACACACGATGGATGCCCTGCGAGGTTTCCACTCCCAGTGTCTCCTGCAGTACACGGATGACTTGCTTTACAAGCCGCCATCAAATAAGAACACCTGACCCTACTAGATAAACTACTGACTCCCTCAGGAGAGCAGGCCTCAAGTGCAACCCTCTAAAGCACAACTGTGCAAAAGAGGAATTTTCCTTGGCCTCGCATCATGGACCAAAGGAGACCCGCTGTCAAAATATCCAGGGCACAAGATCTGCCACTCCCCATAGCGTGGCAACACTTAGATGCTTTTTGGGAGTGGTAAACTACTCAGGGATTTTATTCCTGACTTTGCCTTGAAGGCCGCTTCTCCTGTATGAACTGCTGAAAAGATGTCCCATGGACAAGGGTCCCCACACACACTGAAGCTGTGGCACAGCTTAAACAAGCCTTAGCTCCAGCACCAGTCAACCCTAATCCAAGATTACCTTTTCACTTGGAAACTGCCACTTTGATGTGGCCATGTCTGCAGTACTGGCACATAAGGTATCTACCTGACTACAGCATACATGCCTCCTAAAATCAAGCTCAGGCACTAGGCCCACTAATTGACTATCTTACCAGCACGCTAGGATAGCCAAGTTTTAGTTAGGGAAGTGCCTGGTCCAGTGATAGATGTTAGACCCTATAACCTGCATACTAGGATAGCCAAGTTAATGTAATTGGAGCGTTACTCTAAGCTTGAAAATTCTTATATTTCTTGTCCTTTTCTTTCTTTTGTGATTAAAACAAGGCTACTTGTTACTTGATAGTGTGCTACTGGCTTCTGAATCTGCACATGCGCAGTGTGCGCCTGAGTTGAAACTACTATTCAAATCTTCCTGCTGCATACTAATTCTTCTCCTGCTTCCTACCTTTACAGGTGGGCACCCCCAAAGAACGCTGCCGACCACGGCAGTAACGGAAGACACAGCTCCTACCTGAGCCTCCACTCGCAAACCAGCTGAAATCCAGGTAAAGGTTCACTTTGCTTTGCAACTCCTGCCTTTAGACTGCCGTGGGGTGCTTCCTCCGTTGCAACCAAGGACTCTAGGCTTCTCTGCCCACAGCCTCACTGATTGTTTTGGACTTCTGCTGTGGGGTGCTAGCTCACAACGCTTGCGTCGTCTGCCCGCCCACCCAACCTCCCACCCACCCAGGGCGGCCCTCAATATAGTGGCCCGCACTAATTACATCACTTCCTGTTACATCACTTCCTGTGTGCCAAATTCTAAGCCCCACTTTCCCATTTGCAGGTTATACCTGCTGGCCACCAGAGGTCACTGTTCCCCTGCCTATTTGCTCCTACCAGCTAAATCTACTCTATCCCTGTGTCTGTCTCCCACCCCATCTCTTGCATCTCCCATCTAATCCACCCCTGACCACCCTCTCCGCTGTCATCCAAGCTCCCATCTTACTCCCTACAGTTCTTGCCCCACTCCTATCATGCCTGTTATCCTCTCTTGCCTGTCTCTCTCTCCTTCCCTCCTACTAATGTCTCCTGCTTTCCTAGGGTCACTGTATGCCCAGAGACTCTCTACTCTTGCGCTCCTAGTTGCCCTCCTGCTCCCCCTTTGTGCCTCTGCCCTCCTCCTTCCTCCTCCACCCATCCAACATGCTCTCCACACCACCCCCACCTGGGCACCACCTCTCCCACCCCCTGCTCCCCGAGCATCTTATCATGCTTGCATTCCCAGCCAGTGCTGCCCTACCCACCCCTGTGCTACCAAACCTCCCGCTCCTCCTATCCCCATCGGCATAAACTGTCCTTCTGCCACCCGCTATCAAGGCGACTCTCCTCCTCCTGCTCCCGACTGGTAACATACATCCCAATCCTGGGCCTGCTTGGCAATGGTTCCCATTGAAATCCTCCGGACTTCAGTATTGTGTCCATGAACATATGTAGCCTCCTTAAAACTCAACTCTACATTGCTGGGTGGCAGTTCATAAACCAGACATTATTGCAATAGTAGAAACCTGGCTGTCAGACTACACCCCTGGCTCCCTGGTCTCACTCCCTGGCTACTCCTCCACGGAAGGACCGTGTTGGTAGGCGAGGTGGGGCTGTGCCATTTATCTCAAAGACCCTCTCATTGGACTAGCCCTCCCTGCCTCTGTCCTTGACCACAAGGCCCAGGCCCTAACACTAAAACTATCTCTGAACCCTCTAGGGGTCCCATCTACCTGACTACAGCATACATGCCTCCTAAAAATCAAGCTCAGGCACTAGGCCCGTTAATTGACTATCTTGCCTCCTTACCCCACTCCTCCGACCAAATCGTGGTGGGGACTTGAACATCAATTGGCTTAGCCCCATCCTCTTCCTCCCGTGATGCTTTTGCTGCTATTGACCTAACTCAACTAGTCTCCCAAACTACAAGAGTAAACTCAGAAGGGCACTAGCACTCTCCTGGATGTGGTCCTCACTAACCGCCCTGTCGCATCCACAATATCCGAATTCTCCTGGACTGTCTTAGTGACCACTCCCCAGTTCTCTTCAACTGGTCAACCTCCTGCCCAAGCCACTGCACAAACTACCCATCGGCTGGCAGCTCAGACCTAGTGGGTTGAAGATCTTAGCTTCTCTAGCCCATTGACTGGTCCCCATTACAAAACACCCTGGACATTGACAAGGCCCTTGCCTTCTTTATCCGCACCTTCAACTCTGCTTCGACATTTTGCACCTATATCTGCATGGGTCCAAAGTAAGCCATGCCCCTGGGTCACCCTCGCCCTCGTCAACTTCTTAAGCTTCGGGATAACCTGTGGCACATTGCTGTTGAAACTGGCCACCCAGCTGACAGGCAGGCCTATGCTGCTGCCGGAAGAAATGTCGTGGGCTACCCATAAGCGAAGGCTGAGTATTATCAAGCTTCCTTCACCTCCTCATGGGGAACCCAGGTCCTTCTGGAACAATATCAAGCAGCTGAATGGTAGCACCCGCCCCCCACCCTCGCTTATTAACATTAATGGTACAGTCTCCTCAGACCCTGTCCATTGCCACCCATCTCAATAACTCTTTCACGGACCTTAGCCGGTGCTCCCAGATAATTTCTTCACCCCCCTCCCTCCAGGGCTGTCCCTATTATCCCACGCCCCTGTTCCACCTGCATTGTGTCACTGCCCGGAAGTCATGCCATACCTACTTAAAGCCTTCAAGAGTAACACTATTGGCAGTGACTCCCTTGATCCCTGTCTTCTTCGTCAGGTCCTGGATCAGGTCATCTCACCAATCACCTGCCTCTTTAATAAGTTTCTCTGCCTAGGGCAATTTCCCTCTGCCTGGAAGGTTGCTACTGTCACCCCAATTCACAAGGGTGGTGATAGGACACACCTGGGCAACTATCGAGCCTATCTCTATCCTCTCTCCTCTCTCTAAGGCCTTAGAAAAATTGTAGCCACCCAAATCTCTGAATACCTCTGCAAATATGGCATCCTTTGCCCTGAACAACATGGTTTCAGAGCTGGCCATAGCACCAATACTGCCCTCCTGGAGTTCTCTAACTTTCTGCACCTCTCTGGACTCTGGCTCCTTGGCTGGTGCTGTGTTCATCGACTTATCAAAAGCCTTTGATACTGTCTCACACCCCTCCTGTTAGCTACCCTTAGGCACCTAGGCTTTGCCACTGGACCTGTCTCCTGGTGCTCCAGCTACTTGTCAGCCCGCTCGCAATGTGAGAAAATCAACGGAACTCTCTCCAGCACCTGCCCTATCCGGTCTGGAGTCCCTCAGGGCTCTATTCTTGGACCCTTGCTCTTCTCCCTCTTCCACAACTCCTGCCCAGTGAATGTACCGTAAAATCCTACTCTATGCAGATGACGTGGTACTCTTTGCCTCCGATAGTAACCTCATCTCACTCCAGACTTCTCTTCAGCAATCCTACCAATGACACAGAAGCCTGGTTCACTGAGCACAGACTCATTATCAACCTAAAGAAAACCAAAGCCATGCTCTTTGCCACCCCAAAATAAGTCCAGTAACTTTCTTCTCTGTCCACTCCACCTCCAATCTCCTATTGAACTAGTTCACTCTTATAAATACCTAGGTATAACCTTTGACCCTGCCCTCTCATTTCATGCCCACATCTCTGCCTGACCTCTGCTTCTAACACTCAGCTGGGTATCCTCTATATATAAAACTGTCTCCCCACTGATGCCCTCCTGCCTTGCAGTCACCTCCTCTGTTATATCCCTAATAGGCTGTGGCCTACCTGTTTATGGTGCGGCTGACCAGACTGCCTGCTCAAGATCGCCTTACCCTTAACAAAGCCTACAGACTCATAACTGGTGCTCCTAAACTTACCCATACCTGCCTTCTTTATTCCATGGCTAATCTACTCAACCTAGATGGCGCCTCAAGTACCAAACCTGCCTACTAACCTATAAAGCTCTCCATGGTCTATCCCCGGGTCTGTCAGCCACTATCCACCGAGCAAACCCCACAGTGCATACCCATAGTTCCTGCAAAGCTGCACTGGTTATACCGAGGCGAGAACCTCGCAAGGTCAAGGGCTTACCCTATAGAGCCCCTCCTGGTATAACACCCTCCCTGCTGGAATCACTGATGCCCCATCGTTATCTTGTTTTAAATACAGCCTCAGAAATCACCTGCTCACTAGACACAGCTGTTGCTGCCTGTAACACTTCTTCTCTCCCGACAATGCTCTCTGAGCAGCACTCTCACCTCCTGACTAGCTCTACCTTCACTTGTCTCTCTCCTCCCACTTGTGTCCTCCTCTCAGCCTTTCCTATCTGTCTACTGAATCGATCTTCCTGTATCCACTGTCTAATAGGCTAAACTCACCTGTATGCGTATTTTATACTGCCTGACAAATGCCTTTAAATTTGACTGACTCCTACTTTGTACTCTGTATTGCTGCCTTATCTGATGTCTGTTGTACCGTTGTTTGTTCTCTCTGTGACGAGCTACCTTTGTAAATGAGCCTCTGGCTCAAAGGTTGTTAAACTGATGTTAAAATAAAAATAAAAGTACAATGGGTACTACAGGCCACTGCCTATGCATCTCAGATGCTATCCCAGTAAAGAGAAAATACAGTCTCTACAAAAGGACACTCTTGGCAACCTTCTGGGCTGTCAAACACTTTCTCTACATTATTGGATATGCTCCATCATTTTGCATACCTGCCATACTTCAACTAAATATTTTCTTTCAGACAAAGTAAAGGATGGATCAGTCTCCAACATCAGACTGACCCACTGGTCACTGCTTTGCAGGATAGGGACATCAAGTACTACCTGCTAAAATGCCTTCAATGTTGGCCCATGGCCTACTCTACATTCATTCCTCATTATTGTGCCCTCCAACCACCTGACCTACCTGACCCAGGGCCATTCTTACCAGCCACATCTGAGGTCCTGGAAGGTAATACCATGTTTCATATCTTTATAGATGGCTCTGCCTCCTACATAGATGGAAAACAAGTAGTGGGGCTTGGAGTGCTCATTAGGGATCATGAAGGTGATTTCTAGTGCGCATTGCCAGAAAATGCACTGTTATCTTTCACAGTACTCCAAACTAGTGGCTGTGGCCTGTGCACTAGAGATCATGCCACATGGTGAAAATGATGCCATCATTTTGCTGACTCTAATTGGGTGTGTTCATCACTCACTGAGTTCTTTCCATTTTGGTAAAAGAACAACTTTACCTCATCTGATGGCACTCCTGTCAAATATACAGAACTGTTTGTGTATATACACACCCTGACACAAATGTTCACTCACAAGTTGTACATTCATAAGGTAAAGTCTCATGGCAAATCTGACCCTTACCATGAATTCAATGAATGAGCGGACTTGCTTACCAAAGCAGGGTGGGGGGGGGTAGACATGGACAATGACTCACCCACAATGTATAGCAGCTATTGTGACATCTATAATCGCTGCCAGCAAGAAACTAGTACCAGAACCTCCGCTGGACCTCTCTAGGCACAAAAGCAGATCCAGAGATCCGAAATGTGTTCAGATTCCTAGATAAAGGAACTTAACAGCCACTGCCAGCTGGCAGTCCATACAAGAGGCACACAAGAGGTGGAAGGAAGGTTAAGGAAAAGGATAGCATTCAGGGATTATAAGTAAACCCAGAAGGAGCAGGACAGAGAACCTTACCAGTTAAAGCAGAAGGAGGCAGGGAAGGCAGTCAGAATAGCAAAGGCACAAACTGAGGAAAAGATAGCCAACTCTGTTAAAGAGGGGATAAAACCTTTATAGGTACATTAGGGAGTGAAGAAAGACCAAGGGAGAGATACAGAGACTTAATAAAGGGAGGAATGTGGGCAGAGGGTAATAGTGAAAAAGTAGGGATACTGAATGAATATTTCTGCTCAGTAGCCACAACGAAAGAGGAGGGGAGGTACCTAAATCAAACAAGAGAAACACTCTAAATGGGGGTCGATACCAGTCCACTTCACAGAAGAAAGGGTTTGAAAGAAGTCTTGAAACTGAGGGTGGACAAAGCAGTGGGGCCTGATGGGATTCAGCCTAGAATTCTAAAAGAACTAAGGGTAGAACTAGTAATGCCACTGACTACTCTCTTTAACAAATCATGGGAGGATGGGGTGGTACCTGAGGACTGAAGGAGGGCAGATGCGATTCCACTCTCAAAGTGGGAGCAGGGCAGAGGCAAGAAACTACAGACCAGTTAGTTTGACCTCAGTAGTGGGAAAAATGATGGAAATACTTCTGAATGAAAGAACTGTTGAGTACCTAGAGGCCAATGGGGCACAGGACCCAAAGCAGCATGGTTTCACAGCAGGAAAGTCATGTCAGATAAACCTAACAGATTTCTTTGACTGGGTGACCAAAGTAGTAGACCAGGTGGGGTTGTGGATATGGCCTACCTAGATTTTAGCAAGGCATTTGACACCGTCTCACACAAAGATTAATATACAGTTAGCCAGCCTTGGAGTGGGTCCCAAGGTGGTAGCCTGGATAAAAACTGGCTGGACAACTGGACGTAAAGGGTAATAGTAAACGGAGTCCACAGTGAAGAAAGGATGGTAACTAGCAGGGCAAACGTGAGGGTTTGGTATTGGACTGGTCCTCTTCAATGTCTTTATAAGTGACATTGGAGAGCACCTGAAGGAAAAGTATGTTGCTTTGCAGACGACACAAAGATCTGCAACAGGGTTGATACACAAGGTGGGGTGGAAAGGATGAAAAGGGACTTGGCAAGGCTGGAGGAATGGTCAGCTATATGGCAGCTCAGATTCAATGCAAAAAGTGCAAGGTATTGCATCTAGGACACAAAACCCAGGGATGAGTACACAATGGGGTGAGACAATAACAACAACAAAAATTGAAAGAGACCTAGGAGTAATTATATCAGATGACCTAAATGTGGGCCAGCAATGAGAGAAGGTAGTAAGGAGGGCTGGGGGATACTGGCTGTACAGGAAGAGGCATCAACAGTAGAAACAGGAAGTTGTTATCCCTCTGTACAGACAGTTGGTGAGACCCCATCTAGAGTACTGCATGCACCTGGAGACCCCATCTCACAAAGACATAGACAGAGTGGAGACTGTTCAGAGGAGGGCAACCAAAATGGTGCAGGATCTGCACCAGAAGACATATGAGGAGAGGCTAAAGCAGCTTAATATGTATACCCTTGAGGAAAGGAGGAGGGGGGACATGATAGAAACTTTCAAGTATCTCAAGGAATTAAAGTACAAGAGGTAGCATCTTTCAGAAAAGCGATGTGCAAGAACAGGAAAACAATTTGCAGATGGGGTGGACGACTAAAGGTAATGTTAGAAAGTATTTTTCACAGAGAGGGTTGTGGATGCATGGAACAGCCTTCCTGAGGAGGTTGTGGAGTCAGGAACAGTGGAGAATGCAAGAATGCATGGGACAGACATAAGGCAGTTCTATTGGGAGGTAAGAGGAAGCTGCTGATTAACTAGAATCTACAGCTTATCCATCAGGAAGGAAATGGGCAGACTAGGTGGGCCAAGTGGTACTTATCTGCAGTCAAATTCTATGTTTCACTTGGACAATATACATTTGTCTAGTGATCAGAAGCTCATCTGGTATCACAGATAAGATACAGGTGACAAATTGTGGTTTGCAGCACAATCTCTCGGACCAAATTTATTTATATGGTCCATGACAATCCCACGTGGACACCAGGATAGAAAACACCCTCCAGAGACTCAAGACAGTCATCTGGTGGCCTGGAATGGCCAAAGATGTAGAACACTATGTAGACAACTTCATAGTGTAACAAACACTCCAACTTTTGGAGTTGATCAAAATGCCACATCCCTTACCACCCTCAATCCTCAGGCCAGGTGGAAAGGGCTAACAGACGATAAAACAGTTGCTATGCAAATTCATTGATGACAATCCCAAAGACTGGGATTCCCTTGCCCTGCTATTAATGGCAATTAGGGTACCCCTGCAGCTATTACTCAGTGCACACCCTATGAGGTCATGACTGGTAGAGCTATGAGACTACCTGAATACCTGTTGATTGATCTCCACACCCCACTTCGGATAGAGTATCTGTAGACAAGTATGTAAAAGCTTCATGATGACATCATGAAAACACACCTCTTGCTGCCAAACAAATAGGCAAGCTCATTTTGACAAGCATGTCAAAGAAGTCGACTGCAAGTTGGAGACCAAGTTATGCTTCTGCAATACAGTCAACCAACTCATTCTTTGGCAGCAATGGGATGGTCCCTATCCCATTGTCAACAAGATCAGCATGCTATGTATCAGGTAAGAGTACAACAGCAGAAAAAGACCGCTGACAAGTGGTTCCATGCTAACCAACTGAAACTGTATAAAGGTGACTAAATTTACTTTTCTTACCCCTTTGGGTGGAATAGTACCATAAGTAACCAATCTTTTTGTTTTCTTACAGGTATCGACAGATGGCTATCTTGCACCCCACTCTCCTATTGGTGCAGGACTACTGACTGTGACTATGACCGCACTCCCATATTCAGCCCCACTGATACACAAGGAACACTTGTAACATTTCCTTGATAAACCTGAACATTCAGCCCTTACTGGTGTAAGGATTAATGCTCCCAACAAAATGATCAAAGTGACACAGGGCTCAGACACCTTTCTTGATGCTGTAGTAGTTGCCCCAGATAAATCTTCACTCTTCATACAATGGTAAACTAATTCTATGGGCTATACAATCCCTGTAGCTCGCTTCTGTCCAAATGTACATTCCATGGCTGGCCTAATACTGACAGTTCCAAAATGGTACACTTTCATCAGACAGACCACTTCCAGACACACTGGTCAGTACACTCTAACTGCTCTCATAGATCCTGCCTATTGTGACCTCTTCTCTCCAGAGGAGGCACGTGATTTCTGTCTTCAAAACTATCAAGCTTCTGAAGCTCTTTATCTTTCTGTAGTCCCACGCAGTCAAGAAGACCTGACTGCCTGCCGTCTCAAGACGATGGCCCTGCTAGTGGTTTGACAGCCACATCACTACCTGCAGCCCTAATTAATAATGTGCAGTTTATACATGTCCCTGTTATTTTTAATCTTACACATTGGAACATGGCTGAATTTGTTTTTTGTTCTACGATAAATACCTCCAAATTTTACAGTATGATGCTTAATGATCTTGCTGCTGCTTATCAAACACGCACAAATGACCCTATAGGTGGACCTCACACCACTGATCATGTTAGAGTCTTTAGACCTGCCCCTAAAGATTATGTTAAACCAAAATCATGTGTACGCACTGCCGGATGTCACTGACATAGCTGGTGCAGACGGTTCTGTTTCTGGCATAACCGAGCAGCCGGCACCATTACAGGCCTGTTTGGCTCAGGAATGTCCATCTGGAATAGCGCAGACATTGCTTCTATTAAGGCTCAAACTTTAAATTTCAACAAACTATTAGCAATGATGTAATGCCACCTGTTTTACAAGGTGTAAATTCTCTAGTAATGAAAATGTTATACTGTGTACAAAATGCAGGAGATTGCTCAAGAGTTCAGTGATACCAAACGAAACTTAATCTTTATTTTTCAAAATAACCGCAAGACAGACAAGCAGTATATTTGCCGTGAAATTTTATGTTCTGCTTATGGTTCTTATGTTATATCCACTGTTAACGATTTCTTCAGGGACCTGACTCAGGCAAAATTCCAGATTTGATACATGATCTCAGGTTGGGTAAATGGTATTGCCACATTGCAAATCTACAGGTTACATAATTATGTGCTTAAAGACTACTCTAAATATTTCCATGGCCACTGTTAGAAATATTGATTATGGTTCTAGGTTTCAACCAAGCACCCTGTTGTTTTACTAAATGTTGTTCAATTAAGGAGAACATGTTCATGACCTTTACTGTGTCTTTACCACGCTTTGATCTAGCTACATCAGTCTTTGACAAGCTAGCTAGAATTCACTCCACAGGTCATCTTGAAACGACATATATTTCGGAAAGAACTGAATTACCTTCCATGCTGGTTTATCATTCAGTCCTCCAAGCTTGGTTGCCTCGTGATAACGAACTGTTGTGCTAAGAAAGGATATTACTTATTGTGCCGATGTGACGCTTTTTGACATTGTGAAGCCAGTATGGTTACGTGCACGAACACCTTTGACTGGCACTGACGTGGGTGAAGATTTGCCATCCAATCTTACTGATGTTGATCCATATGATGACATCGCCCTGCTGCATCTTCAGCGCAAGACACCAAAACAGCACCATCTCAAAGCCACCTTGAAGAGGTACATCGCTTACTACACAGCTCACCAATCAAACATCCTCATGTCCAGAATGTCTACATCGCTGATGGGTACCTTTGGTCAGAGTCACATATACATCAGACGGCCAGTATTACATAGTCACGATTTATCCCACATTCCCATATGGGACCAAGACCTGTCAAGTTACTAAACCTAACTTTGTTTTACTTCTCAGCAGAAAACTGTCATCGGTCACACTGTGATCATGCCTGTTCCTCTCCCTGAACCAGACGTTATTGATACTGATCCCCAATACTTGCTTGCCCTGTCTCAATATTTGCCTATTTTCAGTGTACACATTGATCCCTTGACACTCTCTTTGTAGTCTCTTTTAGCTAGGAAAGATGCTCATTTGATATATATTAGCAATAATATATCTAAAGCTTCTAATGCACTCAATGATCTTATGCATGATGGTAATTTGAGCCCTGCCATAGGCAATATGTGGGTAGAACTCACTTTCAAAGTTTTTGTAGTGATCAACCATTTTTGATTATCTTTCTGATATTCACCCTGTGCGCTCAAGATGCATCCTCAAACAACATTGGGAACAACTCAATTCCTTTACAAGGTTGTGCATTGGGCCTGTAAATGACTTTAGCTCCATCCCTACCAACTAATCTTGGGATTGTTGCCCTTCTGAGGCAACAAGAGGAGGAATGTTATCCATGGACCAGCACCCTTGATTAGCCCCTACCTTGTAGACAGCAATATTATAAGTATATGTACCATTCTTAGGGCATAGGCACTTATTGTACAAGTATAAGTACCAGGATCTGAGTTCGACTGTATTCTTACTGAGAATCATAGTGCTTTCGCTATTATTCTAATAGTAATACTTGGGAGATGCTTCCATTTATATTATTGTATAATGATTAGTTAGGCATTACTGCCATCTTTAGTGCTAGTGCAGAACTACAATTATGTATGTAACCGCAAGTGTCCTTCACGCATACAAGACCATTGTTTTACCTATCTGTTATTTTTGCTAGCTCAGCATGCTTTCCCAAGCTAGTAAGAGTCAGGCTATTTGCCACTGGCCAATAGTAGTAACAATAACAAAATGGAAAGGGACCTGGGGTAATCATATCAGATGACCTTAAGGTTGGCAAGCAATGTGAGAAGGCGGTAGGGAGGGCTGGGGGATACTGGGATGTATAGGGAGAGGCATCACCAGCAGAAAACAGGAAGTTATTATTCCCCTGTACAGACAGTTGGTAAGACCCCATCTGGAGTACTGCATCCAGTTCTGGAGACCCAGTCTCCGCAAGGACATAGACAGGATGGAGGCAATTCAGAGGAGGGCAACTAAAATGGTGCAGGGTCTGCAAGAGAAGCCATACGAGGAGAGGCTAAAGGAGCTAATATGTATACACTTGAGGAAAGGAGGGAGAGGGGACATGATAGAAACGCTTAAGCATCTCAGTGGAATCAACAAAGTCTTAGAGGGTAGCATCTTTCAGAAAAAAGATGTGCAAAGAACAAGGGGTTACAATTTGAAGATAGAGGGGACAGCTCAGGGCAATGTGGAGGAAGTATTTTTCACAGAGAGGGTGGTGGGCGATGGAACAGCCTTCCTGAAGAGGTTGTAGGGTCTAAAACTGTGGGAGAATTCAAGAATGCATGGGACAGACATAAGGCAATTTTTGTGGGGAGTAGGAAGAAATAGGCTGTTGGTTAAATATGATCTGCAGCTTATCCTATAGGTAGTGAAATGGGCAGACTAGGTGGGCCAAGCGGTCCTTATCTGCCGTCAAAGTCTATGTTTCTATGTTTCAATTACAAGGTTTTTATATATCTTTATACTTGTTGTCATGACAATTATCAGGGGTATAAGACCCTTGCATTGTACCTTTTCTCTGAGAAGAAGATACAGTACATATTGCTGCCTACAGGTAAGATAGAGAGATTGAAGTATTCTCCCAGTGATCACACTGTTTTGGTTGTAAGCCTGCTTTATAGACCAGAAATAAATCACTTTATGTGCTGGACACCATGTTTCTTCACTTTGTACAGTTCCAAAAGAACCTGAGGAAGGTAATTTTATTACCCAGTTACATGGTCTTCCTTCTCTCACTGATGTACCTATAGAATGTTTTTCCCTTTCTTCACCATTGGTGTTATTTCCTCTGTTTGTGCCTTTGTGCTCCTAACAGCTTTCCTTGCTTCCCTTAGACAATTTAGGTATACCACCCTATCCTCTTCCTTCTGTGTCTCCTTATATTACCTGAAAGTCCTCCTTTGGCTCTTACTTTCTCTGCTGCAGCTTTGGAGAACCAGAGTGGTTTGTTCCTTCTCTTGCCTTTGTTTCTCAGCTAATGCACTGGTTTGTCGCCTCCACTATTGTTCCTTTTAAGTGTGCCCACTGCTCCTCAACCCACCATTTTGCATCCCTCCTGCCAGGGCTAGTAGCCAAGGCATGGACCTTACACTGATCTCAGGGCTGGCAGCAATCAGGAACACCTGACAAATCGGGTTATAGCAAGGAGTTCCAGACGGAGTGTCATTGTTCTAGCTGTGTCCAAGACACCATCTACATTAACTGAACAGCGCCAGAACTGATTTGAATTGACTGAATAGGATATCAAGCTAGTTGAACAACTGGTGAGTCTGGAGTAAGGTCTTTATCGCTGTATCTCTAGAAGGTGCACTGAGAAGTTAATTGTCCAGGTACTGAATGTGCACAGGGCCTCTAGGCACAAGGCTGTGGCCATGAGAAAAAAAGCACTTAGTGAAGACCAAGCCCTGAAAGTAAGCCAAAGGGCAAGATACAAAATTTGTGTGTGCCTCTGAGAAAGAAACATAGGCAGGTACTGTGGATGGCAGCACTTGATGTTGCAGATTAGAATCCTGCATGTCCAAAGTGTAAAGCCAACCTCCTTGCAAAAGCAGAGGGAGGAGTGACTGAAGGAGACCACGTAAAACTTTTGTATGCAGAGTACTTGTTCTGTTCTGTAGGTCCAAGACAGGGCTCAGAATGCCCATCTTAAATACCAGGAGTAAAACCCTAGTTCTGTTCATCCAGATACACTGTCTGGATCGTGCTTTTTCAAGACAGTGTGTAGTTCAGTCTATAGGATCCAACAGTGTAGCAAGGTGTAAAAACAAGGGCTTGAGGGTGCACAAGGAGGATGTGCTATGAGTTCCAGACTATGACCCTCCTGAATAATGTCTAAGACCCAAATGTCTAATGTTAACTCTCTCTTTTGGCAGGAAAGGAGATACCTGAACCTTTGAAACAGGGTCAGGGAAGGTAGGAAGGAATCAGAAGTTGAAGGGAGCAGCAAGGGTACCATCTGAGCCTGGACCTTGGGGGTCTTAAAATTCTCATCTAAGGACCGCAGCTTAGAGGCAACTACATAGAGGCTGATGAGCCAGGGCCCCTACAGCATGAGGTGGATGAGCTCACACCCACAGGAGAGGGCTAGAGAGCAAGTGACTTTGGGGAGTGCAGAGTCATATTAAAGGGCTGTAACTCTTAAGGGTGAGTTCTACATCGTGGCCAAATAGTTTTGAGCCAAGAAAAGGGGTGTCAAGAACTGATGAACATCGGTGGCAAAACCAGCAACACAGAGCCTGGAATTTTCCATTTTGCAGGAAATTCTTCAGTATATTCCAGTGGTGTTTCTGCAAGGCCTGGTTAAAGACTCTGGCAAGTGGTGCAGGATTTTACATTATCTGAAAAGCCCAGGCAGCAAACCCAAACAGTGTGAACATTGTCACAAAATGTCTTTACAATGCATCAAGAAAGGCAGACAAAAAGCTAAAACTTCTTCAAAGCTGCAGACAGAAACATAGTAACACAGAATTTGCTGGCAGATAATGACCTCTTGGCCTACCCAATCTGTCCATTTTTCCTACGTACAGTATCAGCAAACCAGACTTGCTCTTTCAGAACTTTCTCTCCCTCATTCCTTTCCACTAAGATTCCTTATGCCTATCCGTGCTTTCTTGAACCCCACTACTATTTTGCCCCATCCACCTCGGCTGATTAACTGCTCCAGGAATCTACCACTTTTCTGTGAAGAAGTAGTTATCACATCTCTTCACGCATCGTGAAGAGGTATAAAATAACCCATTTTTTCACATCTTATCTGAAATGTTTCTGATGGGTGTTTGATGACAGCACGCAACAATGATACAGTAGAAAAATAATAAAACAGTTAATAGAGTATATGCCTCATAATTGCGATGGATGCCGTGGATTCAAATTTATCCCAGTTTAACCAGGTATTCTAATAAAACAATGGCCTCAGTTTTCAGACTAGTTTGTAATCCTGTTCAATGTGAGGAGGAGTAAATACAGTATTCTGCGCGGTGTGTTTTGAAACCATTTTATTAGTTATGAAAAAAAAGGTTATTGTAGGGCTGCCCTTATGGCAGCGCAGGGTGAAGCTTCGGGCATCACGCAGGCGGCAGACCACGCTGCAGCAGCTGCCACTCAGCAGTGTACAGTAAATGACAGGGATAGTGTTTTGGACCCAGTGCCATAGTAACCCCTGTGGTAGGCCAGAGGAGCTTACTCACTCTGCAAAGCGCCAATGTGTGCAGCCGAGGTCAGCAGCAGGCTCCTCCCACATTAGGGAAGGAGGGAGGACAGGGGAAAAAAACAGAGAAAACTTACTGAACTATCTATTTGATGGGCAGAGTTCCTGGACTCCCTTGCAGTCCAGCATCCAGCGACAGTTGATCCTAGTCCACCTTCTACTGATAACCATCTCCTGTAAATCAGGGGTATAACAAGCATTTGTCAATGCCGAACGCTCACTTGCAGGTATTTGCAGTGGTGTTTGGTACTGCAGTGTTGGGTAAGTTACTTTTTCTATTACTTTCTATTACTTTGGAAACTTGTTCCAGAAAGCTCTGTGCAGTCAGTAGCAAGGATGGAGAAGTACTGAAAACTAATACACCTTGCAGTTACAATTACTAATGTCTTTTATATAAAAGTAATATGTAATTGTAACTGATTGCTATTTATTTGAAAGTACCTAACCTATTACTTTCAAAAATTTAATCTGTTATATTTATTTGTTATTTTGTATTGTTTTGTATAAAGAAATAACTATAATTGTAAGGTGTATTACTTTTTCTAGAACTTCTCCATCCTTGCTAGTGACTGCACAGAGCTTCCTGGAACAAGTTTCCAAACGTATAGAAAAGTCACTCACCCAACACTGGGTACTAGTACTGGCTTCAGAGGAGCAAAGAGGCAGCAGTAAGATTGGTGGGTTCTGCATGGTGGAAGCTGCACTGTAAATGAAGTAAGGAGCTGCTAGTCAGAGAAGCCACTCCTGCTGGCCTTAGTGGACTAGGGAATGAGAGTGCGCTGGATGGCAAGAGCGCCAATAAGTAGATCAGCATTGCAGGTAATGTAGAAGCCGGGGGAGGGGAGTTCAGAGGAGCAAGGACCAGAGAGAAAGAGAGAGGAAGGGCAGATGAGGACCACTAGGCCCATCCAGTGTGCCCATAAGCTGTGTACTTGACTACGGCTTCTGAGGTCTCCCTCAGCTTCTTCTGCTAATGATACCTCTGCCTATGCACCCCAGCATGCCGCTGGCCCTTCTTGCAGCCTTTGTGCTCATTTTCACACCTGTAGGTCATTAGAAATGATAACTCCTAGGTCCTTATCTTCCTTGGTGATCTTCAGCACCTTCCCACCCATCCTGTAGCTCTCCCAGGTTTTCTTACCAGGTGCATTATTTTGCACTTATCTGCATTGAACCTCAATTGCTACTCCTCAGACCATTTTTCAAGCCCCTCCTGGTTCCTCCTTATTTTCTCCACCCCTTCTGGAGTATCCACTATGTTACAGATCTTGGTGTCACCTGCAAACAGGCAGACCTTCCTAATGTCAGTAATGAAGACACCCAGGCCTGCTCCTGAGGTACTCCACTGGTCATACCTCTCCTGGATTAGATCCCATTCACCACCCTCTGCCTTGCTTGCTTTCACCACCTCTTGTGGCAGAATATTGCATGTGTCCACCACCTCTCAGACCCGCTCACAGACTGCAGAGCCATTAACAGGGAAAGCAGCTCTGCGGCTATTGTTGGGGGGTGGGAGGAGAGGACAGGACACACAGACTGTGGCAGGAATTACTACGTGAAAGCTGCACTGCTGCTAATGTTGAAGTGTGGGGGATGTCAGAGAGACAGGAGCGAGATCAGCATGCAGAGCATGGAGTCACTAACAAGGAAAGCTACACTCATGCTAATGCTGAAAGGGGGTGGCAAAGGAGCGAGGATCTGGGAGAGTGTGGTGTGCAGTAGGAGAAAGTTGTAAGATAACTCCAACCATGCACATTAGTGATTAGTGTAACTGTAATGTATGGTCAATGTTACGGTATGAAAAGAAATGAAGTGCTCTCATTGGAGCGGCTTTATTTCTTTTAACTAGAGAATTTGCCACATAGCAAAGCTGAATTAGTGTTGTGACCAGAGTGCCTGGTCATTGGTGTACACTGACAGGCCCATTGCAATTTTGGCTGTTATTGGTTCTGGTAGTGACACACCTCTCAAATGCTGCATAAAATGCAAGATGTTCCTTGTGGAAGCGTAAGTGAACGTAAAAATGGACATCAGAACTGGGGCTTTTATGCTGGTTTAAGGCAGTGGGCTTAACACCCAATTAGTATTCTCAAGTGCTCTTATTAACCAGTTGTTAAGATCATGATTAGTAGTAAGTTGATTTTACAGTGCTTCCCCTATTAGACCTGATATCGTGCATTGTAGTCCACAGGTTGGGCATTTTTAAACCTCTGCCTTCCTGTACAGTGTTTCAGAGGCTTGAAATAATAATTTAAGATCTGAAAGGGAGTCTAGGTTCATCACCCCACCCCCATTTCCTAAGCAGGAAAGAAATACATGTGCTGTGCAAATACATAACAAATGATGGAGATTCCCTATCCACACTACCATTCAGGTACCTGGTCATTCCCTTGGTAAGGAGACATTTGTCACAGGCTTATGTAAAAGGCCGTACTGGCTTCATGTCCACAATCTCCATTTTCAAAGCCAAATATCTCAGGTCAGGAATTAAATAAATAAACTCCTGCTAGCTGGGAGTGACCATCAATCGGTGTGGTTCACGCTCAGCATGGGCAGGAGACAGTAGGTACAGGAACCAGGGTGGGTGACTTCAGGCGGCAGACTTTATTAAGATGGGGAAATTATGGGAAGGCACCTGGTAGGAATTAGGCCTGCCATGGATGCAAATTAGAAGTGGAATATTATCAAACCTGGGTTGATTGAGGCTACTGGGTCAAGTACCAAGACACTGAGCAAGAAGAGTATGGCTAGCCAAGCTGGATGAACAAGGAGGTTTTGGAAGGGTAAGGGCAAAAAGCAGCTTTGGAGGTTCAAGAAGTCCGGCAGGGGAGGACAGGGAACTGTATATCAGGAGGTCCAGGGAGGTAATCAGATTGGTCAAGCGGCCAAGGCTTCCAGGGAGCTAAGGCTGGCACAAGACAACAGGGAAGGGAGAAAAGACTTTTCAGATACATAAGGAGAGAAGGAGCTGCAGGGACCAGATGAAAAATTACTCACCTTAGTAATTGCTTTTCTTCTCATGGAGTCTTGCTATATTAGGACCATTGCAGTCATTCCCACACTTGAACTGCCCGGAGGGAAACAGTTAACTCCAGAGTGATCTGGAGTTCCACAGTGGTGTCTGTTCAAAGCTCTATCTGGCTAGTTTCAAATGAAACTGTCAGGTTCTTTACGGAGCTAAACTAACATAGCAAGTCTGTGTGAAAAGTCTACACTAGCCATTGGCTACCTACCATTAGTAGAATAAGAACAATCACAGAATAATAACAATATTTATTGTTAGGATCACCCTTACAAGCACTATAGGCCCCTCTCCCCAAAAGACTCAAGTCCAGAGAGGGCCATCTACTAACAAAAAACAGAAATACCTAGTTCCCCAACCCAAAGGAAACAGGGCGGGGGAACTAGAGAGACTAAAATGGCATGACACAGTGCTTGCACTAATTTGCCAACCCCATACCCAAGTAGGAGTTCTGAGAGGGGTAGGAGGGTTGTTCATATAGCAAGACTCCATGAGAAGAAAAGCAATTACTAAGGTGAGTAATTTTTTCTTCAAACACCATGAAGTCTTGCTATAATGGACCATTGCAGATTACACAGCAGTACCTCCATGGAGGGTCAGAACCTACTTAGGAAATAGGCTCTGAGTACAGCTGTGCCAAACGAGCATCTCTCCTGGACTGGACGTCCAGGAATAATGCTTGGTAAAGGTGTGAACTGTTTTCCAGGTAGCAGCTTGACAAATTTCCAAATGGAATATCTCTAGCAGGCTAGAGATGCAGCTGTACCCTGGTGGGGTGAGCCCTCAGTCCTGAGGGGTTCCCTACTAGTTTTTGGTAACAGAATTGGATACAAGAGACAATCCACCTTGCAATTGTCCTCTTAGTGGCAGGTCTCCTTGCCAACCTCTCCATAGGTAAGGAAGAGTTGGAGGATTCAACCTGTGACCCTGGCACGCTCCACATAGTAGCTTAGGGCTCTTTTGACGTCCAAGCTGGTGTAGTCTCCTTTCACCCGAGGAAGAATGCTCAGTGAAAAATACTGGGAGAAATGGACTGGTTCAGATGAAAATCTGAAACCACTTTGCAAAACTTTCTGTTAGTCCTGAGGACTAGTTTATCCCTGTGAAAAGAAATAAAACCTTTTCCACTGAAAGGGCTTGCAATTCACTTATCGTCTGGCGAAGTGATAGTACTAGAAAAACAGTTTTCCATGTTCAGTACTTGAGATCTGCAGAAGAAAGGGCTCAAAGGGAGGTTGCATTAACTGAGCAATGCAAACATTCAGGTCCCAGGCAGGGCTGGTTCTAAAGGGAGGTTAGTGAAGTAACCTCTAAAAAACTTGGAAACACAGAGGGCGAGAGGAAAGAGAAACAGGCTTCCTCATGGAAACAAAGGCAGAAACAGCTGCCAGATGAACCTTCAAGGTAGCTGGTCTAAGGCCTAGGGAATTTAGATGGGCCAAATAGTCCAGTAAAGTGGCCAAGTCAGCAGATTCTGGCACAATTTGTTTCTCCGAACACCAGAAGGAAAACCTCTTCCACTTAGAATTGTAAGTGGCCCTAGTGGAAAGCTTCCTAAGCCTTTAAAATATCAGGACCCCTTGAGAAGGTGTAAATCAGCAATTCTAATTCCTCAAGAACCAAGCCTTGAGGTGAGGGATTTG
Source organism: Neoceratodus forsteri (assembly GCA_016271365.2). Taxonomy (NCBI): domain Eukaryota; kingdom Metazoa; phylum Chordata; order Ceratodontiformes; family Ceratodontidae; genus Neoceratodus; species Neoceratodus forsteri. Next base: position 645,099,733 of record CM028133.1, on the reverse strand, counting down.
AGGTCCGGTATCACACTCTCCCTGTGCACAGGTCAGCAAGTCGTGGGTCCTGGGCAAGGTCAGGGGAGGGTGGATTGTCAGGGACAGGAGGAGAGGATACCAAGGCTGTCTGGCCCAGTCTGGAGCAATCAGAACCACTTTGCAGGGCTGAGTTCTGATTTTACCAATACCCTGAAGAGGAGAGGAAGGGGGGAAAAGCATAGGAATTTCCCTTCCAATCCAGCAGAAAGGCGTCCAGGGGACTGAGCCCAGCACTGGAGGCCTGCAACAAAATAGAGGAAGTTGATGGTTGTCTGGGGCTGCAAGAGATCTATCTGAGGGGTGCCCCATCTGGCAAAGACCGACCCCAATACCTGAGGATTCAGAGACCATTCGTGATGGCCCTGGGAAATCCTGCTGAGAGCATCCGCCAGGACATTGTCCTTTCCTGGAAGGTGAATTGCGATCAGGGAGGTGTTTAGAGAGTAAGCCAGAGACCAAAACTTCATTGCTTGGTGCACAAGGCTGATGACCGAGTGCCCCTTGTTTGTTGATGTACCACATTGTTGTGGTGTTGTCTGTCCTGATTTGAACTACTTTGTTCTGGACAACAGTTGAAAAAGCCTGAAGAGCTAAAAGAACACCTCTGAGTTCCAAAAGATTGATGTGGAGCAGAGATTCCTGGAGGACCACACTCCTTGAGTGGAAAGGTCGCTCAGTGAGCCCCCACCCTAACAGGGAGGCATCCGTGGTGAGGGTGAGGAGTGTAAACGGTATAAAGAGACCCCTTGAGTAAGATTGCTTTGATCCTGCCACCACTGAAGGGCCAGGATCAGGGTTTTGGTCACCGGGACTAATTTGGTAGGGGTCCCTCCTTTGAGACCAATAGGACCTCAAGTGGAACTGGATGTCCCCATCTGAAATCTTGCTCCCTGCACGACAGCTGTGGAAGCAGCCATGTGCCCTAGGAGTTGCAGAGTGCCTTGCTTGGTCGAGAGACCCGTGAGGGTAAAGGAGGATGCCAGGGCAATGAGCCTGTCCACTCTTTCCGAGGGAGAAATGCCCTGGCTAACTTTGTGTTCAATTCTGCACCTATGAAAGTTAGAACCTGAACAGGTTCCAGAACTGACTTTGGTAAGTTCAGCAGGAATCCCAGAGAAGTAAGAAGCTGCTGGGTGACTTGCAAGTGGATTTTACCTGATCTGGAGACTGACCCACTATGAGCCAGTCGTCCAGGTAGGGAAACACAGCAATCCTTGCCTTCTTAAATGAGCCACCACCACAGCTAGACATTTTGTGAATACCCTTGGAGCCGAGGTTAGGCAAGGCATTGCTCTGAACTGATAGTGGCCAGAGAGCAGCTCGAACCTGAGGTACTTTCGGTGAGAAGGCCTGATCATGACATGAATAGGAGGCGCCCTGAGGTCCAGGGAAGCCAACCAGTCCTCTGGCCTCAGGAAGGCAAAATCATTGCTAGAGTTAACATTTTGAACTTTGGTTTCAATAGATGTTTGTTCAGGTACCTTAAGTCTAAGATGGGCGCCATTCTCCTGTCTTTTGGGGTAAGAAAATATCTTGAGTACAGTCCTTGCCCTGATGGCAAGGGGGACCTTTCCACTGCTTTGCAATGCAGAAGGAAGAAACCTCTGCTTCCAAAGCAAGGGCTTCTGAAGAGTTTGCAGGTGGAAATTGCCTGGCTCTCATCCTTGGGAACTGTTTGAAGCTGAGAACCAGGCCCTGGCTTACTACTTCCAGAACCCACCTGTCCGGTTAGGGACAGCCAGTTCTGGCTGAAAAAGCCAACCTGCCCCCACTGGTACAGGAGAATTGGCCCTGGGCACCCCATCAGGGTGCCTGCTTGGCAGCAGCTTTAAGCTGAGGGAGGGTGACTGTCTACCTGTGCCCGTCTACCTCTGCCTCTGAAAAAACCCTCTGTGAAAAGCAGAGGAGGCTTGAGATTGGTAAAGGCCTGTGGAAAGGCCTACCCCTACCCCTGGGGGCATGCCTTTGTGGAGTGGCATGCCTCTCCTTAGCTTGGGCACTTTTGTAGGTAGTTCTGTATTCATCCATCTTTTCATATAATTTTCCGTTTGATCACCAAACAGAGAATTTCCGTACAGGAAAATCCATAGCCTTTGACTGAGTATCTTGGGACAGATTAGTGCATCTGAGCCATGCCAACCCTCGGAAGCTACAGAAGTGGCCATGACCCTAGAGGAAACATCATTAACATCAACAGCAGTATGAAATTGAACTTTAGAGGCTTCAATGCCATCAGCAGCCACCTGTTCCAACTCACTAGCCAGCTGGCCCTGGGCCTGCCTGGCTAACTGCAATATAGTGTCCCATCTAGATTTCTGATATCTAGCCACATAAGCCATATAATTAGCCTGCCTGAGTCCCAAAGAAGCTGCCATATATTGTTTTTCGCCATGACATCAATCTTCCTGGAATCCTTATCAGGAGGATGTGAGGCCAGGGAATATTAGCCTTGTCACAGGCTGCAGCTTGCACCACACCTACATGACTACACTGCTCAGCGAGGAAGTCTGTATCAGGGCCTGATAAGGTATACCTTCTGTCCATTTTTTATCTACAGGAGGGACAGAATGAGGATTTTTAAAATCTTTGTTGTTTGCTTCCTAAATGATTTATGCAAAGGAATAGACAACCTCCTAGACTCTGGAATATCCATCATTTCAACATAATCAGGCTCCTCTTGCTCATCCACAGCCTCTTCTAAAGGAAGCTGGAGGGTTTCTGCAACCTTTTGTAAAACATAAAAGAGAAGGGCTCAGACAGCATAGGGGAGATTCTAAAGGTCTATCTGGAGAAATGTCCGTTCAATGGGCACGTCCAGACCTTCCCAGTCACAAACATACTGATCAAATTCCTCCTCCCCTCATGTGGTTCATAAAATCCTCAACACCATAATCCTGAACCACTGGGACTGAACGAGCCACCCTTTCCCAGATGCAGGGGGTCTGGACAGATCCCTGAGACAAAGATTGGACAATCTGAATGGCTTTAGCTATCTCTGCAGCAGTTGGAGAGACAATTTTGTACTCAGACCTGCTGATTTCTTTGTCTTTTGCTGGGACTGGTTCCTCTGAACCAGCCTTCCTTTGCCCGAGGAAGTCTCGCCCTGGTCAGAGGGCACTCCTCTGGTCCAGTGGGTGCTGGACCGGGCTGGCCATCCGGTCAGGGACTTTTGGCCTCCTTCCCTGAGCCGCCCAATCTCTTTTCCAGGGTGGCTGCAGGAAATTTTGCACACCTGGCAGTCTGACAGGAGGTGGTCAGCCTCAGACAACAAACACAAGTGGTGTGGGTCAGCCTTGCAAAGGCTTCCCCACAGACATCACAGTGTTGAAACCCAGTGGGCCCGGTTTTTTTGGGTTTCTCAGACATAATGCCAGCCTAACCCAAAACTTGCCTTTAGATGGCAGTGCCAGGCAAGACACCCTTATCGGTTCCTAACCGTGTCACGGATATTTAAAAACCCCAAATAAAAGTTAGGTTTTTTAGAACCGATGAAGAACGGGAACCGCACTCTAAAAGCCCAACCAAACAGTTTGACACATATATTTTACAAACCGATCGGTTCAAAACCGAACCGATAATGAGTTTCCACAGACTTAATTTCTGTACTTACGGTTTACCAGATAGAGCTTTTAACCGAAATGCGGTAAAATCAATACTTTTGCGGTTCCAATGAACCAAAAATACCGCTTGAACGAGAATGAACCGAGCTGAAGGAGCTGATCTCCGGAGCGACTGTTCAGTGAAGCGGAGAAAGAATCTAACAGTTTCATTTGAAACTAGCCAGATAGAGCTTTGAACAGCCCTCATTGTGGAACTCCAGATCACTCTGGAGTTAACTGTTTCTCTCCGGGCAGTTCAAGTGTGGGGAATGACCAATGGTCCTAATATAAAAGACTTCATGGTGTTTGAAAATGAGGATTAGTAAGGATGGGGAGAGGGTGGAGAAGGGAGCAGAACAGGCAGAAGCACTAAATGAGTACTTCTGTTCTGTGTTCATGAAGGAGAAAGGTGGACAGCTACCTTGGGGATGGGGAAGGTGGGTAAGGGAGGGGTGACAGATGGGGTAATTACAGAGGGTGGAGTGCTGGGTCTGAAGGCACTAGGGTGGATAAGGCACCAGGTCTGGATGCATTCATCCCAGGGTGTTGAAAGAACTGAAAGGGTATTGGTGGGCCACTGGTAGACCTGTTCAGTACCTCTCTGGACACAGGTTGCATACCACAGGATTGGAGGATGGCTTATGTGGTGCCCTCCACAAGAGTGGCCCAAAGGATGAACCAGGCAATTGCAGATCTGTAAGCCTCACATCCATTGTAGGAAAACTTATGGAAGCAATCTTGAAAGAGAGGCTGGTGACCTTTTGGAGGAAAATGGACTCCAGGACAGTCAGCAGCATAGATGTGTCTCTGGAAGATCCTGCCATACCAACCTAACTGAATACTATGACTGAGTAGGGAACTGGATAAAGGCCATGCAGTGGATGTGCTGTATTTAGACTTCAGCAAGGCCTTTGATTCAGTGCCTCATGGAGTGGCTGGGGGTAAGTTGCAATATGTGGGGCAGGGACAAAGATGGTAAACTGGATTGTGAACTGGCTGAAGAGGAAGCAGCAACAGGTGGGGGCACTATCTTCCCAAGTGCAGTGACCAGCGGGGTGGTGCAGGGCTCAGTCCTGGGTCCGTGTTGTTTGGGTTATTCATATCAGATATCTCACATGGCATTAGGAGCAAGGTCAGTGTGTTCGTAGATGATACCAAGACAGGGGTGGTGGTGGATGACATAGAGGGATGGCAGGGGCTACAGGAGGACCTGATCAGACTGGAGGAGTGGTGGAAAGAGTGGCAACTAAGCTTCAATGCAAGAAGTGTGAGTTGTACTTGAACAAAGAACCCAGGGAGGAGCTACCAATTGGGAGGGGTTCAGATAGAGGTCACAGAGGAGGAGAAGGACCTGGGTGATCTTAACTGGTAACATGAACAACTCCAGCTCAGTGCAGGAAGGAGGCAGCTCAGGCCAAAAGATGCTGGGGTGTACTACGAGAGAATCTCATCCAGAAATAGGGATGTGATCCTGCCGCTGTACAGATCACTAGTTGGGCCACATTTGGAGCAGCGTGCAGTTCTGCAGTCCCTTTCTGAAGAAGGATATCAGATTGCTGGAGGGTGCAGCATAGGGCAACTAAGATGATCCAGGGGCTGGAGGGCAAAACCTATGAGGACAGGCTGACGGAGTTTAATATGTACACCCTGAAGGAGAGGAGGGATCGGGGATATGATCGAGACTTTAAATACCTGAAGGAGATTAATAAACGGCACAGAAGGGATATCTAAGCTGAGGAGAGGAAGGGACACCAGAGGGCATGGTCTCAGGATGGAGGGTGGAAGATATCAGAGAGAAATGAGGAGGCATTTTTTCACAGAGGGTGATGGAGAAATAGAACACTCTACCCAAGGAGGTGGTATCCTGTAGCACAGTGGGCAGTTTAAAAGGGCATGGGACAGGGGTGCAGGGGTTAAAGGTGAGGGGAGAGAAGGGGGCAGCTGCAATATAAGGGTGCTAGCCAGCGCATCTCGAGCAGACTAACTTGATAGACTGTAAAGCCTGTTTCTGCTGGCAGATCCATACGCTTGTATGTTCATAAATAAAATGAAAATAAAAATGGGTTTAGTAATACGTTTGTTTAGTTTATTGTTCTAGGAATTATCTTTGAGCCATGAGTCTTTTACAAAGGTTCCATGTCAATTGTGTACAAACAAGTTATGAAGTGGTAATAAGCCAGTATAATGCAGTACATTAATGTCAAACTTCAAGCAAAAGGGAAAACAAAATACTTAGCATACACAGAACAAGCTGATTAGAGGAAAATGTTAGAGAAATGAACAAATGGAAGGGGTAAGGAGATAGGAGGGAGCAGACATAGGAGATTAGAGCTACTCAGATGCCTTTGTCAAGAAATGAAGCACAGGTGGTAGATGAAAACAACAGAACAGCCAGGAGGGAAAACATTTAATCGAGGCAGTCACAGGAGCTGGAGGCTGTGAGGTGAGAATATAGCCTAGATTTGAAAACTCCTAGGGAGGTGGAGGAGGTGATGATAGTGCTGAGGCATTGTACCATCTGGGGGCACTGAGAGGCAAGGATCTCTGGCCCTGAGTGGTCTGGCATCAGGGGCCCTGGAGAGGCTGATGTTCGAACTTCTGGTGAAAGCGGATGCTGGTATTTGGGCATTGCAGATCTTGGATACACGTGGAGTGAGGCCCATGGTGGATTTTTGCCATCAAGCAGGTAAGATACTTTATGCGATTTGAGTTGCAACCATCCTGTTTCAGTGTAGAGCTCACATGTATGAGTCTCTTTGAACTCCAGTGAGCAGCCGACAGGCCTTGTTTAGGGAGGTTGTAATGCGCTAAGTGCGTGGTTGAGGCACAGCCATAGATAATTAAGCCATAGTCTGTGACTGAGATGACAGAGCTTTGGATAGCAATCCTCAGCTTAGGATTGGGTAAGGAACTGTTGGTTTCGTACAGGATACCAATGCGCTGGTTCACCGCTTTCATGTACTATCAATGTGGGTCGCAGTGTTAGGCCTTGATCAAAGGTGATTCCAAGATATTTAAATGTTGTCACTTGTCTGAGGGTACTTCCTGGCAATGTATTGATAGTAAGTGGAATTTGCCTTTTCTTGTTTTATGGCTGGAGAAGAGCATGGATTTTTTTTTTGTGGTTTAGGACCAGCTTGTGATCTAGGAACCACTTCTCAACCTTGGAGAAAGCAAGTTGCAGGCTATGGAGTAAGGGTTTTGATCCTATGAGAGGAAAGAATCACAGCATCGCCAGCGCAGAGGATTATTTGTTCTGGGCAGGATTGGGGGAGAGGGTTTAGGAAAAAGGCTGAAAAGAAGAGGGCCTAAGAAGGATCCCTGGGGAACACCTGAGAGAACAGGATTTGAGTCTGAGAGAACTCCTGAGATTTTTACAGTTTGAGAGCGCTATGAGGTAACTTTTACCCAGGCACCAGGACCCTGAGAGGTCCAAGATTCTGTAGTTGTTTGTCAAGAAGCCATGGTGAACAGTATCAAACGCCTTTGTTAGGTCAATGAAAACAGCTCTGGTTTGGTATCCTTTGTCCAAAGCATTGTGGATTGCTCCTGAAAATTCCAGCAGAGGCGGTCATTGTACTGTGTCCTTTCCTGAATCCGTGTTGCTGCTGCCGCAGAGGATGTTATACTTTTGCAGGTAGTCTGAGAGTTGGTCCACCACAATACATTCAAGGCCTTGGAGAGGGTGGAAGATTGATATGGGTCGATATTTACCAGGTAGGGACTTGTCACCACTTTCTAACACCAGGGTGACTACTGCAAACTTCCATTTGCTGGGAAATTGACTGAGGCAGAGGGAGAGATTGAAAATTTTGGTGAGTGGGAGCAGCACCTCTTCCACGGTAAGGGACAGAAGTTTAAGGTCAATAGTATCGCTGCTTGCTCTGGACTTAGAAATAGCCTTTTATATATTTGCAGACTTCATGTGCCTTGACTATTTTGAAATGGAAGGCGGTTAGTTAGGAGAAGCAGTAGGTGACGTTGGTTTAGGAGAGTCAGCATCAGAGAAGAAGTCCAGAGGGAGGACCCCACTAAGGTCTGTGAAGGTTGCATTTAGGGTCTTTGCCATGACCACTGGGTCTAGGGTAGTGGGTCCATCCACAGTCATTATAGTAGGAGAGGACTTGGACTGCTTACCGTGATATTTCTGATGTTGTCCCAGAAGGCTCTCCGTACCCCAGGAATTGGAGGGCATTCTTGAAGTAGGAGCTCTTCATCAATCGATTTTAGTGCAGTGGTTGTGAGCCTGTTTATACTTTTGGATGTCCATCAGGGAGCCTGTGGCTCTGGCTATAGCCCAGAGGTGGTCCCTAGCTTTGAGTTGGGCCAATAGCTTTGCCGTGAGCCAGGGATTTGAGAGCGCTTTGATTTTGTGCTATTTTACTGGTGCGTGAGGTGTCGAGGCAGTGTTGAAAGTAGTGATAAAGTAATCAAGGGCTCTGTCAATATCTTGAGTATTGTATATTAGGACCAGTCTTGCTGCCTGAGACAGGCCTTAAGATAAGTAAGGTTGCCATAAGGCAGTACTCTGCTTGAGATGGTTTTGGAGGTGGCTTTTGGAACTTATTTGTCCAGGTACAGATTACAGGGGAGTGGTCACTGAGAGGGTCCGGGAGAACAACTGTGTTATTTATGCGGGCTGGGTGGCTAGCAAGGATCCAGTCTATGAGGGTGCTAGTCCCAGATTTGTAGTTTTCCTAGTAGGGGAGCTAACCATCTGCGTTGGGTTAGCTGCTAGGATAGCATCCTTGTGGGACCCTACATCAGGTGCGGAGCCAGTTGGTATTAAAATCACCAAGGAGAAGGAGCTCGGTGTCGGAGGTTGTGATCCTATGAATTTGATGACAGTCTGGAGGCCAGATCCTGGGTCTTTAGGTGGGATATAGACAGCTGCAACAGTGAGGACTTTATTTTGGGCACCAAGGAGTAGCTTGACAGGAAGGAATTGCACTGAGGTGTTTGTGGTGGTATAACAGACAGGGTGACTGGTGAGGTTGTCCTTTATGTAAATTGCACAACCCCCTCTCCTTTTAGTAATCCTATCCAGTCTGAAAATACTGTAGCCTTGTAGTGAGATGACATGGTCAGGAGTGTTAGGTGTCAGCCAGGTTTCAACAATGGCTAGGATATCAGGATTGTGCTGGCTGGCAAAGATTTGAAGGGAGGCCAGTTTTGGGAGGAGGCTGCAGATATTTAGGGTGGCTGGCGGTGAGACCCCTCCATTTTGGCAAGATTAGTTGAACTGGAGGAAACAGGGCCAAGATTAGGATGGACACTTCCTGACATCAGGAGGAGGAGGAGCAGGAACTTTAGGGTCATCTGGCGCAGTTCATAGTATGAAACGCCTCTGCTGCTTGTCTGGTTGAATACAGCATAGGCATCTAGGGTCCCAGTGCAGGGTAATGGCTAGGAGCAGAGGGTGATTTGCCCATTTGTCAGTAATATATGATTACTAGACCAACAATATGACATTTTTTTTCCAGCTAACAAATACTGTATCATAAGGTCCCTATGAGTTTTTTTATTAATGTTTCATTTGAAGGCTGCTACAGAGAGATAGCAGGATAAAGTGTTAGGAAGTTAGTTTTAAGTGACTTATTGCTCCCAAATATTTGTAATATTTTACAGTTACTTGTTTCTTTTGGGTAGAAACATTACGTGTAATTGTAATATTACTTTTATGTGGCTTTATGTTACTTTTCATTACGATCTTCCACAGACAGAACCAGGAGTTTTTTATGAAAATAAATACTTTGGAAGCAGTTTTGAAACGCCAGCTGGATCTAAGCCCTAGATTTTTTGTATTTCTTCCTGGTGAAAATATGACCGTATCTGACAAGGTGCCCGATTGAGACAATGACTGCAGTACACTAAGGTGTCCTAAGAGCATGAAGCATGTGTTTGTAGTTTCCACTCTCAGAGTATAGTGGATCACATGTACAGAACTGTTTAAAGGTGATACCTGTTCTGGCAAAGCCTTGTTAGCCTAACTTGCAGAACTATATGCATACCCATAATGCCCTGCACTGAGAATGAGGCATAAGACTATGTGCACGGTTTGGGAGAGGCACAAAGACCAAATAAACGAGCTGATAGGATCCGTGTGGGAAGGAAAGGACGTTGTGCTGTTTCAACTAAGTCTTCCGCCTACCTACTAACACAGGAAGGAGATCCCAGCTGTTGTGAGCACTGCGACTAGCACAAGGAGGGAGAACCAAATAATATTTCCGTGGAAGGACAACTGACACCATGTAATAGTAATTAAAAATTTATAATCCAGTAACCAGTTACTTTTCAGAAAAAGTGATATCCTTACATTTATTTGTTCTTAGAAGTAACCTATTACTAGTTACAAAAACAATATTGTTACAGTAACTGGTGACTCTCAACACTAGTAAGGGCCCTTATTAGGGTATCAGTATTTGTCTTTATAATGTCTTTTAAACTGACTTTGTATTGTAGTGGGTTATGTTTCTATTAATGACAATGAAAGAGTTTTACAAGTAGATCTCTGTATAGCTGTACATTATGTTTTTGTCTACAATAACACAAATTATTTTTCTTTGATGTGCCCATATGTATGAAAGTAACAATGATGATACATATATATTTATGTATATCCCAAGTGTCTGATGTAAATGTAGTGGAATCTTGCTAATGGACCTCACCAAAATGTCTCGGCTCAGTCGGGTTATCCAGTTCATTGGAATGAATAAATGTTTTACTACTACTACTACTGGTACAGCAAAGTACAAAAAGTGCTTGTAACTTGGCATTAAAGTGAATGGGGAAATGGGAGGCGCGCTTATCGAACTCGGTCATGCGTGGACAAAGTCGGAGCGGGGATTAATCCAGCATACCCGCCGTGTCCAAACTGCAGTACCAGGACCACCCAGACAGGTAGGTAAGCAGCACCAGGGAGAGGTGACAATGAACTGGGAGAGATGCCAGTCTTGGGCAGGGAGGGTGACAAGCTAGGCAGTGCCGAAGCGGGAAGGGAGAGTGGGAGCCGCGCATATAGGAGAGATAGGAGATGGGCACAGTAGCACCAGATGGAGCAGGAGACAGAGTGGGTGACATCGGAGCTATCTCACGCAGCAATCAGAAGTGACCAACCGAAATGCAAATTTGTCAGTGAACCGCACACCGTGTGAGACAGCACTCCACCGCAGACCTCCAATGAGTGGCAGGACAGTAATACCCACGTAGACCGCATAATAACTCGGACTAGCATGTGAGGCGACTGTTGTGTTTATGTAGCAGCAGTCAATGTTTTCACTGCATCAGCATATTAAACGGTTCTGTAACAGGTTTTGCAAGTGCAGTGAAAACCTTATCCCCAAACAAGCGGAGTCCCTGTGTTATCTTGTTGTACCGATGGCAAATACATTCCTCGCAACTTTGTACTACGCACAGCCATGTTACAAGAGCATTAAGCCACTCTTGGCGGTGGCATCTAATGCGATTAATGCATGAGTTGGGCTGTTATTCACCCTCCCAACCATGCATTAATCCAGCATTAGATGCCACCTTTTGTCGTGGCTTAATGCTTACTTAGTTTACAGTGCAGTGCAATGAGATCTATGAGTGCTGGTTCCCAAAGAAAGAAGCGTTTGGAAATTCTGAAGGTATATGGACCTGTCTGGCCCTGAGGCAGGCTGGCACCAGTAAGTTTTTTTCGGGGAGCTTCCACGATGATTAGGGTATGGGCGGCAGCCTGCTTCAGTCCATAAGCATCCAAGATTTATTCTACCCATTTTGTAATGCAAGTTACTAACTGAACAGGAAGGTTCATGGAAACAGTGGAGGAAAGTACTCATACAGCAGATAAGAGGATGATAGTCACAGGTGTTGAAGGTCACCCTGTTATACACAGTCACTAATCAGAAATGAAAGACTGGTGCACTTGAATCCTTAGATTGTACTAATTTAGCCACTTAAATTTTGGCAAATGCCAAGGTCATTGATAACATTATAGTAAAAGTGTTATGCTGTTAAAGTGCCCAAAGATATTCCCACTCCCTCCTCCTCCTGCTTCTGATGGAACAAGAGAAGACAGACGGTCACGTTAAAAATCAGCAGTTGTGGAATTTAAAGTGCTGTGTCATTTCTATTCCATATAAAAATAACAAAAACTTTACTATTTCAAAGTTATTAAAATATGTTAGTGCACTGAAAATACGTTCTGATGGCATCTGAACATGAAGGGAGTGAGGACACATCAAACACAGTGAAGACCACCATCACGGCACTGCAGCAGAGAACTGGTTGCACAACAACCTGGCAGCTCAACTCAGTTTTCTTGCACTTTCAAGCCAATCTTATGAATACCTACAAACATTAGAACAATACCATATCACAATCAAGCTGTAACAGAATCACAATGACCCTTCATTGCCAGGGTTGCTTTTAAACACGGAAAGAGCCTTAACCTCTGTGCCATTCGAAGCCTTAGAACTACAGACTCCTATAACTATGTTTTTGTTTATATTTCCAATATGTGTAAGAACTGGATATTAGTAAGTTCTGGTGCAAGTAAACAGTTCAATATTTCAGTCTTTCCCTACTACGAAATCACTAATAGATAAATGAACACATCAAAAACACAGGCCCAGGCTCAAACAGCTACTTGACTCTGTGAAGTTATTATTTTATCCAGGAAAGGATTCTTAACATAGAAACACAGAAACTGACAACAACAAAAAGGCCCACTGGCCCACCCAGTCTGCCTGGCCCTAGCCAAAGTATGATGCAAATGCCCCAAGGGTCATGCACTCCCTCCCATGCCATTCTCCCTGCTATCCTCTCCAGCCCCATGTCTGTCTCGCCCTCCCTGAATCTCTCCACTGATCCATTGCAGACCACCCTCTCTGGCAGTCTGTTTCACGTTTACACCATCCTCTCAGCAAAGAAATATATTCTCACATCCTTCCTGTAATCTCCCCGCCATCTTCTTCAAGTTCCCCTTGTGCCCATGTTTCTGCTGATTGTGAGTAGTTCCTCATGCCCACCCTTGTTTACCCTGTGAAGAAACTTCTAAGTTTCAATCATGACCCCCCATATATCCAATGTATACATGCTGAGGTCATGTAATGAGGCTGGAAGAAAAATTACTCACCTTAGTAATTAAGTTTCTTCTATTGAGTCTTGCTGTATTCTGACAAGTGCAGTTAGCCCCAGCCTTTAAACTGCCCCAGAGAACAAAGGGTTACCCTTTCTATACAGAGCATAGAATGCTGAGCTCGAGCTCGGTTGATGTCTGTCTGTTTCCTTTGAGCGCTAACCGTCAGATTCTTCACGAGCAACACTCTAATAGTATTCTATGGAAATTGTAAAACAAAATTTTTAATAGCCAACTGGGAACAAAAGGTTTTGGACTACCAAAGAAGACCCAAGTCAGGAATCCTAAAGTCAAAACCCAAACAGGAATGTAACAAAATAAACACCCATACAAGAGGAGGTGTAAAAAAGCACCCCTGAGGTGCAACACTGCACCTGCCCACCCACTTCCCAAAAACAGGTTCTGAGAGGGGAGGCGGGAGGGAGGTCAGAATACAGCAAGACTCAATAGAAGAAACATAATTACTAAGGTGAGTAATTTTTTCTTCAAACAGCTTGAAGTCTTGCTGTATTCTGACAAGTGCAGACTATCAAGCAGTACCTCCATGGAGGAGGGGCAGACCCTACTTTGGGAATAGGCTCTGAGGTACTACTGTGCCAAACCCGAGCATCACTCCTAGCCTGGATATCCAGAGGTAATGCATGGTAAAGGTATGGACTGTTTTCCAGGTGGCTGCTTGACAAATTTCTAAGAGAGGATATCCCTGGCAGCAGCCAGAGGCGCTACCTCTTGTGGAATGAGCCCTCAGGCCTGAGGGTGGAGTTTTCCCAGTTTTCATAGCAGAATTGTATACAAGACACAATCCACCTGGCAATAGCTCTCTTGGTAGCAGGTTTGCCCTTCCTACTTCAACATAAGTGAGGAACAACTGGAGGGAGTCAAACCTGTGACCCTTAGTACGCTCTATGTAGTAACTAAGGGCTCTTTAACATCCAAACTGTGTAGCCTCCTTTCTCCTGAGGAAGCATGATCAGTGAAGAAAATAGGAAGTCTGAAACCACTTGGGCAAGAACCTTCTATTGGTTCTAAGGACCACTTTATCCCTGTGAAAGGAGATGAAATCAGGTTCCACTGACAGGGCTTGCAATTCACTGATCGCCTGGCAGAGGTAATGGCTACCAAGAACACAGTTTCCAAGTCAAGTACTTAAGCTCTGCTGAGGACATAGGCTCAAGGGGTTGCATAAGTTGAGCAATGCAACATTCAAATCCCAGGCAGGGGCAGGGTTCTAAAAGGAGGATTGGTGTGAAGCAATCCTTTAAAAACACAGGGTGAGAAGATAGTGAGGAAGACTTCCCCACCAAGAGAAATACAGAAACAGCTGACAAGTGTAACTTAAGAGTAGCTGGTCTGAGGCCTAACCTATTAAGATGGACCATGTAATCCAGAACAGTAGGCAATCCAGCAGTATCTGGAGAAACAGGCTTCTTAGAACATCAAATGCTGAATCTCTTCCATTTGGAGTTATAAGTCTTTCTGGTGGAGGGCTTTCGAGAAGCTTTGAGAATATCCAGAACCCCTTGGGAAAGATGCAGATCTGCAAACTCTAACTCTTCAAGAGCCACGCCTTGCGCATGAGAGACTGGAGATTGGGGTACCAAATCCTCCCTTGAGAGGATGTTAACAGGTTGTAATTCCTGGGAAGAGACAGGGAAGATGGACTGCTAAGGACAGCAACAGGGGGTACCAGGGCTGTCTGGCCCAATCTGGAGCAATCAGAATCACTTTGCAAGGTTGAGACCTTATTTTGACTAAAACTTTGAACAGGAGTGGGAAGGGAGGGATGGCATACAGAAACTTCCTTCCCAATTCACAATCAGGGCATCCAGGGGACTGAGCCCAAGACTGGAGGTCTGCAACAAAGAGAGGATGTTGGTGATTGTCTGGAGCTGCAAAGAGACCTATCTCTGGAGTGTCCAACTTGAAAAAATCACTTTCAGCACTTGAGGGTCGAGGGACCATTCGTGATGGCCCTGAAATCCTGCTCAGTGCATCTGCTAGCACATTGTCCTTCCCTGGAAGGTGAACTGTTACCAGAGAGGTTTGCAGGGAATAAGCCAGGGACCACAACTTCATGGCTTCCATGCACAGGCAGTGGACCAAGTGCCTCCTGCTTGTTGATGTACCACATGGTGGTGGTGGTGTCCATTCTGACCTGAACCACCTTGTTCTGTACTGATTGAGAGAAAGCTTTCAGGGCCAGAAAACTGCCCTGAGCTCTAGGAGATTGATATGGAGAAGGGATTCTTGGGAGGACCACAGCCCCTGGGCAGTGAGGGCCCCAGATGGGCTCCCAGCCCAGAAGAGAAGCGTCCATTGTAAAGGACCACTGAACAAGGCTAAGTGGCAAAAGGAACACCTTGTCTTACATTGTCCTGATCCTGCCAGCACGGAGGGCTTGGATCAAGGTCAGAGTCACTGGGATCAGTTTGGTGAGGAATCTTTCCTCTGAGACCAAAAAGCTCTCAGATGGAACTGAATATCCCTCATCTGGAATCTTGCCCTTGGACCACTGCTGTTGAAGCTGCCATGTGGCCCAAGAGCAGGAGGAAATGCCTTGCTGGTCGAGATACCGAAGGCTGAAGGAAGAGGCTAGTTCCATAAGAGCCCTTGCCCTTTCTAGAGGGAGAAAGGCTCTTGCTCTGTGTCCAGTTCTGCCCCTATAAAAGTAAGAAGCTGGACTGGTTTGAGAACTGACTTGGGAAGGTTGAGAAAAAACCTAGAGAAGTGAGCACTTGCTGGGTCACTTGCAGGTGAGACTTGACTTGGTCTGGAGACTGGCCCACTATTAGCCAATCGTCCAGCTATGGAAAAATGGAAATCTTTGCCTTCTTAGAAAGGCAACTACTACTGCCAGGCACTTTGTGAAACCCTTGGGGCTGAGGTTGAGCCAAAGGGCATTGCTCTTGAACTGATAGTGGCCTGAGGGCAACTCGAACCTGAGGTACTTTCTGTGGGAGCACCTGATGGGAATGTGAAAGTAGGCATCTTTGAGGTCTGGGAGGCTAGCCAATCCCTGGCCTTAGAGAGGAAGGATTATTCCCAGAGTTACCATCTTGAACTTTGGTTTTAAAAGATGTTTGTTTAGATATCTTAGGTCTAGGATGGGTTGCCACTCCCTGTCTTTTTGGGGTCAGGAAGTACCTGGAGTCAGCCCTTTGCCCCAGTGTAGGGTAGGTACTCTCTCTATGGCTCTTAAGGCCAGAAGAGAGAAACCTCTGCCTCTAGGGCAAGGGTTTCCAAGAGATTTGCAGGTGGAAAAGATCTGGCTCTCATCTTTGGAAATTTCTTGAAGCTGAGAACCAGTCCCTGCTACCACTTCCAGGACCAACTTGTCTGATGTAACAGACATCCAGTCCTGGACAAAGTAAGCCAGCCTGCCCCTACTGGAATAGGAGAGTCAACCTGGGCAGGCCCATCAGGGTGTCTGCCTGGCAGGGGCTTTAGGCTGAGGGTGGATGCAGCCCTGCTCATCCCCCTTCTGCCTCTCCTCCAAGAACTCCCTCTGTGAAAAGAAGAAGAGGCCTGTGCTTGGTGAAAGGCCTTTGAAAAGGCCTGCCCCTACTCCTAGACTACTGCCTTTGAGGGTTGCCTGCTTCTGCTTGGCCTGAGCACTCCTGTATGTGGTCCTGTCACTCTTCCATTTTCTTCATGTAATTCTCCGTCTGCTCCCCAAACAGAGAATTACCCACTACAGGAAAATCCATGGCTTTAGCCTTGGTATCCAAGTAGAGGCAAGTACATCTGAGCCAAGCCATTCTCCGAAGAGCCAAAGATGTAGCCATGACTCTTGATGACACATCATTAGAGTCTACAGCAGCATGAAACTGAACTTTAGATGCCTAATCCCATCTGCAGCCACCGCCTCCAGCTACTTGGCTAGATGGGGGAGGCCTGTTCAGCCAGTGCCAGTACAGTGTCCCACCTGGACTTCTGGTACCTGGCTGTATAGGCCATATAATTCGCCTGCCTGAGTCCCAGGAAGATGCCATGTACAGCTTTTTTGCCATGGCATCAACCTTCCTAGAGTCTTTGTCTGGGGGTGAAGCCAAGGGAATGCTTGCCTTATCACAGGCAGCAGCCTGCACAACTAACATGGCTGCATTGGTGGTATAAAAACTCTGTTTCTGAGCCTGAGAGTGTATACCTCTTGTCCATTCTTCTGTCCACAGGAGGTACAGAATTGGGAGACTTCAGAATTTTTTGTGTCTGTTTCCCAAAGATTTGTGGAGGAAGAGACAGTCTCCTGGACTCTGGGAAGTCCATCATTTCTACATAATCAGGTTCCTCCTGATCCTCCATTGCCTCTTCCATAGGAAGTTGGAGGTCTCAGCCACCTTTCTGTAGAACATAAAGTGGGAAGGGACTCAGAAATCCTAGGAGGGATACACCTGAAGGTCTGTCTGGGAGATGTCCGGTTCCACAGGGGCATCTAGACTTTCACCATCACCATCATCAAAGTCCCTTCCTCCTCAAACTCCGGTTCATAAAATTCTTCCAAAGTATAATTGTGAACGGGGAACTAACAAATCGAGCCCCTGCCAAAAGGTGCGGATCAGTCGGAACAGGCGAAGCAATTCCACAATCCGAATCGCTCTGGCTATTTCTTGGCCGGTTGGAACATGGACTTCTGGATCGAACCCGACCAATTTTTGCGCTTTCTTTTTGTCGGAACTGACCCCTCGGGATCGGCTCTCCTTTTGCCGAAGAAGTATCACCCTGGTCAGAGGGCACTCCTTCTGGTTCGTCGGAACCGAACCGGCTGGCCATCTGGGTCAGCGGACTTCTCGCCTCCTTTTCCCTCAGTCTATCTAATCTCTTTTCCAGGGTAGATTTGGGAAAATTCTTGCAAATTTGGCAGTCTGAATCGAGGTGGTCAAACCCCAGACAATAAAACAGGTTACTCACCTGTAGCAGGAGTTCTAGGAATGGTATATGTTGTTCATCCACATTGTCTGGCAGGTTCCTTGCAGCTTTAAATCTTGCTGGAAGGTCTTCAAGCTGTCTCCTCCCACCCACCTGGGTGCTAAAACTCGGCTTCGCCCCATGATGCCAGATCCTAGCCTGCTGGAAGCCAGGTTGTGCGTCGAAGCCGGGAGGTGAGTGTGGATGAACAACATATACCATTCCTAGAACTCCTGTTACAGGTGAGTAACCTGTATTTCCAGGGACATGGATATGTTGTTCATCCACACTGTCTGGCAGACTCCTAGCAGTTCTCGGGAGGAGGGAGGCAAAGCGCACACCCCTACTTAGGGAATAAAGACTGGAGAACGAGGCCCAAAACCAGCATCTCGGCGTGACTCAAGGTCGATGTGGTAATGGGTAATGAAGGTGTTTGCTGAGCGTCCAGGTAGCATCCCTGCAGATTTCCTGGATAGGGACATCCTGGAAGCAGCCACCGATGCAGCAGTATGGCGGGTAGAATGAGCTCTTATCCCTCTGGGAGGCTCCATGCCCGCCAACCTATAACTAGAGATCTATGCAGGAGGTGACCCACCTGCCTATCATCCACTTGGCTGCAGGTCTGCCAGGTACAGCTTCAGCAGGTGACAAACAGCTGGCAAACCTCTCCCGAACTTCAGCCGTCCGCTCCTTGTAATAAGCGAGCACTCTTCTAGGGTCCAAGGTATGGAGCCTATATTCGCCTCCGGTGTGATTGGGGTAGAACACCGCAGAGTCAGCACCTGGTTAAGGTGAAACTACGACACCACCTTGGAAGGAATTTCGGATGGGGGCATAGGACAACCTTGTCCCTGTGGAAGACCAGATAAGGAGACTTGATGGAAGCGCCTGGAGCTCTCCCATCCTTCTGGCTGACGTGATAGCCACCAAGAAGGAGGTCTTCCACGACAGGTGAGATGTCCACCTGTGCATCAGTTCGAATGGCTTGCCAATGAGCTTAGCAATACCAGCAGTAGATCCCACAGAGGTGGAGGTTCTCGCACGGAGGGGATATATGATCAAGGCCTTTGAAAAGCGCCCGACCACCTCTCCAGGCCACCGACGCTTCCCGCCCACGCCCAGTAAGCAGAGATGACTGCCAGGTGCACCTTAAGGGTCACGATCAAGCCCTAGCTGGAGAAAGGGACCACAGGTAGTCCAGTATGCTTGCCAAGGAACAGGAGGAAGGGTCCAGGCCCTTGCCCTGACACCAAATGGAGAATCTCTTCCATTTGAAGGCATGGCATTTTCTGGTCGACTCATACGGATGCCTCAACGACGTTGAGGACCTCGTCGAAAAGACCCAAGGCCTGGAACTCTAGCCACTCAGGAACCAGGCCATCAGGTGCAGGATTGAAGATCCGGATGGAAACCTTCCCTGATTGACTGAGATCAGGTCCGGGCAGGCTGGAAGCCGCCTCGAGAACCTGGAGCTGAGACTGAGGAGATCTGGATACCAGAACTGGCGGGGCCAGTCTGGGGCTAACAGAATCACCTATGCCTTGTCCCTCCTCGCCTTGAGAAGCACCTTGTGGATCAAGAGAAATGGGGGAAAGGTGTAGAAGAGGCCGGGGTCCACGGCCTCGAAGACATCCTGCAGTGAACCCTGCTGAGGCGGGCACTAAAACAGTCTCAGCTTCGCATTCTCCCTGGAGGCAAACAGGTCCACCTGAGGCGTGCCCCAGTGGGAGAAGAGATCTTGTACTACCTCTGGCAGGAGAGACCACTCGTGAGATGCAGCCCCTATCCGGCTTAGGGCATCGGCCAGGGTGTTGGAGCTCCTGCCACATGAATGGCGAGGAGATCCGCCTCCAGGCTGTGCACGAGGGACCAAATGCGGAGAGCTTCCTTGCACACAGGCATGGAGTGCGTCCGCCCAGGCGGTTTAGGTAGTACATGGTGCGTGGTATTGTCTGTCTGGACCTGAACCACTTGACCCCGTATAAACGGAGGCGAGGCGGTGAGGGATAGGCAGACCGCCAAGCTCCAGCAGGTTGATGTGACATCAGGGACTCCCGAGGGGACCAGAGGCCGTGCGCTCTGTGCTCCCCAGATGGGCACCCCAACCCTTCAGAGAGGCACGGTCGATAGAGAGACCGTAGGGCTCGGGCGGACAAACGGGATGCCCTCCTGCAGATGTGCGGAATGGTCCACCACTGCAGAGCGTTCCACATCCCTGCGTCAATGTCACTAGCTGATCCAGCGGATCGAGTGCTGTGACCACTGGCTGGCCAGTTCCCATTGAAGGGGACGGATATACCAGCGGGCCCAATGGACCATGCTGGTGCAGGCTGCCATGAGGCCCAGGAGATGCAGGAAGTCCCGGGCAGGCTGGCGATTGCCCAACCTGAAATGATTGGGCAAAGGAAGAAGAACCTCAGCCCTGTCCTCGGGAGCGTGCTCTGGCTCGAACAGAGTCGAGCTCTGCCCGATTAAATGTATCACCTGCTTTGGCATGAGTTCTGACTTGGCCTCGTTGATGAGGAGGCCAATCTGAGAGCAAACTTGGAGGGCCAGATCTCTGGACGCCCACCTCCACTCTGGAGGGGCTGCAATCAACCAGTTGTCCAGGTAGGGGTACACCCGGACCCTCCGGCGCCCAGAAATGCTATCACCACTGTCATGCATTTGGTGAAGACCCTGGGAGTTAGGGAAAGGCCGAAGGGCATGGCCCGGAACTTCGTAAAGGATCCTTCCACTCTAAAGTGGAGGAATCTCTGATGAGATGGGACAGTTGGGACGTGAAAGAATGCGTCCTGGAGGTCCAGGAACAGAACCACACGCCTTGTTCCAAGGATGGGATTATCTGAGCCAGAGTAACCATCCTGAAGGTCCAAGACCTTAGGAACCTGTTCAGGTCGTGCAGGTCGAGAATGGGGCACCAGCCTCCCGTCCGATTTGGGATCAGGAAATACCTGGACACAAACCCTGGGTCTGGAGGATGATCTGCCACCTTCCTGATCACCTCTTTTTCGAGGAGCAGGGCAATATCGCTCGGCGGGCCAACAGCGGAGCTCGTGGACCCGTGGCCCCGAGGCAACGGCTCAAAGGGTGGAGCCTGCTCAAACTCCAGAGGCAGGCCTTTTCTACCACCTCCAACACCCAGCGGTCCGTGGTGATCGTGGACCAGGCAGAAAGAAAGTGGCGGAGCCATCCCCAGGGGAACCAGGGGAGTGGCGAGACTGGGGCGACACCTCTCAACCATCACTGGGCAGGCTTGGAGGAGGACCGGCCAAGGACCTCCTGGGCCTTTACCTCCTGCTTCCTACTAGAGAAGCCACGGGCTTGGTTTGGGATGCCAAGTGTGAGCCTGCTGGCCCTGGTGCTGGTGCTGCTGGGCTGGACATGCATGATCGCGGAAGGACGAAAGGGCTTGTGCTGCTGCTGTCGGCGGCCTTTGTCCTTCTGGGCGGAGGTGACCGAGTCCAGAGTGGCATTGGACTTCTCGATCCGCTGGAGGTGACCTCACTCCAGGGCTAAAGAGGTCGGTCCCCAAGAAGGGATGTCCACCAATTTGTGCTGGGTATCCGCCGTGAAGGTAGATATGCTCAGCCATGCTCTGTGGCGCATGGCCACAGCGGCGCAACTGATCTGGCACAGAAGTCTCCTATGTCCAGAGCTGTTTGGAGCTGCTGCGCCACCGCCCTACCTGGTCCCGAACCTGCCGGACCATGGTCTGCAGGTCGGCCAGGAGATGAGGATCACCTCATCCAGGGAGCCCATGAGGCGTGGGAGAAGTGTGCCATCAGCACGGCCGAGCTGGCCTGGCGGAGGCCAAGGGAGGATGCAGCGTACACCTTGCTTCGGCGTAGTCCAGCTTTTGGACTCCTTGTCAGGGGCTTGTCCACGCCCCAGCGTTCCCGGAACACTGGAAAATGCTATGGGGTGACCAACCCTTCGGCAGAGGGTGTTCGAAAATCCGGGCAAAGAGCTGGTAGGGACCGCATACTTCCTGGCCATCCTGGCCGATGGTGCTGGGCAGGAAGCAGGCCGCTGCCAAAGCTCAAGGCTGGGCCTACAATGGCCTCAGCCACGGAAAACCTCCATGGGTGAATCCCTCGGTCCAGTATCTCCGCCAAGGAATACTTGGCCCCATTTGGATCTGAGCTCGAAGCTGCATCCGGTGGACTCGAGATGAGCTGAAGCAGGCCCATGAAGACGATGGGCTTTGTCCAGTGACTGGCCCCGGAGGACTCAGGTCAACCGGCCTGGAGAACAGGGAGAAAGTCGGTGATCGGACTCCAAGGAGTACGCGAAGAGCTGCCTAGGGCTTGAGCCACCCTCCACCTGCCGTGGATGGTCGGGAGTGAAGGTGACTGACAACCTGTGGGGCAGGCCTTGACCCAACCGAGGTTCTTGGTCGGTGCCCCGATTTCGGTTGTGGGCGGAGGTTCCACCACAATCGGTGGGGCAACAGGTTCACGGTCGAACAACGGCCCAGGTTTGGGCATCTGAGCGGAGAAGTTGTTTGACAGCTGGGTGACAGTCACTTGATAGCGGGAAGGCGTCAGTGTCGACTTGCTCCCAGACAAAAGTAACTGCCACATCAGGTCCTTGTAAGCGTCAACGCCAATTTGTGAAACCTCTCCTCATCCGAGGAGGAAGGCGAAAACGGCGGCGTGCCGCTTACCTCTAATGCGAGACCGAGACCGCCGATGTCGGTAGGATCGGCTGGACGAAGAAGTCCGAGACCGAGATCCTCGGTGTTTCCGAGGACGGGCCTGGGAAGGAAGCGAGGGACACCCGCTCTTCCCTCAGCTCGACACCTTAACCGGGGACTGCTGCACTGGGGGCGAGGCAGATCCTCGGTCTCCACCGGGGAACTGGCAAAGAAGGGTTGTCGGCTTCACCAGTCGACAACCTGTCGCGACGGGTCGAGAAAAATCTCAACCGCATCGATGGGAATCTCGGTTCGGCTGACCTGACGGGGCCGCCCGTGAAGCCAGACCTTAGCGCAACCTCGACCGAAGTCGACTAGTCGGCTGTCGAGGAAGGCGACTTCTCCCACTCCCCGAATGCCGACGATGGGACTTACCTTTGGAATCCTTCTTTTCGGACCAAGAAGAATGTCCAATGGCAACTCTCCCTTCGTGGAAAGGATTGGCAAAGCTCTTTGAATGAAGCAGAATACGAGGTACCCAAAGAGGCGGGATAAATGCCGCGACCAAGGAGGAGGAAGATGCGGCCTGGACCGCCTCCTCCTTGAGGCGATCATCTGCTTGAGCTGCTCAGCCGAGCCAGCCACCGCGTAACCACCCAACGGGCCTCTTTCAACTTTACCGCGGTAGCGCTTCGCTTCTAAGTCTTCAACTGGCAGCGTGGTCTCCAAGACGTTGGCCGAGAAAGAACAGCATGACCGCAGGCCCGCGGGTCATGTTCTAGGCCGAGGCAGTAGACGACGTGGAGTGCGGATCCGGTCCTGGACATCTTCTGTCCACAAGGAAACCGCCAAAAACTGGGAGTCGGTTTATCCACCGCGCCGCGAGGAAAGTGATGACCAAGTCTTGAAAATTGTAAAGCGAGTTTCAGGCGAAACAAAAATTAGGATCCAGTCTATCACGCGGAGCGTTAAGGAGGAACCTGAGCTTCAGCGATAAGGAAGATCTGGCGTCATGGGGCAGAGCCGAGTTTTACCACCGGGTGGGTGGGAGGAGCCAGCTGAAGACCTTCCGCAAGATTTAAAGCGGCAAGGAACCTGCCAGACAGTGTGGATGAACAACATATCCATGTCCTTAGAAATATAGGTGGTGTGGGGATCAGCCTTAGCAAAGACCTCCTCACATTCACTGCAGTGTTGAAACCCAGTGGGCCCATTTTTTTCTTGGGTTTCTCAGACATGGCCAACCTAACCAAACTAACCCTTTACTCGGCAACTGCCAGGCAAGACCCCTTATCGGTTCCTAACCGTGTCACAGGTTTTGAAAAAAAAAAAAAAGTTTCAAAACACGTTTTTTAGAACCAATAAGGACCGTAACCACACACTAAAATTTACACAAGAATTAAACAAATGATCGGATTGGACGAACGACCACACTTTTCACAAGTTCCACACAGAAACACAGTACAAAACTATCTAGTATTCACGATACCACAGACAGAGTCTGAACCAAGTTATCACGGGAAACTTTTTCAGTTGAAACCGGCTGAAAAACAACACTTAAACCGACTTTCGAACCGAGGCTGCAGGAGGAATCTCCCAGCGACTGTTCAGTGAGGCCGAGTAAAGAATCTGACGGTTAGCGCTCAAAGGGAAACAGACAGAGATATCAACCGAGTCTCGGCTCAGCATTCTATGCTCTGCATAGAAATGTCAACCCTTTGTTCTCTGGGGCAGTTTAAAGGCTGGAGCTAACTGCACTTGTCAGAATACAGCAAGACTTCAAGTTGTTTGAAAGGAGAAGTTTGAAATGGATGTGAGGAAGTGAGGAAGTATTACTTCACTGAAAGAGTGATGGATGCCTGAACAGGCTGCCAGCAGATGTGGAAGAGAAAACAGTGGGGGCTTCAAACATGCATGGGAGAGACATAAGGGAATACTGGTAAACAGGCAGGGAGGGTTGACAGATGCTTGGCAGGGTCTGCAGAGACAGACTAGTAAGGGAATATCTGGGCAGAGTGGGTGGGCCAAGTTGTCTTTTCTGTCAACAATTTCTGTTTCCAGGTCCTTGAGCCTCTCCATGCAGGACTTATCTTGCTGCCCCTGAATCATTTGTGTTGCCCTACTCTGCACCACCTCAATCCTTTTGAGTGTGCACTCCAGTGCAGGTAGTACTCCAAATGCAGATGCACCAGGCATCTGTACAGAGACATGGTCACATCCTTCCTTTGCTGCTGATCTCCACCAGCATCCTATTTGCCATTTCTAATGCTCTGTTGCACTGCACTTACTACTTATGTTGTAAGCTTTAAGATCCCTAAAATCCCTTTCTACTGTCATTTCTTAACACTGCATTTCCCATCCTACATTATACCTTCAGGTTCCTGATCCCTGTGTTCTTAACTGTGCACTTTTGTGCACTGAATTTTGACTGCCAAACCTTTGAACATCTCTTACCTCCAAGAGTTTCCTGTTCAAGACTACTCTGTGTTTTCCCATGCAGCCAGTTCCAAGCCCTTCCTGTAATCATGTTTCCCATGCCCAGATCCTCTAATTTCTTAATCCTTCTCCCACGTAGGACAAAGTTCAGTGTCTTATGTTCATTTACAGGAACACTTCACAGGGCCGTTGTGTGCCAAACCAAAACTAGGCTACTTGCTCAACCATCATAGAATTCTAGTAAATGTGCACTACCAATACACATCTACGAGGTATACAGTTACTTAAGATTTTAGCCTCTTAGACGGTCAGTTTCTGAAACACAGCTTTCAAAAATGTTGACCTCCAACTGCACTCATACATTTTTGCACATCATACCAGCTGAATTTCAGAAACTTGTCAGCATACAATTGTGACTGCTTACTTTCCTAGTTGCAATAGGGAAGTAAAGCCAGTCTGAAGGTCATACTGTACAGGGAATGAGGTAATTCTAGCAGCTCAAAAACGGTTACTGTATTCATTTGTAGCAAAATAAATTAGGATTTACAAGATATGCACCTCTGCAACTACTGTATGTATCCAGGTCACCTTTGCAAAAGGGACATCGATCTCAGTGGAATATATTACCTGGTAAATAAGGTCAAAGAGCACAAACTGTGCTCTAACTTTAAACAACACTAAATATGCCTTACCTCCTGCTAAGGCAGCATGGAAAATGGTACAATTTTCTCTTAGATTCTAAAGAAAGTGAAGTGGCTGTACTTTGGCTCAGTGGGGCAAGCAGCCTGCTCCCACTTCCCAAATGACTCTCTACCCCCATGGTCAGACCTTGCTGGTATCTGTATTAGAGAGCAGTAAAGAGTTAATCATTTATGTCACTGTAGATAGCTTTCTGGATATTACAGAATGCCCTTGTTTCTAATCAAAGCCACAACTCATTTAACAAGAGCCATACTAACACATATTTAATTTATGTGGAAATTAGAGTGAATATATTTAACATGGTGGAGGACATTAAATATTTAACCTATAATGTCTCCGTAAGTAGGGACTGGTAAATAAACAGCACCACTGCATCACAGTCTCGGCTGCCAGAAGCCATTTCAGTATCTGAAGGCAATCCCTGTTTAAAACACAGAATGGAGTTTAGCCAACTTTTCATTGCAGTAGAGTGAAAAATAATGTAGCAGATAATGTCTCAATTCCTCAGCCACCTTACACTCCCAGGGGTTTAATCACTGACTGCCGGTATATGGTAAGCATTGCTTTCTCCCTTCATTAATTAATGAATAATGTATGCCAGTGTGTGTGTTGTGCTGGGATAACATCATACCTCAGGTGGTTGGGCACGAGGCTGCAGGCAGTACATACAACATCTGAGAAGTGATGCTATACCAGTACAACATATACACCTTGAAGTGCATTATTCGATTAAACAGTTGCTCCTTTGTTTAAAAAAACAAAACAAAGTTAAACAATTAGTTTAAGCTACATGTTTACGTCAATTTTGTAAGGGCAGGAATATATATTGAGCTTAAGTCTGCACTGTTCCATTTGTCCAGTAGATGGTGCTAGTACTGCTGTCTGTCTTTGTCTCTCTTTCGTCACCCCGTCTGTTTGTTAATGATGGTTCTTGTCTCCCTCCCCAACAAACTGCAGTTTTAACTGTTTCCTTGTCTGTCTCTCTGTCTTTCTCTGCCAGCCAGATGTGCACTCCGTCTTCCCCTCCCGATCGCAGTAAAAGTGTGCCCATGCCCACTCTCAGGATCATAATGCACTGTAATATGCACTCACATACTGCTCCATGATTGCAGTTTGCCTCATTCTCTTGGTACAGGCGTTGTGTACTTGTAACGGAAGAAAGCAGAAAGAAAACAAAACATGGATCTAAGCAAGTGAAGTGCACGGTACTTTTGAAAAGTACAAAGCTTCCACTGTGGTCGAGCCGGAGACGAGCGAGGACTGCATGTGAAGCCAGTCATGGTAATGGCTCCTATTTTACTTTTGGTTTACAAAAAACAGAAAGGAAATACAAAAGTGACACGTTTTAGTGTTAGTGTACACATTAGATTACTTACATATGGCTTTGGTACTTTTTGTGGCAGTGGGAGGGAGGGACTGACTTGTAAAACAAAATTGACCAACTACTGGCCAAAGCCAGAGCAGCCATGCCAAGTGTGGGCAACTTGGACATGGACTGGAAATAATTTTTAACATTTAATGCAGTCATGTGAGTGCTGGGACTAGATCCATGATGTTGTGCTGGAATAACATCATGGGTTTAGCCCCAGGCTGACCAATCAGAGCCCAAGGATTTTTCCTGCCACTATATAATGCAGACTTCATGACACAGAAACATTATTTTTAAAAGTAATGCATACAAATGCCTGATCAATGTCCTCCGGATATCTGCAACAATCTGAGTGTTGTCACTGTGTGCCAGTACTGCATCCAGAGAATGACACTGTATAGACTCTAGAAGGCGTGCAGGATGTCCCAAACGTAGAACTTTCACTTTAAATTTTGCCAGTCGCTCTACAAGGTTATCCAGCAACATTAGAGGCACAGCACAGAACCTGAAAAATATTGGCGCAATCAACTGGTGAACAGTATATAAATACAGTAAACCTAGCTATCTTCAGAGTAACTGACAATTAATACCTTAAGTGCCAAAAACACCTGGTGGCACAGAGGGCTGAGGTGCTGGACACCACACTCATATCACATGCAGTGACCGGGTTGGGGCGGACTCCGGTTCGTTGAGGCTGGCAGGGAAGGAGAGGACTGCTCTCCTCTCCTGGGGTGGTGGGTTGGGTGCGGGAAGCCCCGCTCCTGTAGCGGCCCCGTGAGACCAGGGCACTACTAAGCAGCGCGCAGGAGGGACAACCAGGAAAGCTGGAAAACAACCGGCACCCACCAGATGACGGCCTCCATATTCTCCACACCTCCAGAACCTCCGGGAGCCAGCTCTCACAGCAGCAACCGAGTCAGTAAGGAAATAGAGTGCTGGGGTTTCTCCCTCCGAGGAGGGACCCACCAGGAGATGGGTTACTCGGGGACGACTCAGAGAGCTGGCTGTATATGTGGCATGAGGGCAGCGCTTGGGAAGAGGGACGGCCGGGAGTTGAGCTACTAGGAGGGCCCAAGGAGAGGTGGACACCGAGCATCGCAGGAGGTAAAAGATAATACAAAAAAAGTACCAAAACTACACCCGCCATAGAAGTTATACATAAACGTGAAAAATACTTTGTGGAAAAATGAAAATGGGCATGCTAGGTATTCTTCAATTATGCGATTTTTTGGGACAGGAGCAAGAGATCCTTCCTTGGTCTGCAGGCCTTATGCCATCTTGGGTAACAATTCCATCTGGGTGGCTACCAACCAACATTGAGGCCCATCAGACTATTTCTCCCTCTCCACCATCAGTCAATGTCTTCTCCTCTGCTTATACAATATGTCCTAACTGGCACAGAGTGGAACACTCTAAAATGATGTACTCACGCCTCCTAGCTCCTGAGTGTCTCCTCTTCAGGGCAGACAGATCAATGGTGATCTCCTTGATGCTGTACAAGAGGCAGGGTTACAGGCGGAATGACTCCTTGTACACTTGGTAACAGTGGCCACTTTATCTGCTTTGTCCTTCTTTTTCTCCCAGTACCTCCCTCGCCCTTATCCCAATGATGCAGTGGATAACTCCAGCATCACTCCTAGTAATGGGGCCTGGATGGTGCATGAGGAACAACACCACACAGCCAATGTCATGTCATCAGCCACAGCAGGAGGTGATACTATAATGGCGGCCCTGATATCCACCCCTCAGAATCTGAAGGCAGTACTTAAACAGCATGTCTAACACTCCACCATCCCAATTCAGGAAGTCGGCTCTACAGTGTAAACCTGGGTCCCCTGTGAGATACCACAGTACTCTACTGGCAGCACAACCAGGCTGGTATGCAACTATTTTAAAAACTCATAACACATGCAATGCTAGTTCTAAAACCCAGTGCTTGGAAAGGGATTAGAGATTTACAGCCTACCTTTTGTGCTTGTTTTATAGCCTGAAGTATTACTGACAACTGTAGTGGTTTTCCCAGTGCCAGGTGGTCCATGGATAATAGCAAGTTCTCGCTGATGCAGGGAAAATGATACTGCTTCTTTCTGAGAGTCATTCAGAGAAGTATTATAGAACTCTAAATGTTCTACAGAAAAGATGAATTAAAATTATTTTTAATTATACCATACTGACATTATGATATACCTATAAAGCAATAAAACACAAGAGGTTTTATATTTGTTAGGAGACAGGCATTCTTCTGAGGACTGAGAAGCACTCAGTCTGTGGCCTCGTTCCTCAGCATATAATGGAGAAGTTCATATAGCTCTATCAAATGCACACCCTGTCAGGTGTTATTGTTCACTGATACATATTAACTTCGGATATTAGTTTTACTACATTGATCTCCTTTGTGATGTACCTTAGATCGTGTTGGGTTGCTTGAAAATAATGGATACTTCAGGTCCACAATTACATTGCAATATACAGTACACCCAACATCTTTCCCATGTATGTGAAGATGCTGCAAAGATCCAATAACAGGCCCACAAGACAGTTTGGACCGAACTTCAAACTTACAAGTACTGCACGTTGGGATACTTTATACACTTATGGTTACTGAATAAAAGCAACTTTGTATCTTTGTTACATAATGTAAAGCAGTAAGTCAATATGAGCTGAGTACAGCCTAACAGTCAAAATTTTTAATGAAAACAAAATATGTTACAATTTACATTTTATTACAGTTTTGAATAATTAGACATACACCCAACAGAGGCACACCCTAAATCAAGAATCATACACCCATTATACAAGGCACCAGTTTACATCACATGAATTGTTAATCACAAATACTACTGTAATATGTTTAATGTTCAAGTGGGCTGTATAAACTTAAATTATACTCAACCCTGATGTTAAACATGCTGAAATACATGTAATATAACCTATTTTAATACAAAGAGCCCCTTCTTGGCACCCTACCACCACCAAACTGGCACTGTTAGAGGGGAGTTTCCATTGGTATGAACACCAAACAAATCTTTAAAATAGGCCAACACAACATGGTCCTGATGCAGGTTAGCATGGCTTTTACATGCACACAGCATCCAAACAGGGTGAGGGATATTAAAAGGTGCCCTCAACACCAAGCAAAACAAACAGTATGATCACACTTAATACAGCACTGTCCCCATGCAAATAAGGGAGCCCTCTTGCATACAGGTTACAGTGGTATATTCAGAGGGTTCTGGATGCCCTAATAGGGCTGCTGTTACAGCACTACTGAACCCTCCTGCAGTGCACAACCCTTCTCCTGGCAGCACTCATGCCAGCAGTATCCACCCCACTGTCTGATCCCCAAGTACAATAGACATTGAAGCCCTAGTAGTGTAGTCGAGCTCCACTCTCACCAGACGGCCATCAGAATATATAGATAAATGCTACACACTCCTGGTAATCTAGTGGACCCCTCACCCAATCCCTTCAGAATATACAGATATACTGTATGCCACATCCTCCCTGGCAATAAAGTCCCCCACCTCACCAGATACATGCTACATCCTCCATGGCAGTGTAGTGGACTCACCACCCTCACCGAATTGCTCTCAGAACATACAGATAAATGCAATACCTTGTTTGGCAGTCAACTGGACCCCCCACCCAATCCCCATCAGAATATATACATATATACCACACCCTCCCTGGCAGTAAAGTGGATGCTGCCACCCCACCTGAGCACCATCAGAATATATAGATATATGTCACACTCTCCTGGCAGTCCAAGTGCCTCCCCAAACCTGGTTGCCATCAGAATATATAGATAAATGTTACACACTCCCTGGTAATCTAATGGACCCCTCACCCGATCCCCATCAGAATATACAGATATACTGTATGCCACATCCTCCCTGGCAATAAAGTGCCCTCCCCACCTCACCAGATACATGCTACATCCTCCATGGCAGTGTGGTGGACTCACCACCCTCACTGAATAGCTCTCAGAACATACAGATAAATGCAATACATTGTTGAATCCCCCACCCAATCCCCATTTCAATATACACATATATGCCACACCCTCCTGGCAGTAAAGTGAACCCTGCCACCCCACCTGAGCACCATCAGAATATATAGATAGATATATGTCACACTTTCCTGGCAGTCAAGTGCCCCTCCCCACCTGGTTACCTGGCAGTCAAGTGCCCCCACCTGGTTACCATTAGAATATACAGATATATGCTACACCTCCCTGGCAGGCTAGTGGTCTCTCACCCTCACCCGATTACGCAGGATACAGGAATACAGTAAATGAAAAACCCTCCCTTATAATCCAATGGTACCCCCCACCCGCTGCCCAATCCCCAAGTAGAAATGTGTATAAATGCATTTGACATCCCTGGTAGTCTAGTGGTACACCAACCCCTTCCAAACAATCCCTGGAAAAGGTGTGCATCAATGTACCTGACATCCCTGGTATTCTAGTGATCCCACTCACTAATCCCCCACTACTCTTCCATCCCTAACACACCCATCCACACAAGCAATACTCATCAAGATGATTACTGGCACAGACCTCCTCTCAGCACCTCGTCTGGCTGTTATCTGAATGACAGGAACAAGCACCCGTGTACTGCAAAACAACTGTTTCTACAGTGTGTGTGTGATTACTCCCATCAGACAGTCGCCAGCCAAAGTGGTGAGATGAGGGTCTGTGCAGATTGCAGTTTCTGCAGGACTGCCAGCAGTGATTGTTGGTATGGCTGAGTGAGTCAGGGGTGACAGCGTTCCGGGGTGGTGGGTGCTAGTGTGTGGGAGAGGGGGTTATGGGAATATTTTGATAGGGATCGAGGGCAAGTCAACCACTAGACTACCAGGGATGTCAAGTGTATTTATACACACTTCTACTCAGGCATCAGGTGAGGTTCGAGGGCTACCACTAGAATACCAGGAGAGTGTTACACACTGTATATTCATGTATTTTGACAGCAACTAAGTGAGGGTGGGGTCCACTAGACTAACAGGGAGGGTGAAGTATATAGAACGGAAGAAGGCAGCTCCAGTACTGCTGTGCAATACCAAAAGGAACAATACTAGGAAAAATCAAGGGAGCAACAGCAACCACAGTTTGGATCGCGGTCGTCGGAGGGCGGCGGGGGCTCGATCGGTCCGC
Organism: Neoceratodus forsteri; assembly: GCA_016271365.2. Taxonomy (NCBI): domain Eukaryota; kingdom Metazoa; phylum Chordata; order Ceratodontiformes; family Ceratodontidae; genus Neoceratodus; species Neoceratodus forsteri. The sequence goes on along the minus strand of CM028133.1, from coordinate 645,067,786 downwards.
TGGACACTCTCCTTCTCCGGGGAGGGTGTGGGTAGTGTGCCGGAGCACTGGGGACCTCCCTGGCGGAGGCCAGAGTTCTCACGCAGCCGACGCTGACGGGGAGGCGGGCAGACGCCTGGCATCATTGCACGCCCCCGCCCCTCTGGGGAGAAAAACGGAAAGAAGGCAGGCAGGACTCCACCGTGGATGAAGCCCTCCTCGGAGATCTCGTGACGCCACCACCGCTGCGACCCCAACCAGTCACAGTTCGGGGTCACGAAAGTTGCCTGCGGCCCTGCTCCTCCGGGCTAAGCCGGGTGACCGAGGTCCTCGCAGCTATAGGTGGTGGTAGAGGTCTCCGGGGCCGTGACAAGGCGGAGGAAGTAGACAGTGGTCCAGCCAGGATAAAGGGCAAAATAAAAAGAATAAAAACAGCAACACAGTTAGGTGTGTATTTAATTCTTGTACAACAATCAAACAGCTCATACAGTGTCACAAATGAAAGTGCAGAGTGCTGAGAGGGGTGTACTCTGCACTTTTATTTGTGACACTGTATGGAACTGCATGGATTACTGTATTAAAATTAAATACATGAACTATAGTTGCTGGTGCTGCCTTTGTTTTTCCTAGGGTGTAGTATATGTCTATTCAGACGGTGATCTGGTGGGGCAAGGGCTATTGCTGAGGCTCTGCATAATGCTTCCGCATTTGTGCATGGAGGATATTGTGCAATCTTGCTGATGGCCACATAAAGGCATATTTATAGCCCTCGCGCCATCCATGCCACATGTGATAATTAGCATGCCAGCCACAGGATATAGCTCCCAGAAGCAAAGGCACTATCTCATTTGGGACAAACTATCTCACTTTTTCCTTTGAGTCTGTTGCCAGCAGGGGCTGTGTTATCGCCATGAATAAGCACTTCTCAGGGCACTAACAAAGCCCCACATTTATACAGGCAGTGAGCACTGCACAGGGCATGCCGTTTATCGAATATGGCACCATTCTGTCCGCATGCTATTTCATGCGCAGCTTTTTGTGTGACATTACTAGCTAGCAAACTAACTATTCTAGATTTGGTTTTACATGGAACCTAATTTAACAACTTCAATCAGCTTTTCACCTATCTTCTTCCATTGTAACTGGTCCATTACAGTAATGACGTTGCTTGCCATCTTGACCAAGAGCACTGCATGAGATTTGTAGTTACTGCATATCATATCTTACAAATGCATTTAACCTAGAAAACCACTTCTTTTGAATATCTAACTGATAATCAGCCCCAGTATAGCAACTCACTTATCTGCAACTTGCCAATCTGAATCAGCCCAGTTAATTTCCATCAGAGGACAAAACTCTGAACTACTCCATTACCAAAGGTGTCACCCTTGGCTCACTGCTAGATCCAATCCTATGCTATATTATTAATATTAATTTAAAAGTGAAAAGAAATGTGTCCTAGCTGGCACTTATTTTTCTCACTTCTAAATTGTATTTCAGACATATGTATACTGCTCCTTCTTAATAATATCTTATTATTAATGAACGATGTCTTTTATAAATACCTTAGAACCCACCACTAAGCAGATGAAAATTTGTAATGTGAAATAAATTCATGCTAATGCATGTTTCAGTTTACAAGACTTAACATTAAGAAATACGACTTACTTTGTTCCAAAGAAGGGCTTGGCTCTGAGTGGTAGAAGAGTACACCAATAAGGTGAGAGGCGGGCCAGAGCGGCTCTGATTCAGTGTATTCAAAGCACTATCAAACAGAAATCAAGTTTTATACAGGGTAATAAATTACAAAATCTCCTTGAGGTCTTTGACAAGGGCTACATCTTTTACAACAGACTACTAAAAATATTAAAAATAATTATCAAAATCTATAAATTAAGGTTTCTACACCAGAACATTATGCCACAGTCACTCCATCCCCATTTTAAATTAGCAGTTTTGCCATTATTTATTTATTTATTGTTTTGCAAATCTTTTTCTTTTCCGGTTCTCAGGAACTCTCTCAGGCATCTACCCTGATCTCGGCTCTACCTCCGGACCGGAACTCCTCCGTGACTCCTGGCACCAGCCTGGCTATCCCCGGCTCTGAGTCCCCGAGGTAGGGCTGCCCTATCCTCCCAGGGCACTCTGTCTAGAATTGGCTGGGCTGGGCTCGGCCCAGGAGTGACAGAGTCTGGCCAGTGGGTGTGGCGAGTCAAATGAGCCGTCACCTATCCCCAGGGCAGGGATTTTTCCTTAGTTATACCTCGCCCTACCCCCAGGTGGAGCCAGGCGTGCCATGACACCAGGGGCGTCCGCCAGCGGCTCCGCATCCCTTTCTCGTGCCCTAAGCGTGTCAGTACCTCCGTCAACCACGAGGTCACTGTGGTGTTGGGCATACCCTGTAACCCCCCTCCCCGATGGAGGAGAGCTGTCCTCCAGATGCTCGATCCTCCTCTCCCTGACCACCCCGACGGCCAAAGCTCATTCCCAACCCAGGTCACCGTGTGGCGCTGAGGTGTGGTGTCCAGCGCCTCACCCTCAGCGCCACTGGACCAATGGTTTTCCCATTATTGAAAACATAAGAAAGCCTAATTAAATTGTCTCAAGGCATTTTGGCATTTAAACAGTAGATTTATGGAACTATATTGTGATAATAAAACAACTTAAGACAGAGCTGTGAAATGTACAAGGAGTTCCAACAAGAAACATTTTCTTGTGCTTCACATATCTAAATATATTTCAAAATGCATGTTATAGTAAGTGTAGGTTGTGTTTAGAAATCAGACCAAAATGTCAAGCTATGCCCACAAATAAATTCAAAATCCTCCTACTATAGGAGGTTTCTATAATACAAAAGATGCTTTCCAGTTTCGTATCAGTTTCTTAATAGAAAGGTATAATTACAGGAGGTCCTAAATTGTTATTAGGTGGTAAACCCAGCTGAGTCCTTGAAAACAAATGCCATGAATGATAACATCCACAAATTGTGCTGTTAATTTTTTCCAGTACTAATTCACTACCAAGGCTGGTTATTGTTTAAGGGCACTATCAACTTCCTGAAGGTCAATACTGGGCATTTTATAGTTAAGCAGGAAATGCAATTTGTGTTGAACACCTCTAAAACAAGGTCTAGCTTTTTTAAAACAATTACTTACACACAGCAGTGATAAACTGTTTATGTGCCAAGACCATCCACTGTCCACCATCTACTTCCTAGTACTGTTTTGGTTTGACATGATTACTTTGTACGCCTTACTGCTGTGCATTTGTAAATTTATTTATTTATTTGGACTTTGCTAATCAGGTGGAACCCAGTGGGACAGAGCACATGTAGAGGGCTGACCTCGGATATTACACATAACAGAGGTACAGAGAGGATAATCAAGTGAACAGTTACATCACGGCTCAAGTAGAACAGTTAACTTGCAAAGGTCAAGAAGCTGCTGCTTGCATAAACATTTAAGCATCATAGAGATGCTGCCTCCCTCCAGTGGGTTGGTAAGGTGTTCCAGAGTTTAGGAACAATGTAATTAAAGGAAAGCTGACCCACTGAGGCTGAACCAGGAAACTGACAGTAAATTAGCTGATACTGATCTGAGTGACTGAGGCCAGCCTAGAAAACAGAGCACACTGGATGAACATGAGAGGGTGCTTTGGGGCAAGGATTTTACAAATGTTGCTGCCCAGCAGAGAACTGCCTGGTTTCCAGGGATAACCATCCAAGATCCCTAAAGATTAAGCAATGGTGCATCCTTCTGTCAATACCAAGGAAAACATCCAATCCGATTGTTTAGAGACTTAAACCTAGACATTTCTCTGTCAGACAAGGAGATAAAAGAGTGGCCTCATAGTTTAGATAGGAAGAAGGCTATGATCTGCAGTGACTAAATGGGCTTGATCAGTCAGGCACCACTAAACTCTGTAAAGGAGACCCAAGTTTTCTATTTGCTGTACTTGAATGGTGAGATGCTCCTGGTAAAATCTGAAGTGGATCCTAGATATTTAAAATTACTGATAACCTCCAAATTGTATAATCTAGTGTGCGTAGGCAGTCACCAGCAAGGGAATTTGCTCAGATTATGAGTCTGAAAAGCATGAATTAATGCCTTCAGAAGAAATACATTATTTCTGAACTACCTCTGTTCACGTATCTGTGCTTGACTTGCTTTTAATCTCCTGTTACTTATTATCTCTGGATTGTTCACGCTCATCTATGGTTCTCTGTAATCTATTTTTGCTGAATTCTGTATGCTAATATTGTATGATACATGCCTTATTTTGTATTCTCCTGGGTCATACCTGAAAATAAATATGGCTTCTCCAGTGTTCTTACCTGGTCATTAAAAACGCATTAACCTAACTAGTCTCACTTCTCCACAGAGATCCTCATCTATGCATTTTAGTCCTCCACACTCTTCAGTCTGCCTAAATCTTTTCCATCTTCTTTTCAATCCACAAGTACTTGTTTTAGCTAATTATGGTATGATATATTTTAAGAGTATGAGTGTTTATATGGTGTAATTTATTTTTCATGAAGATGTATATTTCACATATTTTTTTCTGTAATTTATTGTATGATCTTTGTATTGTGTGTGTGATCCCGGTCTAACCTGTAAGAAAAATTACTCACCTTAGTAATGTTGTTTCTTCTAATGGAATCTTGCTGTATTCTGACTAATTGCAGTTAGCTCCAGCACTTCAACTTCCCGGAGATGAGAGGGTTAAACTCTATGCAAAGGCATAGAACGCTCATCTTGCACTCTGTTTTCAAACCTCTGTCCCAGGTACTCTGAAGTGCAACTGTCAGATTCTTATGAGCCCTAAACTAACTGGCTAACAATCCAGAAATTGTTTTGGAATTTTTGCCAAAGGCAATATAAGTAAAGAATTAGGGTATGAAGACTCAAGTCAAGACCCCCAAAAATCCAAGTAGGTAGACAAATTACAATCAGAAAATAAAGAAAAATGCACCCTGAGGTGCAAGATACACCTGCCTCCCACATCCCAAAACAACTAGGTTCCAGGGGATGAGGGAACAGAATACAGCAAGACTCCATTAGATGAAACAACATTACTAAGGTGAGTAATTTTTTCTTCAAACATAAGTCTTGCTGTATTCTGACTAACTGCAGACTACCTAGCAGTACCCCAAGGAGGGAACTACAGAACCTATTTGGAACAGACTCTGCAGTACTGCTGTGCCAAACCTAGCATCTCTTCTTGACTGGATATCAAGGGGAATAATGCTTTGTAAATGTGTGAACAGTCTTCCAGGTGGTTGCTTTACAGATTTCCACTAAGGGTAGATCTCTGGCAGCTGCAACCAAAGCAGCTGTACCTCTGATGGAGTAAACCTCAGGCCTGACGGAGGTTCCTTCCCCACTCTGAATAGCAGAACTATATGCAAGAGACAATCCATCTAGCAACAGTTCTTCTTAGTGGCAAGTTTTCACTCCACTTCTCCATAAATAAGGAACAGCTGAGAACAATGGTTTCTGTGGGGTTTAGTGGATTCTATATAGTAACTCAGAACCCTTTTAACATCAAGACTGTGTGCAACCTCCTCTCTCCAGAGGAGGAGTGGTCAGTAAAGAATACAGTCAATGTCATGGATTGGTTCAGATGAAAATCTGATACCACCTTGGGAAGGAACTTCCTATTTGTGCGAAGGACCACCTTATCCCTGTGAAATGAAATGAAGTCAGGTTCCACTGATAAGGCCTGTAATTCACTGATTCTCCTGGCAGAGGTGATAGCCACCAGGAATACAGTTTTCCAAGTCAGGTACTTAAGTTCAGCTGAACAGAGAGGCTCAAAGGGAGGTTGCATCAGCTGTGCAATACAAATATTCAGATCCCACAGATGAGTGGGATTCCTGAAAGGAGGGTTGATATGACTCAGCCCTTTGAAAAATCTTTTGAAGACTGGGTGGGAGGTTAAGGAAGAAACTTTCCCTGCTGAAATGAAAGCAGAAATAGCTGCCAAATGCACCTTGAGGGTGGCAGGCCAAAGGCCCAAGGTACTAAGATGCACCAGATAATCCAGGGCAATGGCAATATCAGCTGAGTCCGACTAGATGTGCTTCTGATTGCACCAAAACCCAAACCTCTTCCATTTGGAACTGTAAGTTTTCCTAGTGGAAGGCTTTCTGCTAGCTTTGAGGATATCTAGAGCTGACTGGGAAAGATTCAGACCTGCATACTCTAGCTCTTCAAAAGTCAGTCCTTGAGCCAGATAGAGTGAAGGTTGTGGTACAGGATCCTCCCTGAGATGAGGTGAGGAGACTGAACTGCCCGAAGTCGCAGGAAGTATTGTCACTGACAGTGACAACAGTAGAGGATACCAAGGTTGTCTGGCCCAGTCCGGAGCTACCACAATCACTGTGCAAGGTTGGGATTTGATCTTGATCAGCACTCTGAATATCAGAGGAAAGGGAACAAAAGCATAGTGAAACTTGTTGGTCCAATCCAACAGGAGGGCATCCAGAGAGACCGACCCCAGGAGAGGGGTCTGGCAGAACAGGGAGCTGATGGTTGTCCGGGCTGCAAAGAGATCCATCTCTGGAGTGCCCCACCTCTTAAGAATGAGAAGATTCAGAGACCATTCAGTGACCTTGAGAGATCCTGCTGAGAGCATCTGCCAGTACATTGTCTTTCCCTTAGAGATGCACAGCAATCAGGGAAGCTTGTAGGGAGTAAACTAGAGACCATATTTCATGGCCTTGGTGCACAAGGTCAAGACCGAAAGTGCCCCCTGCTTGTTGATGTACCACATGGTTGTGGTGTTGTCTGTCCTGATCTGCACCACTTTCCCTGGATCATGTTCGAAATGTCTGGACTGCCAGAAAGACAGCCCTGAGTTCGAGCAGATTTATGTGCAAAGGGACTCCTGAGGAGACCAAGTCCCCAAGCTGTGTGCTGATCCGGATGAGCTCCCCACCCTAGTAGGGAAGCGCCTATAGTGAGAATCACGTGGGCACCTGAGTGAGGAAGGGAACCCTTGCCTCAAATTGTCCTCTTCCAGCCACCACTGGAGGGCTTGGAACCAGAGTCAGAGACACTGGAACAAACTTGAGAGGGAATCTTTCTCTGAGACCAAAAGGCTCTCAGGTGAAACTGAATATCTCTCATCTAGAACCTTGCTCCTGCACCATTGCAGTGCATGCTGCCATATGGCTAACAGCTGCAAAAAATGTCTGGCTGGCGAGACACAAGTGGACGAAAAGAGGAAGTCAGATTGATGAGAGATTGGACCCTTGGGGAAGGGAGAAAGGCCTTGGCCTGAACAGTGTCCAGCTCCACTCCTATAAATGTGAGAAGCTGGGTAGGCTTCAGGACAGACTTTTCCAGATTCAGAATGAATCCCAGGAGTCCAGAAGGTTCTGAGTGGCCCTTACAGCTGACCTGACTTGGTCTGGAGACTGGCCTACTATGAGCCAATCATCCAGGTAAGGGAACAGTAAGATGCCTTGTTTACTGAGGAAGGCTACCACTACTGCCAGACACTTGGTGAATACTCTTGGGGCAGATGTTAAACCGAAAGGCATTGCTCTGAACTGATAATGGCCTGAAGGCAGTCTGAATCTGAGGTACTTTCTGTGGGACTGCCTGATAGGTATGTGGAAATAGGCATCCTTGAGATCCAGGAGGCTAGCCAGTCTCCTGGTCTCAGAGAGGGAAGAATTAGTCCCAGAGTCACCATCTTGAACTTTGGCTTTAAGATGTGTTTGTTTAGGTATCGAGATCTAGGATGGGTCACCACTCCCTGTCTTTTTAGCGTAGGAAGTACCTGGAGTACAACCTTTTCCCTGTGAATGAGGGACCTTCTCCACTGCTTGCAGGAGCAGTAGAGATGAGACCACTGTCTCCAAGGCCTGTGTTTCCTCTGAGAGGAAGGGGAAAAGCCTTTGCTGTCAGCCTTGGGAACCTGGTGAAGCTGAGAGCAAGAACCTGGCTCATCACTTCCAGAACCCACCTGTCTGAAGTGATAGACTTCAGGCCTGGAAGAAGTGAGCCAGTCTGCCCACTACAGGGACTGGGGAGGCAACCGTGGCTGACCCATCAGGGTGTCTGCTTGGCAGGGGCTTAGACTGAGAGGAGGATGCAGCCCTTGTCATCCCCTTCTGCCCCTCTTCCCTGAAGAACCCTCTGCTGAAAGAAGAGAGGCCTGGGCCTGGTAAAAGGCTTTGAAAGGGCCTGCCCCAGACCTAGATTGCTGTCTTTGAGGAGTGGATCTGTTTCTCTTTGCTGCAGCACTCCTATATATGGTCCTGTACGTGTCCATCTTTTCATGCAAGTCTCTGTTTGTTCCCAGTGACAGAAAAATCCATGGCTTTGGTCTGGGTATCCTGAGACAAGCTAGTACCCTGAGCCAGGCAAATCTCCTCATGGAAACAGATGTAGCCATGACTCGACAACCAACATCATTCGAGTCTACAGCAGCATGGAACTGTACCTTAGTAGCTTGATGCCATCTGAAGCCACGTGCTCCAGCTCACTGGCTAGCTGGGGAGGGGCATTCTTAGCCAGTGCCAGAATCAGTATCCCACCTAGACTTCTAGTATCTGGCCGTATATACCATGTAGTTGGATTGTCTGAGTCCCAAAGAGGATGCCAGGTACTGCTTTTGACCATGGCATCCACTTTCCTGGAATCCTTATCGGGGGTGAGATGCCAGAGGAATATTAGCCTTGTCACAGGCTGCAGCTTGCACTACCCAAACATGGCTGCTAGGATGCATAGGCAGGGGCATCACCAGCAGGAAAAGGAGGTCATAATCTCCACTATACAAGACACTAGTGAGGCCGCACCTGGAGTACATTGTGCAGTCTCTGAGACCTTACCTACGTAAGGACATAGACAGGGTGAGAAGGTTCAGAGGAGGGCAACAAAGATGGTGCATGGATTGCATCACAAGTCCTAGGAGGACAGGCTGAAGGCACTGAACATGTACTCCCTGGAGGAAAGGAGGGAGAGGGGATATGATAGAGACATACAAGTATCTTACAGGGAGGAACAGGGTGCAGGAATGCACTATTTTTAGCGAAAAAGATGTTCCAGGACTAGAGGGCATTGGATGAAGTTGGAGGGAGGACGATTCAGAGGAAACGTAAGGAAGAATTTCTTCACAGAACGGTGGTGGACAAGTGGAACACCTGCCAGAGGAAGTGGTGGGGCTGAAACAATCACAGGATTTAAGAATGCATGGGATAGACATAAAGGAATTCTGGAGGTCAGGGTAAGGGCAACAGACTTCTTGGAAAACATAAACTGAACTTACAAACTTAAATGGGCAGACTGGTGGGGCCATAGGCCCTTATCTGCTGACACTATCTATGTATGGCTGCAGTGAGTAGTAAGGAATTCTATCCCAGGGCCTGACAAAGCATACCTCCTGTCCATCTTCTTATCCACAGGGTATGGATGTTGGTAGTTGTAAGATTGTTTGGTCTGTTTCCCCAGGGACTTGTGCAGAGGGATAAACACCCTTGTGGACTCTGGGACATCCATCATCTCAACATAGTCAGGCTCCTCCTGATCCTGTTCAGCTTCTTCCATAGGGAGCTGAACAGTGTCAGCCACCTTCCTGCAAAACAGGTAGTGGAGGGGACTCAGAAAGCCTGGGAGGAGACACATTGGAAGGCCTGTCTGGGAGATGTCCGGTCAATAGACTCATCCAGGTCTTCATATTCTTCATCCTCATCGTCTTCATCTCCATCCCATTCGCCTCATAGAAAGCTTCAGGGTCATAATCGGAAGCTTTAGAGTCCGACCAACCAACCATTCTCGAGACAGTGCTGGTTTGGTCGGAACTGGGTGAAGTTTTACTCGACTATAGCAATAGCTTTGACCAATTTCGCCGGGCGGTCGGAACATGGGACCGGATCCAACCGCTGACATACATTTTCTCTTTTGTAGGAACCAATTCCACAGAATCGGCTCTCCTCTTGCCTGAGGTGTATCGCCAGGTCAGTAGGCACCCCTCAGGTTCGGGCCGAACCAAACCGGCTGGCCATCTGGGTCAGCAGACTTCTCGCCTCCTTTCTTTAACCTACTTAAGTGTTTTTCAGCAGAGGCTTTAGGAAGTTTTTACAAATTTGGCAGTCTTCCTTGAGGTGGTCAAACTCCAACAGTAAACACAGATGAGGTGTGGATCAGCCTTGGCAAAGGCCTCCCCACACTCAGTGCAGTGCTGAAACCCCGTGGGCCTGGTTTCTTTTGGGTTTCTCGGACATGCCTCTAAATAACCAATCACCCTTACCAGCGCTCAAGCCAGGTGACTACCAAACCTACTGGTTCTGATCGTGTCACGGGTCGGTTGAAAAAACAGAAATTCTTCGTTTTTTTTCAGGAACCTAGGTACCGAACCCACACAAAATCCAATTTTTTTTTTTTTTTTTAAACAGAGTACTTGTTCCTGACCAGACTGACTGGTAGGGAACCTAAAACAAAACAATTTCTGACAACACTCTACCTACTACACACTTACTGTACTGGGTCAGAGATGTGAATACCAACAAAAATAAAGAACGGTTGAATAGAACCAATCGATTTACTATCGACCGATCAAGTGTAGAGAGAGGATCTCCAGAGCGATTTCTCAGTTAGGCTAAGTAAAGAATCTGATGGTTACACTTCAGAGTACCTGGTACAAAGGTTTGAAAATCGAGCTCAAATGAACATTCTATGCCTTTGCATAGAGTTTAACCTCTCATCTCGGGGCAGTTGAAGTGCTGGGGCTAACTGCAATTAGTCAGAATACAGCAAGACTTCATGTTGTTTGAACAGGGCAAAGTGGCCCAGTGTTATTTACCTGGTGAATAAAGTTTTAAATAAAATAAATAAATAAATAAATCTGTCCACAATGCTGTGGTCTACCAATTTATATGCACTACTAAATGTGATCACTTCACTCCTATTTTGTGTGACCTTCAGTGACTCCCATTCCTGTCTGCTGTCAGCTTTCCTTTTTTCAAATGTTTACTACAACTGCAGCTTTATGTTATGTAGGAGAAACAAGTCCTATAATGTTGCCTGCAGAAAGGACTAGGCTGCGAGTGCTGGTCATGACATCATCAGTGCTCTTCACTAAGCTGGCTCTTTTGAACAGGCTGTGGAAATTATGTTTACAAAATGATTTGTAACTTTTAAACAAAATAACTTAGAGACCTCATTTTTGGCATGAATCTCAATGGGGATATGCTGATCCAAATTCTGAATGTAACTGTGCTAGAAAATTTAGCTGGAATTCTCTTTAAACCCATGTATTATTTCAATATTGTCCTCACATGGGTCACTGGCATGTAATGTTTTGCATGAAAACAAAGAATCTTTGCCTCACACCAGTGCATTCAGATTTATCAGCTGTAGTAGAAACCCTACCCTAATGTAGTCTTGCACAGCAGCTCTGTCTGTATACGATAAATCTACCCTCAAACAGAAATCAGAGTTTGGGGCTGGCTGTAAAGTGCTACATGAGCTCCCAGTTCTAGAGAACAGGATGGAAGTTCAAAGACAGCATTTCCATCTTTGTACTTCTCTAGAAAAATCAGGATAACATGACATTTTTAAACCTACATATTGAAAAGACGGTCTCTCTAGCAACCTTAAGCACATATTGTTTGTCAATCTCTGATGCCAGAGTGACAGTTATCATAGATCCACCTATCTGGCTCTGTTTAAAGCCAACTCAGACTGTCTAGAGTTCACATTCTGATGAATGTAAATATTAAAAGCTTTCAAAACTTTCAGCTCCTCAGACAGTTCTTGCAAGAAGGCCATGACTTGAACAATATTTGCTTTACCAAAAGACACAGGCGGACCAAAAACTCGTGACGTTTCTCTAATGCAGCATGTTATTGATCATTCCATTTTCCTACTCAGTGTCACCTGCTCACAAACCATAATCTCCTGCGCAGCACTTACAGAAGTAATCGTACTGCAGGTCTATGATAGATTCTTTTCACAGCCACAATTTTTCTTTGTCTGAGTCCACTTACTGATTGACAGCTGCTAAACTAGCCACAGATGAGTCAGATTTTTAATTTAATTCAGAGAATGCTATTTTGTTATGTTGAATTTGCTAACTGCCTTTTCAGTAAAATCTCTGGATTCAGTCATGATGTTGGAACTGCAAACGATGTTAGTTCATCAACCTTGCAGCGCTGTCCTTTGTGTGTGTGTGTCTGTACCTCAGAGGGTCAACTGAAGCAACTCTGCTCGATGATGTGGGGCTTGGTGCCTCTAAGTTGAAGTCTGGTGCGGACCCACCATGAGATCTGGCCTGGTCAGTCCCACCACTGCTTGCAACACATATCCTCTATCTGTCAGACGTGCTTGAGCTTCTTTAGGTTTTTTCTTTTCAGCTTTACTTAATTTGGCTTCAGAACTCATTATGGAAAGAAAAACACTAAAAAGTTCTGCTTGATGAGACTGTGAAGAGGTCTCAGTATGTCCCTCTGAGGTTGCTTACAGTACCCAGTCCTTTGTAAGTCCAGCACAGCCGACCTAGGTTTAATTATTAGTTAGAGTAGTCTAATTCCAGTTAAGGCAAAATTCAGACCTTTCTTGTTGCTTACCTCCAACCATCAATCTAATGCCTGTACGAGGGGCTAAGTGACTGGTACTGGTTGCTGTAGAGGTGCACTTTCTTGGTGCCAGTACCTTTATTAGGTGGTTCTGGGCATCCCTCATTTGCAACCGTGTCCATGGTACCCCTGTTGTGGTCAAGGTCATATGACATAGCAACTGCAGAAATTAATAAGCTGACTTTGTGGCCTACCTGAATTTTTTTTTTTTTTTTTTTACAGTTAATCCTTTTATTAGAACATTTTCAAGTATAAAATCACAACCAGAAACCATCTGCAATGTAGGTTAAGCTCTAACAAAGTTCATTTTCCATACAAATACACGCAGTTCCTTGTCCCCCCAAACTCAAAAACCTGGAGGTCTACAGAATTTCGAGGTTCAGTTAGGATAATTTTATCTTGGGAGTCTTCCAGATGTTCTGGCTAAGGATGCACTCCTCTCTGGGTATATTTCATGTCAGGAACAGCATCTTTCTTGCCTAAGATAACTTAATGGTGTCCCAGAGCTGGCCTGATGGCCCAACAGGCAGCGCACTGCATGGTCATGCAGGTGACCTGGGTTTAGGAGCAGATATGGACTGCCACACTAGGAGGAAGATGAGGCTGAAGACAGCTGCTGAGAGGCATGTGCCTTTGCTGGCAGTGGGTTTAGTGGCATAGTGACCCCTGTAAACTGGCCAGGGGCTTACTCCTTCCATAAGGGCTTGCTGTGTGCACAAGGCCATTAATGGCACTGCTCACCATACAGGAGCTCAGAGGACCACAGACAAAACCCTAGGGAGAACAATACCCAACACAGTCTCCATGATGTCTCTGGCCTGAAATGGGTATACCCCAGATGTCAGTGTACATCCCTGGACAGCACCAAGGTAAGAAATAAAAATTCAAATAAAATAAATAACTAAAGCAATAGTGGCAATCATACTACAGGGAGGAGGAAAGATAGAGATCTCGATATTACTCTAGCCTAGGACGGAAGTCTCCTGAAGGACGCTAGACCAAACCTTGCTCTTCACTGATGCAATGTCCAGACTGTAATGTCTGATAGAGGTATGCACAGAGTTCCAAGTGAAGGCGCAAATAGCTGAGGTGGAGATGTTCTTTACCGCCACAAAAGAAGTAGCCATCTCTCTCTTTGTGGAATGACCCTTGACCGCGCTTGAAGGGTTTATTGCGCTTGTCATAACAGAAAGTGATGCACTGTATGAGCCACCTCGAGAGTGACTGTTTGGAGACAGGAGCCTTTCATCCTGTGAGCAAAGGAGAAGAAAAGTTGGTCCGCTTTCAAAACTGTTTGGTTCTGGTCAGATAGTATCTGAGGCACCGATGCATGTCGAGGGTATGCAGAAGGGCTTTCTCCTTGATTGGTGTACCTTTGGGAAATACACTGGTAATCAATATCCTGGTTAAGGGTGAGGCTGAAACCACCTTAGGCAAAACTTTGGGTTTGTCCTTAGGGATACCCTGTCCTGATGGAAAACCAAATAAGGCTTTTGCACATAAGAGCATGCAATTCCGAGATCCTTCTCGCCAAAGTAACAGCAACTAAAAATAACGCTTTCCAGAGAGAAAACATAGCTCACAATCTGCAGCTGGTTCAAAAGGTGGCAGCGTAAGCTGCTCAGGACGGAAGGGTAAGTCCCAAGGAGGATTGGATCTGTGGTGGCCTAAGGTGGAGGACTCCCTTAAAATGCACTGAGTAGTGTCCAGCTGGGCCACCGTCCGATGGCCTACTGGGGCATGGTAAGCAGAAATTGCACAAAGGTGCACTTGATTGAGGAGTAAGCCAGTCTGGCATGGAAAAGGAAAGCAGGTAGTCCAAAACCAGCTCGGGACAGTCTAACGCAAAAACCTGCTTGAACTCCACAATCAGAATCTACGCCATTTCATGGCATACGCATGGGTTGTCGGTTTCTAGCGGCAGAGAGTACCTCGCCACTTCTTGGCAGACTCCTGTATCGCATCATGGCTATGTCTCTAGGAGCCAAGCGTGCAGGTTCAGTGAACGTAAGTCTGGGTGGACCAATGAACCCGCCTCCTGAGACAATAGATGGGAGCTCATTGGCAAAGGAACTGGAGGTTCCCGGATAGCTGGTGCAGAAGAGGGAACCAAATTTGTCTGGGCCAGAAAGGCGCGATCAAAATGAGCATCGCTTGCTCCCTCTAAGTTTTAAGAGAGCTCTCTGGATCAATGGGAAGGGAGGGAAGGCATAGAGGAATCTGCCTGCCCAGGAGAGGGACAACGTGTCTCGCCAGAAAACACTAGGCCCTGGATCTAGCGAGCAAAAATTGGGCAGTTCTATGCTGATGGGGACGTGAAAAGGTTTAAATCTGGAGTGCCCCATCTGTGAAACAGATCCTCTGCCACCTCCTGTAGAAGTTCCCACTGTGGACTCTTGCCTGAGAGCAGCTCAGACTATCTGCGACGTGTTGTCCACTCCCGGGATGTGTACTGCAATTAGGTTTGCGCCCATGTTGCAATATCCACTCCCACACTCTCATGGCCTCCTGCAAAGCGGGTAGGAGTGGGTGCCTCCTTGTTTGTTGAGTAATACATCACCACGGTATTGTCTGTTTGTAACAGGAGTGTACCTGGTGGGATCTCCGACTGGAAGGCTTGCAGAGCGAAGGATTGCCCTCATTTCCAAAATGCTAATGTGGAGATGAGATCCTGGGCTGTCCAAAGGCCCTGAGACTGAACACCGCCCAGGTGTGCTCCCACCCGAGCCCTGAGGCATCTGTGGAGAGTGTCACAGTCAGGGACGGCGCTATGAAGGAACCCCCGCGGAGAGGTTCCCCGGTCTAGCCACCATTGCTAATCCCGAATCACGGTGTTCGTGATTTGAATTGGCTGCTGCAGATGGTCTTGCCTTTGGTCCCATTGCACCTTAACATCCACTGGGTTACCCGCATGTGGAGATGTGCCACCGGACTGTTGCAGTGGCCGCAGCCATGTGTCCGGAGCAAGTGAATGATCGATCTGGCTGGGACGTCTTCTTCACCGACAGGTCCCTGATGAGGGATCTGATGTGTTCCGCTCTGTCGGAGGGAAGAAAAGCTTTCCTCTGACGGTGTCCAGAACTGCTCCTATAAACTGCAGTTTCTGGGATGGCACCAGGAGTGACTTCTTGTAGTTGATGAGAATACCCAGTGATTGAAAAGGGACTGGGTGCAGTGAATGGCCGTCATCAGTGCCTCTCTGGAGGGTGCCATGAGAAGCCAGTCATCCAGGTATGGGAACACGAGTGGCCTTGTCTCCTCAGAGACACTGCTATGACCGCCATGCACTTCAGAAACGCGAGGTGCCGACGGACAGCCCGAAGGGAAGAGCTCAGAACTGGTAATGGCAGTTTGAAACTCAAAGCGAGGAACCTCCGTGCGCTTGAGCAATTGGAATGTGCAGGTAGGCATTCTGCATGTCCAAAGATGCCAGAAAGCATCTTGCTTCAGCATGGGAATTAGGCCCGAAGGGTCACCATGCGGAAGCGCTTGTAAATCACCGACAGGTTGAGGTCACTGAGATCCAGTATTGGATGGAGATCCCTTTTTTTGCAACCAGGAAGAAGTGAGAATAGTACCTTAGTCCTCTCTGGTTCTCCGGACGTGCTCTAAGGCTTCTTTTCCAGAAGTGCAGCACCTCCTGCTGTATGAGCAGGGCATGCTGACCGAATAGCAGGAAAGCAGGGAGGTCTTGTGGGTGGACTGTCTACAAATTCTATATAGTGGCCTTTTTGACCAGTTGCAGAACCCACCTGTCGGTGGTGATTGACTGCCACCCTGGCAAGGCGTGGCGTATGGCGCGACCTGACTTTTTGTTCCCGCTGATCCTGAGGGGGGCAGGGGCCGGAAGGAGTCATGCTGTGGCAGCGTTGGATCCGCAGGCTGTGCCGACTTTGCAAATCGCTGGCCTCTGACTGGGGATGACTTGGCCTGGGCCTTGTGGGTGAAAGTGCCCTCTGCTATTGGCCGGAATGTGGCTGTTGTCTTTGTAGCTGGCCAAGAAAACAGCTCTGGTTCCTACGAAGGAACTGGGCCAAGACCAGTACATGGCCTGTACAGATCTGACTGCCTTCCCTAAGGCTCCTGAAGTTTGGTGATCACCTTCTCGGAGACTTCACCAACAGGACCTCGCCATTGTAAGGGACGCCTAAGATGTTCTTCTGGATGTCCGGGTAAAACCGAGACACAGAGCCAAGAGTGTCTCCGGAGACACATGTCTGAGGCTGCAGCTCTGGCTGAAGAGTCCGCCGAATCATATGTGGCTCTGAGCACCTTGGTCCCCACATCCGAACCCGCGCGGAGGAGGTTCAAGAGCCCTCCTTTTGATCGCCATCGGGCATCTTCGACCAGGTCTTGTCCCTGTTCCCACAGTGCGCTCTGGAATTGAAACCATGTGAGTGAGGTAATTTAGAGACCTGATGGAGCAAGTCGCAGCTATCGATAAGCGCCTACCCAGGACATCCAAATGCTTGTATTCCTGGTCCGGTGGCTTGTGCTCAAATGTTGAGGTCTTTGCGACCCGGTCATGCGAAGCAGTGATGACCAGGGAGTCAGCCAGAGATGGTTCGCCAGATACTGATCCTCCCTAGGGGCCCTGTATAGGCAGTCAGCCTTCTTTGGCACTGCCGGAGTGGAATGCGGACATTTCCAGGCAGCCTTGGTGACGTCCGCAAGGTATCCACCAAGGGTGGCACCACCACAGGCTTTGGGTCTTTCTGCCACAGGTAGCGGGCAAGGCGTTGTCCCTCAGGGTCGAGCTCTTCAGCATCCCACCCCATATTCTCCTGGATGTGCCTCATGATCTCTGCGAAGAGGGATCATCCGGAGAAGACCTAGGTAGGTCGTGTGGGTCAGGAGAGGGAATGCTGATGGGAGAAGGAGATCTGGAGCACCTTGAGGTGTCAGATCTAGAATCCTCCCCAGACAGGGTGTACCAGCGCATCTGGGTCTGTTAGGACTGGGTGACCCTGAGGTGGATCTGGTGGGAGGTCTTCTCCTGTCTGAGGATCTGCCCGAGGAGGTGGTGTTCGCTCCTAGGGGGTTGGCGACCGCTCCCACGGGCCCCTTGGGTGGAGGAGGGGCATGGGCGTGAAGGAGTAGGTGGCGCGAGCCGACTAGGAGGAGGGTGTGTGCACTCACATCTTTCTGATGGTGTCCCACCAGAAGGTAAAGAGCTCCTTTACTCTCTGTGCGTTCATGCCCGACGGCGCCCGGCGCCGTGGCCTGTCGCCGGGTCGGGCATCTGGTCCCTGGGGGTCTTCCGCCTCCGGGAAGGTTCCCGTGGAGCCCAGTGTTTCCAGTGTCGCCCACCTGGTCCTCGGGCTGCGTGGTATCCTTCTCCGATGAGTCCTTCCGACCGACGCCAGCCGCGACGGTGGTGCAGTCCTCCTCTGGGGTAGTCGACGCCGGTCCCCTGGCCAATGCCTCGAAGCGAACGCCTGGCCGCCGACAGGTGTTTCGATGTCGCTGGCTCCTGGGAGCTCGGTGATGCTTGGCCGACGCCGGGTCTGGCGTCCGCTTGAGGGACGCCAGGTCCTTGGTCTTGCAAGGAACCGTTCGACCACGCGAGGCTGGAAACGACCTGGCGCCGGAGTCCCAACGGGCGGGAGAAAGATTTGTGGCGCCCCCAGACTTAGACGAGGCTTAGATGGAGTGGACGATGCCGACAGCCTGAAGTCTTAAGGGGCTGCAGAGAAGACGAGCATTGGAGGATCTGCCTGAACCGGGGAGGTTGTGATTGAGCCCTGAGGGAGAGCGGTCTGACCATGAGCTGGAGCTTCAGGAGTCCCAGACCCCTAGGGGACCTGGGCCTTTCCTTCTCCGGTGTTTATCCCAGTGCTTGTGGGTGTTACCCAACAACTCCCCGAGGAAGGTTCCTTGTCCATGGTCTTCAGTTTCTCCTCTAAGAGAAACGCTTGAAGGGCCTTTTGCGGCGGATCCTGGTGTGACTGTTGAAGCCCTGGCAGAAGAAGCAGGCCTTGGTGTCGTGTTCTGGGCCTAGGCAGCGCAAGAAGACAGTGTGGATCCCTGAAGGATCTGTTTTCCGTAGGCACACTTCAATTGGTGACCTTCCAGAGAAGTATTTGGAGAGACATCAGTTGGATCCAAAATTGAGAAGAAAGATAAAACGCATAACTCTAAGGTCGTCACACGCTAGAAAAGGACAGAGAGGCCGATACTAGCGATGTCGACAGCAGGAAAAGAACTGGGATTGTGGGGACTGCTCTATGTACTACGCCTGACGCCGGGGACGGACCGACGCCAGAGGCGGTCTCGCTGAAGACTGCTAGCTAGAAAATTTCCGTGGGGTCCCGACGCCTGACGACTTCAGTCCTAATGGTGAAACCTGCTGCAACAGCTCTATCTCAAGTATGATTAGAGAATTCTAGGAGATGCCTGATGTCTGATGGCTTCTATTTTGTGCAAGAAGCTATGGATCAACCAAGACCAACATTGAGGCCTGCAGCTATATGATAATGGTTCATAATTCCGAATCTAGGTGGTCTAGATTCTAGCCAAATTCCTAAATAAGTTATGGCCCCCATTCCATCTGATGTTCAATCTATGGCAGGTGCTAGTACTCAGTGTGTAATGATAGACATTCTTTAGACATATAAATGAGAAGAGAAAGACCAAAGGAGGAATAGTAAGGCTAAAAGGGAAGGAGGGGTTTGTGAGGAAGAGGACCAAAAACAACAGACATATTGAACAATTACTTTGTTCAGTATTTACAGAGGAAAGGGTAGGTGATGTGCCAAAGATAAGGGACAAGGGCATTAAAAGCAGGGAGGTGGACACTAGTCCTTTTACAGAGGAGAGAGTCCTCAAGGAACTAGCACAATTAAAAGATAAGGCAATGGGACCTGACAGGGTGCATTCTAGGATACTGACAGTGTTCAAGGAGGTGCTGGCTGCACCTTTGATGGTGCTGTTCAACCTATCACTAGAAACGGAGGAGGTTCCAGAGGATTGAAGGAGGGCAGACGTGGTCACACTACACAAAAGTGGAAATAGGGAGAGACAGGAAATTACAGACCTGTCAGCCTGAATTTGATAGTGGGAAAAGTAATGGAATTGGTATTGAAGGAAAGGATTGGGGAATATCCTGTAACCAGTGGATTATGGGATCTGAGGCAACATGGCTTCACAGGGGAGGTCTTGCCAGACAAACCTGATCAAATTCTTCAACTGGGTGACCAGGGAAGTGGATCAAGGAGGAGCAGTAGATGTGGCCTACATGGATTTCAGTAAGGCCTTCAACACTGTTCCACATACAAGACTGGTGAGCAAGCTGGGCAATCTAGACATGGGTAGTAAAATGGGTAAGAAGTTGGCTAAGCAATAGGAGTCAGAGGGTGGTGGAAATGGTGTCCACTCTGGAGAAGGCAAGGTGACCAGCAGGGTGCCACATGGGTCAGTACTAGGCTAGGTCCTCTTCAATGTCTTTATTAGTGACATTGCAGAAGGGCTGAAAAGGAAAGGAAGGTACAGTATTAGCCACAGACATTGCCAGCTATTTCCAGATATTACGCTAAACTTCTAAAAGAGTTTCCCTCTGCTGCCCCTACTGTGGAAATGGAGAAAGCATAAGATATTTCTGGAAATATCACAGAAATTTGGGGAAATAGCTGACAGTGTCTGTGGCTGCTTGTATGCCGATGGACACAAAATCTACAACAGAGTGGACACACCGAGGGAGAGGTGGCGGATGCCAAAATGGTAACAGGAGTCAAGCATGCATGGATAGACACAAGGGACCTTAGAAGGCAAGGGGAAGTAGACTGGAGATTGAGTAGGGTCTGCAGTGGCACATTAGGTAATGAAATATAAGGCAGACTAGGTGGTCCAGGAGGTCCTTATCAGCCAACAACTATGTTTCTATGTCTAGCACTCTGTTTTATTGGTATTTAGTTGGAAGCCTGCAATGGTTTCATACTGCTCCAACAGGTCCCACACTTTAGGAAGGGATTCTTCAGGGAAGTGGCATTAAGCAGAATATCATCTGTGAACAGGGTCAACTTGTAGTCTTTACCCCACTGGTGTCCTCTGGATATTTGTATCATCTCATATGGCTCGTGGACTAAGTTCCAGACTGAGGATAAAGAGTATCCAGATGGAGTGCATTCTTGGTGGGTACCTCTCCCAGTATATTGAGGGAGGGAGCCATTTATCTATAACAAGGCCTGAGCAGACCCCAGGACATAGACAAAACATTACAGGAAACCCAAATTGCCATAAGGCAGACCAGAGATAGGACCAAGCTACCCTATCTAGGCCTTCTCTGTGTCAAGACTGGCCAGGACCAGGGAATAAAGCATCTTGTAACATGATCCAAAAGCAGTAATGTTCGATGCACATGTCATGTGGTTAACGCTTTGCACAAATCCCACCTGGTCCATGTCCACCAATGACAGGAGAAGGCCTCAGTGCACTCAGCCCAGATTGACATGAATACATTTTAGTCTAAATTAAGTATCACTACTGGGCAGTATGAGAGAGAGAGAGAGAGAGAGAGAGAGAGAGAGAGAGATGTCAAATGGTCCTTATTGGGCTTCAGGATTGCAGATATCATGGCATATTGCCACAATGGTGGAGATGAATCTCCCTGCAATGAGCCACACACCTGAAGCAGTACCAGGAGAAGGAGGGCCTGTATTCTTTGGTTTTCACAGAATTCAAATGGAAATCCATCTGGGCCCTGGCATGTGTCTGTGTTTGAATTAGCAATGCCCAGCATCACTTCCTCCTATGTAACAGGCTGCATCAGGGTTTCAAGCATGGTTGGACAGGGTACAGTAGTTACTCAAAGCAACATAATCAGATGGAGAATAGGGGAATGAGGGAGGGCTAGGACCCTGGATGGACAGAAGGTCCCAGGGTTAGATAGGGAACTTGGGCAGACTGAATGGGCCACTGGTCTTTTTCTGCTCATTGTCTATATTTCTATGTTTGCAGATAAGTGATGACAAAGAGAACTTCTGCTTTGAGTAATTGTTTATTTCAAA
The DNA here is from genome assembly GCA_016271365.2 of Neoceratodus forsteri. Lineage (NCBI taxonomy): Eukaryota > Metazoa > Chordata > Ceratodontiformes > Ceratodontidae > Neoceratodus > Neoceratodus forsteri. The sequence continues at coordinate 645,046,216 of CM028133.1, read as the reverse complement.
CATTTGACCTGGAAAGACATACTGAGGTGAATAATGGCTCATTTCCAGATGCGCCCTGGGGAAGGGAGAAGAGGTGTAACAACACAGAGCAACAATATATTAATAAACAATGATTTTAATTAAACAGTACAAAACGTGATTCATCAGAAAGGTAAAATTTAAGGTGAAAATTTTACAAGGAAAGAGCGGAGGCTCTGCACAATGGTTTCAAGCAAAAGTACATTTCAACACTGAGGGCACTAGGAGATTGGGCGCTGTACGAAGAAGTGCAGATGTGGGGAGGAAGGAAAGTGCAGAACAAGTTTGGGAGGAAGACAAGAGGAGAAGGAGGAGGGTTGTGAATACAGGGGCAAGGAGAAGGAGTAAGAGTGGAAGAGGTAAATTGAGGAATGAGGAAGGACTATGATTCAAGGGCAGGCACAGGAAGTAGTGTAATCATGCAGCAGAGTGAATAGAGAGCGTTTGGAGTCGGCGGAGGAAATGATTAGGGGGAGAGTTCCAAAGTTTAGGAAAGCGGAAAGAGAAGGCAGCCTGACCAGCAAAGGATTTTCAGAGGGAATCGTGAAGGAACGATAGCCAGAGTTACTTAAGGGTATGGGGAGGAGAGAACTAAGGTAAGGGGAGGAAGGCCAGACAGAATTTAGTGATACAGGAGGCACACTGGATTAGGGCGGCATCTTCCAGGGAGGGGAGGAGAGAGCACAGTATAAGGAACAGTAGTGAGTGCAAGGCAGGCAGTCTATGGCAAAGCGGCAGAAGAAGCAAAAGAGGGGTCCAGTCTAGCTAGGTGGACTTTGGGCCCGCACTATAGACAATGTCGCTATAATCGATAATTCAAAGGATCTTTTAGTGATGATATCTCAGTTAACGGAAGTGGGTGCAGTTTTGTTCTTATACAGCACGCCAAGTTTGGGGTAAAGTTTTTTATGTATGGCATCCACCTACTGTGAAAAGTCATGGTGCAGGTCTAGCCAGACCCCAAGATACTTAAATGAGAGCACATCATCAACTGTGACCCCATGTTGGTGTGGAAGGGGAGGGATGGGAGCCTGGAAAGCCCCTGCTTAGTGACAAAGGTCATGGGGACCATTTTTTTGCATTAAAGGATAGCTGATTTGACCTGAACCATCGCTGGACATTTTCAAAATCATGTTGAAGTCTGGCCATTAGCTCAGAGGGAGGAACCAGAGGCAAAAGGACATGCTTGTCTATGTACATTTGGATAGATGCAGATAAGTAGGCAGAGGAAGGTCATCTAGGAATATCAAGAAAAGTAGCAGGCCAAGGACGGAGCCTTGGGGGACACCGTACAAATGGAGAGGGTGGGATAAAGACTTGCCAATTCTAACTGATTGAGATCTACCCACTAGGTAGGTGAGGAACCAGTTAGTTGCAGAGTCAGAGAGACCCATTGACTTGAGCTTGTCAAGGAGGAGAGGTGGAAACAATGCTGAAAGCTTTGGCCAAGTCGACGAAGATGGCAGAGTGCGGCCCAAGTCCATGCCTGTGTGGATGGAGTCAGTGAGCCGGAGGAGGTGGTGGAGTGGTGTTTGTGGAAGTCAGACTGGAAGGTGGTGAAAAAGAGGTGGAATCAAAGAAGGAGTGAGTTGAATCAGCACTATGTGCTCCTAGAGTTTAGCCAAGACTGGTAGCAGAGAGAGGGTGGAAGTTGCAGGGAGTGGAGCAGTCACCTCTTTAGGAAGGGAATGACAGTTGTGTTCTTTCAGGAGTCAGGGACAGAAGCAAGTGAGAAGGAGAGGTTGAGAAGGAGGAGATGGGGAAGCAATGGCAGGGCGGACAGGTGTAAGACCTTGGGGTCAAGCCCATCAGGTCTCCTATCTTTCAGAGGGTTGAGGGCCAGGAGGGCATTGCGAGAAGCAGCAGGGCTAACTGGCTAGAAGGAGAGTGACAGAGGGGCAGAAAGGTGGGTGGGAGGAGTGGCGGAGGTAGTGGGGATAGAGGAGAGAAGGGAGGAGGCACAGGATGTGAAAAAAGATTTGAACTTAGAGGCCACAGAAGGAGGGTCAGAATGAGGGCGCCTCCACCTTGAGGACTGCAGAGGGAGACTGGGTAGGAGGAGAAGAGGCATGATAACCTTCCAGAACTTGGAGGGTGATTAAGATTGTTCTGAAAGGAGGAAGAAAAGTACTCAGCCTTGGCAAGCCTGGTGGCTCTGGTGCAAGCATTCCTCAGGGCTCGGTACTAAACAGAGGAAAAGCAATAAAAGTTGCAAAGCACAGATCAATATGAAATAGTCCTTAAGGCCTGAACTGATGTACTATAGATCAAACTGGCGGATAATTACAGTGGAATGTTGATGCAGGCAAGGCTGCCGATGATGTCACAGCTTCATGACTGTGTCACTGTCCCTAGAAGGAATACACAGTTACCCAGCAGTTATAAATCACCCAGTGGCAAAGTGACATAACAAAGAAAATAACAACATATTGTATAGTATTGCACTGTATTTTCCAAACATACCTAATTTACAGAATCTACATTGAAAATCTAATTGTAAAACTAACTACTTACTTTTAAGTCTCTTGTATGTGACATCATTTGCTAATTTCAATATTGCATATGACATCTCTTTATCAAAGTTTAACCCATCATGAGATTCATCAAATGCTATTGTAATGGACTTTGTGTAATATGTGTCACAATTCTGAAGCAAGTTGTTCTGATTGATCAGACCTTTGGAATCATACAGTCCAGCAATATCACCTACAAGAAAAGTAGAGAAACTGGAGTATAGATACGTAGCTTGAATGATTTTGAGGATACTGAAGTTTCAACGTTATCAATCATGCTTGATAAACTACAAAACAAACAACATTTGCACCATAGGACTAGAAAAACCCAACAAATTATGATGTATATAAATTCATATTTGACAAACCAATGTTATGTATGTTGTTAGTGTATATAGGGCACAGTAGCAGTCCTATAGTTAAGGCTGAGCTGGGGGTTCTGTGTTAAACCACACAGTTTGCACTTTAATAACTTTGCAAACATTCAACAGCTTTACACAAAATTTTGCATGCACAGTCTCAAGGGTAGATCTCTTGACCTGCAAAAGTTTCATTCCAGTTGGATGTATGGATTCTGAGATCCGGATAGAGCAAAAACTTTAAAAGTTGCAATGTTTCTCTGTTTTTTCATCACCTTTTCCATCACAGATGGTTTGGAATTTTGGTTTGACATTTTTATGGTAGAAAGAGCTTGGGTCACAAAAGTGCCTTTCGCTGGTTTGGTGAAAATTATTACTCCATTCCAAAGTTGTTCAATTTTAAAGTTCCTGTTATTTTCAATGGAATTTCACTCTCCAGGATAGCTTCCTGGAATGAAAAAGGATTTGGTTTCACGAAAAGGATTCTTTTCGTGAGGGACAATCCTTTTCATGAGGCAAAATTCCTTTTGTGAGCCACCATCTTGTTTTCTGTTTTCTCAAAAATAATTTCATAACTCAGCAAAATTATGTCTTGTATAGACTCCAAAACACGATCCTGCTCATCGGGACTTCATTAGCTCGATTCTTTGCTTCTTTGTCCAGAAAAACCAGAACTTTTTTATATTATTTAAATGCTTTTCAAGAACTCACTAACATCCTTTATCATGAATCCTTTTTCGCTCGCAAAAAGAATTTAAAAAAAGTTCGAAATACTTTTGTGTGACAATAGATCCTTTTCAAGCTAATGAAAAACATGTCGAAAAAGGATTTAGTGCCAAGCAAAAGATTTATTCCCATTTCCTAGTCAATTTCCTTGATTGTCATTAGTGCCAGTGGTACCCCCACCTCCAATTGTGCCCTGGTCCCAATTACTTTTAAGTTTATAGCCTTGGCGTCTCGTGGCACCCCACCTTCCAATTTCCATATATTTTGTTCTATATCTTCACTGGTATCCGTGGTACCCCAATCTTCCCATGTCCCTCATAATCCTGTAAATAAGAAAACGGTCCCTTGATGTGTTTTTTTTTCAACCTGTAACAATAAAACACATCCACTGGTGATTGCACCGTGTGCCCACCTGACCTTCCACGGTGCATCCACCACCCCACAGCTCCCTAGACCCCCACACACAGTCCCACTGAGAAGATGCACTCTCTGATTGAAGACATGTCTTGCTGCTGGAACTGGCGACCAGCTGTATGAGAAATAAGGTAACTGCAGCTCAATGTTTTTTTTTTTAATTTTTGCTTTTGGTGCCTCCTTCCTCTCCACTTCTCACCCGAGCATCCTGACAGCTCAGACGGAGCTACCCCCATCTTGCCGTGGTTTGGCCCTGGGCAGAGAAGGGGAGGCTTAATCCTCCCACCTTTCAACCCTGGTATTTTTAACTATTTTATTTAGCATTTTGTCCAGGAAAGGCACACAAAGACAAACCAGACTTCTATGTGAGACCTGAAAGGGTGGGGTGGGGGGAGACGAGGAAGAAGAAAAGTAGCATCAAATATAAAATGGTGTAAATGGCGGGCCATTGCACACCAACAGAGGTTCTGCTTACAACACCAATGTCCTGCATTTGGAAGCAAGCCAGGGATGTCTGAGGGCCAGACCGGGGCCTCAAGGCCCTAGGACTGCTCTCTTCATACAGTGGGATGGTACCCAGTGACTGACTGACCCCTATTGGAGACTGGGGTCTGACAGCCAGTGCTCAAGAACTCGGAGGCATGCTGATATCTGGCGCTAGCACCCCACTACATCATTGCAAGTCAGGCCTCCCTGGGGACACCATGTAGAAAAATCAGTGGTAAAGCAAGAGGACATCTGCCCTCCATTGGACCCCACACAACCAACCGAGGCACTACCCCCAGATCATGAACCAGTCTCTGTTTGGGGAAGCACTCTCAACGGCCCCACCCTGGGGTAAACCAGGGTGCACTCTGGTGGGTAGGTAAGTCCCAGGAGATGGGGTCTGGGTAGTTGGGATGGACAGATGGTGGCCAGCCGATGGCCAAAAAAAATAAGCTATAATACCGGACAGCGTGGGCAATATTGGGCTATACCCGGACCGCCCATAGACGTAATAAGGCCCAATGCCATTGGCAGAAGGTTTCATAGCCCCTGAAGGTCTGGTATAGCCCAATACCATCTCCGGAGGGTATTACTGCACTTAGAAAATGGGCCACTGTATTAAAATGTTTGAAAATCAATTTTTATTACATATTGCAATGTAAGATTGTAATAAAATAGTTCTTGCACTGGCATTAGAAAAATGGGCCACTGTATTATGTATGTTTGAAAAAAAATGTAAGTTTGTAATAAAATAATTCACCTGCATTAGAATGCTGTGTTTTTGGGGTTTCTTTGAGCTGGGGACTTTTGTCCTACTAAAGCTTGTTGTCAAGGTTAACCCCCCACACACACACACACACACACGGCTAGCCTACATTTTTCTTACATTTTCAGTTGCGATTGTTTAGTTTAGTTTAATTTTTTTTCTTTTCATTTCAAGCACTTGTTTTGAAATGTCTGTTATTAGTGGCTGGATCGCAGTCAGGACGGGAGTTCATTAAAACCACACATTCTGAGTGGGTTTATGGAAACAGACAACTCCACACCTGCCAATCCCTCACAGTGGTAACAGGTCACGATTTGTTTGTTCGGTCTAGTCTTGCGTACAAAGACAGCAAACTACAGCAATGTGCTACCCTCATTGGTAAGCGAGAAATGTTGAGCTACAGAAGACTTTAGTCTGGGATTTTGTCTTTTTTTTTTTTTTAAATAAATTCTTTGTTGTTGTTGTTGTTGTTGTTATGTATGCTGCTTCATTTAGCATATTTTTAATGAGAAAAGAAACTGGTGCGGTTGCTCAAATAGTAATTGCTTGAGGAAGAACGCTGTCCTCCGGTACCGCTTACTATGCATGAGTGGAATGGTATTTTCTTTATTTTCCATACCACAGATGGACTTCCATCTGCAGTATGGAAGGTTAAGAAAGTACTGCTCCTGTCATGCACAGTATCAGTAGCTGAGCTACCGCCTATCTCTTGCTAAGGTTAGTTTAGACTTTTGCTTACAAGCTGTATTTTTGTTGAACATTCAAATTATATTTTTTAATACTGTTACTGTGCTTCAATTTATTCTAGGGATATTGCTATGGGTAACAAGAAAAGGATGATAGGCCCAGCCACTTGTTTTCTGTTCAATAAGTTGCATAAACAACGTGGAGGATTAGCCTTTCTGAAAATTCTATTTGCCCATTAATATTAGAATTCAGTGAGGCAACAGAGACTGAGACTAGTTATTTCGGTCTATGTTGTCTTTTTTTTTAGTTTTGTAGACCAGGAAGAAAGACTAGACAATGCTGCCTATTTTCAGCCTCGTCCCGGGAGGGTGATACAGATGGATGCCAACTGACATTGAACCAGATTAAGCTGCTGGTGGTATTTTCAGTGAATGGTGGAAATTTGGCCAGGACACAGGGAAATTCCCTACTCTCCACTGGGGACTTTCTGGCCATCTATCCAAGATGGCCACTTCTCCGGACATGCACAGAGGGGGATGTTACTGGGATGGAGTTCAGCCTCTGATCCTGTCCTTCTATGCAAGAGGCTATGGATCCTCCTTGGCTGCAGCTGATTTTTCTAATACTGAACAGGACTCTGAAGATATGGACTGGTTAAACAAAGCGAGAAACTGACAATGAAATTATGATGCTGACAGCTGCCTCTCCCTCGGCGGCTGAGTGTTTCAAACAGCTGAAGCAGACTCAGGAGAATGTTGGCAAGGTGCCTGCTGCTGTCGACTCTCACACTCCGCTGGACTAGTGGAAAGTGCTTTCTGTGGGGTTGGCAGTGAAAACAGTGCTGATGCCATTGCCAAAACCGACTGATGTTCTTAAGGATGGACAGAGTCACGAGAGAGACAATACAGGAAAGCTCAGCTTGGAGTAGGCCGACAGGCTGTTGATGGCCTTTGCAAACTGAACCAGACAGTGCTGGAATCGGAAAACTTTTCTTTTAGCTTATTGGAAGAAAGAAAAGCCTGGAGTAATCTTGTTGAGGATTCCCACCCTTTGACCTGCTCATGCACAGAAGCTACATGATGACTCTTGGTCACCGCTACTGCCTGGAAGCTGCAGGCTGGATTAAAGACCAACCGGGACTGTGGTCTCTTGACCCCAGGGATCTCTTATTGGAGAATGCGCAGTGTCTACTGCTGCAGTGGCCACCAATGCAAGTTTCAATGGAGGGCTTCACGAACCTCAGGTAATGACTTTACTTTTTCGAATGCTGATTTAGATACACTACTAACACAGAGTGCTTTGGTACCAGAAGTGTACAGACTGAGGGAATGACCAATCTGCAGAGTTTCGACTAGAGCCTAGTCCTGAGGCCTTGGGAGAACATCAAGAGGGGTTCTATGGCTCCCTTGTTTAAGTTGGCTGATCTCTTTCACTCTAGTGGGGAACCTGCTCCTAGGAGGAATGCGGTCAGGCTGCTGTACAAGGAGGGCTGGAAAATCCTCCAGACAGGTTATTTATTGCTAGAAATTTATTGAAATCAGCTATGAAATTCTTTTCCTCAGAAATTTTTGCTTTGATTTCTTTGGGTAATGGGAATTTTGATATTAGTTTAAAAATGTGTTAAATCTAGATAGATTCTGGGTCCAGTACCAAGCAGAAAAACAACCCGCTTTGGATTCCTTTCAGGCAATACCGTTACTAAGCCTTTGATCAAGACTATTACTGTTATGTTTAAAACGACGGTGTGAATGTAGAGGACATTCTTTCTGGTTGCGCCAAGATGTGAGATTTTGGGAGGCCCACGCCTACCATGGATAGTGAGCAGATTTGGGACGGGGTTGGAAGGTTAAAGTGAAACTTCTTTCCACAAATTCAGGCCCAGTACATCTGCCTAGTGTGTTCTTTTTGGGAGGGATAGAGGGTCAATCTTTTATGCAGGACAACCCAGGTCATGCTTTAAATGTGGGTCTCGGCTGCATCTTAGCTCAGCCTGTGATACCACTAGATGTAATCATTGTTTGGAGTATGGGCACTTGACTTCGACTTTGCCTTAATTTGTTTACGTGATATCTTGTGAACAAAGAGGGCATGCCTATGGTCGCTGTCCTTGAGCATCTCACAACCGTGAGGATTGTCCCTCCATAAAGGGATAATCACTCAAGCCCAACATGCTGTGGCGAAACGAAATTGCACCTACACTACCTAGCCATCAGGAGCCAGAGAAGGTAGACACCCTGATATTCCGTCCAGGCTGACCCCTTGAAATATCAACACAGTACTCAAACAGATAGTTTAACAGTTGAGCAGGATGTTCTACAGTGGGACCAGTCAGTAGCAGGTGAGGCAGTATGTACTGAGAATGATATGCCTCCCTCCCAACTGAAGCCCCATTCAAGACAGTACAACCAAGGAAGCATAATAAACATGGGAAGGTGATGTCTTCAGCAAAATGTCCCAAATCAGTACCTCCTTGGATGCGGTGCAGTTAGGAAATCTGCTCACTCCTTTGGAGGATGATACGGGGGAGACTCAGAGGATGATACTAATACCTCCTATCATATTCTACTACTGACGTTGAATGTAGGCCTGAAGATTCTATTGCCAAATGGACTAGATGGAGACAAATAGGTAAACCCCCATAGGGTTTGTTTTTCATCTGTGTTTGATAGTCTCTCTGTTCCTCTCTCACCACCATGCACTCTTCAGTCATTTCTACTTTAAACATTAATGGGATTAAGAGTGAGAAGAAACATATAGGGCTTTTTCTGTCCTTAAAACTTCTGCTCATACATCATTTGTTTACAGGATACCCGTTAAAATCTCATATAGAACTTCAGCATGCTGCCAAGTGCTGGCCGTTAGGATCCTTGTTTGGTCCACTGGGGAGAAACTCTGTGATGGGATAGGAATTATTTTTCTCATCCCTACCTCAAGTTTCCAAATTGGTGGATGTTCAATCCTGGGAGAGCTCTCTGTTTAGATGTCTCCTCTTTCAGAAAGGTTTCAGATTATTGCTGTTTATGCTTCTCAGACTAAGGCACAGAGAATAGCTTTGTTTCAAGAGGTTCAGCCCTCTTACATACTTCTCCTTATTTAGTGGTTTGGCTGGGAGACTGTAATTGTGGTCTGGCTCAGGCAGATAGAGGCCTTCAAACCCAGAAACTTTTTGTGATTCAATAACCTTAAAGCAAATGGTTTCTGCTGCTAATTTGGTTGATGCTCAAGGAACTTCATCCCACGGGAGGATTTATGTATTTCAGGGGTACACTCAAGACAAGGATAGATTTTATTTTTTTATCTAAGATTATTAAAATTCTACAGGTTTCTACTAGGCCAATAGAATTTTCGGACCATGGGGTTCTTACAGCTTCTATTATTTGGGAGAGATTGAATGAGAAACTGTTGGACGATCCTAACATTAGAGAACCGTGGTTACAGGATTGGGCAGCAAGACTTTCGGTCTCTGAATGCTAGGACACAGTTTTGGACTGATGGAAGATACCAAACAAGGGTGGAGCCGCTTTATTCCAGCTCAGGCCCATGTTAAAACTAATAAAGATTATTTGGCATACTTGAAACTTAGACATCAATTACAGCATTTGATTTCATTAACTGAAACTACTAAACAGGACTATAGTCATCTGATTTCAACAGTAAAGAAACAAATGGTTCGAATGCAGTATAATAGGGTAGATCTTAGACCAGGAATTGAGATTTGGGACAAAATGACTAAACGGTCTTTAGATCCATTTAAGGAAAATAAGGACAGGGTTGATTCCTGGCTTACTACAACACTAACCACAGCAGAAGGACAAACTGTAGGTGATCCCCAACAGCTTCTATGGGTAGTGGAGCAGTATATGACTAACATGCTCACAGGTGCACCTATTTTGAAAGATGCAGAAATGCGACAGTATTTGAATGCACTACACTTACCTAGCTTGTCTGATGCTGATAACATTATTCTGAAGGTGACATTGTTATAGAAGAAGTTCATATCACCATTAATAGTTTAGCCTCTCAGTCAGCTCCTGGATCTGGCGGTACTGGTGCAGGGTTTTATAAAACCTTCTTGACTGAATTAAGTCCTGTATTGGTTGTTTTGTTCAACCACATATTGCACTCAGTTAGTTATGCTCCTTCAATGAACGAGGCTATTTTTATATTATTATACAAAAAGGTGATAAAAGCAACCTAAGGAATTGGCACTCCCCAGGCTTTTAAGTTCAGATTTGAAAATTTTAAGCAAAAGTTTGCTAGCCAGACTTTCTAGAGTCACTCTATTGCTTATTAGCCCTGTTCAGACTTGTGCCATACAAGAGAGGAAGCAGCAAGATAATCTTATTTGAAGGGACTTAAAACAGTTACAAGGGATCATTCTTGGATTGGATCAGGAAAAAGCTTTTGATTGGGTTGCACATAAATTTTTTATTTCTAGTGTTAACAGCCTTTGGGATTCCTGATAGGTTTGTGGGATGGATAACTTCACTGTATCGGGGCCATTATACTGAACATGAATGGGTGGTATGGACGGAAAATTTGTGGGAAAAGGACTATGTCAGGGATGCCCAGAGTCCCACGCTTTATGCCTTTACAATAGATATTTTTATCAGAATGTTACAATTCAATACTGAGTTACAGGGTATAGATGTCTCTCCATCTCTGCCACAATGAAAAGTCCTTGCTTATGCAGATGATTTAGTCTTGCTAATAGCTCCTCAGTTTTCGGCCTCAGCATTACTGGATACTATAGGTTGTTTCCTGAGTATTTCTGGTTCCAAGATTAATTATAGCAAAAGTAAGGAGTGGTCATAGGGTCCACCCGTGCCCCTTAGATGTGATAGCAGGAGTTCCTGTTTCAAAGAGATCCTATTACAATCCTAGGGTACAGTTTGGACCTGAGACATGGCAGGCAAAAACTGGGATATAGCCTTCAGTAGGGGAACCACTTGATAAGAAGCTGGAAGGGATGACAGCTTTCCAAAAAGAAAAGGGTTATGCTAATTAGAACCATTCTTACTCCAATATTTCTGTATGTAAGTTACATCTTTCTGCCGCCTTGCATGTCAGGACTCAGTTGTTTAGTATCTACTTCCAGGCATTCTGGGAGTCTCGGTTGAACCCTATAAAGAGAGAGTTGACCTATCTTCCTATTTCGGAAGGGGGTACATATGATTAACCCTGTTGCATTCTTTTTAGTATTTTCTTGATCTATAATTTGGGGTCAGGCCTGAGGCCTGAGATATTATATGGAAACCTTTAATAGAACAGTGGTTGCACCCATGTATGTACAGTTGGCAGGAAAAGAAACCCAGATTATGGATTAGAATCCCTAATTTACTGCTTTATATAACTGACTGTATGAAGCAGGTTATTATGGGACAGTACACTTCGTCACTTACAGACCTTGGATAGGAAGAGGGTGTATAACTATATTTTGTCAGCTGAACACAAGGTGGAAGTTGTGTCCTGACTGTCCTGATAATAGAAAGTCTCAGATATTAGGACACCTTAGAATAAAAGGATCCCCCATATGCCTGGGATTGCTTATGGTTAAGTAACTATGGAGGTTAGGAGTAAAAGCTAATAGTAAGCACAAGCAGTTGTCGGAAAGATATTGCCCTAGAATTGGATGTGGTCAAATTTTAGAAACCCAAAGACATTTGTATTTAGAATGTGAGTATATCGAGCCATTTTGGACATTCTTGGCAGACCACTGGAATGAGGCTGAGTTTAGGGTTCTTGATTATCCCACTATGATTTGGACCATTGGAAAACACGCTAGAAGTATAACAGCAACACTATTTATGTGATTTTTGTATCATAACGTTTTTATTTGGCAGTCCAGATGCATGTGGATTTTGCAACAGAAAGATATCTCTTATACTGAAATATTTTCCAATATTTGTAAAGCCATTGAAAGACTCATGAAATGTGATTTTGAAACAGGTTCATATGAACTAACTAAGTCTTTATGGATCAACTGCACTGCCTGGACTAACTGATGTTTTTATGTTTTCCTTTTCTGGTTATTCTTGTGTATGGATTTCTGGATATTGCTTTACTTCTGATTTGCCTGTAATGAAGTCCAAATTCTCAATAAAATTCTCCTACTCTTGGCAGAGGGCGCTAGTCCAATGTAGGAGATGGAGGACCCGTCCAGGAGCCGGATGCTGCAGTAGCAGGTTGTATGCCTGCTCTGTTTTCAGGTGCTGTCAACACCAATATGGATTCGGAGATAAGGATTCAGTGGATGTTTTCTTAAGACAACTCGGGTGAAATCTGTGGTGAATGAGAAGTTGCCCCAGCAGGATCCACTTTGGGGAAAGGTGTGTCCCGGAGACAAATTATCCTCGAGAAGAAACACCTCATTCTACAGTAAGAGTTGCCCAGTAGAAGAGAAGTTGGCAGCTAAAAATCTATCTACAAGACAAAGAGAAGAAATGGAAACACTCTCCTGAAGGGTCGCCAGAGTCAGGTACTGAAACTACTACTAAGGTATTTATATTTACTGAAAACAAACCTGTTATGCCTGCAGTAGTTCCTGGTTCCTTAAGTGCTGCTGATCCACTGACGAAGAAGAGTGACACCAGAGCTGGACGCTGGAGCATGCATTGGGGCCAGGTGAAACAGAATCCACGGGATCATGGGGTGCCAGACCCGACTACAACTGCACTCCATACCAGCTAAAACCTTCACTTACTATAGAGACGTAAGGGAGTCGAGAAGGAGACTTGATGGAGTCAGCAACGGTATCTCCACAGCAGCAGGCAGCGCTTCAGGTAACATTTCCTCCCACTGCTAAATGCTCCAGAGGAGCTAGATGGAGCCAAGGTATTAGGAATGAAATTCCTAGGCAGGATGCCACTGAAGATATACCACAAAATGACGCCCCAAGAGATGGTAATACTCCTACCAATGCCAGTCTCTTCAGAAAGCCAATGGAGTTGGTTGAAAGAAATGCAGTTCTCCTGCAGTATCTGGGGTATAGAGACCCCATATTGATTTTATGTGGGCAAAGTATTACTCAAACAGTCTTTGGGATTTTCATCATGGATGTGTATGCACCAATACATGCCTGGTGATTTTACTTTGATGTCGGCTTCAGAACCCCAGACCTGCTTGAAAGATTCTGGGCAAAGTATGACTTTAAAAACAAATCCACTCAAGATCCCATTTCAGGTGATCCCACTTACTAAACAATCCTTTCAGGTTATCATGGTCCTTTTCTGTAATGAAGGGGTTAATACTGTTGACATTTTACACTGGCTGGAGAAGAAATGTACTGTATAAGAACCCTGAGCCAATAACCTCTCTCCAGACCAACTTTGTTTTACTGTTGATATTGTTCTCCCAAAGAGATTTCTCTAAATTGTCATGTTTTGTTGTTGTATTGTACTGTATCCTCCCGGTCGTGTCTGAAAATAATCATGGTTATGGTTAGTGCATCTACCCGTAAACAAAACTACATAAATAAATAAAAAGAGTTTTGGAATGGTGGCTGGCTAATAAAATTCAACTTCTATGAGGGTAATGATTTAAAACACCTACCAAACTGTATGTACATTGGTAGGGATGCGGGCTTCATATTTTATCCAAGCCAGCTCTGTAGATGCTTTAAGTGTGGGTTGGCCAGATATATTAGTCCCAGCTGTGAGGTACTTAATGTACCCAATGTGAGAGATGGGCCATTCTGGATGCCACTGTCACAACACACAGAAGTGAATCTTATGTGACGAGGAGGGCCACCTTCACTGACTGTCCGTGGGCATCTTGTAACATAGAAGATCCTGACTATGGGTTACAGGATTTTCATTCATAAATCAAAAGCTGCATCAGGTTTCAAAATCCCTAGGCCTCCTCCTTCAGTTAGGCCTCATTCATCTACTGACACACCTAAGGAAAACCTTGTAGCACTACCGAGGTCTCTCCCACATCTTCACAGGTTGACCGACCAGTACCTACCACAATCGTGCCACCAGAGTCACCTGCATTAGAGGTTATGGCGCCCTCCCCTTTCTGTGGAGATGAATCCAGTGATTTTAAAACTATGCAATCAAAAAGGAAAAGGGAAACCTTCAAGGGACAACTGCTTTTCCTGTGGCTTCCTTCCACTACATAACCCCTTCTCCATCCTACAAGATGGAGCCTCTGAGGAAGACAGAGATTCAGACACTGCTTCATGGTCATCGTCTATGGCAGATGGACAGTCTGACACTGAGAATGTAGCTCAGTTCCGACTAAAACAATGGAAGAAGGATGGGTACACTAGAGTCAGATCCAGAAAAGTACCTTGAGGCCTGGTTTGTACTGTCTTTAATTACAATGAGCCATTATTGAAGTGAAACTGGCATCCCTTAATACAAACAGTATTTTATCTGAGAAAAGCGATTGGCAACCTTTTCTTTATTCTCAGATTTTGCTAACGCTGTAGTGTTTTTACAAGACACATTTATCGCTACTTCAGACAGAACAGCTGCCAGCACTTCACAGGTGTGGTTCTTAGTTTCTGGTCGGAGGTCAAGGTACATGTAGTGGGGTGGGATTTGTTTTATGGGCATGATATTTCTGTTAGTCATCTAGTAGATATTGAACCTGGTAGAGCATTGTTGGATGTTCAGTTCTAAGGTATTCATTTTCGTTAGATTAATATTTATGCTCCTCAACAAAATCTGCTTGTATTGACTTATTGAAAAGGATTTTACCATTTCCTATACTTCCAGGAATATCCTCTTTGAGGGATTTTAATATTAGTCACTTCTACAGGATAGAGGCTTGAAAACGTCAACAATTTACTGTGATTTTGCATATCCGAATAATGTAATTACAGACCACTGGACTAGTTGATATTTTTGAAAGAAATACTGACACGGCCCCTCACACTTATTTTAGGGGTACTTCTACCAGGATTGATTTCTGGTTTTCTCTCCACACTGCCCGTTAGGTGTAAGGGTAATACCGGTGGCCACATCTGATCATTGCCTTCTTACAGTTACTATTTCAGATTCTGAAGGCACCTCTAGAGGGAGGAGCTACTGGAAATTAAATATAGGATTATTAGAGAACCCAGACATACTGCACGGCTTTCATTACCTTCTTGAAGCCAGGAAAATCTGTTATGTTTTTATATAATTTTTAAATGATTGGTGTGAGGACAGTAAAAATATTTTCAGAATATTTACAATTAATGGTACAACTGAATGGGAAATTAAAAAATAAATATTTTGAACTATGTAACCAATTATTTGTGTTATTACAACTACAACAAGATAGTGGGGTTTCACTTACAGAACAAATTAACGGTTAAAGACAAAATGATAACCTTACAATATAACAGAATGAAGACTCTAGAAACAGAACAAAGATTTGGACAACTAGGGAAACAAGGTGCTGTCAATCCCTTTGATACCTGTAATAAGCAAAGGCACAGTAAAATTACTTCTCATTTGAAGACAACTGAAGGATAAGACATACATTTGAAAAGTACACACCCTGAAAGAAATAGAAAATTATGTCACCTTTAGATTTCAAGAAGACCCGATTTCTGTGTCAGAGGTCAAAGAGTAGTTGACCTCCTGTGGATTACCACTAGTACCAGAGTATTTTCTGGGTCTCTAACTTCTAACCTTACAGAATTAGAAATGAACACTGTGTAATTGCTAATTTTAAAATTATTTATGCATTTTCCTCCCTTATTCATCCGTCCCCATCCACGTGTCCTTGGCGCTGATGTATACATGTGAGGCCCATGCACACCACACACTGCGGATGCCCCACCCTACTAGCTGCCCTTTCACCATCTACACCTCCACCCGGTGATGACGAGACTACGGGAGGGACAGCCCACCCAGGAGAGGAAAGCTGCCGATAGGTGGCTCAATCCTGCTCCTACCGCCCCGACTGGCTCCCCGATGACCCGAGGTCATTCTCGAACCCGGTCACCAGCATGATGCAAGGTGTGGCATCCAGCCCCAACCCTTAGCACCACCGGCTGGCCAGTAATTGCTAATTTACAGATGGTACAGCTCCAGGCCCTGATGGTCTCCCTAGTGAATTTTATCACAAGATGTTCCCAAAATTATCAAAAGAACAGGTACAAGTTCTCTCATACTTTTACAGGCCAACAAAATACCTCAGAGTATGTATGAGGGTTTAATTATATTTTGTATAAAACAGGTGACAGAGATTTATTAGATAACTGGAGGCCTATCACCTCTTGAATGTAGACTGTAAAACATTGGGCAAACTTCTGTGTAATAGGTTAGCCATAGTTCTTAACAGCATTACTTTCCTCTTAATTTTGTGCTGTACCAGGAGGAAAATTCATGATGCATTAATACTCCTTACAGAAATCATGGAGAAGGGTAATAATGAAGAACTTCAGGGATATGTGACTAACTTGGATCAAGCAAAAGCATTCGATAAAGTGAATCATGAGTATTTATGGCTGTGTTTACAGGCCTATGGACTCTAGGGAAATTTATAGCCTAGATTAGATTCTACAATCTTCAAACAGTGGTTAAACCATATGTAAATGGGTGGTTAGGTCGACCTGTCCAGTATCCCGGGAGTAAGACAGGGTTGTCCACTTAGCCCTTCGTTATACATTTTAGTGTGTAATCCATCATTGTATCAGTTGCAGAAGTGTGAAGATGTTATTGGAATGTCTGTGCATAGTGAGGATCAAGAAATACAATATATGTCATATGCAGACAATGTGCCTGATGCTGGCGGATCAGGCATCTAGCAAGACAGCCAGGGGATTGTTCGGACCTTTCTGTCAGTTAAAAGACAGAAATAAATGTTAATAAATGTAAATGTTCACCTATAGGAGAGGTGTGTGTTACTAATTCAGAATTACTGGATGTCTCTGTAAGGCCTGGACCCATTAAAATATTAGGTGTATATTTTGGACAGGGGGATAGTGTACCTATAACTGGAACGAAAGTCATACAAACATCCAGTGCTGGAATTCTTGGCATACTATATGTCAAAACTCAAAAGAATTTACATGATTAAAACATTTCTTTTATCAAGATTTTACACTTTGCATGGTAGAAGAAGACGAAGAAAGAAGAATCATAATTTATATAGCATTTTCACACACAGTATCCCAAAGCAATGCTAGACTGGTAGTGAAGTGACTGAATGTGTGGCAGCCAGATCGCACATCATCACTCACATACAGCCTGGATAACTGCATGAACTGGTTTATGGAAGAGGAATGTTGGTGAGGACACCAGGAATGTTCCTGCTCTTGCAAAGAGTGCCCCGGTTCTTTACTTCCACCTGGCCACCCACCAGGACAACACCAGGATGGGTAGAAGGGACCTCGTTTAATCGTTCCCCATCCAAGGACGGCACACCCAAGTACAGCACCCCCCAGTACTGCACCTTGGATGCCAGCGATTTTAGGTACAGTCCAATCCTGGTGTGGGATGAGAACCCACGACCTTCTGGTCCAGAGGCAGATGTGCTACCAACTGAGCCACGCTTGACACCACAACAAAACAGTTGGAGACCACACTGTATAGTTGTTTCTTTCAATGTCTCTGGGGAGTCGATTGAATCCCATCAAGAGAGGAGTCATATTTACCTATTCTAAAAAAGGGGGTTAAACACGGTTCACCCTATGTTTTTTTTTTTTTTTTCTTTCTATGTTCCTTTATACTAATGTAAAGCCACTACTCGGCATTCTGACAATTTGGTGACCTTGGGTTTTGGATCAGGTGGAACCCCTGCTGCAGTCCTGGGACCTCACTTCTCCCATACCCAAGCAAAAATCTTTACAGGGTTACCTGTATTATATGCTGTATATTTTGGAAAATTAAAAGTATGGGCAGTTAACTAAATAAATGCTCCTAGACTATACAATGAAAAAACTTATATGCACATATTTTAGAGAACTTTTTATAATACCTAGTTACTGGATCGAGATCCAGAAGAAACAAAACAGATAGGATCCATGCCAGTGAATCCTAGGCTCCGAGGCAGAATGTGGGATGTATTGTGGCTTTGTGCCCATGAAAAGCTCAATGTCAAGAATAACTTAACACACAAAGATGTATCAGAGAGGGTTTGCTCTAGGGTGATTGTTGTTCTGAGGTACTGGAAACTATGGAACATTTGTATTTTGAGTGTCCTTTATTCCTCCTTTTTGGATACTACTACACAATAAATTGTTGGAGGAAGTATAGAGATGTGGTTACATCTTTAAGGCTTGGTTTATGGTCATGAGTAGCATTATTGCCCCTGATTATTTTAGAGGATGAATTTTCAACTCGACTTAAACAAGCATTTGTCAATGTCGAATGCTGCTTGCTTGTATGTGCTGTTTAGGTATTTGAAGTGACAGTTTCATGCCTTCCTCCCAAGACATCCACTGTGTCTTCCGCTCAGTATTCACAGACGAGTGGGAGGGGCAAGGGCCACAGCAGTACAGCAGTTGCTAGGGTGAAGAGGTGACAAAAGAGTCCTGCAGGAGCTCACTAAATTGAAGGTAGACAAGCGATGGAACCAGATGGCATACGCCCAAGGATATTAACAGAACTGTGAAGGAGATAGCAGACCTCTGGCAGCTATGTTCACGGAGTCATTCAACATGAGGAATTGGAGGAGGGCACATGTGGTCCCTCTACAAGTCCGCAGCAGGTAGGAGGCAGGGAACAATAGCCATTCAGCCTCACCTCAGTAGTGGGGAAGATCATGGAGACATTGCTTAAAGAAAGGATAGTGGGGCATCTAGATGCCATTGGAACCCAGGACCATAGACAACATGGATCCACAGTGGGGACATCATGTCAGATAAATCTGGTTGATTTATTTGACTGGGTGACAAAGGAAGTGAATCAGGGTGGGCAGCGGACAACGCTTACCTTGATTTCAGCAAAAGCCTTTGACACCATACCATAAGGAGGCTGATAAACTAGCTGGGTAGGCTGGACATGGGGAAAAGGTGGTAAACTGTTAGAAACTGGCCAACAGACAGGAGGCAGAGAGTGGTGGTAAATGGTATGCAGTCTAGGGAGAGGGAGCGACCAGTGGGGTGCTGCAGGGATCGGTCCTGGGGCGTTCTGTTCACTATCTTCATTAGTAATACTGCAGAACATCTGAAGGGAATTTTTTCACCAAATTTTCAACATAGCCATTTTAAGACCTCTGCTCATGAACAGTGTCACTGTGATTTTCTTAATTTATCCATTACATTGATTTACACACCGACTCGTATTCTGCGCTACATGAAGTGGAAACACGTTTTAAGTGAGATGTGAAAAATGACAGCTGTACTATTTATAAGAAGGTGAGGCAAAATGGCAATGTGGAAAATCTAGATGAAAATACTGAGAATTTCTTGAACTTACGAGCATGCATAGGAACTGTACAACGCACACTCGTAAAACAGTCATTTTTGGAATTTTTCACCAGATTTTCAACATGGCCATTTTAACACCTGAGCTCATGAACAGTGTCACTGTGATTTTCTTAATTTGTCCCATACATTGATCTCGTGCACCGACTGCGCCATTGTGTGCTACATGGGCAAAACTCGTTTTAGGTGAGATGTGAAAATGGCAGCTGTACTACTCATAAGAAGTGTGATAAATGGCAATGTTGGAAATCTGGAGTGAAAATATTGAAAATTCACGACCTTACGCCAGGAACTGCGCAACACACACACTCGTGAAACAGTCATTTTAGGAATTTTTCACCAAATTTTCAACATAGCCATTTTAAGACCTCTGCTCATGAACAGTGTCACTGTGATTTTCTTAATTTGTTCCGCATTGATTTCAAGACACCCACTGCGCCATTCTGCGCTACATGGTGGAAACACATTTTGGATGAGATGTGAAAAATGACAGCTGTACTACTCATAAGAAGGTGTGGTAAAATGGCAGTATTCAGAAATCTGGAGTAAAAACATTGAAAATTCCGCGACCTTACGAGTCTTTGCGTAGAACTGCTTAGCGCCGCTAAAAAACAGTCATTTTTAGATTTTCACCAAATTTTCAACATAGCCATTTTAAGACCTCTGCTCATGAACAGTGTCACTGTGATTTTCTTAATTTGTCCCGTGCACATTGATTTACATACCCGACTGCGCCATTCTACGCTACATGGGTGGAAACACATTTTGGGTGAGATATGAAAATGACAGCTGTACTACTCATAAGAAGGTGTGGTAAAATGGCAATGTTGAAATGGAGTGAAAATATTGAAATTTAGCGAACTTACGGTATGCGTAGGAACTGCGCCAGCATTCATTAAAACAGTCATTTTAGGAATTTTGGCACAAATTTCAACATGGGATTTTTGGGACCCCTTCTCATGAATGATGTCACTGTCATGGCGGTATTCAGGCCCGAAGGGTGATTTCACAGTCACTGTGCAGTCACTGCGCGAAATCACCCGAATAACGCCATGACAGTGACATCATTCATGAGAAGGGTCCCAAAACCCCATGTTGAAAATTTGGCAAAATTCCAAAATGCCTGAGATATGCAACAAAGTGAAACCCCCATCTAGCCCATTATACAGCTTACCGCATTTCCTCAGTTCGAGGTCGGCTTTGAAGAGTGCAGACGGTTCCTGTCCACCAAAGATCGCCGCACCGGAGTCCGGAGGCAATGGGGTGAGGGGGGTGGGGAGGCTGGGTGCAGTGGGTGGGTGCGGGTTGTGGAGGGGTTGAGAGCGCGCGGGACCGCTTTTTGTTTGCAGGTAATTAAAAAAAAAAAAGGCGTTGTGGGCGTTTGCCATGCTGGGGTGGGCTCCCAGCGTGGCACAAGGACGTTAGGGTGGGGCGTTCAGCCGACGGGATTGGGCACCCCGGCGCCATGGATTTGTTGCCACACTGGGGTGGGCTCCCAGCGTGGCACAAGGACGGAGTGTTTCAGCCGACGGGATTGGGCATCCCCGCCGGCCAAAGGACTGCTTGCCATGCTGGGGTGGGCCCCAGCATGGCACCTACTACTGGGGACGAGCTCAGCCAACGGGACTGGGCACCCTGTCGGCTAGACAGTGCGGTGGCGGGCACGACGCCCGCGTGTCTGTGGGGAGTTGTGAGCAGCCGATATCTTATCGGTGCTCACTGGAAGCGTAGCTCTTTCAATCAGAGGCTACTGTATTTTGAGCGTGTCATAGACATCTCCAAAAATGCATTGGCTTACAGGGCCGCTACCGCCAGCACACTGACTGAATTGGAGGAGGAGGTGACACACCAAATCTCCGATGATAGCACCATGTTTCTTGCACATGCATGCAAGCAACATAAAAAGGAAAAAAGAGGGTAAAATATAATACCATCAACTGTATACCTATCTTATTTATTTGATTCTATTATATTTGCAAAACCTCCCTGCTTAAATAACAAAGTGGAAACAGGTTATATTATTAGTCTTTTTGACTTTTCTAAATCTTGATGGCTATCATGATATCGTTTGCTTTTATTTTATGGTGTCATGCTGACTATTCTACTACTACATAAGGAACATGAATGTATGTTATTTCATTTTGTTTATATTTTGATTTATACGCTTTTTTTGTGACTTTAATAGAGGAAGTACTATTGCTTGATATTACAGCTTGAAATTGGGGAGAGGGATATGTTTATTCAGCTATAAAATTAAACAGATTTGTAGTATGTAACAATTGCTGTACAAAGAGTTTATATTTGATGGGTCAATTTTATTTAACGATTATGACATTAATACTGTTTGTTTTTTCTTTTATATTGTAAACTTTCCTTTTAAAAATAAGTGTATGAACTGAATACTTAATTTACTTTCTTATGTTAATTTATATATTTTGTTTTTATATGATTTCTAAACATGTATTATGAATTTGCTTTTGAAGTTTTAATAAAATTCCCTGCTCTTTTCGAGAAGTGCCATGGGATCTTTACCATTCATCTGAACTACCACCAGAACAGGCAGATGGGACCTCGTTTAACGCCTCATCCGAAATATGGCACCTCAGGGTGCAGCACCCTCATGCTGCACCACAGTGTCAGTACTGGGATTTAACCAAGTGTTTGGTGTGGGGATAGAACCCACAGCCTTCTGATCTTACGGCCTCAGAGGCAAGTGTGCTACCTGCTGAGCCACTGACACTGTGTCACTGTCTCATACGGCCCAGCTGATTGCGCTTTAGCCAATCAGAATACAAGTTATACATTTGCCCATTTTCTAAAAAAATGGTAACATATTAAGCTCAACAGGATGGGCTGCAGGGCCTTTTTCTGCTGACAATGTCTACATTTCCAAACTTTATAACCATTAAATCAGAACAACAGTAAATACAAAAGGTAACAAATATATACAATCAATAATAATACCTAATGGTAACTCCAGTATATTACAAAAATATATAATGTCTGAGGGCCAGATATTCAAAAATGGGCAGAGTGCAAAGTTTTGCGCTGTGTTGTGCCACTGCCAGGATGCCAAGGATGCTATATTCAGTCGCTAGCGCCAGTAGCCCCAGGCGTGATATTCAGGTGGCTCCTGATGCAAATGAGCCCATTGGGCATGTGAGGCCCTAAGGGCCATTTGCATGCCCATTATGGGCTCATTTGCATAGAAAGCTGCGACAGGCTCTGTGTGGCGCCTGCCACCACCCCAACAACCCAGTCCCAGACAAGCAAGGAATCTTCTGGTGTCCAGTGCCCCCAACTCTCCGATCGCCATCCTCAAATATTTAAAAAATGCTTAGTGCTAGTGGTCCACCCTGATCACCATCCCAACATTTACAATTAAATTCCTGGTGCCTAGCAGTCTCCCCCACCCACAACTGACCCCACAGTTAAATTAAATTCCCTGGTGCCCAGTGGTCCCCACAGATCACTTACTCACTCTTCCAATAATGTATCCTGCCATCCAGTGCCTCCCCCGCCTCTGATTCCCAGCCCTATAAAAGTAATATTATCTCTGGTGCCTAGCGGTCCCACCTGTCCTCAGTGCCCCATCACCAGTGAATTGAGAAACATCTCTAGTGGTCCGTCTCACACTCTGCTCACCAGCCTCAGAGTGAGCTGCCCATAACCATAATGGTATGTTTTTAGCAGCTGTGTTGAAAGTGCAATAAAGTCTATTAAGTTGCCAAAAAATATCAAAAAGGACCTCCCTGGCTTCTAGTGGCAGCCTCCACGTACCAATCCCCATAGAAAGGTACCTCGTCCCCGAGTCTAGTGCCACCCACACCGGACTGACCACCCACCCTGCCTACCCCACCACCACCTGAATGACTGGTGCTGTGGCTCAGATATGAAGACAGACACAGCCCTCCTCTCATTTCCTTGGCCAGCTGCTGTATAAATTTCTGTTATCTGTGACTGATATCCACTGATAGAACAATTATGAAAACCAATGCCTGTTATGTAATATTATGTTCTACTCTGTAACAAATGTTTATCCTGTATCATCTATGTATGACGTGGAACCTTTGTAAATGAGTCTTTGACTCAAAGATCTTTCTGAATATCTCAATAAAAATAGATAGGATGCGCGTTCTATGTATAGTACAGGGCCTACATCCTCTGTACTGTAGAGGGGAGTGTGCGGCCTGTGTACCATACAAGGATCGCACTTGTACAGTACACAGACTGTGTGTGACCCTGTACAGTACAGAGGATGCGTAACCTGTACTCACATAGGAAATGTGCTACCTGTCTATTTATACAGCAACCGTTCAAGGAGAGGTGAAAGAGGCTGTGCCAGTTGCCGTATCTGAGTCACGGCACCCGGCAATTCAGGTTAGGGAGTTAGCAGGGTGGGGTAGTCAGTGCCTCGTGCAGGAAAGGACCGCTAGATGCCAGGGACAAGGTACATTTGTACAGGGATTGACAGGTGGTGTCCCACTAGAGGCCAGGGAGGTCCTTTTCTGATATTTTGCAACTAAATAGACTTTCCTGCACTTTGCAACACAGCATACAAGAAGCATACCATGATGCTTATGGGTGGCTCACTCTAGGGCTGGTGGATCGGAGGGTTGAGGGTCCACTAGGCACCAGGGATGTACAGTATATCAGTTCACCGTGATGGGGCACAGAGGACGTGGGGGGGACTAGCCATGGGGATTATATTATTTTTTACGGGCTGAGGATCACAGAGTGGAGGGGAACTACTGGACGCTTAGGGATATATTATTGAAAGAATGGGTTACTGATTTGAGGACGGGGACCACTGGGCACCAGGGATACATTATTGCAAGAATGGGTCAGTGATTGGAGGGAGGGAGGGCACCAGGGAATGGAATGTTAACTGTCAGGCCGGCAATCGGAGGGTGGGGGTGACCTCTAGGCACCAGAGATTTTACTATCAACTGTCTAGCCAGTGACTGGAGGGTGGGGGGACCATTAGGCACAGGGACATATACTGAAATAGGCGGATCCAGGGATGGGAGGGACGGGGTGTGTGCCACAGGACACAAAGGACATTTATTTATTTATTTTTTTTTTTTTTAAACGGGGCCAAGATTAGAGGGTTGGGAGTGACAATGTCTCACCAGGGAGTGAGGTGCTCCCCGCCTTCAACATGTCTGTTGGCTGCAGTTGCTTTGGTGGCACTAGGGTTGCCCAGAGTAAGTCGGGTTTTGATCTTCAGTATTTGCGCTTGCACAAACTGACTGTGCTAACCCTTTGCACAGTGTAACTGCATTGAATATTGAGTTGCGCCTGTATTCCTTCCTGTCCCACTCCTCTCTTTGCCCACCTGCATACTTTGTTTGCACACTATTCCTATTAGTGTGCGAACTGTCCTTTTGAACATGGTGCTCCCACAAACCCCAAACAAATGAGGCATAAACATTTTGCCAACTGGGTAAAGTTGTGATTATCAGGCTCCTCATCTCATGTACAGGTAGGAAATTTCATATTGGGCAATGGTAAGGGGCAAGACGGTAGGGAGGAAGGAAACAGGGATGACAAAGCTAGTACTCATAAAGGGAGGGACACAGAAGGGGTAAGGCTAGTCTCAGAAGCATGAAATGTGCAGAGAATGTTAGAGGTGGGATCTGAAATAGGAGGAGGAGGTGAAGATTAGAGTGGAGGTGACAGGTTAGTCCTGAGGTGGAGGAGAAGAGAGGAGCAAGTTACCTGCCCAGCTTAGGTTCTGAAGTATGGTACTAAAATATATTAAATCAGTAGAGTGGATGGAGGACAACATGGGCAGAGGAGAAATAGCAGGCAAAAACCTTGACATTCTACCTTTAGAAAATCATCTCAACTATTTTGTATGTTAATGCTGCCTTGAGGCCACTTTCAGGATGACAGAGTGGTTTTAAATATCTCAAGTGTATTCTTAAGGTGTGAGACCTGCAAACTGAAGTGGAGCAGTTCCAGTATCCTAAGAATGCACGGAAACCACTCTAACCATCTAAACGTAGCCTCTGTGGCAGTATCAACACAAATAGTTAAGCAGATTTTCTTAAAGGTGGAGTACCGCACACCATCTGGTGAGGAACAGAACCGAAGCACGGCACCTGCCAAGGTGATGCCTCTGGGCTCCTGAGGAGAGACTAACCTGGCACAGAGGGTGCCTCAAGATCAGAGGACCTTATGGATGCCGGAACACTGAACCAAATGCTGTACCCGGCTTAGTGAGCCCCTATATGTGAAAAGCCCCAGACTGAGGAAAAGCAACCTTATACCAGACCCACCACAAAGGTGTCCAAGAAATAGAAGTCATACAGGTGTGCATATACTGTCCCTTCAGCAGTGGTTGCCTCCTGCACCACTCACTGACCAGGCACCATGGAGCCAAAAAAGTGTAGCCTGCCAGAGTAGTAAAGCTGTGGGACAGTGACAGCATTAATGAATTTCAGAGTCGATCAGGCTCTGACCTGAGGTATATTCTGTATCGCCCCGTTGTCAACGGAAATAATTTCATATGGGTAATGTGCTCTCCTACTGGGGTAGTGGTACAGCACAAAGCCACAACCTCAGCATAAAAGCCTGAGGACATTAACATTCCGGCTGCATCAACCACTCAGTTTCAGTTATATCACAGGAGGTGTACCATGCAGGTGGCACAACTCTCGAGTGATTTGTCTGTTTCAACCATTTTTGTTGTTGTTTTGTTCCAGGACTATGCAACTCTTAGGCCCTGTCCACACTGCTGCTTGTAAACCATTACTGGTGGGTTGAACTGTTACCACGATGTGTTAAAATGGTTTGCATCCGCACTGGTACTGGTTTGCAATGGAGTTTTGAAACCAGTCTTGAGACCTGTATTGAGGTGGCCTTGAAATCAGTTATAGTAGCGTTACAGTCCTGAAATCTGTTCCTTACCTGTGTGGACAGGCGATGGGAACTATTCCCCAGTCTGTTGGTCCTCCATTGACTCCACAATGCTTCATGCATGCATTCAATAGTGCTCTGTGATAGCTAGAGCATGCTGTGAGTCTATCAATGTTTGTTGTATATGCAAGTAGTGGCATCTCGTGGCAGAACATTTTAAAATCTGAAAATAACTGTAGTCACTGTATTAATTCTTTCAACAATATAGCATACTGTAGGCAATCTGGAGACTGCTATTCTGTTTTGATAGTCAGTCATAATAGGACAAGACTTGAATTTCCTTGACAAATATCTGTCATAGCAAAGCTGCCTATTTTCCTGTCAGCAACACACAGTACTGTACAATGACAGATCGCAGCCCTGCCTGGTCAGATGAGGCTACCAGACTGCTAACTGAGTACTGGTCACAGGAGTGTATCCAGGAGGAACTTTGTAATTTCTGTCAGAACACAAGGGTGTACCAGAAAGTTTCAGAATATCTATGTGACTGTGCAGTTGATCACACTGCAAAACAATGCAGGGAAAATTAAGAAGCTGAAGGTCAAGTACCATAAGACCAGGGACAGCAACCATTGGCTGGTGGTGGCAGAATTACTTGTCTATTCTTTGACCAACTGGATCAAATTCTGGGCACCAAGCCCACATCAGAGCCTCAGTTTGTAATTGAAAGCAGCACTGTGGGAGAAGAGGCAGACAGACCTGAACCAGAAGCTTAAGTGGACGATTATCCTGTCCCTGACTTTGTGGAATCAAGTATTGTTGAAACACCATGACATTTTTTTTTGTTTTACAGATTAAAGTAGAATCACAAATGTTAATTATTATTTTGTTTTGCATAGAAGGAGAGCAGCAGAGGATACTTCTCTTAGCAATGAAAGCGAACTTGGAGTGGCTACACCATCGGTATAATGCCCACTTCTGAAGAGGTCTTGGGGTTGCAGCAGCAGACGTTTCCCCTGCTCCACTGCAGTAATTTGGATCTACTGCATCAGGATCAAGTGGGGTGTCACAGGCGTGGTAGTAGTTCACTGTTCAACCAGGGAAAAAAAAAGAAAATAATAGGATGCAGTAGATGATGGAGCGGTGCTTGACCCAATAAACGAATGCTGCAGGAGCAGCATAAGGAACTGGTTGAAATGGAACGTCAGAGGGTGCATGAGGAAAGGGAGATGGAAGGAAGATTAAGTAAACAGGAAGCTGAGCAGAATGCTCATTTTGTAATAATATGTTGAGTTAATGGCCCTGCAATTCCAAAGTGCCACTGCCAGTCCTGCATTCCAGGTAGCAACCATTCCCACTCCACAGCACATGAATTACCCTGTTACCGGTCCCAGCATTGGTGCCACTCAACCCAGGTCCTTGCAGCATGGCTACAGTTATGCACCCTAACCACACATTCCCATGCCAATGCTAGTAACACCCCCTCACTGAAACACAGCATTTCCAAATTCAATGGCCAGCCATGCCTTCCAGGGAAACACCACTCCCACCACACAACACATGAATATCACTGTTCCCTGTCCAAGCACTGGTGCCACATAAGCCAACTCGATGCTGCACGGCTCAAACTCTGCACCCCAACCACATACTACACACATCAGATGCCCTCAGACTCACATGCTGGAACCAATGGTAATAACACCACAAGCATTGAACAGAATCAATCTGTTAGTTCATACATCCACGGTTCCAGTTTCACTCAGGATCTACTGAGTGATGACTCTGCACAGACCACCCTGTAGACATGAAACTCATGCACTCCTGATGTGCTAATGTATGGTCAAACTTCATGCACAGCCATGGAGCTATACACACACTGAGGCATATGTCAGTTTGTGGCCTGTAGTAACAATGCAGTGCACAGCACTGCACTGCACAGCTCGGCAATGCCAAAATGTTTGGCTGAAATTGTTCACAGTATCACAGTTACCTGACCATGGTTCAGCACAGTTTATTGTTGGCTTAGGTGTTGTGAAACATCCTGTTTTTATTGAATAACCATTTTTTTTTTTTGGGGGTTAATGATGTATGTGACTTAATATGGGCAAAGATGAGCCTTTTAGGACCTGTCAAGATATCTCTATAAGTGTCAGTGTTATTGGCGTGTGATAATAGCTATGAATGCTGTGACTGCCCACTGTTCTCAGGGGCTGGTAAACACAATCAACAGTTTGTGTTACGTGCTGACAACTAGTGTGTTGCACTTGTGAACTGATTAGTGATGGATTATTGATGTTATTGTTCTTGTTGACAAACAGAGATCGTTCTGCTCTGATTAAAATGAAATACTGTGTACAGATCAGAACCCACCCACACACACCAGCAACAACCCTACCCCCATCCACCCAAATACACCCCTTCACATTTGCCATAACAGCCCAGTGTCTATATATAGAATGTTTAGACAGATGTGACTGAGAAAATATTTTAAAGCAACATATGTTACACAGAAGAACAAGCATTTGTCGATGCGAATGTTGCTTGCTTATATGTGTTTAGGTATTTGGAAGTGAAAGTGCCTGCGTCGCTCACTCCTCCTTTCTCACTCACTCATTCTGTTTCTCCTGGCACTGCAGGCTGCCCTTTTGTACTGGGCTCCTAGCTCTGTTGGCCTTTTTCTGCCCACACAAAGAAATCTGCAGTAGTCCCAACAGAGCTCTGCTGAGCTTACTCACCCCCTCTATCAGTCAATCATTCCGCTTTCTCCTGGCACTGCAGGCTGCCCTTTGTAGTGGACTCCAGTCTGCATTAGCACATTTTTCTACCCACTAAGAAATCTGCAGCAGTCCCGGCAGAGCTCCGTTGAGGTTGCTCACTGCCCCTCCCTCACTTGCTCATTGTTTCTCCAGGCGCTGCAGGCTGCCCTTTTGTACTGGGCTCCCGCCTGCGTTGGCGCCTTTTTCTGTAACAATGAAATTTGCACGTCCTGACAGAGCTCAGTTGAGCTTGGTCACTCCCCTGTCTCACTCGATCTTAATCTGTCCCAAAACACTGATTTCCCAAAGCAACTGTGCTATTCTGCGCTGGAAACACAAAAACTTATTTCAGCTAAGATGTGAAAAATAACAGCTGCACAGTTCATAAGGAGGTGTGAAAAAAGCCAGTGTTGAAAATCTGGCTTGAAAATATTACAAATTTAAGGGTTATAAGGGTGCGTGAAACTGCACAATGCATCAACACAGTCCATTTTATGGACTTTCATCACAGAATTTTCAACATAGGCATTTTAGGACCTCTGCTCATGAACAGTGTCACTGTGATTTTCTTAATGTGTCCGAACACTGATTTTTACAGCGACCGCACTATTCTGCGCCCGAAGTGTGAAAACACATTTCGGCCAGAATGTGAAAATGACAGCTATACTGTTCAAAAGGAGGTGCAGAAAACTGCCAGTTTTGAAAATCTGGATTGAAAATATTGCCAAATTCCGCGAAGTTACAGGCGTGCTAGCAACTCGCTGACACATGCTGCGTAAAACAGTCATTTTTTATTTTCCTGGGTTGCAACATAGACTTTGTGAGAGCCCACCTCATGAACACTGTCACTGTCGTTTCGTTAATCTGTCTCAAAGGTGATTCCGCGTGACATGAAAATCACCTTTCAGGACTTAATAATGCCATGACAGTGGCTGAATTCATGAGGAGGGGTTCCAATAACCCCATGTTGAAAATTTGGTGCCAACATTCCCAAAATGCCTGAGATATGCACCAAACCTGAAAAAAACCTATTTATGCCATTATACAGCTTACGGCATTTCCTCAGTTCGTGGTTGGCTTTGAAGAGTGCAGGCGTGTTTCGGTCCACGAAGATCGTCTCTCTGGGCTCCAGAGGTAAGTATGGGGTGGGGGAGGCAGAGCACGCAGAGGATGGGCATGGGTTGGGAAGGGGCAGGAGACCGCAAGGGACGTTTTTTTTCAACAGGTTAAAAAAATTGTAGGACTTTTTTTTTTTTTCAGGGGCACTTAGGCTGGGGTGAGCTCCCAGCATGCCACCTGAGTGTCTTTTGGGGAATCTGTAGCTGAAGGGCACCCCTCGGCCGCACATACCAAGGGAGGCAGCACAAGAGCCAAGCAGGATTGGGCACCTCTTCGGCACAGAATGAAAGTGGGCCCCTGCTGGCAAGGGGAAGGGGGTCTGAAACAGATGAGGATTGGGTATCCCATTAGCAAACCCTGCAATGACAGGTCGCCCTCATTGCAGCGGATGATGCTGCAATGACAAAGCGGACCCTGATTGCAGCAGCTAAAATATTTCAGGTGGTGTACGCTGGCTGAACTAGTGTCAGCAGCAGCGTACCACCCATTGAGGAACCTGGGCCAAGCCTCCAAGGCAGTGGGCGCATTGCCCACAACAGTGTTGCACCTCCACAACCTGCTTCTGCAGCAAGCTGCCACAATATGTTTCTTGGCGTATGGCAACCAGCATAAAAATGGTAGGTAACATAAAGACAAATGAGATGGTAGCAACAGTGTTTAATTTACCTGCAACGCCTCAATATATCAGTTGTAATGTTTGAGCTTAGTGAAATTATTATACATCACATAGCAATGAAATTAACTGTTTTTAACATGTTTGTTTACGGTTGATTTTATTGACCTGATCCCTGAAATGTATTTTATCCAGCCATGTCCTGTTCATAAAGTAGCAAGACAACAATCTGTCACCGACCAACCAAACAGTTAGTAAAATAAGCTACAGTTTGAAAGCCGGAATAAATAGTCTAACCTCTGTTTTAAATGCATGTCTTTTCGCATAACCTTTAACAGGTTAATCAACAAACTACTATTAAACAGTAAACACTGTCTCATTACATTAAAGATAGATTTACCATCAATTACTTTATGTGCTTCCAGAAACTGCTAAGAATTGTTATGAAAAGGAAATCGCGAATACTGCACTGGTTTTGTAACATCTGTTTTACCTGCAAAAAGGAAATAAATAAATTTTAGAAAAATGTTACAAAAATTGTGAGACTTTTATATTGTCATGGCGTTAGCACAGTGTACATATGCAATCAAACTGCTCACCATCGAGTAGTGCGAGGATGGCACTGATTAGAATGCTTAGCCAGAGCGTCATGAATGGAAGAAGCCTGTCTGTTCCACTGCCCATAATTGACATTCCATCCACTGGCATGCAATCGTTGTCAACTGGCTGAGAAAACTGCATTATCACTGTCATTAGCCCAGCTGTCTAGAAATGTCTCCGATTTGTCCTCACACAAATTGTCATGGCACAATAGGCGCCAATGACATGTGGCACATTGCCAATGCAGAACGCATTCCTTTTCAGTAGGCATCTCCAGCCCTTTCAGCGGTTAAAGACGCAGCTCAACTACCATTCTGGCATGGCTTAAATGGTAGTCGGTTATGTTTCATTGGCACACTGTAGTCATGTATTGCTTCATCAGCCAAGGGAGGAGGGGGTAAGCAGGGCCTCCCAAAATGACCACAGGAACACTCACACTGCAAATGTCACAGTTCATGGCAGACAACAGCTTACCACTCTGTCCAAGATCATACATTTTGCTATTCCTGAGCACCCTGGCATCATGCACCTTCCCGGCCAGCCCAATTAATGCCCATGAATCTAAACTTGTGGTCAACCAGCACCTGCATAACAACCAAGTAGTATGACTTCCAGTTGAAATATTCAGTAGCATTCAGGTCTTCAGGTGAAGCTACCTCTGGCTGCAAGCTGCAACACTGGACTTAAGATTTGCAAGAAAGTGAGTAGTGCTCACAACAGAGGGAGTGAACTTTACAATTTACAATTGTCTTTGTTTGAAGCAGATTCCTTAGGAAAGTTAATATTCTTCAGGTGGAGGATACTTCTAACTGAAGGGTGAAATAAGCAACTTAGAATTATCAGAAAAGGCAGTCTTTCAATCAACAGAGGGAGGTGGAGTTTGCTTTACTTGTGTTACAAGTGTTAAGGTTTTCAGTGCAGGAAGAGTTTAAACCCACATAGGCTAAATACTGTTTTCTGTGTCTGCCCTTCTGCACAGCTGATGGTTTTGGGGCTGACTGTTTTCAGAGCACAAGTCACCAGGCTCTTTTGGGGCTGGGAGGTTTACCTGTGTCTGACTTGGATGTTTGGATTTTCTCTGTTTGATTAGCAGGGTATTTTCTCTGTCAAATTGGTTTGAAGCAGTATTACAAATTGTCGTGATGGCATCTTGCTGACAGGAAGGCACTCATCGCATCGGTAGGACAGAGCGCTTAGCTGATTGTTTCGTGAGGCACAGTTTAGGCCCAACCCTTCCCACCCCTCACCCCACCCACCCTGAAATAGTTCATTTATACCGGGTTCTGACATCATTTCCTCAAGATGGCAAGTACACATCACTGTCATATCCTGTCTAGCACACTGCACTGACAATATACATACACATTATATAAATACATATATTTCTATATAACGCACTAATCACACACACACACACACACAAAAAACTAAACAAGGTAGACAGGTATGTGGGGAGTAGTACAATGTAATGGCTGTGGGGCAGCAGTCTTCCGGGAGCCTTTCTGAGGCTGAGATGCTTGCCCTGTTTGCAGACAACTCATCTGCCCTGAGGGAGGAAGTTGCCCATCTTCAGGCCGCACTGGACAGTGGCAAGGAACCTCCCCATCCAGGGAGCACCACAGCCACCACCACTACCTCAGAGGCTGCAAGAAAGCACAGCAGTTGGACCACAGTGGGCTCAGGAGGGTAAGGGTGGTGGAACAGAGGCACATCCAATCAGTTGTTACACTCCACAATCCATACACCATTCTGGGGGAGCATAATTCCCCTATGGATGCACCCGCAGAGGAGACTAAGGAGGTGCAGACAACTGTCACAAGGAGGCCCTCAGGAAGGAGGCAGAGGGCACCACAGGAAAGAAAGCAGCTCCTGGTGGGGACTCAATTATTAGGGATAGAACTGGGGGAGCAGGGAAAACTGAAGTAAGGTGCCTGCCTGGTGCCATGGCTTGGAGGGACAGGAAGCACATCCTTAGGATCACGAGAACAGTTGCATGGGAGTCTGAGCTGGACATCATTGTCCACCTAGGGACAAATGACTTGGCTCATCATGAGATTAGAGCAGTGCAAAAGGACTTTGTAGAGTTGGGGAGGGGCTTAAGACAAGTAGAACACACAGTATCCTTCTCAGAGGTGCTGCCTGTCAGTGGCATGAGTGAGGCAAGGTGCTTTGCACCATGCAGTTTAACAAATGGTTAAAAAATGGTGTGAGCACAGGGTTTGGCTTCATTGGGGACTGGGGTTCCACCTGGAGGGACACCAGCCTATACTGGCAGGATGGTCTGCATCTGTCCAGGAAGGAAACAAGTCTTTTAGGCAATCGGTTTAAATGCTTTCATTGGCAAGCCTTTAAACTAGTCAAGGGGAGGCACTGATAAGCAGAAGGAAAATCCCAGCCTCCCCTACAAAACAGGGTACTAAATGAGAAAAGACCAAGGTAGAAAGGTCAGTGGGGTTGCCTACAGAAGGTAAAGCCATCAAAAATGGAGAGCAATGAGTACCAATGCCCGTAGTCTGGGTAACAAGCTTCCTGAATTAGTGGCCTTGATGGAGGAGGAAGATCTGGATATTGTGGAGTCACAGAAACATGGTACACACAGAACCATGACTGGGACGTAAACATACCAGGATACACTATCTACAGGAGGGACAGGGAGGGTAAAAGAGGAGGAGGAGTAGCTCTCTACATAAGAGAAGAAATCAAAGCAACAGAACAAAAGGGGTAAACAGGGAGGAGAAGAAGCACTGTGGGTCAATTTGGAGGCAGGCAATGGCACCACAATCCGCACAGGGGTTGTATACGAACCCCCTCTCAGGGGAGGAAATGGACAAGGAAATGATAGAAAGTATACTTAGAATGGCAGATAAAGGGAGATATTGCTGATGGGTGATCTGAATATGCCAGATGTTAACTGGAGTGCAGTTGCAGCAGCCACTTCTAAGAGTGGGTTATTCTGGATGCCCTACAGGGGCATGCCCTAGACAACTAGTATTGGAGCCCATTCGGGAGAGGAGCAATCTTAGACCTGGTTCTCTCAAACGGAGATGAAGAGAGAGATCACAGATGTAGAAGTGGGTAGCCATCTGGAACTAGTGACCATCGAACAGTATGGTTCACAATAAACACAGCAATAGAGTCAAGCCATACAAAGACAAAGGTACTGGATTTTAGGAGGGCTGACTTTGCCAAAATGGGTGAGTGCCTAAGGAATGCACTAGCAAATGGGCAGGAAGGAGGGTGGAAGAACAATGGGGAATAATAAAACTGCCATCACAGAGGTAACAAGCCTTTGTGTAAGCGAATAAACAAAACGAACGAGGTAAGAAGCCACTATGGTTCTCAAAGGAAGTGGCAGTGAAGGTTCAAGAGAAAAAGAAAGCATTCAGGAAGTACAAGGAATCACAGAAGGAACAGGACAGAGAACTGTATCAGTTAAAGCAAAGGGAAGCTGGAAAGGCAGTCAGAACAGCAAAGGCCCAAACGAGGAAAAGATAGCCAACTCAGTTAAGAAGGGGGATAAAACCTTTTATAGGTACATCAGGGCAAAGGAAGACCAAGGAGGGATAGTGAGGCTAATAAAGGGAGGAGGGTGGGCAGAGGGTGACTGTGAAAAGGCAGAGATACTAAACAAATATTTTTGCTCAGTATTTACAAAGGAAGAGGGAGGTACCTAAAACAAACAGTAGAAACACTCTGGATACAGAAGTTGATACCAGCCCATTTACAGAAGAAAGAGTTCTGAAAGAGCTCTTAAAACTGAAGGTGGACAAAGCAATGGGGCCTGATGGAATTCATCCCAGAATTCTAAAAGAACTAAGGATAGAACTAGTGACACCACTGACTACCCTCTTTAACAAATCATGGGAGGATGGGGTGGTACCTGAGAGACTGGAGGAGGCAGATGTGTTCCCTTCACAAAAGTGGGAGCAAGGCAGAAGCAGGAAACTACAGACCTGTTAGTTTAACCTCAGTGGTAGGGAAAATGATGGAATCACTTCTGAAGGAAAGAATTGTTATGTATCTAGAGGCCAGAGGGGCACAGGACCCAAGGCAGCATGGATTCACAGCGGGAAGGTCATGCCAGACAAATCTGATAGACTTCTTTGACTGGGTGACCAAAGTAGTAGATCAGGGAGGGGCTGTGACATGGCCTACCTAGACTTTAGAAAGGCATCTGACACAGTCCCACACAAAGATTAATATGCAAGTTAGCCAGCCTGGGAGGGTCCCAAGATGACAACCTGGGTAAAGAATTGGCTGGAGAATAGGACACAGAGAGTAATAGTAAATGGAGTCCACTCTGAAAAAAGGGGTTAGCAGTGGGGTACCACAGGGTTCAGTATTAGACTGGTCCTCTTCAATGTCTTTATAAGCGACATTGCAGAGGGACTGGAAGAGAAAGTATGTCTCTTTGCAGATGACACAAAGATCTGCAACAGAGTTGATGCACAAGGTGGGGGTGGAAAGGATGAGAAGGACTTGGCAAGGTTAGAGGAATGGTCAAATGTATGGCAGCTTAGATTCAATGCTAAGAAGTGCAAGGTAATGCACCTGGGAAACAAAACCCAGGGAAGAGTACACAATGGGGGTGAGATACTAACAACAACAAAATGGAAAGGGACCTGGGGTAGTCATATCAGATGACCTAAAGGTGGGCAAGCAATGTGAGAGGGCAGCAAGGAGGGCTGGGGGGATACTGGGATGCAAGGAGAGGCATCACCAGCAGAAAACAAGAAGTTATTATCCCTCTGTACAGACAGCTGGTGAGACCACATCTGGAGTACTGCGTGCAGTTCTGGAGACCAATCTCCGCAAACACATAGACAGGATGGAAGCTGTCCAGAGGAGGGCAACTAAAATGGTGCAGGGTCTGCACCGAAGACATATGAAGTGAGACTTAAGGAGCTTAATATGTATAGCCTCGAGGAAAGGAGGAGAAGGGGACATGATAGAAACTTTCAAGTACCTCAAGGGAATCAACAAAGTCCAAGAGGGTAGCATCTTTCAAAAAAGAGATGCAAGAACAAGGGGCACAATTTGAAGACAGAAGGGGGCGGCTCAGAGGTAATTTAAGGAAGTATTTTTCTTTTTACCATTAACTCTTTATTCGGTTTAGTTACAGGGATATACTTCACACATCGACATACCAACAAACACCAGTACATGTAAATGAGTGTTCCATTAAAGGTAACCCTGTAACATGACCCCCATCCCCACCCATCCCACTCTCCTCCCAGCACAAGTCTCAAGAGATAGGATATATTCAACCCTAACAATACAACATACCTTAAAGGGAATAGAAAGCATAAAGGGACCCCAAATTTTCAAACCTGGAGAGCTTATTCTGGAGGATAGCGTCATCCTCTCAATCCTCAAACAGGATAGCAACTCCTCCAGCCACTCCGCATAGCTTAATACCACCAAATCCTTCCAGTGCCTAAGTACAACTCTCTTAAGCATAGCCTAATCAATACTATATGAAACCTCCTGCTCCTAACAGGGATACCGAAACATCTCCCAATAAGCATATCTCTGGCGTAAAAGATCACCAAGTCCCAGTAACGGATTAACCCTCCTTTAATATCCCCCACAACGGAGCTATTTTGACACTGCCAAAGATATGCATCAAATCTCCTTCCCTTCTTGGCACCTCAAAACACCTCGAGTCCTTCGCCAACTTCAGCCTCCCCAATTTCTATGGGAATAATAAATGTTATGAAGGATTTTAAACTGCATAAGCCTCAATCTGTCCTGGAGCAAAAATTTGTGACAGTTCACCCACAACGTCCTCCAATTAAGCACCGAATTTGGAAAGACAGAGGCCCAATACAAACCCTGGATAGGATTAGAAGAGTATGCCCATTCAAATAATACCAAGTAAATTTTCAAATCGCATGCCTTAGTCCCACTAACGCACCAGCCCATCACAAAATTCCAATCTCGGACTCTGCACTGCCCCATTACCCAACTGGGTAATCATAAGGTGTCTAACCTGATAGATTTTAAAATTGCCCTAGTGGGTAACTCAAACCTGCTCAATATCTCAACAGAGGAAAGAACCATTCCCTCAGTCGAGAAGATCCCTCACACGGCACTCCTCAGGTAAGGGCAGCCAAGAATAATCAACATTCTACCATCTAACACAAAGCGTGGGTTTCCCCAAATTGGTTGTGCCAATCCATGAAATGGTCTACTGCAAAAACTCGAGAGCTGAACATGAGTCTCACGAGGTCCCAATTGGAGAGTTACGCAGCTGGGAGGCAACCATTTTGGCTTAAGATAGAGTAAGGACTCAGGCCTCAGACCAGCTTCCTTAATCAGAGCAAGCTCTACCTGCAACCAAAGCGGTGTGTATGCCGCTCTAAATCCTCTCTTCCTTTCACCCACCTTAAGTATTTGCTGGCATGAGCTGCCCAGTAATATAGTGCAGTATCTCGGAAGTCTGAGTCCCCCATCCATTTAGGCACCACCAGCTTGAGTAGGCCATCGTGATTTCCTATGGCCCCACACAAAGTTGGCAATCATATTGTGCACCTTCCTAAACCAGGCAGGCGGTATCCAATTATTCAGCATGTTTAAGGGTAGAACAACCTAGGAAATATATTCATTTAACGAGATTAATTCTTCCCCATAAGGAGATTGGGAGTTTCACCCATCTCCGAGGTCTAACTCTATAGCCCTTATCAAAGGATCAAAATTCAACTGAAAAATCTTAGAGCTGCCCCTAGCCATGTTAAGTCCCAGATACCTTATGAAATTGATTTCCAGGACAGACCCAATTCCGCCACTTCATGCTTGAAAACATAACTGTTAAGGAAACACCACCGATTTGTCCAGATTTAATCTATAATTGGCCAAGCTCCCAAACTCCTTGATGACCTTCAACAGAGCCTGAATGGAGGCCCTGGGTTGGTCAAATAAACCATCAAGTCATCCGGATATGCTGCAATTTTAATCGTATACTCTTTAATTCTAATACCCTCTATTGCTTGCTTACCAACAATTGCCCTGATGAGAGGTTCTAGGTACAAATTAAAAGGAGGGGATAGGGGACATCCTGCCTAGTGCCCACATGTAGACAAAATGGGTCCAAATTGCACCGTTGCAGCCAACCCTCATGAGTAGGATAGGAATAGAGGGCTAATCCAGCCCGAAGAGATCCGGAACCCAAACCTCTCCATAGCAATTAATAAAACCCTAATGAACCCTATCGAAGGCCTTCTCGGCATCCAAAGACAGCAGAGCCATGGGAGCACCGCTGTCTTCGGAGACCGAGAACGTGAAACCAAGGTCCGTATATGATCATGACGACCGCCCCTCATAAACCCCACCTGCTCTGGTCCAATAAGGTCAGGTAGATCCGGCTAATCCACTCAGCCAGCAATTTGGCTAATATCTTAATATCATAATTGAGCAGCGATATGGGCCTATAGCTTGAGGGCTGCTCTGGTGGTTTATCCTGTTTAGGAATCAACACAATCAGTGCTTAATAATGACTGGTCTTGTGCCTGATGAGACAAGATATGCTTAAATAAACTCTAGAAGCAAAGGGATAGGAGCTTAGGAATTTTTTATAAAGTTTGCGCAAAGTCCATCCGGACCAGCGTTCCGTCTGAGGGAGATTCTCTATGGCCCCTTCAATTTCACTTTGGGTAATGTCCACCGTTAATTGCCCTGCTGAAGCTCAGATAACGAAGGATATCCACCCTCAAAAGAGAGCATCTCCTGTCTAGTGGGGAGACTCCATTTTGCCATAAAGAGATTTTAAGTAATTTCTGAACTCATGTACTATCTCCCGGGAGTAGTCTTAACAATCCATCCACCTCCGACAGGATCCCTGGGATTGTTCGGGATGATTCCAATTTTTAACCCTCCTAGCTAAGAGTGACCCGCTTCTCCCCTGGTCCTGGTAGCTACATTTGGTTTTAATTAAAGCCAGCTCTGCTTGCTCCCCAACAATTTTAAATATAGGTCCTTCAACCTCACCAGCTCCAGCTTATCCTCATCATCCGCCTGCCTATCTTCCAAGGTCTTCTTATCTCTAATCCGAGCCAAAAGTTCGCTAACACCCAAACTCGCTCCTTCTTCCTGTGGGAAGCCTGACTGATCAAGATCCCCTTATAAAAGCCTTAAATGCTCCCCAAACCATATCCGCCTAGTGTTGTCCCTAACAGTGTTGGTTATAAATTCTCTATTTGCTCTGTCACAAACTTTGTGACATGAGGGGCTTGAAGCATCTGGTTGTTAATCCTCCACCTGTTTCCTCTTTAGGTAAAGTTGACAGGAGGATGGATGCAACCATCACTGCATGATCGAAAGCGGTTCCGCATAATTTCTGCCTCAAGCACCCTGGAGAGGAGGTTACTGGAGATTAAAATGTAATCTATTGGACTCCGATCCATGCACTCGCCGAGATAAGCGTGTACTGCCTATCTTTGGGGTGGATCACTCTCCAAACATCTACTAGACCATACTGATCCAATACCTCACAAAGGCACGCCTGAGCAGGTGAGAAACGCTGACGTCTTACCCCTGGACCTGTCCACAAGTGGGTCTAGAACAAGATTTAAATCCCCTAAGATCATGGGAATTTGCACAAAGGGGCTAACATCCCTAAAAGCTTAACAAAAACTCCTGAGAGTCACGTTGGGGCCATAGATCGCCTCAAGCAATACCTCCACATTCTGGAGCATACCCCTTATCAACACAATTCTGCCTCATCACGTGGTAACAACCTGAAGTGGCACAAAAGGTGTAGATCTGCCCATTAGGATCATTCGCCCCTACTTCAAGTGTTACCTATGAGGCAAAGACTGACCTCATCTGGGCGCCTCATAGAATTATATCTCACTGTAGTAAGTGCGTCTCCTGTAAGAACACAATATCTGCCTTTAAGACCTCCAGGTGCTTTAAGATACTATACTGCTTAACTTTCATGCGTACCCTTTATACCACGATATAATATTAAGAGCCCCAGTCAATACCATCCTTCAAAATTTCTAGTACCAAACCTGGTATATGCCCATTCAAATCACTTATCCTATCCCCAACATTACAGACTTGTGCTCCCCATATCCCTCCCAAACGAACCATGTGATCACCATAATGTCTATCCCACCAAAACTCTCGCCCACCCCTCCTCCCTCCACCCCTAGCCAAAGCTTGAGTCTCATTGCCTACCCTATGCCATCCCACCCCTGCATTGCGATCCCACACCCAACCCTCTCCTTTGCCGAAGATTACCCACTCCCTCACGAACCCCCAAGAACCCCCCTTCCACACTCCATTGGTCCGTGACATCAGCACCCACAGCTCAGCCACCGCCTGCCTCCTCTCGGTCCTTGCTGCCACGTATTTCACCTTTCACCACCCTTGCCTTAATCCTCCGATTTCATAGGGTCACATATACCCGCCTGTAATTATCCCCATAATCCGCAAACAGCCATTCCAACCAAAACCCTGTGTATTCCATAACTGACAATTCTCATGTTCTTAATACCCACGGCTACCAGTACTTAAATTGAACTGCAAAAGCAGAGTGTATTTCCGTTACCCGCTAACATTAACCCCAACCCCACCCAAAATATATTGCCCCAACACGCGTGAGGCATGTTCTGGCCCACTCTAGCATGTTCTGCGCTATAGGAAGAAAAAAAAAAGGGGTGGGAATTAGGGAACTGCTGTCTCCCTATTCAGCCAAAGATCACAGCTCTGTCCATAGTCCAGCATTCAGTCCCAAACAAAACCATAAATGAGGCTGAGTGAGCTCCAAGTCCCAGTCTGTAAAACTAGCCATAGTTCATATGCTTCATCTTCATGCGTTACAGGGCCCGTTAATACCCTTTTCTTATACCAAACCCTCCAACGAAAAAGAAGATCAAGATCTTGCTGCATAGCGTCCACTTTCCTCCGAAGGCCAAGGCCTGACTCCCGAATACCGTGAGCACTCATCAAACTTCAGGGATCTTTAAATAAATTGGAAGGGCTACTTGTAGTGCCGATCCGGGCAACCTCCACCGACTCATATTGCTTCCACTCCTCCTCTATCAAAACTTGGAATTTGACCAGGTAACCCATTTTAAATCGCACACCCGCTGCAATCAATTTGTTAATCAGGGGTTGAAGGCTGACCTCCTCTGCCGTACAGTAACAGGATATCTTGCACCACTCTGATCTTGACTCCTTCCCAATACAGATCCTTGTTCTCTCTTGCCTTAGTTAGGAACAGCTGTCGTTCTAAATAATTTAAAAAGCGAAAGATCAAGGAGCGAGGTGGAGAATTGGGTGGAGGCACTGGCCGCAGCCCGATGAGCTCTCTCGATTGTATAACTGGGGCCATAAGGAGAGGGGCCCGATTTTCTGGACAAATTTGATCAGGTCTGGCCTTCTTCTTTTCCGGTAGCCCACAATTACTGCGTTATTGCGGCGGGACCTCCCCTCTAGGTCCTCGACCTTGGATTCCAGTTTGGTTATCTTTTGCCTCAACAAGGTTGCCCCACATCCATCTTCTCTACGCTTCAAGGAGCCGAATTCTAACTTCACTGTCCGCTGTTCTCCTAGTTAGTTCCTCCAATGTTCCAGAAATACACTTTATTTCAGTGGCCAGCTCCTTCATTTCTTGTTTAAAAGGTCTAAATTCCTCCAGAAATCTTACCAGAGTCAGGATTTACTTTCCGTTTCCCCATCCATGCGCCCTCGACTGTTGTCCACTCGAGGCCCTTGCTTTTTGGGGCCTTCTCGGAGATACCGAGGAGGTGCTTGGGGGATTTTTTTTATCTCAGCATCCATTTAGCACAAAACAGCTCGCTACGGTCTCTCCACCTTTTACAGCCAAACAAAACCTTTGGGACAGGTTAAGACCGACGCGATATATTGTTTTGGAGAGAAGGCAATCGGAGCTACCAGGGAACCTCGGCTACACTGGTGTTCTGCATCATGCGACTCCCAGGAAGTATTTTTTTCACAGAGGGTTGTGGATGCATGGAACAGCCTTCCAGAGGAGGTTGTGGAGTCAAAACAGTGGTGGAATTCAAGCATGCATGGGACAGTCATAAGGTAATTCTAGGGGTGGGGATGGGAAGAAGTAGGCTGCTGGTTAACTAGGATCTGCAGCTTATCCATCAGGTAGGGAAATGGGCAGACTGGGTGGGCCAAGCGGTCCTTATCTGCCGTCAAATTCTATGTTTCTATGTTTTTATTCCTGGTGCCGATATTATCAGAAAATGGGTCGCATCCACAGCTCCTTCACAGTTCAGGAAGACCCACTCTCTTTAAAACCACAAATTACTTCAGCCACATTATTGATCCGGATCACCTTTGGCAACAACACTTTTCTACTGCCTGACACACCTCTATGACAATTTTACCCACTGTGGATCTTCCCACCCAAAGAGGTGGCCAAGGGTCTGTATTCTGTGTTGGTTGCCAGGCACCATAAGGTGATGGCAACTCTTTTCTCCACAGGAACTACCTTGTGCAATTGCGTTTCCATCTGGCTGATGTGGTCTCAGTTCACTGCAGAGAACTTGGCGTGGACCTAGACATTCTAAAAATTGGCCAGCCACGGCCCTCGGTTCATAAGCCCAAAACAATGTTGTCCTACCATGTTGATGACCTTGGCAGACTCCATATACCATGGGGCACTGACTCAGAAGCATAGCTGCAAGCTATCAAATTATGCAGTAGTGTAATGCTCATTGCTGTCTTTCTGTGCACGCTAATTACTGTCTGTGCCTCGCATGCCTGGCCACCCATCTTCTTTTTCCCCTCTCAGAAACATGCTGTCTCCCTGTACCACTGAGACAGCAAACAAAATGGCAAAGTACTGATTGAAAACTGCCACCTTTATCACGCCATGTACTGTTTACATGGAAACAGTACCAAGGTATGATGGAATATGGCACGCTGTGCAATGCACTGTGGAATCGCAAATGTTACAAGGCTACAACCAGTCCCGAAAACGCTACAGAACATCTCCTTATGGATTACAGTGCGGACGGGCACCAAACATTTTCAAACCGGAACAAAGCAAGTGCAGACACATGGAAACGGTTAGACTTAAACTGGTTTCAAAATGTAACAGCCACAGATACGGCAGGTGTGGACAGGGCCTTAGGCAGACTGGGACTACCTGGTAACAAGGAACACCCGAAGTTTACAAATCATGGCTGTTATGAGGCTTTGGAATCTGACCCATGGTATGTGTGCATCCAAGTATAAAAGGAATAGAGGGATCATGTGACTCCAATCATGTGTGTGGGCAGAACCATTTCAATTAAGTATCCCCAAAGGTCCCAGCTTGTGTCCAGGGGTAGGATCAAACCTGTTTGTACAGTGCCAATATGGAGAATATCTGGGGACTGTTGCTCT
The DNA here is from genome assembly GCA_016271365.2 of Neoceratodus forsteri. Classification (NCBI taxonomy): domain Eukaryota; kingdom Metazoa; phylum Chordata; order Ceratodontiformes; family Ceratodontidae; genus Neoceratodus; species Neoceratodus forsteri. The sequence goes on along the minus strand of CM028133.1, from coordinate 645,002,557 downwards.
GACAGTAATTGCTGAAAGTCAGTAACAGTCAATAAAAGCATAACCACTGCTTAATTCATTGTGTCCGAGTGATTTATTTCTGTCAGTGCCGCTGCTTTGAGCTGTATTCACCACACAGCTGGGGACCTGAGGAGTGTAGTGGGTGTTGTCATATGGGGACCTTGGTGAGAACTACCATCCTTACCTCAGACGTGATTTTTGGCCAATGCTCACTTAGCTAGCACACAAAGACCATAGGCACAGTGAAAGAGAAGAGGGGTTACATGTATGGAGGCAAAACTAAGAGGAGAGGTTGCAGGTCTCTTACTGTGTTCACCCTGGTACAAAGGAGGTTAAGGGGACATGATCCCATCTTGCACAAACTGAAGGAGGATACTGACAAGAACAAACAGATGAAGATGTTTGATCCGTATATTACAGCAGGATGCGGGACATGCCGTGGAAACTCAGAGGTGGACAATTCAAGGCTAATGTTAGATGGAATTCTCCCAGAAGGTGGTAAACCTACTGCACAGCCTACCAGTCAGGCAGAGGATATGAAAATATATATATTTAAGGGAAACCTGGACAAATTTCTGCTTAAAACGCAAATCACAGGGTACCCTGGGCTGTAGACTAGATGTAGAACCTCTAAATTAGTACATGTTTACAGCGCATACTTTTAATCCTTGCTTATGAGGCAGGTGGGAGACCTGATGGACCTTGAGTCCCTTCTCACCTTGAATTACTTCACAGCATGTGTAAGATCAATCCAGCAACTTGAATGGCTAAACAAGAAATATAAGACTAATTATCTGACCATAACTGCAGGCCTGTACTTTTTAGCCTATGCACCAAGAAGTACTATATCAATGCACATCATATAGATTATCATCACTTGACATGCATCAGAATTTTACTGACAATGTGAGTCTGGAAAACGGCATCCCATTCCAGAACTTGCTCCCTTCTAAAGTACAACACTGGTGTCCTTCTCCTGAAAAACAAACAAATAAGTGTAGCCTCACTTCCCAGACTCATGCTTGAGTGGTAGCAGTACCAGCTGTCTTTCTTGCAAAGATGCTGCTGTGCTGACTTGCCACCACAAATACCTGTTCTCGACTGAAACAGAACAGCAGCAACAAAAACAAACTGTAACCCATTCAGCTACACATTTTGACTGCTCAAACCCTAGAAACTGCTAGCTAGGTGACAACTTCTCGATCCAAAATGCTGCAGCTTGCCAGTGTCCTGTAAGAGGAAACACTGACAGTTCCAATTCTTCAGCACTAGAACTAAATGAAGGGGCTATTTTTCATATAAACAATCTTGCAAAACACATAATTTTTTTCTTAAGAATTTTTTTGTATTTTGTTCGCTTTTGCAGAAGCTATGTTATAAGTGTGATATGACACCTAGGAATGTGTAATTATGGGGAATGATTGCACTTTGTTCATATGTGTTTAAAGGCACTTGGTGTAAGCACCTAACAACATACTTGAGCTGTGCAATTATTTCCATAATTACACACACTGTTGTGTCTTATTGCACCCACGTTGCTGTTTGAAGAGTGCAGTACATCCATGCACTGTATCTAGGATGAGAATAAACAGAAGCTTCAGGTTTCTGTACAGTCATTCCCATTTAAATGCATTACTTAAGTTTGCAAACTATAAAAAAAAAATAACTGTAATCCCTGCAACATCTTTCCAGCAAATGTGATAATTAACATTACATACCAGGTCCAAACTTGTTACAAGGCAATGTTGCATCTGACACAAATTTTCTTGGCTGAAATGTTACAAGAACCCGCCTGTACAATCCTGTTCTTTTGTTGGCTGCCTGAAGTTTCAGCAAACATACCTCTGTGTTGGAGTTCCTTAAAGAGATGTTTGTTTGCCATGACCTGTAAAATAGACCATTACTACTTTTCAGTTTACTTATTTTCATTACTTACTGTATGCCATCTTGAAAAGCTTGTACAAGATATTAACGCTATTTTTTCACATTTTAATTCATTACTTTCAGTTTTGGGGTGATAATGTTGTGACTATAAGGGAGACTATTTTCATACCTGTTACTGTTGTACAGCCATGGTGAGTTCTCAAATTAACCTTGGGAAATGCTCCCTGACTGCAAGTTGGACCACCCACAAAACTCTGCTCAATTAACAAGCATAATGACTGATGAGCTGAGGGCATGACCTGCTGGGTTCCACAACATGGTGTGCAGCCTATTTTACACATTTCCAACTAACTACTGTAGTTGTTATCGAAAACAGCATGTAGAGAAAGGATAAAGAAATGGAGCACACTGCACACAGAACTTGACAAGTACATAGTTAGACAGCTGCTGGAAGTCAGTGATTACTGTATGGTTAAGTGGTAGTAAGGTGGAAAAGCACATGCTACAACTTCAGAAAGACTGATTTTACAACATAAGGAAAATCGAAAACAGAACAGTGAAAGATCAAAAAAAAAAAAAGACCTGAAGAGTCTAGCAAGTCTGTTCTAAGATTCCCTAATTGGGAGGTTCCAGTTTCCAACCCCGCCCCTTACCTCTTCCTTTCCTCCACTTCCTATCTGATAAATCCATTATATGCATCCCACCTCCTCTTGAATTCCACTATGTTTTTGCCTCCACAACCTTGTCACAGAGTTTATCCCACCCTTCTTTGAAGTAATACTTCCTAATGTCCTTCTGAATCTCCTCTCAAGTTGAGCACATGCTCCCTGGTGAATGCACTATTTCTTAGTTTGAGAGGACTTGATAAGTTCACTAGGTTAAACCCTTCATGAACTTAAAAGTCTCCATCATGCCCCTCCCCACTTCTGTCCTCTAGTGAATACATGTTGACTTCTGTCTCATCATACGTCATGCCTTGCTGGCCATGAATCATCTTTGTGGCCATTAGTTTCACCATCCCTTATCTTGCAGATCTCAGAACCGGACATGGTATTCCAGATCCGACTCACACATGCTCTACAGAGAGGCAATATCGTCTCCCTTCTTCTTCTAGTAATCCCTCTGTACCTCAGCATTCTGTAAGCCTTCCCATATACCCTGTAGCAGTGTGCAGCTTGCTTTAGGTTACTGACGATCACCATCCCAACCTTAGCATTCTGTAAGCCTCCCATATACCCTGTAGCAGTGTGCGGCTTGCTTTAGGTTATGCCATCACCACTCCCAACCTCAGCATTCTGTAAGCCTTCCCATATACCCTGTCGCAGTGTGCAACTTGCTTTAGGTTATGCCGATCACCACTCCCAACCTCAGCATTCTGCAAGCCTTCCCATATACCCTGTAGCAGTGTCCGCTTGCTTTAGGTTACTGCCGATCACCACTCCCAACCTCAGCATTCTGTAAGCCTTCCCATATTACCCTGTCGCAGTGTGCGGCTTGCTTTAGGTTACTGCCGATCACCACTCCCAACCTCAGCATTCTGTAAGCCTTCCCATATACTCCTGTCGCAGTGTGCGGCTTCCTTTAGGTTATACCGATCACCACTCCCAACCTAAGCATTCTGTAAGCCTTCCCATATACCCTGTCGCAGTGTGCGGCTTGCTTTAGGTTACTGCCGATCACCACTCCCAACCTCAGCATTCTGTAAGCCTTCCCATATACCCTTTAGCAGTGTGCGGCTTGCTTTAGGTTATGCCATCACCACTCCCAACCTCAGTATTCTGTAAGCCTTCTCATATATCCTGTCGCAGTGTGCGGCTTGCTTTAGGTTACTGCCGATCACCACTCCCAACCTCAGCATTCTGTAAGCCTTCCCATATACCCTGTAGCAGTGTGCGGCTTGCTTTAGGTTATGCCGATCACCACTCCCAACCTCAGCATTCTGTAAGCCTTCCCATATACCCTGTAGCAGTGTGCGGCTTGCTTTAGGTTACTGCCGATCACCACCTCCCAACCTCAGCATTCTGTAAGCCTTCCCATATACCCAGTCGCAGTGTGCGGCTTGCTTTAGGTTACTGCTGATCACTACTCCCAACCTCAGCATTCTGTAAGCCTTCCATATATCCTGTCGCAGTGTGCGGCTTGCTTTAGGTTACTGCTGATTACCAATCCCAGGTCTCTGTCCTCCTCTGTGCTTTCTACATGAAAATGATCAATATAGTACACTGTTCCATTATTTTTCCTCCCATGTGCATCATCTTCCATTTTTGCTACTGAATTTCAACTGCCAAATTTTAGACCACTTCTCCAGTCTCCTCATGTCCTGCCTTGTAATGCTAATTTCTTCTATGCAGTCAACCTTCCTGCTTTACTGGATCTGCAAACAGGCTCCCTGTTCCTGGACAACCACTCCTGTGTTACAGATATACATAACAAACAGGAGTGGACCCCAAAATGACTTATGTGGTACTCAACAGTCACTACCCTGTCCTCACAGAATTTACCATTTAGGAATACCCTTTGGTTCTAATCCATCAGCCAGTGTTTGACATATCCAGTTATTTCCCTACCCTATAAAACTGCTTCACCTTCTTAAACAGTCTCTCCATGGTGCCGAGTGGAAGACTTTGCTAAATCCAGGTACAGTATGTCCACTGTTTGTGTGTATGTTCCTGCAGATACAGGGGCTGTGTAACAAAACATCCTCACTGAGAAATATTTTCCCCAATAGCCTGACAAGCTTTTAAAACCATTTCTCCAGCTCGCACATTTGCAGAGTTCCCGACAGCCCCGTGGCGGTACCCACAGTGCGGTCACAGTTGCTATGTAATGGCATCACCTTGAGAAGTTTGCCAATGTCAATGACATCAGCATGTGGTCTTGTCTGCAAGTACAAGAGGTCTCATCATGCAGCTCCTCTTGCTACCAGTCACTGCTAAGCAAGCTGCAGAGCAGGTAAGATATTTCCTTCCTTCATGCCACACGCCCTACAGTGCCACAGCATACTATGAATAGCAAGTCAGAACAGAGCAGACAAGAGTTGCCTCACTTAATTGCAAATGCAAATCTAAAATATTGGTTTCAGCTGAGCAGATCATGTTTGTAAGGTTAGAGTGTTTAATTAACAGCTGGGAAAATGGAGGAACACAGAATGGTTTCTGGCCCACTTCTAAAGATAATTACACTAACTAAAGGAAAAATATTTTCTACTACTATGTAAGATATCATAAGAATAATGAAACATACCTGCAATCAGTACCTACTCACTGCTGGAACAAAACTGAGAACATAAGTTTGTGCAGATAGAAGTATGTATCATGCAGCTGTCAGCACTGGGAGGCAGCCACAGAAGAGTCTATTGTTTTAATACACTGATTAGCTTTATAACGCCCAATTCACTGGTCATTAGTCCCTTTATACCCCACAGCCCACGTACAGGTCATCTCTATATATGTGACACTTGAAAACAATTTCATCAGGTATACAAAAATATAAATAAACCAGTTTTTTTTTTTTTTATCATAAACAGGTGTGCAGCACTAGAATAGCTGTGATGACAGTGCATAATGATGATGTCAACAGAGGGAGAGAAATCTATAGTCTTACTGTACCTGCATGGTACAGTTTAAATATTAACAACACAATGTTTTCTATGGATTAATTTAATAAAAACTGTATTAAACTGTGTGGAAAATTTTTCACCTGCCATCGATTTAAAGGTTTGAGGCAAGTCCTCAATAAAAGTACATTTTAACTATTAACGTAAATAAAATCCACAACCTCACAATAGTGAAAACCCACAGAATCATTGACCAAATGGTAATGTCTCCTGTACTATATCCCATACATCAAATGAATAAGTTAAAGATTCCAATAAATACATGTTACATACCCAGTTTTCACCTTTTTTTTTTTTTTAAATATAGATTTTTCTTCCCAGCCATGATCATCATCAGGATATATCTTGTTCACAGGGCTATACCCAGGTCAGGACTGTTAGCCCTGTCCTTCTAAGGCCCAGTCCAGCCTGGCTTTGCCTGCAAGTTTATCCTTCCATGGCAGGAGACCCAGATGGAGGGCCATCCCTCCAAGCAGTCATCTATGTGAACTACGACACAGAGGAGTCCGAGCCCAGGCGCCATGCAGATGACCATGGATTTTTACTCCTGATTTTCTCCCTGGTAACACCCTCCTCTGCAGGAGTAGATATAGCCTACTGACTACCTTGGCTGCATGCAGCAGTGTTCTGTGGTGGAGCAAACTCCTTGGCTCATTGCAGGGGTCACTGCAGCACTGGTGCCAACACCATTCCTCCCTGACCACAGTGCACTGTAGAGAGACAGCTGCTGTGGCCTGGCCTGCCTCCCAACAGGAGGACTTATGATCACTCCTGAACTCAAGTCACTTGCATGGCAATGCAATGGGCTGCTGCAGGGTCATCAGGTCAGCCGAACTACTCAGCTTTTGAAGGACTTATGGCAACTGTTTCTGAATGTGACAAGGACAGCAAACGTTGGTGTTTAATGCTTGTCCAGTTCTTATGGACTTGACTCGTGATTCTCCAATCCAGTGGCTCCAAGTTCTTCTAACTCCTCCATGTTTCAATACTTACTGACCTGCAGAGGTATTTCATATGTGCATGCTTTAGTTACCTGATATAGTAATCATAACAGATGGCCTAAAGGTGGTGGTGGCCAGGCAGTGTGACAAGGCAGCAGGAAGAGCATCGTGGGATGCTGGGGTCATAGGGAGGGGTATCACCAGCAGAAAGAGGGAGGTGGTGTTGCCTCTGTATATATTGCTAGTAAGACCCCACTTAGAGTATTGTGTCCGGGTTCTAGAGACCACATCTCTGGAAGAACACAGATTGAGTGGAGGCAGTCCAGAGGAGGGCAACTAAAACAGTGCACTTTTGCATTAAAAGCCCTATACAGAGAGACTACAGGACCATAATATGTACACCCTGGAACAGAAGAGGAAAGGGAAGATATGACAGAAACCTTCAAATACCTCACAGAGTTAAATAAGGTGCAGGAGGGAGTATTTTCAGAAGAAAAGTTGCTGAAGAACAAGGGACATGCTATGAAGCAGGAGGGGTAGATTCAGGAGAGATGCGAGGAAGTATTTTCACAGAAAGAGTGGTGAATTCCTGGAACAGACTTCATGCAGTTATGGTGGGGCAAACCAGTGGTGGGGTTCAAGAATGCATGTGAGAAGCACAAAGGAATCATAGTGGAAAGGAAGAGGGAGGAGAAAGAGCTGTAGATTGGGCACAGTCTGATGTAATAGTGTAGGTAGAGAAATGGGCAGACTGGATGGGCCAAGTGGTCCTATCTGCCATCATATTCCGTGGCCCCATATTCAAAAGTGCCCAGCAGAATGGCACAAGTGCTTGGCCACGGATCCGAGATGCTAAGACATAAAATAATGAATTATCTGGAATATGCGCTGTGACATGCGATTGCACATGTCCTGCTGAATATCCTGAACATGTATGATCGTGCAGGGGAGATGTGTGGTGCAGCAGGTGACCAGAGCCCTATCTGAACATAGGAAAATGTGTGCTAGGCAGCCACATGCGTAGTCGCACATTTGCAGTATTCAGCCTGACATAATTGCACATTCTGAGCCCACCCCCACATGCTCAGCTCATTACTGGAATGAATTCAGGCATTTGCAGCATACCCAGGGCATATGGTGAACAGGAGGTATTGCAGCCGAAGCAGACAGGTCTGATGGAATGTGTGTGTGGTAGGGTGGACCGCACTGGCCTGGGTGCAGTGCTATAACCCATAGCCTTGTACAGTGTTGGACTGGGGTATAGGGGCCTACCTGGACAGTGGCCACATGGGCCTGCCTGGACAGGCAACAGGAGAGGGCACAGGGTATACCACATGCATGGGATACAACAGCTCCCTATGCAGCACACAGTCACCTGCAGTGCCCTCCCCATGCAAGTGGAACATAGTGATAACAGTAAGGAATGGCAGTGCAGAGGGCAATCAGTACCAGAGTGGGTGGGTCCCACCTGTGTTCACCCATGGTGTACCACTGTGTGTGCCACAGGTCAGGCCATGGCCTGTGCCAGGCTGCCACTCATACCACCAGGTGACCTGGGCACTGTTGCCCCAGATGTCACCTGGGTGCATGCCACCACTGGGTGGCACCCTGCAGGCCACATGGATGCAGGCCATGGCCCCTAGTACATGTGCTTCATTGTGGCTGTCTGTTCCACTGGTGTTTCAGAGGGCACCACAGCACTGACATGTGGCTGATGGGTGTCTACATCCAGGGTGTGGTGTGGGATTGCTCTCTGGACGATGCTGGTGGTGACACAGCACCTGTGGTTCTCATTACTTGCCAGGATGCATGACTGCTGTGAGTGGGTGCCTGCAGCATGTTCTGGTGCACCTCTGAGGGCTGTCTCCAGATGGCCTGCCTGCAGTTCTGCAGCCTGCTCTGGGTGGCTGGCCAATTTAGGCCATCCTTTGTTTGCCTAACTTTGGGCTGCTCATTTCTGAGAATTGCAGCAGATGTGCTGCACATTTTGGCTGCATATACTGTAGCTATGCATGGCATATTCATGGAACTCCCTTTATTTGTGCCATATATTATTTCTGCACAATGGCACATTCAGAAATGCACGACGATCTCTCCTTTTGAGTACCATACTTCCGTGTATTTTCCGAGATGCGCCATGCATCTCCTTTTGAAAATGTGGGCCTATGTTCCATAGTTGTGTGCTGTAATATAACATTTATTTATTTCAATTTCTTTTGTCTATGAATGGTACCCTGACACTGAGCTCATTTCCAGGTGCTACCTTGGACGAGGGACTACATAGGGAAAAATAGACAGGTAGTGCAAACGCAGTATAACGACTGTGTAAAATAACAGTAAGAAACCAAATTACAAAACATAAGTACACCACAGGACAAAAACTAATATGTAGTGTAAAACAGTACAGCAATTATGTAAAAAAATTGCAAGGAGTACAGCTACAAAACATAAGTAACAAAAAAAAAGAGCTGTTAAGTAGTGCAAAAAAAAAAAACAGTACAGCAACTGTGTAAAATAACAGCAAGGAGCAAAATTACAAAAGTAAACAAACAGTGCAGCCTACAGCAGTTCAGATGGCACACAGCAATTTCTAGGGACAAGATGCTTTCTATATGGTGAGATCAGGTGAAAGGAGCAGAATGGGGCAATGAACTCAGGGAGGGGTTAGAAATGGCCCAGACAGTGGCAAAGTGAGCCCTAATGAGGAGTCTGATAGCGGAAGGGGCAGAAGAGAGGTCAATGGGAAGCATCATACTTAAGAGTATTCCAAACATACAGTACATTGCCTTGGGGTTTTAACACAGTGCCGGGTTGAAATAATGACTGCAATACACTGAGAAGCCCCAAAAGGACCAAACACACACCTGTACAATGTAATTTTCAGCCTATACAGGATCACACTGCAAGCTTGTTTCAAAGGCATTGCCAGTGCCTGTTCTGGTGAAGCCTTTTCAGCCCGACATTTACAAAGATTTGCATAACCATGTCAGTGGCTCAGCAGGTAGCATACTTGCCTCAGAGGCCGGGAGATCAGAAGGCTGTGGTTCTATCCCCACACCAGGCACTTGGGTTAATATCCCAATACTGACACTGTAGTGCAGCATGAGGGGTTGGCGGGTTGCTGCACTCCTGAGGTGCCGTCTTTGGATGAGACATTAAACCGAGGTCCCATCTGCCTGTTCCAGTGGTAGTTCAGGTGGATGTTAAAGATCTCATGGCACTTCTTGAAAGAGTAGGGAATTTCCCGATGCCCTGGCCAAATTTCCCATTCACTAAAATACCACCAACAGCTTAATCTGGTTCAAAGTCAGTTGGCATTCATCTGTATCCCTCCCCGGTTGTGCCTGAAACTAGGCAGAATTTGTCTAATGCACTTACCCGGTCAACAAAACTAAATAAATAATGTTACACGTGGAATGAGGCTAGAGAGCATATGTAATGGTTTGGGAAGAGGCACAATAACCAAACAACAGTGAAACTACAGAGCATTATATGGAAGTTACTGTAGATAAAGAGATCAAGGGAAGGCTGCAAGTCAATGAAACTGTACTACAGCGGTCTAAACAAAATTTTATTACATACACACACGTGGATCCTAAAAGGAAAATAAAATTGGGCAACAATTTTGCTTAGTAACTATTGTATTTGTCTTGCAGTATTTTTTTTCCTTACTTTTTCTCCTCACGGCTTGCCCCATGGCAGGGTGGTGGAAGCCCCCTCACTGCCCACCAGGACCTGATCCAATAAAGGTGACACACTCTGGAGATGGTGCGGTGTGTTGGATGGCCATCGCCACTTGACCCAGGCAATTTTTCCTTGTTTTCATGACTGTGGCAGAGCATGTAATGTTGACAGTGGGCATGCCATGTGCACATCCACACACAGCATGCCCACCGACTGCTCCACCTCCGTGCCCCACTGTTCTTGAACCAGGCGTGCCATCATCTAGCCTCCTCTAGGTGTTAGGCACAATATGGCCTTTGGTTCTGTTCCTCCTCCCCGAGAGGACAGCTGTCCTCCGGACGCTTGATCCTCTCCCACCCAGCTTGCCCCTGATGACCCGCCAATACTGCAAACACGGGTCGCCAGCATGGCAGGAGATAAGGCATTGCTGCCTCAGCCTCTGAGCCACTGGGCCAGCTGCCTTGCAGTATTTTTCTTAGAAATGTGAAAACTGTAAAATACCTGACTTCTTCTATTTCTGCTTCTTTTCCTCCTTCAGTAGCTCTAAATGGTTATGCACATAGCTTCTAATTCCATTCCTCAGCCTTTATCCTAAAATATAATAACAAAACTGCATTTATGAAAATGAATAAAGCTCAGTATTTAGCAGTAATACTAATCTGGGATTAAATCCCTTTACAAACAATATGCTGTAACAGATTATACTCACTTGTTAAGTATGGTTACAACCTAAAAATCAGTACATTTTAATCTCATACACCCCCCACTACACTTGTATATGTATAATGGAAATTACCCCATCCTCTATCTCAGCTGTTCTGAGGCACGAAAAAGTTGTTCAGTTTTTTGTTACACACCTTTTGGTGTGTGAAACCAGAAAGACATGCAAGTTCATGCCTCTCAACTGCCCCACATTACGTGGGACAGTCCCCATTTTAGCTAACATTTGCTTTGGCCCACATGGAAAGGGCATTTCCATATAGAGAATGTGCTTTAGACCAAGACTGTAAAGCAGAAATTAATATTCTAATATGATGAATTAAAATGAAGCTATGTACACACAAAGCACTAGTTTCTGCAGTGCTCCAAGCTTATACGCAGTGTTTTCTTATGTGCCATACAAGATGAGGGTCAGGGACCCACATTTTAGTGTTTGTGCTCCATAATTCAGTGACAAAAGGTTGAGAGTAATGTGTGGTACAGACAGGGCTCCCACATTTTAGTGTTTGTGCTCCATAATTCAGTGACAAAAGGTTGAGAGTAATGTGCTGGTGCCAGACAGGGCTCCAACCCCTACGGTTTTCAACTGAAATTAAGTCAAGTGAGTGAAAATAATGGTAACACAGTAATTTAAAGTTTAAAAAAAAAAAAAAAAATTATTCACGGTTTATGATGAAAATTGATACAACAAATCTGAAAAACCTGAAGTAAGCAAATTTGATCTTAGTTTTCAAAATTAATATAGTGTATCGGATTTAGCATGGTAACATTTGCCCTGGTAAGAATACAATTTTGCTATGCAATGTCCTGATCTGCACTTCTGGAAGGTTGCAGTCACTTTTGAAGAACAGTGTAATTGACAAATATGGCCAATATCCTGGTATACCATTTGTTTTCTCTCTCTGACATTAAACATTTTATTGAACTTTCCAAACATAAGACAATACAACAGTAAACAAATTTAACAGAGATACAAAAACTACACCAATAACAAATACAGTGTGGATTAACACAATATAAGCTACTCAGAAAGTACAGGATGTTGACAAGAAACACAAACTGTAAAGTAATCTAACATACCCATACATATTATCCAAACTGAGCAAAACTTTGTGCAAAGAAAGACGCTTAACTAACTGGAAATGCCTCAAAAGGCATTCTGAAAGGACGGATTGGGCTCCAGAGAGGAGAAACAGTCCTCCACTAAGTGCTAGACAGGACTGTCATCATAGTAAAGGTGGAGGGACCCCAGTGGGTTCATACTAATCTGCAGCTATGATGGCAATTGTGAGGACTGAGGGGTGCCTGAAATGCCAGAAATGGTACCCAGGCACTATTATGTCTCTAGCTTGTCCTGAGCCACATGAGCAGAGACGCTCCAAGTTGGAAGCTTGCCCATGGCTAGAAGCCATTCCCTAGTAGGCAGGGATGTCTGTTATTATTCACCTTCTAAACAGGAGGCGTTCAGCCATGACAATAGGCTACTATCACCCACTTCAGCAGAGGGCGAGACTTGGGTACCTGGGTCTGCACTGCCCACAACAGGATAAGCATAGGGTCAAAGAGTATCTTGGGCACACAGACAAATCTGTAGAACTGGAGGACGTGTCCAAAGTTTGTTAATAGCTGGGCAGTGCCAAAGAATGTGGGACAAGTTCCCTGGTTCAGAGTGGCATCTCCAGCAAGAATCTGAGGGAAGGAGATCTATGGGTTTTAAAACACAGGGAGTCCTGTACTACCTGTGTATTACTTTTAGCTGTATGAGCTGGGCCTTGGTGTTATGACAACAAGTGCGCACCTGATACCAGTCCACCTTCCACTACCGGTCAGAAATAGTTATCCCAACCCCTGCCATTTCCACCATATCCCTTCATCTGTGGCAGGGAGGCATCCAGAAGGGCCTTATAGATGTCACCTACTACACCTTTGGGCATACTTAATCATCTGTTTAGGGGATGAGATGTTTCCCCATTATTGAGAGACTGGAGGAGGGCCAGGGAGGGCCTGCAAGGTCAAATAAAGCCAGAAGTCTGTCCTCGTATGGAATAAAGGTGCACAGATCCTCAAAGAAATGCAGGTAATACTGCTCTTGTGAACTGAGATCTTAGACATATAGTGCTACCATTACATTGCCAATGCCGCACACCCCACCATAGGCGATCACCCCATCTTGAAATAGTTGTCCCAAAAGGAGCATAGGTAACTGGTGGAGGGGAGAGCCCAGAGGTCATACCATTTTATTTATTTATTACACACAAGATCCTTTAGGTACAGCCTAATTCAAAGGGTCATATAAAACAGAAAAGCACAGGTACAATTATATTACATAATTACAACAATGGATGGCACGTATATACAGTGATAAATGACATCGCAATACACAGCAGAAAACGTAGCGTGAATAGGCAGCGCAACTGACAGCTGAGTAATGAATGCATCATGGGTGTACAGGATACAGCTTGGCAAAAGAACAGAAATTGTGCATTTGATAGTGTATATAACAGATCTCTCCTCTCCTGAACTGCACCTGACCCTGGAGGTTGACAAGTTTGTCCCTGCTGTTCGTGTAACGTATCCGACCTGGAGCTGCGAATAAAGTGTTTACTCTTTAGAATTGTAGACATAGCCATCGTTTACATACAGATTAAAATTAAATTATGCAAAAATATTTTGATAGCTGGTTATCTGCTAACCAGCAAGAGGAAAACACTGAGTCCATCCGTATACTAATTTACTACGGCTATAATGTAAAATACTGTTATTATTTAAAAGACACGGGACGGAATCGTCTTTACTACTTACACAGTCTACGAGACTCCCAGTCTCACCAAGAGTGACCACAGTTCCACCGCAAGTTAACGAAAGCAGGGTATGTGCACCATTCAAACGCTTCCCACTGGAATCGAGAGACGTAATTATTAAACTGAAAGTGCGACGCGGCAATTTTCCTTGCTAGAGGCTTTAATTAGAGTCCCGCTCATTTCTTGTTCCAATTTAAATTATTTCTTCTTTTATACAATGTTTTTTTAAAATAATTTACAGATTAGTATTCTCACCGAACACTTTCTTCCTGATTCTTGTTTCTTGACGGTTTCTCTTAACAAGAGGCACAGAACTACTATTCACGTGCTTCCTGTTGTACTCGAAGGTGAAGATGGCTTTACTGGGTATATGCAAAGGACTCTGTCGTGTGTTGCGGATTTTATCCATTAAATCTGCAAGACTGCAAGGACCAGTATCCAATTTATGTCAGGTACATAGCCGAGCTCTTAACAAGGCATACTGCACTGCTTCCTGACCGAAATGTTGCTATGTCTTGTTTACTAACTTAAGTGTAACACTGCTTTCATTTTTTTTTTTATTTACTGGTGTTATATTGTAATTTGTGCCATTGCTATCTTATTTCCAGTATTGTTTCTTGCTGCTGTTTTTGTTTACTGCTGTGTTACTTATGGATGACGCTGATTGTTTCTGAATGTTGTTTACCTGATAAGGTAATTGTTTCTGAGTGCTTCTGTGATTCTCTCAGGTAGTCCCTGAAAATAGGCATCTGTATGCCTAGTGTATCTTACCTGGTGATCAAAAGTAAGCCCCCACTTCCCTGTCTAGGGTATTAGAGATGGTAACGTTTGTGGGAAGGGGGAGCACAGTACAGCCCAGAAAACAGCAGTCCAGAAATTACACAGGAAAAAGTACCCAGTTATTCATGTGATATTGGTGATGGATTGGTTCCATGGGGTGCCCACAGACCTTTGTGGCACTGACTTGTTACACAGGGGTGAAAAGCTGACTTTCTCACCTGCCTGGCTTGCCAACCTCACCGAAAGCCTCTGTAGACAGTCTTCACTAGGCAGGTCTCTTGACTACTTCCTCAGTGGTTCTCTGGTTTCCACTGTTCTGGATGCCACCCTGGAACACACACTAGCGCCATTGTTGTGGTGGCAACTTCTTTTTAGCAGTAGTGAAACAGTTTCTTCAAAACAAGAGGCAAATAGCAAAGTTGCAGAAAACGGATCCCATTTAATATGCAGTTAAAAGGAAAAGAACAGTCACTTCATGGGCGGTACACACAAACAGGTTGCTTAGGACCGTGTGGTCACATTAGAAGCTTTAAGGGATTTTCTGTATTGAGGGGTCCCGTCGAACAATTAAACAGTACCCTGGACCCAGTGGTCACACTTGCATAAGATATTCAGGTGGCCAGATAGTCCAAAGACAGTAACTAGAGATCGAATAAGACCACACACAGCAGGCAGCACTAAACTCCTGGCTCCCAGGTTCACTCTTTCTTACCAGGAGCTGGGACCTCAATGGGGTGCACAGCGCCGCTATGGCCCCTCAACTTCCACTCCTCCTGTGCAGCTTTACTTTGGTTATAATACAGAATTTCCTTCTTCCACGAAGCAGTAACCCAAAACATGACTAGGGCAGGAGCAAGACCCTTCAAACAGTCCAGCACCTGATCACTGATGCTATGCCTTTGCTCTCAGCATCCCAGGGTATTTTCCTAGCGCATAAGGTTTGGGAAAATCCCCGTGCAGTGATCCTCATCCAGAACTGCCTCTTTGTGGGGCTCAGCCAAATTGCCATGAGAATCAGAACACAGCCTGCCACTCTGCCTCCTGCCCAGCGACCAAACCACAGGTCTCCTCCTGCCTCCCACAGAATCACACCTCTTGGAGCTCCTCAGCATGCAGCAGCATCCACGTCCTGGTGACCCTGGGATAGGCTGCCACCTCTGTTCCAGCACAATCTGGGCATGCCGCCACCAGACTGCACACCCAGATCCCACCAGCCATAACAGGCCCAGCCACAACCTCACATCTAGCTCCAAGCTGCATTCCTCCCAGGATTAGGCTTTTACCCGGGCTCCCTTCACCTCACCTCATGTCTCTGAATTAAGTAGCAGCATTATTTCCCCTCTTGTTCTGCTCAGGAATTCTGTGCAGTCCAGTCCAAAACTTGGGGCTTCACTGAAAAGATAGCCACACCATCTTTCCTCCTACTGCAGCGCTACTCTGGGGTTTCAAATCAATAAAGAACCTGTGGCCACAAGGCCAAGCGGGCGGACTCCCGCCCAACCTCCTCATTCATGATCCTTTGTCAGCCGTGCACTCCATTTTATAGCTTCCTATACTTGGCGCACTTAAACTAACGGTCCAATTAGGGACCACCCAACTAGTGCCAAACGCACTATCCCACTGGTGCCCCACAGGACTTGTAGTCCCGAGTCACATTTCTCTATGTAACCCCTGAGGTGCCAGCCAGTACCAAACTACTTCATAAAAGGAGCCTGGCTCCTTTAAATTTCGACTCGGTACGCACATGCTTATTGTGTGCAGATCCACCTTCTGAAAAAAAATATTTATTTCCAAAATGGGGCAGTCCAGAGCCCAGCCACCAGCCGGACCCAGGAACACCACGCCCACCAGAGGGCTGACAGACATGCCGCTTGAACCTTCAAGAGGCCGAGACAGCAGGGATTATGCAGCCGCAAGCAAGACTCTGGGATTGCAGGTGCGACCACCCAGAGCCACAGCCAGCCAGCTCCATGGGGATAATCAGAGCAGTGGGGTTTCGACGGCATGTAAGCCCACTCAGGGGCTTACAAAACAAATAAAGAGGAAGGTAGTGATACTAGCGGAATATTGATTAATTTAATTGTATTGCTCTTCTGGATAACCTTATAAGTTGTAACATCTTGTTTTATTATGGGTCCTGGATAGATGACAGGAGCATTCACACATTACACTCTGCATTACACCAAACATACCGATTTTTAAAATGTGGAATTTACAGTGGCTGTGCAACTGTGTGTGTGTGTGTGTGTGTGTGTGTGTGTGTGTCTGTATGTGTGTGTATATGTGTATATATATATATATATATGTGTATAATGTGTGCGTATATGTGTGTGTGTGTGTGTGTGTGTGTGTGTTATATATATATATATATATAATAGGTAGGAAATTGCATCAATGTCATTAGCTGACCAACATCACATGACCGTGTGTATATCGAAGCGACGCACCCCTACCGCACTTCCAAAACAATTTAGACATTTTATAAGATAGATAAACCACTCTGAGGTGTGCGGTCACGCTCTGATATACGCACACCAAAGTGCGTATATCAGAGCGCCGACCGCACCTCAGAGTGGTATATCTATTACATATATATATGTTTTATATTGTAATTTATAAGTTATTCTGTGTGCAACAGCCCCTTGACTCACCTTTGACTGTTCCAGGACCCTCAAGGTTCTCACAGCAATCTCCTTCGAGGGGACCGGCCTCGGTCAGGACACGAGTATATAGTGGCACAGTGCCTCTCACCTGTGGAAGTGGTAGGGAATACCTGTAGGCTAACAGCAGGTTACTATGCCCCAGGAAAGTGTACTAGCTGCCCTCCAAACAGTTCGAGCAATCTCTGACAATATCCCCTTCTTTACAGAAACTTTCTATAGCAGCAAGTAACATGAACAACAACAGTATTTTATTGCAAGAGAAGGGGAAAGGGGGAATAAAACAGCAAGAATAATAACAACTAGCTAGCAGTTCTGGCCCAAACAGTCCCCACTTCCCACCTGCAAGTGCACCATCTTTCCCTTGGCAGCTACCCAGAAAGTCTGTACAGTCTTTAGGTGGGTATCACACTGCCATTTAGAAGATGCTGGGAATCTTTCACCCAAATACTTTAAGCAGTAGCAACAGATGTAAAACCTGACTTTCCTGTCTGGGCTGCTTTAATCTCGGCGCAGTCCAGCCCAGGACTTAACCTCCTTAATCCTGACTAGCTAGCTAGCCAACCAAAACTTCCCCAAATCTGCAGCTTGGGGTACTTCTGTAAATTCATAGGGGTTTGGAAGAAACTTGGCTTGGGTACTGTGCTGGTGTCTGGTTGTAGGTGCACTGCAGCAGCAGATAGCTGAAGAAATGACGAGTGCTGGTCTTCACCTGCCAGGCCTTTCCAGTCTTCGCCCGGAGCCTTTGTATGTGGTGTTCACCTGGCAGTATGTAAGGCAAACAAAGGCACCATACAGTGGTGCAAAATAGGTAGAGGTGGCGTCCAGACCTGTGGGTAGTTTATTTCTTTTTCATTAAATAAAGCCTTCTTGCACTGTGCCCTTTGGTGCCTTTGTTTGCCTCACATAGTGAATTACCTCTACTACGGGCACACCAAGCAGGATTGGAGCCAGAATTGCATTTGCTACTGTTCGCCTGGCAGGCCTCTCAGCGCCTTCCTCTCCCGTGTCATTTTGGGGTTTGGAGCAGGCTGGTGGTTCCCCAGACTGACGGCTGGCACACACTTTTATCTGATACAGCACAGGAGCTGGGAAATTTGGCTCAGTCTGTATTCCGAGCAAGGACAGTTAGTTCAGATTGCAGCAAATGCCGTCTCTAATGCACTTAACCCACTGAGGGAAGACACACCTGCAGGTCACTTTTATTTCCACTGCAGACACTGTAGTGTTGGGCTGCAGCCTTTATAGTCTCAGCTTTCCAGCTGCAAACTCCATAGGTGCTCTCTCTGCAGTGCAGGACAGTTGGCTCTCCATCTCTGGCAGCAGATCTCAACAGTCTCTCAACCCATCTGCGGAGTCTTTCTTTCACAGCCGCGGGTTCAAATCTTAGCAGCAGCTCTCAAATTCTCATCAGCAACTTTCAATTTCTCAGCAGCAAATTAGCTGCAGGTTCAGATATCACCCTGGGAACCTCTCACACAGTCCAGTTTGATTCCCAGGGCTATCTACCTCTCCGGTCATTCTGCAGCTAGTCCAGCCAATACTAGGGCCAGACAAGCCCACAGCAGACTCTTCCTCGCCTCCCTCCCTCTCTGGCAGATCTCCTCTGGACTCCCCTTGGTGAGCAAAACAGTCCCTTTTATCAGTTTTCCAACAGCCTCATCTTACTGGCTGCTGCAGTTGTCCAGCTGAACAAATTAATACTCATTTGCAACTCTTGATGCCCTATTGGTCCTTCTGGTGCCAAAATTGTCCCTGCTCTTACTCCCACAAGCCCATTTGCAGTCCCATAAAGCCCTCTGACAATTCCTGCCTTCTGACTGGCTGTAGCAGGGTTAAATGTGACTACTATGGCTGCTGTACACACAGTCCACTATACAGTCCCAACTTTAAAACTCTGGAGCAGCCAGCCAAAACATTTATATTTATATTTTGCTCCACAGTCCTTTAGAGCCCCCTCTCTCATCATCCGATCATCCAAATAACACACATTCCTTTGTACTGCCTGATGATGCCACTGTTTCTGCAGTCCTACCAGGTGGCAAGCAGACTCATTGATATTCCTGAGCCCTCATTTATATTTATTAACACTTGGTGCTCATTGATGCTTTTAAAATAAAACATTGGCTCCTCATGCACCTCTTCCATGCCTCCAGATTCCGATTTACTAATTCTGGGATCTGGGAACACTGGAAAGCCTTTGATGTGGCACAGTAGCACCGAAAACCAGAAGCAGACCACCGCTTGCACATTTATGGGGCTGCAGCACAGCAGTTCCGCCTTTCTCTCCTCCAGCCCCATTCACAGGGGAAACGCATTGGGGCTGGACGGAGAATTTGGGGCATGGGGCCCGGCCACAGTGGTGAGCCAGTTATGGACAACGGGAAATGGAAGCAAGCAAGGTAAGCCCAGAATGGGGACTTACATGTAAATCCTGGCAAGGCATTGCAGGTAGTCAGGGAAATTATTCCAGTCACTGTGCAAGGAAAGAGAAAGCCTGCTTATCAAAGTCCATTTTTTTTTTTGGTCTTTGGTATGGTGGAAAGCGCCCACAGATACATTAAATCTCATCCCATAATTGTAGGAGGGAAACTCCTAAAAATAAGAGGGCATTCCTCCAGATGAGGGCGTTTTGACAGGCCTGTAGTTTAAAGGGGGCATGGCTAACATTTTTAACATCAATAAACTCTGAATTAAGATAACCAGATCACAAGTAAGCATCATGCCAAAACTGAGAGCTTTTAAACATAGAAGTTGTCGGCAGATAAGGACCACTTGGCTCACCTAATCTGCCCAAGTTTCCCACCTGTAGTGCTACCAGAAACCCTACTGACCCGCCACACCCCACTTTTCCTTCTGAGATTCCTTGTCTCTATCCCATGCATTCTTAAATCCTGTGATTGTTTTAGCTCCACCACCTCCTCCAGAAGGCTATTCCAAGTGTCCACCACCATCTCCATGAAGAAGTACTTCCTCGTGTTTCCCCTGAGCCTCCCCTCCAGCTTCTTGTTATATCCCTTGTCCTAACATCTTTTTCTTTTTAAAATGCTCCTCTTCTGTACTTTGTTTATCCCTGTTAGGTACTTGAATGTCAATATCCTATTCCCTGTTCCCTGCTGTCTTCAGAGAGTACATATTTAAATCACTGAGTTTATCTTTGTAGGGCTTCTATTGTAGGTCTTGCACCATTTTGTTGCCCTCCTTTGTATCCTTCCTCCACCCTATATATGTCCTTTCGAGATGGGGCTCCAGAACTGAACACAGTACTCGAGGTGGGGTCTCACCAGTGAGTTGTACAGGGCAATATTACCTCCTTACTTCTACTGGTGATGATACCTCTCCTATGCATGTGAGCATTCCACTAGCTTTTCTCACTGCCTTGTCACACAGTTTAGCTACCTTTAGGTCCTCAGAAGTGATCATCCCCAGGTCCCTTTCCTGCTTTGTGACTGTTAGTACCTCTCCTCCCATTTGGTATGTTGCCCCACATTCCTGTGCCCCAATATACATGACTTTGCATTTTCTTGTTGCCAAACCGATGACCATTTAAATGGCCCCTCATTCTGTCTACACCCTACCCCCGGGTCTGGTCACCCTGTTGCAGAACTTTGTGTAATCTGCGAACTGGCACACTTTCCATTCCAGTCCTTCTGCAATGTCACTTATAAAGACAGAAAGAGTGCCATTTACCACCACACTTTGACTCCTATTGCTCAGCCAACTTTCCACCCATTTTACCACTTTAGGCCATACCCAAGTCACCTCAGCTTGCTTATCAGCCTCCTATATGGAACGGTGTCAGAGGTCTTGCTGAAATCCAGGTAGACCATGTCCACTGGCCTCCTTGATCACCCATTCAAAGAACTTCGGTCAAATTTGTCTGGCAAGACCTACCCCCTTGAAACCATGTTGCCTTGGATCCTGTAGACCATTGGCAACAAGGTATTTCTAGTCCTTTCCTTCAGTAGTGATTCCATTACTTTGCCTACCACTGACGCCCAGCCGGGTAATTCCTGCTAATTCTCACTTTTGTGTAGTGGGATTACATCCGCCTCCTCCAGTCCCCTGGCACTTCCCATGTTTCTAATGACAGATTGCAAAAGGGTTGTCAGAGGTGCAGCCAGCACATCTTTCAGTTCCCTTAGTATCCTCGGTGCAGCCTGCCCGATCCTATTGTCTTGTTTACCTTTAATGTTGATAGTTCCTTAAGCACTCTTTCTTCTGTAAAAGGACTTGTATCTACCTCCGCCCCATCTCACCCTTAGTTAATTTCTGTCCTCCTCCTTGAATACTGAGCAGAAGCATTTGTTCAAAATATCTGCTTTTGATGGTCCTTCCACATATCCCCTTCTTCCTCTTTCAGCCTTACTTTTCCTCCCTTTGCCTTCCCCTTTTCACTTATGTATCTCAAAATGTGTTATCCCCTTGACACTGATCTGGCAGTCATCTCCTCTGTTTGCATTTTAGCGCTCTGAACTGCCTTCCTTGCTTCCCTATGTTTCTCACAGTAAGTCTCCTTGCCATCCTCCTCCTCTTTCCTTGTACCTTCTAAATGCCATCCTCTTTGCTCTTACTTTTTCCGCTACTTCCTTAGAGAACCTTAGTGGTCACTCTTTTCTCCTGCCCTTGCTTACCTGCCTAATGCAGAGGTTCATCGCCGCTCAATGCCTTCTTTTATTTTTGCTCACTGTTCCACAACTCCCTCCAGTTTTCCTCTCCCTGCTAGGGTGGTCCCGAGGCATTCTTCAATTTTCTTAAAATCGGCCCTCCTGAAGGTCAGCACCCTTGTCCTTGTGTGGTTTGATTCTGACCCAGAACTTACATCAGACCACACTGTTCAGTGATCACTAATCCCAAGGTGGTCCCCACTGCAACAGCAGTCACATTGTCACCGCTTGTCAGTATTAGGTCCCGCAATGCCCCTCTCTTAAGCTATCTTGTTTAAAAGTTACAAGTCTTTATATAATCTCAATTTTACTGTCCTTTCAAAAAGTTGTTTTCAGTGAAGAACTCGTATTGATGTGAGCTCCAAACTTCACAGCCTAGCCATCAGTGCCAGCAATGTTAGGCTGACACAGTTGGGTGGGGTAAGTCACACCAGAGTACCACTTGCCTCCAAGTCTAGATAAGCAATTTGTGTATTATATATATATATATATATATATATATATATAGTCAGCAATTAAATAGATAAATATCTTTGGGTTGGGTTGTATTCATACGAACATACGAAGAAGCCAGCAGAAGGAGGATATTTGGTCTATCAAGTCTGCTTCGTATTACAAGGTCCACATCTTGAGCTAATGTCCATGCCCTCCCTCCCACTCCTCCCATCCTCTCTACTCATGATCCTTACCTTCCCATGCTTATCCCAGCCTCTCTTGAAGCTGCCCACTGTCTTCAATGAGATGACCTCTTCCAGCAGTGCATTCCAAGTATCCATGATCCTCTCTGTGAAGAAGTGCTTCCTGATCTCCCTCCTAAACCTCCCACCCTCCAGCTTAAGACTGTGCCCCTCGTGGTTGTGGTAGCCACTCAGCTTAGAGACTCTCCTTATTTATCCATTTCAAGTACTTGAAGGTCCCAGTCATGTCCCCTCCCTATCGCTCTCTCTCCTCTCCTCTCCCCGTCTTCCAGGAGTACATGTTCAGTGCCCTCAACGCCTTATCATATGCCTTACCCTGCTAACCCACTATCATCTTTGTAGCCCTCCTCTGGACCTTCTCCAGCAGGTTAATATCCTTTTTGAGGTGTGGGCACCAGTACTGAACTCCATGCTAGATGCGGCCTTACCAGTGACCTGTACAAGAGCAGTATAACCTCCTCTCTCCTACTACTAATCCTCTAGATATGCATCCCAGCATCTTGTTCGCTTTTGCTGCTGCTTGCGACTGCGTGGAGTGCTTCAGGTCACTAGTGATCATCACTCCTGGGTTCTTTTCCTCCTGATGCAGATACTCTGACTCCACCCAGGTAGTACTCTGTCCTGGGACTCTTGGCTCCAATATTTATTTATTTATTTAGCTAGCTTTTGTTAACCAGGTAAGTACACTAGACAAGACAATTGCCTAATTTCAGGTACGACCCTGGAGAGTACAGGCATTACAGATGAAGTACATAGGATGACATGGTACAGATTAAGAACAGCAAGTAGGACAAAAGTGTGCAACATAATTAGGCTTTACATTTCTTGGCATTGAAGCAAGCTGCCAGATCCTGGACCACCTCCCCAGCTTTTCCAGATCTTCCTGTAGGTCCTGTATCCCTTCAGCTGTGTCCACTTTCTCCAGAGCTTGGTGTCATCCGCAGATAGGTACATTTTGCCCTTAATGACATCCCCAATGTCATTGATGAAGACATTGAACAACACTGTTCAGTAAGCTGCTAAGGCTCCAGCTGTAGGTCTTCGGTTGTGAGACTCACTGTCTTTTCTGAATGCCCATCAAGTATTTGTACTCGAACCCTGATACTCAGCATCAGTGTTTTGTAGTCGATTTGAGGCCAAACAACATGAAAACATTTAGGAAAAGCAAAACCTCTGGCCCTTTCCAGGTGACCAGTG
The DNA here is from genome assembly GCA_016271365.2 of Neoceratodus forsteri. Lineage (NCBI taxonomy): Eukaryota > Metazoa > Chordata > Ceratodontiformes > Ceratodontidae > Neoceratodus > Neoceratodus forsteri. Next base: position 644,978,909 of record CM028133.1, on the reverse strand, counting down.
TTAATCCTTGGTCACACCCACCCCATCCCAGTAATTTCCCACTCTACCCCTTCTCTATCCTACTTTTTTTTTTTTTTTAGACAGCTGTACGCCCAAAGGTTTGTACTGGTCGGGTGTGTTTCCAGAGATGGGAGGTGCCGATGGACACCAGGGACAGTTTACATGGGGACAGAGTGAGGGATGGGGTGTATGGCCTCGCGCTTATTTGCACAGATAAAACATGATTTTCCTGAATGGTAACAAGTGCTGCCTGAACAGCCAGGTGGCATGGCCTCTAGGGTTCCAATATACCCTTGTGCCATCTGTGCACAGCCCCGCCTGTATTTGCATGAGCTTGGAAGCTTCCCTTTGTGCGGATGTGCAGATTGCTTTGTGCCCTCAAAAGGGGCTTCCAGTATGGCAACTGGAACACTGAGTGCATCTCATGGATGCAGAGCCACTTTTGCAAAATGTTCAGGTATGGGGCCCCAAGTCTTCAAGTCTACTCTGCACGTATGTCCGCTCGTGTTGGTATAAGGGCTTCAACCAGAGACATTATCGGTTGCATTGTTGGTGGCTTCTGATGCTAATTAGCTGCGTGGGCTGCTTCATTTATGAAAATGAAGACGTTCCTCAATCCGTTCAATTGTCATTGAAGCGGCACCTCACAAAATTTGTAGCAGTGCAGTACAGTAGCAGCATTTGACTATTGTTTTCTGATTTATTTTTTTTTCTGTATGCATACTTGGTGTATTGCTTATACTTAGTATTCACAAAATTTTTTTTTTTTTTTTCTTTCCTTTCAGCTTCTTCGTTATTAAAAACAGTGTGCTGTCACAGTTCATGGAGCACCTCAATACAGCCCGGTAAATTAAATTTTATTTATTATTTATTAAATTTTGATAACGGGTGAGTTCACTGGGCCTCAAAAGTCCCTTTTCGGAAGCTGCTGACCCGAAATGTATAGAATTTTACATAGATTGTATACAAAGTACATTACATAAGTCACATAACATGGGGTATTACATCGTAGCAATTCATCAGGTAACAAGTGATGTGTAGTCAATTTTGGACAAATACATTGCATAAGTCACATAGTCATATAACGGGTAATGCATCGCTTACTTTTTTGTAGTGGTCAGGTTCAGTTCTGATTTACGAAGGTAGCAACATGCTAAGCAATACTCATGAACTGTACAGTAGTTTTTGTTTCTATATGTTGTTATTGGTGTTTAAAAAACAGAAAATAAATTCATATCGACCGACAATTACACAATTAGTAGTTAAATAGAACAAATCAAAAAAGGCACAAAATTCCTATTCTACAAATTTTGTTACAGTTCATTTAATCAAACTATTAAATATGTAATACATGTTTTAAAGTTATTTAATGACTAATAACAATATAGCGGTATGGTGCAGCTGTTAGCGTTAAAATCCATCACTTTCAAAATGTTGTTACGCTGTAGTAGCTATGTCATCATGGCTGTTATGCTGCACTAGCTGTGTAACTACTACAGCATAACAACATTGAACGCGCTAAGCATGTGTGCATTATATGACCAGGAAGTCCACGGTGGTGAAAACAGTGAAGGAGCGCAAAGTGGAGGAAAACAAAATAGTCGTGTTTTTTAGCAGTTGGCATCCTACACTATAAAAACAATGGGTACCCAGCTAACAGCGACCGTTGAGGTAGTTCATCTCGAGGTTGCCCATGGTGACCGAATCTCTCGAGCTATGCTCTCGGGGTTCAAATGGTCACCATGTCAACTTCTCGATGAACTAACCAGCTTGTTACCGATAGCTGGGTATCCATTATTCTCTATATAAACTATGGATATTCTTGTTTTGAAATAATTTCCTTTATAGATTATTTTATTTTTAAATTCAAATGTATTCATTTTTCACAATTATATATAAGAGCAGCTCTTTACATTGCTTATGGCATTCCACTTACAAAATATTCAGACAACAATTGAAGAGACTGCTCCCCCCAACCTCCCTCCCTCCCTTCCCCAGCACAGCTCAATTGTCATGGGTATCCTGAGCAATACCTGGAGAGGTGATTTAGATACTTAACAGCATGTATAAAGGTTCCCAAATACTTTTGTATTTAGTCAGCTTGTTGTTTAAACTAGCCACCATCTTTTCCATCCTAAGGTTAACTAAAATCTCTTTAAGGCACTCCGAGAAAGAAATGTCCACATTATCCTTCCAGTGCCAAAGGATGACCTTTGATCGATAATGAAATTAAGGCCATATGATACCTCCTAGATGCCACTGATATGGAGTGTAATCTCCCAGCAGGCACACCTCAGGGTTAAAAAGGTCAGAAAGGCCCAAGAGCGGGTCCATCCTATACCGAACATCATCCCAGAGAGTAGTGACCTTCGGGCACAACCAGAATATATGATACAGTGTACCTCCTCCTGTCCACATCTGGAACAGAGGGCCGAGTCTATCAGGCCAAACCTATGAAGTTTGAGGAGTGTAGTATATGTTATATAAAATATGAAACTGTGTCAATTTCAACCTATCCTGCATAATGTATTTATGAGTATTTTTCCAAAAGAGCTGCTCCATCTATTTCTAGACCTGGAAAATAGGCTGCCCAGTATGTCTTTGGTATGAATTCTTCAGGGTATTTGCAGTCATATAAACTTTGGAAATCTCAGACACAGAATGTCTATGTACTATGAGTGCTCGTAGGGCATCCTGGAACCTTTTCTTATCTAAAAGGGGGACTGGCCCAAACTCTCTTACTAGTAAATGCTTTAGCTGGTAAGCTTTGAAAATAGACTTGACAGGTATCACAAGCCTGCTCAAAATAGTGGTAACTGGGAGCCATGTGCCATCCTGAGCCACTAACTGGGCAAGGTAACATTGCCCAGCTGTGAGCCAATTTCTAATAATCGCTTGCCATCTAGTTTTTGTTAGGTTACCACAGACCGGTTGGGCCAAGTCCATCGCCCTGCCTATATTCCATGCTAGAACATATCTGTGTGTGCAATCTTAACTGAGATTGCCAGCGGGTGAGTCTCAGTTTCAGAGGGAGGTCACTCAATTTGATATGCAGCAAGGATGGTGGCGCCAGACCCCCCCTGCTTAATATAAGACAACTCTACTCGCAGCCATATCGGTAGGCTCTCTGCGGAGGCAAGTTCCTCTTCATTCTCCAACCATCTTAAGTATTTAACCATATGGCTTGCCCAGTAATAAAAGACCAGGAATGGGAGGCGAAGGCCCCTCTCCTCCTTTGGGGCGGTAATTTTATGGTATCGATTCTGGTTGCTTCGCCCAAATAAAACTAGTTATTATTGCATTAACTTATGAAACCATGCACTAGGGATCCAAATGTTGAGCAGATGTAATGGGTAAAAATCCTGGGGAAGAGATTCATCTTGATGAGATTTACCCAGAGTGTAATAGATAGCTTGAACCATCTCTTCAAGTCTACTTCCAAAATTTTAATTAAGTCGTCCAGATTTAACTTTAAAAGTCGAGCCAGATCTCTCACCACTTGAATACCCAGATATTTTAAGGAGTTCGTGTCCAGGACATGCCACTCCGATTAACTAGGGATTTATTCACTCTATGATTGAGTAGGAATACCTGAGATTTGTCGACATTTAGTTTGTAATTGAAAGCATGGCAAAATCTTGGATCACCTCCAACACGCCGTATCGACTTACTCAATCTGTCAACTGTAATAGTAGATCATCCGTATCGCCGATATTGTGATCTCAACCCTTGATAACCATCCCGCATATTAGGAGCATTGCTTGATTCGCAATCAGGGCTCCAGGTATAAAATAAAGAGCAACGGCGAGGGGACAGCCCTGTCTGGTACCTGAATGAAGTAAAACTAATCAGAAATCGCTCCGTTCACCATCACTCTAGCTGACAGTGCACTGTAAAAATTCTGATCCAGTTTTGGAAAAGTGGGAAACTTGGCATGCATTCAGAGTCCTTATTAGGAAGTTCAGTCCACCCTGTCGAATGCCTTCTCCGCATCCAGGAAACTAAGACCCCGAATAGGGGCGCCCCTGGACGTGGAGAGAACATGCCATTAGGGTCCTTAGGTGGTCCATCGACGATCGACTCCTATACCGAACCCAGCTTGTTCTGGTCCCATCAGATCAGGAATTACTGAAAGTAGACGGTCTGCCAAAATCTTGGCTAGAATTTTAATATCTTGGTTCATTAAGGATATCAGGCGGTAACTTGCTGGTGACTCTAGGTTTTCCTGGTTTCAGGATTAACACAATTAAGGCCTCCCACAAGGTCGGATCCATTTGTGCCCCAGATAGGATGTATTGAAAAGGGATATTAACATAGGGAGCAAAAGATTTAGAAATTTTTTATAAAAATTTGCGAAAACCATCTCGGCCAGGGTACCTGTCGGAGGGCAAGCTCTTCGACTCTAGGCGATCTCCTCCAAAGGTTATAGGGGATATCAGTGGCCCTGTTGGGAATCCATCAGGAGGATAATCCGAGGCCCCAAATAATGATCCATACTAATCTCCGAGCCAAATCTCTGGGACTATATAAATTGGCTTAATACCTTTGAATTTCCAAGACTTATCTCCTCGGTTGTTGTTAAGAGCGATTAGTTGTTGGGGAGCGAATTGCCAAACATGTCGGTTTGCTTCCATTTGCTTGATCCTCAGTGCCAGGAGCCTTCCGGCTTTCTCTTTCCAGTGTCTGAATATGCCGCTCTGGCCCTGAGGATTGCATATTCAGCTTTTATCGCCAGTAATTCTAAGTAACCTCCTTGAGTTTAACTAATTCCTGTTTTTCAAGTTCGGTTAAAGGTGAACTTACTCTGGCCTCTTTATGCTGTATTTCCGCAATAACCCCTTTAATTGTCTCTCTTTTTTTCTGGAAAGTAGCTAAGCTAATTAAAACGCCCTCGTAGATGCTTTAAAGGCTCCCCACAGCATATCCAGCCTCTCAACTGATCTGGAGTTGGTTTCATGAACTGCTGGATGTGTTCACTGATTGTTTGGACCATTTTGTCTTCTTTTAACATATAGTTATTTATCTTCCACCTGAGAGACTTCTTAGGCACAACGAGGGGCACTAGGTGGCATACTACTAGAGCATGATCAGATGGAGGGCCTGGCTGCAGGAGGGCTTCCACCACCCTAGGAAGAAGGTTGTGTGAGAGGAAAATACAGTCAATACGGGATGAAGTGTTATGAACCGGAGATATGAAGGAATTCTCTTTCCTTAGGATGGAGCACTCTCCAGACATCACAAAGAGCATATAACTCTAAGAACTCTGATGGGCTCTTTGGGCTGGTGGCGTGCTCTGCTCGTAAAACAGAAGCGGTCCATTGAGGAATCCATCACCACATTCATATCTCCCCCACAACCATCGCAATGAGGAGTATGGCTGTAGATTATCAATTAACTTCACAGGGAGTTGGAATTAGGCCCATAGATAGTCCCCAACATAAGCTCAGTAGCGCACAAATACCCATGAATAAAGAAAACGGCCCTGTGGATCTTTGATTACTTGCTTCGTGCAAAGGGACCTTTCTACTAATCACTATGAGAACTCCGCACTATTGGTGGTCCTCAGCGGAAAAAACTTGCCCAATCTGCATTGCCTCATCCAGTTAGCCTCCGAATCCAGCAGATGGGATTCTTGGATAAACCCTATGTCTATTGATAACAGATCTAGATGCTTGAGAACTTTCTGTTGTTTGACACGCTGTCTTAAACCCTTGACATTCAAGTGCGAAACCTTATGCAGCTAGCCCTGTTCTGTAGCTATGTGATAAGAAACCAACAAAACCGGCCCCTGGCAGTGTAGTCGTGATTACTATACCCATTGAGCTGTGCTGAGGACCCCTCCCTTGAATATCCCAGATGAATATGAGAACGCATCAAAATACCATCCCTTCCCCACCGACTCTTAATAACAAACATACCCCACCCTCCCATCCTCCAAATTGGTGAAAAACATGTCACCGAGATCCTTAATTAACCCCTTATATCGAACGTTCCTCAACCCTCCTGTCACAGTTACGTGATGCAGCAAGTCCTGCTGTGGTCCCCAGCCGTAGCCCTCCCGCCATCCCGAACTCCTTAGATGCATATCCCTTTGGGGGTGGTCTCTTGGGATGGATGTTTATGCCCAGGCTTCATGCGAAACTTATATACTCGACCTCCTAGAAGCCCCCATATCAGACCCTTCCTTAGGGGTCTAGCACAAGGCCCTCTCTCATGATCCAACTTCGCCTGGGAAATCCACCCACATCGCCGTCCCACAACCCAGGCTCAATGAACAAGAGTAGAGTAACCTTCAGCTCCCCTCTGGGACTCCGTAATTGGCCTAGTTCTGGGCAGCGTTTGGGTTCCTAAACAGTACATCTCCTAATCAACCCCCACCAAATGTTAGAACAAAATTGTCCGTAAGAGCTCTTTTTATCTAGCAGTCTTCTGCAACTGAGTCTGTAGCAATAAAGATTGTCACCCTCAAAACAAAAGATCAAGAAAAAGCAGGAATTCTTCTCCTTCCTGACTCATTGAGTTAAACGAACCATTGGAATCTGTGTTCTCCAAGACATTTGCCATCTTTGGGATCTTTCTCCAATAGTCTTCCCTCGCTCGCTTCTGGCCTGAACAGGTCTGGAAATTCTTTCTGCAAAGTCTCTATGGCCAAATCTGCATCTTCAAAGGATACCCAGGCCCTGACACCATTACTTGCAGATGGGTCAATTCATATGGGATTTTATGCCTGCTGCAATAAGCTTCTTGAGGCAGGATGGAAAAGGGCCTTCCTTTGTCGCAGAGGAAGCTGGCAAGTCCTGGGTGATTCTTATAGGCTTGCCTTCCCAAAGGACCTTCTCTAATTCTTTCATCTTGGCAAGTAGATACTGCTTTTCCTGATAATTCAGTAGCTTAGCTATCAGGGTCTGGGCTGTTGGCCTGGGGCTGGTATCGGCATGGCTTTCGATGAGCCCTCTGAGATATATATGATGGGCCATAGGAGGGGCAGTGAGTTTTCAAACAGTCTTTGCAAGAATAAAATTGCATTTTGACCCTCTTCATTTTGGGCACTCTAAAATGACCAGATTATTCCGTCGGGATCGCCCTCGAGGTCTTCTACCTTTTGCTCAAGCTTTTTGATGCACTGGCGGTCACTCGCCACGGTTTCCTCAGCTCGGTTCAAAGCTTTCTCCACAGATGTTACTCTGACTTCTGTATCTGTGATCTTGACGTTTAAATCATCCAGGGCCCCTGCCAAGTGCTTAATATCAGAAGCTACAGCCTTCATATCTTCTCTCAGTGGCAGTAGTTCTCTCCGAAGCAACTCTAAGGTGAGTGGTGTTGTCTCTGACTCCAGCGCCCTCAGGGCTGTGGTAGTTAGCGCCTTGCCGCCACTTGTGCTGGGCCTTGGGTCTCTTCCAGATTCTGCGAGACAGGCGGGAGTATGCGGAGCATCGCTGGCTTCATTCCGCCTCCATATCGCAATGCAGACTCACTCCCTCAACCCTCAGAACCTTGCAGGCTTCTTTTCTTGATGCTGTAAATCTTAAGTAAAAGCAGTTTCTGTATCGGGAAAAGGTTTAGGATAGCGGAGTCTGACTTGGTCCAGCTACTTGGGCTGCCTCATCACTTGATCCTATAGATTATATTTAAATGAAAACTACACTCTCATATCTTGTAAGATTTATTTGCTTCCTTGTCAACAGACCACTCTTTTCATGTAGCTATTAGAGATGTATGCAGTTGCTTTAGTTTTCACATTTCTCCATTTGCTGTTTGTTGAAATCTCATTGTCCCTGACAGCTGCATTAGCATATGAGAACATGATACGTAATCATTCTGCTCCACTGCTTGTCTGCTGTCAAACAAACAAGCTGCAGGAAGGTGTGAATACAACATTTACCTTCAGTTAGCTTTGCAAACTGAGTGGTAATGCAGAGCTTTCCATTTAACTGCATTCATTTGTGTGTTTCAGAGAGTTTTGCAGGGTGTTTGTTCTTTCAGCATAGAGATGCATAGTACAGTACTGTATAAATGGGTGGTTTGACATCATGTTGTCCTTATGTATGCAGCTCTCATAGCCAATGAGATTTCAAGAACCATAAAATGGAGACCCCAGGGTAGTCATGGGGGCTTCCATGAACAGTGAAAACAAACTATAGCTAACACATATAGCCCTAACAGCTACAGAAAAGAGTTGTCTGTTGATATGGAAACAAATAACCTTAACTTGATGTGAAAGTGTAGTTTTCGGTTAAATTACCTATCATATGTATGAAGAAGCTTTGGAGAGAGGAAGAATAAGCTAAGACAGAAAGAAAACGAGAAGGGAGATCAATAGATAGGAGTTAAAGAGCAGCTGACGCTTTGAAAACATTGGAAAACATAATAGTTGGATACAGTTTAGCCTGCATTTCACATTTTCTGTAGATTTCTCCTCTTACGTTTTTGTTACTGAAGAAATTCCTACAAAACAGGCTCTTTCATCCCTTAAGCGCCATCAGCCTCTATAACTGACTCCCTACTTGACATCATAAAAGCTCTGCTTGTGACATCAGTCTGTTGCTGTGGGAATAAATGTGATGTCACAAGCACAGTGTTATGACATCAGATTGGGATGAAGCAATAGGAGCCGATGAACTGTCAGGGAACAACTCTTCTGTTTCCATGTATCTGACTTCAGTAATAATGGAGGTAAAAATACAGATCTAATGAGAAATATAAGCTGCTTTGTGTTCAAATGTTATGTTCTTCAAAGTTCTTCTTGAGGCATCAGTGGCTCTTTAAGAAAGTATAGAAATAGGCATTTAAGGGACACTCAACCCCTAGGCCTCAAAGTGTCCCTAGTTTAAAAACATATTTTGTGATTGCTAACATTCTGTAAAGATTGCTGATGTAGCTGGTAGTTTGATTATGACTCTTTTTCTTAAAGTGAAAAGCAGACTGCCCACCATACTGGTGTTACCACATAAAACTGATTTGTTTACATTTCTTGATCAGCTCCAGCTGCATTTTCCTGGCTTAGGAACACCCAGAACACAGTTTAGCCACTCTTGATGCAGTGGAGGAAAGGAGCCCATTGAATCATGAGTGACTGCACTGTTTGAGGGTATTTCTAATGCTCAACATGTATGCAGTAAGAACAGATCCAGGATTGTAAACAAACAAGGTTGTTTGTAAGTATACATAAGGATGCATTTCAGTTCAACTAAACAAGGAGACAGACAAAACAAACAGCAACCCCAATGAATTTTAGAGAAGGTAAACAATCATAAAATGGAAATAATAGAATGAAAACAGGTTGACAGTGTCCCTTTAGAAAGTATAGAAAAATAAAACTGTTCTGCAAGGTTAACTAAGTAGAAGCTATTCTGAAGAGATACGGATAGACATTTTGAATACCATTATGAAATGTTACTGCTAAACTTTATTTTATTTATTTATTGAAATGTTTCACCAGGAAGGCACACTGAACAACAAGTTACTTGTCTCCCAGTCGACCTGTGGGAGGGTACAAGGGCATTACGTTCACAAACAATCAAATCAAGAATACATATAAACAATGCACAATACAGAAGTAGCAAGGAGTATAACAATTACATACATCAGGATCAATTTATACATACAGCAGTCCATGAGATACAGCAAATGGCAACAAAGGCAGGCATAAAGGAAAACTGGTTACAACAGGGTAAGGTAGAAAACAATTACTTGAGTGTTAGTGCAACTTCTTATCGACAAAACTTGCTGTCAGTTCAGTTCTTTTAGGATTTGATGCTGTTTTATAGTTACTGTAATGCATTTGATGAAAGTTTATGTGAAACTATATTTTTCTGTAAAAGACGTTTGTAAATAAATCTACAATAATATGCACATGCATGATGTTAGGTTCTCTCCTTGCAATTCTAAAATTCCTAGAGTTATCATTACCTAGCTAAATATTGGCCTACTGCACTGTTTTGCCTTCCATAATCATGCCTCACTAGGTGATCAACCAATGCTGCTGCTTCTCATTAAATAAGGACCTGCATAATACAATATTTTGTTATGCTTCATGTTGTCCCTGGAGAAATGATAAATAATTGGGTAACTGTGCCCCAACCAGTGTCACACTGCCACACTCTTTCTCTTTAAGAGCTTTTGCTAATTATCCATGGAGAACCCCTGTGTATAAAGTTTTGATTCAATTCAGAAAGATCCAGAAAACTGATCAGTGTTCGGATGTGCTGCGAGGTGGTGACTTCAGTCTGCCAGACATGGGTGCAGCCATCCAGTTGCAGCTGCTACCTGGAGTAGGGCCATCCTGGACACCCTAAAGGAGACTGCTTAGCCAGTTAATCACCGAATGCACTAGGGATGGGGCAGTGCTGGAGCTGGTGTTTACAAAACAGAGACAGCGTTACAAATGTCGCGGGGCAGTCCCCTGATACTGGTGGTCACCGTACAGTGTAGTTTGACATTAAGACAGGAACAGAAGCTAACCACATGACGATGAGGGTCCTGGACTTCAGGAGGTGGATTTTAAAGAAATGGGGTACTGCCACAGAGTCTGCCTTGAGGGAGATGGAATTGTCAGGGAGGTGGAGGCACAATGGACAAAATAAGGGAGGGTATACTGTAACTAAAACGACTAACCTGTGTGTGAAGGAAGTGAGTAAAAGCAGAAAGAACAAGAGTCCATTATGGTTCTCCAAGGAAGTAGCAAGGTGGCACTGAGGAGGTAAAAGGAAACACACACAGGGAGGGACATGGAGGTATACCTAGTAAAGCAAAGGGAAACAAAGTGCAGGAAGAGGAAAGAATCCCCAAAGGGTCACTAAGGGGCCAAGACTTTCTTCAGATATGTAAGTGAGGAGAGGAAAGTACCTGGAGGGATAGTGAGGATGGGGGAGGGAGACTGCAGAAGAGGACCAAGAAAACAGACAGACATCCTGAACAGGTATTTCTGCTCAGTCTTCACAGTAGAGGGGGCCACTAGGAATTAGCAGAAACAGGGTGGGTGGTGTACACAAGTCCATTTTCGGAAGGAAGAGTCCAGAAAGGATTTGTAGCTCTGAAGGTGGACAAAGCTATGGGACCAGATGGGATACATCCACGGGTTTTAAAGGAACTCAGGGAGGTGCTACTGCTCCACTGATAGTCATTCTCAACAGCTCACTGGCAACAGGCATGATTGGGGACATCTGCACAAGAGCTGACATGGTCTCTGTACATAAGAGTGGCAACAGGGAGTAGGTTAGCAACTATAGGCCAGTCAGTCTTATTTCAGAGGTGAGGAACTTAATAGAAACCCTTCTAAAAGAAAGACTGGCAGAGTATCTTGAATTCAATAGTTGCAAGATTGCAGACAGCATGGAGTCGGGGGGGTGTCATGCCCAGCGAATCTGATGGATTTCTTTGGCTGAGTGGCCAGGAACTAGATCGGGTAGGCAGTGGACGTGGCCTGTCTGGACTTCAGCAAGGCCTTTGACACTGCGCCACACGGGCTGATATAAAGAAACTGAGCAGCCTGTCAGTGGGATCCAAAGTGGTGAATTGAGTTACAGACTGGTTAAAGATAAGAGCTAGAGAATTGTGGCAAACAAAATTCACTTGATTGATGGAGGACTACGACCAGCAGGTCGCCACAGGGCTCAGTACTGGACTGGGCCTCTTCAGTGTTTGCATAAGTGACATTGCTGAGGAACTGAAAGAAAGGGTCTTCCTTTTCGAGGATTATACCAAATCTGCAGTAGGGTGACACTTAGGGGTGGAGAGAATGAGTAGGGATCTGGGGAAACTTGAGTTGTCTAAAGTATGACGGTTGGGATTCAGTACCAAAAGGTACAGAAGCATGTACTGGAGTATAGGAACCCAGGTGCTAAGTTAAAGATGGAGGAGATACTGATAGTCACTGTACAGGAAAGAGATCTAGGAGTTACCATACCTGACAACCCCAGGAAAGGATATAGGATAAAAGCGTACAGAGGAAGGCAACTAAAATGTTACTGGGTTGTACAAGAAGCCCTATGAAGAGAGACTGAGGGATCTCAACATGTTCGCCCTGGAAGAGAGGAGCGTGAGAGGTTACATGATAGAGACATACAAGTACATCACAGGGTGAAGAAAGGAATGGAGCGGTGATTCACAGCAGGAAAGGGGCTTTGACCCTGCTCCTTCTACACATCGCCATCCCAGGACACTGAACAGTGTAGGAGCAGAGAAGCTAGAAGCTTCAAAGGCAGCTCCAGGAGGGAGCCAGTCTGAAGGGAAGCCGCGCCCTCAGCTCGGTGCTCTGGCCAATCCCAGGCACATCTGAATCGCAGAAGGGCTGTTAAATAGCCCAGCCAAGTGGAATCCACAGAACAAAGGAACGGAACAGTGATTCGCGACGGAAAAGGGCTTTGTCACCTGCTACCCGCTCTTTCTACACTGCACCTCCAAGACACTGGGAAATCCAGGAGGAGAGGAGCTGAAGCTCCAAAAGCTTCAGGAGGGAGCAATAAGAAGGGAAGCCTCGCCTAACTTGCGCCTCCAGCCAGTCCCGGGCATGGCTAGAACACGGAAGGGCTGTTAAATAGCCCAGCCAGGCAGAATCCACAGAACAAAGGAACAGAGCGTGATTTGCGGCAGGATGGGCTTTGTTACCACTACCCTCTCCTACATACTACCATCCCCAAGACACTGAAGAATCCGAGGAGAGGAGCTCCCAAGAATGTTCCAGGAGGGAACCAATCACAAGGAAGCCCCATCTCGGTGCTTCTAGCCAAACCCAGACATGTCTGGAACATGGAAGGGCTGTTTAAATAGCCCAGCCAAGCAGAATCCACAGAACAAAGGAACAGAGTGGTGATTCATGGTGGGAAAGGGGCTTTGTTGCCACTGCTCACTCCTTCTACACACTGCTGTCCCCAGGACACTGAGGAATCCAGAAGGAGAGAAGCTAGAAGTCTCAAAGAAGGCTTCAAGGAGGGAGCCAATCAGAAGGGAAGCTGTGGCACCAACTTAGTGCTCTAGCCAATTCAGTGCAGCTGGAATCATAAGCTATTAAATAGCCCAGCCAAGCAGAATCCACAGAACAAAGGAGCGGAGCGGTGATTCATGGTGGAAAAGGGCTTTTGGCACCCGCTGCCTGCTCTCTTCTACACACTGCCATTGCCTGGACACTGGGGAATCCAAGAAGAGAGGAGCTAGAAGCTCCAGCGAAGCTCAGAAGGAAGCTGCCCCCAGCTCGTTTCTCTAGCCAATCCCAGGCTCTTCCCTGAGTTTTGTGGAACAAGGAGGACTACAAGTGCGTTAGAACACTGAGCCCCCGATGAAGGACCAGGTGCTAATGACGCCTGAGTCTGCCCACCAGAGTCAGCCCAGCGAGACAGCCAGTGTCCAGACACTCTGCAGCTCAACAAGCCAGCAGGGGAGCAATGAAGGCGTAAGACAGGAGGAAGCAGGACATCAGCACAGTTTACCCTACACAAGTGGTAAGCTTCCTGGTTAAGCTCCTGTAACTGCACACACATTGCAAGGGAGGCGAGGAGGATCAGGGACACACAGTGAGAAAGATACAGGTAGGGTAAGGGTAAAAGGGGGGGTGGTGAGGCGAGTTAGGGTCTAGCAATAGTTTGGGTGTAGATGAAACGCCCCATCTAGGGTAGGACTAAATAAGGGTTTAAAGAGAGCAAAACAAAAACGGGCAGGTTAGAGGTGAGTTAGGGTCAAGCAGTAGTTGGGCAAGGGGTAAAATGGTATAAAGGAGGCAACACAGAAAAGCAGGCAAGGGAGGACATAGTTATGCTGGGAATGGTGCAGCAGTCTTCAGGGAGGCTTTCTGGACTGTAGTGCTGTCCCGTGCATTCACCTCTCTGGGATGAGGAGGGAGGTTGCTAGACTCCAGCCCGAGTTGGCTAGGATTGAGTGCCTCCCATCCCCACCTCAGGGACCACCAGGTCTGCCTCCATGGCAAGGGACGAGGAGCAGCTGAATTGCGGTGAGCTTGGGAAGAGTAGGGTGGTGGGTCAGAGACATATCCCTCACATAGTACCACTACAGAATTTTTTTTGCCACTCTGGCAGGGCGAGACTGTCCAAAGAGGCACCCACAGTAGTGACCAAAGGAGGATGTGGGGGTCCTTCATAGTGGGGACCCCAGAGGAGGAGGAGGAGGAGGAAGCAAAATCTGGTGGGGGACACAGTTGTTACATGGACACACAGAACTTGACTGCAGATAAGGACCGCTTGGCCCACCTAGTCTGTCCATTTTTCCCTACCTACTGTATCACCGCAGACTCTACTTGATCACCCGCTTATCCTCCCTCTCCCCCTGCCTTATCACTAAGGTTCCCTTATGCCTATCCTATGCTTATTTGAACCCCATTATAGTTTTTCCCCACCTCCACTGGGAGGCTGTTCCAGGCATCCGTCACCCTCGCCATGAAGAAGCAGGTACTCTTCATATTTCCCTGAGTCTATCTCCCTCCAGCTTCATAGCATGACTCCTTGTCCTTGAGCATCTTTTTTTTTTTTTAAGATGCTTCCTCTTGAACCTTATTTATACCTGTGAGGCATTTGAAAGTTTCTGTAACATCCCCTGTCTCTTTGTTCCTCCAGCTTATACATATTTAGGTCTTTCAGTCTTTCCTCATAGGGCTTTTGATGCATACCCTGCACCGTTTGGTTGCCTCCTCTGGACGCCTCCACTATTTCTCGTCCTTCTGGAGATGAGGTCTCACCAGTGATCTGTACAGAGGTAACTCTACCTCCCTCTTTCGCTGGTGATACCCTTACCTATGTACCCCAGCATCCTGCTACCTCTCCCACTGCCTTGTCACACTGCCTAGCCACCTTTAGCACATAAGATATGACAACTCTGGTCTCTTTCTTGTTTGATGGTCATCAACACCTCTCCTCCCATTTTGTACTCCTACCCTGGATTTCTGTGCCCCAAGTGCAGGATTTTGCATTTTTTATTTATTTGTTTTGAAGCCCGGTTGGCATACTCTTGACCACTCCTCTATTTAGGTCCCTCTCATGTTTTCCACCAGTCCCCTTGGAGTGTCTACCTCTTGCAGATTTGAGTGTCATCCACAAACAGGCAGTCCTTTCCTCAGCCCTCTGCAATGTCACTAATAAAGACATTAATGAGGACCGGTCCCAGTACAGAACCTGAAGTACCCCAATAGTCACCCTCCTTCCTTGGAATGAACTCCATTTACCACCACCATTTGTCTCCTATCCCTTAGCCAATTTCTTACCCAGTTTACCAGCTTTGGTCCCACTCTTAGGCTACCCAGCTTGCCTATTAATCTCCTTTGTGGGACAGTATCAAAGGTCTTGCTGAAATCCAGGTAGGTCACATCCACCATTCCTCCCTGATCCAATTCTCTGGTCACCCAGTCAAAGAAATCTATAAGATTCATTTGACAAGACCCCCAGTCAAACCATGCTGTCTTGTGTCCTATAAGCGACTGGATTCAAGATATTCCACTATCCCTTTCTTCAGTAATGATTCCAGTAATTTCCCCACAGGTTGACTGGCCTGTAGTTGCCAACCTCCTTCCTACTACCATTTTTGTGAAGTAGGACTATATCTGCCTCCCTAGTCCCTGGAACTTCTCCTGTCTTAAGTGAGAGGTTGAACAGAACTGTGGATAGGACTGTCAGAGGTGTAGGTGGATAGATTTGGAGACAGGAAGGGAGGGGGAGAGGGTGGTTAAGTGTCTACCCAACGCCACTGCTGCGAGGATGGGGAGCAGATTCTGAGGATCACTAGGGAAGCAGTAGAGGAGGGAGAGCTGGATGTCATTGTCCACCTCAGGACCAATGACCTGGCTAGGGATGAGACTACGATAGTGCAGGGAAGAGTTCAGGGAGTTGGGAAGAGTCTTGGGCAGGTAGCATGCTTAGTGGCCTTTTTCTGAGGTGCTATCTGTCTACGACAGGGAAGGATAGGTACTCTATACCAGGAGCTTCAACACATGGTTGAGGGAATGGTGCGTAGAGGAGAGTTCAACTACAGTGGGATTGGGGTCTCACCTGGAAGATGGTGGCCTATTCAGGAGATGGCATGTGTCCATCAAGGAGGGAACCACAGTCCTCAATGAACGTTTAAATGTTACATTGGTGGGCATTTAAACTAGCCTAGGTGTGGCGGAAGGAAACTGGGAGATATAAACTCTCCCCCCACCAAAAAAAAAAAGAAGTATGCTGTAAGGAGAGACCAAAAGGGAAAGAAATGCCCAAGAGTACTTAACAAAAAAGGAAACAGAGTGGTAGAAGTGAAGAAAGATGGGACTGAGAGAAGAGGGAGTAAGGAGATGGCAGAGAGACAGGGAGGATGACAAACAGGGTGGTAGCACATTCTGGAAGGCCAGTGTGCAAATGCTCAAAGTCTGGAAAACAAAATCCTGGACCTAAAGGCCATCATGTCAGAGTCTGACCTAGACATAGTCCCCATTACTGAGTCATGGTGCAGTGAGAATCATGACAGGGATATTGCCATACCAGGCTACACTCTGTTCAGAAAGGGACAGCGTGGGAAAGATGGGGGTGGGGTGGCTCTACGTGAGAGATAGCATAGAGGGCAACCAAGATGCAGGAAAATCAGGAAAGTGTGAAGGCACTGTGGGTCAGCCTAAAACCGTGAAAGGAGTTGCTATTCAGGCTTGTGTGATTTTACAGTCCTCCAGCACAGAGAGGGGAGTTGGGTAAGGTTCTAGTGGAAGACCTCCAAAAGATGACAAACAAGGAGCGGTACTGCTGGTGGGGACTTCAGTCTACTGGATGTGGTTGGAGCATCCCAGCTGCAGCTTCAGCTAGCAGCAGGGACTTCCTGGACTCTCTGCAAGGGCATTCCTCAGGCAGCTAGTAAAAGAGCCCAGTCATGGGGGGCAGTACTGGGCCTTGTACTCACCAACGGGACATTATGCAGACGTCACAGTGGGTGGCCACCTGGGGCAGTGATCACCGTACAGTGTGGTTCAAAGTAAGTACTGCAGCATGATCGAACACACAAAGGTGAGGGTCCTGGACTTCAGGAGAGACAGTTTTAAAAGATGAGGGAATGCCTCAGGATGCCCTGGCAGAGGGGAGGACTTGGCAGGTGTGGAGGAACAGTGGGGAAAATCTAAAAGGAGGATAGAAAAGGCAGCAAACCTCTGCATCAGACAAGTAAGCAAAGGCAAGAGGAAAAAGAGACATATTTGTTTTCTCAGAAGAGGTGGCCAGGAAGGTAAGGGCAAACAGTTGGCATTCAGGAGGTATAAGGAGAATGACAGAGAGGAAGATAGGTGTATCCGGAGAAACAGATGGAAGCAGGCAAAGCAGTTAGGAATGCAGAGGCACAGACAGAGGAGAAAATGGCCCAGGCAGTGCAGAAAGGGAACAATATATTTTCAGGTATGTAAGAAAAGAGAGAGACCAGGAGGGATAGTAAGGTTTAGGAAGGAGGGCATGTGTGGAGGGGACCATGAAAAGCAGACATCTTAAACAAGTGCTTTTGTTCAGTGTTTTACAGAGGAAGGGGAAGGAGAGGGACCAAAGTCAAGTTCAAGTTAAGTTCAAGTTTATTGCAGGAAAACTCCATTGAGCAAGCTCATTCACAAGGAGGTCCTGTGACATACACACTTAAAGTACAAACACAGATAGGTAATAACAGTATATACATGAAATGCACGTTACATGATACAGGCAGGATATACATACAAGGGTACCACATAGGGTGACCGCGGTGGTAAACATTGATATGAGACAGGAAGCGACTTACAGGTTGCATACTGATAAATGAAACATGATGACTGGTGTGTAATACATATACAGTATTTTGGCAGCTAGAACAAACAGTCTACAACTGATATGGGGGAGAGATTTGATAGAGTAGCAGTGAGCGTAAGCAAAGATAAAGCCAGGAGTAGAAGGAAGGAAAGCAGTTAATATGACAAATCAATTATACCTTACCAGTGGATAAATATGGCACACATGGGGAAGGAAGAGACTTAATGACAGTTACAGGTGTCTTTTATTTTGGTTGAACTTAGCAATTTGTAGAAGTTTATTGAAACTGTGCTAGTTAGTTTCAGTACGGTTTGTAATTGGTTCCAAATGGAGGGAAGGGCATATGCAATAGCACGTTTACCAAAGGAAGTCCAGCTCCTTGGTATGTCAAGCATAATAAAGTCAGATTTTCTTAGCAGTATGCACTATGTGAGATACTAATAAGGGAAGAGAGATAGCTTGGCAATTTCTGCAGGAGCAGTTTAAGAGTCCATAGCCCAGCATGGAGCAGGCGTCTAGTAATGAGGGATGTCCAACCAACAGCTGCATATAAGTCACAGTGGTGCGAGCGGTAAGGGAGTTGGTAATGAACCGTAACGCACGGTGATAAAGGATGTCCAGTTTACTTAAATTTGCAAGAGTGGTGGAGGAATAGATTACATCATCATAGTCGAGTAGGGGAGAAAGTGGCTTGTACAAGCTTGTTTCGAGTTTCAAGGGGAAAAAGGGCCTATTTCTGTAGAAGAAACCTAACCTTGCTTTTAACCTTCTAGAGACATCTTCGATGTGGTCACTGAAAGATAATTTATTGTCGATCCAGATACCTAGATATTTAAATTTGGTTACAACTTCCAGAGGCTCGTTTAGCGTGGTGACAATGAAGTCTTGGGCAAGGGTATTGGGGTGCCTGAGACAGCACTGCAGGAGAATATCATCGCTTTAGTCTTCTTAGCATTGAGCAGAAGCTTTGCCTTTATTAGATTATGCTCAAGTTGTGCAAAGTCCGCTGAAGCACTCCCTTGACTTCGAGATAACGATGAGCCAGAGTATACAACACAGTATCATCTGCAAAAGTGCAGATTGGACGGATATGTTAGCATCTAAGTCATTGATGTACAGAGAAAAACAAGATAGGGACTGGAGGAGGGCAGATGTAATTCCTCTTCACAAAAGTGGGAGCAGGACAGAGGCAGGAAACTACAGACCAGTTAGTTTGACCTCAGTGGTAGGGAAAATGATGGAATCACTTCTGAAGGAAAAGAATTGTTGAGTACCTAGAGGCCATTGGGGCACAGGACCGAGGCAACATGGATTCACGATGGAAAGGTTGTGTCAGATGAATCTAATAGATTTCTTTGACTGGGTGACCAAAGTAGTAGATCAGGGAGGGGCTGTGGACATGGCCTACCTAGATTTTAGCAAGGCATTTGATACAGTCCCCCACAAAAGATTAATACACAAGATAGCTAGCCTTGGAATGGGTCCCAGAGTGGTAGCCTGGATAAAAAATTGGCTAGACAACAGGACACAAAGGGTAGTAGTAAATGGAGTACACAGTGAAGAAA
The DNA here is from genome assembly GCA_016271365.2 of Neoceratodus forsteri. Taxonomy (NCBI): domain Eukaryota; kingdom Metazoa; phylum Chordata; order Ceratodontiformes; family Ceratodontidae; genus Neoceratodus; species Neoceratodus forsteri. The sequence goes on along the minus strand of CM028133.1, from coordinate 644,959,621 downwards.
GGAGGGTTACTAGTGGGGTACCCATGAGGTTCAGTACTGGGACCGGTCCTTTTAATGTCTTTATAAGTGACATTGCAGAGAACTGGAAGGAAAAGTATGTCTCTTTGCAGATGACACAAAGATCTGCAACAGGGTTGATACACAGGATAGAGTGGAAAGGATGAGAAGGAACTTGGCAAGTGGAGGAATGGTCAAATGTATGGCAGCTCAGATTTAATGCAAAGAAATGCAAGATAATGCACATGGGAAACAAAACCCAGGGAAACATACACAATGGGGTGAGATACTGACAACAGTAAAATAGAAAGGGACCTGGGGTAATTATATCAGATGACCTAAAGGTGGGCAAGCAATATGAGAAGGCAGTAAGGAAGGCTGAGGGATACTGGGATGCATAGGAAGAGGCATCAATAGTAGAAAACAGGAAGTTGTTATCCCTCTCTACAGACAGTTGGTGAGACCCCATCTGGAGATACTGTGTGCAGTTCTGGAGACCCCATCTCTGCAAAGACATAGACAGGTGGAGGCTGTCCAGAGGAGGGCACAAAATGGTGCAGGGTCTGCACACAGAAGACATATGAAGAAAGACTAAAGGAGCTTAATATGTATACCCTTGAGGAAAGAAGGGAGAGAGGGACATGATAGAAACTTTCAAGGCACCTCAGGGAATTAACAAAGTCCAAGAGGTAGCATCTTCCAGAAAAGAGATGTGCAAGAACAAGGGCACAATTTGAAGATAGAGGGGGACGGGTCAGGGGTAATGTGAGGAAGTATTTTTCACTGAGAGGGTTGTGGATGCATGGAACAGCCTCCTGAGGAGGTCGTGGAGTCAAGAACAGTGGGAGACTTCCAAGAATGCATGGGACAGGCATAAGGCAGTCCTAGGGGTGGGTAAGAGGAAGTAAGCTGTTGATTAACTAGGATCTGCAGCTTATCTGTTAGGTAGGAAAATGGGCAGACTAGGTGGGCCAAGTGGTCCTTATCTGCCGTCAAATTCTAATGTTTCTATGTTTCTAAGATGGATCCTTGGGGACTCTCTTGCAACTGACAAGGCAGCAGAAAAAAGCCTTCCGCCTTTACTTTTTGAATCTTCCAGTTAGGTAGCTAGAGAACCACTGGTGGTATGGTATGTGTCAACTAGTTTTGCAAGGCAATTGAGTAATAGTTTGTGATCAACAGTATCAAAAGCTTTGCTGAGGTCCAAAAGACTGCACCAGTTACCTTCTTAGCATCTGTAGCAGAGATCCAATCATTGGTTACTTTTGCTAGTGCAGTGATTGTGCTATGATTAGCCGGAAGCCAGATTGAGCTGGGTTAATGAGAGAGAGGTTTCAAGTGAGATTTTAACTCAATATGGATCAGTTTTCGAGAACTTTAGAAAGGATAGGCAATATGGAATAGGCCTATAGTTGTTTATCGCATGGGTCACTAGATTTAAATAGAGGAGGATATGTGCTGATTTCCAGCAGGGAGGCACAGTAGCAGATGTAATGGAAAGATTGAAGATGTGGAGAATTGGGGCAGTTAGATGGGCATAGCCTGACCTTAGGAAAAAGGGTTCCAAGCCATGGTCCCTGAGCTTTTTGGTGTCTAAGTTAGAAGAGAATCTTCTACTTCTTTATAAGTTATCTCGCGCAGTTGGAAGGGGCTGGTGCAGGACTGGATGTGGCGGGAGGTATGCTGGCTCACCGCAGCACCAGCATAAGGTGACGAGTCAAGCTAATCCAGCTGTGGCAAAGTGGGAGTTAAGTTCTCCAGGATTAGGGACTTGTTTTCCACAATCTTGCCACTTGCAACTATCTTTGTTGGGACAGAGGGGCCATGGGCCGTCCTTCTATAGCTTTGATAGTCTTCCATATTTTATGAGGGTTACCTTTAGCTTGTTGGAGTATAAATATAATAGTTAGCTTTAGGCGAGTTTTTCACACAGTTATTCCTGGCTGTTCTAAAGGCCTGCCAATCCGAAAATTCTTTGGAATGTCTAGCTTTGGCCCAGAGCTTATCTCGAGCTATAAGGGCTGCCTTGAGATCCGAGGTGAACCAGGGATTGGAATTGTTCCGCATCTTTACTTTGATGAAAGGGGCATGCTTATTTATTATTGTAGTGAATTTGTCATTAAGGATGCAAGCTGCCTTGTTGACATCTTTGGCTAGGTAAAGATCTTGCCATCTGATCATGCTCAGGTCAGATAGGAAGTTTACTGCACTGAATTTCTTGAAAAGGATCTTTTGTTATAAAGATGGGTTCTTGGACGGCCTTAATTTGAGATCTTATGCAAGCAACAATTCCATGATCGCTATGTCGTTGTGAAACACTGCCAAATGAGATATTTTGTGTGGATGGGTGGTTAGTACCACATCTAGAATGGAACTGTTGGCAGTATTTAGAGTGTTGTTCCTAGTAGGTTCACTGACTAATTGCCCAAGACCTAGCTCGTCACAAAGGATTTGAGGCCGTGTGATTTAGGTGACCGCCAGTCCATATTTAGATCTCCTAGAAATATTGTTTCAGTTTTTGCATCTACGAACATGGATTTCAAAGATTAAGGACTTCATCACCACCAGGCGGGGTCTATAGCCACCTAGGATAGTGATACATTCCGAGGAGGGAGATGAAGGCTCAGCGAAACTAACTCAAATTCCTTGGCTAGAGATTTGCAACTAATATTGGTGACCAAGTACTTAGATTTGGCATAGATAACCACACCCCGCCTAGACTCTCTATCTGCTCTAAATAAATTGTAGCCCTGTAGTGATATTTGTTGATCAGTGTTCGTCTTTTTAACCACTACTCAGTAATTATGATAAGGTCTGGGTTAGCGTGCAGCCCAGGCTTGCAGCTGTACAAGTTTTTAGGCAGGCTTAAATGTTGACCATCATCATTTTGAGACCTGTGGCCTCAGCAAAATCGAAAGGCGAGGTAAGTTGTGGGGGCAGGTTGAGCTCCACATTTCCTGAGCAGAAAGAAGCAGAAGTATAACTTTCTTTAAGGAGCTTATAAGAATGGAGACTGCTTTTTATTTCTTCGCGGCAACCCATATCAGTTGCTGCAGAAGCGGTGCCACTGTAATGACAGTTGATTGTGATCAATGTAAGTGCTTGGGTAGACATAGGTGAGGACATTAGCAAGGGGTGTAGGCTAACCGGGGAATAGGCTAAAGGGAGAGGAGAATGACAGAGTGCCTGCACGGTAGACTGTTGTAACATTAGGTATTGATAAGGTACATTGGAGAACTGAATTGCATTGAGGTACTTCAATTGCACTGTATTGCTGAAAACTCTGCATCTTAGGAGCAATAAAAACACAATAAGGAGAGCCATGGTCCCAGATTGAGTGGTCTCTTGATTTGTATTAGTGCAATATTTTCTAGGCAAGAAATTTGCCCACCTAGGTACTCACTTAAAACCTAGATGAGAAAATACAGCAGAAAGTGGAACAAGGAGATCAGGAGCAGCTTAGTGGCCATCCACCCTTCAGACTCAAGTCCCCTTCTAGCAGAACCGGGAAGAAGTAGAATGATAATGCAGGCCATATTGCGAATGAATACAGTGATTTATTAGAAGACCAAGAATCCTTCTAGTGGCAGGTCTGTATAACCTGCTAATGGAAAACTAGCCATAAAAAAAAAAAAAAGGTAGTTAGACTTATCGGCACCAAGGCAGAGTGCTTGGATGGTGGAGGGGGTGCTGCAGGAAGAGCAGTCAGACAGAAGAGGTGTAAGCAACTTAAAACAGTAGTAGAAATTACAATCCAGCTAATACAGTTGAAAAACTCCTAATAACACAGTTGAAATGTGCTTTCTATGTAAAGTCAACAAAGTGCCAGGTGTCTATAGCAGGAAAACTCTTGCCAATCAGAGTGGGTTTGCTGGAAGCACCGTGTTCGATTAGCTGCGCTGTCCCTACCTTCCAAGAAGCTGCAGGCGGGTGTCCTGGTCTTGGTCGGTGGCTGGCTGGGTGCCGCCGACCGTGGGTGAAGCTAGAGCAGCCCTGTTCAGGACAAGCAGCTTCCAAGGAGCTGCAGGCGGGTGTCCTGGTCTTGGTCCGGCTGGCTGGGTGCCCGGCCGACCGTGGTTGAGCTGGGGCAGCCATGTTCAGGGACAAGCAGCTTCCAAGGAGCTGCAGGCGGGTGTCCTGGTCTTGGTGGGTGGCTGGCTGGGTGCCGGACGACCGTGGGTGAGCTGGGGCAGCCCTGTTCAGGGACAAGCAGCTTCCAAGGAGCTGCAGGCGGGTGTCCTGGTCTTGTGGGTGGCTGGCTGGGTGCCAGCCGACCGTGGGTGAGCTGGAGCAGCCCTGTTCAGGGACAAGCAGCTTCCAATAAGCTGCAGGCGGGTGTCCTGGTCTTGGTCGGTGGCTGGCTGGGTGCCGGCCACCGTGGGTGAGCTGGAGCAGCCCTGTTCAGGGACAAGAGCAAAACAAAGAAAAGGGCCTGGAGCATAGAAGGAAGGGAGGTAGACACTAGTCCATTTACCGAGGTGGGAGTTCAGAGGAAACTCAGAAATCTGAAAGTGGATAAGGCAGTGGGGCAGAGCGGGTGCATCCTAGGATATTGAGGAGCGCAGGGAAATGCTGGCTGCACTTCTGACAGCTCTGTTCAACCACTCACTGGAAACAGGAGTGGTTCTGGAGGGCTGGAAGAGGGCAGTTGTAGTCCCTGTTCACAAAAGTGGAAGCAAAGAGGAAGCTGGCAACTACAGGTCAGTCAGCCTGACTTTGGTAGTTGGGGAAAGTAATGCAGTCGCTACTGAAGGAGAGGATAGTGGAATGTCTGGAGGTCAGTGGCCTTCAGTATCAGAGGCAGCATGGATTCACTGGGGAGATCATGTCAAACAAATCTGATAGATTTCTCTGACTGGGTGACCAGGGAATTGGATCAGGGTGGAGCGGTGGATGTAGCCTACCTAGATTTCAGTAAGGCATTTGACACTGTTCCACATAGGGGACTCAAACAAGCTAGGGACGTCTGGGAATGAGTTCTAAGGTGGTAAACTGGGTGAGAAATTGGTTGGAGGACAGGCGATAGAGGGTCGTGGTAAATGGAGTTCAACTCGAGGAAGGAAGATGACAAGCTGGGTGCCACAGGGATCCGTGCAGGATGGGTCCTCTTTAATGTTTTATGAGCGACATTGCAGAGGGGCTAGAAGGGAAGGTATGCCTCTTTGCAGATGACACTAAAATCTGCAATAGGATAGACACTCAGGGGTAGAAAAATGAATAGTGATCTAGGAAAGTTAGAGGAATGATCAAGGGTGTGGCGCTCGGTTTCGGTCTTGAGTGCAATCGTGTCCTGGGCTCAGAAACCCAGGAGCAGAGTACAAAATGGGGGAGGTAGTATTGACCTGCTCACTGGCAAGTGGGCGGTACCATGGATTGAAAAGGGCCATAGTGGTCCCTATCCACAAGAAAGGAAATAAAGCATAGGTTACAAACTGTTGGTCCATAAGCCTCACTTCAGTTTGCAGTAAAATAGTGGAAAAATTAGAAAGTAAATACTGGAAGATGAAATAAAATCCTATGGCCTTGATGACAACTCACAGCATGGCTTCAAAAGAGCCTCTCCTGTACAACTAACCTCATTACCTTTTATAACACAGTGAGCGCTAGCATAGACCAAGGTAAATCAGTGGACGTGATCCTTTTGGATCTCAGATAGGCCTTGACACCATCCCCATGACCATCTAATAAACAAAATGCAAAAAATGGGTCTTGATCCACTCCTGATTAGGTGGATCCAAGACTGGTTAACAGGCAGAGTACAGCAAGTTAGAATAAACAGACACCTCTCAACTGACTGCAGTGTCAGTAGTGGGTTCCCACTGGGTTCGCTGTTGGGGCCAATGCTTTTCAGCCTCTGCATTAGTGACATGAATACAGATATCACCAACCAAATCACTAAATTCATTGATGATGCTAAGCTTGGTGGAGAGGTTGGTTGCATGGAAAAAAACATTGTCTGTGGCTAAGATCTGGAACATATCGAGGCCTGGGCAATAACAAAATGAAATTCAACCCACAGAAATGCACTGTCTTATATTGTGGCAAGAAAAATCAGTCATTCACATACCATCTTGACGGCATTAAACTAAAATCTGTTTCTAGTGAAAGGGATTTGGGAATATTAGTAAATAGCAAATTCTCCTCCTTTGATCATTGTAGAAAAGTTGCAACAACTACAAACAGATCAGTTGGGTGTACTTTGTATCAAGGTCCCCTCAGTGTATAATGCAGCCGTATAAAACATACATAATTCCACACCTGGACTTTGGTTCCCCATTTTGGAATCCCTATCTAAGAAGGACATAGAATTACTTGAGAAGGTACAACGTAGAATAACGATTAGAGGAATGCATAATATAAGTTATGAGGAAAGATTAAAAACACTCAGATTATTTAGTTTGAAAGAAAGAAGGATGAGAGGGGATCTCCTGTTGGTATATAATATTATGAAAAATCCTGAACTAATGGATCAGTGTGGGTGAGCGTTCATATACATAATCTGAGGCCACATAATCAAATGGCGTTTTCAAACATATGTACAGATAACATAGATTCTTTACTGTAAGATCAGTGCATCTATGGAATAAGCCTCCTTCATCATTAAATAGTATGTCCACATTTGCAGGATTCAAGAAATAACTGGATAAATTCATTTTAAATGGCTGAGGTGAAATAATACACCCACTTGGAGAGGGGACGTAGTGATGGGCGTTAGGCCTTCTTTGTCTAATAAAACTAAGTAATACATAGTACAGCTTCTGTATATACTTCAGACATGACGAGCACTATTAAATCCCATTTTCAACAAAATGGGCCACTTGCTACTGTAGGTAAAACTACAACCTACAATTTTGTTGGTTCAGATTTCTTGAGTGTTACTTTCCCAATTTACCCTAGACAGATCGAGTTTTGTGGACTGTGTGAGTACTTGACAGGACTGTCTGATCTTGTACTGTTAATGGTTCACTTTCTTCATCAAAATCTATCTCGATGGGGAGACTGAAGTGACGGAGAATGTGACAACAAGGCTTTGACAGCGGCAGAGCTCCGAGTCTTCCCGACATTAAATCTTAAAGTTTGGTTGCGGGAGTTGATGATTTGAATTCCTCGTTAACTGGACATTTTAACTGTAGTAGGATGCTGGTTTAGTCTGAAAAATTTGCGTCCAGAGGAAGGATGGCAGTAAGTTAGCTAGGGGGCAGAGCTAAATCCTTAAACTTCCACCATACCAATGATGTCCCTTCACTCTTAAATATCTGCAGTGCACCCTCTGCTTGTTTTCACCTTGAGGTTTTGTTAGCCATCACAAACTGCTCTGTCTGCTATTTGTTTAAATCCTGCTGCCTCCCAGATTTTAGTGTCTGACCCCTCATTTTATGCTGCTCTTCACTTGGGCTAATAGCCCTCACAAACTGTCACTGCTCATTTGTTTAATATAACTTCTGCAGGTTTCAGTGTCTCTCTCTTGCTTTGTCTGCTCCTTTGTGACTCACTCTGCTGCATGCTTTTCTGTTACCCTGCAATTTTATTTCTGTCTCTGCTTATTTATTTTGCCCTGTCTGCCCTCCTGGTTTTATCTTAGTCCCTCAGTGGTTTATTTATTTAGTTTTTCTTACTCCAACACCAGCCCTGAACTGCGTTGTCTCTGCTGCCTCCTGGGCAGGAAGAACTGATCCTGATTGGCTGGAGGAGTATAGGCTGTGTTCTGAGCCAGCCAACACTCTTTACAGCGCAGAATAAGCTGTCACATGACTGTAGAAAAGTCATGAGCAGTGGTACAGTGACATTATATTTAAGAGTCGAAATCCTGCATGTTGTTGCAAGATTAAAGATGGTGCCTGCAGTTCTTTCAGTGGCCTCTGTAGTCCATCCCTGTGTAGTGAGTGGAGTCTAAAAGCGGCTACAGCAGCTCTTTTCGCCTCTGTGGTGCTGGCTGGGGAAAAATCTTTAGCCATGGTGGCGGTCGTGACAAGCGGTAAGTGGAAACAGATTTCACACATACAATGAAACCTCAACGTCAGTCAGCTGGTATGCAGGAGGCTTGTCGCTGGAAGGACTTTCACTCAGAACTTACTATTTATTTATTTATTTAGTTGTTTTAACCAGGTATAGCACACTAAGCTGAAAGCTTTTTACAGGAAGCGACCTGGGAGCACAAGGAGGTTAAGTGACTTGCTCAGGGTCACACAGTATGCAAGTGGAAGCTGTGGGATTCAAACCCAGGTCTGGTCTGCTGGATGTCACTACTAGGTAAGGCCACCACATCTCTGGGCACCTCACTCTTACTAGACTCTTATTAGATGGTGTAATGGGCAACAGTAGGGTGGCATTTGCCTGAGCCTGCCCTCGGGCATCGGCTGGCAGTCTCACAAAGCCCTCTGCCAGGGCAGCATCTTCCATTCACTTCCTGGCATGGAATTTCTTGACAGTAAAGTAAGCATATCTCCTACTTGCATCAGCAGTTCAGCATCTGGCACCAGCGCTCTCACCATACTCAGCATTGCTGATTGCATCTTTTCCTCTTCACAGGAACAGGACAGAATCTCCCCAAAGGGTAGCACTGTCTTTGCTGAGATTAATGTGTGTCACAAGGCTACAAGGAACATCTTGAGAGGCAGTCTTACTCTTTCCTGGTGATCCTAATACTCCTGTATAATTAATTGATACTAAATAAGATCAGACTCAAAAATCCCCAGAGCCTTCACTACAGTCCTGATCTCTGTCCCTGCAGGCTACCATATGGCCAGACAGTTCTTGTTCTTACAGACACTGGATCCACAGACAGCAACTACTAGTGCGGATCCCTTCCTCCTTAGGTGGTTTTGAAGGAGACAAGGGCAGGGGTGCCTGGAGGTACATCTGTACCCTCCTGTCATTATGCCACCCTGACATACATCTGCTAGCACCCAACAACTAACACTCTACTGTAGCTCTACTTACTAGCAGTCGGAGCCTCCACCAATCAGCAGGCTCCATTGTCTGGCTATTTAGTAAACATGCCCTCTCCTTCTACTGGCAGGAGAGGTTGACACCTATCAGCAAGTCCAATTTATCAAGTCCCAAGCTTTTGCTGATTATCTGAGCCCCTGAGCCACATGAAAAATCCATGCAATAAAGCCATTGTAGTCCCAGTTATGAGATTCCTGGAAAGGTTAAGAAGCTCAAATGTGAAAACCCCACAGTAATACAAAATGTAGCAACACTTGGAGAGCATACAATCGAGTTGCACCTCACGTAATGGAAAAAAAATACGATTCTAGCATCGATGTGTGATCATTTACTCACTGAAAGCTGAGATCCTGGCCCATAGAAATTTACAAACAGACAAAAGTAGTGAAAATAGTCTGTCTTTATAAAACAAGGAGCATCAACTTTTTCCCACAAAAGTTTTTAGATTTTAGATTTAACATCAACATTACAGAGTGTTCATAATTAATTTTTTTTTTTTTTTTTAAGCTTGTGCTTTCTCCCCTGTGGCTCGATCAGCTGGGACATCCCGACTGACCTCCCAGCCCAGACACCTGACATCAGGCCACCTCCTCAGTTCCCCCACGGATTACCCCCCGTGGTTGGGTGGTGAGAGCTCCCTATAGCTCAACTCACCGAGACAGATCCAGATGAGGAGGTGCCATCGGGTTGGGCAGCGGAAGTCAGAAGCTCATGCTGCCCAGCCCGGTCACTTTTTCTGCTTTTTCGGTCCCCTGGGTGAGGCATGCAGTGGCGCCAATGGAGGAGCACGACGCTCTCCCTCAGGCGTCGGCACCAACTCCACCACTTTCCTACAGCGTCAATGCACTGCCCCCAGGCCGCTAAGGGCCAGACAAGAACTGAACACTGTCTTCCCCAGAGAAGGAGAGCAGTCCCCGGATGCTTGATCCTTCTCCTCCCTCCCAACCCCGTGGCCCATGCTCCCTTCGAACACAGGTGACCGGCATTAGTGTGAGGTAGGCGTCAGCGCCTCAGCCCTCCGGCCCACTGGGCCGGCAAAGAAGTGCCAAGGATATAGTTTATAACATCATTACAATTGATTTGACAGTTGCAGCTGTGTATAGAGGTTTAAAGCATGCAGTTAATTCCAGTAAATCACTGTCACTACTGTATAGGTAATAGGTGATCCACTACAGGCGTGCTGTCATGCCGTGATATACATACACCTTGGAGTGCGTTGTGAGGCACGAGGCTGCAGTCTGAGTGCGTTTAACCACCCAAGCAGTGCGTATATCAGAGCACACCAACGTATGTCCTGTAGTAAACTATCTGTCTTACAAAATGTCCAGAAGGTTCTTAGGGATGAAAAGAAGGGCAGGCATGTGGTCGTTGTGGAACAATGCATGGTCATGTGGTGCATTTCATCCAATCAGAGACTAGATTTTCACAGATTTTTTTACCCATTTTATAAGAGGTAATATAGAGCCAGTACTGAGCTTACCTGCATGGTGCCAAAGACAAAAACATTAAGAGAGATGTCACACTGAGGTCCAGGTCCTGGAGGAGGTCTGCCCTTGTAAATGTGGCCAGTCCCTGTTTTCATGTCCACAGGCTCCACTCACTAAGTTTCTACCTGGCTAAGTTTGTTATGCTACAGAGTTGCAGAGTATCATGGCGAAGGGGAAGTTTCCAGTCACATTCAGCAGGGATGCATCTAAATAAGGACTGCGATATAGTGAACTGGGGTAGATGGGTGGAGGGGCACAGAGGAGAGGAGAAGGATCGAGGGGTGCTAGGGAGGTAGGTGTCAGATTAGGTGACCATTCAGCAGAGGACAAGATGTCCTGAGTGTGCAGGACTGTAGGTAGAACTAAGGGGCTGGCAGGGCCTGTCATGACCACTTTTGACTCTTCACTCACTGGGAGAGTATACTGACCTGGATGTGCTCTTGTCTTGAGGTAAGGTCCCCATATGCTGTCCTATACATCTAGTTTACCAGCAACTTTGTATGTGACCTTCTCATACTGGGCTGCCAGGAAAGCAGGTTTGTCCGGTGGAGAATTACATTGTTTGCCACTACCATTGCTCCACAATCCAGAGGGTTTGTATGTGATACGGAGGGCCTTGAGGGGCAGACCTAGGGTGCCAGTTGGGGTCCTTGTTTGTTTGTTTGTTTATGTATGTATGTATGTATTTATGTCTTTAATAACCGGTGAGCAAACTAATCCAGAGGACCATTTTCAGTCATGACCGAGCCACCAGTGTGGTAAACACAGCAACGTCCATACAATACAGAGTTACAATTAGAACAAAACAGGACTGCTGAATACATTTGGTATGAGGTCTAATTACATAGCACAGATATTTCGAGAAATTAGTACATACTGGTGTAGTTTTATACACTAAGTGGCTGTGCAATGTAAAAGGCTTAATATGGTGATTATGGTAAATTATACCATGGACCTCGGACACCGACCAATGAAAAGCGGCTGGCTGGCACCTTATCTCTGTTGTAAATCCTCTGATAATCACGCAAAAGGTGCCAGCCAGCGCATCTCAATAACAACAACAAAAAATTTAAAATCATTCCGAGCGCCATCTTGGTTTCCTCGCTAAGCGTTGGTGTACTAACTAGCCCTCTACCCGTGTAACCCGTTATTCATAAAAAAAAAAAAAACAGCAGAAAAATCCTGCAATAAATTCCCCTCAATACCATTTTAGCTGCTTGCAGAAACAAACCAAAAAAAAAAAAAAAGCGATCTCTGAAGCTCCACTCGGCCCAGTCGCGGCGCTGAACCAAAATGTATGCCTCGTTTGACCTCATTAGCTAACTGAACTCAATCAAATTTTTCAAAGCCTTCAAAACGGCAGTACATTTTATAAGCAACAAAATGTTCCTCCGCCAAATACAGCTATGCCGTACATCGCTCAGGTCCCACCATCCGAAACCCGATGCTCCAGCCGTCCCTGCAGCCGACTACATCACCTCGAGTCTCCGCAGCTACCATCTTGAACTCCGACTCTCTCCACCTCAGACGCAGCAGCCTTTTCTCCTATCCTCAATAGGTCAAAGGTCTCACATTACTACATCCACTACATCCACAGAATGAAATGCAGCCTACCTTACAATAATTTAAAGAAGCAGACCGAACAAACTGCACTGCACCACAGCATAATAAAAAATCTACACAATATATGAGCTGTTTAAAAAACTCCTTTCTAATAAAAAGAATGGCACCTTACATTGCAGTATGTTTTTCTAATAGAATGTACTAGTATTTAACAATTTTTACAATTTACTACTGTTTAACAGCTTAAACCCTCATTTCATATTATTTGCCACTGAAAACCTCACTGTCTGTTATTATCACCCACTTCACAAAGCTTAAATAAAGAATTGCATTGAAAACACTGGACTACTTTTTTCCATGGAAGGATATTTTTAATAAAATATTTTTTCCACAGGAAAAAATAAAACAATTTAAACTTTCACCCATGACAGGTTGTGATGGATAATCGCATAAGCCACTGATTGTGGGTTATCGGGGTTTACCACGGCTAACAAGGATTTACCCACTCGGCGCCCTCATGGGCAAACCACTCCAGCCGTGGTAAACTTCGATAACCCACACACCCTTGTGGCTTATTGTTTAAGTATTACATGCAATGTACGCACAGTCACCAGGAGCCAAGGAAATAAAGACAGTTAAGATGAAGGTTCAATCTATCACCAGGAGTGGTATAGGAAATGCAACTTCAGATGAAGAATCTGCTAACAGTTCAGAATAAAATAGGTAGTCCTCATATCCAGATTGAACAGAGGAGCAGAACAGGGCAAAAGGGTAGGAGCACTGGAGGTAGGGAGAGGGCATGAATAGGTGCTACAGGTTTTATTTAACTCTAAAATTGGTTAGCGTTTTGCTCATAAAAGTGCTAAAACATTGTGAAAATGCATAGCACTTGTCTCACTGTGTTTAACAAACATAGCACTTCTAGAAAACCTGTATAAATACTTTCTGTACAGTTAGTATTGTCCCAAGAAAAAACTGCTAATCAATTATTTAAAACCCTGTGCTATGCTAGGATACGGGCCCTGGTACCTCCTGGGAACAGCTGCAGGTACAAGCGCCTTGGCCAGTAGCCATGCTCTTAAGTTTGCTTGGAAAGACTGATGGGAGGGATGATTGGATGGACAAAGGAAGTCTATTCCAGAGGGAGAGGCAGAGACAAGAAAGCTTTATTACCCATGGTGGTTGTAGTAATAGTGTGAGGACTTCAGTGGGAGAATGGAGGAGGCCTGGAGACTCCGAGAACCACTCTGTTAGTGAGTAGGGAGGAGTAGGGGACAGCTGATTGTTCTTGAGTGCACTGTCAACGAGGCTGCCCATAGCGAAGTCCTTGTGGTGCGGTATAGGGCAGTTTCTCTACTTGCCTTCCAGATGACATCCCAGTAAGTGTCTAATGTGGAGCAGTATCAGAGTATGTAAGACAGGGATGCTTGAAGTGACTCATATCTCCCTCAGATGCTGTTTTCAGAAGGCTAGCTCTGTGGAGCCATTGAGGTGTCCTGTATGCCCTGTGGAGAAATGTATACTGGAGCATTTTGGCCTAAATTGCTCTGGAGGCTTTGTATGCTACAGGTCAAATGCCATCCCACTCAGACTGAGAAATGTTCACATCCAGTTCTGTTTCCCAGGCATCCATATGTCCTGCAGACACCTGGCACTGCTACAGGCCTGCTTCAAAGGACTTGAGATGATGGGGTAACTTTGTGAACAGAGATCAGGTTGCACAGTCAGGTGTCCAAGGTATTTGCAAAGGAAAAGTGAAGTGTGACGCCTTTGAGTCGTAGCAGATCCCTGATTCAGAGGTATTCCCGGAAGTGCATCCTAGGTATGTTTGCAGAGACACCATCTCCTGGAAGAGTAAAGAACTCCAGTCTTAGGATGATAAAGGTCACCCATTGTACCAGTGCCTCATGATGCCCAGTCCTCCAGTCCAAAGATGTGTTGTCTGTGGTCAGGACAGGATTCCTCCATATTGGTCGAAGTCTCAAGGATGTATGTTGCCAACCCCAGGTGCTGGAGTACTTCTGCCATACTTTTGTGTGTGTGTGTGTGTGTGTATATCACACTTGGTGGTGTATGATGGGAGCCCCCAATCTGGCAGCACGAGGGCAGGTGAGGTGGGAAGGTCACACTGAAGGAGTTCAAAGTGTCATCCATTTGGGTTGATTAATAAAGATATTCGGTTTGAGGCAGGCATTCATTTGTCTGAAGACTAGAGTCGTGTTGCATTTTGAAGTTCGGGGGTCAGTGCCACCCTAGTTCCAGTATCTCGGAGGGTCTGAAGTTTTATTTCAGGCACGCTTGTAGTTCCAGGTTAATTTAGCCATTTTAAAGTACAGGGCCTTAAAGAAGGAAGCAGGCAGCTGGATTGAGAGATTTGCCAAAATTTAATGTATTTCAAGAGTGCAATTAATCAAGGCAGTGTTTACCTTCCCCAGCTAGAAAGAATGTGTGTTTTCCACCTGTCTAGGCCAGAGAAGAGTTTCTGCAACATAGTGGACACATTGGTCTGGATTGTGGTGGATATTGTGGTCTGTCCTGACACCCAGCCGATTACCCTTCCAGGTACCACTGGTAGGGTATCCTAGGTCAGAGATGAGAGGGTCTGAGTTAATGACAGGATCTGGGATTTGGACCCATTCAGTTTGTACCCAGATAGTGTGGCCTATTGGCAGATAATAGTTTTCAGGGTGGCGTAGAGTTCATTTATTCATTACAAATCGGTTTACAACCTTTGAGTCAGAGACTCATTTACAAAGGCACCCTGTGAGTGGGGCAGACATCAAGACAGTTATTACAGTGCAGATTGAAACAGGATAACATTACAGGTGCAGTAAAGGGAACATTTAACATAGATACACTTAGGTTACATAATGTTACAAAATTGTGAGTTACACTCATGGATATAGTAGGTCCTTGGAGAAGACAGCGGGTTACATCCCTGTTTGGACCTAGTAGGGAAGGAGTGGGTCTGGGGAGGGAGGGCTGTCCAGTGGACATTGTCGAGCCAGGAGGCAAGGCGGGCGAAGTACCACAGGCTACAACAGGGGTTGGCTGCACCTACAGCAGTGGGTATTAAAGATATGGTCTCAAGGGCTCTTTTGAAGGAGCCAATTTTGCAAGTTGGAGGTGCAGCTAGGGAGGGAGTTGAACCTGGTGTGGTTAGAGATGTCTGTAAGGTACATCATGATATTGTCTGCAAAAGTGACATTATCTGCAGACTGTCTTCCAGCTGTATCCCTAGAAAGGACGGAGAGGCCCGAATGTTCTGAGCAAGGGCTTCACGCCAGCAAGAACAAAAAGGGGAGAGGGGCCCTGCCTGATCCCCTTGTGTACTACAGAAGGCTGGAGACAAGAGTTCATTAACACTGACGCAGATGGCATTGGGTAAAGCAGTCATACTAGCTAGATAAACTGGTGGAAATGCCAAAATGAACTGAGTATCCAAAGAGATACCTGTTCCACCCTGTCAAAGGCTTTCTTGGCATCTAAGGACAGGGTGGCAGTGGTTCAGTCTTCTGAGTGAAGAACCAGAGAATGTCCAGCAGTCTCCGGTGTTCTCAGATCCCAGTCTACCAGCAACAAAGCCCACTTGATCAGGGTGAATTAAGGTGAGCATTATGAGTTCGAGACTGTAGGCCAACACCTTCACAAATATGTTGGCATCAACACTAATAAGTGACGTGAGGCAAGCTGCAAACAGAGGACACTATCCCTGCCTTTGGAAGCAAAGTGATAGGAGCATGCATGAAGGAAGGGTAGTCCCTTTAACCCATGTATCATTAAATACAGTCATCAGTGTAGGTGCCACGATAGATGTGTGCATGTGGTAAAAATCACTGGGGTAACTGCAAGGTCCCTGAGACTTGCCAGTAGCCATGCTAGCAGTTGTGTTTGCTATCTCAGTAGGTGTAAAGTGGAGACCCAGAAGATTTGTTTCATCTGGAACTTGGGGCAAATGGATGTCTCTGTAGAAGAGGTCAAATCTGCCCGAGTGGGAAAGGCCTCTGAGGAGTAGAGGTTCTGATAGAACTTTGGAATTCATCATTGAATTGGGAAGGGTACAGTATTGTTGTTCCATCAGCTTTGTGTATAATGAGGATGTACCTCTCTCCTCCCTGGTGCAGAGACGGTGGGCCAACAGTTTCTGGTTGCTTCCTACTTTCCCAGTATGACTGATTTAGTTTAAAAGCACATACTGAGCCCTGTGCTGTAGGGAGGATTCTGTGGCTGTCGTGACCTCTGAGATTTGAGGTTTTAGGGCATTCCTTTTGTCAGAGTGGAGTTTGAGTTCTTTTCCAGAGTTTTGAGTGTCTCTCTTACTGCCTAACTGCCTGATCCCTTACCTTCCTTACTTTTGAAGCATAAGCTATAGAAACATAGAAGTTGATGGCAGATAAGGACCGCAAGGCCCATCCAGTCTGCCCATTTTTTTTTCTTACCTTATAAATGTGCCATAGGCCTTTACTCTGTTAATGGCCTATCTAGTCATACTCATCTGTATTGCTCCCTTATGCCTATCCCATGCCTGTTTGAAGGCCTGCACTGTATTCATATCCACCACTTCCTGAGGTAGGCCGCCCATGCATCCACCACCTTTCTGTGAAAAGAACTTCTCACATTACCCTTAATCGGCCTCCTCTAATCTCATGCTGTGTCCTCTTGTCCTGCTATTTTTCTTATACTGAAACATGTTAGACTCTTTCACCTTGTTAATGCCCTTAAGGTGTTTGAATGTTTCATTCATATCACCTCTCTCCTCCTTTGCTCTAGGGTATACATATTGAGCTCAGTTAATCTGTCCTCGTATGTTTTCTGATGTAGTCCCTGCACCATTTGGTTGCCCTTCTCTGAACTGCCTCCATTTTGTTAATGTCCTTGTGAAGTTGTGGTCTCAGTAGTGCACTCAGTACTCCAGATGGGGCTAACCAGTGTCTTGTAAAGAGGGATTATTACCTCCTTCTTACGACTTGTGATATCCCTACTAATACACCCCAACATCCCCCATGCCTTACCTACTGCTTTAGTGTGCTTTAGTGGTCTGCTTGGATGATTTCAGTTCATCTGTGATGATGGTGCCCAAGTCTTTCTTCCTTGTGACTGCCAGCAACTCCTCCCAACCTATAGGTGTTTCTCTTCCCTATGTGCATGATCTTGCACTGCTGCATTAAACCCCAGTTGCCACTCTTCTGACCATTTTGCCTGTTTATCCAGATCTCTCTCATTCTGCCCACCCCATCTGGATCATCTACTCTGTTGCAGATCTTGGTGTCATCTGCAGACAGACAAACCTTAGCCTCTAGTCCATCTGCAGTGTCACTGATGAAGATATTGAAGAGAACTGGCCCCAGGACTGAGCCCTGAGGTACTCCACTTGTGACTTGCATCTCTTCTGACTGAATACCATTTACCACCACTCTCTGTTTTTTCCCGCCAGCCAGTTTGCCACCCAGTTGACCAACTTCTGACCCACCCTGAGCCTACCCAGCTTGTTAATCAATCTTCTGTGTGGAACAAACATAGAAACATAGAATTTGATGGCAGATAAGGACTGCTTGGCCCACCTGGTCTGCCCATTTCCCTACTCTAATGGCTAAGCTGCAGATTCTAGTTAATCAACAGCTTACTTCCTCCTACCCCCACTAGAATTGCATTATGCCTGTCCCATGCATTCTTGAATTCTCCCACTGTTTCTGACTCCACAACCTCCGGAAGGCAGTTCCATGCATCCACAACCTCTCTGTAAAAAAAAAAAAAAATACTTTCTAGCATTACCTCTGAGCCGTCCCCGCTATCTTCAAACAGTATTGAAAGCTTTGCTGCAGTCAAGGTAGGCGACATCAACTGCCCCCCCAGTCACCCAGTCAAAGACATCTATGAGATTAGTTTGACAGGACCTTCCTTTTGTAAACGATGCTGTCTTGGATCCTGTGCTCCTATGGACTCAAGGTGTTACACTATCCTTTCCTTAAAGAGTGCCCCCATAATCTTGCCCACTACTGAGGTGAGACTGACTGATCTGTAGTTCCCTACCTCTCCATGCTACCACTTGTGGAGCGGGATCACATGAGCCCTTCTCCAGTATTCTGGGACCTCTCCTGTGCTCTGAGACTCGCTAACAGTTCTGATAATGACTCTGCTAGTTCCACCCTTAGCTCCTTTAGTACCCTTTGGATGTATGCCATCCGTTCCATTGCCTTGTCCAATTCTGGAGAGTAGCAAGCTCTTGTAGGACCCTTTCTTTATGAAAGGACTAGTGCACACCTCCTCCCACCTGTGTCCATGGTGCTGAGCTGTGGGCCTGCCCACCTTCTCCTCAGTAAATACTGAGCAGAAGTATCTATTTAGGATAGATGCCTTTCCATTATCCTCCTCCTCACACTCACCCTTATCCCTTTGATCTTAGCAATACCCTTGTGGATTTTCTCCTTTCACTAATATGTATCTATAGAAAGTCTTGTCCCTTTTGTACTGTTTGTGCTAGTGCTTCCTTGTTTGTGCCTTTGCCTGCTTTACTGCCTTCCTTAGGGAAGTTTGGTATGCCTCCTATCTTCATCCCGCTGCATTCCTTATATTTCCTGAAGGCCAGACTTTTGGCTCTGACCTTTTCTGCTACTGTTTTTGAGAACCAAAATGGTTTCCTTCTTCTTTTCTAACACAATGGGATGTTGCTTCAAGTACTGCATCCTTAATGCTTGCCCACTTTGCCTGTACCCTCACCTATTTCTTCTTGCCAGGGCTAGCTTAACTCTGTTGGCCATCTTATCAAAGTCAGCTCCTCTGAAGTCCCATATTTTTGCCTTTGGAATGGGATGATGTGTAATATAGAGGATAACGTATGGGCAGAGGTATGTAACAGTGCTATGTTTGCCTTCGAGTGGTTTTTGGCATCTCTGTTAAACTTGAGAGCGAAGCTCTAGAGGTTTATAGAGTTACAAGGGAACCGTGAGAATGCAACGTGGTATTAGTTATACACCGCTGACCATACATTGTCTTTATAGTGTATGGTCAGCGGAGAAAAAATGATGGAAAAGATAAGTTTGTAGACTACACTGCTATACAGCAGGCTGCTGGCTTACCTTGGCGGGAAGGAGTGCATAGTCATTCACGGGTTTCAAAGCGAGCAGGTTTATTTAGAGACACACATGTTTTTAAATGCCAGGAAACATGTTACAGTTTGGCGTTAATGGGTGTCATGGCAACAACAAAGCATTGTAGCTCTGTGTCACACCATCAGTGTGACGAGCGCAGTAGTATAGCAAGGTCATGACATCACATCGATGGTGTAACAACACTATAAAAGATGATTTTTGAGTCTTAACCGCGTTCTACATATATTATTTATTTTTATATATATATATATATATGTGTGTGTGTGTGTGTGTGTATATAGATATGCCATAATAATAGTATCCTATACAAAACATTTCCCTATAATACACTAGTCCAGTTGTGATAATACTATCATCGCACTCAAGTGATACCATTGTTTCATGGTGATAATACTTCATTCAGAGCTGATAATATCGTTGTAGCTCTGAGCGATAATATCATGAAACTGTTAGCCTGGCCTTTAACTGCCTCATGCAGATCGGAGCCGACTTTTACTGTAACCGTCACACGTACAGTAAAAGCCAACTCACGCTTCCACAAAAACTGAAAATGCCTTCAGAACCTTTCCCCAGTGTATCACCTTAACGAAGCGGAATAACTGCCCTGCTCTCTTCAGTCCTGCTCCTGCATGCCAAACCAGCTGACAGCTTGCAGGCCCGTTAACAAACAAGCCGTCATTTTCCCTTGATAATTACGCAAAACACGCAGCCACAAACAATCAGAACACATGCTGTGTGCTTTACATATGTGAGCGCTAGGCATCCATAGCAATGGCTAGCAATCATGGAAAAAGAAAAGCTCCAGTACAGACACAACTACCCTAGCAGGCAAATTTAAAAACATTTACAACTCCTAGGATCCATGTATTACAAAAATAATGATAGTGGACTGAGTATTACTAGCAAAGCATTCTAGAATTCTGGGGACATGTCTGAACGCCTTGAGTCAGCCTCAAGGTTCACATGTCCCCAAAACCTCTTGATGCTGTTATAGCCTCGTGATACTCAGTCCACTATTTATTTATTCTGTTTAAATATTCATTGCAAAAACTTTGTTAATGCACTAGTTAGGGTTAAAGTGACAAGAGTAGGATAATGTGGCCTTAGGGTTTCCAGCGAGGACTGTTAGTTGAGTGATGGTTTTTATTTATATATAAGCATGCATTCACGTGTATAAAATACTCCCATAGATTTTTATGAGTATGCCCCATGCTTTCCCTGGCTAGATGTCACAAAACGCCTAAACGCGGGGGCAGGGATGACATACCAGGAAGTGGAAGGATCGCCTGGCCATCCCTTCAGGCCAGTTTAGTCTTTCCTTCGGGGTGCACATAAAATGATCATTATTCCTACAGATGACTCACGCAGGCTCAAGGTAGGTTAAAATGTGGCTTTAAAAAGCCCACTGATTTGAAATCTGTAATCTTGGAACATTCCTTTAAATGGGACTTGCAATGAAAATGTAAAAGCTGTTCCTTTTACATTACATAGTTCAACATTAACTATTAGTTTTCTTGCAGTTCTTTTTTCTGTTATTTAAATTAAACATTTTTAGATAAAGTGAAAACATGTTTAGAAATCTGTATATGTGGAGATAAGGGAAGCAGTTAAAATAAGTAGAAATCTGTGTCTGAAATTATTGTGTTGAACTGTTTACTTAATGCTCACTTGGACTGCAGACAGAGCACAACCTTCTCACTCTGGACCCCAGTGTGAAGAGAACCATGAGGAAGTTATGCATCTCCAAGTATGATGCCAACATTTGTGCTGTTAATAATCGACTCCTGGGTCCCTATCCCAGCTATACCACAGGACACTACTCCCATACTTAGCTATCTTCCCAGCACCATTCATATCAGTGAACAGTTAGTAGTCTGTGATTGGAGCCCTGTGGTACTGCACAAAGAAGAAATGTCCTCGTACATTCACGTAATTTCCTTGTATGTTAGCTCCAATATTGTCAATGTCCCTTAAGTGTAATGAATATCCATTAACAGTGTGGAGCGCCAGAAACGCTGCACGCAGACACACACACACACACACACCCACTAGTAAAACTGTCCCTGTGTCCATTTTTTCCATCAGTAATCTAGTGGTTGTTGGGGTATATCCTCCTAGAGTACAGGCAGACCCCCACCACCAGTGACCATTTATCACCTGCAGGCCTGCACCCACTTCAGATATGGCCCATGCAAGGAGGATGCCCAGTGACCATGCACTCCCTTTTATCCACCATAAGAAGCTCATGTTGGGTGGGGTGTTAGCTCGAGCAATCCATTCCAGTGTGGGGTGTTCAAACAATGCCAAGTTACAATCCAGGCCTTTGCATGTTGAGAATCACACCTCTGGCATTTTAGGAGAACACCCAATTTCACACTTGGGAGTCTTCCTTGTTCTAAATTTCACAACTAAAAATCATTATTTTTAAAGTATTATAATCATATCATAATGTTTTATAAAAATCATGAAATTGCTTTGTAAACAGCCAATCATAATAACCTTGTAAACATTCAGCAGGCATGACTTCACACCAGAAACCTCATTATCAAGACCCCTGGCCTGAGGTCAAACTACCAGACCCTGCTGAAGAAGCTAACACCATGCAGGTATCCACTTGTTTTTCATTTTAGATTAAGTAGACAGGCTTAAAGCAGCAGAGCACCTCAGTCCTGGGAAAATCTCTTTCACTTTTATTTTACCATAAGACATTTTGGACATTTTTGAACTCTTGTGTAATCCTCCAATCTTTCAAAATGTAAACACTTTAAAACTGTTTTCAGTTATGGTTTGCTCAACAGTAAAAGCGTGCTGATTGCTTTGCTTTGGAAAGTAAATCATCCAGTGTTCCCTAGATTTTGAAACATAAAGCAGGAAATTTAGCATACATGCTATAATGCTAACGTGTTGTTAATTTTAATTAATAACTGGCTTTAAATACTGTAATTTAACTTGTTCTACTGCTTTAAGTACAAGAGTACTTTATCTGTGTCACTGAAACTTAGCTCTGACATTTAGTTTTGTTTTTTTGGTTTTACTTTTAATCATTTGCTTTTTGAGTATTTTAGTTGTAAATGACTTTAGAAAATTTTAACATACATTTAAATTTTATTTCTTAGCCAAACAGTTGTGTATATTCTTGTTTTATTTTAATCAGACAAAGATGAAATGCTCCACCTTTAATTCTCATTAACCTGTGTTGATTTGCATTGTTCACTGTATGAGCTTAGCAGTGAAGATAAAGAAAATTTATGTTTTTCAGTTTGATTTCATTACAAAACAAAATTCAGTTTGCTTACTGAGTTATATATGGCTGTGACAGGAAAGCAAACTGGGCGCTTTGTGGAACCCTGTCAAAGAGAACACTCAGACACCAGTTTAAATTAAATGAAGTTTTCTTTACTTTCAGTAGTACAAAAAAAAAAACAGCTTATCTACAGCTTAACAGACAGTTAAGTCTCTTGCTGTCTCCATTTGCATCTCATTGAAACAGAAACCTCTGCCTCTCTCCTGTTCTGGGCCCAGGAGTTGCTTGTTGACACCCCTTTCCGTGAGGTACATCCAGCACCCAGAACAAGCAGTGAAGTGAGGTTTTAAATAGGGCAACTTGAAAGCAGTGGTGTTTGGCACAAATCCCACCAGAGCCCCAGTCAAAACCTGCTCTGCCTGTGTTGTAGTGTAGTGTAGTGAAGTGGTTACGGGTAAAAGGAGCATGACGAACATACACTCTCACATACCCCCTCAGAGTCGTGCCTGTGGCACACTCTGTGGTGGCAGAGACCACCTTCCTGAGAGAAACAGTCTGCATGCCCGTGGCACAAATGAAAAAGGCTAAGAACCAAATACTATCTGGTAACACAGGCGTTTGGTATCCTGCATAGCATGCAACCACTTGAGGGGACATGGCCAGTGGCAAGGGTGAACGTGTCGCAACAGGTAGCAATATAGGGAACCACCGCCACGCTATTACCTGACACTCTTTTACAGCCTGGCATAGTGCTGCTCCTGGGAAAAAGTTGAGAGACAGATATAGGATAGGGTGAATGCCATCCTCAAAGTCTTGTGACAGCACTGCTCCCAGCCCCACCTCAGAGGCATCTTTGTACAAAATAAAGGACGGTTGAAATCTGAACCATGGGCTCGATTCTCAAAGCCCTGAGATTGACACAAGGTGCCTGTGCCAAACATAAATGCCACAAATGGCACTTTGTGTCAAAAACTGCCCTCTGAGCTATTCACAAAGGCAGCCTGTGGCAACTGCAGGCTGCCTGCCCCAAATGGGGCTTGCGTGCCCAAGAATGGGCTGCGACATGCTGCAAGGAAACATGTGGCAGCGCATGCTGCAACATCCCAGACTGCAGGATTCAAGAACTCTCCAAAGGGGAGAATATCTAAGGTACCCTCAGACAAGCCTGGGCTGGTCTAAGGGTACTCAGAAATTGTCCTCAGAGTTCGCAAAGTGTGTCAGTGCGCCCTCCAAAAGCCCCATCAGTAGTAGTCCAGAATCCCTGATAGTCTAGTGGCTTTCCCCCTAAAATCTCCAATCCATGTTGTAATAAAAAAACCTTCCCTGGTAGTCTAGTGGACCCCTCCAATCCATGTTGTAGTTAAAATAAATCATTACCCCAGTCTCCCGTAATAAGTATGACACTATCCCTTGGTGGTCCAGTGGACGCTCAGCCCTGATTCCCCATAAGTGAAAATCCCAAATACCTGGTGGTCTAGTGGACCCCACCCATGATCCTACCACTCTGCCCCCCGCATCCAAGCCAGCAACTGTCACAGTCCATCTCCACGCCAGCCGCTGACTGAGTGCTGAATGAGCGATACTGTATCCAGTGTTCGCCAGTGATTGGCAGCAGCTGTCATTCAGTGAGCGCAATGCTACAGGCTGTGCGCATTCATTCAGAGCTCAGCTGGCGGCTGGCCGTGAGGTGAGCGGCGACTGTGCCAGTCGCTGGCTCAGTTACGGGTTGGGGTGAGCAGGGTAGTAGGGCACTGTGGGGTGGGGAGTCCACTAGACCATCAGGTATTTGGGATTTTCACTTTCAGGGAATCAGAGCTGGGGTGGTCCACTGACCACCAAGCTTATTGTAATATTTATTACTGGAGATCGGGCTTGAGGGGGAGGGTGGCACTAGACTACCAGGGATAATTATGTTTTTGTTTATCACAACACAGATGGGGGTGGGGGTCAGTAGATTACCAGGAAAGGGGTGTTCTTTTAGCACAGCACTGATTGGGGATCAGGAAGGGGAGCCACTAGACTACCAGGAAAGGAGTGTTTTATATTACAACATGGATCAGGGGCAAATACTAGACTACCAAAGAAAAGGTTTTTTTTGCCTTTTTATTACAGCATGGATAGGAAAAGGGGCCACTAGACTTCCAGGAAAAGGGTGTTTTTTTTATTACAACATGGATCGGCTCATGGGGCCACTAGACTAACATGGTTTTTGCAGTTAGTATATAGGGTGATCGGGCTGGGGAGGACTAGACTACCAAGGATTTCTTAAATATTTAATTGACATGGGACTCGGGCAGGGGTCCACTAGACTAACAGGACAGGTATGTCTTGTGTTACACAGGGGATCAGGTGACTGCTTGCATTTGCCGCATATCGCTGCAGACTCTTCTCGCACGCCAGGTGTTTGCCGCATGGGAGAGAATCTGGTGCAGGGTCCTTGGTGCAACAGGCTTCGGCAAGCTGATATGTGACGCAGCTTGCGCCTGTCTGAGCCCTCTTTGAGAATTGGGGCCCGTATGACTCTTCCTTCACATGGTATATTTTTGATGGCCTGAAATGCCATCTGACACTGGTGACCAACAGATTTTATTCGGGTGGTTGTCTGGATCAGGTGAGTCAGGGGTAGCAAGGGTTGAGAATTCTGAATGAACCATCAATAATAAAAGACTATTCACGGTTTCCTAGAAAACTCCAAAGAACCTTTAGTCATTGTGCACATTGGGACCAACGATGTGGGTAAAGTACCAGATGCAACAAAAACGCTTTGAGGCCCTTGGGGAGGAATTAAAGCACAGAAGTGCAATAGCCATCTTTGAAATTCTCCCATCCCTAGATCAGGAAAACACAAAACAGCTGAAGTTAGAAGAATAAATGGGTGGCTTCAGAGATTGTGCACTAGGGAAAATTTTACTTTTATTGGACACTGGTAGCAGTTTGAACACGCTCACCACTTATATTCTGCTGATGGATTACATTTAAATAGAATAGGTCCCTCGTGTATGACAGAAAGGATAAATGAAAGCGATCATAAATTATTTAAACTGAAGGGAGGGGATGGGGGAGGATCCACACAGTCTACCCCACCGAATTACATAATATAACTTGAAAGTGGAAAGAACTTTGAATTAATGCTAGAAGCCTGAATAATAAAAGGAAGAACTTGAGTACATTCTTAAAACGAAGATATTGCCTTTGTGCGGTCACAGAGACATGGATGCTAAACGAGGATGGGGTGTGAAATAATGGTTATCAACTATACCACAGAGATAGCGTGGACAAAAAGTGTGTTTATAGCTCTTATGTTAAGAACAGGATAAAAGTTTTAGAGTTACAGGGACATCATGAGCAAAAATACAACAATTGTGGATTGAAGTATTACCCTCAAGGAAGCTAAAATAAAGATTGTGATATGTTATAGCCCCAATCCAATAAAACAGTTGAATTTCTGGAAAAACTTGGGGAACTTGATCCCACTAGTAGGTTACTGATTCTAGCAGACTTGAATTACCCAGGTATAAACTGGTGTACCAAAAGCACCTCTTAAGCCCTCGGTTGAATTCATTCATATACTGATACCTTAAGTGTTGACAATTATGTACTAGAAACACAAGAGAACACTGCTGTCTTGACCTTTTGTTATAAGTAATATGGGTGACCAAGTAAGGAAGTAAAACTAGGGAACCATTAATGGGAAGTGATCACAGAATGGTAGAATTTGACATCACAGCAGAGAGGTAGTACTGGACCAAGCTGGAGCGGGGAAAGTTCTGCTGGGAGAATTGCAACGGGTAAAAGGGGAAATAATGTGCAGGAGGAAGAAGAGGAGCTGGAAATGAGAGAGGGAGATGAATGGAAGCAAGCAGGGTGGAATCTTAGCTGGGGACCCAATACTAAGAGGAGTTAGGTGGGGTAGCAAGGGGAGAGGCATAGTCGCATTTGGGTGGAGGCCATGCCAGGAATGACAGCGGAAAGGGTGGGACAGTCTGTTCTGAAATATGCTAGAAGGGTAGGGACAAGCCTCATTTAATTATACATCTTGGGACAAACGACCTGGCTGACAAGACAGTAGATACAGTCCAGAGGAGGTTTGAGGAACTAGCACAATTATGTGAGGGAGCAGGAAGATCAGTAACTTTTTCAGAGATACTCCAGTGCCAAAGGCAAGCACAACAAGGAAGCTGAGAATAGAGGAATTTAACGGATGGCTAAGAACCTGTTGTGCTAAAGGGTATGGGCTGTTGGGGGGTGGGAGGGACCTGGGGGACAGTAGTCTCTATGCCAAGGACAGACTACACTTGAGTGAGGAGGGAAAGAAAGTGTTAAAAACAGAGGATGGAGGAGTACATAGAGGAAGTTGGGAATTTAAACTAGGAGTGGGGGGTGGCAGTTGGGGAAGAGAGATGCAGAGACCACAGGTTGGGAAATCATATGAGCTACCCCCATAACAGTGACAAAGGACAAATGGCAAGTACTGTTGGTGATGCTAGGAAAGGAGGGCAGGATGGGAGGGGGGAAAGGTGGAAGGTGGTTACCCTTAATGCTAGGAGCCTTGGGAGGAAAATTGCAGAGTTACAGGTTCTTATGGCAGAGGGAGAGGTGGACATTGCAGCCATCACGGAAACATGGGCCACCCAATACAATGACTGGGACCTGTCTGTACCAGGGTACAGGTTATTTCAGTAGGGACAGGGTGATTGGGAAAGGAGGAGGGTGGCACTATATGTGAAGGAAGGACTGAAGTGTGTAAGGGAGGAAGGGAGGAGGGTAGTACGGAGTCACTTTGGATGCAAATCCAGGATTCCAAGAATAGGATTCTTAGAATGGGAGTAGTACAGGCCACCATCTCAGACAGAGGAGTTAGACAGGGAACTAGCGGGACAGATCAGGAGGACCTGTGAAAAGGGTAGTGGTGATTGGGGGACTTCAACATGCCAGGAGTGGACTGGAGCACCCCAACAACCAGGAACAGAAGGGAGCAAGTACTGCTGGATGCCTTCAGGACAGCTTCCTGCTGCAAATGGTCAGTGAACCAACCAGGTTAGGCAATACCCTTGACCTTGTGCTGGCAAATGGGGACTTTGTGAGAGAACTTATAGTGGAGGAACCGCTGTCGAGTGACCACCACCAATATGGCTCACATTGGATATGGGCAAGGAAGGAGTGAATCTGGCACAATAGTGCTGGACTTCAGGAGGGCCGACTTTGGGAGGATGGGGAAGTGGTAAAAGGGTACCTGGCCAGAATTCAATGTAGTATGGACACTAACCAGAGGTGGGAGCTCATAAAGCTGGGGATAGTGGAGGCAACCAAAACCTGCTGCAAAGCCCAGAGCAAGAAGGCTAGGGCTAAGAAACCGATCTGGTTGAGCAAGGAGGTCATGGAAAGGTAAGGAGGAAAGTGCTGCCTTTAGGAAGTAAAAGAAAACGGGGGGAGACAGGGAGGAATACTTGACAGAATCAAGGAGGTGACAAGGGCAGTAAGGGGAGCCAAAGCATCTACGAACTCAGGCTGGCACAAGGCATTAAGAAGGGGAGAAGGACTCTTTAAGTACATCAGGAGAAAAGGAGCTGTAAGGATTAGGAAGGAGGGGGTTGGTGCAAAGCAGGGTGCGATAAGCGGAAGCACTAAATGAGTACTTCTGCTCAGTATTTACTAAAGAGAAGAGGGGTGACACCCAAGGTGGGAGAAATGGCAGAAGCGGGTAGGAAGTGGTGACAGATGGGGAAATCATGGAGAGCAGAGTTAGAGAGGGTTTGAAGGCACTGAGGGTGGACAAGACGCCAGGCCCAGATGGCATCCACCCCAGGGTACTGAAGGAGCTGGAGATGTCCTTGCAGAACCTTTGGCAGACCTATTTAATGCCTCACTACATTCAGGGTGTGTACCTCAGGACTGGAGGATGGCTCATGTGGTGCCCTCCACAAGAGTGGCCCCAAGGATGAACCGGAAACTACAGACCAGTGAGCCTCACTCACATCCACCATGGGTAAGCTAATGGAGACCATCCTGAAGGAGAAGCTGGTGGCCTCCTAAAGGCCAAAGGACTACAGGACAGCAGACAGCATGGTTTCACACGTGGCAGATCCTGCCAAACCAACCTGGTCGAGTTCTATGACTGGGTAACTAGGCAACTGGACAGGGCCATGCAGTGGATGTCCTGTATCTGGATTCTCAGTAAGGCATTCGACTCAGTGCCACATGGAAGGCTGGGAAGGAAGTTAGTAGGCACAGGGCGAAGTAAAGCTGGTGAGATGGGTAGGAAACTGACTGCAGGGAAGGCAACAGAGGGTGGTGGTGGGTGGGAGCTCTCACACCCAAGGGCAGTGACGAGTGGTGTTCCACAGGGCTCGTGTTGGGACCAGTGTTGTTTGGGATATTCATTGCAGACATATCATGGGACATCAAGAGCAAGATCAGTCTGTTTGCTGATGATACCAAGGTAGGCGCGGTGGTGATGACCTAGGGGATGGCAGGGGTTGCAGGATGATCTGGCAAAGTTTGAAACCTGGTCAGACACCTGGCAACTGGCTTTAATGCCAAAAGTGCAAGGTGCTGCATTTTGGGATGAAGAACCCAAGGAGGAGTTACCAGCTAGGGCAGTGCAGCTAGCCCAGACAGAGGAGGAGAAGGATCTGGTGTGCTCATTACAGGGTCAATGAACAACTCGGCACAATGTGGGAAGGCAGCTGCAAAGGCCAACAAAATGCTGGGTTGTATTGCAAGGAGTATATCCCGAGGAGGGAGGAGGTGATTCTGCCACTGTATAGGTCATTAGTTAGACCACACCTGAGTACTCATGGCAGTACTGGCGTCCGTATCTGAAGAGGGACATTGTTACTGGAGGGTGCAGGCGCAGAGCGACAAAGATGATCAAGGGGCTCGGGACTTATCATACGAGAGGAGGTTGAAGGAGTTGAACATGTACTCACTGGAGGAGAGGAGAGACAGGGTGAAATAATTGAAACCTTTAAATACATGAAAGGAATAAACAAGACAAGTACAGAGGGCTGTACAAAGTAAGGAGGGAGGGACACCAGGGGCCATGATGTGAGACTGGAGCGAGGAAGGTTCAGGAGGAGATGAGGAGACACTTTTTTACAGAGAGGGTGGTGGCTGGGTGGAATGCGCTACCTCCTGAAGTGGTATGCAGTAGAACAGTGGACTGCTTCAAACGAGGATGGGACAGGACAAGGGGAGGGTTAATGAAGGGAAGGGTGGAAGGAGGGGCAGCTGCAGAATAGGTGCTAGCTGCACATTCGAGCAGACTTGATAGACCTCTAGGCCTTTATCTGCTGGCAAATTTTGTATGTTCGTAGTACTAAAAATAAAGCGCCATGATCTGGCCAGCTTTACCAGAATAAGAATTACAGCAGTCCTATGGGACTAGAAAAGGAATTCGATGGACTAGATGCTACACAAATGTGGAATGTTTTCAAAATTAGGTTATGGGAACTAGGAGACGGGTTCATACCCACCAAAGTTAAATACAACAGTAGGGGAAGGTCCCACTGTGGTTAAACAATAGAATACAGAAGTTAATTAGACGACAAGAAAACCGAGGGAAGTGACCAGTAACTCCAGGAGCAATGTAAACCCAAATTACGTGAATTAAAGAAGTTTATCAAATTAGCCAAACAGTACTTGGGAATCTAAATTAGCTACTAGTGTAGAGGACAACAGAAAGGCATTCTACAATTATGTGAGCAGCCTGATGGGCAACAAAAACACAGTGGGACCAATCCAGCAGGGCAACTCAGTGGTTAGTGATTGCCAGCAGCTGGCAGAAACATTTAGTGGGTTATTTGATGGTGTCTACCTAAAGGGTGACAAGATTAATCCAAATGGTCTTGGTTTCTTGGATTGTAAAGTGGAAATCTCTTTGGAAAAGATACAAAACTGCTTCTAGCATTGATCATAACAAATCTCTGGTCCCAGATAACCTTTAACCCAGGTTGCTAAAGAGTTGGCAAACAACATTAGTAAACCCATACAGGTAATAGCCAAACATCGCTCAGCAGGGTTGGTCCCAAAAGATTGGACAACAGCCTATGTGATACCAATCCACAAAAAGGGCCCTAAATCACTCTGTAGTAATTACAGACCCATTAGCTTCTCATCTCTGTTGTGGGCAAGATAGTGTATGCCACAAACCAAGGATGAGATAGAAGAACATTTAAGGGGAAAGGCCATGCAGATATACTTCAGCATGGTTTTGTAAGGGAAGATCGTGCCTTACCAGCCTGCTCCACTTTTTGACCCTATCAGTTCTGCGCTGGACAAAAATATAGCAGTGGATCGACACATCACATTCTGAGCTTGTATCCAGTTTAAGAGCGTATTGAATTAGATGAGACACTAGTAAAGTGGACTTCAACATGGTTGACTAAAAGAAAGAGGGTAACTTTTAAGGGACATCATTCAGGTTGGAAGGAGGTAACTCGTGGAGTTCCACAGGGCTCGTGCCGGGCGGTGGTGTTCAACTACTGATAGCATCGCTCTCATGTACCAACACAGTATGGATGGCAAAATTTGCAGACAACATAAAAATGAGAGCTTAGTTACAAATGGAAGGGATGCGAAAATGTTCCAAGATAACAGATCATTTAGCTGAAGGGCAAGAAGGAAATAATTGAGGTGCAGCCTGGACAAGCGCAAGATATTGCATCTAGGCAAAAATAATCTAGGGTATAAATATTACATAGAGGAAATGAACTTCAGAAAGAGACTTGGGAGTTTTGGTTAACAGCAAACTAAGTTCATCAGATCATTGCTCTAATATCATAAGGAAAGGCTATGGCATTCTGGCAGCAATAAAAAAAAGAACATCAAGAGTAGGGCTAGAGAGGTGGTGATCCTGGTTTTATAAGTCTCAGGTGTGCCCTCATTTGGAATATTGCTCCAGTTTGGGCCCCCAATCAGAAAGATCGATGCGAGAGAATAGAGGGATCCAAATGTCGGGTGACCAAGCTCATGGGAAATATCAGTATGTCTCATATGAGGAGAGGCTGGAGCATTTGGGGCTATACTCACTGTGACATGTGCCTTGTATTCAGGGCCCACTAGGATCAGGACTTATGGGAGTGTACAGGATTAAAAGCAATACCTGATACTGTACTAGCAAGGGGTCACTGTAAAGTGCTAAGAGGAGATCACTACAGGACCAACCTAAGAGGGATGTGGTTTTCACACAGAGTAGTGTCAGGGTGGAATGCCTTGCCACCAGAACTAATATCAAGAAAATGATGAACCACTTTAAAAAGTCACTAGATTGATATTTTATGTCCGTCTGCCATGTAGTAACCTTTTAGTGTGCTCCAGTCTAAAAAGGCTCATGCTAACAAACCAAAAAAAGTAGTGTGTTTGTCTGAGTTAACTGAACTGAATGGTTATCTGAACAGTTATCTAGGTGTAAATCTCGGTGATTGAAAGGGCTTGATGGCTGTGCAGTTTAAATTACTTGTAGAACGATCTAGTAAGTAGGGGGAGTGGCTTAGCTGGAAGGAAGCTAAATTTTACAGACTGCCTTAGAAAGATTCTGTTAGTAGCTTGGCAGAAGACACCAGGAGGAAGGAGTGCTGTGTGACTGGACTTCTCTACTGGGACTAAAGAAGTAGAACTCTTGTACTTGGACCTTTAATTTAGGGTAAAATTGCCCACCCTCCCACACAAAAGCTAGTTCTACTTTTATAGGCACAAGATTTGACTGACAACAGGAACTTCCTGTTTGGGAGCAGGAAGTGAGTGATCACAGACCACCAAAGACCCACCATCCTAGAAGGGCAAGAGTAGCCTCTGGCCCCTCTAGCTGCTGGAGGCCTGCCTCTTAGCAAGTAAGGGGTCTACTGAGAAATATAGGATATTCTTGTCACAGAACAGGACAATCAGGAGCTTAAAGGGCACAGAGGCAGAAAGTAAGTAGAGAGAGAAGAGAAAGAAAAAAAAACAGAGGAAAGAGTAAGGATTCCAAACAACAGTTAAGGGGCCAGAAATAATGCATGATGCAGTGCAGTGGCTGGAGCAGCAGTCTTCCAGGAGGTGTTCTGGAGGATGCAGTGTTGTCCCATCTGCAGGCACCTCTCTGGGCTGAGGGAGGAGATTGCTCATCTCCAGGCTGAGTTGTCCAGGCTCCATCCAGGGACCACCAGTGCCGCTGCTGTTGCCCCAGAGGTTGCCAAGAAAGAGGAGCCGGTTGGACCACAGTGAGCTCAGGAGGGTGAGGGTGGTGGAACAGATGTGCATCCCTCCAGTTGTACCTCTCCACAATTCCTATGCCATTCTGGCAAAGTGTGGTTCCTCTATGGAGGCACCTGCAGTGGAGACCAAGGAGGATGCTGGGAACCTCCACAAAGGAGACCCACAGGAGGGTGGCATGGGACCCCACAGAGGAAGGAAACAACTCCTGGTGGAGGACTCATTGTTAGGGAAGGTAGAACTGGGGGAGGAAGGGGGAGAGGGAGGTAAGGTGCCTGCCTGGAGCCATGGCTTGAGGGACAGGGAGCCAATCCTCAGGATTGCCTGAGCAGCTGCACAGGGGAGGGAGCTGGATGTCATTGTCCACCTAGGGACAAATTACCTGGCTCAAGAAAGGGATTAGAGCAGTGCAGGAAGAGTTTGTGGAATTGGGAGGGCCTCAGACAAGTAGCACGCACGGTAACCTCTCGGAGGTGCTGCCCATCTATGGCATAGGAGAGGTTAGGGTGTTCTGCACCATGGGATTCAATCAGTGGTTGAAAAACTGGTGCAGAGCTCAGGATTTGGCTTCATTGGGGACTGGGGGTCCACCTGGAGTGATGCAAGCCTGTACTGGCATGATGGGCTGCATCTGTCCAGGAGGGAACCAGGATCCTAGGTGATAGGTTTAAATGCTCATTGGCAAGCATTTAAACTACCCAAGGGGAGGCACTGAAAGGAGCAGGAAATCCTAGCCCCCCCAAAAAAAAAAATCACGGTAGTAAGTACAGTAAACACCAACATAGAGGTGTGTATAGGGAGAAGGGCAGGGTAAATGGGGAAAGTGACAAAGGCAAGAAAGACAGGGATGGGGCAAAAAGAGTAAGGCCATCAGGAAATGGAGGGTAATGAGTACCAATGCTCATAGTCTGGGCAACAAGCTCCCTGAGCTGGTGGCCTTGATGGAAGAGGGATGCCTGGATATCGTAATAGTCACAGAAACATGGTACACAGTGAACCATGACTGGGATGTTAACGAGCAGGCACATAACCTACAGGAGAGAAGAAGAGGAGGAGTAGCTCTCTATGTAAAGGAAGGGATAAAAGCAACTGAACAAAAGAGTAAACAGGGAGGAGAGGAGGCACTGTTAGTCACCTTGGAGACTGGAAAGAGCACCACAATCCGCACAGGGTTGTGTACAGACCCCATGTCAAGGGGAGGGAATGGACAAGGATATGATAGAATGCATTCTTAGGATGGCAGAGAAAGGGAGATACTGTTGATGGAGACCTGCATGTGCCAGATGTTAACTGGAGCACATTTTCTGAGCCACATCCAAGAGCAGGGCCATTCTCTATGCCCTACAGGTGGCAGGCCTCAGACAGCTAGTTTCAGAACCCACTGTGAGGAGCAATCTTAGACCTCGTACTATCAAATGGGGACAGTGAGAGGATCTCAGATCTAGAAGTGGGTTGCCATCTGGGAACAAGTGACCATCAAACAGTGTGGTTTATGTTAAACTCGGCTACAGAGTTATGCCATACAAAAGTGAGGGTACTGGACTTCAGGAGGGCTGACTTAGCAAGATGGGAGAGTGCCTCAGAAAAGCACTAGCAAACAGGCTAGAAGGAGGGTGGCGCAACAATGGGGAATCATCAAACTGCCATCACAGAGGCAACAAGCCTTTGTGTGAAGCAAATAAATCAAAATGAAAGAAAAGCCTCTATGGTTCTCAAAAGAGGTGGCTGGGAAAGTCAGGGAGAAAAGATAGCATTCAGGAAGTATAAGAAAACACAGAAAGTGCAGGACAGAGAGCTGTACCAGTTAAGGCAGAAGGAAGCAGGGAGGGAAGTCAGAATAGCAAAGGCCCAAACTGAGGAAAAGATAGCCAACTCAGTTAAGAAGAGGATAAACCTTTATAGGTATATCAGAGAGCGAGGAAGACAAAGGGAGGGATAGTGAGGCCGAATAGAATGAATGGTGGGTGGGCAGAGGGGACAGTGAAAAAGCAGGGATACTGAACTAATATTTCTGCTCAGTATTCACAGAAGAGGAGGAAGTGCCAAATCCAATTAACAGAAGCACTCTTGATAGGGGTTCGATCCCAGCCCTTTCACAGAAGAAAGGGTTCTGCAAGAACTCCTAAAACTGAAGTTGGACAGAGCAATGGGGCCTGATGGAATTCACCCCAGAATTCTAAAATATAGGGGAACTAGTGAAACCACTGACTACTCTTTTAATAAATCATGGAGGATGGTGTGGTACCCGAGGACTGGAGGAAGGTGGATATGATTCCCTTGCAAAAGTGGGACCAAGACAGAGGCAGGAAACTATAGACCTGTCGGTTTGACCTCTGTGGTAGGGAAAGTGATGGAGTCACTTCTGAAGGAAAGAATTGTTGAGTACCTTGAGGCCAGTGGGGCATAGGACCCAAGACAGCATGGGTTCACAGCGGGAAGGTCATGTCAGACCTAATCTAATAGATTTCTGTGACTGGGTGACCATAAAGTAGTAGACCAGGAGGGCTGTGGACATGGCCTACCTAGACTTTAGCAAGGCATTTGACACAGTCCCACACAAAAGATTAATAGTCAAATTAACCAGCCTGGGAGTGGGTACCAGGGTGGTAGCCTGGGTAAAACATTGGCTGGACAACAGGACACAGAAGGTAATTGTAAATGGAGTCCACTCAAGAAAGTGGGTTACTAGTGGGTACCGCAGGGTTCAGTATTGGGTCCAGTCCTTTTAATGTCTTTATAAGTGACATTGCAGAGGGACTGAAGGAAAAGTATGCCCTTTGCAGATGACACAAAGATCTGCAACAGGGTTGATGCACAAAGAGGCGTGGAAAGGATGAGAGGGACTTGGCAAGGTTGGAGAAATGGTCAGAAGTATGGCAGCTAGGATTCAATGCAAAGAAGTGCAAATAATGCACCTGGGAAGCAAGAACCCAGGGAAGATTACACAATGGAAGGGAGGTAGTAACAACAACAAAAAGGAAAGGGACCTGGGAGTAATCATATCAGATGACCTTAAGGTTAGCAAGCAATGTGAGAAGGTGGTAGGGAGGGCTGGGGGATACTGGGATGCGAGGGAGAGGCATCACCGCAGAAAACAGGAAGTTGTTATCCCTCTGTACAGACAGTTGGTGAGACCCCATCTGAGTACTCATCCAGTTCTGGAGACCCCATCTCCTGAAGGACATAGACAGGCTAGAGGCAGTCCAGAGGAGGGCAACTAAAATGGTGCAGGGTCAAGAGAATCCGACGAGGAGAGACTAAAGGAGTTTAATATGTATACCCTTGAGGAAAGAAGGGAGAGGGGACATGATAGAAACTTTAAGCACCTCAGTGGAATCAAGCAAAGTCCAAGAGGGTAGCATCTTTCAGAAAAGAGACGTGCAAGAACAAGGGACACAATTTAAAGATGGGGGCAGTTCAAGGCAATATGAGAAATATTTTTCACAGAGAGGGCAGTGGATGCATGGAACAGCCTTCCTGAGAGAGGTTTTAGGGTCTAAAACTGTGGAGAATTCAAGAATGCATGGGACAGACATAAGGCAGTTCTTGTGGGGGTAGGAAGAAATAGACTTTTGGTTAACTAGGATCTCAAGGCCTATCCTGTAGGTAATGAATTGGGCAGACTAGGTGGGCCAAGCGGCCCTTATCTGCCGTCAAAGTCTATGTTTCTATGCTATTGACCTGTTCATCTTCATTTGATTCCTATGAATACACTGCAAGTATGAAAAAGACTTAACCTGCTTCTTAGTAGTTAAAATGGAGCAGTTTGCCAGGGCCATTACTTTCTGGCCATTCCCAACCAATATACCCCAAGTATTTTATCTCCTGCCACCCTAGGGTGCATTTTGTAGCTTTGGTCATGAAGTGGCTTACCATAGCCACATCCTGCAGCCTGGTTGTCCCCGGTCGAGGGGCTAAATATGACAGCATTGTCCAGGTACACTGCTGCTGCACAGCCTGTGGGGACGGAGGATACAGTCCATCATTTGCTGAATGTAGCCGTGATGCAGGCAGTCAAAAGGAAGCATGGTAAATTGAAGCAGGCCAAATGGAGTGACAAGGCGTTTCTCACCAGACTCAGGAGTCAATGGGATTTGCCAGTACTCCTTGGTCTGGTCAAATACTAATGTAGTGAGCCTTCTCCAGTCAGTCAAAGTTTGTCTGCCTTTGGCAGAGGGTATGTGCCAAACTTGGGCGCTATATTAACTTTCTAGAAGTCTATACAAAACGGACAGTCCCGCCTGGTTTTGGAACTAGCACAATGGGGCTAGACCATTGACTCTGGGATTCCTCAATGACTTCCATCTCAACATGGAGGATTTCCTCCTGTACGCTCTCTGATTCGTTCCGGTGGTCTGCATGGTTACTGGCGGATCTGGACACCTGCACCTGTGTCGGTGTGGTGCTGGATCACATGAGTGAATTCAGGCTTGGGTGAGAATACATCCCACAAAATTCTCTACCAGCCTTTGGTTTTCTTGCTTTGGGGTCTGGTTGAGCCATTGTCCATTGGGACGGTTGGTTCCTTTACAAGTTTAAATCTCAAGTCCAGAGTTCTGTCATCAGTGTCCTCATTCATCAGTGGGACTTGGTGCCCCTTTGGATCCTCTGAGTCAGTGATCACTACCTCCTGTCTTTCCAGGATTTCAACAAATAACATGGTCAGTTTGTTTTTCCTTTTTCTGTCTGGTTGTAACAGACTTCATAATCAACCAGCCTCACCTTTCTGAGGTTCTGTAGTACAGCATTATAAACAGTTGCACATCTTGTTGCTGTATGTGAAGTACCATGGCAGAAGGGCTGTATACTGAGAAAGACACAACATAGCAAAGGCTGATCCACTGGAAACTATACAAACACTGTAACAGTCGGGTAGCAGAAAGCGCTGGAAACACAAACCATCACAGTGAATGAAAAGTAATGATCACAAGGGATCACCGATACCAACTGCCAAAAGGTGGAGATGAGAAAACCAGACATTGTGGTAGAGGAAGGGAGAGCAGGGTGGTGTTGCTGGTAAGAGGTGGCCACCTCTGCTGGCTGTGGTGTCCTGCACGTGGAGAGACATGGAACTGTGGAATGCCTAGGTATGCAAACAGAAACTAAACTGATGTAAAATATATGCATATGCAGCCCATGATGCTTTGCATTGTGGGGGCATGTGTGATTTTGTATTTATTTGATGTAAAATAAGGATACACAGATTGTTCAGATAGTGCTCAGAGCAATGGGGCTAATCAAAAAGAACTTTCAGGGGCATCTAAATATGGTACTAATATCCATGACATCCTGGGAACAGAGAAGGAAATCCTGGAAGCGCTGCATATGCTGAGAAGGAGCAGCAAGCAAACTTCAAAGATATACAGTATTGATTTTCTGATTTTGAATATGCCCTGGTTTAAGAATGGGTTCAGTTCTTGTCACGGCACTAGAAATCCCTGAACATATGGAGACACTAACAAAGAGAAGACCTCATATGGTCTTTTCCATTAAACTAGGAGTTTACTCTGAGCTAGACAACAGAAGGATTACTCTTGTCACCAGACTTAAACTCCCATAGCCTGTTCCCTTGGTCAGTAGTGCCCTGCCTGGGTATGCTGTGCTTTTAATGGCAAATCTGCACGCATGACAATCTTTCCGTCATTTGTAATACATCGGAGGCACATTAGGTAGAACTACATGGCTGTTCTTCTCATGTCTCTTTTATGAGATCCAGCACCCCTTGAGGTTGTCGCCCATACAAGCAGTTCAAAGGGCAAGAACCCAGTGGATGACTGTGACACCTCCTGAATGAAAAACATTAAATAGGGTAACAATTCATCCCAGTTTTCACCTCCGTTGAACGAATTTAGACAGCATACTATTTAATGATTTATTAAAAGCGTTCCAATAAGCCGTCGATCTGTAGGTAATACAGTGATGTCTAGATGGACTTAACCTTCAGTAAAGCACACACCTTCCTCACAAGCAACCCCCGCCCAGGACAGGGTGAGAAGATGCCTGCTCGCCTCCTTGACTCACAAGGCTGATCAGACCCACGGGCTGGCTACTGAGATCGGTCCCCTCCACAAGAACCCACCCACCCAGGACAGGGTGAGCGTACCTGCCGCCCGCTGTAGTCCTTGACTCACAAGGTAACGACTGATCCCTGACCCAGGACAAGGGAAAGGGGATTTTGGTGCTTTTCTCCCTTTTCTAATTTAATACCTGGCACTTATCGCTGTGGGACCTGAATGGTTCCAGGCAGCTGGGCGCATGACATTGGTTTCCTGCCCGATGCTGCAGCCAGTGCTGAAATCATTGGGCTAGGGCATAAGACTGCAGAGAAACACTGATCTTACTTTTCCTTGTTTAGCAACTGTGGTGAAGCCCTGATCTTTTTTGCTTCGAGTTCGGTTCAGTTGCACAGTTCTCTGAGCTGCGCAGTGCAGCTCTGCTACTTGCTTGTTTTTCTTGTCAGCTGATCAGTCCTCAGGGCTACACAGCCTGACTTGAATCTCAGCCTGACTTGTATCTTTTGCTGAATTGATCAATCCTTCACTGTACTGTTTCAGCATGTGCCTACCCTGAACTGGTTTCTTAGTGATTTTAGCCGCCCCTCCCCCTCCTTCCTCTATTAAATATATTACCAGAGGTGAGAACCTGCCGCCTCCTCTTAGTTGCACTCCACTTTCCCTCTTAAAGGGAAGCACCTAAAACTACCACAAAGCTGTTTAAAGAGGTAATACCTAGATCCACAATACCAGGATTTCTTCACCTCTCCATTAAAATAAACCCACTTCTAGCCCCTCCTTCAGATACAATGACTGCAGTTATCACTGTGCTCATTTTGGTCTCCCTACTTTTACCATAACTCACCCTACAGGTATGGGCACTGAAGTAACACTCACCACCCCTATTTCTCATAAATGAAAA
Organism: Neoceratodus forsteri; assembly: GCA_016271365.2. NCBI lineage: Eukaryota > Metazoa > Chordata > Ceratodontiformes > Ceratodontidae > Neoceratodus > Neoceratodus forsteri. The sequence continues at coordinate 644,920,166 of CM028133.1, read as the reverse complement.
TAAGCTCTGTGTATATGGCACTTCAACTACAAGTGTCAACTCTAAATTGCCACATTTCAGTCACCTAAACATGCAGTTTACCTGCAAATCAGGAACACCTGGAGGAGTCCCCACCTTCCATCTCCAGCCACTTCTTTTTTTCAGCCTCTACTGTGCACACTGAAAGACTCGGCAGACTTGCACAAGCAGAAAACTCTACCTACTTTGTAGCAGACACCTAAAACTGCCTGAAATGCCCATTACTACTACTACTCATCTCGGGCAACATTCATCCGATCCAGGCCCAGCCCCACAGTGTCCCTGGGCTGTGTCAGATCTAGTGCCCTATCTCTAGCCAGCATTACCACCAGCAAGCCGCCATTCCTGCACCGGAGGTCGCTGGTGACAGGACCAACCCTCCCCACCCCCAGAAGCCTGAAAGGTAACTTTGAACAATATTCCTCCGGAGAGCGAATCCTTACGATGCCACTTCTGGCTGCGCCTCCATCGGTCGCGATTGCCTCCAGCTGTAGGGGCAGCGCGTAGGGATTGATTCAATATTGGACTTGGCACCACTGTTCACGTATATGTGCTGATAGGCTACTGGACTTTGAAATACTTGCTAAGGACACAATTCTCTTACACTCATTTGGGCTATCTTAAAGGGAATGTTTAAAGGGATTTGTAGATTACTAAGAATGTTTTAAGCTCGTTGTTAATTTAATTGGGACACGTTTGAAATTGTGCTGTACTGTACCTGCCTATATTGACTGCCCCCAAATACCTCTCAGCCATTTTCTTTAGTAGCACCTTCTTCCCACCCTCGCCCGTCTAATAAAACAAGCTCACCTTGCTCTTTCTTTTACAGCTTTTCCATCTTGTCTGGAGGTCATAGAGGCGCGGGACCAACTCCCGAGCCATGAGCCGCCATTCCTGCACGGAGGTCGAGGGTGGGCACCAGCCCTCCCAACCCCGAATCCTGAAAGGTAACTTTTAGCTGAATATTCCTCAGGAGGCGAATCCTTCACAGTGCGACTTGGGCTGCCCTCCATCAGTCGTGACTGCCTCCAGCTGCGTGGGGATTCGGCCCGCCCGGCCGCCAGCTGCCCCACTGGCCCCGCCACCACCCTTGGTCGGCATCTGATTATATAGGCTGATTTCTTGATCACATGCGTCAAAATTACGTATCAACCTACTTTCTCATAAGCAGGTTATACTGACTCACCACCAGGGGCATCTGCTACTTGTAACTGACTTATTTTCAAGCTGACTCAGTCCTCCTCATGAAGAACTGGAGCTACAACCTGCCTCTCAGCTCTCTGCTCTGAATTTATCGTGATAGTTACGTTACCTTAATCGCTTTAAAGCTGCAGCATAAGGCTTGCCCTCTCAACTACCAGCCTCCTCGCTCCACCCCTCCACCTATCTTTTCCTTCTCTCCTCTCACGTAATCAGGAGCCCCAGCCCTCTCTTCTAGGGATATCCTACGGACCTCAAACAGGGTACCTGGCATGGCTCCCTCCCAGCCAGCTGCATAGGGCCCCGTCAACACCTCCTGCTTTCAATCCCCCGACCTGGCAAAATGCAAGGGCCTAAAATTGCCCACCTTAATATCCGCAGCATCCTTTGTAATCTCGCCGAACTCACGGCATGGACTGCCCACTACAAACCTGATATTTTGGGCATTACTGAATCATGGCTCAAACCAGGCACTCCAGACCTTGCCTGTGCCCTCCCAGGCTACAGCCTTATCCAGCAAGATAGGGCAGGCTGTAAGAGGGGTGGGGTGTGTTCATATACTTTAAGGCTCACCTAAAAATTTGACTATGGCACACACTCCCTCCACACCCGCAGTCTGTGAGTTCCTTCATTCCCTCCTACTCCTTGGGAACACAAAGTAGGTGCATCTCGTCTGTACCTACAGCCACCCTAAAGGAGGTGCTCCTGGGCTCTCTCTCCTCTGCTAGACCAGATCAGAGATAAGGTGGGCTCAAATGAACTTATAATCCTGGGGACCTCAACCTGAATTGGGTGGGGTCCAATGCCAGGCAGCTTGAGTCGCTTCTCTTTTGGTCTTGCTCTCAGTCAGCTGATCCACAGCCCACTAGGCCTTCCTCCCAGAAGTCACTCATTGACTGGGTCATGTGCAATAGACTGGATGCTGTCATTCACTCTGGGATCCTCCCTGATGCTATAACCGATCACTCCCCGACCTTCTGCATCCAGTGGCCTCAACTCACCCAAAGTCCCCAGCAGAGTGATCCAAATGAGGACTATTCTAAATTGATCCCACGATTACCTTGAGGATCTGTGTCGAGTTGACTGGGCCGCACTGTTGGCCACAAACGACCCTGACTCGGCTCTGATCTCTTCCTTGCCTCCCTCATTCCCCTGCAAAACAGGCACGCACCCCTCACCAAACACAGGGTACGAGGCACTGTCATAAAATGGCTCCACGCTGGCCTTTACTCCCTCATGAAAGAAAGGGACAAATGCTGGGTAAAATTAAAACTTTCCCACAATGACCTTGACCTCGTTGAGTATCGGCGCCTCAGAAACATATGCAAGCGTGCAATACATACCGCCAAAAGTGAGTATTGCAAGTCTGCCCTGCTCGCTCGGCAAACAACCCCCGGATTCTGGAAAATGTCAGAAACTTGGTTGGTGGGACCGCACGGAACAGCCCCTGATATGTATGTCGGGGGCCCACTGCAACAACCCCATACTATCGCCTCTGCCTTCAATCACACCTTCTCCAATCTGCCAGTCCCCCTCCCACCTGTCTCTCTGCCCCTGAACTGCATGGCCCCAGCGTCGCCCTTCTGCCTCAAGAGGATCACAGTTGGTGAGACCCAGGCGCTCTGGCAGGGGCTCTCCCACCACATGGGGTGGGTTATGACTGCCTTGAACCCAAGCTCCTTAGCCTCGAGCTCCCCTCCTTGCTAGACCGGTTGCACATCTTTGACTCCCTCTCATCTGGGAACCATCCCGGAGGTATGGAAGATAGCCAAGGTAGTCCCCGTCCACAAAGCAAGGTGACCCGAAGACATTAGCAACTATCGCCCCATTGCTATACTGTCAGCCACCAGCAAGCTCCTCAAAGGCTGTTGCTTCCCAACTTTTACACTACCTCGAGGGATACTCCATTCTCTCGGCCCAACATGGCTTTAGAAAAGGCACAGCACATCGCTGGCGCTTGCTGTGGTCACCTCCGAGATCAGATCCGCTACTGATTTAGGTTTCTTGACGAGGGCCATCTTTGTCGATCTTTCCAAGGCCTTGACCGAGTGGATCCTCCCTCCACACCAGGTTGCACTCGACTCTCTTACTGCGTCCCTCGAATGGTTCTCAAACTACCTTGCAGGTAGACAGCACCTACCTGCTACAACCGCACTAACTCAGCCTTATCCCTAATTAACTGTAGGATCCCCAAGGATCCGTCCTGGGTCCCCTACTGTTCTCTCTATACATCAATGGATTGCCTTCTGCAATTACCCATGGTGTTCCAATCTTATCTGTGGACAACCTTATAGTCCTGGCCAGTTCCCGTGATATCAACTCCATCAACTCTCAGCTAAACACCGACTTTGAGCATATCCAAAATTGGCTTAAGGACCATAAGCTCATCGTCCAACTTAAGAAGACCTATACCATGCTATTCAGGTCGAGTACTCACACCTCTTCCTGCCCTGCTCCTAGAAATCCATGGGGCAAATGGCGCTTACTGCCAGTCTCTGACTCGGCCAAATACCTAGGGTCACCCTTGATCCCCAACAGTCTCCTGCACACATCAGGAATGTGTGCAATGCCTCTAATGGCATGCTTGGCCTTGCCTACAGAGCAAAGGACTGCCTCACCTCTGCTACCCGGCTAGCCATAGCTGGGGATGCTCCTCCTACACTATGCTATGGGCTCGTTGCCTTTGCCTCGGTCTCCCAAGCTCAACTCACAAAATGGGACACTGTATACAACAACATATGCCAGCCATCTCTCTGCCCCCCCGCCTAGCATCAATGTGAGCTTTACTCCCGTCTGGGTAGCTCCCCCCAGCACCGCACATTCGTCCTAAACAACTTTGTTGACAACATCGTCTGGACTGCCACCCCTCGATTCTTGCCCTCCCCTAATCCCCCATCCCCAACCTACCATCTCAGATCTTGTGCTTCTCAGGCCCAACATGTTCCAAGGACACGCACCCTCACTGGGGACAGGGCCTTCTCAGTCCATGCGCCTAAAATATGGAACTCCTTCCACGCTGAGTCGTGCCTAACCCTCCACCACTGCTTTAAAACATCCCTCTGGCATTTTCTCAAGACTGATCGGCCTGCCTATGCTCCTCCTAGGCCAGGTGTACCTCTACCCTCCAGCCCTGGAGAGAAGACAAGAACAAAGGGGCATGACATGAAGCTAGAGGGTGAAGGCTCAAGGGTAACCTGCAAGTACTTTTCCACAGAAAGAGTAGTGGATGCTTGGAACAGTCTCCGGCAGAGGTGGTGGGGGCAAAAACAGTGGGGAATTCAAGAATGCATGGGATAGACATAAGAGTACTCTGGCAATAGAGAGAGGAGGTAAGCATACATCAACTAGGGTCTGCAGTAATGCATTAGGTAGGAAAAAAGGGGCAGACTAGGTAGACCACACGGTCCTTATCTGCCGTCACCTTCTGTGTATACTAGCTATGGCATTGGTCCGTCATTTCCCCAGCAGCTTGCAAGTTGGATGGGTGAGTAAATAAAGAGATTTACTGTTTGGCCAAGGGGGCCTTTGAAACCATACGTCTACATAGGCTCACACCAGAACCAGAAGTCATAGCCTACCCCTTCATTGTACAGATTAATCCCTTATGCAGTATAAAGTCCAGATGGAGTATCTGCAGTTTAGCCTTTATCATTTTTTAGGTAGTTCCTCAAAGAGAAATTAAATTTGTTTGGCATAATTCAGTTGAGTATGTACTACCAAGTTCAGTGTGATTCTGTTTTCCTTTATCACTGCTTACTTGTTGTACCGGTCAGGAGAACTTGGAGAGAGTGGACCAGATCAGAGTGGTAAAGAAGTGGGAACAACCAAGGGTAATTCTGGAGATGACCAACTTTTGCACCAAAGAAAGTCACTAAAGGAACAAGCACAAGAGACCAGTCTGGTTCTCTATGGAGTAAGGGAGGCTATGAGGCAAAAGGAAGGCCTTCATAGGGCACAAGGTTACCAAAGGGAGAAAGAATGGGAGTATTATCAGGTAGGATTAAAAGAGGCCAAGAGCCAGCCTAGTGCCAAGAGGGCTGAGGTGCTGGCACCTTACCTCTTCCATGCACAACGGTGTTCAGGGAAAAAGCATGGGTCATCGGGGGTGGGATGGGAGAGTGAGGAGTTGGATTGAGCTGCCATCGGGTAGCTCTCCTCTCCAGGGAGGATGATGGGGTTTCCTGGCTCTTGGCTTCCACCAGGTGGGCTTGGTGGCAACACATCAAGCCGGGGGACGGGCATTAGACTGGAGTAGGAGGAAGAGGCTGTCACTGGAGCCTCTGAGCACATGTGTGTCGATGTACTGGGGTCTTGGAATAAGGGGAGAAAACTGAAGAGGGAGGACCAGGGCAGGTAGGATGGTGCCCGAGTTAGGAGCAGTGGAATGAATCCTCTTGAGAGAGGACTGGGCGGAAAATCCCGGTGCCCGAAGGAGAAAAACCTATGGTGAAAACAAAGAGGCAAAGGTAGCAGTTAAAAAAAAAAAAAAGTGAAGGCAGACAGATCGCTGATGGTGTGAGGTGGAGAAAAGAAATATTTTAAATAACATCCAGGAGGAGGGATGGTTGGGGAGGGCTTGTCAGGCTGACTGATTGGGGTGGGGAGGAGGTTGATGGAAGATTACAGGCGGAAGTGGACCAGATCAGAGTGGTAAAGAGAAGTGAGGAGCGATCAAGAGGTAATTCTGGAATGACAACTTTTGCACCAAGAAAGTCACTAAAGGAACAAGCACAAGAGCCAGTCTGGTTCTTGTGGAGGTAAGGGAGCCGTGAGGGGCAAAGGAAAACCTTCATAGGGTGCAAGGGTTGCCAAAGAGGAGAAGGAATGGGAGTATTATCAGGTAGGATTAAAAAGAGGACTGGGTGGAAAATGCCTGGTGCCCAAGGAGAAAACCTATGTAGTTAAAAAAAAAAAGTAATAATAATAAACTTTATTTATAATGCGCCTTTCAAAGTCAAGACGAGTACATAGTTAAAATAATTTCACAATAAAACATCATTATAAAACAGCCAGACTATTACAGTCAATCCACTTCAACACCATCCCCATATGCCTTATTCCATAAATATGTTTTCAATGCTTGTTTAAACCCCCCACAGTCATGCACCCTAATCCAACGGGTAGAGAATTCCAGAGGGTCGTTGCAATGAACATGAAAGCCTGGACCCCAGAATATTTTAAAACACCCTCGGAATTCCAGCAACCTCGCTACGAGCGGAGCGGTCACTCTGGGAGGTAAGGGACCAGGAGCTCTTTCAGGTAGTCAGAATAAAAGGTAAAGGCAGATAGAGAGCTGAAGATTGCTGAGGGTGTGAAGGGTGGAGGAAAGAAATGTTTTAAATAACATCCAGGAAGGGAGGGATGGTTAGGGAGGGATTGTCAGGCTGACTGATTGGGAAAAGGTTGATGGAAGATTACAGGCGGAAGGCCAGTGACAGTGGACCTCAATCGAAGTGGAATTACTGGAGTCTCACAGGGTGCAGAAAATGGGGAAGGTATGAATTTTCTGCTGTTTTTCACTAATTATGAAAAACTGAAGTATCTATAAATGAAACACCACTCATTTGTAGATATTGCGAGGCTGAACAGCTTTCATGCTCACAATACCATGCTGTCATTTTCATTTTAAGTTATTAGCATTTGAATATGGTTAATACTGCTACTGAGGCCAAACATTCTAAATGACATAAGCACTGTATAGATAAACGGCTGATGGTATAAGCACTGTGTGGATAAATTAAATTTATCCACACAGTCAGCTCAGATAAATGGATTTATTTCACTCTGTTTATCTCCACCCCATTGCATAAAATGTGTTTATTAGTGACATTGCAGAAGGAATCTCAGGACAAGATGTGTCACAAAGCTCTGTGACAGGGTGGACAGTGAGGAAGGGGTGAGGAGCATCAGAGGAATCTACAAAGGTTGGAAAAGGGTCAAAGGTCGGGCAGTTGAGATTCAATGCCAAGAACTGCAGAGTGACGACATAGGGACTAGGAGGCCACACATGGAGTTCTGGATGGGAGGAGTTCAGCTGCCCATTTCAGCTGAGAGAGGGATATCTTGGAGTCCTCATTAGTAACTGACTCAGCAAACCAGCCAGTGCAACAAGGCTTTTGCAAGGCATCTAGGAGGTTCGTCAGAGTAGAAAGGAGTTTTGATAAGTAGTAGAGAAGAAGTGATACTGTCCTTATGCAGAGTGTTGGTGAGCCCTCACCTGGAGAACTGTGCTCAGTTTTGGAGTCCTCACCTAAGAAAGGAAATTGATAGGCTAGATTCAGTGCAGCAAAGGGTCACGAAAATTATTCTGGGCCAGCAGGTCATCTCTTAAGAGACATTTATGGAAGACCCTGAACGTGTGCTTGCTGGAGCCAGACAGGTGAGTAGGGACATGATGGAGACATATAAATTCCTAAGGGGTATAAAAAGGGTAAATTCGAGGACCTGTCTGTTAAAAATAGAGCTGCAGTCATGGGGGCATGATCGGAGATTAGTTGGAGGTAAATTCAGAAGGATGTGAGGAAGACTTTCTTCACAGGAAGGGTAGTGGAGCTTGGAACGGATTACCAGTGGAGGTTGTGGAGGCAAGAACATTAATGGGTTCAAACATGGGTGGGACAAGGCCAGGGGACACATAAACCCACATGGGGAACCAAGAAGGGTGGGGGAGTGGGGCGAGGATGAATAACCAACCTAGCACTAGTCTGGGGGACAGTAGTAACAGTTATAGATAGACTTGATGGGCCATCAGAGTTTGTGTTTCACGTAACACTATTTACTTGTTGTACTGGACTGGTTAGTAGTCAAGGCCTGATTGATTGTGGGTTGTCATCAATGTTTTCCTCCCAGTCTTAGCTTACAGCACACATTCAAACTCCTTTCCTTTTGAATGGATATATTGTATCCCTTCCCAAATATCGCTGATTATGTAATATAGCTCATCATGTTCCTCAGATTTGGACAATTTGATACTTACTTTTTAGTTCATAGGTATACAATCATTTTTTAGATGCATTGTATGGGAAGGATAGCAAATGGGCACGTTAATGCTTTTATGGAAATAACATCAACTGTAACTCTTTCAGCTGCCTAAAAACTAAGTATCATATAGGTTTTGGTAAACAAAAGCTGTAGTTACCCTCATTCATTTGGGAGCCCAAGCAGTTTCTACATTTTGTTGAGTATTGTTTTTTATTGGTATTTATAAAGGCTGTGAGGTGTTCTTTAGATGCTGATTAAAAAAAAACTGTAAAACCTAACTAGAATGTGCCAAGAATATATAGAATAAATTGTATTTTTTTATTTAGTTATTTATTTGTGAACATCAGTCTGGAAGGCACGCTAAGCTAAAAACAGCACAGTTAAAATATAGAATGAATGATAAGAAATGTAAATTACAAAGCTGTAACTCAATTGAGGGGTTCTGGTGACATTAAACAAGGAGAGTAAAGCTACAGTGGTTTATAAATGTAACTAGAACTTAAGATAGAATTAAAGGCCTTGTAAATTACAGTTGGACTACTTTTGTATAAAACGGGGTCAAATAATGTGGAAACACAGGCCAGCCTTCATTCTCTGCCCACTAGCTAAGGTGCAGAAGAGATTGATCTACAATCAAATAGGAGGACTACCTTGAAAGGCACCTGCTCCTAGCTGACATTCAACACAGCTTAGGAAAGGCCATGGCACTGATACAGCCCTTATCCAGCTCACATCGGACTTCCTTGATGCAATGGACCAAAGTTCCAGCAGAGCTCTAGTCATTGATTTATCCAAGGCATTTGACTTGGTCAGCCATGAACTTCTCCTCACTAAACTTCACCTACTTGGACTGGATGGGCTGTCTGCTACATGGTTCGAGAGCTATCTGCTCAACCAAACCCAAAAGTCCTATGGAGAGGAACCCAGTCTAGTGCTAAACTGTAATCTCTGGGGTACCCCAGGGCTCAACCTTGGTCCCCTGTTATTTACTCTTTGTCAATATATAGAGGGGTTTGTGGAAGGACAACCTTATCCTCTATGCACATGACACAGTCGCTCACTGTAGTGATCTGTTTCCTAGCGTAATCAGTGCCACCTCCAGGCCAGTCTAGCTGCACAGGAAGCCTGGTTCTCCTCAAACTCACTTGTAATGAATGAAGACAAAATGAAGGCAGTCCTGTTTGGGTCCAGATGCCTTGGTACAGACCGTAGTGGCATCTTTCAGCTGAATATGCGGATGTTAACTGGAGTACCTTTACTGCAGGCACATCCAAGAGCAGGGTCAATCTTGATGCCCTACAGGGGCATACCTCAGACAGCTAGTGTTGGAACCCACTCTGGAAGGAGCAGTCTTAGACCTGGTATTCTCAAATGGGGAAGGAGAAAGGATCTCAGATTTAGAAGTGGGTAGCCATCTGGGAACAAGTGACCACCAAACAGTGTGGTTCATACAATAAACACAGCCATAGAGTCAAGCCTACAAAAACAAGAGTATTGGACTTAGGAAGGCTGACTTTGGAAAATGAGAGAGTGCCTTAGAAAAGCACTATCAAATGGGCAAGAAGGAGGGTGGAGGAACAATGGGAATAATCAAAACAGCCATCATGAGAGCAGCAAGCCTTTGTCTGAAGCAAATCAATAAAACAAAATGAAGGAAAAAACATTATGGTTCTCAAAAGAGGTAGCAGGACGGTTAAGGAGAAAAGGATAGCATTCAGGAAATATAAGAACACAGAAGGAGCAGGACAGAGAACTTTATCAGTTAAAAGCAGAAGGAGGCAGGAAGGCAGTCAGAATAGCAAAGGCACAAACTGAGGAAAAGATAGCCTAACTCTGTTAAGAAGGGGATAAAATATTTTATAGGTACATTAGGGAGCAAGAAAGACCAAGGGAAGGATACAGAGACTTAATAAAGGGAGGGAATGGGCAGAGGGTGACAGTGAAAAGCAGGATACTGAACGAATATTTCTGCTCAGTATTCACAACAGATGAGTGCCTAATCTAAACAAGGGAGAAACTCTGAATGGGGGTCGATACCAGTCCTTCACAGAAGAAAGGGTTTTGAATGAACTCTGAAACGGAGGGTGACAAAGCAATGGGGCCTGATGGGATTCACCCAAGAATACTAAAAGAACTAAGGTAGAACTAGTAACACCACTGACTACTCTCTTTAACAAATCATGGGAGGATGGAATGGTACCTGAGGACTGGAGGAGGCAAATGTGATTCCACTTCACAAAAGTGGGGAGCAGGGCAGAGAGGAAACTACAGACCAGTTAGTTTGACTTCAGTGGTAGGGAAAATGATGGAATCACTTATGAAGGAAAGAATTGTTGAGTACCTAGAGGCCAATGGGGCACAGGACCCAAGGCAGCATGGATTCACAGCAGGAAGGTCATGTCAGATGAACCTAATAGATTTCTTGACTGGATGACCAAAGTAGTAGACCAGGGAGGGCTGTGGATATGGCCTACCTAGATTTAGCAAGGCATTCGACACAGTCTCACACAAAGATTAATATACGATTAGCCAGCCTTGGAGTGGGTCCCAAGGTGGTAGCCTGGATAAAAACTGGCTGGACAACAGGACGCAAAGGTAATAGTAAACAGAGACCACAGTGAAAGCAGGGTAACTAGCAGGGTACCGGAGGGTTCGGTACTGGGACCGGTCCTCTTTAATATCTTTATAAGTGACATTGGAGAGCACCTGGAAGAAAGGTATGCCTTTTGCAGATATCTGGACTCGCAGGCACGAGGTAACATCCCCTCTGGGGATGCTCCCTCGGCGCCGCCTCGGAGGTTTCTGAGGCGGCGGCGCCCTATCTGGCTCGCGCTCCGGACCTTGCAGGCACCTCCGGGCAGTTGGAGGCCTCCGCCTGGTTCGGCTGCAGGCTGCGCCTACCATCGTGGGTGACTCTGGTAAGCCGGGCGTCGGCTCCTCTGATGTCCGTCCGGAGAGGGCTGGTAAGGCGTCCGACTCTCCGGGCGACGCGTGGCTTCTTCCCCACCGACCAGGCCGACCCCTCTCTCGACCTATCTCCGGTGATGGCTCGTAGGTCGGACATTGGCTCTTCCGGCACCGCGCGAGCTTGCCTCCGCCTCACGTCGGCTCATCCGGCGTCCGCTGGCGAAGAACAGACAACGGACCCCACCCAGCGTCCGTTGTTCCCGTTCACCGCAGCCTCCGCTGCCATCAGGGAGCCAGAGTCCCCCAACCTGAACCCGTGGACTTTTCCCTCCGTCCCCGGGTGAAGCTGAGGATTTTTGCCTCTGTCAGTCCTTCCTCCGTCTGGGCGCCCGGACCTGGCGTCGGCTGCCGGATGCCGGCTCGGCCCGGCCCCTCCAGCGTCCAGGGCCTCTCCCGCCGGCCTTGATGTCGGCATTACCGACTCAGAGATTTTCTGCTCCCATCGGGCCCTCCACCCTCCAGGCTGTCCCGCCCGGACCCGCCCATGGGGTTCCAGCCAGGCCGTCTGCTCAAGGCAGCCCCGGCTTCCGGTACCCTCCGCCTTATTCGACGCGGTGTACCTGGAACCGCCGATTTAGCCTCAGTACCCGACGCCGGCTTCCCACGCCGCAGTATTCGACACTCAATACCCGACGCGGGTTACCGCAGCCGGTTTGGATACGCTCCATATGGGTATAATCCGTATTCTTATCCCCGCCTCTTCCTCCTCCACCGCCTCGCGGCGCGCGTGGACCTGCAGGAGACTCGGGCCTCCTGGTGGGCTGAGGCCAAGGCTCAGCTCACCAAAGAGGTCAAGAGCCGCCTTCCAGCGACAATGCCGTCCCAGGTTCCCATACACCCCAGGCGGCACACTCCTCACCACCTCGGACTCCAGGGTTCTTCGTCTGGATCCAGAGAGGGGAGCAGCACACCCGTCCTGGGGACTCCCAAGGGACCTATTCCTCCCGGTCGGGAAAGGAGTCTTACTCTTCTTCATTCTCCTCTTCACTCTCAGACTCTAGGACTCTTCCGACGCGGCTGCCAAGAGAACGCGACCTCGCTCTCTGTGAAGCCCCGCCAAGGACTACTCGAAGTCTCCTCAGAGGATCCTTCTTTACGGAGTTGCTTAGAAAAATCCAGGAGGTTCATCAGTGGCGCTCTTTGAACTACAGATCCTCCAGCGTCTGAAACTCGCTGAACATCTGGATTTGCCCGTGACAGCTCCTACATTAGTGCCACCCTGGATGAGCCTCACGCACCTGCCTTGTTACCACGAATGGAACAGCCGTCGGCCTAGCCCACTTCCCAGGAAGTTGAACAGCTATATCAGGCTCCAGAGGGTGTTGATTTCCTGGATTCTACCCGCGCTGATTCGGTGCGTGATTAGCGCCGCTCCACACCAGTCGGTGAACTCAAAACATCTTAGCTCGTTACCTCCTGATAAGGAATCTCGCTTCTGGACCAGTAAGGGAGAAAGATTTACGCTTCCTCCACACTGAGATTAGGGCCCTGAACTATGTCGGCCACATGGGGACTACCAGAAGGTCATCCTTACTGAAGTGGAAGCCAGCTGGATTCCTTACCTGACTCCAAGTCAAACAGAGTTGGCTGATCTAGTCCGTTCTGCTCGTTCAGCCAGTGCTACATGCTGATGCAACATACTGACTGATGGACACTGCTGGGCGGAGCTCAGCTTTCACCGTAAGCCCTCGGCGTCATGCTTGGCTCCGCGTGTCAGGTCTGGTCCGGAGGTGCAATCTGCTATCCAGGAAGCACCTTCCGGGGTCAGTGCGGTGTGATGTCAAGGATATCATTACCGATTTGCAAGAGAAGGGACGCTCTGGTATTCCATGTACCATCCCCATCAACGCAGCACCGTCCTTTGAGACTGAATCGCCAGAGGCTAAACCCAGGGAAGGCGGGCCACAAAAGCGGCGCCTGCGCTGCTAAGCCCCCTGCCCAAAAAGCAGCGGTACTTCCAGCTGCGCGCGCTGCCCACACCACCTGACTCCTTTCCTCCCACTACCTCCGGACTCCCTGGAGGAACCGTAGGAGGGAGGTTTTCCTCCACTTTCTGGGATGGGAGAGATAACCACGATTCTTGGGTGCTCCAGCTCATAGCAGAAGGACACTCCATAGAGTTTCTTCAGAAACCACCCGCCACCCACCTCTGAAGTAAGCCGTATTCACGGAACACCTTCCTTTGGTCCAGGAGGAAATCTCTGCTCTTCTGCTAAAGCAAGCAATAGAGCCCGTCCCCTTCATCTTCAGGGATGGGTTATTATTCCCATTTCTTCCTGGTCCCAAAGAAGACGGAGATCTCAGACCGATTTTAGATCTCAGTTCCTGAATCTTTATGTAGAGTACAAAAGGTTCAGGATGCTCTCTTTGCAGAGCCTTCTGCCCCTCCTCCGGCCAGGTCAATGGCTTTGTGCCCTGGATATGCAGGATGCTTATCTGCACACTCCATTCGCCCATCTCATAAATACCTTAGTTTTAGGTTCCAGGGGACCACTACCAGTTCAAGGCGCTCCCATTGGTCCATCCGGCCCCCCAGTATTTACCAAATGCCTGCAGCAGTGCCCACCCAAGGTACAAGGGGAGTACAGGTTTTCCTTACCTGACGACTGGCTCCTGGCGGCCTCGCCCAGGAGGAACTCCATGATTCCTTTCCCTTACCCAGCAGGTTTTGCCTGCCTGGGTATTACCATCAACCATTCCAAGTCTCATCTGGACCCTTCCCAGGGCTACAGTTTATTGAGGCGATCCTCGTTGGACCATGGCAGGCCTTCCTGCCTCCGGACAGGGCGACCTCCCTTCAGACCCAGATAGGTCTGTTATCCGATTGCAGGATGGTCTCAGGCGAGGTCGGCCCTTCTCGGCTCATGGCGGCTGCTATCCTGACAGTCCTCGCGCTCGACTCCACATGAGGATCTCTCAGTGGACTCTACACTCCCAGTGGATCAACTAGTGGACGACCTAGATCACTCAGTTCTGATCTCTTTGCCGATGATGCGAGACTTACAATGGTGGATGGTTGAGAGAACCTGTTTTGGGGGTTCCTTTCTTTCATCCTCCCTCCCAGACTCTAACCACAGACGCCTCAGGCGAAGGTTGGGGAGCTCATCTAGGCCCCTCATCGGACCCAGGGCTCCTGGTCCAGGCTAGAACAAGCTCCACATCAATGTGTTCGAGCTCGAGCAGTGTTGTACGCCTCAAAACCTTCACCAATACATCCTTCCCGCCACCTTGCCGTCCAGTCAGATGACATGCGTGAGTGTGGTACATCACAACAAGCAGGGAGAACTAGGTCCCACCTCTATGCAGGGAAGCAGTGAGGGTTTGGGATTGGGCAACACAACACACCTTCACCTCACGGCGATTCACGCTCCAGGAGTCGACAACACCCTGGCAGACAAGCTAAGTCGCTCTTCTGCTCTGACTCACGAGTGGGAACTGGACCAAGGGGGTCTAGACAATATCTTCCAACTTTGGGGAACACCACAGGTCAACCTGTTCGCATCCCCCAAAACACAAAGCTTCCCACCTTCTGCTCGCTCTTTCTCGAGCAACGCTCTGTCTCTAGATTGGAAGGACAGATTCGTCATGCCTTTCCCCAATTCCTCTTATCCCACGAGTCCTGCAGAAACTAGCTTCAGAAGGAGCGAGAATGATTCCGATTGTTACTTTCTGGCCCAGGCAAGTCTGGTTCTCTCTTCTACAACAATATTCAGAGGATCCTCCTCTTCCTCTTCCTCTGTCTCGAGGTTTGTTGACCCCGGATCAGGGACCCTGGTCCATCAGGTCTCAAATCCTTCAACTGCATGCATGGCTCTTCCAGACCTAGCCCAATCCCGCTTTGGTGTGTCTTCCAAAATGGCGGAGATTTTAGTGGAGGCCAGAAACCCTCCACCAGATCCACTTATGCCATGAAGTGGAAAAGATTCACTATTTGGGCCGCTTCCAAGAACGTGGAACCTTTCTCCTGTTCAGCGGGGCTTCTGCTGGAGTATCTACGTCATCTGTTTGACCTGGGTCTCAGCCATTCCTCTTTGAAGATACACATGGCGGCCATCTCGGCCTATCATGTTCCTTCTGAAATGAGGCTTGCTCAACTGGAGGTCTCAAGACCTTTCTCAGAGGGTTCTCCATCTGAGGCCCCCATCCGTGCTCCTGCCCCCCTTGGGACTTGAATTTTGTTCTTGAGAAACTTACCCTTCCCTTTCCGAACCTGCAGCTTCTGCAGATTTGAAGTTCTTTCGTGGAAGGCGCTGTTCTTGGTACATTATTGCCTCAAGAATCTCGAGTTCAGGCCCTGATGTGTAAAATCCTCTACTTGATTTTTTCACAAGGAGCGAGGTGCTCTTCTACCTAATCCTAAGTTTCTACCTAAAAGTAGTAGCAGAGTCTACCTTAAATCAGTCCATAGAGCTACTCTGCCTTTTTATGCAGTACTCTAATCAAGGGGAATACTTACTCCATACTATGGATGTTCACGGATTCTCAGATACTGCACCAACAGGACGAAGGATCTCAGAAAGACTGATCAGTTGTTCGTCTCTTTGCTCCCAAAAGGGAAGGCAATTCGGTTTCCAAGCAATGCCTGTCTAAGTGGTTGGCTCATTGCATCACTTTCTGTTATGACAAATACCACAAGACCCTTCCTGGTCAAGTCAGAGGCCATCCACTAGAGGAGTAGCTGCCTCTGCAGCATTTTCAAGAATGTGTCTGTGGCAGACATATGAGCTGCCGCTACCTGGACTTCCGTCCATGCCTTTCTGAAACATTATAGTTTGGATATTGCCTCTCGCCGTAGAGACAGGCTTCAGGCTGGCTGTTTTGCAAGGCCTCCTGTCTTGAGACTTGCACGGCTAGACCTACTTCTTGAGTAGTTTTCCTCCTCCCAGTGCCTTTTATTTATTCCAGACTGCTTGAGATTCAGTCCTATGTAATTACCTACTGCAAGAGCCCTCTCTAGTAAGATAGTACAGTTACGTAGGCATTACTGTAACAGTAGATCTTGAGAGGCTCTTGCAGTAGGTAATATCTCCCGCCTCCATCCCCTAGGCTTTTCAGCTCCTTTTCCATATAGAGAATATCCGCTCCTCTCTCGTCCGGCCTCTTTCGGCCTGTGGCGGGAAAAGAACTGGAAGGTGGGCTTCCGGGACCACCCCTTTATACCATGCGTCTCCGGCGGTCACCTGGCGTGGGCGGTCCCTAGCCAGGGACTGCTGACTAGAATTTTTCCGTGGGGGCCTGCGGCGTCAGTCCTATATGGTTATCACTCACTGCAAGAGCCTCTCTGAAGATCTACTGTTACGGTAAGTTCTACGTAACTGTACTTTCTGATTCTACAGCAATAAATTATTTAAAACAAGCAGTAGCTAAAGGTGAGTTAGTGTAGGTACGAGATACAACCCTCCCCAAGGTTGAGGAGGAGCACACAGCCACTTGACTGTTCACCAAAGTGGGATAAATGGAGATAACCCAAGTAACAACATACATCTCCATCCCCAGCTCTATGTACCAAGATGTCGATTCAGGAAGGGAGGGAGCAAAAGGGAAAAAGGAGGGTGTTCTTGCCTCAACCAGTAATAATCCAAAACTGAAAGAGCCCACAAGGTAGGTTGATCACCCACTGGTATGTAATCTGAGGCTGAGGGCCATGTCCTCAGTTTTTGTATAGCGGGCAGTTAATTGCTACCATCCAAGATGCAGCCACCACTAAAACAGAGGGCGACATTATGAATTCCACATACTTCCCAAAGATTGGAGGTTGGGGGTGGGGACAAGCCCTCCAGAGCAATAATATACAGGCGGTATATAGGAGGTCGTTGATCAAGCCCCCAAGATCAGGGACAAGCGTTCCTAAGGTCTCACCAGTCCCCGGGTAGAGGAGAGTCGCCCCTCGGACAGGTTTGAAACCAACCCCATGTGGTATCCTTATGTAATGCCTGGGAGAGTACAAGAGAACAAAGAGAAAATACAGACTCATGAGGATCAGTCATAAGGAGGTTGTTCCTCAGCGTCAGCGGGTTTTGTTGTACTGCAGGAAATGTCTCGAGATAAGGCTTCTGCAAAAGATAACAGTCCAGGTTTCACTGAAGTGCTAGAGCAGTCAGGGTAATCTGTCAAATCTTCAGGAAATCCACCAGGATACACTTTCAGCCCTTTCCATGAGAAGATCATCTGGGATGTCCTGGACGTTTGAATGACCCAGGGCAGGGTGCTCTTTTTAGTCATTTTAGCTGGTGGCGCTTTCCTGGGCCTTTGGAGGAAGAGACCTGGTCGCTCTTCGATCGTTGACAAATACGGTCATCTGAGCACATCCCGCTGTAGCAGTGAAGGAGGAGGGTGTATACCGCCCTTGTTGCCCAACCTGATGATTACTATCAGTACTAGCCAGTCTAGGATGAGGATGGGGCCTGTGAGAAACATTGGAGGAATTATAGCCCCAGAGCCTTCGTTGGGAGATGAGTTCCTCCTATCTTTTGGGAGTAGTGGTACTGAGGGTCAGATGGGGCCAGTACTTCAAGCCCATTCTTCCACTCGGGGATTCTGCAGCTATATCCCGGCCCTTCGAGTTACATAAAGGTATGCCAGGTTCGAAACCATATTTAAACCCCTGGGATGCCAACAGCCTTTTGATGGGGAGGAAAGCTTCACCTAGCTGCCACCTCTGCAGAGAAATCTCTGAAGAAGGAGATTTTAGTCCCATGCCAGTATAGGTTGCCCATGTCTCATGCTGCCCTCACAAGCCTTTCCTTTGTTGAATATCTCAGGAAGTAAGCAATGATGGGCCTAGGGGAGGTTCTAGGTGAGCGAGGGCTGCCAGGAACGGTGAGCTCTTTTCCACCTCCATGGGCCCGTGCCATCTGTCCTCAAGTATTTTAGGGATCTCTTCATTGAGAATCTTTCAGTGTTCGAGCCCTCAGATCCCTCTGGAATCACGAGGATCCTTATATTATTAAATCGCCCCTGTTTTCTTGATCTTTGGTCCGCTTCCACAAAATGGCCAGCTGCTCCTCATGATCTTTAAGGCGACGTAGCATCTTAGCCTGCCTAGCTTCCAAATCATCCGTCCGTTGCTCCGTAACATTAAGTTTGTCATTGAGGGCATGTACCTCCGCCACCGTCCAGAGAGGGTTGACGAGATGGAATCCACCCTCAAGTAGAGGGTTTCCAGCATGGCTGTAATGTGCTGCAGGCAGGCACGGACATCGTGGCGGAAGCTTCCTTTGAGGCATTGCTGTTATATATGCCTGCAGAGTGAGCTGTCACTATGCAGAAGAGTTCGCAGAGTAAGTAAGCAATCAGTAAGTGGACTAGAAGGAGAAAAGAAAGAGCTTGCTCCTTGATCCCAGTCTGATTCTGCACGTGCCCCCAGTAGGTAAGCAGAGCCAGAATATCCGGACATGGACGCCACAACTCTAAGTCGATGCTACTGGCCTAAACAGGGCAGAGGTGTGGGTTGCGTGAACTCTGGCACCGCAGAATGTTAAACCGGACTACTAAGCGCAATAAAAACCCAGTACGCACTGAGAGGTAAGTCTAATGAGGTTCGAAACACCTTTGAGGGTAGGGGGGTCCCTGAATGACTGGGAGCGGATAAATTCACGAGGCTGGGGATTGAGCTGACGGTTTATGTAGCCATCTTTCTCGGCGTCCAGGCCGCCCCTTCTAAGGGTCCTTCACAGATTTTTTTTATTTGACACTAATACTGACAATTGATATTATCTTATAAAAATATTGTCACAGCACTATAGGTCTAAGGCCTATATACATTAGGCTAGTTAAAACATTTAAGGTGTTTAAAAATTTTAACTCTAAAGCAACTCCGTCCGCATTAAAACATGTTTTTACGTGTTAAAACCCTGAAGCAACTCTATTCTTAAAACTGTTTTTAAAATGGTTCAGACTAGAAAGTGTTACCTGGTAAAGCGGACGAGCATCTATATTATGCTCCATGACTGTGCCATCTTGCTGGCTTTGGGCCATTAGGAACCATGCTGCAGTCATAGGAACCAGTTTTAAATCCGTTACTGGACACAGATGCGGATGGGAGTCTGCTCTAGAATAACCATGTTAAAACATGGTTGAAGTAGATGTGGGCAGGCTGCCGTGGTGAGTTCAAAACGAACCACAGCTCACTTTGTAATGTGTACAGGGCCTTAATGTTTATGGAGTTAAACTGGTTGAGAGTATAGTTTAGTAAATGTCTCCAGATATGTTTAATACTCTGATTGTGTGAATCAGTTGTTCATACTAGGCCATTTTCTTTCTATCCACATATTTACATAAACAGAAAATTCCTGTTGTAAAGTTTTTATCATACAATACTATCAAATTTTAACGTACATATATGAGGTATCGTCTAAAGGTCTTGCTTTTAATTAACAGTGTTTTCACATAACACTAATTCATTCATAATTTCTGCTAGTGGGACTGTCTGCAGGTGTTTCTCTTCTCTCTTCTGATGACATTTGACCTTGGAAAGTTTCTCAAGCAGTAGCAAACTAGTAGAAGCTAGTTCCTCCATATAATTCTGTGATTTTTTTTTAAATAGGTATTTTAAACCAATAAGAAATCTTTCTTTTTTTTTTTTATGTATGATCTGGTGTCAATAGTATGTGATTTTCTAAACAACTGGCATACGTCTCTGAGGAGGGACCTGATTGATATGAAAGCTTAGGCACTTTGTTCTTTTTTTACATCTTTGTTGATCCAATAAAGGTATCAAACCATTTGCTTCTGGATCTGGCGATTTATAATAAATAGAAAAGACAGCATCCATGTACAACAAAACTGATTCCATCAACAGATTCTGAGGACTCCATAAACCATGAAAGCGAAGTCTCGTTTAATTGGTTATGCTGTGTTATTTTACAGAGATTTACTTTATAGAGGCTTAACAAGAAAGTCACCCTGAACTTAACAGTGCAGTAACTCCTTTGCTGTACAAATCACTATCAACTGCAAATATAACTGAACCAAATGTAGGGCCAATTGTGTTTTTTGGTTTCAGTGGAAGACACCAGTGAAAAAGAATTTTTCATTTAACTTTATCATGCAGACAACCCTTGCCCTCATTTTGAGCCAAAAGTTTGACCAAACATGCTGATTTTTTCCTCCTTTGGGGTTGAAAAATGAATTTTAAGATTTTTGTCTAGTGGAATAGGCAATTTTCATAAACATAGATCATTGGCACCTTCAAATGTAACTTGTTCTGTTGCTTTATTTTAAATTTGTCAAAAAAATCCACCCACTCCCAGCTGTTCCATAACCCACCTACTTGATTCCACTAATAGCCTTGTGAAATATTTGAATATTTTTAATTTCTGAGTCTAGCATCGAGCAATGACTCCTCATCTTTTCATGGTTTCTACCAACTAAACATTTCCTGTCTGTGCTTGGCAGTGCTCGGTTGTGTATCGTGCAAAGGATGAGGAGTTGCCACTTAGTACTGGACTTTGAAACAAGTAAAAGAACTGCATTAAATGCTTTACTGAGTCATTTTTGGTTGTGGATGGGTGAGTCATGGAAGAGCAGCTAAATGGCAGAATTTAGTTGCATCTTGATGGGGAAAAGCATGCCTGGTACTTCAGCTGTTGTTCTGCCGTTGCAGTGACATCAGAATAGTGGTGTGACAACACCTCTACATCACAACATTTTGTAGGGGTAGAATTCCATGCATAACACTAGTTATCCACATACTATATTATTTTTATTGCTACGATTTGAAAGGATTATGATTTGTACAGTGTGCAGGAACAAATGTGTCTCACTTTCAGTTTTCCACTATAACCTTGGTATTTGAGTGATGCCAAGCTGGATGTGTAAGGTTTAGTGCACTGAGATTTTTAATGCTACTGTTTGTTCTGGTAGTGTTTCTCTGTATTTAGGAAGATTGTTATTTTCTAAATAGATGTATAGTTACCTATCACGTTAATACAGGTTTATTGCTTATGGCAGTCACATGTTTTTCCCTGTACAGAAGTTGTGCAGAAAGTCAATAACCTGATCACAAATGGACAGTATGGCAGACTTTTGCAGTAGTACATTTTGCAAGTCGGCAGTGGAAAGTAACAAAGCGAGGACTTGATATTGATTGAGCACTACATTGAAGCAGAGTGTGGAGACAGAATTAGACTGGAAAAGGTAAAGATTCATTTACTGTCATTTGTTTTATGTTGGTTTTCCATTGCTGTGGGCACAGAGAAGTTTAACTTAAACATAGGGCAGTACACTTCTAACATAAAAATGCTAGGAGATTAAAATGGTTAGTCACAAAAGGCAAAGGAAAGTACTATATGCAATAACCAATACACAACCATTTAAGATTAACCTGAGAATATTTTGTTTTATCCTTGGATTTAGATTTTATTTGGCAGGATGCTTAATAAGCAAGTTCCAGTATGAAAAATTGCTAGTATAGTTAGGACTTGATTCACAAAGGGGCCTGCGTGGGTGTGATTCATGGAGCTCTGCAATGCCGCAGACTGTTCCTAGTGCCTCATACATTTGAGCGCAGCGCTGCTCGTGTGGGTGAGCATGGCCAGGGTGGAGGAGCTAAGTTTTGCAACAGGCTTCCATTCAGACCAGTCTAGCCACCTAGTGGATCCCTGCTCTGCTTCTACTGGCGATTATGGGATACAGCTGCCTTGAAGGGGACTGTCATGTCTTCTATAGGAAAGGAGAAATGTTAAATAAAAACACAAAGTTTTCATGCCAGCACATGTCCACGACTCCCTTGGCAAAGAGAAGGGTTGGACACTGGCTAGTATTTCACTGTATGTGCTGACTTAGCTTTAGGTTTGGAGAATGTAAGGGGTTCCAGTGGCCCTTAGAGCAGCAACTGTCTGGTGTAAAGTCATTCCTGGCCACTCTCCGCTGTGTGAGTGGATTCATTAAAGGTGGGGTGGCAGTCAAGGCCCAATCTGGCCCGCTGCATTGCTCCACATATCATCTGGGATTGAGTGATGAGAATCACAGGATTTCCATTGGGGTGGGTGGGTGGGAGGAGAGTGAATGCTGCCCCCATTCAACAAACAAGAGTATCTTTGTACAGGCATGGTGAATCAAGCCCATATGTAGCTGATAACACAGTGATTGACCACATTACTTGCAGCATTTTAGTACTTTAGCTAAATGTGTTTTTAAAGCGTTTGGGGATTTTAGTTATTTTTCATTTACTAATGGTTGTTTAACAGGAAAAGTAGAGACAAAGTCCTGTGTTCAGCAACTTCTTGGGCAAGATGGACAACAGCAACAACCATAAAAGCATACTTCATACATTATAAATAACAATCATGTTTGTTTGATCATTAGTTACATACATTTTCAGACACTGCTCTACATTCAAAACTGTAGCATTGCACCATCCACAGCCTTTTCCCTGCATGCAAGCAGCATGTCATGTAAAGGTGGTAATTCTGAGCGTACGCAAAGTTTGCCCAGGCAGTGTATGTTTTAATATACCGTGTGTGTGTGTGTGTGTGTGTGTGTGTGTGTGTGTGTGTGTGCGTGCATGTGCGCAGTGTTGTAAAAGCTCTAACTGCTGTGAAAGCACAAAACACAACTCTTTGCTGGCCTGATAAGGGTTTTCAATGGGAGAAAAGTACAAGAAGTCAAGGAGCAAAGTATTGGTTAGAGTGGATTCGTGTGTTACTGCTGTTTCCCAAGTTACTATATTTAAATGTTACCATGCAAAGACACCTTTCACCTTGCAAGGCACTAGCAGCACCTACCATCTGTTTGCCATCCCATTTAAAGCAATTTTCTGATTTTAAGTACCAAATTCACAGTTGGCCCTGTAGAACTCAGTTACACAAAATACACACATTTAAAATTATGGATCTTTATTTATTTATTTTTATTACTGAAGACATTTTGCAGGAAACATGTTAACTCTGTAGACTATAACTGGTCTGGCTGGTTTCCTGCTTTGAAGTCCTGATCCTCTGCTTCTGAAGTCAGAATAATTTCCATGGCAACAGGTTATGATGTCACAACAGAGGATTATGATTCCAAGGCAGGAAACTTGGTAAAATAGATGAAATCTAAGGGCAGAGAACCTGATTTCCTTCAAATATCTTTAGTAATAAAGGCTGGAATGTCCTAAAGTTCAGTTTTTAAAGTTATGAGATTTGAATCCTACTGATGGCAACTGTCACTGTTTTCTGAAAACTGGAAGATCTCTTTAGATATCATTTATTGAGGCATAGCTCCTTTCGCTGAATGGCAGTTGGGTGCTCTGCAGTGAAAGAGCTAACATGAGCCCGCATGTACAAGACTCCCTTGTGGGTCTGTAGTACACCTTTGGCCTCCGTACCAAAGGTGAGCAGGTATTGTTGTTCTGTCCATCTGCAATACACATCATAACATGTGAATCTATTCTTCAGATGGACCTTGACCTGAGCTATGTACATTATTAGCACATAGTAAAATGGGTAGGAGTAAATCCTGGATGCTGATTAGCTGAGGCAGGTTTTCACCCATATCCTAATCTCAGCATATATCCACCTGACAAAAGTACCAGTGCCAGTCTGCCTCGGGACTAAACAGATCCCTTTGCATTCAGTATTTCCACACCTCCTCCTGCCCCCACCCCCTCTCCCCCACGCACAAGACGCAGAGCGCATTGAAAAACTCAGAAAAAACACATGCAGTCATAGCTTGTTTTTCCTGGCTGATCTGTCTGCAATGTCTATGTAAAGAAAAGTAAAATTGTGAAGGAACTAAAGAAAAACAAATTAAAATGAACAATGGTACACTAAAGAAAGCACACAACAATCCAGAAAATGGGCAGTGTTCCTGTAGCAACCTCTAACAATAGTCTTCCAGCAGAACTAGTCTCTAAAAAACACATTTATAAGCAGCTTTAAAAATATTTCTACTGGTGATTTTAACAGTTTGACACAAAATCTAATTCATAAGTGCAGGAAGACACTCCAGGGTTGGCTAAAGGCTGAGATTATCACACTTCCTGGGTCTGTAAGACCTTTCAGCTGTGGCATCCAACCTAAGCAAATCCCTGGATATGGGATAATTTTATCATAAATCCCACCCTTTCTTGTCTTATTGCTTATGCAGTAAAGCACAAGTATCCCTTTGCAACTTAAGAGTGATGTCTCTGCTTTGCTTACTGGCCCTAAACATCTATTTATGTGTGTGTGTACAATTGACTGCTGCAATTTTGACTCTGTTAAAGCGTGCCTTTGAAAGCTTCAGATTGTTTCAAGAGCACTGAATATGGCAGTGTGCAATATATTCATGTCTTCACCTCTCATTCACGGTGCATAATTCCTGAATTTGATGTGAGGTACATAGCACTTTGTGCCATGCTAACTTAGGCTTTTAGTGTAGTAACTGCTTGTTGACTGCAGATCCAGCACTCCGTATCTATTTTCTGCAACACAGTCACTTTGCTCTACGCAGATTGTTCCGGATGCTATCCAGTAACAAACGCACTATGCTGTACGCTTTTCTTTAGGTGTTACTTGTTGGCGGAGATGACTTCACATTAATTGGAAAGCCACTTCTTGGGTAAGTAATAAAAGTGTTTATATGATAATTTTTCAAATGATAAAAGGCTAATCAGCCAGATCTGGTTTCTTTTGTTTTCCTCATCTCCAACTTCTGACTTTTTCTTAGGAATTCCAGATGCTCTGTTTTTTGTTTTTTTTTATATAAGAACTTGTGTGGTTCTAACCCAGGAATTCTTCAATATGCTTAACTCTTGCTGTCAGACTACAGTGTTGAACTGCCCGGAGAATGAAACTTATGCAAATGATGTAACACTCATTGGCTCATGCCACCATTCAAACTGCTGCCCTTGCCAGCTGCTGTGTTCTGTAATGCTCAGATTTCATTCTCCACCTGCTCAGTAAGGCGTCCCAGAAAAAAGCTCTCCTCTAAAAGATACTGTAGTCATTGATTTCCCTGAAAACTTAAGTAGAAAGTTTTATTTTTTTATCTGCTGTCTTTATGACTTTATTTAAGTTTAGCGCTAGTTTAGTTATTTTTACCTTAGTTTGTGGTTCCTCCTCAGTTCTCAGTAACCGACGGGGAACCAGGGTTTGATACTCTTATTTGTCTTACTTACTGAAGAAATCTCTCTATTCAGTTCCATTTATTGTAGTGTGTATTTACAAATTATTATGGTTTATTTCCCTTCTGGAAAGCGACCGTTTATCTGTTGGCGGTTGTTTAGGAGCCAGCTCTGGGTTAAAGTTATTGTACTTGCAGTGGGAACTGAATTATAACAGCATTGGGTGTTTTCTTAACTATTTCAGAGAGACCTAAAAAAAAACAGGACCCACTGGCTTCAAGAATTGTTTAGAGTGTGGTGAAGTATTTGCTAAAGCAGATAAGTACGATTTATGCTTATTCTGCTAGGGGAATCGCACTTCTCTGTGGATTGTGATATTTGCGGACATTTCCTGAAAACGAAAGAAAAAAGAGTCAAAAGGTTCAAGAAAGATTGCATCTCTGTCTGTTCCAGAGGGTCTGAACAACCCAATACAGTCCAACCTCGATTATCGGACTGCCGAACAGACTCATGATCTAGTCCCAGATTGTTAAAGCAAACAGCTGCGTGTTAAGTTTTTTTTTGAACTGCAGTCTGTGAGAGAACTGTAATCACCTATTCTAACTAACCGATACTGCAGTAAGCAATCACTTAAGCAGGTGCTAATGCTTATCCTTATTTGAATGTTCCCCATAATCAATAAATCACTTAATCACTTATGCAGGTGCTAATGAAGACCATTATTTCTTTCTCTATGCTGATGCTAATACTGATACAGTACCCTTTAGTCCCTCTCTCAAACTACGAGCTGATCTGCATGAAATCTGTGTTTCAGCTTAGCAACCTACAATATGATGGAATCCCATGGTGCTGCCACAAAAAGAAAAAGGCGGATCTTGGCAGTCAGTGACAAGATTACAATTCTTGACCGTTTGGGAAAAGGTGAAAAAAATTTTCCATCAGCGTCTTCATTTGACATAAGCAAGCAGCAGTTTCTGATCTAAAAACAATGGGATCAGCTGCTGTGCATGCCACCAACGTGGAAGATGACCGGGCTGAAGCGACGCAAAACTCTGAAACCTGCAGCTGATGAGACATCAGAGAAAGCCACCTACCTCTGGTTTGCACAGCAACAAAGTATGGGCACTCCACTGTCTGGCCCAATGCTCCAGGAAAAGCACTGCATTTATAATAGTGAAATAAGCAACCACGCTAGCAGTCAGAACAGCTCACAAAAAGACACTCCATCAGACAGCTGGAGATCCAGGGGAACGATGTCAGCTGATGTAAACAAGGTGCAGCCATACACTGAAAAACTGCATAAGCTAGTCAATGAGAGGGATACACAGAAGAACAAATCTATAGCAGAGCGAAACAGGACTGTACTGGAAGCTGCTTCCTAATCGAACACTGGCCAGTTCAAAGAGCAAACAGCAGCTGGCTACAAAAAATTAAAGACCGCATAACACTTCTTGGCTACTCAAATGCTACTGGATCACACAAGTTAAAGCCATTCGTGATCGGAAGTTCGCTAATCCACGATGTTTTAAAATGTAAACATGACAGCATTGCCCGTTGTTTATGAGAGCCAGAGAAGTTCATGGATGAGCAATGACCTCTTCACAGACTGATCCCACCAATGTTTTGTAACTGAGGTCCACAAACACATGCAAATGATTAAACAGCAGCCTAAAGCCTTACTCCTGTTAGACAACTGCTCAGCACATCCCACGGGTTTGAAATCAAGGAATGGCAAAATAAAATGTGAATTCCTGCCTCCAAACATAACCTCTCTCCTTCAGCCATTCGATCACGGCATTCTTGAAGGACTAAAAGAGATACAAAGCACTTGCTCGCCGTATCCTAACTGAGACTGAGCCCGATGTGTCTATTGTGGACTGCCTGAAAAAAACTAACACTAAAAGATGTGGCACATATGATCGGTTACTCCTGGGCTAACACGACACCAGAGAGCATTTCCAAGTCTTTCGCATCAACTCTAAAAATCGATTGTAGAACCCACAGATGTAGATGCCGGCAAGAGGGGATAGTCAGGGAGCAGAACCAGCTTACGATTGAGCACTCGAAGCTGACATTGCTGAGTTAAATGCTCAAGATCAAGAACTGATGACTGCCCCAGAGCTTACGGACTGTGACATAATCACACTTGTCACTGAACCGAAGGCGTGGATACAGAGTCAGAAGGCAGAAACTTGCGATGAGGAGGTTGTGGTAACTCTCAGGCAGTGGAAAACCTTTAAAATGCCATAGATGGCTTGAAGACAGGTGGATGCAGACCCGATTCATCTACTCACCCTGAACCGTCTGCTCACACTAGCATCTGCCAAAAAGTACAGTGGGCTCGGCAGATGAAAATAAACCAGTTTTTAAACTGAGTAGGCGCATAATAGTAATTTCTTAATTACATGTATGTTTATTTTAGCCAGTAAACAAATAAAAAATAGGCACACTTGTTATTGACGCAGTGTCTTCTTTCACCTCTTTCCGATTATCCAGAAGTTCAGTTATCCGGACTATTTCGATGTCCCCTAAAGGTCCGGATAATCGAGGTCGGACTGTACTCCCACTTAGTTAAAAAAAAAAAAAAAAACTGCAGATGCAGAACAAACCACAAATAAAGGAGAACCATCCAAAACCAAAAGAACCAGTGAAACAGCTGCTGAACCGCCCCAGCTAAAAAGCGTAAAACAAAACACACTGAACCTCCTGCTGACAAAGCAAAGGAGTCTCCAGTGTCAAACCATACAATGCCAACTGCTGAAGTGGTAGTACATACCCTGCAAGTTCTGCACTTCACGCTGCAACCTCTCAGGTTTAACACCAGTTCGGTTCCAAATACAGTTCCACAGATGGTACGTCATCTGTTCATGGTTCAATTCTTTCGTCCCAACTCGAACTATGAACAATATGATGAAGAGGATGAAGGGAGCCTCTTGAACCAGAGATCTCCCCAGATCCAGAGTTCAGTTCCCTCCAAGGCTGACTGAGGATTACTCCTCACATTTACATTTATCAGGCAGGTGGTGGATGCTTTAGATCTTGCTACCAATGAGATGGAAGAGGATGAAGAGGAGGCAGAGTTTTAAAAATGATGGGCCTGGCACCAACAAAAGGCTGCTGTTACCAATCAATAAGTCATTGAAGAAGCAAGTGCTAAACGTGCTTTGAGGCTCTGGACTCTGTCCCACCAGTTGACAAGAATGCTGATGAAAATATCACCTAGACAGGGCAGGGGCTGAATTCATTTTTTCACACCCTGACCATGAAGGGGTTTTACAGGCTGCAGCTTGTAGCTTGTGACAGAGCCAAGGTGCCCCTGGCATCACACCCCCAGAGAAGGATTCTAGAAGACTGGATAGCATGGGGGAAAAGGGATATCTAGCAGCATCCCTGGGCATAAGACAAGCCAACTTTATGGCTTATGCAACCCAGTACCAGAAAATCTTTTAGCAGTTAGTCATGTCCGTGGTGGACAAGGCACCAGCAGGACTAGCAGCTGACCTGGCTGAGATGACAAAGTGTGGACTGGAGGCTACAAGTACCAGTTCCACGTGCAGATGCCAATGATACAGGCGCCGTGGATGGCACTTACTGTAGCACTGAGGAGGTCTGTATGGCTCAGGACCACAAACGATCTCAGGACACTCAGACTAAGGCCATAAATTTCCTCTGCAAGAATAATTCGCTATTTGGGGACAAAACAGAGGCATACAAGAAGAAGCGAATGAGTACAAATCCACCTACAAAAGTAATTAAGCTAAGAGAAGTCCTCAACCTCCTACAGGGTGGGGGTGATAGGGAAGAGCGACTTATGGCAGACCCTTCATTCAGGTTCAAGCCATTCCCCAGTACCAGCAGCAGCAACAGCAAACTGGATACTTAAGGGCAGAGGCAGAAGGGGTTCCAGGCGTGGGGTCAAGCTAGTCAGGCTCAACCCCAGCAGAAGCAGAACCCCTGATGTAGTTGCTAGGCCTCCTCCACTTCCAGTAGTGGGCAGGCTGACTCACTACCTCCAGGCTTGGGAAAACATCACCACAGCCAAATGGGTCCTGGAGCTAGTGAGTCAGGGCCTGGTCTTCAACTTCAAATAATTCCCAAAGTTAAGATCCAGGGTTTTCAGACCAGCTACCACCTCAGAAAAAACTTCTGGAAGCAGAAGTAACAAACCATCTTACGAGAGAGCTCTTGCAGTAGGTAATTACATATAGGACTGGCCTTGACCAGCAGAACCCCACGGAAAAATTTCTAGCTAGCAGTCCTAGGCGAGGGACCGCCCAATCAGGTGGCAGCGTCATCACGACTTCAGTATAAAGGGCGTTCCGGACGCCCACCTTCCAAGTTCTTTCCCACCGTCAGCTCGTGTAGCACCTCGCGGTGAAGTTCTATCGCTCAGTCCTGTTACTTCGTCCGGTTTTTCCAAAAGTTTCAGTATTTTGTATTTTATATTTTCTATACGTCAGGTGAGCGTCGGTATATATCGTCCTTCAAAAATAAGTGCGACTCGTGCGGTAACTGCCTCACAAAGCGGTCACTCCCTCTGCCTTTTCTGTTTAGGCCCGACCACGCAGTCAAGAAGTGTCCACACTGCCTTCATTTCAACGCGGCCACCCACAGGCAGCGCCAGCAGTCTCTTGAAGCCCATCTCCTCAAGAAGAAGATGTCGCGATGGAGAAGGAGTTGAAGAAACTTGACAGGCGTCTACCTCCCCTGAAGGGCACAAGAGCGGGACAAGGAAAGGCACCGAGAAGGCCTCCTCCTCCGCGACTCCGCCGGAGTCGTGGGTAAGGTAACATCTCTCCGGGATCGCCTGACGCCCCCACTACTGGTTCGGGTGCCTCATAAGCCGGACGCCGGCTCCTCCGACGCCTGCCGGAGAAGACGCTAAGACGCCCCACCCTCGGGCGGCACATGGCAGTGTCCCCATCGACCAGGCCTCTTCTCATCCTCGGCCCGTCTCCAACGAGGGACCCCGAAGTCAGGCGCGGCTCCTCCGATGCGCCGGGCCCGGAGCCACAGCAGACCCTGCTTCGTCTGTCATACCAGGTTCCCGCAGCCTTCGCTGCCATCAGAGGCCAAGTCCCCTGCCTGACCCGAGGATTTTTCTCCTCCGTCCCGGGCGAGAGCTTGGGATCCTGGGCTACCGTCCGATCCTCTTCCTACAGAGCTGGATCTGGCGTCAGCTCCCCTGACGCTGGCTCCGCGCCAACCCGGCTCCCCGGCGCGGCTCCGGCGCCTGTCCCGGCGCCGCGGGGATATTCCTCTTCCATCGGGCCCTCCACCCCACGAGCCTATCACGGTTGATCCGCCGTGGAGTACCGGCTGGGCCGTCTGCTCCGCAGCTCCTCCAGTGCCTGGGGATCCGCCATCCTATCCGGCGCTGGTTTTCCCAGGTCCACAGATCCTGCGCCCGCGGTACCCGGCGCCGACTCCGCGATGCCGCGGTACCCGGCCTTGCCCAGTACCCGGCTCACTGTATTCCCGCAACGGGTTACGGATACTCTCCCTCGGATTTCATCTGTACAACTATCCCTCCTCCTCCTCCACCGCCCCCTAGGCGCGGGTGGATCTCCAGGAGACTCTGGCCTCCTGGTGGGCTGAGGCAAAGGCTTGGCTCACCAAGGAAGTCGAGCAAACGTCTTATGGCGATGGTGCCACCACCAGCTCCCGTACGCTCCAGGCGGCATACTCCTCTCCGCCCGGATTCCGGGCTTTGCCTCGGGATCCAGAGAGGGGCAGGACACGAGTCCAGGGATCCCCTAAGGAACCCGTTCCTCCCCTAGACGAGCTAGGGAGTCTTACTCTGCTTCAAATTCCTCTTCTTCTTCTTCTCTCTCGGACTCCTCGGAGGCCTCCGATGGAGTGTTCCGAGAAGGCGGCGAGCCGCTTTCCGTCCAAACCCGGCCGAGGACTCTTCGAGTCTCCTCCGAGGATCTTTCCTTCACGGAGTTGCTCAGGAAGATCCAGGAAGTCCATCAGTGGCGTTCCTTAGAGCCAGATCCTCAGCGGGTTAAACTCGCCGAACATCTGGACTTGCCCCTTACGGCTCCTACTCTAGTGCCACCCTGGATGCGAGCCTCATGCCCACCTTGTTTCCACTATTTGGAAACAACCGTCAGCTTGCCCCACTTCCTCGGAAGTCTAACAGGCCTACCAGGCTCCGGAGGTGTAGACTTTAGACTCTCACCCCGTGCAGACTCGGTTGTGATTAGCGCTGCTCACGGCCGGTCAGCACACCCAAACATTTGAGCTGCTCTCCCCGGATAAGGAATCTCGCCTTCTGGATCAGTATGGAAGGAAGATCTATGCTTCTTCCACACTGGGAATCAGGGCCCTATATTATGTAGCACATATGGGGATTACCAGAAGGCTGTCCTTACCCAGGCGGAATCAAGATTGACTCCTTGCCTGACTCTCAAGTCAAGCAGGAGTTAGCCGACCTGGTCCGTTCTGCTCGTTCGGCCAGTCGTCATATTCTGAGGGGCGACTCACGATGCAGTGGACACCACAGGGACGAGCTCTGCGTTCGCCGTAAGTCTTGGCGTCATGCATGGCTCCGTGTGTCAGGTCTGGTCCCGGAAGTGCAGTCAGCAATTCAAGAAGCACCTTTCAGGGTTCTGTGCTTTTCGGTGGTGATGTCAAGGACATCATCACTGACTTACAGGAGAAGGGCGGCACTTAAATCTGTTGATTCAATGTACCGTCCCCATCCCCACAGCGCCGTCCCTTCGCCCGGCGCAGCCGGCCTCAAGCAAAACCTCGGGAAGGCGGGCCACTAAGCGCCGGGCCCCACAGCTGCCAGGCCTCCGCTGCCCAAAAAGCAACGGGTGCCCCAGCTGCGACGCTGCCTCACACCACCTTACTCCTTCCCCTCACCGCCTCCGGACGTTCCGGAGAACCGTAGGGAGGTTCTCCTCCACCTTCCGGGTTGGGAGGGATAACATCAGATTCATGGGTGCTTCAGATCATAGCAGAGGGCACTCCATAGAGTTTCTACAGAAATCTCACGTCACCCCCCTCTGAACTCCTCTTACTCAAGGGACCATCTTCCTTTGGTCAGGGAAGAAATCTCTGCTCTCCTTGCGAAACAGGCTATAGAGCCCGTCCCCTCACCTCCACGGGAGGGGTTACTATTCCCATTTCTTCCTCGCACTAAAGAAGACAGGAGATCTCGGACCCATTCTCGATCTCAGCTCCCTGAACCTATATGTGGAATACAAGAGGTTCAGGATGCTCTCCTTCAAACCCTCTTGCCCTGCTTCGGCCGGGCCAATGGCTTTGTGCATTGGATATGCAGGATGCGACCTGCACATCCCCGGTACGCCCGCCATCGAGAAGTACCTCAGGTTTTGCGTTCCAGGGGACCACTACCAATTCAGGCGCTCCCTTTGGTCTTTCCTCTGCACCCGAGTTTTACCAAATGCCTGGCGGTGGTAGCGGCCCACCTGCGTGCTTTTGGGAGTTCAGGTTTTCCTACCTGGACGACTGGCTCCTGGCGGCCCGTCCAGGGAGGAACTCCTGCATTTTCTCTCCCTCACCCAGCAGGTTTCACTGGCCTGGGTATCACCATCAACCATTCCAAGTCTCACCTGGATCCTTCACAGAGGCTCCAGTTCATTGGGGCAATCCTCGACACGACAATGTGCAAGACCTTCCTTCCTCCGGACAGGGGGTCTCCTCCAGTCCCAGATTTCCCCTATCGAACACAGGAGGGTTCGGGAGGAGTCGGTGCTCCGTCTACTGGGGCTTATGGCGCCATCCCGGCGGTTCGTGCGCGCTCCACATGAGAATCTTCAGTGGACCTCACGATCTCAGTGGGATCAACGGGTAGACGACCTAGATCATCTAGTTCTGATCTCCGCCCGATGGTAAGAGACTTGCAATGGTGGATGGTTCGAGAGAACCTATTCCGGGGTCCCTTTTTCATCCTCCCCGATCAGACTCTGACCACGGACGATCAGGCGAAGCTGGGAGCCCATCTGGGTCCTCACCCGAACCCAGGGCCTATGGTCAAAGTTGGAGTTAGTTCACATCAACGTGCTCGAGCTTTGAGCAGTGCTTTATGCTCTCCAGGCCCTTCACCAATACATCCTTCCCGGTCACCTAGCTGTCCAAATGGACTACATGTGCGTGGTGTGGTACATCAATAAGCAGGAGGGACTCGGTCCTGCCGGCTGTGCCAGGAAGCAATGAGGGTTTGGGAATGGGCAATGCTTCACAACCTTCACCTCACGGCGATCCATGTTCCGGGAGTCGACAATGTCCTGGCAGACAGACTAAGTCGCTTTCGGCTCTTCCACCAAGTGGGAATTGGACGAAAAAGTTCTAGAAAGCATCTTCCAGATTTGGGGACTCCTCAGATAGACCTGTTGCCTCCTCCCAAAACGCAAAGCTTCCAATGTTTTGCTCGCTCACTCCGAGCAGCGCGCTTTCTGGAGCGACGCTCTATCTCTAAGCTGGAAGGACAGATTCGTCTTGCTTTTCCTCCAATTCCTCTGGTCCTCGTGTGCTGCAAGCTTGCTTTGGAAGGAGCGAGAATGATTCGGATTGCTCCTTTCTGGCCCAGGCAAATTTGGTTCTCTTTCTACAACAATACTCAGCGGTTCCTCCTCTTCCTCTTCCTTTATCTCCAGGATTGCTGACCCAGGATCAGGGACCCTGGTCCATCCGGGACTCAAGTCCCTTCAACTTCATGCATGGCTCCTGCAAACCTAGCTCAATCTTGTTTTGGCGTTTCCTCTAAGGTGGCGAGATTCTGTGGAGGCTAGAAAACCCTCCACTAGGCCCACCTACACCATGAAATGGAAAAGATTTTCCATTTGGGCTCGGCCCAGGAACGTGGGAGCCCTTTTCCTGTCCTGTGACCTTTCTACTTGAGTACATGTGTCATCTTTTTCGACCTGGGTCTCAGTCCTCCTCTTTGAAAGTCCACATGGCGGCTATTTCAGCCTACCATGCCCCTTTCACTGATAAGACATTTGCCCAGCTGGAGGTATCCAAAACTTTACTCAGAGGGGTCCTTCATCTCAGGCCCCTATCTGGACTCCAGCTCCCCTTGGGACTTAAACTTTGTCCTAGAAACTTACCCTTCCTCCTTTGAGCCTGCGGCTTCTGCAGACACTGAAGTTTTTATCGTGGAAGACGCTCTTCTTGGTGGCCATTACTCTGCTTGCAGAATTTCCGAGCTCCAGGCCCTGATGTGCAAAATCCCTTATCTGATTTTTCACAAAACGAGTAGCTCTTCACATGAATCCTAAGTTTCTCCTGAAGGTAGTAGCGGAATCTACCTTGAATCAGTCTATTGAATTACCTGCCTTCTTCATGCAGTACTCCAAATCAAGGAGAATACCTGCTCCATACCATGGATGTTCACAGGATCCTGAGATACTACACCGATAGGACTGAAGGATCTCAGAAAGACTGATCAGTTGTTCGTGTCTTTGCTCCAAAAGAGAAGGCAATCCTGTCTCTAAGCAATGCCTATCAAAATGGTTGGCCCATTGCATTACTTTCTGTTATGACAGTACAACAAGACCCTGCGGGTCAAGTCAGAGGTTACTCCACTGTGGAGTAGCAGCCTCTCTGACTTGTTTCAAGAACGTGTCTGTGGCAGACATCTGTGCTGCGCCACTTGGACTTCAGTCCATACCTTTACTAAACATTACAGTTTGACATTGCCTCTCGCCGTAGAGCAGGCTTGGGTTAGCTGTCTTGCAAGGCCTTCTTTCTTGAGGTTGCAAGACTTTATTGATTACTCCTTGGAGTTTTTCCTCGTCCGGTGCCTTTTCATTTGTTCCAGACTGCTTGGGATTCTGTCCTATATGTAATTACGTACTGCAAGAGCCCTCTTGAAGTAAGATAGTACAGTTACGTAAGAACTTACCGTAACAGTAGATCTTCTAGAGAGGCTCTTGCAGTAAGTCTATCCTTCCGCCTCCATCCCCTAGGCTTTTTCAGCTCCTTTTTCATCAAGGGAAATATCCGCTCCTCGCCGGGCCTTCCGGCCTGTGCGGGAAAGAACTGGAAGGCGAGTGTGATGCTCTGTTGAAGGTGAGAGTCGCTGTACTCTAAGGTGGTGAAAAGAGATGAGCGAGGCACCAAGGTCCGAATGAAAATTCGGATAGGATAACTGCTATCCAGACAAGGAGAGGCAGGAGTCAGCTTAATGTTCGATGCCATGAGGCGTTTATTTAGTACCAAGGGGTAGACAGACACAGTCACAAAAAGGAGGAAGGGATTGCCCGATTAACAGTAGGGCAATGGAACAGGGATATGCTGAAATACTTTCAATCTACCACTTTTATGGTTACCACTACAAGCATAAACTTTAGGCTTACTGCCACTCTTATTCTAATACTAGTTTGTACTCTACTTCTATACTCTAATACTAGTTTATACTGTATTTCTATACTCTAAACCAGAATTCAGTTACATGGGCTGCTCAGCACTACAGTGGGTGATCAGCATCACACATCTACAAAAGAGTCCAGATTTTACAAGAGTCCAGAGATCCCGCTCTTCAGGTACACCGTTGTTCTTCATTGGTAGCTACAAGGAATAAAACAGAACTGTAGAACCCTAATCTCATTTCCCAGCAAGGACCTAGATAAGGCCACTGGGGTGGTGAGAGGTTTGGTAAACAGACCGTATATCTTCGGCAAAAGCCCACTCTCCGAGGCTACGGAATGTAGAACCAAAGCAACTGGTTCCTGAAATAACACACTAAAGCAAGAGGTTCCTCGCAAAACCCACTTCTGG
Organism: Neoceratodus forsteri; assembly: GCA_016271365.2. Lineage (NCBI taxonomy): Eukaryota > Metazoa > Chordata > Ceratodontiformes > Ceratodontidae > Neoceratodus > Neoceratodus forsteri. The sequence goes on along the minus strand of CM028133.1, from coordinate 644,884,216 downwards.
GGTTGCCAAGGATGAAGAAAGACCAAGATCTGCATGGCGATGAATCCGATGGAGGACTGCCACGATCCGACTGATGCTGCAGCACTCAAGGGCCAGCTGGACTTGGAAGGAAATCTGACAGGACCAGGAACCATAAGAATCTGAAGAGATGATGGTTGACTTCTGCAATCCTCGGATCAGGAACTAACACAAAACAAAGCAGGCGGGCAGCGTCCCAGACTGGGCATGGACTCGACTTTCGCCGAACGACCAGGTGGGGGCGCAGAACAGGTTCTCCAAGATGAGCTCTCTCTCTTCTGTAGAGGGCGACCAACTTCAGGACATCTGGAACAGGAACCATACGGAACAACACTGGCACGGCTGTCGTGATGCGTTTGGTGGATGTACTTTCAAGCTGTGAAGACAAGAAAATGACGGGTATGACTGACGTGACTGACTTCATCATGGACGCACACAAACGGACGGGATGAATTGACGGATGATCTTCCTGGAGGAAGAATGCTAGAAGGATGTCTTCTTCTGAGTAGAGACTGATTCTGAGCACGTAGTGTAACAGACCACACTATGAGACTGCAGTGTGGTAGAAGATTGAGACGGTCTTAGTACAGTAGTAAACATATAACTGAAGAATGCCCAAAGAACTGTGGAATAGTACAATAATTTGCGGAGGAGGGCAAATTATAACTTCAGGGTAATTGTTACTGATAAGGGCCAATGTCTAGGTGCTTAGAGCAATAGTTCAGGTACTTAGGGCAATAGTTCAGCATAAGCAGTACAGTAATCACAGTAATTTCACAGTATAGGCAAATAGAACAGTCTCAAATGAACCCCTGTTTCTATAGGTAGGGTATTCTGGGATAAGATCCCTTAGTGTACGTTGTGGTTAGGGCCTCCCTTTAGTACCACTAGGCTGGCTTGCCCTATTCTGCTAGGCGGGGCCTCCCTTTAGACCAGGCTGGCTGGGCTAATGCCCTATTCCACTGACCGGGGCCTCCCTATAGTACCACTAGCTGGCCTGCCCTATTCCGCTGGGCCGGGGCCTCCCTTTAGTACCACTAGGCTGGCTTGCCCTATTCCGCTAGGCAGGGGCCTCCCTTTAGTACCATTAGGACTTGCCCTATTCCAGCTAGGCCGGGGCCTCCCTATAGTACCACTAGGCTGGCTTGCCCTATTCCGCTAGGCCGGGGCCTCCCTATAGTACCACTAGGCTGGCTAATGCCCTCATTTACCTCAGGCCTGAAGCCCTACGTTAGCTTGGGCCTGGTGCCCCACCTAGATTGGGCCTGGTGCCCACTTACAATGGGCCTGGTGCCCCTCGTTAGCTTGGGCCTGGTGCCCCACTTTATACTGGGCCTGGTGCCCCACTTTACAAATGGGCCTGGTGCCCCTCATTGCTTTGGGCCAGGTGCCCCACCTAGATTAGGCCTGGTGACCCAATTTACAATGGGCCTGATGCCACACTTTACAATGGGCCTAATGCCCTACTTTATAATTGGGCCTGAATTGCCCTTTAAATGACGTTGCCCATTTAAATCTGCAGGCTCCCAGTGCCTGCTGTCATTTATGTGCAGCAAACCCTGCCTCCGCTCTGCCCCCTAATGAATATTCTAAGGCCTTTTCAATGGCCTTAATGTACTAAGCCCCTCCCCATGGGCGTCGCTAGCCCGCCTCCCTAATTACTATTAAAATAGTGGGTCCTAATGACCCGATGCTCCTCTCTGGCGCTCGGCCGCCTTAGCGCAAGCGCCTACTGCGCTTTAAAATAAAATGCAGTCCCCTTAAACAGGCGGTCAGCACAACGCGTGCTGCCGCCGACTCACCGCTCTGCCATCCTGAATGAGGTAGAAGTGCTGTTGGGAGGCGGGAGGATGCTGGCAGTGGGAGGGAATGCAACTGGCAGATGGGGAATGACTAGGGGGCCTTACGACGGGACAGGAGCGACAGGCGGCGCTTCAATGCCGCTGGCGGTGGGACCGATTTTCTTTTAAAATCACTCGGGGGCCTAAAATAAATAAACAAAGGGCTTTAAGCCCATAAAACGCGAAGCAGGCATTGTCTTCTTTCGTGGTGCCCGATGGCACCACCGACCCTGAACTGAGCAGGAGAGAATTCTTGGTGGACTGGAGGAGGGGACTCACCAGGGAGTCAACAGGACTGGCTTCACAACCACCAGGTAAGCCACAAGTCCCTGTTGCACTCCTGTGATCCTCTCTACTCCACAGTCCCACAGCAACTGACAAACTGAACAGTTATAGAATTATTTTAAAGATAAAACTGACTGGGTTCTAGAATGGCTGGATTGGAATGCTGTGCATGAGCCACTCAGCACAGCGTTCCATCAAGCCATTATGACTTTGACCAGCTGTAAGTGCACAAGTGCACTTTTCTTGTGTTACAGTGTTTTGTGTGAGTAGGAAGTTGACTTTTATGTCTAGGGGCCGCTTAGTACAGTACCCTGCTGCCTACCCTGCAGCAGGTACTCTAAGCTCCTGTGTATTCTGCATTCTTTTAATTTTATTTTATTTTTCTGTAATGACCACCTTTGGGGCATTACGAGCTTCAGGACCGCCCCTTTATACCGGCGTCGTATGCGCCGGCCACCACGATGAGGGCAGTCCCTTGCCAGGGACTGCTAGCTAGAAATTTCTGTGGGGTCCTGCCGCCGCGTCAGTCCTATATGTAATTACCTACTGCAAGAGCCTCTCTCAAGATCTGCTGTTACGGTAAGTTCTTACGTAAGTGTACTTTCTGCAAGCAAAGGCAGTAGAACCAGTTCCACTAACACAAAGAGGAAAGGATTCTATTCCAGGTACTTCCTAAGGAAAAATGGGGTGGCAACCTATTTTAGATCTAAGAGCACTGAACAAGTATCTCACAAAACCTAAGTCTACGGATGGTAACATTGGCAGTGATCCTCCCAACTCTACAAAAGGGAGATTGGCTGGCTTCCTGAATCTAAAGATGCTTATTTCCACATCACCATAAGGGAGTCCCACAGAAAGTACCTCGGGTTCAGACTACCATCAGGGCACTACCAGTTCTCGGCTTTACCTTTCGGCCTCACCTCAGCACCCAGGGCATTCACAGAGTGCTTGGCAGTTGTGGTGGCATTCCTCAGAAGGCAGGGCATCGCAGTATTCCCTACCTAGATGACTGGTTAGTCATAAGAAAGTCACTTCAACTGGTGAGGGTTGCTCACAGGCAACCCAGGAGATGTTAGACTCACTGGGATTCTCGTGAACATCAGCAAGTCTGTCCTGGAGACAGTTCAGGTATTGATCTTCAAAAGTGCGAGTTAGACACCTCAAAGGGAAGAGCCCTCCTCCCAAGGAAAGGGTGGACAACATATTACAGCTGGCTGGAACTTTCAGATTAAATTCACCAAGGCCAGCAAGACATTTTCTGCAGCTTCTAGGCCACATGGCTGCAGCAGCAGGCACAGTCATGGGGTCCAGGTTCCAGATGAGGGACATTCATTTCCACCTCAGGGCACATCGGGTGCCAGAGGATGGACCCTCTGATGAAGCTGGTACCAGTAACCAGGATACTGCTGCAGGTCTTGCAGGTGGCAAGACAAGCACAACCTAAGAGAAGGGTCACTTTCCAACAGGAATCTCATTCCCTGATTCTCATGACAGATGCTTCCTGCTACAGGGTTCAAATTAGCACCAACCCACTAAGCCAAATGCTGGTAGATTTTGTGTCATGCTAGTAAGATTTTCCTTTAACTAGCCCTGCGAATTCAATGGAGAAAGGTAACTTTTCAAAGAGTACACCAGCCAGGCTAGTGGAAAAGTTTGCAGGCTAGTAGATTTTCCCAATCACTAGCCCTGCTGTAGTAACCACAAAACTTAATTTCGACCCCTGCTGCTAGGTTGGGGTGCACATCTGCAGGAACATGCAGTGCATGGCACTGGTCTCTGGCAGAGTCACTCCTACATATAAACATGCGGAGCTCAGGGCAGTACTGCTAGTTCTGCAGTCTTTTGCATCCCTGCTACAGGAAAAGTGGTGCAAGTCAGAACAGACAATACCACCACCATCCTATACTACATCAGCAAGCAGGGGAACAAGGTCCAGCCCCTGTGCAGAGAAGCAATGAAACTTTGGAGTCTAGCTTACTCTGTACAGGCTTCATTGGTGGCCATTCATTTCCAGGAAAGGACAATACACTGTCAGATGCCCTCAGCAGATTCAACCCAAACCACCACCAGTGGTCTCTAAACAAACAGGTGTTAAAAGATGGTGTTTCACGGGTGGGGCACCCCAGAAATCTGTCTGCCTCACAGGACAACCACCAGTTGCCAAAGTTTTGCTGCAGGCCTCCAGCAAAGGGACAGTATCTCTAGATGGCTTACTGCTGGAATGGTCAGGGAGGAAGCTGTAGGCATTCCTCATTTCCCTTGCTGCTCAGAGTCCTGATCAAGGTCGGGTCCCAACCTGCTTCAGTGAGCCTAATAGCTCTGGACTGAGCCAGACAGCCATGGTACTCACTGTTGCTATCACTGTCAGTGGCCCCTCCCATACACCTCCCTCAGAAACACAGTCTCTTAAGCTCCTCCCAGGGAGGATCCAGTACTCGAACCTCAGGTTACTCATGCTCAATGCCTGGCTCTTGAAGACCTAGAATATGCTGGTCTACAGCTTTCTGAGTGTGTCCTCAATGTTCTGAGGGGCTCTAAAAAAACTTTCCACCAGGTGGAAGAGGTTCTCTGTATAGTCACGACAATCACAGCATAGTGCCTGCTCAGGCAGGATTGCCAGCTCTACTGGATTATCTCTGTCATCTACATTCGTTGGGTCTTCAGTCCACTACCCTTAACAGTCCACTTAGCTTCAGTTTCAGCCTATATTTCTGCTGGCAAGGGTGACTCAATGGCATCAAACCCATTTTAAGAAATTCTTCAAGGCATTGAACAACCTGCATCCTCCACACAGGGAACAGGTGCCAGCATGGGATCTTAATGTCTGCATTGCCAAGCTCATGAAACCCCCATTCGAGCCTATGGCTACAGGACATCTGAAGTTTGTAACTTGGAAAACTATCTTTCTGGTGGCTGAGTGTAATAGGAATGTGGGTAAGGATAACACTGGACAACAGTATATCGAAGTACAACACACCGATATGGCTTTATTTTATACAAAGTATAGAAATAGTAAACATCATAATATTTACAAAACAAAGAAAAATAATAGCACAATGCTATTTCCTTTAAATGAATTCACCTTCCTTCAGGTTTCAGACACAGATCAGTCAATTCAGCTTTTCCTGCTGTGTTGCTGCCAGTACCTGTCCAGGTACAGGCCCTTCCTCTTGTCTTACTTCAGAGAAGTGAGATCAGCTTCTCAGCTCATCAGCCTATTCATGGGTTTGGGATGTTTATATAGCCCTCACACTTAATTGTAGGACCCCCACAAAAGGCAATTAAACAGTTTGTCTCTCTAGAGGCTCACAACTAGGCCTATACAAAAATAAATAGTTGTTTCTAAGCCTGGAGTATAGAGAGCTTTCCAACAATATAAACTAATACAAATAACCATTTATCTAGCCATTGTTATTACCATTTTAAACATAAGGGTCCATTATGTAAGTAAACTCCTCCCACCATGGTCAGCATGGTTATGCAACAGTTCATTATAGATATAGGCCACTAGGGACCGCTATCTTCCTGTCTACATGTCTGGACATGCTGTTTCATGTCTGAACATGTTATTTCAGGGACTTCCTGTTCAGTTATTATTTTATCAGTTTTAGCCTTTTTATTTTTACTGGGGGCTAACCAAGTTTATACAGTACTGTATAAAACAGGAACATTCCTGTCCCTTTAATTTGTTTCATTGTACAGCAGAGCAGCCGTGTTCAAAAGCTTATTATCTGCTGCTTCTGCTGTGGGATCTAAAAGGCTTCTGGTGAGTCTGTCTTATAAGGGCTGCCACACTGAATAGCTGCAACACAGTTTTTTAATAAGACGTGCATCCAAGTGATTAAGGTAATGTCCCCTCACTCATTTTATTTGTGTATTTCAGTTTATTCACCTCAGCACTATAGCACTTCTTAATTCAGTGCACGTGTCACAGCTACATGAATTTTATTTATTTAACCAAGAACATTTTAAATGCACATACATACGTTTATATTGTTCCAGATGCACTTTAAACAGTTCTGAATGCACTTTTATTCATTCATGGGCATTTTATGCCCTACAAGCACTTTCATAATTTTGTTGCCAGTTGGCATGCTGGACTTGGACCTGGTGCTGCATGGGAATGGTGTTGAGGATGGATAAACTAAATAGAAAAATAAGGTAGTAGGAAAATGTATAGAAAGAAAAGACTGGCATAGATGGCCAACCTCGTCAGAGCTAGAAAAGGCAAAGGATAGGGTAAAGTGCTGCTCGCAACAGATTTATAGAAGGAAGAAAAGATGTTAGGATAGACATCCCTCCACGAGAATGCAAGCCTGGCAGAATGCAGTTCTGCCACACTATGACCTCAGCCAGGCGCATGAGTGAGCTCCAGGCATTGTATACAGAGCTGAACTGCATCTCATTCCACAGGGATAGCGTGGTGCTAAGGACAAGCGGAAGCTTTTACCAAAGGTGGTCTCTGACTTCCATCTGAACCAGTCAGTCACTTTACCAGTTTTCTTCACTGAGCGTTCTAGTTCAGGGGAGCACAGGCTGCATAGCCTCGATGTCAAAGAGCTTTAAGCTGCTACATTACTCATACCAAGGCCCATAGGCAGGACAGACAGCAGCTGTTCTTCACTATGGGGATGTGGAAGAAAGCCAGCAACTAAATGGACTATTTTATGCTGGATGGTGCAGTGTATTCAGTTTTGTTACAGTAAGGCTGGTAAGGAGCCCCCAATAGGACTGAGGGCTCAGCTGTAACAATTGCAGCTGCCAGGGACATTTCCCTACTGGAAATATGTAAAGCAGCTATCTGGAGATCAGTGCACACTTTCATAAAGCACTGTTGCCTGGATACTCAGTCCATAAGTGATGGCAGGTTTGGCATAGCAGTTTTGCAGAGCCTATTTCCAAAATAGGTTCTGTGCCCACCTCAATGATACTGCTTCATAGTTTGCAAGAGTTAAGAATATTGAAGAATTCCTGGGGTTAGAAGAAAATTTACTCACCTTAGTAATCTTGTTTCTTCCAAGGTATTCTACAGTATGTAACTCACCCTCTCTACTTCCTTCCAGAACCAGTAGCTCTGCATAACAACTGGATTTCTGAGTTTAATGGGTTCATTCCATGTTGTGTTACAGAAGGTTTTTGAATCTAGATCAGTTTTGTTTCCCTCTTTGGTCCTGTCTGATTGTTAGGGACTTCGTTATGAGGGATTTTTGTTAATTTAACATTTAGTATGTTTTAGATAGCTTAGAGGGTCTTACCCCATAGGCTGTCATGAAATCTGAGCATGATAGAGCGCATCAGTTGGTAATGGCAGCAATTTGAATGTTGTACGAGCCAATGAGTGTTCCATCATTTGCATAAGTTCCATTCAGCTGGGTAGTACAACACTGTAGGCTGCAAGAGTTAAGCATGTTGAAGAATACCTTGAAATAAAAATGATTACTATGATGAGATTTTTTTCTTCTGTACTGAGTGTTTATTTACTACTTGTTCATCTGGTTAGGGTTTGCAGATATTCCATTATTTCTTCCAGTTTTTTGTTAGTTTAGTTATTAAAAAGATGTTAGCATTAGGCTATGCTGGTGGCCAAGTATTAGTGCATCATGCTGCTATATGAATGACCCCGGTTCACAAGAGAAATTCAGGTTCTGAGTGTCGAGCAGCCAAGACACAGAGTGCTGCAACTAACGGCATGTTCCTCCTTGATTGGGCATTACCATACTGCTTCCACAGAAACCCCTGCAGTGAGCCAGTGAAGACAGGGGTGCATGCATACATGCTTCCTCCACTTGGATGCGCTTTGGAGCACAAGCATTTTGTTGCATTTGTTGGCAGGGCAGGTGAAGAATGCGACTGTGCCCACCAGCATGGTGAGCAACGACACCACCCTGCCTGCTCCTTGTGTCAGAAAACAAAAATGGAGAGGTCGAGAGACAAGTTTCCATATGCAGCCTAGTCTCCTCACCCCCACACACCAGATAAGGTCTCTTTACCCCACTGCTGTGGGGGAGTGAGCTATGGTGGCCTGTGAAGACAGGGCTTGTTGTTCTTAGGACTCAGGGTGGCCATCCTAAATGGCATCACTGCCTCAGACACATAATTTTGAGAAACCTTTTTTTTTTTAAATGTGTTTAATGCAAACTTGAATTTTATAAAGATGAAAGATGAGAAATTGCCTGCTTTACAAGGGAGTAAGTGGAAAACCATGATCCAGAAGAACAAATAATTTCCCATTTGCCATGGAGCTGATGTGTGTTACAACAGCTCAACAGTGCCTACAGTAAACACAATATTTTAGCAGTGAAAATTGGTATGAAGATAACATTCCACTTCAGGTTTATTAGTTTATCAGAACTCCTTGAGTCATAAGACTCCTAGAAACATAGAAAGTGATGGCAGAAGGGATCGCAAGGTCCATCTAGTCTGCCCAAGAACCTACCTAATGCTATTCCCCTTCACTCCTTTGCCTTTCTTTATGTCTATCTCATGCATTCTTGAACTACGCTTACCATTTTGGCCCCCACTACCTCCTTGGGTAGGCTATTCCATGGGTCCACCACCCTCTTTGTAAAGAAGAACTTCCTTGTATTACTCCTGAACCTCCTCCTCCTTCAGCCTCATGTCATGCCCTCTCGTTCTCCTGTTCTCTTTCAATTGGAAAAGAACCTGAGCGTTAACCTTATTATACCTCTCATATATTTAAAAGTCTCGGTCATGTCACCTGCCTCCTCCTCTCTTCCAGGGAGTACATGTTGACATACATACATAGATACCTAGACAGTGTCGGCAGATGGGGCCATGGCCCACCTAGTTTGCCCATTTGAACTTGTAAGTTCAGTTTATGTTTTCCAAGAAGTCTGTTGCCCTACCCCTGACCTCCAGAATTCCTTTATGTCTATCCCATGCATTCTTAAATCCCGTGATTGTTTCAGCCCCACCACTTCCTCTGGCAGGGTGTTCCACTTGTCCACCACCCGTTCTGTGAAGAAATTCTTCCTCACGTTTCCTCTGAATCATCCTCCCTCAACTTCATCCCATGCCCTCTAGTCCTGCAACATCTTTTTCGCATTAAAAATAGTGTATTCCTGCACCCTGTTCCTCCCTGTAAGATACTTGTATGTCTCTATCATATCTTCTCCTCCAGGGAGTACATGTTCAGTTCCTTCAACCTGTCCTCATAGGACTTGTGATGCAATCCATGCACCATATTTGTTGCCCTCCTCAGACCTTCTCTACCCTGTCTATGTCCTTATGTGGTAAGGTCTCCAGAACTGTACAGTGTACTCCAGTTCCCTCAGCCTGTCCTGGTAAGCCATATGGTGCAGTCCAGAATCATTTAAGTGGCCCTCCTCTGCCTTCTCAATTCTGTCTGTGTCCCTTTTAAGGTGCAGTCTCAGTACTCAAGTGGGGGTGCAGCGCCCGTAGAGTGGTAACACCACCTCCTCCTGCAGCTCATGATTCCCCTCGATACAGCCCAGCATGCCACTTGCCTTTAGTGCTGCCTTTTCACACTGTTTACCCACTTTCAAGTCTTATGATATAATGACCCCTAGGTCCCTCTCCTGGCTGGTGGAGTCTAGCTTTTCTCCTCCCAGGTAGTAATCCTCTTTGGGATTGTTTCTGCCTAAGTGCATGACTTTAACTTTTGGCATTGAATTTCAGCTGCCATGTTTCTGACCACTCCTCCAGTTTCTTCAAGTCTGAAGTCATACTCCTTACACCCTCAGGGGAGTCCACTTTGTTGCAGATCTTGATGTTGTCAACAGATAGACACACTTTACCTTCCAGTCCATTTGTAATGTCTGCTGTCAGCACATTGAAGAGTAGGGGACCCAGTACAGAACCCTGTGGTACCCTGCTGGTCACCTCCCTCTCAGCTGAAAATGCCACATTTACCTGAACCTCTGTGTTCTTCCTCTCAGCCAGCTACTTACCCACTCAGCCACCTCCTGCCCACCCATGTGGTCCAGCTTCCTGACCAGTCTTCTGTGTGGAGCAAGTGAAGGCTTTGCTAAAGTCCATATAGATGGCATTTACTGCGCTCCTGAAATACTGTCCTTGTAACCCAGTCAAAGAAGTCGACCAGGTTAGTTTGGCAAGACCTACCTGCCATGAACCCATGCTGTTTTGGGTCTTGCTGCCCACTGATTCAGATATGTTATGATTCTCCATTTGAGTAGTGTCTCCATCAGCTTCCCTACCACCGGCGTGAGGCTTACTGGACAGTAATTGTCAGTGTCAGTGGCTCATCAGGTAGTACACTCACCTCTGAGGCCAGGAGATCAGAAGGCTGTGGATTCTATCACCACACCAGGCACTTGGGTTATTATCCCAGTACTGACACTAGTGCAGCACGAGGGGTGCTGCACTCCTGAGGTGCCGTCTTTCAGATGAGACGTTAAACCGAGGTCCCATCTGCCTGTTCTGGTGGTAGTTCAGGTAGATGTTAAAGATCCCATGGCACTTCTCGAAAGATTAGGAATTTCCTCAGTGCCCTGGCTGAATTTCCCTCATTCACTAAAAATACCACCAAGAGCTTAATCTGGTTCAAGGTCAGTTGGCATTCATCTGTATCCTCCTCCCAGGGTCATGCCTGAAAATAGGCAGAATCTGTTTAGTGCACTTACCCGGTCAACAAAAACTAAATAAATAATTGCCAGCCTCCTCCCTGCTTTGTGGAGTGGGACCACTGTTGCCTTTTTCCAGTCCTCCGGCACAGTCTCACTCTGTAGTGATTTGGTGAATAGTTCTGCTAGGGGTGCTGCTAGCACACTCCCCAGCTCCCTGAGAACTCTAGGTTGAATACCATCAAGTTCCATGGCCTTGTCTACCTTTAGTTTATTTAAAGCTTCCAAAACTTGAGCCTCTGTGAAGGGGCTTGTGTCAACCCAGTCCCTGGGTGTTGCTACCATCAGGCTTGGCCCATCCCTTGCATTCTCTTTGGTGAACACAGAAGTACTGGTTTAAGTCTTCTGTTTTCTTGCAGTCTTTTCTACCAGTTTCTGTCCAGTATCTGCTAATCTAATGATCCCCTTGGTTTTCCTCTTTTCCTTATGTACCTAAAGAAGGCTTTATCGCCCTCCTTTACCCCTGCACAGTCCTCAGTTCAGTCAGGGCTTTAGCTTCCTTATTGCCTTACCAGCTTCCCTCTGTGGCACCTGATAGGCTTCCTTATCCTCATCTTTCATGGACACCCTAAACTTAGTGTACGCTTCTTTTTCCCCTTACTATTGCAGCACCTCCTAGAGAATCAGAGGGTTTCCTTTTCTTATTTGCCTCATTTATGCGAGTGTCATGAACAGCAGCAGTGACTTCAGTGATTCAAAAAAAAAAACTATGAAAAGTAATTTGTTTAAAGGGCCTTCCTGATGGCCCAGTGACAGCACAGTGCACTGCCATGCAGATGACCCAAGTTTGGGAGCTGACGCCAGTCACTGCACTGCCTCATCCGTGAAGGGTTGATGGCGAGTGCCAGTGCCGTAACAACCACTGCAGCTGAGCCATCGAGCTTGCTTTTGCCACAGGAGACTTGCTGCATGCGTTCAAGGCCAACAGAGGCTGTGTTGACATCAGGAGGTGGGAGAGGCCAGAAAGGGAGAAAAGGTTATGGCCATTTGTCTGACAGCTTGTGCTCCGAGGCTCTTTGGCACCCCTGGGTCTTAGTGCCTGTGCACTGGATCCTGGTCCACATGGTGGACTGACATCCCTCACCCCTCCTGGAGTCCCTGCCATGGAGAGCAGAGCCATGGGGTAGCCTGTGGGCTACCGGGCTGGGAGTAGGCCAGGAGATACAGGCCGAACATGGTATACCCCAGGGACAAGGGTACATGGCTGACTGCGGAAGTGGCCAGGGTAGAAAAATCTCTATAGAGAAAAACAATTAATTTGTCTAACAACTTAACTTTCAGTTACAGAACTAGTAGCACTAAATATAGCAGACAGGTAATTAGATACAATTTTAAAAGAAGCAGTTGTTGCTGTTTATTTCAAGTATTTTTCTCCTACGGCTGATTAGAAGGTTTCTACCTCCTATTATTAGTTGTGCTACATAAGAGCACTCTCCCTGAAAGCTAGTGTAGCTTGTTCTTTTTATGCCTTGTCAGCAGTGTGGCGTCACTCACTGTGACATCACTGTTGACTACTCTGGCAGAAGCGAATGGATCTTCTAGGACTGCTATCTCCCGTCAGTGAGGTGACAGTGCTGAGGAGATGAGAAGAGGAACAGAACTAGAGATGTCAGCCTCCAGGTAGAGTACTGTTCCACATCGCATCTAGCACTGTCAGGTGGAAAATCTTCTAATTAGTAAAGGCAAAAGAATAAATCATACAGACATTAACAGTTGACTACTTTTAACAGTTAGTATTAATTTCAGGCAGTTTATAAACTCCTTTAAATAATCTCTGTTTGGATTTTCTAACACTTAAAAAGTGTACATATTGAGATTGTCACATTTTTTTAATTGCGTTTGACCTAATTTCAGTCTACCAAGGGAATTCTTACTATACATCAGCATGGACAATTTGGGACGCAGAATTAAAAACACTTTCTTTATTTGATTTGCTGATTGGATCTTCTTGTTTAGAAGCATGTCCCAAACCTTATTTATTGGGATGTGTATGTTGCTTGTATAGTGTTTCACAAAAATATTGCATTTTGTTAAGAAATTGTTATAAAGTTATTTTGTTAATTACACAATTTATTTGGTTTATTGATATTGGAACCACAGCTGCTAGAGTGCGTGGCTGTGGTTCACTATCCACTCTGGCAGTTCAGCTGGAACAGTCTTGATTTATCAGACAATTTTAAACTAAGCTCCTCCTACCTCTGGGTGGTATATTCCCCGACTCGTCCGTGATATCAGATCGTTCTTTCTGCAGGAAGAGCAGGTCACCGCCTTCACGGCTCCCCAGTAGGATTTAGTGTGCCACATGTGAAGTTTTTGAGTTACTTGTATTCTTTTCTGGGTTACTTCAACTCCCTCTTAGATCTTCAGTGGAGCAGCAGAAGCCGGGCTTCAAATTCTGCATTAAATGCTGAAAGAAGATGTCAGTCACCAACCTGCACAACATGTGTGTGTATTGCCTGAGCAAGTAGCATGGCGTGGCTGGGTGCAGCCTTTTCTCAGCATTCTTCCTAAGTCCTCGGGACAGGAAGCTCCACTTCTTGCTGGGTCAACCTTTTGGAACAGGATTTGAAGGACCGCCTAAAAGGCCCCAAGAAGGCCTCTGCTGCAGCCAGGTCTGCCAAACAGCTTGTGGCCCTTGAAGTGGAAGTGGCAGATGCCATGGCAGGCAGCCTCCTCTTCCTCTCTCTACACTGCTTCCGGATGGGGCCAGTGTCGTGAGGCTCATTGCTGGAGCTTCCAGATCATTTGTATGGTCCTGCAGACCTGGGGAGAGCCCTGCCCACTGGGGTTCTAAGCACAAGTGCTGCCGGCACGGTTGTGGGACTGGGAGGAACACGGTCCTCCCAGTCCCTCTGCTCGCTTGCTTGTTCAACAGTTTTCAAGTGCCTCTTGGTCAAGGGCAGGTTGGGGCTCTTTGGTCCTTTCATTGAGCCAGTTGACTTTGACTCTGATCGAGCAGGCTGCAGAAATTCTCCCAGAGGCTGTTACTGCGAATCCACCGGTACAGGGTCGGTGCTGTGAAGGGTGGCCAGCCCAAACAAATACAGAGTCAAAGTTCCAGCACTTGCAGGCACATATGCATAAAACCACTCCACATACAAGAAATAAGGTGCAAATGCAAATTTACTGGCTAGCGTGCATAGCTGGAGCTGCAGCCAAAACCAGCGCTTTGGCTTCACACAGCCTTAGCATCAGGGGAGCACAGCAAGGTCAGTAACAATATTGTTTAAATAGCCCCAAACAGTGATGACATAAAAAAGTGCAAGAGGTGAATTTACAATAGCATATTTCAAGCAATAGAAAATTACAAAAGCACAAAAAAATCACAAAAATATACAGTTCATGCTAGGTGTAGGATTGAGAATCTGATACATTGCCTACAGTTTAATAATTTATTTCATAAGTGTTCAAAACAATCCTGCAGCCAGTCGTCATAGTTCCTAAAGAGCAAGAAAGGGAAGAGATGTTTTGAGGTTTCTTGTCATGTGATCACCCATTCAAATTGTATGGCTGCATAATCCAAAGTTTGCAAGGGGATCCACATGCAGAGCAGTGAAAGGTGAGGAGTGACAGGCAGAAACATTCTCCTGTAAAGAAACAGACAAATTATTTGAGACATCATAAATATTTACATAATTCATTTCTTAATAAGAAATGGCTTTAAATCCACTGTTAGTTTCAGACCAACAGGAAAATTTTACGAATATGAACAAGAGCTTAATGGTTAAAAACAAAAGAAATTAAATAGAGATCAGGAGGATTGTGACAATGGATGTGTGCTTGAGTGGGATAAAAAAAAGTGGCAGAAATAGAAGCAGATCCAGAGTGAATTCCAATGCAGCAACAGTCACACCAATAACACAGAAGAAGAAAGAAAAGTAAAGGCAGCTGAGGTTCTTTTAGAGAGTGAGAACCCCAGTCGCGTCTTCTACATAAAAAGAAAAATGGGGGCAAAAGGCAACACGAAGCGAAAAAGAACTCTGAGGAGAAAACACAAAAAAATTAAAACAAGTAATCAGTCTCTCTAACAGAGAGCTAACGGAGAATACAAGTAATCAGTTTCTAGAACAGAGAGCTGACTGAGAACCAGCTTAGTATGCTTAAACAGAGCCTTTCTTCTGTACATACTCCTCTCCCTGAACCCTTCCAAGTCAGTGTTGATTTGTACAATTTTTCGAAAAATAAAATAATTGCTACAAGGACAGTACAACAACTGCTGACATCATGGGATGCACTGATATGTCAGCTGCTTCAAAGGAGGATATTGAATGTTCTTCTAAATGAAAGCAACATAAATGAAACAACTTACCAGGAGAGTCGAACAATGAGACCACCGTAGATGGAGCTGTTCAGGGCACTATTTTTTGGATGCAGTAAGCACTGAGGGCTTAAACCTATTATTACATTCCATGAATGATGAAACTGTTGGTGGGAGCCATGATATTAATGTGATGCCTTGTGGTATGATCAGGGAATTAAAGAAGGTTGCTGTTCAAACCAAATTCTACATTCGACCCTAATACAGTATCTGCAACTTGGCCATTTCCATGTTTGAGAAGGTGGTGACCAAAAGGGTTAAAAATTGATGGTTACAGTGTCTTTACCCCAAGGTAACAGTTTAACTAGGGCAGAGCGTGTAGCCCGAACTGAACTGTGTGTATTCAAAGACATTATAATAAAACCTGCCAATAAAGGGGGTACTATAGTGGTTCTGGATAAGGACCACTATAAGAAAATAATCTTGTCACTCATTGAGGATGTTAATTTTAAAGCGTTGCCTACTCATCCGCTGAATCATTTCAAAAGAGAATTGCATCAGTTATTGCAGGAGGCTGTAATGAATGATAGTATTATTTCTGAAAAAGAATATGAATTGATTTGGAAGGAGTTTCCTGTAACTCCTAGCTTTTACATCCTTCCTAAAATTCTTAAAGAATATTATAGACCTTCCGGGAGACCTATAGTATCGGGGTTAATTCCTTACTGAAAACTTGGGTAAATTTGTAGACTTCTTCTGCAAAAGTGTGTGGTAAACCTAGAATCTTACATCAAGGATACTTCTGATGTACTTAGGAGGTTTTCTGAGTTTGAATGGGAAGAGGATATGGTATGGCTTAGCACTAATGTAGAGTCCTTGTATGAAATTGAATTGAAGCTTGCATATTTTATCTGGAGAAGCATCCTGAAAAGGATGACATCCCAGTTAAATTTATTTTGGCAGCTTTGGAATTTATCTTAACCCACAGCAGTTTTGAATTTGAAGGCACACACTACTTACAGGTTTGTGTGGTACAGCTGTGGGGCTTCAGTGACCCAATTTATTTTGATATGTGGGAAGAACTGTGTATTTTTAACACAAATATTTTCCTACCTAAAATAAAAATTCTATTGTTTTATTGACAATATAATTTGCATATGGCAGGAGTGACATCACAAAAATTGATGAATTTATAGGATGGATACACAATAATGATATAAATTTCGTTACATATGATGCATGCTAGCAAAGAAAGTATCAACTTTCTGGATGTCACCTTATTAACCCTATGAAGGTGAGGAGCTTGTAAAAACAAAAGCTTCAGAAAACCACAGCCATGCATTCTGTTTTGAGAGTAGATGGTGCACACCCTGTTGGCTAAAAAACTCAGTGCCCTATAGCCAGTTCTTGAGAATACGTAGAAGCTGCTTTGATTATGAGGCATTTTTGAACAGGCAAGGGAGTTAGAATCTAGATTTATGGAACAGGACTATGCCAAGGACCTCTTATAGGAATCTATTAACAAAGCCTTTTCTAAGAGTAGGGATGAGCGGTTGAGAGAGAATGCTCGCAGAAATAAGAAAACTGAGGTGGGACTGGTGACGTTTATCACTGAATTTAACAGTTGGGCAGGAAAGATTGGTAATATCATTTTTCAGAACTGGCCTATCCTGTTAGGTGTTCTTTAAGTGCCTGAGGCGGTAGGCACTAAACCACGGGTCACATTCAGCAGGACATCTGAGAGAGGAAATTAGCACGCAGGTTACCTTCTGAACCCCATCCAAGCACACATTTTTTTTTTGAAATTACTATTTTTCCTCCTTCCTGCCTGCCATCCCCGACCCTTCAGAAGCCTCAAGGTAGACATTCCTCTGCCTACACCTGCCCGTATGACCCCACAGGAACCCCATAGAGCTGGTTTTACCCCGGCGGGGATGGGGCAAAACCCCATACACAGCAATCAGATTTCGTCGGTCCGAGGGCCATCGGGCGGCGGAGGCACATCGAGGGCACGCCTCGAGGCTCCATCTTCCCCGCAATGGCAGGCGTTTCGCTTTCTCCCACCCCTTACAGCGTGGGACTCCCTGGCGTCCAAGGCACAGGCGCCCGACGTCACGCTGCTGTCGGCAGCCCTTCCCCTTAACATTGGGGGCTTGCAGTACTCTGAGCCTCCTTCGGAGTCAGACAAGTGTTCGGCTATAGCCTGACCCTCCCGGAGTAGGTGAGCTGTCATGGGACGCTCAAGCCTAACTCCCGAGCCGACCACCAGCAACCCAAGTCCGCTTCAACCCGGTGCCGGGCGTGGGCGAGGTGTGTGTCCAGCGCCTCAACCCTCAGCGCCACCGGCCGGCTCCAAGCACACATTTGAATTGGCTACTGAAAAGGCCCTGGGCTCCTATAAATGCCATAGGTGCAACATTTGTGATATTGCCAAACAGGCAGTACTTTCACACATCTGGGCAATCAGGACTTGCTTTTCCAGATTAGGGAATGTATCACATCGATACCCCTTTGCAGTGTATGGCGTCTGGTGCCCATGTAATTTGTTATACATAGGGCGCACTGTTTGTAGCCTTAAGATCAGAATACAGGAGAATGTTAGGCCATCTCTAACATGAGAATGAATTTGCCTTTTGGGCTTCATTTGTTATGGTACCATACCTTCAATCCTGAAGATTTGAGATTTATGGGACTGGAAACAGTACCTGCACCTAAATATGGGGTAATAGAGTTTAACCTCCTTTTAAGAAAGGAAAGTGAATGGATCTTTAGGCTGTAGACTATTAAACCTATTGGGTTGAGCGAACAGTGGGACATAAAGCCATTTCTTACTAAGAAATGAATTACATAAGTGTTTATGATGTCTCATGTAATTCTTTATAGAAGGATGTTTCTGCCTGTCGTTCCTCACCTTTCACTGCCCTGCATGAGGATCCCCTTGTGAACTTAGGAGTATGTAGCCATGCATTTCAGAATAGGTGATCACATGACAAAGCCTCAAAACATATCTTCCCCTTTCTTGCCCTTTAAGGACTGATGATTGGCTACAGGATGGTTTTGAACACTTGTGAAATGAATTATTGCATTGTAGGCAGTGTTTCAGATTCTTGATCCTCCGCCTAACATGAACTGTATACTTATGTGATTTTTTGTGATTCTTTGTAATTTAGTACTTGAAATATGCTATTGTGAATACACTTGAACTTTTACGCTGGCTGCGTTTGCACACCAGTGTTTTGTGGCAAGGTTAGGATTTTTTTTTTGGGGGTGTCACTACTGGAGCCCATAGCTGTTCACAAAGGCAAGTGCTCAGCATTCTACACCAGTGACCACGGGCTACTCTCTGCTTTGCGGGCTGAAACTTTGTGTATTTCAAAGGACCAAAGTTTCTCCAATCAGAGAGGGCTTCATCCTTTGATCTGCATGAAGCCATCACCAAACAACTCAGTGGCTTTCAAAGGAGCCTGTCAGTCAAAAACTAAATTTACAGCAGAGAGCAATGTTGGTTGCCATGTGTAAGAGTAACCAGTCAGTACCATTATAAACAAATTTAAAACTTTTAGTAAGCGAAGGAGCTTTGATTCCTAGTGAGAGAACTACAGGAGGAGGCAGGAGGGAGCCAAAACTGTACATGAGCGATGTAGCAGAAATTTGTGACTACTGAATCTAAATAAATTTACAAAAATAGACTTAAATCTTAGGCTGCATCTTGAGAAGGAGCGTAAGCGGGTGGAGGCAGTCCAGAGAAGTCACGACAAAGATGGTACATGACTTGTACCAGAAATCACACGAGAAGAGATTGAAGGACCTCAATATGTATTCACTTGAGGAAAGGAGGGAGCAGGGAGACATGATAGAGACCAGGGCATAAACAAGGTGCAGAGGGGCGACATCTTTCAATATAGAAGTACAAGAATGAGGGCCATGATATGAAATGGAAGGGATAGAGTATGAGGGAATGTGAGTAAGTTTTTCTTCATGGAAAGGGTGGTGGACACATGGAACAGTCTGCCACAGGAGGGTGGGAGTAAACACAATGGGAAGGTTCAAACATGCATGGGACAGGCATAAAGGAACCCTTGAAAGTGGAAAGGAGAGAGCCGTTGACCAAGTAAGGTCAAGGGGCAAAAGGATATAAGCTTATGTGCAGACTGGATAAGCCTGTCAGTCCTTATCTGCCAACAGTTTCTGTGTTTGTAAATCAAAATCTTCATTTAATCCCTGTGGAATGAATGCACTCAATTTAAATATCCACTGGGTTACCTTTACAACAACAGTCTGACCCTATCCCCTCTAAGTATAGAGGGTACAACCTACTCGATGCCCAAAAATTTAAACAGTTTGGGATTACGGTCATGTATTTGATGGCAGTGTCTAGCAATGAGGCTGTCAATCGATTATTTGCTATGACTCTGTAATGTTCTTCTATGTGTTCTTAAACTGCTCTCACTGTATGTGTAACATAAATTAATCCACATTCACACCAGATGACATACACCACAAAACTCAAGGTCATCTGGCGAATATTTACTTCTTGCTTGGTTATAACAGTCCAGTTGATAGACACAGAGGGATTGTGTCAGATTGTTGTTGCTGAAGAAACCCAGTGGATATTTAAATAGGGTGCACTCACTACACAGGGATTAAATGATGACTTTGATTTAAGTTTGATTTTGTACATTTAAGTATTGATTCAGTAGATCGAAATTTCTGCTGCATCTCTAATAGTTTTGGCTCCCCTTCCTGCCTTCTTGTAGTTCTCTTATTAGGAATCAAAGCCCTTCATTTACTAAAAATACTGCAGAGAGATCTTCACTCTTCAACGCCGGACCCCAACTGAGTAAAACAGTTAAGCAGTTCAGTGTGTTTCAATAGGATTTTGAACTGAGTAGCATAATTTGGGCATTTTCATTATATAATGGCTAGATAAATAAAAGGATTCTGATTGGTTGGCTGGCACCTTCTAGCCATTGTAAATCCTAGCATCACCCAATAGAAAAAGGTGCCAGTCGCCAGTCAGCCACATCAGAAACTCCCCTGGAATCACTCCGAGCATTACAAACCCAGGACTTGCAAAGATGGCAGCGGACGGCAAGATGCAGAACTTCACAGTACCGGCAGTTTCCATACACATTATGTTGGCTCCGAGGACTCGCATCCCCATTCAGCTAGATACATATTTTAATAGAGTCAGGAAGCGCTGAACTGGGAAAATATTTGTAAATGAAAAGCGAGTGCTAAAATTTATAAAATTATGGCGAAAAGCGGCCATGCCCAATATCACAGCTTGGCTTTTCAGCCGTGATTTTCATGCATTTGCTTTTCGTTTTTCATTAACAGCCCAGTTCTGCATTGCACACACTCTTAAAATATCTCTCCAAATGTGTCCATAGCCAAAATGTGTGACTCGCTACCAACCCCGACTCCCACACTTGCAAGCCTCCTGTCTCTCACCCGTCGGTGCTCTGATGTGTACCAGTGGCTCCCGTAATGGGCTGCAAGCCGATGTTCCCATCACTCTGAGCTCGCTGCTAACATACTGCAGCTCCAGGCACCATGGCAACAAGGGACTACTTTTTTGCGCAACAATAAATGTAATAAAAATAAATTAAAATGCTAAAAAAAAAAGCTTTACTTATTTTTTGCGACACACAAAAACAAGAACATTGTATAATGATACATCACTCCAGGGTGTGGGTTATGCTGGGATTCTGCGCTGGTGTGATTTACTCACTCCTATGCCTGCGGCCTCGTGACCAAACAACACACCAGGTGTGGGTAAATTGCAGCATAACCCACACCCTGTCATGGTATATTGCTCAAATATTTTTGCCCTCAATTTTCAAAATACCTTTTTGGGACATCACCTCATGAATAATGCAAGTGACATTAGGTAAATCTGTCCCAAAGGTGATTCTCAGTTGCTGCATAAACTCACCTTTCGGACAAAGTTGAACATTTTCTTCACCATTGTTCATGAGGTGGGATCAGAAGAAGCTATGTTGAAATTTTGGCATAAAATATTAAAAGTAAAGTTATGAGCCTACTTTAAAGTTTGCAAATGCAGGCTCGTAACTGTGGTAATTTTCAGTATTTTGACCCAGGATTTTCAATATTGTCATTTCTTCATAGCACCTCATGAATATATTTGGCTGTCATTTTTCAAATCCTGACTAAAATGTTTTTTGCATCGAAAGGTGATTTACTTGATCGCTGTGCGGAAATCACCTGAACTTTGCAATGACAATTTTCTCCACTTTTGTTCATGAGGTGGGGTCATAAGAAGGCTATGTTGAAAATTTGGGGCACAAATGTTAAAAAAAAAAAAAAAAAAAAAAATAATGTCATGAGCCTGTGTTGGAATTTACAAAAACACAGGCTCTAACTTTGCTAATTTTAAATATTTTGTCCCCAAACTTTCAGCATAGCCATTTCTTCACAGCACCTCATGAATGTGACAGTTGTCATACAGTTACCAGCTGGGGAGTGCAGTTATCGGTATCTACCAAGGAAAAAGATCTGGGTATGCTGGTCACAGGTCATATGACTCACTCTGCACAATGTAGGAAAGTGGGAGTGAAGGCCAGTAAGATTCTGGGGTGCATAGCAGGGAATCCCTCCAGGAGTGAGGGGTGATACCACCACTGTACAGGTCTCTGATGAGGCTTTACTAGCCCTTTCTTAAAAGGACATCAGACTGTTGGAGGAGTACAGTGAAGAGGCGACCAAGATGCTAAGTGGGATGAGGGAAAGCCCTATGAAGATACAGTGCCTTCAGAAAGTATTCACCCCTTGGATTTTGTCACATTTTGTTGTGTTGCTACCAGAACTTTTAATGCATTGAAATGATTCCCTCCCCCGATTCACACAAACATACTCAACAATTTAAAGGTGCAAAAATATTTATATTGTGTAACAAAATTTATGAAACATTAAAACTGAAATATCTTGTTTACTTAAGTATTCACCCCTTGAGTCAATACTTTGTAGAAGTGCCTTTGGCAGCAATTACAGCTTTGAGTCTTCTTGGGTCTGTCTGTATCCGCTTTGCACATCTGGATTTGGGGATTTTCACCCATTCTTCCTTGCAGATTTGCTCAAGCTCTGTCAAGTTGGATGGGGAGTGTCGGTGAACCGCAATCTTTAAGTCTTTCCACAGATTCTCAATGGGATTAAAGTTTGGGCTTTGGCTGGGCTACTCAAGGACATTCACCGTCTTGTTCTGAAACCACTCCAGTGTTGTTTTGGCTGTATGCTTGGGTCGTTGTCCTGTTGGAGCGTAAATCTTCGCCCCAGTCCAAGGTCTATTGCAGACTGATGCAGGTTCTCCTCAAGGATTTGCCTGTATTTGGCTCCATTCATTGTTCCCTCTATCCTGACAAGTGCCCCAGTCCCTGCCACTGAAAAACATCCCCATAACATGATGCTGCCACCACCATGCTTCATGGTAGGGATGGTGTTACATGGGTGATGAGCTGTATTCGGTTTCTGCCAGGCATAGCGCTTTGCATTCAGGCTAAAGATTTCAATTTTGTTTCATCAGACCAGAGAATCTTTGCCACATGGTCTCAGAGTCTGCCACGTGCCTTCTTGCAAACTCCAGGCATGCTATTATGTGGCCTTTTCTCAGGAGTGCTTCCATTCAGCCACTCTCCCATAGAGGCTACATCTGTGAAGTGCTGCAGAGATTGTTGTCCTCTGGACAGGTACTCCCATCTCAGCCATGGAACTCTGTAGTTCTGTCAGGGTGGTCATTGGGTTCTTGGTCACTTCCTGACCAAGGCCCTTCTTGCCTAGTTGCTCAGTTTGGGAGGACGGCCTGCTCTAGGAAGAGTCTGGGTGGTTCCGTAATCTTTCCATTTCTAATGATGGACTTGACTGTGCTCCTGGGAACTTTCAACATCCTAGAAATGTTTTATACCCCTCCCAGATCTATGCCTCCTTACAATTCTATCACGGAGTTCTGGACAGCTCCTTAGTCTTCATGGTAGAGTTTCTGCTCTGATATGCACTGTCAACGTGGACCTTATATAGACAGGTGAATTTCCTCTGAAATCATGTCAACCATTTGAACTGACCACAGGTGGAATCCATTAAAGTTTTAGAGTGATCTCACAAGGAAATTGGATGCACCTGAGCTCAATTTGAGTGTCATAGCAAAGGGGTGAATACTTATCAAATCAAGATATTTCAGGTTTTGTTTTAAATTACATGTACAAAAAATTCCAGAAGTTTCATTCCACTTTGACATTATAGAGTAATTTATGTAGATACGTGACAAAATCCCATATAAATGTATTTTAATTTGTGTTTGCAACATCACAAAATGTGACAAAATCCAAGGGGCGAATACTTTCTGAAGGCGCTGTAGGTTGTAGACACTCAATATGTACTCCCTGGAGGACAGAATTCAATTCAATTCAATTCAACTTTATTTATAAACGCCTTTCAAAGTGAAGGCGCTAAAATTAAAATAATAAAATCACAACATTTAAAAGACTGCAACAACTAACAAAGATACGCTAATCCAAAAGATATGTTTTTAAAGCAACTTTAAAATGATCAGCGGTTGGACATTCTCTCAACCAACGAGGAGAAATTCCACAGGGTCGGCGCTGAGAAAGCAAACACTTAGATCCCGATGACTTCAATCGACTTGGGAATCTCCAGCAATCCCTCGCTGGCGGACTGGGAGGGCGGAGGGACAATAGGGAATCAGAAGATCTTTCAGGTAACCGGGCCCCTGGTCATGTAGGGCTTTAAAGGTTAGTAAACCAACCTTAAAGGTGATCCGCCACGAAGCGGCAGCCAGTGCAGTTCCTGGAACACCGGCGTAATATGACTGGTTCAAGTCCCAGTCAATAGCCTGGCTGCCGCGTTCTGCACCAGCTGGAGGTAGCGGATATCAACCACTGGTAACCCTAGGTAGAGGGAGTTGCAGTAGTCAAGACGGTGGTGACAAAGGCGTGGACCAATATTGGAAGGTCATTCGGGAATCAGATGTTTCACCCGGCGATATTCTCAGATGGTAGAAAGAGGATTGGAGACAGCTGACACCTGAGATTTCAGGGTCAAACCATCATCAAAATACAGCAGGTTTCGCACCTGTTTAGAGGTAGGGAGTGGTATACCACCAAGTAATAAACCTGATGGTTGCCCAACACCCACACCCAACGACCTGGTTCCACAACCAGCACCTCAGTCTTATCCGGCTGAGTCTCAACCAGCTCGAACCCATCCACAGTCTGATCTCATCAAGGCAACTGCTAAGTACAGAGAGTGCATCACCTTGACTGGGGAGGAAGGACAGATACAGTTGAGTATCATCAGAAGAGACAGGGCGATATAACTGAGACCGTAAAATACCGGAAGGCAAAATAAAATAGGTTAGCCACGAGGGCCTGTTTAAGTTTAGGCAGGAAGGGATCACAAGAGGGCATAGTCTGAAATTGGAGGTTCAGAAGAGAGTTGAGGAGGCACTTTGTCACAGAGAGGGCGGTGACAGCATGGAATGCATTGCCTGAGGAACTGGTTTCACAAACATCAGTAGGGGATCTCATCTAAGAGGGGTTGGACAGGGTCAAGGGCAGAATCAGAATGGGGAAGGGTGGGAGGATGGAGGTACAGTAACTCAGGCGATACAATCAGTGAGGAAGGGGTAGAGGAGGTTGGGAAGGCAGCATCAGTACTCAACACTGAGAGCTGCACACTCAAGCAGACTTGATAGATTGTAAGGCCTGTATCTGCTGGCTTCTTCGTATGTTCGTATTTTCAAATTCTGGCAAATGTGTTTTTCCATCCGTGAAGGTGATTTCGCAGTCGCTGCATGAAATCACCTTTTGGGCAGGAGTTGAAAATTTTCCCACTATTGTTCATGAGGTAGGGTCATAAGAAGGCTATTTTGAAAAATGTGTAAAATATTAAAACAACAATGTTACGAGCCCACATTGAAGTTTGAGAATGCAGTGTAACTTTGATTATTTTCAATATTTTGATTAAAATTTTCAGCATAGCCATTTCTTTCACAGAACCTCATGAACGTGGCAGCTGTCGTTATTAAAATCCTGGCCAAAATGTGTGTTTGTACCTGTGGCATGAAATGCCGCTTTGTCAGATTTGAAATTTTCTGCTGCTGCATTCATTAGATGGGCTAGTAGGAAGGTTGTACTTAACATTTGGTATGCAACACGGTAATGCCCAGGTTATGATTGAACATTACACCATTTCAATGTTCACTCATAACTTCACTCATTTTCTGTATTTTGACTCCAGCCTTGAACGTAGCCATTCTCCACACCACCTCATAAATGTGACATATTATTTTTAAAATCCTGGACAAGATTTGTTTCGCACCTCTGGTACAAAATTACATTTTGGTCAGTATACTATAAATGCCACATGCCATGTCTATAAGGTGAATCCTAAAACAGTATCTTCAAAATTTGGGGGTCAGAATTGCTAAACACAAATTGTTTAACAAGCAGCCAACGTTCGGCATTGACAAATGTTTGTTTATGATGTCATCACTGTTTGGGGCTATTTAAACAACGTTGTTACTGTCCTTGCCATGCCCCTGATGAAGTCTGTTCTGAAGCGGCGCTGGGGTTTTGCTACAGCTCAAGCTATGCACTTTAGCCAATAAATTTGCATTTGCATCTTATTTCTTGTATGTGGAGTGGTTTGTGCATATGTGTCTGTGAGTGCTGGAACTTTGGACTCTGCAGAAAGTTTCTACGCCTGTCAACCAGTTGTCAGACGAGGTTTTGTAATCGAGCTTGCAAACCCTGGTGGTCCCAGTCCTCAAGCAGGTTTGGTTCAATTAGTGTTCCCATCTGGTCCTCAGCCAAGAGCAGCCTCCACTAGCGGTCAAGCCTTCTATACCCATGCTCCTTAACGGGCAGCCACATGGTATACCATGACCAGCTGGAAGGCCCTCGCCATCGCTCATCTGGTCGATAGTTGCAGCCGCAGTCAAGATCTTGGTCAAGACATTCCTGCTCTCGATCCTGCTCGACTGGGAGGCATTACCGACGATGCTCCTGACTCCTCTCCTCCTCAGTTGAGGAGAGGAACTATCACAAGCTGTGCTGGTACTACGAAGAGTTCCTCCAGCAACAGTGGGCCATTATGTGGTTAGGGTTGGGCTCTAACCCCAGATCTTTGTCTCCTGGCAGCATCCAGTGGTGCCCCCGCAAGTCTGAGTACACAGGTACCCCCACAATTCTTTCCACCTTTTTCGGTGAGCCACCACAACCACCGCAGTCAAGGTGATCACCTGACCAGTGAGGCCCATTCAGCCACCAGCTTGACTGACCAGTTGTCAGTGTAGATCACCCTGGTGGGAATACCTGCATGATCTGTGGCGAGAAACGGTTGAGGGCTGTTTTGGAGGAGTCCTCGATGACTCAGACCATGAGTCCATGGCCTCTCTGGGACTCCCTTTTTAACCAGGGATTAGTCAGGAGCTGTCCACCAGCATGGTCAGTGGCATCGAGTCCATATCATTCCTATTAGAGCCAGTCCAAAAGGGCTAGGTAACCTTTACGGATAATTTGGATAGGAGCAAATCCCAAGAGTTTGCCTTCCTGTGGCTGAAACCACTTTGGGACTGGCCGTGAGCTTTGGCAGCATCCAGCATCCCGCCTGGCACCCTCTACCCATATGGTCTGCAAGTATGCGGTTCCTACTGGATCCCTTTCTGGATTCTTGAACCACCAGAAGGATTGGTACCTAGTGTTCCACAAGTCTGGAGATGAGAAACGTCAACAAGCCTCCAGTCAGTGAGTTCTGTAAGACTGACCACAGTGCTAAAAGATGTACGTTGTGGCATCCTTGGGTCTCTGTCAGGCTAGCTATGCCATGATAATGACCAGTTTTGATCACTCCCTGATGGGTGTTTTGATTTTATCCTCCTTCTGCTCCCGGCTGATTAGCAGTTGGCAGTGACGGTCATCAGAGATCAAGGTCAATCACTGGCTAAACACCAGCTCCAGATGATCTTGGACATGGGTGATTCATACGCCCTGCCTTGGCAGCCACTGTCTCCATGTATTGCAAGGTATTGCTGCATCTATCCACCTTCACGGCAGACCTCAGCACAGGTTGGACGATGTACCCTTCTTGGGTACCAACCTATTTAGCCCTGGGGTGGAAGAACATCTCACCCATATTGAGAAGTCCAGTGCCACCCTGATTCTGTGGCATTGTCCCAGAAGGACATGAAAATGAAGCCTGTGAAACAGCTGTCCTCTGTCGGTCCTTTCAGCCACAGCCTCCTCGGCAGCAGCCTCAGCAGGAGCAGTATAAGGCCAACAACCCAAGCCCAAGCTCAGGGGCCAGTGTTCTTAAAAGGGGGTTTAGGGTGGTGGTGCCCCTTGGCTGCAGCTGCCACTGCCCCTGCCAAAGGTGCCCAGTGATGGGTTGGGGTGTCATCCTTCACCCATCCTGTCCCTGTCTGCACTCCCGTAGGGAGATCAGTAACATCACTTATTGCCACATTGGTCTGCCATCACAACAGATAAGTGTGTGTTGGACATAGTGGATCGAGGGTTACCTCTGGACTTGAGGTCTCCACCTTGCTGCCTCCACACACTTTAGAGTCCAGGGTATTGGCAGGACACACTGTCAGCCCTTCAGGAGAACATTGCTTGGCTCATTTCAAAGGGACGGTAACCCATGTCCTGAATAACCTGTCCAGTCAGGGATATGTGTCCAGGTACGTCCTGGTCCCAAGATGGATTGGGTGGGGCTGGCACCCATATTGGATCTGTACAGTCTGAACCAATTCTTGCGGAACGCAAGAATCTTATCTGTTCAATCTTCACAATTCATTATGGTGGAGGGGTTCAAGAGGGCTTGGGATAGGTTTAAGGGTTGGGAAAAGAGGGTGGAAGCATAGCAGGGGGTAGGGTGTTGGACAGACTAGATGGGCTGTGGTGCCTTTCTCTGCGTCACATTTCTGTGTCTGTGTATTACATTTGGGTATGTGGCGGAGGTCACAGCCCCACGAGCTCTTTTTTTTTTTTCTTTTGGGTGGACAGAGTTGACACACTGGCGGGCGCAGCCCTCGAGGGCCGGCCTCGACTATGTGGCGCCACGGTTGGCCGTTAGGTGTCATAGACCCCACCTCCCGCTAGTTCTTCCTCTCCCACTCATAGAGTTCGGACCTCATGAGGAGTGCAGAACTACGCTGGGCCTAGTCTTTGTGTCCTTTCAACGCTGAGTTCTACCTGCGGTTCTGTTTTGCCCTACTCGATGCCGTTGTTTGGTAAGACTGTTCTTTTATTATTTTCAGCGATAGCGAGTCTGTTTTTGCATTGTTTTTCCGGCGATCATGTCTAGGTCGGAGGGCAAAAGTCACTGAAAGCAAGGCTGCCTCCTATGCTCGGTGCTCCGTGGCGCCGTAAGTACTCCATTACCGACCAGCATGATCGCTGCTCACGTACCTGGCCCACTTCACGACATGGATTCGCATGGCGCCTGTTTCTATGGATTGTTGTGTCCTGAACAGCATGTGTGGAAAGTTGGATGAGCTCTGCCGACTTTCAGGGGAGGGATTGCACTCCATCGGGCCAAGCCGTGGTTCTCGGCATTTCCTCTGGGTCCTCCCAGTTCTGTACGGACTGCGGAGGAGGGGGCTTCGCTTCTTGTAGCCTCGCTGGCAGAAGCCTCTTCTGCGGTGCAGGAGGCCCAGTCCGTTCCTGGGGAGCAGGTGGGAGGCACTGCTCCAGCAATCACCCTTTGGGGCGAAGGCTCCCCCGTGTCGCTCTCAGGCTGAAAGCCTGGGTCGGCACTGTTCTCAGCAGCATCTGTCGGTGCTGTTTTGGGCCTCTGTGCCATTCATGGCGCCATGGGCCCTGATGGTGCCGTGGTGGGTGCCGGGGAAGTACTACGGCTGCTAAGCTGGGACGGCACCATGTCTTGCTCCAGCGCCGAGCGAGGACACTGCGCCGTGGAGGTGTCGCCTGTGGCACCAAGGGAGCTGTCGTGTTGCTGTCAGCGCATCCCTCACTCCGTGCTGTTTGTGGCACTGAGGAGAGGACAGTGCCGTGGTGGACATCGGACCCGGTTCTGCTGCTACCTCGGCGCCTATCTCTTCCTCAAGAATCGTTGCGGTGCTGTGGGGAGTTCAGTGCCGACTGTGGTGCAGACACCAGGACTGGCACTCCTCTCTCGGTCCAGAAAGGAGCAGGTGTCCACGCACGGTCTGGCACCAGACTTCAGTCTCTACCTCTTCAGGGTGGACTCCGAGTCTGGTTCGGACCAGTTGCCTGACTCTTTGAGTTGGCAGCCCACATGAACACCCTGGTGGTTACTTCAGCTGACCGAACCAGCCTCCTCTGAGGAGTGGGCGGTAGCCCCGAGTCTGGGGTCAGGGGTGTTGACCAGCAGGTGGTGGTCCAGGCCACTATTGCCCTGCAGCCTACGCGGAGGGTTTCTGCCCCTCAGTTGGGGTTACTCCAGTCATGTGGTGTGTCTGGATCACCCAACTTAGGGCCGAACAGAGTGCCCTCGGGAGGAGGTGCTACTTCCTGGGTGGTCTCTCAGGGACTGACCAGGGTTGTCAGCTGCCCAGGCTGGTGTTTGCAAGGCAGAGGCTCTTTTCGGACTCTGAGGGGTCAGGTTCATGCGGCGACCTTTTCTGGGACCCGCTCGGATTCAGGGAGGAGTCGAGCACGACCCCTGCCATTCCTTCTCAGTCTCCCGAGAGGACCCTGGTCTTTGAAGGGAAGGGACCGTCCTTCTGGGTTTACACGGTCCGGTCACCTCACAGGGGATTCTTGACGCAGCCCTAGGCAGTTCCAGTGTGGTTGATCAGCTGTCGGCTGTTGGGCTTTCGGTGCCTCCTTCCCTTGAGGCTTCCAGTGCGCTCTCTTGCCCGGACAGAGACGGTCCTCTTCTGTTGTGGACTTGGCCCCATTCCTCTGTCACCATCTCCTGCTCTCCCAGGCATTCGTGGTCCCACGGGACCTCTCCCCTGGGAGAAATTCAGAGGAGTGGCTGCTTACTTCCCACATATGTCAGGGCCATGGACGAGCAGGTGTTCCCACCTCCCTGAGCAGCCAACCTCTGGATCTCGGAGGTCTTCCGCTTCCTCATCCTCCTCTTCTGGGGAGAGGAGCCCTCTGTCCACATCTCCCTGCTGCTGATCTCGCTGAGTATCAGCGTTTCCTCGAGGATGATGGAAGACCTGCATGTCACCCTTCCCACTCAGCACAACCGAGCATCTGATGCGGCCTTCTAGGCGATTTCAATGTGGCCACCCTTGTGGTGCCCGCTTGGCCTGCTCCTTTCCAGGAAGCATCACTGCAATTCTGGCAAAGACCCTTTCCGGAGTCCCAGCCCCTAGGGATCTGAGCCAGAGGGATTGTGCCCCGGAGTCTCCAGGTCGTATGCCTCATCCTCAGTCGGACTGATGCAGTTGGACACTCCCGATGGGCTCGCCCTCCACCGTGACCAGCCCCAGATCAAGGTTCCATGATTTTAACTTCTGGGGAGGAGGACCTTCTACTTGGGACAGTTGTTACTTTCAATTTCTGCTTATCAGGCCCACTATGCTTTCTATGATAGGTTCTTGTGGTCCAGGCTAGATCAACTCCAGCCTCCTTACCTGATTCGAGGTAACAGGTAAGCCATTGCACCTCTGCACATGGCCTGGAGCTAAAAGGGCATCTTGACACCAAAGAGGTAGCTTCCAGGGTCATAGGGACAGTGATCTGCTCTGCGGACGGCATGGCTACATCTTTCCCAGTTGTCACCTTGGCCTCCGTTTGCGGAGAACCACCTTTTCTCCCATAGAGTGAGGCTGCGCCTGTCAGGGCAACCTCCTCCTCTCCGGGGTCCCCGCCCACTCTTCCCAGTCTCTGGCCTCGCCAGGCCTGTAAGGTTCTCCTCTCAGTGTTTCCCCACTGGGAGCCAAGGACTTTGTCCTTTAGGGTCTAGGACCCCTTCGGGCTCGGTATTTCTCAATGTGATGAATGGTGAAGATTGACACAGATAAGATATGAAAATTACATACCTACCGTAATTTTTGATCTTTCTATGTATCCTCACCATTCATCACAAATGCCATCACTGCCCCTGAGCCCCACTCTCTGTCCTCCTCTGTGTGCCCCCCCTTCCTTCCACTGGTCAGGAGTGTGGTGACCTTGGGCACACAGGGATTTTCCTTCACCTTCTGGCGGTGGAGAGGATCAGGGAGGAGGCCCCATCAGTGCTTGGCTCCACCCCTTTGGGGTGGGATTGTGGCTGCCCTCTCTTTCTCTCTCTCTGTCTTGCTCTATCTTCCTCCGTCCTTGTCCTTGGGACTCGTCCTCAGTTTTTAATTAGGAGACTTGTTTTCCCTATTCCAATTATTTGTTTCCGGGAGAACAACCCTGGATTCCTGTCCCTTCTGTCCCATGATAGCCTCTACTGCTTCTGCTGGGAGTTAGTTGCCAGCAATTGTGCCTTGAATTCTGGCAATATAGCCTTCTGGCTACTCCTCATGCCTAAACTCAGTTTGGAACAGTTGATGAACCGGAGAATGTCCTCTCCCTCCTACTTCTTGTGTCCCTCCTCCCTCCCTTTCCTTTTCTGATTCCAAAGATGGGGCCCTTCCAGTCTCGTTTGTCTCCATCTCTGTCTGTCCTCTCTGGCATTTATTTCTCCTTTTAGTTCCTATATCTTTTCCTTTGTCTGTCCCTTGGATTCCTTGTCCCGCCCCCAAAGCGCTTTCTTGCTGGGTGACTCAGAACTGGCGGGAGGTGGGAGTCGGCGACACCTAACGGGCAACCTGCGAAACGCCACGCAGTGCGTCGGGCCTCAAGCGGCGCTTGTCGTAAAGGCCGACTCAGACCATCCTAAAAACAAAAGATCTCCGTGGGGTCTTGACCTCTGGCCACATACCCAAATATGATGAATGGTGAAGATACAGAAAGATCAAGAATTACAGTAGGTACGTAATTTTCATTTCAGATGTAATTCTGAATCGGATCATTTAGTCACTGGAGCAGAACATGTGGTTTTGCTCTGTAGACCTCCAGAATGTGTTTTCCACATATCTGTCCATCAGTCCCGCTGCTGGTACCTCCGATTTCAGTGGGCAGGTCTTTACCAGTTCCAGGTCACACGCCTATGCTCTCCTGGGCACCCAGGATCTCTACTGAGTGTATGGCAGTGGTGGCACCATATTTGCAGTGCCTAGGTGTCGGGTGTACCCTGCATGGATGACTGACTGTTAGCCTGTCCATCCAGAGAGCCTGTGAAGAGGTCCAGAGATCTAGCTGTCCAGACTTAAGAAATCTGAGCCTGTTGGTCAACCTGGACAAGTTTGAACTAGAATGCGATCAAGTTAATTGGGCAGAACTAGACTCCTGCAGATAGGGCACTGGATCTTACCTCCTTTACTGATTATTTCAGGTTGGGCTCTTGCACCCTGCTCAGGGTTCCCTGAGGCTCTCAGATGCTGCGCTTTAAATAGAGATTTTCCATTTGATGTCAGGGCAAGGAGCTGGATCCTTGCCTTCTCTCTCTGGCTAGCATCCTGGACTTCCTCTGGTCCCTCTCTCAGTTGGGACTGCAGCGGATAACCCTTTAGGTGCGCCTGCAGCCATCTCTGCTTACAGTGTGGGCTGGTAGCAGATGGTAGCCAGGAGAAGGTGCTCAGGTGCTTTTTAAGGGCCTGGGACCACGTGTCCCTCTGGTGCATGAACCACCTCCACCATGGAATCTATTGCTGGTGTGGCTATACTCATGGGCAAGTCTTTCGCCGATGCACAGGTGTGAGATGTCACATTTGTCATGAAAGACAGCCTTTGTGTTGACCATTATGTCAGCCAAAGGATTGGGGTGCTCCAGGAGCTCTCAGCGAAGTTTCCCTTTAGTTTTCCCTATCTGGTCTTCCACAGGATACAGTTGTTCCTTGCCCCAACTCCTGAAGGTTATATTGAGTTTCACCTTAGTCTGGTGATTAGCATATCAGAATACTTTACCAGTCCATCTTCAGAGGCTGATTGCAGGCTCCATACCCTAAATCTGTAGAGGGTACTCTCTTATTATGTGGAGTTCATAGCTGGAGTACAGGAGAGACTGCCAACTGTTTCATGTACACTGAAGCCTTGTCTGGCACAATGGCAGCAAATTGGATGATTGGCAGGTAGATAACATCCTGCATCAACCTATACTGTAACATCTCACTTTATTTATTGAAAGAGTTTACCAGGAAATACAAACTGAGTCATGTCACAAATGCACTCCACAGGTCAGGCCCTCTGCTCCCATAGTGCCAACCTCAGAGTGCAATAGTCGGAACAGGTAACAGACAGGGTAAACCTCCTGTCTGCTTTGGAATCGAATCACCTTTAGCCTCGAGTTCTGGGGATTCAAACTGTAGAACCTTATACTAACATACCCAATGTACAGGCTCAGATAGGTACCCTCTTTGGGACTGCAGTACAATCTTTGCCATAGGCACCCAGCCAGGTCTCCAGAATGAACCCATTTAAAACTCTACATGAGACCCAGGTATTCCTTACCTTTTCCAGCTTAGTAACACCATGCAAGCCCTTACAGCTGTCAGGCTTAATATCGGTTCAGCAGTGACATGCAAAATGACTGAGGAGACACAGGCAGTATCTTAAAGAAAATGTTGTTTACTAAAATTGTAAAATAAGTAAAATAAAATATAGAACAAATGACATGAGCCACAGTCACAAAAGAAGATGGGAAAATTACAGAACACAGACTCTACCACAATACTTAAGATCTTTACTATCTAAGTATTACCTTTTAAGTGCTGATTAAGTTAGAGAACTTTTTCTGTCTCAGAGCCTAAAGATATGACCCAATCCCATATACAATGTTTCATTTAACTCTATCTTTCCCCACCCCTTTTGGTGAGTCAGCTAGCTCCTCCTTTTAGGATTAATTCTTTAAAAATTATCAACAAGAAAGTATTTTTAAATAATGTGAACATCAGCAAAAAAAAAAAAAAAAATTCCACATGGCACCTTTGATTAAACATTTCTCTTTGAACATAACAATCCCATACTCATGTCCCTTTGCTGATTTCCTGTGCTAGTGTGATCTGAGGGATTTTACGACTTTTCACACACTTCTGGCTGTGAGCTAATACTGAGATAGACCAGCCCATTTACCTTCCTTCCTGAAACGTCATAAACTCACATTTTGTTTCAACTTCAGAAGCCTGGGCAGGTCATAAAAGGTAATAAATGCCCTTCTGTAAGGAAGTCTAATTAAATGGTTCCCCTGGTCTGTTTAATTACATCCTGTATTTTCAGCTACTGACCTCCTGAAAGTCAAAGGCTAAATCTGCTAATTTGTGTGAGACAATTTCATACACAGACCAGTTATTTATTTTACAGATATCATACAATAATCATAAGCAAGGGTCAGAGTGTCACAAGCCATAAAGCTAGTTTCCAGATGTGTCCTGGGGAACAGGGTGGGATAAAATATATAGTATAAGCAAGTGCAGTAATGTGCTAAGCAAAGGTGCAGCTTTGTACAGTATATACAGTAACGTAAATGGCAAATTGCTAAACAAGAAAGATGGGAAAGGAGAAGAAAAGAGGTGTAGGGGCAGGGAGGAAGGAGAGGATGAAAAGTGTGAATAGATTGGAGGTAGTAGGGAGGAAAAGGTTGAAGGAGGAAGGTAGTGGCAGGAGGGAGGAAAATGGAAGAGGAAGAGTGGGAAGTTGAAACATTTAGTAGCAGTAGTAGTAAACTGGCTTGGGGACTGGCAGTGGGATGAGGAAAGAGAAGGGAGGCATGACATTAGACTAAGGACAATTGCAGGTGGGAGATGTATGGGCTTGGAGTAACAAGACAAGAGAACATTTAGAGGAGGCAGAGTGGATTGTAAGGGAAGAGAGTTCTAGATTTTAGGAAAGTGGTAAGAGAAAGCGTTCTGTCCTGCAAGGGATTTACACGAAGGAAGCATTGAGAGCCGATAGCTTGAGTTCTGGAGAGAATAAGAGGAAGGAGTTATAGGGAGAGAAGAACTGAGATAAGATGGGAGGAGGACAGCCAGAATTTAGAGATGAAGGAGGCACAGTGGGTTACCTGGCGATCTACCAGGGAGGGAAGGAGAGATCAGAGTACAGAAAACAGTGGTGTGTATGGGAAGGACAGGACAAGGCAAACCAGCAGAAGGAGTGGAAGAGGGATCCAGTCTGGCCAAAGTGGACTTGGGTGCAGCACAGTGAACTGTGTCACCATAACTGGAAAGTATAATCTTTGAAATGATTTATCAGCGAGCAGGTAAAGGAATACAGCTTTGTTTCTATAAATGCACCAAGCAAGGGGTGGAGTTTTATGAGTAGCTTCTATGTGCTGAGAGAAGCCAAGGTGCCTGTTAAGCCAGTTGCAGTAGGCAGCACCATTAGGACTAAGTGGCCAGGCGCTAGGACCTGGAGAAACTTCTAACCAGCTGTCTATGGCGAGGATCGCCCCCAATGTGACACCGACATCCCCTATGGTATAAAGGGTGGTCCCCAGCCACACCTCAGTTCTTTTCTCGCAGTCAACCTACGCTCGCCGGATCTTGCGTAACATTTGGCTTCAATCGGCGGTCTTTCACTTCTTATTCAATAATTTTATTTTGGCGGTTTTCATCCTTATTTCACCATCAGCTGCATGTCTTCGCTGACTTTGTCTGCTGAGTCTCAAATCCAAGTGTGCCTGCGGTAAGCGGATTCCAGATAAGGACAGCCATTATCCGCGTTATTTTTCTAGGCCCGGATCATGACACGAGCCTGCCAGGCCTGCCTGAAGTTCAACCAGGCAGCACAGAGACAATGCCAGAGGATCCTGGAAGCTTATCTTCTTCAACAAAACTGGTCACCTTGGAAAACAGCTGCAGGCCCAGAGTGCATCTTCCTCCTGGGGCCTTGTCAGAGACCTCCGTGCCTTCTAAGAAGAAGTGCAAGCAGGACAAGCATCGGACTGGGACAGGTCCGCCCTCTAGGCCACACCTGTCACTGGGTCTTACCCCACAGAGGTTGGCCACACCAGCCCTCTCTTCCTCTGGGCTGCCTCTGGCCCCACCCACCCACCTTGATTACAGTGTTGGGTGGCGCCTCCAACTGAGTTCAAGGAGTTCTGCTTCAAACCCGCCACCCCTGTCACTCAGGTCCTTCACCCCTCGGGTTCTCAGCCAGGGATCTGGGACGATTCTCAGGATATCAGTACTTCCACTGATGCTCGCCTGGCCCCAGTGCCTTCGTCAGACCCTTTCCTTTGGACCAGTGTCAGCTGTCACCTGCTCCTTTGTGGTCACATCCATGCCCAGGGGACCCCCGACACCTCCTGCCTCTCAACTGCCACGGTGGGCCCCGCTCGGAACCTTCCCACCAGCTCTGGTACGGCTGCCGCCTCTGATCCTCTGCCACTAGACCCAGTGCCAGATGGTCCGATGCAGGGATCCGCCAGTCCAACTTTTCTGGACCCACCTCTGGCCCGACCAAGGAGGGACCCTCCTATGGGGCTTCTGCCATCACTGTGAGTACCTGCAGGTCCTCCACCCAACACCCAACCATTGTCAGGCCCAGCCACTGAACATCCATTGGGTCCTCAGCCTGGACCCTCACCTCCCTCAGAGGGCAACTCTGAGTCGCCCGCCCGATGCCCTTCAGGCCATTGTCCATTGCAGGACTGCTGTCTGATCCCTCTAATGGTCACCCATTATGACCAATGCGGGGCCTTCGCTTCCCACCACGACTCCTCAACTGTCATTGGCTGGTTAGAGCAATTTGTTAGCTCTTGGTGGGTGTACATCTAACACCTGATAGGCACCCCGTCAGTCCCTGTGCCGACCACGAGATCCTCCTCAGCCTGCCCTCAGTGCTCAGTCTGACACTAGAGTGGGTGCAGGTCCTTTGACAAGATCAGGCCAGTGTCCGACACTGGGCTCTAACCTCTGAGGATTTGTTCCCGGATTCCACAAGCACGCCCAGTTCCTCCCCTCACTCTCTCCCAAGGAGATGTGGATCAGGCAGACCCCCAGGACCCCTCCTTTGTGGAGGTCATGAGGCTCATTCAGACTTTGCAAGGTTGGCAAGCAGAGGAACAGGACCCTCAAGCGACACCATTTGACACAACACCTATGCCTCTCAGAACTCACCTCCGTGGTTATCCCTCCCTAGTAGCACCTCCTTGATGATGTTACTACCACTATATGGCAGCAATAGCGTGGGTCCTCCATTACCTAAAAGGTGGATAGGCTGTGCCACGCCCGGAGGGTCGGCCCTGTTATGGGACCCACTTGAGCTAAAACCACAGTTCTAGCGGCAGCCCACATCGGACTTACTAAACCTAAATGCCTGGGTGACTTTCCTCCGGACAAGGAGTTTAAGCAACTGGACCACTTCAGCGGAAGGTATACACTGCCTTCATGCTAGCACTGCCTTTTAAAATTACCTGGCGTACATGGTGGTCCATCAGCAACCCTTCTTGGGCCAAGCTACAGGCGTGTTAGAAACCCTCCTGGATTCATCCTCTAAGGCTCAGTTGGAGCAGCTCCTCCACTCTGCCTCCAAAGTGAGTTTCCACGTTTCCATACCGCCTATGGCACAGTGCATGCCTCAGCACTGAGCATGGCCGACAATTTGTCTCCACTGCCATGCCTGGCTTTGCTTGGCAGACTTTGCCCCAGTTCAGGTCTCTATTATGGATTCCCTGTTTTGGGGCTCTGCCTTTTGGTGGCGAGGTCCAAGACATGTGCTCACTCACTACAGGACTCTGGTGGGTCCCTGCGCTTTGGGCACCCTCTTCCGCACCCACCAGAATGGGGTTCACCCATCCTTCCACCCAGTGGAGCAACCCGACCACCACCAGCTTTCCGGTCTAAGGGCAAGCATCGGGTCTCCTCGGCCCCTGCCCTAAGGCACATAGAGTCGCAGTGATGGCGCCCGCACCCTCCACCACCCATTGACTCATAGCATGAACCTCCTCCCCTTATTTTCTCCATCCAGGATTTTACCGGAGATGTGAGGGGATTCCTTACTCTCCTCCCATACATATGGGGATAGATTTCTGTCTTGTCTGGATTGTACTAGAGCCAATAAGAGGTTCCTTTGCCCTCCATTCAGAACATAGGTAGATGATAATTTTCTCTCTCTTTTGGGAACTCTCCTTTTGCTCCTAGGACCACTTCCCTCTTCTTTCTGGTGGCTTTGCATTGGTATTTACCCATTTTCCTTCCCGTTTCCTCCGGTGGGGGGATCATAGGGTTTTCCAGATGTCCTGGGGCCTAAGTCATGGTGCCAGCCCCGGGTTCACTCCCGAGTGTGGACACTCTCCTAGTACCCTGATCTTACTTCGAGATACAGCTCTTGCAGCAGGTTACACCATTAGGACTGAAGCCGTCCAGGCGCCAGGACCCCATGGAAATTTTCTAACTAGCAGTCTTCAAGCGGGGACCGCCTCGACGTCGGTCCCACTCACGTCCAGAGCGTGTGTGTAGTACATAAGGAGGCGGTCCCCACAATCCCTCAGTTCTTTTCCAGTCGACATTGCAAGCATCGGCCTCACGGTCACTTTCTTGGCGTGACTAGGAACTATTGACGTTTTTTCTTTTCTTCTATCGTGAATTGGATTCATCTGATGTCCTCTCTGGAAGGTCACCCATCGAAGTGTGCCTGTGGCAAACAGATCCCCTTCAAGGATCCTCACTCTGCCTGTGTCGTTGCCTAGGCCCAGACCACACGACACCAAGGCCTGCTCCTTCTGCCAGGGCTTCAACAGTCACACCAGGATCTGCCGCCAGAAGGCCCTTCAGGCATTTCTCTTGGAGGAGAAACTCAAGGCCATGGATAGGAACCTTCCTCCAGGGGAGTCGTCAGGGAAGGCCCACAGGTACCAGGAGAAACACTGGGAGAAGGATAGGCCCAGATCCCATCGAGGGCCTCAGACTCCCGTAGCTCCGGCTCGAGTCAGACCACTCTCCGCCTCCCGGTTCAGGTCAGATCTTCCAGCAGTTCCTCCTCCCTGCAGCCTATCAAGACTTCCAGGCCTTGGCTTCATCTACTCCTTCTAAGGCCTCGTCCAAGTCTGGGGGCGCCACAAGTCTTCTTCCCGTCGTCCGGACTCCAGCGCCAGGTCAGTGTCGCAGCCGCTGCATGGGTGGACCCACTCCAGCACAAGACTAAGGAGCTGACATCCCTGAAAGCGGGACATCTGACCCACCGGCGTCGACCAAACACCGGCACCCCCAGGAGCGGCTACAGTGAGACACCCATGCGTCTGCCAGGTGTTCGCCCCAAGGACATTGGTCGGGGACCGGCGTCAGCTATTCAGAGGAGGACCGCACCACCGGCGCCTACCGACATCTGCCGAAAGGCATCATCGGAGGATACCATTCAGCCCGAGGACCAGGGAGGCGACTCCAGGATCAGTCGAGCTCCCACGAGACCCTCCCGGGCGGAGACCCTAGGGACCAGCGTCGCCCCGGCAACAGGCCACGGTACCCAGCCCGTCGTCAGGCCTGAATCTGGCAGAGGTGAAGGCTCTTCACCTTCTGGTGGGACACCATCAGAAAGGATGTGGTCGCCATACACCCTCCTCGCTCAGGCTACACCTTCAGCGCCTGTGCCCCTCTCCCATCCAGGGGTCCGTGGAGCCGATCGCCCAACCCCAAGGGCCAACACCTCCTCCTGGGGCAGATCGCCGGATAGGGAGAAGACCTCCCTCGAGATCCACTTGGGGTCCCCAGCCCAAAGACCCAGGCGACACGGTTATACCTCGTCCATGGAGGATTCCAGATCCTGACACCTCAGGGCGCTCCCAGATCTCCTTCTCCATCAGCATCCCTCCCCAGACCCACGCTGACCTTCCCAGGTCCCTCCGGATGATCCCTGGTCGCTGAGATCATGAGGCATATCCAGGAGATCATGGGGTGGGATGCTGAAACATAGATCCAGAGAGCCAGCGCCTTGCCCGCTGTCTTGGCAGAAGACCCAAAGCCTGTGGTAGTCCACCTTGGTGGACACCTCTGCGGCGTCACCAGGCTGCGTGAGGCGTCGCATTTGATCCGGCAGTGCGAAGAAGGCTGACCGCCTGTACAAGGCGAGGAAGACCAGTACCCTGGTGAGCCATCCTCTGGCTGATTCCCTGTCATCACGGCCTCACATGACCGGTCTCAGAGACCTCAACGCAGAGCACACAGCCACCTGACCCAGAATCCAAGCAGTTGGATGTCCTGGGTGGCGCTGCGTATGTAGCTGCGACTTGCGCCATCTTTAAATTACCTCACCCACATGGATCAATTCCAGAGCGCATTGTGGGAACAGGGACAGGATCTGCTTGAAAAGATGCCTGGCCGGTGGTCAAAGGAGGAGCTTTTAAATCTCCTCCATACGGGTTGACGTGGGGACCCAGGTGCTCAGAGCATATATGATTCTGTGGACTCTTGACCAGAGCTGCAGCCTCAGGCGTGTTCTCCAGAGACACTCTTGGCTCCGTATCTCCGGTTTTACCCTGGGCGTCAGAAGAATATCATGGGCGTTCCGTACTCTGATGAAGTCCTGTTTGGAAGCCTCAGAGAAGAGTGATCACCAAACTTCAGGATGCAGGAAGGCAGTTAGATCTGTTCAGGCTATGTACAGATCTCGACTCAGTTCCTTCAGTGGGAACCAGAGTCGTTTTCGTGGCGAGCACAAAAGCAACAACAGCGTTCGACCAACAGCAAAGGGCTCCTTTCACGAAAAGCCCAGGTTAAAGTCATCCTCAGGCAGAGGCACGGAGTTGCAAAGCAGGCCCAACCTCGGGGATCTAACGCTGCCACAGCATGACTCCTTCCGCCCCACCTCTCCTCAGGATCAGCGGGAAATGAAGGTCGGGGTGCATCGCACGTCACCTGCCAAGGTGGCGATCGATCTCACCGACAAGGTGGGTGCTGCAATTGGTCGAAAAAGGCCACCATATAGAATTCGTGAAGGCAGCCCACCTACAAGGGCCTCCTCTGCTTTCCGCTACTTCGGGTCAGCATGTCCTGCTTATACAGCAGGAAGTGCTCACACTTCTGGAGAA
The DNA here is from genome assembly GCA_016271365.2 of Neoceratodus forsteri. Lineage (NCBI taxonomy): Eukaryota > Metazoa > Chordata > Ceratodontiformes > Ceratodontidae > Neoceratodus > Neoceratodus forsteri. The sequence goes on along the minus strand of CM028133.1, from coordinate 644,843,162 downwards.
GGAAGCCTTGGAGCACGTTCCAGAGAACCAGAAGGGTTAGGCTATATTAGCACTTCTTTCTGGTACCAAAAACAGGGGACCTCCGTCCAATTCTGGACCTCAGCGACCTCAATCCATCGGTCGTCTACAAAACGCTTCAGCATGGTGACCCTTCAGGTCTAATACCCATGCTAAGCGGGACACCTTTAGCGCGTAGATTAGACATGCAGAATGCCTACCTGCACATCCCAGTGCTCAAGTGCACAGGAGGTTCCTGTGCTTGAGTTCAGAGCTGTCATTATCAGTTCCGGCGCTTCTTCGTACTGTCATCGGCATCTCATGTCTTCACGAAGTGCATGGCAGTTATGGCGGCATCTCTAAGAGACAAGGCTACTATGTGTTCCCGTACCTGGACGACTGGCTTCTTAGCAAACCCTCCAGAGGAAGCACTGGTGCTGACCATTCACCGTACCCAGGTCCTTTTTCAGTCACTGGGTATTCTCATCAACCACGAAAGTCTCTCCTGGTACCGTCCAGAAACTGCAGTTTATAGGAGCAGTTCTGGACACTGTCAAGGAAAACTTTTCTTCCAGCGGACAGGCGGAACATTCTATCCTCATAAGGGACCTGTCGGTGAAGGACCGTTCCGGCCAGACTGGTCCTTCGCCTGCTCGGACACTTGGCTGTGGCCATTGCAACAGTCCGATGGCAAAGACTCCACATGCGGGTAACCCAGTGGATGCTAAAGTGCAGTGGACCAGAGGCAAGACCATCTGCAGCAGCCAGTTCAAATCTACCGAATGCTGCAATTACCGAGATTGGCAATGGTGGCTAGATCCGGGGAACCTCTCGGCGAAGTTTCCCCTTAAGTGGTGCCGTCTCTGACTGTGACTCTCTCCACAGGCGCCTCAGGGCTCAGGTGGAGAGCACACCTGGGCGGGTAAGGTCCCAGGGCACATGGACAGTCAGGAATCTCATCTCCACATCAACATTTTGGAGATGAGGCAGTACTTATGCCCTGCAAGCCTTCCAGTCGGAGAATTCCACGGGTACTCTCCTGTTGCAAACAGACAATACTGCAGTGATGTATTACCTCAACAAACAAGGCACTCACTCCTACCCCCTTTGCAGGAGGCCATGAGAGTGTGGGGTGGGTAGTACAGCCTGGGCGCAAATCTTATTGCAGTACATGTCCCGGGTGGACAATTCCAGCGAGAGCCTGAGTCGTCAGGCAGAGTCCCAGTGGGGACTCTACCAGAGGTGGCAGAGGACCTGTTCCACAGATGGGGCACTCAGAGTTAGATCTTTAGCGTCCCCATCCAGCCCAATTTCTGCTCGCTAGATCCGGGGCCTGGTGTTTTCTGGTGAGGCAGCGTTGTCCCTCTCCTAGGCGGCAGATTCTCTATGCCTTCCTCCTTTCCGTTGATCCAGAGAGTTCTTTAAAACTTTGCAGGGCAGGCGACACTCATTTGATAAGCCCTTCTGGCCCAGACAAATTTGGTCCCGCTTCTGCATCAGCTATCCTGGGAACCTCCACTTCCTTGCCAATCAGCTCCCATCTGCTGTCTCAGGAGGGGTTCATTAGTCCATCCGGACTTGCGTTCTCTGAACCTGCAACTTGGCTCCTAGAAGACATAGCCATGTTCGCGATCACAGGGTCTTGCAAGATGTGGCAGCGTACTCTCTGCCGCCAGGAAACACAGCCAACACCTTGACGCATTTACGCATATGAAATGGCATAGATTTTGCTTGTGGGCCCAAACGCGCGTTTCGCCATTAGCTTGTCCCAAAAAAGCTGGTTCTGGATTACCTGCTTTCTTTTTCAGTCCGGACTGGTTTACTCCTTGATCAAGGGTGCACCGTTGTGCAATTTGACTTACCATGCCCCATAGGCCATCGGATGGTGGCCCAATTGGACACTACTTGGTACCTTTTGAGGGTTCTCACCCTTAGGCCACCTATCAAGGACCCGGTCCCCGGGACTTGCCTTTGTCCTGGGCAGCTTACGCTGCCACCTTTGATCAGCAGCGGATTGCGGGCTACATTTTCTGTTGTGGAAACGTTGTTTTAGTTGCAGTTACTTGACAAGAAGGATTTCGAGTTGCATGCACTTATGTGCAAAGAGCCTTATTTGATTTTCCATTAGGATAGGGTATCCCTGAGGACAAACCCAAAGTTTCTGCCTAAGGTGGTCTCTGCCTCACCCTTAATCAGGATATCGACTTACCAGTGTACTTTCCCAAGTACACCAACTGAGGAGAAGCATTGTACACAGGTGCATCAGATATTATCTGACCAGAACCAAACAGTTTCAAATCGGATCAACTGTTTGTCTCCTTGCTGAGAGAATGAAAGGAGCTCCTGTTTCTAAACAGTTTTCTCCTGTTGGCTCATCCAGTATATCTCTTCCTGTTATGACAAGCCCAACAAACCCTTACCAGGTGTGGTCAAGGGTCATTCCACGAGAGAGTGGCCATCTTTTGCTTAAGGAATGTCTCTACTCGCCATTTGCGCTTGCAGCCACTTGAGCTCAGTGCATACCTTTATTAGGCATTACAGTCTGGACATTACATCGGTGAAGAGCTGGTTTCGGCCTAGCCGTCCGTCAGGGACTTCTGTCTTAGGCTCGAGTGAGGTTGTGATCCCTACCTTTCCTCCTCCTGTGGCTTAAGATTGTCGCTATTGCTTGGGAATCAGTCTAATGGTGTAACCTGCTGCAAGAGCTGTATCTTGAAGTAAGATAGTACAGTTCCGTAAGAACTTACTGTAACAGTAGATCTTCAAGAACAGCTCTTGCAGGTACTCCCCGCCCACCATCCCTTCTTGTGGAGGTAGGTTATAGCCAAACATCCATCTTACGGGATGGGACATTCTGTTTTCAGTCTTGGCCTTCTGATGGCTGATCCTCGGTCTCCTCTTCTGATGTCATCCAGCGGCGGGGGTCTCGCGGGAAAACTGAGGATTAGTGGGACCGCCCCTTATGTACTACGCCGGATATCGGAGGCGGGACCGACGTTGGAGGCTGTCCCCATGAAGACTGCTAGCTAGAAAATTTCCGTGGGATCCTGGCGCCTGACTGCTTCAGTCCTAATGGTGTAACCTGCTGCAAGAGCTGTTCCTAGAAGATCTACTGTTACGGTAAGTTCTTACGTAACTGACTATACTGTTCCTCCTCGGAATCGAGAGTGGTATTCCCTTTTCCCAGGAACACATCCCTACTACTCTCTTCTCTCCTGTCCCCTGCCATTTCCTCCTGCTCCTGTTGTTGAGGGAAGGCTACTTTTCGACTTCTTACCTTAGGCTATTTTTTGGGTCCTGGAGCCTCACCTTGTGGCTGCGAGAGGGACCCGTAGATGACAAGAGTCTTCGAGTTTCGGTCTGGTTGGTTGATGGTTTCGATTTCCCTCAGGAGCATCTGACTCTGATCTTAGACTGAACTCTGCAACGTTCCTTTCTCTGGGGATAGTCACGGCTTACTTTGTTCCCCCTTTGACCTTTGCTGCTTTCTCTGCTATTTTTCAGCATAGGGAGGTTCAAGAGGGCCAGCTCCCCACCCCCTTTTCTGGGTAGGACAGCGACTCCTGTTGGACACGCTCACTTGTTGTCTCCCGTCGCTGACTCCTTTCTGTGGCCACTGAGCCTCTGGGTGGCAGCAGCACCTGTAGGTTCTCCTGGCCATGCTTCCTGGAAGTTTCCATGACCCACCCTCAGGTTCAGAAGTGTCAGGGGTTTAGATTTCTTCCTGTTCTGCTTGGTGCTTGGCATGAGGATAGTAGTAGCACACCATTCACCATTACCAGGAGGTCAGGCAGGTGTGGGAGTTTCTCCTGCAGCCCGTCCGATTCTCTGCAGCGGTGACCCAGGCATTCTACTGTGCCTGGAGACCATCACGGCAGTATCCAGGTTCTGTCTGGCAGATGGCTTCTGCACCGTCTGTGCTTTTTTTTTATTCATCTTTATTGACAAGCTAGGGTACACATAATACAGCATCAGTTAATCTACATCTTATGTTATTACAAAGGCAGTTTTACATAAATCAGTATAACAGCATACAGTTGCTCTCCTCTCTCATATCAGTTGTCCTGGCAGTTTTCTTTTCATACAAATTGGAAAGATGGCTCACAAGACATGTAAGTAATAGTCTCCAGATTCATCTATGGGTAGTAAGTTTATTCATGAGTGAAGCTGATCTCTGTGTGTGGTTGGTCTGCAACCAGTCCAACTCCTAGATCACTATTGCAGCCCTTATACTGTATTACTCTTCTCTGCACACATCTGTGCTTTGGCCAGGTGGAGGAGGTCAACACTTTTCTGTCTGCCCCTGTCAGCGCTGGCCCATCTGATAACTGCCTGCCTGTCCCTGGGCTTGCTGTTTCCCAGGTAAGGTCTGTTACTCTTTCCTTCCCGCTTTTCCTGAGAGTTTCCCTCCAACTGCAGTTGGGGGGTGGAACTGTTTTCTAGAGTGCCATGCGGCTGTGCCCAGCATGGTCTCCTCTGCTCCCCTTGTCGTGGGGGCCTCTTCCCTCAACCCGTCCTCGCTCTTCCTGGTCCAGGAGACTTGCACCCTGAATTCTCAAGTCTCTCCTCCTTCAGCTTGGCTCCTTGTGTCACAGCTGTCTCTCCTGTAGAAGTCGTCTTAGGGGTTTCATGGGTTACAGGAAGGTCGGCATGCTGCCCCACCAACCCCATACCGCTTCTTAAGGATGCTTCAATCGATCTGGCCAGCTTCCAGAGCCAGCTCACTACGCCGGAATGAGTTTTCATCTGTGTTCCATTTGTGTCTGGGCTCTTCCCAGACACCAGTACATCCTTCTGCTTTCCGCTTGTCTATTCCAGGAGACATAGAGCCTCTGTTCCTTGAGGAAGCTCTGGTCCCTTTCTGGGGGCATTTCCCATCCTCCCACCTACTGGGAATTGCCGTTTCCTTTCAAGGTATTTCTAAGCCCCAAGCTCCTATCAGGCTAAGGAGTGTTATGTGCCTTCCGCTAGAGAGAGGGGGACCTTCCAGTCACCAGCTCTGTTCCTTTACCATGGTGCTGTCTGGGTTTCCTTGTTTCAGATTACATATCCTGAGAATTATCCATTACCATCTTACCAAGAGGAGTCTACTTCCCCTCCCCCAAATGATGTTTGTGAGCCGTCTTCAGTCTGTCTGTTTCAGGACATAGGCTCTTTGATCTCGCCACCCTTGTTAATAAGTGCTTTGGTGCCTTTCTGGTGCCACTTGCAGGGGTTGCCTTTGGCATTTTATCTGGCTACCATCACGGCAGCCAACCTTCTCTGGGTTGGCGGGCCTCCCCATTGGGTGCCCGGCACTGCTTGCAGCCTGTCTCCGGTTCTGTCTGCCACAGGTGGCATCAGATGCATCACTGCTGGTTCCTTTGGGGTTCACCAAGTTGGGGCTGCATGGGCTTTACCTTTAGTTGCAGGGCTGCCTTGGACTAGCAGTCCTTTTGGGCCTCAGTCCCTTTCCTATTTATGGCAGATCTCTCTCTCCCACCCAAGTGTTGTCTCTGCTTGAGACTCAGAGAAGAAGAAGAATCAACATTTATATAGCACTTTTACGTACATCCCAAAGTGCTTTACAAGCAATGCTAGACTGGTAGTGAAGTGACTGATATGTGGTGGTGGCCATATCGCACATCATCACCACACACAGCCTGGATAATTGCATGAATCGGTTTATGGGAAGGGAATGTTGGTAGGACACGGGAATGTTCCTACTCTTTGCGAAAAGTGCCCATGGGTTCTTTACTTCCACCTGAACACCACCAGGACAACACCAGGATGGGCAGAAGGGACCTCGGTTTAACATCTCATCCGGAAGGACGGCACACCTAGCAGTACAGCACCCCAATACTGCACTTTCGGATTAGCGATTTTTAGGTGCAAGTCCAATCCTGGTGTGGGACAGACACGACTTCTGGTCAAGTAGATGTGCTACCAACTGAGCCACGCTGACACCTCAGTCCTAATGGTGTTGCCCACTGCCAAGGAAGCACCCTCAGTAAGATAGTACAGTTACGTAAGAACTTACCATAACAGTAGATCTTCAAGAGGGCTCTTGCAGCAGGCATGCTTTCACTCCTCCATCCTCCTGCTCTCTTTTAAGCTCATATGGGCCTTTTCTGAGACTCCAGGGCCCCTACTTCTTGTCGCTCCTTTTCACAGGTCTCCAGTGGGAGAACTGAGGTGTGGCTGGGGACCACCCTTTATACCGTGATGTCAGGGTGGTCCCTGCTATAGACTGCTGGCTAGAAATTTTCCATGTCCTGGCTTCAGCAGCTTAGTCCTAACGGTGTTGCCTGCTGCAAGAGCTCCTCTCAAAGATCTGCTGTTATGGTAAGTTCTTACGTAACTGTACTTTGGCTGGTAGGGAACCCCTGAATAGCTTAGAGCTTGCTCCACCAGACATACTGCTGCCTCACTGTCAGCTTCCAGGGACATATCTGGCCAGGAAATCTGCAGGACTGCTACCTGGAAGTCAGCACACACCTTCATTCCACTACCATCAACCTTGAGTCACTCAGATGCTGTTTTTGGAGATCGGTCCTCCAATCTCTGTTCACCAAGTAGGAGTGCCGCCTTGCCTCCTTCTGGAGAACTGCAGGAGCCTGCCAGAGTATGGATAGTGAACCATGTCCACACGATTTAAAAAAAAAAAAGGTTACTCACCTGCAGCCGTGGTTCTAGGGTGGTATATGATTCAGATCACATACACCCCTCCGCAAGCGATCCCAGCTTCCACTATGCAAGAGGTGGGAATATCCGCCTAGGTGGAGGGGAGAGCTTAGCTTAAAGACATCCAGTAAATCACACTGTTTCAGTGGAACTGCAAAACATAGAATTTGATGGCAGATAAGGACCAGCGTGGCCACCTAGTCTGCCCATTTCCCTACCTAATGGATAGCTGCAGATCCTAGTTAACCAGCAGCCTACTTCTCCTACCCCCATTAGAATTGCCTTATGTCTGTATGGCATTCTTGAATTCCCTGTTTTTGACTCAATCTCCTCAGCCACCACCTTCTCCATAAAAAGTACTTCCTCACATTACCTCTGAGCGTCCCCTCTATCGTCAAATTGTGCCGCTTGTTCTTGCACTTCTCTTTTTCTAAAAGATGCTACCTCTTGGACTTAGTTGATTCCCTTGAGTTACTTGAAAGTTTCTGTCATGTCCCCCCTCTCCCTCCTCTCCTCGCGTATACATATTGAGCTCCCTTAGTCTCTCGTCATATGTCTTCTGGTGCTGACCCCGCACCATTTTAGTTACTCTCATCTGGACAGCCTATATCCTGTCTATGTCCTTGCGAGATAGGGTCTCCAGAACTGCACGTAGCACTCCAAATGGGGTCTCACCAACTGTCTGTACAGAGGGATAACAACTTCCTGTTTTCTACTGGTGATGCTCTCCTGTAGATCCCAGTATCATCCCAGAGTTTGTACGTGAAAGCGATACCACTCCTAGAACTAGTTACAGGTGAGTAAACTATTTTTCCTCTCTGTTCTCCATTGAGCTCACTTAGAGCCATTAGTTGTAGTAAAGTGTAGTAGAACAACAAACTTTTCTCCAAACAGAAGACATGGAAAAAGTATCTTTTTTTTAATTACTTTAAAACAAAGAGTGAAAATTTTATCGCTATAGTGGCTAAATGTTTCCTCTCATTAGAAAATCATTTTCTGATACAGACTGCTATTTTTGTTTTTCTTTTTTTTCTTTTTTATTATGTGTCCCTGCCACACTCTGGATCCTTTACATTACCAGCAGTTCTTTTCAAAGAGCTAGTCCTGCCTTGTTAAAAATTATCACCTTATTAACTCCTAAACTAACTAAGGATAGATCTTGGTCTTTCAGTGTCAGAATTCTCTTATTTTTTTTTTTAATATTTTCTTGGCTGATGTAAAACCTGTAGGAGGGCATGTGACTAACTTCAATTTGCTATGGAAAATGGCTTACTTAGAAATATACAGTAAACGTGAAGTTTCAACAAAAGTTTCCTTGGCCGGATTCACAAAGGTAGATGCATGCCTTGCAGCCAGCACAGCTGCACTGAAAGTTTTGCATAAAATGTGTCTGATTCAAGATGATTAAGGCGCATTTACAACACTTTACGATTCTGACGGCTTGTGCCACATATTTGGCACAAGCCCTGTAAAATGGGTACCCAAGATGCAGCAAGCTAGACCAGAAAAGGCTGGTCTAACTGTGCAGTTAGTGCTGGGATGAGAATCCCAGTAGCCAGCCAGGGGTGCACAAGCCCTGTTTGCTAGATGCGCGGTGCACCAGGGCATACGGCATTCGGCACATTTGTGAATCGACCCTCGTGTTTTAGTGAACTGGTGATTTGACCTTAAATATACACAGATATAAATGTTTTGTGCTTCCTTTCATGTTTCCTCTCCTCTGTCCTTCTTACCCTTCTGCTCCTCTGAGTCTCTTCCTTCCTTCTCCATACCCAGATGTAAAACCTCCAGGCAGTCTGGCCTCCACTCCTCAGGAGCAACCTACTTCCTGGTCTCTGATCCTCAGCATCCCTGTAATCTCTTTCAATTGCCCTACTTTTCAGACCTCCTGCACATACCTGCAACTAGCTTCCTCTTCTTTCCTTCTCTCTCTCTTTCTACCTCCACCCATGTTCATCTTGCCCTCCTTAGCAGTCACTGCATTCAGTGTATCTTTGTTGCACTTATCTCTTCTCACTTGTTTCTCTCTGCCTACACCTTGCTGACCCTCCTCCGTTGTTTTTGCTTCCTAGTCCATAGCTCCCTGTCTTAGTTAACCCTCTGCCCTCCTGACCAGAATTTTACTAGCCCTTTTCTCATTCATATCTTTTGGACTACTGCAGGGGACTGCCTTTGGATTTGCATCCTTTGGCTTTTGCACCTTTACCTAATTCTCAGTTTGTTTGTTTTTTGTTGGTATTTGCTACACTTTTGTTTTATTCACCGTACTGTTTTACCTTGTTTTGCCACGTGTAGTGGTCTGTCTTTCACTAATAATAAATTTGCACTGTTACATAGAAACACAGGATTCAATGGCAGACAAGAACCACCTAGCCCACCCAGTTTGCTCACTTTTCTTCCCTGCTTGATCTCTACCCCATCCCACTAAGGTTCCCTTGTGCCAATCCCATGCATCTTGAAGCCCACCACCATTTTCACCCCACCACCTCCACTGGAAGACTGTTCTAGGAATTCACCACTCTTTGATTGAAGAAGTACTTCCTCACATCTCTCTCTTAGATTTACCCCTTCCAGCTTCATTGCATGTCTGCATGTCCCTTTATCTTGTGTACCTTTTCATTTTGAAGCGTGCTCCCCTCCTGTCCTTGTTTACCTGAGAGGTATGTATAAGTCTGTGTCATATCCCCCGCTCTTCTGTCTTCCAGGGTGTATATTTTGAGGTCCTTCAGTCTCTACTCATAGGGCTTCTAATGTAAACTCTGCAGTATTTTAGTTGCCCTCCTCTGGACTTCCTCCACTATATGTCCTTCCCAAGATATGGTCTCCAAAACTGGACACAGTGCTTCAGGTGGGTTCTCACTTCAGGTGGGCTCTCACCAGCTATCTATACAGTGGCAACACCATTTCCTTCTTATGCTGGTGATACTTCTCCTATGCACCCAACATCCCACTGGCCCAACCCACTGCTTTATTGCTGCCTCCCACCTTGAGATCATGAGGTATGAGTACTACCAGGACCCTTTCCCATTTAGCAACTGTCAGTACCTCTTGTACCAGTTGTACTCCACCTCTGGGTTTCTTTATTTATTTAATCAACTGGCAATACACCTTTGAGATAAAGCTCATTTACAAGGTTCCTCGTCAAAGATGGTTGTTACAAAGTGTAAAACAGGTAGAGTACAGTACATTCAGCAGAATCAATGGAGCTTTGTTACAGACAGTTACAGGAAATACAACCTGTAGGGAGGTAAAAGTTTAACAAATATATGAGAGGCAATTGCATGATTACATTTGCCTTAACTTCCTTAAAATATCTTTTAGCCAGTATAAAATGGCTCATACAATGTATGTACAGCATCGGTATAATTTATTACATTATTTGAAATGCAACATGAGAGCTCAGCACTTGCCATTTCAAATTTCAATTCTGCTCCCTAAGTTCATGATTTTGCACTTTTTGCAATGAAACCCAACTGCCATGCTCTTGACCACTTCTCGAGTTTCCTTAGGTCTCTGCACATTCTTTCCATCCTCACTGGGCGTTCACTGTATTGCATATTTTGTTGTCATCTGCAAGAGGCAGACCTTCCCTTCAGCTCATCTGCAGTGTCATTTATAAAGACATTAAGGTGGACTGGTCCTGTACTTAGCCCTGTGGCACTCTGTTGGTCACCCTCCTTTCCCCCAAATGAGTTCCGTTACTACCATCCTTTGTTACCTATACCTTAACCAGTTTACCACCATTGGACCCATTCCTAAGCTGCCCACTTTCCTTATGAGCCTTCTAAGTGGAATGGTGTCAAAAGCCTACTGAAATCTAAGTAGGCCACATCCACCACTCACCCGATGTATTCTGCTGGTCACTCATAAAAATTTATCAGATTTGTCTGACATGACTTCCCCCCCACCCCCATGAATCTATGTTGCCTTGAGTCTTGCAACTCGCTGGATGCAGATACTCACAGTCCTTTCCTTTAGGCGACTCCATTAGCTTCCTCCATTACCGATAGGTTGACTGACCTATAGTTGACAGCCTCCTCCCTGCTGCTGCTTTTGTGGAGCAGGACTACATCTGCCCTCCTCCAGTTCTCTGGAACCACTCCTCTTTCAGTGAGTTGTTAAAAGTTGTCAGAGGTACAGCCAGTACTTCCCTGAGCTCTCTCAGTACCCTTAGGTGTACCCGTCTGGCCCCATACCTGTCCACTTTCAGATCTGTGAGTCCCTTCAGAAGTGTCTCCTCTGTGGCCAGACTTTTGTCTACTCCCTCCCCAGTGCCCCTGCTGCTTTTATGTGGCCAGTTCCTTCCTCTGTGAAGACTGAACAGAAGTATTTGTTCAGGATATTTTTCCCTGATCCTTCTCTGCACAATCCCCACCTGCTCTTCTTAACCTCATGGTCTCTTCCCTAGTTTTCCTCTTTTTACTTGTGTACCTAAAATTGTTCCCTTTTGTTCCCATTGAGCTATTTTTTCCTCAGTCTGCACCTTGCACTCCTCACCACTTTATCTGCCTCCATCTACTTCTCCTGATACGCCCCTATCCTCTTTCCCTTTTGTCTTTGTAACTCTGAAAGATACCCTTTGCCATTACCTTTTCAGCCACTTCCTTGAAAACCATAACCATCTCTTTTCCTCAGTTCCTTTGCACAGAGGTTTGTTGCCTTTACTATGCCTTCCCTTAGTTTGGCCACTGTTCCTCCGCCCATGGTCATCTCCCCCACCCCCAGCTAGGTCACCTCTGAGGCGTTCACCCATATTAGTTTTTAATCTGCCTCCTGAAATCCAGGACCCTCTTCCTTGTCTTCCTTATGTTGAACCACACAGTCACGGTGATCACTGGTCCCAAGGTGGCCTCCCAATTTGATATCTGCCAATACTGCCCGTTAGTGAGCACAAGGTCCAGTACTGCCCCTTCGTGAGTGGCCTCCTTGACAAGTTGCCTGAGAAAAGCCCCTGCATGGAGTCAGGATGTCCTTGCTTCTAGCTGGGCTGCAGCTGGGAGGCTCCAGTCTATATCCGACGTTGAAGTCCCCACCAGCAGCACCTCCACTTTTTTTGCCATTGAGCCAGTGGATTCCACCAGTGCCTTATCTAGATTGCCCCCCTGTGTTGTGGTCTGTAGGTTATGCCAGTGTGAATAGTGAATCAGTTTCCCATTTCCAGGTGACCCACAATACCTCCAATCCCTGTCAATCTCATCCCCCGATTCCATGTGTCTCCATCACTTTGATACTGTTACATACAGCATCTCCCCATCTCCTTTCCTTCCCACCCTTTCTTTCCTGAACTGAATATAGCCTAAGTGGCCATGTCCCAGTCATTATTTCCTGTGCAGCATGACTTCCAGTAATGGACCACGATATCCAGGTCTACCTCCTCCATAATGGCCTCTAGGTCTGAAAGTTTATTTACTAGACTTCTTGCATTTGCACCCTTGGCCTTCCACATTTTGTTACTATCTGCCTGCTTCTCCCTTGTTTTCTTTTTCGCTCCCTCCTTTTCCCTCTTTTTTTACAGTTCATATTCCCATCCTGTTTCATTTCAACTATGCTGCATTTTGAGTCATCTCTTCTCTCTTTTCAGTCTTGGGGGGCAGTTTATGCCTCCCTGATTTCTTCCACCACCACCTCCACGACTAGATGAAATGTTCTTCAAAGAAACATTTCAACAGTCCACTGAGGACTGCAGTTCCCTTCTCAGATGATACTGGCCATCACCCTGTATAGTCCCTTATCCCTTCAGGTTGGTCCCCAGTTCCCAATCCTTTCCTTTCTGCAGCATTCCATAAACCACAAGTTGAAGCTCCTGATCCTGCCCCAATGCCATGCCATGCCATGCCATGCCATAGAGAGGCAACAGATCTGTATTTAAATTTTATTTAGAATTTTTGGTCAGGAAAGGAACACTGAACTGAAGCTTTTTTCAAGTGTGACCTGGAGAGAATAAGGCACAGGGAGGTTAAGTGACTTGCTCAGGTTCACACAGTACCCAAGTGGCAGTTGTGAGATTCAAACCCAGGTCTGCTGGGTTCCAGGTTCACAGTTTTGTGCTCTTACCACTAGGCCATAGTGCCTCTCTTCACCTTATATAATTATTGTTTTGTTTCATTATTCAGTGCTTAGGACCAGTTTTGCTAATGTTTCCTCAAAACTATACCCTTTCCTTGGCCACATCTGGAAATGAGGCACTCTATGTGCCTTTCCCTGCAACAAACTGAAAATAAATAAAATGCATAACTGCGTGAAAAATGTAGAAGGCCAGATTGGTAGAGTATTGTCTTAGGTTCATGAAACAGTTTCAGTCTTAGGAATGTTTCCTGTGGGGAAAATAATGAGCTGAACTCAATCTGACCTTAATATCTGAGTCATTAAGTAAAAGGTCAATGTGAAACTCTTAATCCATGTACTAAAGTGATTCCCTGTGTTATTTTCTTTGCTTTTCATGGATAGACAAGAACATTAACCACTAGCTACTGATTTTAGACTCGAGTAACTATATTAAAAGCCTTTCTTGCATATTTTACATTTCAAAGTTAGCCAGCTGGTCAGTGGCTCCACTAATTGGCAGACCATCACCAAGTTGTTCTAGCATTGGCTGAGTTTTACTACTGTTATACAGTCCTGAAAGGAAATGGTTAAAAGGGCATTGGTAAGACTTGTCAGAAGAGTGTCTGAGATTTCAGGTTCCCAAACTCTGTAATAAGTGACTGCTGCTGAGTGCTTGCAGTGAGTATGTGCAGAAGTCCCTTTCTTGTGTGCCCTGTTGTACTGTGCCCAATTGGAGTCACAAGCCTTCCCAGCGTGATCTAGCACTGTTTGTGACCATGCAGGGCTGCCATATAAATGGACTGCAGGCCATGAGCAAGCATGGTAACCCTCCCAAAGCCAGTGGCAGAGTTTGTGGCGCCCCTGCCCTTAGAACTATAAAGGATAGACTGTAAGGTTGTCCCAGCTCTGTGACCAACAGTGGGAGAACCACCAGGATGTGGAGATCAAGAATAGACCAGTACAAAAGAGTGCCAGTATGGGGAATGGGCCCATTAGTAGTTATCGCTGGATGCCTTTGAAAGCTGAGGGATCGGGTTGGGGATTGAGAGCTACTAAATCACTGGCGTCGCTAGTACTATACAACATTTAAAAAACAAAACTGGCACCATGCAAGAAGTAGATCTAAAAGTGTAAAGTGGGTGGCTGAGGGTGAAGTTTGAGGCAAAAGCTGATTCACCACGACTTTGCAGCATGGCATAGTAGTGCCATGCATTTGGTGAAATGCCATACTGCAGTGCTGTTGGATGCTGCAAAGCAGCAGTTAGTGGGTACAAATTGGACTTCCAGCCACTGACATCTGGTATCGAATATAAAATGTGACATAATTGCAGACAGGACCCTCTCCCCTCCCCAGCCGAGATTATATTTTGATATGGTTTATGTAAGGCAGACCAGGCCAGACAAACTTGATAGACTTTCTCAACTGGATCAGAAAGGCAGGGCTGTTCAAGTAATCAAACGTGTAGAACTTGCCAACCAAGACTATAGCTGAATTTGCCCTTGACCTTGTACTTTACAGTGAAATCAGATGTCTGTTTTCTTTTACTTGGCCTTCAAGGAAATGTATTTATCCCAGATAGGGAACATCAGGATTTGCACTTCCCTGCACGAAGGCAGTCAATTCGGACCAAGCAGTAGACATACTACTATATATCTGCACTTTATCAAAACCTTTAAGTCCGTGTCCCATAGGAGACTTGTGAAAACACTATGGGATCTGGGCTTGGGAGACACATTAACTAGGTGGATTAGTAACTAGTTGGGTACCACAGGGTTGGTCCTGGGGCTGGTCCTTTTCAGTATATTCATCTGCGATCTAGGGAAAGAAATCAAAGGTAAAATCAGTCTCTTTGCAGATAATGCCAAAAACAGAAGCAAGATGAATACAGTGAAGGGAATGCAAGGAATGAATTATGGATATGGATAGACTGGAAAGGTGATCCAAGATATGACAACTCAAATCTAACGTCAGAAAGTGTAAAGCCATATACACTGACAAAAGTACTCTAAAACTGACTACTGGTTGGGTGGAGTGAAGGTGGAACAGATATCAGAAGAGAGAGGACCTGGGGTCATTAGTAGTGACAGTCTAAAGTCCAATTCCCTTCCTTTTTTTTTAAACGTTGTGTTTATTATTTTCATAATATCGTGAACTTAATTCATATCTCATATAGGGTAGTAGTAAATAAAAATGTTTACACATTCCACTGGAGGGAGAAACAGTCAAGAATAATAGCAATAATAATAAGTCCAGCCAATAGTCCCAGTAATGCTTGCCTCCTCAGTGACTGTGGAAAAGTTCATAAACAAGGTAGAATTTACAGAGTCCGTTGACACAGTCTGCATGGATTACTGTTGATCATTTCAACAGAATAAAAATAAAGAAGAGGATTATAGCTTCAACTGAAAGGTCTCGGCACAGCACATCAAGATATATCAACCATTTCAACATCCAGACCACAGTCTAATATCTAAACATAGCTGTTAACAGTGCAGAATTATTATGTGAACCAAATGTACACCTCGAAAACATTGCATTTACTCTGTCTGATTTATGGACAGTAATGATCCTCTTCACTCCAGACAGTGGGTTGTAGAAAGAAAAATGGTGTTCCTTGCTTATGTAGCATAGCGACCTGCACTTGCCCTCCCCAAGTGTCATAAACATTTTGGCCTCTGTAAATCTGTGAGGTACTTTGTAAATCATTAAACTGCAAAAAGTCATTGCTCAGAGTTAGACATATTCCCCAAAACAAGAAAGGAAACTATATTCCATCAGTGTCCCAACAAATCAGGTACCTTCACAAACAATGAATATACCTTCAGAATATTCAGCCCTCTCCTGAGTTGTCTCCCCTCATGCAGTCTCTGGTGCATTTCTGGCAGCAAACTCGGCTTCAAGTTTTTAGCCAGTGGCCTGCATCAGCCGGATCGGTAACTTGCCATAACTTACTGCCGATTGTGATTCTGAGGTAGTCCGGGAGCAAAAAAGAATAAACAGTACCGTAGGCATTGACAAGCTCCATCCATCCATGGGTCTAGAAGGAGAGATCAGGAAATAGCTTCATGTCTAGTTCATTAACTGAGAATGGGTAAGATGCTTTGGCTTCTGTGTTTAAAATGGGATCCTTCGCTTTTGCCTACTTAGGTTTGAAGCCACACGGCAAGCGTGGTTGATTAGAGTGTAGGTAGGACCTTGGGTTCACTCTGTAAGGTCTTCTCAGCACTAACCAATCAAAAGCTCCTGGTACTGCTGTTGATATTTTGAGCCATCCAATCAAAAGCCCAGCGGATCAGTACCACCAAGAAAGTAGAGGTTTCAGCATGAACCTAATTTTCGAGGGCCTACAGCCGTCCCTCGCCACTGCATGTATTCCTGCATCAGGATGGCCACCGTGGCCTTGGGTAGTCATCGTTCTTTGTCAGCATCTGCCCCGTGGAGGTAAGATTCTTAATAGCTTCAGTCTGTGTTTCAGGTTTGGACTGTGTGCTTTATTTTGAAATCTGTAGCCTTCATGGATTCCTGCATTTTCTGCCAAGGAGGCTCTATAGAAAGTCCTGTAGGCAGTGGAGCTGAGGTTGAGGCGCTGGACACCACATCTCTCACTATGCTGGCAACCCAGTTCGGGAACGAGCCCTGGCCGTGGGGGTTGGCAGAGGAGGGAGAGGATCGAGGGTCCGGAGGACAGCTGTCCTGGGAGGGAGGGGAATCCATGGCTCACAGCTTGACTGTCCTCTGGCGGAGCCTGAGGTACAGCTTGCTCCCTGTGCCTACAGTGAGGAGAAAAGTGCACAGTGGGCGATGCCAAAGCACAGAACGCTGGAAAATGCCTCTAGGCTCCTGAAGACTGAGCACCCTAGCGCAGACCCTACAAGCCCACCTGCCTGTCCGGTCCGGTGCCCTGATGAATGGACATAGTTCAGGGGTGAGTCCCCATCTCTGTCCCCACCGGGAGGCATTCTAAAGGTTACATGGAGGGGACTACCGCGGGTGCAGGTAAAGTGAGAGCTGGGCAGGCGGTGGTGACTCCCGGTGTCAGAGTCTAGGGGCAGGGAGGAGATAAATAGAAAGTAAAAAAAATTAAAAAATGAAAAAGTCCTGTAGGATTCAGGCCATGTGGCTGGAGATCACAGTGGTCGATCCCACTTGCCGGGTTGCCGGTTTATGCATTCCTTGGTGCTGATTCTTGGGTTTCCCATCTGTATTTGATATTGTCTGGTAGCTGACAACCTCTGGAAAGCAGGTGTCTCAATAAAGAGGCTGTAGATCTGGTTTATAAAATGTTTTTTTTGTTTTATTTTTTGTGAAAATTGAAGAGCTATGATGCAGAGCGTGCATTAAAGGCATCCTGCCTCGAGCACAGCTCTTTAGCGCCCCCAAAGTCCCGGGTAAGAGATAGGATGTTGGAGTGCACATAGGTAGGGTTCAGGAGAAAGGAGGTGATTCTGCCTCTGTACAGATTGATGGTGAGACATCACCTGGAGGACTATGCACAGTTCTGGAGCCTACACCCCATGAAGGAAGGACAGAAACCTCATGGCAGCTGTTCAGAGGAAGTCCATGAAGATGATTCTGGGGCAGCAGAGTAAGACATATGAAGAGAGGCTGGATAGTCCTAATATGTATACACTAAGGGACTGTTATAGGAAAAAGGGGGCAGTCAGATACCTTTCTGTATCACTCAAGTAGTCGATGGAAGAAGTTACAATATTAAATATGGGTAATATGCACACTGCCAGCTAATAAGTGGTACAGTCAAGACTTACAACTGCCATAACAACACTAAAACCTCAGCTACAAGAACATTCAAATTGTGTCAGCTAGATTTCGGTACCACTTCCCAAGGGAAGCAATACTGAAGTGCTCTCGCTTAATCCATTGAAACTGTCACTTTTATTAGTTTTTATTTAACTCCATTTCAGGTTGGGGCTCCATAGTAACAAGCAGCGCCCTGAAATTCAGAGTGAGCATGTTAAGCTTTTTGCCTGAAATTCAGAGTGAGCGTGTTAAGCTTTTTGCAGTTAATTGAATTAACGTGAGGAATTTCTTATCAGATCCTCAGGGAAGCCTGTATGAAGCCAACTGGCCAATTTATAGGGTGCATTAATTTTGTATAATCGAAGGCCTGGTTGCTTTCACTCTACTGTTTCAGTTAAGTTGGGAAATTTCATTGTTAAATGGACAGACAGGTTCTCTCCTTTGCATTGTGCTGCAGCTTGATATGCCTAACATTAGGGACAAGTAGTTCACTTGGCAGTTTAGTTCAGGTTCGGATTGGATGGTAAGAAAGTTGATGTGATTTGGTGTTTTCTGAGCAATAAACGGTACAGATTTCATTGCTAGGACTGCTGCACAGTTTATGTGCATTTTTCTTGGTCCCTATGAGCAAGCTTTCAGTTGCTGACTAGAGTCCCAGCTCCACAGCACCAGGCCAGTCTTCACACATTTTTGGAGCATTGCAGAGAGTATGTGCACAGAGAGCACTTTGGAGCTGAAGGAACACACCAGATGTCATCCAATGTCAGTGTCAGTGGCTCAGTAGGTAGTACACTACTGCCTCTGAGGCCGGAGATCAGAGGGCTGTGGGTTCAGTTCCCACATCTGGCACTTGGGTTAATATCAGTACTGACACTGTAGTGCAGCATGAGAAAAGTGCTGCACTTCTAGTCCGCTTTCAGATGAGATGTTAAACCGAGGTCCCATCTGCCTGGATTGGTGGTAGTTCAGGTGGATGTTAAAGATCCCATGGCACTTATCGAAAAGAGTAGGGGAATTTCCTGGGTCCTGGCCAATTTCCTCATTCACTCAAAATACCACCAACAGCTTAATCTGGTTCTAAGGTCAGTTGGTATTCATCTGAATCTCCTCCCGGTTGTGCCTGAAAATAGGCAGGATTGTGTAGTGCACTTACCTGGTCAACAAAAACTAAATAAAAATAAATAAACGATATCATCACATTGCATGCACATGTCAAAGCATATGCATGTCATCAACTGCACTTTTAAGTGTGATTCACAGATCAGGAGTCACAGCAGTGCCTTAAGTGGCAGATCCTTTTAAGAGGTTAGGATTCCAAACATAACTTGGCATTAGAAGGTCCGATTCTAGTGAGATTTGGGGCACATCTAATTGGAAGTTTAACAAGCAAGAGTGGCTTTAATTAGTAATCAGGGTAGGTTCATGATTTTTAGGTGGCCAATATGCATCTCCTTGCTATAAACTAGTATTTCTGTGACAGATGTTTGTCACAGGAAGTAATTTTATCCAGGGATAAAGATAGTAGGGCTATGTTTGTCCTAAGATATTTGCCTCATAACATTTTTTAAGTACTGTCTCATTCTTCCATTGCCCTGTTTTGATGCATTTTGGGAATTAAAACCTTAGGGCCCTATACATATTGCAATCTGTAAATGAGCTAATCCAGATGTGTGTACACTCACTTATACGATGGATTGCAACATCAGTGGAAGACTAGGTTTGCTAGGCCAAGGCACCTAGCTTCACCTGAGCTCTTTTCTTCTAGGTTGCTTGAAAGGACAGAGCAAAGAACCTTACCAGAGCAAAGATAAGGATTAAGCTTCTTTTGCTAGGCAGATTTACTATGTGTTATTTTTTTTTGTACTCACAGGGATTGTTACTGTTGTTGCTAACATTTTATTGCTTTATTTTCTTGATTCAAATTGTTGTTGCTGGGTATACCTTCTGCTGCATTATTACAGGGTGTGCCTACAGGTGTGTGCTTACAGATTACTACTGTAATCTTTTGATTCAGATTTGCTTTGCAAGGTATATCTTCTGTTACTGCTTTATTTTTTCTGTAGCAAAGTGTTTCTTACAGGTATATCTTCTGTGAAATTATTACTGGTGGTGCTTTACAGGTTTTACAGTTTTATCTATCATTAGGATAAGCTTTCAGGGCTACTGCATTTGTTGTTGGCTTATTTTTTCTGCTCTTACCTCCTTGTTTCTTTTCGTCCGTGGTTGTTGTTTTTTGGCAGGGAAGGGCCCAGCCAACCACCCCACATACACTCCTTTTATATGGTAGCACAGTCGTGACATTTCCTGTAGCAAAGCAGGAAGGGCAGATCAGAGGGTACCCACACAGTGATCTCATTCACAGGGGCACTAGTACTTTAACTTGTTATAACAAGTTATACAAAACAAACAATAAAACACAAAATCAAACTTTTGCTTTCATTTCGTCCTTCTAATTACTCTGACCAGATTATAAACCCAGCATCTTATCTGGAATGGATATCATTAACTGCAGGTACTGTGGAACACTTTTCAGAAGGGCAGTTTTACAGGATTTAGGACACTGTCCCACATGCTGAGCCATTGGAGAGCTAAGGGCTCAGCTCCAGGCAGCATGGGCAGAGTTGCACTCCTCAGATTGCACATTCAAGAGGAAATATGTCATAAGAACCACCCACCATTTCCCAGCACATCCAACAGAAGCACCTCGACCGCAGAGGTAGTTGGTCCAGGAGGTTGCAGGTGGTTAGAGGGGCAAATCGGTGCTCCCATCACTCGGTGCTCTCCAACATATCACCTCCACAAACTTTATAAAACTACAAACAGGTATCTGCCTCTATCTCAAATCAAACAAAGGGCAGAGGACACTGCAGAGCAGGACACTGCAGCACAGGAGATAGCACAACAAAACTCGGCATAAAACAGGAACCAAAATAAAAAAAGCAAAAGGAAATCCAAAAACTTCTGATCATAGGAGACTCATGATTCAGGGAGTTGATACGATCTCCAGCCAGGGTAATGGTCAGATGTCTCCCAGGTACATCAACGTGAGAGACACTGGCCGCATTATAAAATTGTTCAAGAATCAGGAAAACATTGACAACCTGATACGCATAGGGACTAACGATCTCGTCAGCCAGTCAGTTGTGGAGACCAAGGAACACCTGACCAGGCTGGGTGACAAACTATCATCCATTTACATGCACGCATCTCCTTCTCTGAGATCCTGCCAGTGTGGGAGAGGGTAAAGATGGACCCGAAGGTCAGAGAAGGGAGATAGGGGAGCTAAACATGTGGCTCAAGGGCTGGTGCCAGGAAAATGGACTTAAATTTGTAGGAACTGGCAACAGTTTTGGGAGGCGAAAGTTCTTTAAATTTGATGGGCTGCATCTAACTAAGGAGAGTCAGTGCATTGAGGCAGATGTTTGGCGTCTTTGCAGAATATTTAAACTAGAAAATGGGGAGAGGGTGCAGCACTCCATCGTCGAATGGGAAGACACCCCTCCCCTCAGCTAATGGTCACACAGGAGTTCAACATGTTTGTAGTTCATTTGCATCACCAGGTAAAGAAAGGTCCAGCTCCCATATAACACACAGGAAGCAGCGGACCTTGCCCAACAATTAACACACAAAATCTGACTAATGGAAAATCATGTACACAAATGCTGCGCAGTCTGAGAAACAAGATCCCAGACCTGCAAGTAATAATGATAGAGGCTAAACTGGACATAGTAGCCATTAGCGAGACATGGTTTACCAGTAACCACACTTGAGAGACTTCAGTACCTGGCTATGTACTGTTCAGAAGAGACCGAGGTGCAAAAGGGGGTGGAGTGGCCCTTTATGTCAATGAAAATATCAAAGCTACAGAAATTCAGAATACACATAAGAAGAACTGTGGGTCACCCTGGCAACAGGAAATGGGACAGCCATATGAACTGGAGTTGTGTACATGCCTGCAGACCAGGGGAGGACATAGACACATTACTGTTAGAAAATATACAAAACATGACAGCTAAAGGTGAGGTTCTGATAATGGGAGACTTCAACATGCCAGATACAGATTGGTCAATACCAGCAGGGACATCTGCCAGAACTAGACACATGGTGGATTCCCTGCAGAAGTGCCTCAAACAACTGGTACAACAACCCACAAGAGACAGGGCTATCCTAGATCTGGTACTGACTAACAGGGAAAGGATTGCAGATCTCCAGGTAGAAGGTCACCTGGGGGCCAGTGACCATCACATGGTATGGTTCAATTTGGCCACTAGAACAAAATCATCCCATTCCAAGGCAAAATATGGGACTTCAGAGGAGCTGACTTTGATAAGATGGCCAACAGAGTTAAGCTAGCCCTGGCAAAAGAAGTACAGATGAGGGGTACAGGCAAAGTGGGAAAGCATTAAAGATGCAATACTTGAAGCAACATCCCATTGTGTTAGTGAGAAAGGAAGTGCAAAGAAGAAGGAAGCCACTTTGGTTCTCAAACACAGTAGCAGAAAAGGTCAGAGCCAAAAGGCTGGCCTTCAGGAAATATAAGGAGCGCAGGCAGGATGAAGAGAGGGAGGCATACCAAACTTCCCTAAGGAAGCAGGAAGGCAGTAAGGCAGGCAAATGCCCAAACCAAGGAAACACTAGTACGAACAGTAAAAAGAAGGTGACAAGACTTTCTATAGATACATTAGTGAAAAGAGAATGTCCGGAGGGTATTGCTAAGATCAAACGGATAAGGGGTGTGTGAGGAGGACCATGTAAAAACATCTATCCTAAATAGATACTCCTGCTAGTATTTCCTGAAGAGAAGGTAGGGCAGGTCCCAGAGCTCAGCACCATGGACACTGGGGAGGGAGGTGTGCACTAGTCCCTTCACGAAAGAAGGGTCCTACAAGAGCTCAATAAGCTCCAGGGTGAACAAGGTTTAGTTTAGTTTAGTATAGTTTAGTTTATTAGTCTAGGAATTAATACCTTTGAGCCAGGGCTCTTTACAAAGGTTCACGTCACAAGAACATTTAACAAAGCACGATACACATTACAGGGTAAAACCAGACGGAAAGTTACATCATGATTTGCTATTAACAGTTTAAGGCAGTAACGTTTTAAGTTTCATGAAAACAAGCTATAACAGGTTCAAGCGAGTAGGCAATCGAGGTTAAGGAAACTTCCAGGGAGAGGGTGATCATTAGGCGCAAAAGGAGGCTAGAGAGGAGAGGTGGTGAGCGGGAGAGTAAGTGAGAGGGACAGGAAAAAAGGGGAGTGAGTTTGGGTGGGAGACAGGAGTAGTAGAAGTACCAGAGGGTTCATTAGTCAGGGAGGAAGAGGCCTCAGATGTGAGGATGGACATGAGGAGTAGTAGTCTTTATCTAGCGCAATCACAGTCGCTAGTGGTGGTGAGGTGGGCACAGAGCATGGATTTGAAAGCTTCAAGCGAGGTTGAGGATAGAGTAGGTGGACTAAGCGCATTGAACCATGTTGGGGCCCTGTATCGGAAAGATCTTTGTCCCTGTGCAGTCCGGCATCTCGGAACCAGGAAAGGTTGGCGTTCAGATCTGGTGGAGGGTCGTGAGCCAGGATTCAGTCAGAGTAGGTTTTGAATACATAATGGAGTCAGTCCCAAGATAGAATTTTTGCTATTGTGCAGGTGAGATAAATAAGGCGATTTGATAGGTTCAACCAGCCTGATTCATAGTACAGATCACACATGAGTCAGTCTTTGAGCCCCGTGAGGAGCTGGCAGGCCTTATTTAGAGTGATTGAGATACGCCTTAGAGCAGTGGAGGTAGCTGAGCCATAAATAATAAGGCCATAGTCAATGATTGAGATTATGGAACTCTGTATAGGCTATTCTCAATGCCGCTTGATTTAGAAATTGACGGTTACGAATAGAATTCCAAGGCGTTGGTTCACTGTTTTCGCAGTGTTGTCAATGTGGATTGCAAAGGTGAGCCCTTGGTCAAAGTGATGCCAAGGTATTTGAAAGTATTTTCTTGGTCCAGTATAATTCCCGCAGAGGTTTGTATGGTGAGTGGAGTATGCCTGTTTTTGTTTTGGTGATTGGAGAAGAGCATGGCTTTTGTTTTATTGTGGTTTAGCACAAGTTTACTATCCAGGAACCACCTTTCAACACTAGAAAGCAAGTTGCAGGCTTTTTCATAGGGAGTTTGGATCCTTGTGGGAAGAGAATTACAGCATCATCAGCGTATAAGATTATTTTCTCCTGGCAGATATCTGGGAGGAGTTAAGGAACAGGCTAAAGAGGAGCGGTCCAAGAATTGATCCCTGTGGTACACCGAGAGAACTGGTTTGAAGTCGGAGAGTTCATTAGAGATTTTACAGCCTGTGACCGATTGGACAGGTAACTTTTACCAAGCACAAGGACCTTGACCAGGCCTAGGCTAGAAAGTAGGGAGGTAAGTAGGCCATGATGGACTGTGCAAGCTTTTGTAAGATCGATAAAGACTGCACCTGTTTGCTCCCTTTGTCCAGGGCTGAGTGGACTTCTCCAGAGTAATCAAGTAAGGCTGTTGTTGTACTATGTCCTTTCCTAAAGCTGTGCTGTTGATTACAGAGTAGATTGTATTTGTCCAGGTAATCAGAGAGTTGGTCTGCCACTATTCGTTCAAGTGCTTTGGAGAGGGAGGGAGTATTGATATTGGTCGATAGTTTCCTGTTGAGGTTTTGTCCCCCTTTGTGCACTGGCGTAACTATGGCAGATTTCCATTTGTTGGGAAATTGACTTTGGCAAAGTGACAGATTAAGAATTTTTGCAGGGGTGAATTACTTCATCCAGGGTGAGAGAGGATTTTTAGATCTAGCGTGTCACTACTTGTTCTGGATTTGGAGCAGGCCTTTCTTATGTACTTGTGTGCTTCTTGCACTTTGATTTTCTTGAAGTAAAATTGTGGTTTGTCACTAGGGGTGTTTTGTGATACTAGGCTAGGCACAGGTAAGTCCGAGAAGAAATCTGGGAGGACCCCACTAAGGTTTGTGAATGTCTTATTAAGCGCAAGGTAATGGGGCTGATGGCATACATCCCAGGGTGCTAAAGGAGCTAAGGGTAGAACTAGCAGAGCCATTATCAGAACTGTTTAGTGAGTCTCTGAGCACAGGAGAGGTACCAGAAGACTGAAGAAGGGCTCATGTGATCCCGCTCACAAAGAGTGGTATTAGGGAGGAGGCAGGGAACTACAGACCAGTCAGTCTTACCTCAGCAATGGGCAAGATTATGGAGACACTCCTTAAGGAAAGGATAGTGCAACACCTGGAATCCATAGGAGCACAGGATCCAAGACAGCATGGGTTTACAAAGGAAGGTCCTGTCAAACTAATCTCATAGATTTCTTTGACTGGGTAACAGAGTGGTGGATCAGGGGAGCAATTGATATTGCCTACCTTGACTTCAGCAAAGCTTCAGATACTGTTCACATAGAAGATTGATTAATATTTGTGACAAGGTACCTTTGTAAATGAGCCTATGGCTCAAAGGTTTTCAAACTGCTGTTTAAATAAATAAATAAATAATAAGCTGGGTTGGCTGGAGTGGGTCAGACGGTCAGCTGGGTAGCAAACTGTCGTGAGGGCCTCAAGAACAGGCATAAGCCCTCCCTGGATCGCCCGTCCTCGGAACCCCCGAAGCACACAGGAGTCCTGCACAGGGGTCAGGCAGACCTCAAGAACAGGCATGAGCCCTCCCTGGATCGCCCGTCCTGGAACCCCAGAGCACACAGAGTCCTGCACAGGGTCGTGAGGGCCTCAAGAACAGGCATAAGCCCTCCCTGGATCGCCCCGTCCTCGGACCCCCCAGCCACAGAGTCCTGCACAGGGGTCGTGGAGCCTCAAGAACAGACACAAGCCCTCCCTGATCGCCTCCCGGAAGCACACAGGTACAGGAACAATCGGCTGCATAGCACGAATTTCTGGTGCCAACTTTCAAACTGCTGGCTACTTTTCTGAACTCTCCAGCGCTTCCAGTGCTGTTCTCAGAAGCTTGTGTGTGCTTTAAGTATTAATTGTCGTACCAGGAGTGCTTCTTTAAGTATTAATTGTCATACAAGGAGTGCTGTTAGTTTTGTTAGCTAATTTTTTGCTGCACCTGCTGATACTGTTGATTTGTACTTGGAGCTTTAAGATACCTACTGTTTCCCCACGAAATGCACCTGATTTTGTGGAGCTTCTAGATTGAGAAGTGGTTGCCCTGTTAGTCGGTAAAAAAAAATAAAAAAAATATATAAAACAACCTTATATTAGTGTAACTACTAAACTCCTCTCTGTTGTTTGCAGCTTGTGGGGATGGGCTGCCCTGACTCCCAAATTTCTCTGGTGCTTTAACAACTCTTGGGAGCTCCAGTTGTCTCAACCTAACTCTTAATTCATTGGCTTAGCACAAATCGTAGTTACGGCTGGTAATTGCAGATCTTGCCCCAAGCATACTAGCGACTCGCTGTATTTCAGACCTCCTTTACAAATTACTCTGCGATTCAGTGAGACCACGCCAGTGCCAGATTCACGTGGCCATTAACCTCGTGGTTGCAATAGGCCACCCAAACTACCGAATCTAAGTAGCTCAACTCCATTTGCTCCACAAATAGTACCTCTTTCAATGCAAATCCCTGGACCAATTGTTTATTATCTTAACTTAAAGCTGTATCTTCACTCCTCCCACTGTGTTCTAAAATACCCTCTCTCTTCCACAGAGTCCTGCACAGGGGTCGTGAGGGCCTCAAGAACAAAAGCAAGCCCTCCCTGGATCGCCCGTCCTTGGACCCCCAAGCACACAGGTACAGGAACAATCGGCTGCATACGCGAATTTCTGGCGCCAACTTTCAAACTACTGGCTACTTTTCTGAACTCTCACAGTGCTTCCAGTGCTGTTCTCAGGGCTTGTGTGTGCTTCTGCCCCCTGGCTCCCCACCACCATCCTTGGTCAGCTCCTCCTTTATAGGCTGGTAAGGCAGTAGTCACATGACTGGTTAAAACCAATCAGCCCACTTTTCCATCTGCAGCTTATCAGCTGCCTCCACTAGAGGCACCAACAAATTTTCTCCCACCAATTTAATATACCTGTTCCAGGATGTTGCCTCTCATCACATTCTTTTACCTCTCTATTGCAACACAAACCTCCTTACCACCCACTACCTTCCCAACGTAGGAACCCTCACCAGCCCTGCCCCTAGGTGTACCCCCAGTCACTCACAATTGCCTCCTCTCACTCGATGGTGCTGGACTTAGCTCGTCCACTTTGGGATTATAAATGCAAATCCTGCCTCCCTCCTTTCATCCGGGGCTCTCGGTCTTACAATCCTCAGCCCTCCGTCACCCATCGGCTTCCTCTCCTTGCCGCACCCCTGCCGCATGCAAATCCTATTTCAGGACAAAAACAATTCATCTCTATGCTCTTCTCCTGCTCATGTCAGGGACATAGAGGTAAACCCTGGTCCGAACTCTACCTACACCTCCACCCCTTTCACTCTCCCCAAAGGCCTACGGATTCTCCACCTAAATACCTGCAGCCTGCTATCTAAAATCGTTACTACAACCAATCATCTTAACACTACACCCTGACATTCTGACCATCTCCAAAACCGGGCTAAAACCACATCATACGGATGCTGAAGTCTGCATCCCTGGATACACAATAATTAGGCATGACAGGAGAGGGAAAAAGAAAGGCGGAGGTACGGCAATGTATATCTCAAACAGCCGTCAGTTCACTATTGTGGATATCCCTCTCTCCCAGCAAATATAGACTCAACATTAATTAAACTATCACTCCCATTTTCCACCCCAGTTTACGTCTTGAGCACATACTCCCCCCAGCACACCCACTGATGATATCCTCACTCACCTAACCACTTTACAGTCCCTAGCTAAAGGAGGTGAGCTCCATGCCACAGAGGATTATAATGCAAATTGGCTAGGAGCTGATAAAGCCCACCTGAAGACCAAAATAAAGGCCCAGAACCTCACGCAACTCATAAAAGAGCCTACCAGACTCAACCATAAGACAAAAAACACTCCCTACTGGACTGGGCCCTCACCTCGCACCACATAGAATCCTTAGCGAGGCCTACTTCCTGATTCTATTTAGTGATCATCACTTGATTTATTTGATCAGGAAGGTTCATAGCCCCTCTCCCCCTCCCAAAAGGCGCTGCGTACCAGGTCCTACAACTCCCTAGACCTTGATTCTCTCTTGGCGGACTTGGGAAGGGTAAACAGTCCTGCATCACCGAGGCATCTTCCATTGACAATGCCTATAATGCATTTAAACTAAGATTCCTAAATGTTTGGGACAAGCATGCTCCTCCGCACCAAAGAGTTAGAGTGCGCATCTCCCCATGGATCACGGCTGACATAATCCGAAAATGCCACGCCAGGGACCATGCCTGAAAGCATATAAAACTGAAATCCCAGGCCTCCTTACTACCTACAGAGCCCTTCAGTAATGCTTGCACAAATAGCATCCACCAAGCAAAAAGTCCTACTTCCTATCAACCTTTAGTAAAATTCTAACCACCCTATGGACTTCTGAAATCTCTCAAATCCTTGCTCTCCCCCAACCCAACCACCTCCCCTACACTACTATTAAATGGCACACCATCTCCGACCCCATCCTTGTTGCTGAAGCTTTCAACACCCATTTCTCCAGCTGCACCGACAACCTTCTATCCTCCCTCCACTACAAGCACCCCGACCCACCCCACTCCCCCTCACCCCTAAGCGCTCACCCCCAGTCCTACCTTTCTGATTCAAACTAGTTTCCCTGCCAAGTCCTCCACTCCCTCACGGCACTGAACCTAACAAAGGCAAAAGCCCGTCATCCCTGGAC
The DNA here is from genome assembly GCA_016271365.2 of Neoceratodus forsteri. Lineage (NCBI taxonomy): Eukaryota > Metazoa > Chordata > Ceratodontiformes > Ceratodontidae > Neoceratodus > Neoceratodus forsteri. Next base: position 644,814,873 of record CM028133.1, on the reverse strand, counting down.
ACCAAGATGCTATTCCTGTCAGCCTCTGCCATTGCCACCTCTCTGGCCACACTTCTCAACCTCTCTTTCTCACTGGGTAAGGTACCAACAGAATGGAAAATGGCCACTGTCATACCCTCCCTAAAGGTGTGACCCTCCTCCCCAGGCAATTATAGACCTATCTCCTAATCCTATTCTGGCCAAACTACAGGAGCAACTTGTCTTGTCCCAACTGACTCAGTACTTGGAAGCCTCCTCCTTTTCACGCCTTTCCAATCCGGCTTCCGCCGTCCATTCTACCATGCGTCCTGCTACGTGTCACTGGGGACATTCTCACTGGCATCGACAAAGGACAAATAACCACGGCCATTTTTATAGATCTAGCAAAGGCTTTCGATACCGCTCTCACTCCCTACTTATCTCTAAACTTACTGATGCAGGGCTAGCACACCCTGCTATAGATTGGTTCAAGACTATCTAGTGGGTAGGATGCAAGCGGTCAGACTTGCCTCTCACACATCAAACCCCTTCAGTCACATCTGGAGTCCCCAAGGATCTGTCCTAGGACCAATGCTTTTCTTCATTTTCTAAATGCCTCCCTCTGCATGCTCCCATTCTTCCATCCAAATGTATGCAGACGATACAGTCCTGTACGCATCCGGACCCTCAGCAAGCAGTGTTGCAGCTCTCCTTCAGGAGGACTTCTCAACAATCCAGCACTGGTTCTTGACAAACCAGTTATTTCTAAACCCTAATAAAACTGTGTCGCTCACGTTTGGCTCCCAACAAAGACTCTCCCGCCAAACCACCTGCCCCCATTCAAAACCCTGGAAGGGACACCCCTTGAGCAATGCACTAGCTATAGATATCTAGACATCTGGCTCGACCAGCACTTAGACTTCGGCTCTCACACAGACTCCCTGCATAAGAGGCTACTCCCAAAACTGGGGCACTTTATCGCAACAAATCCAGTCTCCCATACAAACAAGGCATACCATAGTCCAAAAAATGATACTTCCTGTACTTGACTATGGAGACATAGTATACACCTCGCATCTCGTCCACCTTGGCAAGCCTGGACACCCTATTCCACTCCTTCTGTCGTTTCATCCTTGATTGCCCACAATCCACTCACCACTGTACTTTATACAGCTCCTAACCCTTCCATCTCTCCTAATCCAGACTCATAAACTGCACTAGGTTCGCTGCAAAATTATGGTCCCTCTCCCTCCTCCTACCTTGAATCTACTTTATCCCAACAGCCTCCCCAGCGTGCTCCTTAAAGGCGCAGACCACAGACTACTTCAAGTCCCACGTATACGCACTACCAAAGGCCAGGCAGCTTTAAATACAGAATCCCACAGATCTGGAATGCCCTACCGCCCCCCATCCGACACACTCAAATACCTGTCACGTGCCCAACTACTGCAGGCACATTTCTCCTCCAGCTGCTCCTGCTAAGTCATAGCTCTCTCAAAAAAAAAAAAAAATATAATTTTTATACTGTACTGTAGTACTCTGTTATAGGTATATCTGTCTGTAAACTCCTGAATTATGGAATTATAGTTGTCAAGCGTATAAGTTGTACCTTATACTCTGCTGTATCTTCAGTATGTAAAATCAGTATTATAATGTACAAATTTTATGTTGTGTTCTATATTCCAATTACTGTACTATAATTGTTCTGCTATATACTATGTACTGGGCCCAGGCCCCAGGTCGCATCTGGAATCGAGCATGTTGCTCAGTATGCCTGCCTGGTAAATCTAGTAAATAAATAAATAAACTGGTTGATGGGCAGAAAACAGTGGTGGTAAATGGTATACAGTCAGAAGAGATGCAAGTCACAAGCAGGGTACTTCAGGGATCAATTCTGCGGCCAGTCCTCTTCAATATCTTCATCAGTGACATTGCAGATGGACTGGAGGGTAAGAATTGTCTGTTTGCAGATGACACCAAGATCTGCAACAGAGTAGATGATCTAGATCTGGTGGGCAGAATGAGAAGAGATCTGGATAAACTAGCAAAATAGTCGGAAGAGCGGCAACGGGTTTAATGCAAAGAAGTGCAAGATCATGCACATAGGAAGAGAAGCAGAAGCCACCTATAGGCTGGAGGGAGTTGCTGGCAGTCGCAAGGGAAGAAAGAGACTTGGCGTCGTCATCACCGATGACCTGAAATCATCCAACCAGACCACTAAAGCATAGGTAAGGCTAGAGTGATGTTGGGGTGTATTAGTAGGGGTATCACAAGACTGAAGAGGAGGTAATAATCCCTTTTACAAGACACTGGTTAGGCTCCATCTGGAGTACTGCGTGCAGTACTGAGGCCACACCTTCACAAGGACATTAAACAAATTGAGGCAGTCCAGAGAAGGGCAACCAAATGGTGCAGGGACTGCATCAGAAACCCACGAGGACAGGTAACCTGAGCTCAATATGTATACCCTAGAGCAAGGAAGGGAGAGAGGTGATATGATTGAAACATTTAAACACCTTAAGGGCATTAACAAGGTGAAAGAGTCTAACATGTTCCAGTATAAGAAAATAGCAGGACAAGAGCACACAGCATGAGAGTTAGAGGGAGGCCAATTAAGGTGTAATGTGAGGAAGTTCTTTTCACAGAAAGGGTGATGGATGCATGGAACGGCCTACCTCAGGAAGTTGTGGATATGAATACAGTGCAGGGCTTCAAACAGGCATGGATAGGCATAAGGAGCAATACAGATGAGTATGAATAGATGGGCCATTGATGGAGCAAAGGCCAATGGCACATTCATAAGGTAGAAAAGAAATGGACAGACTGGATGGGCCTTCTGGTCCTTATCTGCCATCAACTTCTATGTTTCTAAGTCAGGCCATGGCACAGGGTCAGTTGCATGGAACAATCCCGTGTGCAGAGCCCTGTGTCAATGTTGCAACCGCCGTAGCTGTCCTCTCACCTTGTATCTGCAGCCCGCTTCAGTGCTGTTCCTGTTGCTGTCGTAGTAGTCCTCCTGTTTGTGTTTGGGCTGCTGTAGGCAGTCAGCAGTTGGAATTAACTGTTCTCCCCTGCCAGATGGGACAGAATGAAACAAGTTAAGCCATGTCCCGTCCCATATTTCCCAGTTTTTTCAGCCTGTCCTAAATGGAAGATGGGTACTTGCTTTGCAGAAACTTGAGAATCTTCCTGAAGGATATCGCCCCCATTAGGCCATACCTTTGGAACTGTAAGCCGTCGTGTCAGGACCACCCAGAACCTTTGCTGTCTAGAGACCGCCCATGATGACATGCATTGTCAGCCCTGTAAAATGTATGGCCCCATTGCTCCTCAGTTCTTATTCCACCATAGAATGTTAGTTGAACTTGCATAGAAACAACACTGTCATTTCTACAATTTTGTTTTTCTGCTTTAATTTAACTTGTCAATGTCCTGTGTGTTGCGTTGAAAGAACCTCGGTCACAAGAGCTACAAAATTGTGCGCACACTGAGTGTATTTGCTGTTTGGACTCATCTCACAAACATAAGGGTCTGCAAAATATTTAAAAGCCATGGGTCCAGATGGCATAAATCCCAGGGTCCTAAAGGAACTAAGGACTGAACTGGCAGCCCCTCAGGCAGCCCTGTTCAGTGAGTCCTTAGACACTGGAGTGGTCCCAGAGGACTGGAGAAGGGCAAGCGTTGTCCCTCTTCAGAAGAGCAGTAGTAAAGAAGAAGCAGGGAACTACAGGCCAGTTAGTCTAACCTCTGTAGTCTGAACGATAATGGGCACCTCGGACCTTAAGGAAAGAATAGTGGAACACCTGAAAACCAATGGGCTGGTGGCTCCCAGGCAACATGGGTTCTCTGCAGGACAATCCTGTCAAACTAATCTGATAGATTTCTATGACTGGGTGACAAAGGCAGTAGACCCGGTGAGGGTGCGGTAGATATTGCCTACCTCGATTTCAGCAAAGCCTTTGATACCGTCCACATAGGAGACTGTTCAACAAGCTAGACCGCCTGGGGTTGGGGGCCTTAAGGTGGTGAACTGGTTGGAAACTGGCTAAGGGACGGAAAACAGAGGTGGTGAATGGAACCCGATCAGACAAAAGGAGGTGACCAGTGGGGTACCTCAGGGTCAGTCCTCTTCAGTGTCTTCATCAGTGACATTGCAGATGGGCTGGAGGGAAAGGTTTGTCTGTTTGTGGATGACACCAAGATCTTCAACAGGTTGGATGCTCTGGATGGGTGGAAAGGATGAGAAAAGACCTGGAACTGCTGGAGAGATGGTCAGGGGTATGGCAGCTAAAGTTTAACGCAAAAGTGCAAAATCCTGCATGTGGGAGCAAGAACCCTGGGGCAAGTTACAGGTTGGTTGGGAGCTGCTGACAGCAACTAAGGAGAAGAGAGGACTTGGGGTCATAATCACAGATGACTTGAAGACCGCTAGGTAGATGGCAAAGGCGGTGGGAAACGCTAGTGGGATGTTGGGGTGTATTGGAAGGGAATCCAAGTCAAATGAGGGAGATGATAATCCCACTGTACAAGACTGTGGTGAGACCTCACCTTGAATCAGGTGTACAGTTCTGGAGACCACACCTTTGAAAAAGACATTGACAAAATAGAGAGCGGTGTGGGAGGGTGACCAAAGCGGTGAAGGATTACATCACAAGCCTTATAAGAAGAGAGTGAGGGACCTCAATTTGTAAGCGCTGGAACAAAGGAGGGAGAAAGGTGACATGATAGAAACATTCAAGTACCTCAAGGGCATTAACAAGGTGGAAGGGACAGCATATTCCCAATTAATAGGCCTGCCAGGACAAGAGGATGTGGCATGAGACTGAGGGGTGGCTGCATAAGGGGAAATGTCAGGAGGTTCTTTATTGAAATGTGGTGAATGCATGGAATAGCCTGCCCCAGGTGGTAGTGGCGGGCTTCAAACATGCCATGGGACAGAAACAAAGGAATCATAAAATAGGAAGAAAAGCTAAAGCCAATAACCAGATAGGGTCACTGGATGCTTCGTTACGTTAGGCAGCTTAAACAGGCATACTGGATGGGCCTAGCAGTCCTTATCTGCTGACAGCATCCGTGTATCTGTAAAATCTGCCAGGGTTTAACTAGACCACAGGAACACCATAAGAAGACTCTGGAAAACCTTCATTGCCCTCAGGACCATGGAATGTCAGCGAAGAACCGCTGGCTCAAAGCCAGCTTCTCCCTCACCCTGGCCACTACTGGAAAGATACTCCCATGTGTTCGACAACACTGTCTCTGCCACAATCGGCAAAACAGTTGGAGAAACGTAAAGAAAAGACAGATTGTCATCAGAGTCCTCCTCCTCTAGCCATCTCCATAAGCGTATAAAAGAAAAACTTCACTGATGAGGTTGAGGTCTCCATTGAATGAGGGCAAGTCCTTGTTGTCACTTCTTTTGGCGGTGGCGTTATACAGCCTCCCTCCCAATCACTGAGACACCAGGGTTGGGACTTGACTCTGGCACTTCCATACCTACTAGGGACTCATGCCACCTCCATTGTCAGGTTTTGTCCTAGCAGCGATGGCAGTCAGGAACCTCTTAATGGCATCATTGACTCTCTGGTTGTGCGGTGTTGTTTTCAGAAATGTTACTTTGCCTGTTCTCATAGCTGCCAGCGATGGTGCCTACATTCTGGTCAACAGGACCTTCCTGCGGTACTATCGTTGGCGATGGGACATAGAAAACACCACCATCCCTCCATCACTGCCACCGCCTCTGTCACCAGCTCTATCAAATTTCCCATCATCCCTCATAGGAACTTTCCTACCCAGGTCACATCACCTTCTTCTTCCTCTTAAACACGGAACACTACTTCCTTGATCACTACCTGGCCTCCATATCCTGCTCTATTGCCATTCCCTCCTGCACCTGCATCCCATTCCTATCCCACCTACGCCGTGCAGGAGACATTGAGAGCAATCCAGCCCCCTAATTCCCACATAGCCCCCTCTAACAGCACCTGGATAAATTATGCCCCCAGGGCTAAAAATTGCCCATATAAGCTGTGCAGTCTCCCTCAGATACCAGGACCTGGAAGCATGGGTTGAGCTATACAAACCCACGAACTGGGACTCTCTGAGACATGGCTAAAACCTCCATTACTAATGCCAACTACCTGGGTACTCCTCCCACCGCCTGGATAGACCTGTCAAAAAAGGGGTGGAGTAGCTCTCTTAGTCAAGAACCCTATCTCCAGCATAGTTCTCCGCTCCAACACAGCTTCTCCCAGTGAATGGCTCCTCACCGGACTCACTCTGGGAACTAGCAAAAACTATATTGGTGCTGCTACAATCCCCATCAGCCAGAACCAAGGGTCTAAACAGCTTCTCTCTGACCTGGGCTCCATATCCCCACAGAGACTCAATTATTTTGGGTGATCTCAGTCTAAACTGGCTCAATTCCTACCAGCCTGACTATGGCTTCCTCCTAAAACAATACAACCTGGCCCAAAGTGTTAACCTTTCCACAAGGCAGAACCCTTGCAGGTACACAGACACTCCTGGATTGGATTGAAACTAACTGGGAGGACTGTATCCTGCACGCTGGTACCATGGCCGACTCCATTAGTGATCACTCCCTACATACCTTCTCTGGTCATCCAAACTTAAACAGCCACCGCCCAAATACCGGTCTTGCCATAATTTCAGAAGCCCAAACACCCTATCATTCTCTCTCAGGCATGGACACTGGACTGGTCTGCTGTTTTCTCAGAATCAAATGTGACCCAGGCAGCATCCATGCTACTCGCGCTCTCCTGTCTCTACAGGACAAGCATTTTCAGTAACCACCAGGAGGGTGAGGTGGCTACTGCAATGGGTCACGAAAGACCTCCTTACCCTCATGAAGACAGGGACCATGCCTGGTCAACCTATAAAGCATCCCCATCCCTACCCCACAGGATAATTACAGGTGTCAGAGGAACCTTTGCAAGCGCCTGGCCAAAGCTCTCAAACAAACACATTTTCACAATCTCCAGCAAACCAACCTCTGGGACCTAAATAATTCTGGGCATCCATTGGCTCACTACTAAACCCTACCCCTCCAGTAAGTCTGTCCCACAGCACACACTACTGCTGACCTTATTACGATTCCCCAAGAAGTGGCCAAGACCCTCAACGACTAACTCTCCAACCTCACTATGTACCTGAGCAAACTCCCAAATAACCTGGGAAAAACCCAGTGCCCCCACACGTCCCCACGCATATTACCTGCCAGGTCTACATCTCAACCTCCACCTCCCTTTTTCTTCAGAATACTCTCACACGCTGACATAGCTAAACTCCTAAAGAGCCTCCCAAACCATGGCTCCCCTGGAGCAGACAGATTATCCCCTGTCTTCCTTAGACTTATTGCCCTTACGTCACCCCCCCCAATGTTCATTTTAACCTCACCCTGACCACTTCCTCCATGCCCAATACATGGAAAACCGTGAAGGTCATTCCATTCATAAAGCCGGGGACCCACAATCCACAGACAACTATTGCCCGATCTCCATCCTTCCTCACCTAAACAAGCTACTGGAAAAGCCGTCCATCACCAACTTGCTGACTACATAGGTAAATATGACCTAATCTATGTAGACAACAGCACTTCTGCAGGAATCACCCACCACCACTGCCCTTGCACTTCCCAACTGACCACATCCTCACAAACGTGGACCGTGGAAATGCAGCTGGCACAGTCTTCCTTGACCTCCCAAAGCCTTCAACCTGGTCAGTCACTTGCTCCTCCTCTCAAATTGCATCACCTTGGCTCCTGTCCGGAGGTCACCACCTGTTCAGAAGCTACCTTACAGGGCACTCCCAGTTTGTGCATTGGCCCAGCCGCTCGCCCACCCTGCCTGTCTCTACCAGGGTTCCCCAAGGCTCATCCTGGTGCCCCTCCTTTCTCCTTATTCATTAATTCCTTCCAGCGGATAGTCTCAACTGTCACTTAATCCTTTATGTTGGCAACCTCGTGCTCTTCTCCAGCAGAAAGTCTCCTACCCTCATCTCTGCAACCCTCTCACAAAACTACACCGCAGCCCACAACTGGTTCTCTAACAACCTCCTTCTGGTCAATGCCAAAAAAATAATGTTGTTCAAATCTAAGCCCTTCCTAACGAAATGCAAATCTAACCCACCTCTAATCATCCGTCCCCTTATGGCCATGCCCTAGAGGACATCAGACATTTCAAAATCTAGGAGTTGTGCTTGACCCTCTCTTTCCTTTACAGAGCACATAAACTCCCTGGTTCTAAGATTTCACAAAAACTAGGGGCTGCCTACAGATACCAGCACAATACCTCACCCCTGAGATCCGCCATGCCATCACATCCAGGGAAACCTGCTACCATCCTAGACTACTGCTCTCCCATCTACTCCAGGACTTCCACATCCACCATGGCAAAACTATCAGTAGCATACAACAGTGCCTGGCCTTCTCCCTGCTGGACCTTTCTCCCACACACCATTGTACACTCTACACTACACTGGGGTGGCTCCATCTAAGCCCACTTTGACCTTGTATTGTACAGTTTTATTGATTCTGCCATCCATAGTGGTCAGAAATCCTCTTGCTTCCTTCTCACCATCCAAACCTCACATTGCTGCCTACGCTCCTCCGGCATCCCCACCCTGAAATCCCCAGGTTAGCCATGAACATGGCGCTAGAGCCCTGTCTGTAGCAGCCCCACACTATGGAACAAGCTACCTACTGAACTAGCACCATAAACACTCACCGCCAATTCAAGACTCGCTCTCAAAGACTGGCTCCTGTTGGCATCCACCTGCCACTGCTTTTAAGGACTAGCCTCACAATAGGTTCCAGGGGTAGGGCCAAATAGGTTCTCTTTATTTACTGAAACTGTACCACTATGAGCCTTAGTTTGCTTTGCTTTGTTATTTGTTGTCCCTACTACTGCCACCGTATATTGCCAAATGTAACAACTGTAACCTTTCACTATGTATTACCTGCTCTTGTTATGTTCTTGTCATTCTGATGTTTCTACTCTGTGCGCCTTACGTGGCCGGGTTGTGCCTGAAGCGGTCCCTGAGGCCGGCCGGTGGTGCTGAAAGTTGAGGCGCTGGTCGCCACACCTCGCCTGCGCCGGCAACCCGGGTTAGGGGCAGGCTTGGGTTGCTGGGGGTCGGCCAGGCGGGGAGAAGGATGGAGCGCGGCGACAGCTCTCCTTCCCGGGGGACGGCAAGCTCCCGCTGCAATGCTACCACGTAGGGGAGCCCGGTGGATAGCGCGTGGGTGGGCGCAGCCGCAAGAGGATTGGGTGGATGTCGGCAGAGGAGGCGGAGCAAAGAGGTACGTCAGCATGCCTCTAGCTCATAGCCCCTCATTGCCGCCGACATCGGGGGAGAAAGAAACCGGAAAACCACCTCGGCTTCTCCTAGGCGATGGCACTCGCTGGCAGGTCTCCGGGCTCGTCGAACAGACTCCGCTGCACCGACTCCACAAGCTTCAGAGTGCTGGTTTGGGGAGGTGAGGGCATTCCTCCTCACCCCTACCGGGGTAAGATTGTGTGTGGTGTCCAGGTGCTCTGGGGCAGATCTCGATGGTGAGTGAGGCCTGCGGGTAGTAGGATGCCGGAGAGAGTGGAGAAGGAGGCAAGTAGGAGTATAATACATGGTTAAAAAAAAAAAAAAAAAAAGGTCCCTGGGATCAGTGCACCTACCCGTTAACAGTCATAAATAAAATAAAATAAATCATTCAAGATGATGAAGAGGAGGAGCATAATCTGATATCCTAAATGTGAAGGAGGATTTGGAGGATCAAAATAAGGAGGAAGATCTCTATGAAGAGGGCTCTCATCAGGATGTGCCCTATCCTGTTGTAGTGAGGATTCTGTGGTCTGTAACCCCAGGTCCCCTCTGGAGATCCCTCATTTAGGTTTTGTTCAGGCAAATCAAAGATGTCATGGGCTTAGAGGGTGAAGAGAAGACTCAGTAAAGAAATGTAATGAAGTTTTGGATTTTGCAGCTAGCACTGTGGTGCCTCTTGCATACCCTCGTTGGATGATCTTACCTTTGCTACCTCATAGGCTAACACCCTTGCTTGCTAGTCCCTAGAAAAATTGATAAACAGTACCGTGCACCATCTGTTAGAGTCTTATTATGCTTCCCAGTCAGAATCTGGTTCTGTTGTAATCGTGGCTGCTCATGATTACTCTGGAACCCCTAGAGTCATAAGTACTTTGCCTCCTGACAAGAAATCCAGCTCTGGATGTTATGGGCAAATAAACTTTTGCCTCTGCATCCTTAGGTCTGTGAGTTCAAGTTTATTGCAGGAAAGACTCCGTTGAGCAAGCTCATTCACAAGGAGGTCCTGAGGCACATACAGTTCGCAATTACATAGACAGGAGATATAAAATGTAGAACAACAAAGAAAAATATATAATACAGAGGAATACAATAGAAGTTCTCATGCTATATATAGCAGTATATTCCAGCTTTAACCTTGCCTTAAATTATGCAACACATTTCAGCTTAATAAGTAGAGGCCAGTTGTTACCTAGGAAGTTGACTTGGCGTTGGGGGCCTAGTAGCACCTACATATGTCTTTTTATTTGAGATAGCTAGTGTTTGTGGGAGTTAATTGATACGATGCTGGTTAGCTTCAGCATGGCTTGTAGTTGGTTCCAAATGTTTGGGAGGGCATATGAGACAGCTCTTTGGCAGCTATGATGCGTGTCCTGGGAACATCTAGTAGGATAAGGTTGGTTTCCTTGGGAGTAGGCGCTATGTGAGATGTGTATGAGAGACGTTAAATAGACAGGCAGTTTGTGGAGCAGTAATTTGAGGGTCCAAATGCCAGCATGCAGGAGGCGTCTGGTGGCAGAGAGGTCCACCCAACTGCTGCATAAAGATCACAGTGGTGGGTCCTGTACGCAGAATTAGTAATGAAGCAAAGAGCACGGTGATAGAGTACGTCCAGTTTAGATAGGCTCAAGGTTGGGGAGGAGATAAAGATAATGTCTCCGTAGTCAAGCAGGGAAGGAGTGTTGCTTGGACAAGTCTTTTATGGTCGCAAGAAAAGAGGGTCCTATTTCTAAAGAAGAAACCCAAGCATGCTTTAAGTCTCTTTGATAGATCCTCTGTGGTCGCTGAAGGAAAGCTTGTTGTCTATCCACATACCTAGATATTTAAATTTAGGTACGACTTCAAGGATTCACCTAGGAGGTAACTATGAAGTTTTTAATTGGGGTAGGTAGGGCACCAGACAAGGCAAGTCTCGAGAAAATCATTGTCTTGGTTTTTGGCATTGAGAAGCTTGGCATTGATAAGGTTGCTTTCTAACTGGATAAAGTCACTTGGGTGCTTCCTGACTTCAGTTGAGGCGCGCCTGATGCGTACAAAACCATATCATCATAAAAATGTATTTAGAGTTCTTTATGTGGAAGTCAAGGTTGTTAATGCATGGGAAAAAGTTGGTCCTAGGATGGAGCCTTGAGGGACTCCTCTGGCAATTGGAAGGGGGCAGATAGTAGGCCATCAGCTCTGACTTTTGTATCCTTCCCGTGAGATAACTGTTAAACCACTGTAAGGTAAGTGGAGTGGCATCTATGTAGGCAAGACAGGTGATTAGGAGGCGATGGTCTACAGTGTGAAGGCCTTACTGAGGTCTAGAAAGACTGCACCAGTAACCTTCTTGGTGTCCATAGCATGGATCCAGTCATTAGAGACTTTAGCCAAGGCTGAGATGGTACTGAGCTCGACCTGAAGCCAGAAAGGGCCGGGTAGTGCAAATTATCAGGCATATCTGATAAAATATAAGAATTCCCTGTGGAAATCTGCCATGACTACTGTTCAGGCTTTGCCTGATAGTCCTGCCAAGGCTGAACTCCTTAAAGCTGCTTCAGCTGGTATTTATACTGAAAAGCATCTGTTACGCCAGCATATGATGCCTTTGATGCATCTGCTGGACAGATGCCTCTAGTATCTGCCTCAGAATATATCATATTCCTGGCTCAGGTGGCTGGCTTTGCTACTGACATACAACACGCTGTGCTGAATGCCCTTTAGGGCTCCAGTCTGTTTGGCCTGGATGTTGATAATGCCCTAGCTCATTGGGTCCAGTAGATGCCATATGGCGCCAGAACTGTCCATTACAGAACCTGACCCAAAATGGCCACCAGGACTCAGTGAGCTAGGCAGCATCAGTCATCCAAAATGGCATAAAGGTCTGTTATATCCTTGACCCTCAACCTGCCGAGGCTGAGGTTAGCTTTGGCACAGTAGCAGAGAAGGGAGATGCTGCTTGTGGAGGACTTCAGTCTGTTGGCTGTAGATTGAGCCTCCCAACCGCAGCTTCAGCTAGAAGAAGGAACATTGTAGACTCTGTGGGTGGCATTTTACAGGCAACTAGTCAGGAGGCCACTCATGATGGTGCAGTACTGGACCTTGTACTCACTAACAGAGACAGGATTGCAGATGTCAAGGTAGGCCGTCGCCAGGGACCAGTGATCACCATACAGTGTGATTCAACATAAGGTAGGTGGTTGAAGTGAGCCACAAAAGAATGAGGGTCCTGGACTTCAGGAGGGCAGATAAAAAAAAAAAAAAAAAAAAGAGTGAATGGCTTAGAGTTGACTTGGGGAGGGGTTTGACCTGGATTTTTTGGGGAAGTAGTCTAAGCTAAGGGATGGCATAGTAAAGGAACAAACCTCTGCACAAAGCGAGGTGAACAAAACAAGAGGACAAAAAGACTGCTATGAATCTCGATGGAAGTGACTGAAAGATAAAGGCTAAAAGAGTAGCTTTCAGGAGGTATAAAGAGATGCAGAGGAATAGAATACAGGGAGGTGTATTAGGAGAAGCAGGGGAGGCAGGAAAGCGATGGAGGAGTGCAAAGGTGCAAACTGAGGAAAGAATAGCCCAAGGGGTAATGAAAGAGGACATTTTCAAGTACATAAGTGAAAAGAGGAAGACTAGGGAAAATACTTGAGAGGTTAAGAAGGGCAGGTGGGGACTATGCAGAGAAGGAGGATCAGAAAAGGCAGATATCCTGAACAAATACTGTTGTTCACTCTTCGCAGAGGAAGGGAAGGGACACATAAAAGCAGCAGGGGCACTGGAGAGGGAGGTAGAAACAAGTCCCTTTACTTAGGAGAGAGTCCTGAAAGGACTCACAAATCTAAAAGTGGACAAAGCTATGGGATTAAAATGGGATACAGGGTACCGAGGAGTTTGGGGGCAGTTGCACAAAAAGTTAAGTCCATATATAAGACATATTTTTGGTCTTACAAAAGCAAGTCAGGCTTAAAAATGTAAGCTTGTTGCACAACAATTCTTTCATTCCATTGGTCTTATTTAGAGATTTTAATTTAAGCCTCCTATGTATCAGGCTTATTTGTTGTTAGTAGGCTTATCCTGCCATAGTTAATTTTAATTATAGGAAAATGTTACTTTAGTGTGTGTGTGTGTATGTGTATATGTATATGTGTGTATATATATATATATATATATATATATATATATATATATATCTGGCAAAAACTCTGTTTAATGCATCAGTTAGGGTTGTTCCACAGTGACAAAAGCAGGAAATTCGGTGTTAGGGTTGAAAGCCCCCTTGCACCCCCAGCCTGTCCCCAATCGGCATCGGTGTGCGTTGGGGTCGCCGGCCCTAACTCACCCCATCACATGTGTAAACAAGCTGAGGTATAGGAGAATGGGTGAGAGTTAGGACCGACGACCCCGACGCACACCTGATGCCGGTGGAGGGCGGAGCTGGGAGTGCAGGGGACTTTCAACCTAACACCGACCCTTCGCTTTTGTCACTGTGTAACAACCCTAACTGATGCATTAAACAGAGTTTTTGCCATGAATTTCTCTTTTGAGAATGAGGACTATAAATAGTGAATGGAATGTGGTGGTGGGAGCGCGGACCCACCACGTGATTTTTGTGGCATAGTAACGGTAACTGCAACGAAATCCAGGTGCATGGTGAAACAAATGTAAATGGTAAAGCAGATGTTAACAGAAACGCAAGCGCAAAGTGACACAGAGCAAACAGTGACGCAAGCGGAGATGCAGTAGCGTGAAGACGCAGCTGGTAACGCGCACAGTCATGATACCGCTATTGTAACAACAAATGGTAACTTACAGCAACAATAACACCAAAGGAAACAAACGAAATGCAAGGCAGATGGAAATGCAAACCGTAACGCCGACACGTCACGGTACCGAATTGGAAACGCAAGTGGCAATGGTAACAGCAAAATAACGCCAAAGGAAACGGAAACGCAAATGCAAGTGCATACGAACTGCAAATCGTAACGCAAGACGGTCACGGTAGCCGCAATTGTAAACGCAAATGATAGTGGTAACAACAACGATGACGTAAATGAAAAACAAGCGAACATAAATGGAAGGGTGACGCAAACACAAATTAAAATACGCGGTGATGCAAATGTAAACACAAAGACAAACAGAAGTGGAAGCGCAAATGGTAACAATGCGTCAAATGAAAGCATAAAGGGTAACACACACAGTGAAAGCTACGCGAGGCGACAAGCATAAACTGGTATGGAAAAAGCCCGGGAGCGGTAAGGGTAACAGTAGCGAGCGCATGCCTGGATTCCCCACACAGCTGCATGAAAACACTGAGTACAAGAATGTATGCATAATGGGCTCGAGCAGAAAATGAGGAGTTGGAATACTAAATCGCTTATATCTCAGGAACTTATCGACGTAGAAAAAAAAATTAAAATTTTGTATGAATTACAACTGTCCTGGCTGGTTTTACACTTAGCGCCCATTTGGGGGCTAGGCGTTTTATTTCGAAAAGTCCGTGATCTCGCATAGTTTCCGAGATATGGCCTAGGCAGCGAGCAGCAGCCGTAATGTTATCCTATGGGGAATAAAATGTGAAATTTGAGTGCTGTAACTTCACCACCCTGTGATATTGTTTTACCAAACCACCGAAGGCATATCTGGAGGATGTTGGCTCTCTTCCTCCAAATTTCAGCCTAAAAGACCAAACCGTTTGTTTGCAGCAGGGTGGCAAACAATTCCTGTCATATTGGCCATAGTGTTGCATGATTTGCGACACTTTCACAAAAATCACGAAGTGTACACTGAGTGCGACACTACTTTTACCAAAAATTTGAAAACATATTTCTGGGGTGTTTCTCTCAAAATAAAGACATGCTTAGCATCCTCCAGGGCTCGACTAGGTAAACACAAAAAGAATTGTGTCTCTAGAGGGTCCCAAATTTAAATGCCAAGCATTTCTGTGACCGCTGACTCACGACACTACAGGGTCATTTGCGACACTAAAAACTGCATTTGCGACACTGTTGAATATTTTGTTAACTTTCCCATTGACTATAATGGAAACTTGTTTTTGAAAAACTTTGAACAGGTTCAATATCTTTCACGCAATCTTCAAAAGGCACATCAGGCACCCAAGCCGCGTTCCTGAAGTTTTCAGACCGGTCAGCAGAAACCGTACGAACCTGTAGAGCACGAAGCAAAGAATGCACAAAAAGTAAATGCGCCTCAAATGTCGCTTAATAACTCTGCAGCCATATATATCGGACTGGTACGCAAGTTGGCAGATCCCAAGATCTATGGTTATGCCCCATAGCCTGCCATATTTCAGACAGATCTGTTGAATGGTGGCAAAGTTATTAAGGTGCAAAGTTTCCCATTTAACATTAAATGAGAGTACTCAACCTTATCTGTAGCAGCACTACCACTGCATACCATAATGTGTGTGTGTGAGTGTGTGTGTGTGTGTGTATGTATATCTATATCTATAGAGGAACAGATGGATATATGGGGATACATGATGGACATGAGTGTGATATGGCAAATATTGTCACTCCTGCAGAGTGAGCTCTGGATATCTCCACAGTGCAGAGGCAGCGAGTGATATCAACTCCACGATGCAGGAGTGACAATATTTGCCATAGCACTGATCTCGCCCATCATGTATCTGATATATACAATAGGGCCAAGAGTTTCAAAGTTTTGTTATGCTGTCTTGTGTTCTGTTCCTGTTTGTGTTTGCTCATTCTGTGTGAGCTTTTCAAACAACATGAAGTCTTGCTATATTATAGACATTAGCAGTTTGATCCAGCTCTAGAACTGCCCGGAGTGAAATGGTTAAAAACCATTCCAAAATAGAATTTTGGCACGAGCAGCTCTATCTGTGTCATTTCAAACTTGAACTGTCAGATTCTTTACTCCGCCTCAGTGAACAGTCGCTCCGGAGATTTCTCCTTCTGCTCGGTTCATTTCTCGGTTTAAAAAGTGTTTTCTCGGTTGGTTAACCGAGAATAGTTTATTTTAACACAAAACCGTTCGTTCAAGCTCTATCTGTGGTAACCGTAAGTAAATGAAGGTTTTGTCTGTGTGGAACTTGAGTTATCGGTTCGGTTTTGAACCGATCAGTGGGTTAAAACTCATTTAAAACTAAAAGTTACTATTTTAGAGTGCGGTTCCCGGTTCTTATCGGTTCTAAAAAGCGGTTTATTACGTTTTTCCAATACCAAGTGACACGGTTAGAACCGATAAAGGGTGTCTTCCTGGCACTGCCGTTAAAAAGGGCAAGTTTTGGTTAGGCTGGCATTATGTCTGAGAAACCCAAAAGAAAAACCAGGCCCACTGGTTTCAACACTGTGATGTTTGTGGAAGTCTTTGCCAAGGCTGACCCACACACCACATGTGTTTATTGTCTGGGGTTTGACCACCTCCAGTCAGACTGCCAGGTATGTGAAGAATTTCCTGCAGCCACCCTGGAAAAAGATTGGGCAGGCTCAGGGCAGAGGCCAAAGTCCGCTGACCGGATGGCCAGCCCGGTTCGGTGCCAACCGAACCAGAGGAGTGCCCTCTGACCAGGGCCAGACTTCCTCGGCAAAAAGCTGGTTCTGAGGAACCAATTCCAGTAAAGAAAAAAAAAAAAAATCAGCAGGTCTGGAGTCCAAAATTCCTTCTCCAACTGCTGCAGAGATAACAAAAGCCATACAAATTGTCCAGTCACTGTCTCAGGGTCCGTCCGAACCACCACTATCTGGTAAAAGGTCGGTTCGTCCGGTCCCAGTGGTTCAGGATTATGATATTGAGGAATTTTATGAACCAGAGGAGGGAGGAGGATTATGAACAGTATGAATGTGGCTGGAAGGTCTGGTGTGCCCATTGAACGGACATCTCCCAGACAGACCTTTAGAATCTCCCCTATGCTGTCTGAGTCCCCATCTCATTTTATGTTTTATAAAAAGTTGCTGAAACCTCCAGCTTCCTTTAGAAGAGGCTGTGGATGAGCAAGAGGAGCCTGATTTGTAGAAATGATGGATATTCCAGAGTCTAGGAGATTGTCTATTCCTTTACATAAGTCTTTTAGGAAACAAACAATTAAAATTTTAAAAGCTCCTAATTCTGTGCCTCCTGTAGATAAAAAGATGGACAGAAGGTATACATTGTCAGGCCCTGATACAGAATTCCTTCTCAGCAATGCAGTCATGTTGGGTAGTTCAGGCTGCTGCCTGTGATAAAGCTAATATTCCTTGGCTTCACATCCTCCTGACAAGGATTCCAGGAAGATTGATGCCATGGCAAAAAAAACAGTATGGCAGCCCTCTGGGACTCAGGCAAGCAAATGATATGGCTTATGTAGCTAGGTATCAGAAATCTAGATGGGATACTGTTATGCAATTGGCCAAGCAGGCCCATGGCCAGCTGCTAGTGAACTAGAACAGGTGGCTGCTGATGGCATTGAAGCCTCTAAGGTTCAGTTTCATGCTGCTGTGGATGTTAATGATGTTTCCTCTAGGGTCATGGCCACATCTGTAGCTTTCGTAGGGTTGGCCTGGCTCAGGTGTACTAGTTTGTCACAGGATACCCAGACTAAGGCTATGGATTTTCCTGTGGTGGGAAATTCTCTGTTTGGAGAGCAGACGGAGAACTACATGAAGAAGATGGATGAATATAGGACTACTTACAAGAGTGCCCAGGCTAAGGAGCGGCAAGCCACTCCTCAAAGGCATGCCCCAGGGGTAGGGGTAGGCCTTTTCACAGAGCCTTTCTACCAGACTCAGGCCTCCTCTGCCTATGCTCAGAGGGGCTTCTTCAGAGGCAGGGGCAGGCGAGGGGTGAGCAGACCTGTTCCCACCCCAGCCTAAAGCTCCTCGAAACAGGCACCCTGATGGGGTGCCAGGGCCGATTCTCTTGTCCAGTGGGGGGCAGGCTAGATACTTCAGTCAGAATTGGGCTTCTTTAACCTCAGACAAGTGGGTTCTGGAAGTAGTAAGCCAGGGTCTGGTTCTCAGCTTCAAAAGTTTCCCAAGTTGAGAAGCAGACTTTTCTACCTGCAAGTGCTTAGAGACCTCGCTCTGGAA
Organism: Neoceratodus forsteri; assembly: GCA_016271365.2. Taxonomy (NCBI): domain Eukaryota; kingdom Metazoa; phylum Chordata; order Ceratodontiformes; family Ceratodontidae; genus Neoceratodus; species Neoceratodus forsteri. The sequence continues at coordinate 644,796,562 of CM028133.1, read as the reverse complement.
ACAGAGGTCTCATCCCTGTTAGCTCTCAGAGCAGTAGAAGGGTTCCTCCCCTGCATCAGGGCAGGGTCTGTATTCAGATACTTCATTACCCCAAAAAGACAGGAGAGTGGCGCCATTTTAGATCTCAGATATCTGAACAAGCATCTTTTGAAACCAAAGTTCAAAATGGTAACTCTGGCAATGATTTTACCTTCCCTAAGGCCAGGGGACTGGCTAGCCTCCCTGGACCTCAAGGATGCCTATTTCCATGTCCTAATCAGAAGATCCCATCGAAAGTACCTCAGATTCGAACTGCCCTCAGGTCATTACCAGTTCAGAGCAATGCCCTTCGGCCTCACCTCTGCTCCAAGGGTATTAACAGTGTCTAGCAGTGGCCCACTTAAGGAGGCAGAGGATTGCTGTTTTTCCCTATCTAGACGACTGGCTCATTGTAGGCCAGTCCCCAGAACAGGTAAAATCTCACCTGCAGGTCACCCAGCAGCTTCTCACCTCCCTGGGTTTTCTGCTAAACCTACTAAAGTCGGTTCTGGAACCAGTCCAGGTACTCACCTTTATAGGGGCAGAATTGGACACAAAGCTAGCCAGAGCCTTTCTTCCCCAGAAAGGTAAGGAATTTAGTGGCTTTGGCCTCTTCCTTCACTCTGCAGGTCTCTCGATCAGCAAGACACTTTCTGCAGCTCCTGGGGCACATGGCTGCATCCACAGCTGTTGTGCAGGGAGCCAGATTTCAGATGAGAGACATTCAGTTTCACTTGAGAACCTTTTGGTCTCAGAGAAGACCCCCTTTCCAAGTTGGTCCCAGTGACTCGAACCTTGATCCTAGCTCTCCAGTGGTGGCAGGATCAAAGCAATTTAGGCGAGGGTCCCTTCATTTCCCTTCTCACGACTTGACTCTCACTACAGATGCTTCCTTCTGGGTTGGGGGCCCACATGGGCGACCTTTCCACTCAGGAGTTTGGTCCCCAGGAATCTCTGCTCCACATCAATTTGCTGGAACTCAGAGCTGTCTTTTAGCTCTTCAAGCTTTTTCTGCATCTGTCCATGACAAGGTGATACAAGTCAGAACAGACAACACCACAACAATGTGGTACATCAACAAACAGGGGGCACTCGGTCTTGACCTTGTGCACCGAGGCAATGAAGTTGTGGTCTTGGCCTATTCCTGAACACTTCCCTCATAGCAGTTCATCTTCCAGGGAAGGACAATGTCCTAGCGGATGCTCTCAGCAGGATTTCCCAGGGCCATCAAATGGTCCCTGGATCCTCAAGTGCTGGAGATAGTTTTTGCCAGGTGGGGCATCCCTCAGATAGATCTTTTGCAGCCCCAGACAATCACAAACTTCCTCTGTTCTGTTGCAGGCCTCCAGTGCTGGACTCCGTTCCCCTGGATGCCCTTCTTCTGGATTGGGGGGAAGTTCCTCTATGCTTCCCCCTTTCCTCTCCTATTCAAAGTTACTAGTCAAATCAGATCTCAGCCTTGCAGGGTGATTCTGATTGCCCGGATTGGGCCAGGCAGCCCTGGTACCCCTCCTTCTGTCTCTGACAGTCCATCTTCCCCTGTGCCTCCCAGGAATCACAATCTGTTGACTTGTGCCCAGGGAAGGGTTTGGTATCCGGACCTCAAATCCCTCAACCTCAAGGCCTGGCTCTTGAGGAGTTAGAGTTGCTGATTTACACCTCTCTCAGGGTGTTCTTGAGATCCTAAAGGCTTCCAGAAAGCCTTCCACTAGAACTACTTATAGTTCTAAATGGAAAAGGTTTTCCATTTGGTGTGCTGGGAAAATATTTCCCCAGAATCTGCTAGATTGCCCATTTTGTTAGATTACATGGTACATCTTAATTCCTTGGGTCTCAGACCAGCTACCCTGAGAGTTCATTTGGCAGCTGTGTCTGCTTTTGTATCAACAGGAAAAGTCATCCCTCTTTCCTCTCATCCTGTGTTTTCCAAGTTTTTTGAGGTTACTCGTACTAATCCTCCCTTTAGGAACCGGCCCCTGCTTGAGGACCTTAATGTTTGCATTGCCCAGTTAATGCAACCCCTTTTGAACCTCTGTCTTCTGCAGAGCTTAAGTACCTAACTTGGAAAACTGTTTTCTAGTGGCTATCACTTCTGCCAGGCAATAAGTGAATTGCAAGCCTTGTCCGTGGAGACTGACTTTATTTCTTTCCACAGGGATAAGGTAGTCCTTAGGACTAATAGGAAGTTTTGCCTAAGGTGGTTTCAGATTTCCATCTTAATCAATCTATCTCCTTCCAGTATTTTTCTGATCACTCCTCTTGGGTGAGAGGAGGTTGCACAGCCTGGATGTTAAGAGAGCTCTTAGTTATTATATAGGCGTACCAAAGGTCTGAGTTGAATCCTCAACTTTCCTTACCTATGGTGAAGTTGGGAAGGCAAACCTGCCACTAAGAGATCAATAGCCAGGTGGATTGTCTCTTGTATCCAAATTTGTTATCAGAAAGTGGGCAGAGCCCCCGTTTGAGGCTCATTCTACCAGGGGTACAGCTGCGTCTCTAGCTGCTGCCAGAGATGTCCCTTTATTAGAGATTTGCCAGGCTGCTACTTGGAAAGCGGTACACATTTTACCAAGCATTACTCCCTGGATGTCCAGGCCAGGAGAGATGCTGGGTTTAGCACAGCTGTTCTTCAGAGCCTATTCCTAAGTAGGTTCTGCCCTCCTCCATGGAGGTACTGCTGTGTATTCTGCTAATGTCTATAATATAGCAAGACTTCATGTTGTTTGAAGAAAAATTACTCACCTTAGTAATGTTGTTTCTTCTAATGGAGTCTTGCTATATTATGAACCTCCCCAACCTGCCCCTCTCAGAACCTCCACTTGGTGAGTGCGGGCAACCGTGTGGGCACTACTTATGTCCTGTTAGCATTTTGTCCCCTTTGGGACTTTGGGGTATGTGTGTGCAGCGTGTGTGTGTTTTATTATACTTATGTTCCATTTTCATATTATTAGAATGGTGTTAGTATTTCTGGTCCCCTGACTTGAGTCTTGGGTGTTGGGACCATCAATGATTGTTATTATTTAGGTAGCCATTTGGCTAGTGTAGGTTACAGCTTCCACACAGACCTTAGTGAGTTTGGCTCGTAAAGATCTGACAGTTCAAATTTGAAATGACACAGATAGAGCTGCTCTCGTGCCAAAATTCTATTTTGGAATGGTTTTAACCATTTCAGTCGGGACAGTTCTAGAGCTGGATCAAACTGCTAATGTCTATAATATAGCAAGACTCCATTAGAAGAAACAACATTACTAAGGTGAGTAATGTTTTCTTCTGAATGGGCTGGCAGTGTTATAAACTCTGAGAGACACATGAGTGCGTTTTGCAATGCTAAATGAGTTAGTTTAGATAGGAATGAGAAACATACTTTTGTGAAGCTGTATTGTTTAGCAGTCTGGCTGCAGTGAAGTTAAGAGCATCACAGTAATTGTAATGAGCTGAGAGGCAGGTGTCAGAACAGCTGATACTGTTTTCAGTGGTAATTAAGTTAGCTGCAGGCAGAGTGCAGTGTGTTCTGTGAAATTGTGCTCTTTAGAATTCTGGCTGCAGTGAAGTTGAGATTGTCACAGTAATTGTAATGGGTGAGAATCAGAGTTTGAGGAACAAGTGAGAGTGTGTTTCAGTGGTAGTTGAGTTAACTGCAGGCAGCAGTTTAGACTGTTCCGTGAAGCTGTGCTGTTTGGAATTCTGGCTGCATCAAGTTGAGAGCATCACACTAATGAGCTGGAAGTTGGGGAGATAGGTTTATTTTGTAATGCTCACTGAGTTAGCTGTAGGCAGCAGTGAGACCATGGTAACAGCACAGGTGTTTCTTGCATGCTGAGGGAAAGCTGCCTAGGGTAATGATATCAGTGACCTGTGTGTGTAAATGGCTGATATCATCACAGTAGAGCAGAGGGTAAAAATATCACACTGCAGTGGATGATACGCTGTTTTACCTCACTCATTTACCACTCACCCTATTGTGTATATATATATATAGATATATAGATATATTTGAGTGCACTGATTTCCTGATTTAGGGACTGCTATTTCCCATAACATATATGTTATCATGAAGAAAATATTTAATTTTCTTGTTTTTGCCATAAAGATTTTTATCCTCAGCTCAGGCAGGCGACTGCTCAGCACAGTTCAAGCTTCCCAAAACCAGCTGCCACCTCCACCAGCCCTGGGGCTTAAATCACCCTGGATGTCTCCCCAGGAGCCCCCAGCACAATACAGATATGTGCAGACTTCATTGTCGACCTGGTGTCTGACTGAGTGACCAAAGTAGTAGACCAGGGAGGGGCTGTGGACATAGCCTACCTAGACTTTATGCAAGGCATTTGACACAGTCCACTCAAAAAATTAATAGTCAAATTAACCAGCCTGGGAGTGGGTCCCAGGGTGGTAGCCTGGTAAAAACATTGACTGGACAACAGGACACAGAAGGTAATTGTAAATGGAGTCCACTCTGAAAAAGAGTTACTAGTTGCGTACCTCAGGGTTCAGTACTGGGTCCAGTCCTTTTAATGTCTTTATAAGTGACATTGCAGAGGGACTGGAAGGAAAATATGCCTTTTGCAGATGACACAAAAGATCTGCAACAGGGTTGATACACAAGGAGGCGTGGAAAGGATGAGAAGGGACTTGGCAAGGTTGGAGGAATGGTCAAGTATGGCAGCTTGGATTCAGTGCAAGAAGTGCAAAATAATGCACCTGGAAACAAAAACCCAGGGAAGATTAAACAATGGGGCGGGGAGGTAGTAACAACAACAGAAATAGCATGGGACCTGGGGTAATCAGATAAGATGATTTTAAGGTTAGCAAGCAATGTGAGAAGGCAATAGGAAGGGCTGGGGTATACTGGGATGTATAGGGAGAGGCATCACCAGCAGAAAACAGGAAGTTGTTATCCCTCTGTACAGACAGTCGGTAAGATCCCATCTGGAGTACTACGTCCAGTTCTGGAGACCCCTCTCCACAAGGACATGGACAGGATAGAGGCAGTCAGAGGAGGACAACTAAAATGGTGCAGGGTCTGGAAGAGAAGCCATATGAGGAGAGACTAGAGGAGCTTAATATGTATACCCTTGAGGAAAGGAGGAGTGGGGGACATGATAGAAACTACCTTGGTGGAACCATCAAAGTCCAAGAGGGTAGCATCTTTTAGAAAAGAGATGTGCCAGAACAAATGGACACAATTTAAAGATGGGGGAGCGGTTCAGGGCAATGTGAGGAAGTATTTTTTCACAGAGAGGTGATGGATGCATGGAACAGCCTTCCTGAAGAGGTTGTGGTGTCTAAAACTGTGGGAGAATTCAAGAATACATGGGACAGACATAAGGTAATTCTTGTGGGGGTAAGAAGAAATAGGCTGTTGGTTAACTAGGATCTGCAGCTTATCCTGTTGGTAGGAAATGGGCAGACTAGGTGGGTCAAGCGGTCCTTATCTGCCATCAAAGTCTATGTTTCTATGTACAGTACATCATACATACTGTGTCTGCATGGCCTTCTGGGAGGCGGGGAATATACATGGGGACTCCACTACCTTTCAAATTTCTTGGCCCACCCTTTTATCTCATATGTAAGCCTCACCTTGGGTAAGACTTTCAATACCTAATTGTGCCACACTTCAAAAGTTGGTTGCTGCCAAGAGATACAGGTATTGCATATGCATTTCCTTGTAAGGAGGATTAGAATATGCACTACTGTGTAAAGGGTCCCAGTCATCTACACGCAATACTCTAGGAAACACAGAATTGGATGGCAGGAAAAGGACCAGAAGGCCAATCTAGTCTACCCTATTGTCCAGTCTGTTACTACTCTTGCACCCTATTCAGTCTAAGGTGCCCCTCTTTCCTTCCTTTCCTCTACTTATAATGCCCATTTGCTTATCCTATGCTTGCTTAAAGACCACCACTGTCTTACGCCCTCACTACTTCCTATGGCAGTCTGTCCCAGGCATCCACCATATGAACATACTAAACTGCCAGCAGAAAAAAGCCATTTGGTCTATCGAGTCTGCTCGATTTTGCAGCTAGCAATCCTACTCTGCAGCTGTCCCTCCTACCCTACCCTCCCATGACCCTCTCTTTTGCCCTGTCCCAGCCCCTCTTGAAGCATCCCACTATTTTATAGGCCACCACCTCTGCTGGTCATGTTTTCCACTCTGCTACCACACTTTCTGTGAAGAAATGCCTCCTCATGTCCCTCCTAAACCTTCCACTGTCCAGTCTCATGTCATGACCCAGTGTCTCTCCCACCCTCCCTTGAACAGTCCTTCTGACTGTCCTGTTTATTCCTCGTGCACTAAAGGTCTCAAATCATATCCCCGTCCCTCCAGAGTACATGTTCAGCTCCCTCAGTCTAACCTCATATGGTAACTCCCCAGACACTGGATCATCTTTGTTGCTCGTTAAACCCTTCCAGCAATCTAATGTCCCTCTTTAGGTAAGGGTGCCAAAACTGAACACAGTACTCCAGGTGGGGTCTGACCAGCGATCTGTATATTGGCAGAATCACCTCCCTTCTCCTAGAGGTTATACCCCTTGCAATACAACCCAGCATCCTGTTGGCCACTGCTGCTGCTTTCCTATACTGTGCCGAGTTGTTCTTTGCTCCCATTATGAGCACCCCAGATCTTTCTCCTCCTCAGTCGCAGATAGCTGCACCCCGATGGTAGCTCCTCTTTGGATTCTTTGCCCCAAAATGCAGTGCCTTGCATTTTTGCATTGAAACCAAGTTGCCAGGTGTCAGACCATGTCTCCAGCCTTGTTAGATCTTCCTGCAATCCCTGCCCCCGGTCATCAACCACTGCTCCCATCTTGGTGTCGTCCGCAAATAGACTGATGTTGCTGTTTACACCTGCTGAGATGTCTGCAGTAAATACCCCAGTAACACTGGCCCCAGCACTGACCCTGTGGGATCCCACTCATCACTGCCCTTGGGGATGATAATTCACCTCGCGCCACTACCCTCTGTTGCCGTCCCTGCAGCCAGTTCTCCACCCATCCCACCATTTTGCCCGCCCATTGTGCCCCTTGGCTTACATGCTAGTCTTCCATGTGGCACAGAGTCAGATGCCTTTCTGAAGTCCAGTACAAGCCACACACACGCATGCCTTTGACAATTTCCCTAGTCACCCAGTCGTAGTAGTCCATTAGGTTGGTCTGCCAGGATCTGCTCTTGACAAAGCCATGCTACTGACTCTCCTGCCCCCACTGCTCTCCAGCAGGGTCACCAGCCTCTCCTTCAGGATTGTTTCGACAGTTTCTCCACTATGGACGTAAGACTCACTGGTCTATAGTTCCCTGGTTCATCTTTGAGACCGTTCTTATGGTGGAACCACATGAGCCATCCTGAAGCACACACCCTGAGTCAGAGAGACATTAAATAGGCCTGCCAATGGGCCTGCCAGGACCTCTGGCAACTCCTTCAGTACCCTTGGGTGTATGCCATCTGGTCCCGGTGCCTTGTCCACCCTCAGTGCCCTTATTCTGTGATTTCCCCATCTGTCAACCCCTCTCCCTCTGATCCTCCCTCCTCTAAAAAATGAACAGAAGTAGTCATTAGGTACTTCTGCTTTTCACCCATTTCCACCCATTCCTCCTCCTTCTTAATCCTTACAACCCTTTTCTTCCTGATGTACCTGAAGAAGTCCCCCCGCCAATTCCATCGACAGTCTGAGCTCCCTTGACGCCTTTGCTGCTCTTACTTCCTGGTCACCTCCTTTGTTTCCTTCAGGTACTCTTCCCTGTCCTCCCCCTCCTAGTTCTCCTGTATCTCTTATAGGTGACTGTTTTCCTCCTCATCCTGTCTATGACACCCTTGCTCATCCAGCTAGGTTTCTTCACCCTAGCGTTTACTTTGGGCCTTGCTGCTGGAATTTGTTGCCTCATTATCCCTAGCCAATGAGTTCCCACCTCTGATTTGTGTCCATATTAGGCTGAATTCTGTCCAGGAACCTTACACCATTTCACCCCTGTTTTTGAAGTCAGCCTTTCTATTTATTTAGTTTTGTTGACGGGTAAGTGCACTAGACAAATCCTGCCTATTTTCAGGCACAACCCGGGAGGGATACAGATGAATGCCAACTGACCTTGAACCAGATTAAGCTGTTGGTGGTATTTTTAGTGAATGAGGGAAATTTGGCCAGGACAGGGAAATCCCCTACTGCATTGCTGGCAGTAGGGGACCTGCTGTCGACAGTCTGCTGAATGGCAGACCCTGCACGACCTCACATGGAGGCAGACGGTCTGGTGACTGATACGAGTTGAGTGTGGCTATACTTGATATTGCTGATGATTCCTCGCTGTTGCAGGAAAAGTTGTGTCTATCAGGCATTTACCTGATGTTGAAGCGGATTCAACAGAGAATGCTGGCGGAGATCCAGTATCTGGAGTGTGGTACACAGGACTTGTGGTGCTCGTTTCAGGGCGGATATTGTGGGTACAGGAGGTCTTCCTGTTGAAGCGCGTGTAGATTCTTCAGAGTTGGCTGGGGCCAAGTGCATAGTACCAGAAGCGGCAGCAGAAACAGAACACTGAGGCAGGAGCTTCCCTATTGCAGTCAAGCTTCTCTACGTCACAAGCTATGCAGCGGCAGTTTGGACTCCCACGAGGAGAGGACTGTTTACCTGACGACTGGTCAGCGGCTAAAGCGCTTAGTGAGTCGAGATGGGCCGCTGAGATTCGGAATAATGGATTCCAGATTTTAGGTAGAACAGCGATGTCTCTGGAGGTACGGCCGCGGAAAGCATGTCACAGCGACAAAACCTGAGCTCAGGTACTGACTTTCTGTTTTCAGATAGGGCCTAGCATGTTAAACCGGTGCAACTGGGAGGGATCGTGTGTTGGCCTTGTCTAGGCCAAGCACATCCAAGGAGGGAAGACAGGGCTCTGGGCAGGGGCAGGCAGGATCTAAATCTTCTGAATCTGAGGACCATAATATACAGCAGTCTAGGCAAATACCCATGTCAGAATTAGTTAAAAATAAATTGGAACAGGCACCAAGAAGGAATGCTGTTAGACTACATTATAAAGGGGCTTAATAGAGCATCCTGATTGGTATTATGTTTCCAAACAGCTTTTAAAAGGCTCTATGTGTTTTCCTGCTGACATCTATGCCTTGATTCATGTGTCGGGAAGATTCTTTCGACATCAGTTTCAAGGCTAATGCTCATTTGGAAAAATTTTGGGAGAAGTATGCTACTCTCAAATCCACTCCTTTATGGACCCCATTTTATGCCATCCTACTTACTCGTCCCCAGATTTGTTATGTGACTATAATGTTTTGTAATGAGGGAGTAAATGTCAATGACATATATCACTGGCTTCAGAATCGGTGTTGACATTTTAGGCCCTCCTGAAGCCCTTCTTGATATGGAAAGAATATGGACCGGTGGATGGAAATTCAAGGTGAAACTTTTCAGGTTAACTCTGATATCATCATTCTTCTCCCAACAGCCTTTTTTGGGGAAAAGATAGGGGTTTGTTTCTATGGAGGGCAGCCACGGAGCCTGTTATAAATGTGGGGCAGAAACCCATATTAGTAGTGCTTGTGACATGCTGAAATGTTCCTATGTGGGGGTATGGACATTCCATGGATTTGTGTGACAATATTTTCCAAAGTAACTTATGTGATGACAAGGGTCATGCTTTCCATCAATACCCTTGGGCAAAACAGAACCGTTCTAAAGGTTGGGATCAGGATGACTTATTAAATAAAGCCCCAAAAATAGGAGGGACTCCACTTGCAGTTCTTCTCCTGACGTACAAGGGGATGGAACAAAGCAGCAATACTCCACAGTGGTTCTTGAGCCTTCAGTAATAGAAGATGTAGACATGTCTACATCTGGGCCTGAACCCCTGCTGAAGGTGCTATGCACAAAATGTCCTCTGTTCCAGAAAAACAGGTGCTCCTAAATCTATGCCACCGCCTTTTGAGACTGTGAAGGGTAGACAGTTTACTAGGGCTTCTCTCGACACACAGCTATAGGCCCCATCCCTACGGAAAATATCTTTGCACCTTTACAGGATGATGTGGGTATTCTGACTTAGAATCAGATACCTCACATCGGTCAGAATTGCTACTGAAGATGAGGAGAGTAGGGCTACCGAGCTGGCAAAGGAGAAAAAGGGAAAAAGGAAGAAGAGGAAAGCAAGCCTTAGCCAGAAAGGGGGCCTTGACCTTAACTAAATTCCTATGGCTACTCTACACTAGCTTCTTATAATGTCTGTAGTTTGAAGGCATACAAAAACAAATTTCAATCTTGGCTTATTTAAATCTCTTGAAGCTGGATGTTATTTTTGCAGGAAACCAGAATCTCTCTATTTTTGAAATAGAACAGTTAAAGCGCTGGGTTTGGGGGCCTTCTTATTGGACATTTGGGTTGGATACTACTGATGGGATTGGGATTCTATTTAAAATACTGACTTCAAAATTACTAAATTGGTGGATGGTGAGGCCTGGCGAGCTCTAGTTTTAGACTGCTCTTTAGGGATTTTGCTTTTCGTTTTATTAATATTTACGCTCCACAAACTGAGTTGGCTCGGATTGAATTATTTGAGGAAGTAAAACCTTTCTTTATACTAGACGGCACATTATATGGGGCGGAGATTTTAATTGTGATATTGACATAAAATAGTCTGGGGATTCTCTTAAAAAAATGTATTGTGATTCACATGCTTTTGCAACATATTATAGGGGATGCAGGTCTTTCTGATGCCTATAGAAGTTTACATTTGCATCATGAGCAACCTGTTATAGACATATATATGCTACTCGGATAAATATGATATTAGTGTCCAAATATATGAAACCTGTTTTAAGTGCGTTACACCCACAGAATTTTCCTATCACCACATTCTAGTATGTGATTTTTGCTTGGCTGACATTCCAACTAGAATGTTGTCCTCCATACAAAGGTGGAGGTTGAATATGTCCTTTAGAGATGCCAGATTATTTCCAAAAATTAGAGGGTTTTCTTGCAGCCAAAAATTCCACTATATGCATGTTTGACAATGTTTACGATTGGTGGTTAAACACTAAACTAGAACTGAAGGCTTTATTCATTAGTTGGGGAAAGCACAGAGCTACTTCCATTATTTAAAATATCTAACTTATAGAAATCAGCTATATAAGCTTATGTCTTTTCCCCAAAGGATCATGCAAAATTCAATTCACAAATTTCTGAGATAAAGCGTAAAATGAAAATTTATCAATATGATAGGGCTAAATCTTTGAAATGGATTTTGAGGTTTGGGACACAAAAATCCTGCTTCTGACCCGTATATAAGGCTTGTAAATCACGCTAGATAAAGCGGTGATGTCAGGTTTGTATAAATCTGATGGTAATATAGTAAACACAGATGTAGAAATGTTGCTGGTAATGCAGCAATATATAAGAGCTGTTTTCTGATAACAGCAGCTTTGCAGCAGATGCCCTACCTAATCAGTTTTGGCCCCATTGCCACAGGTGGGAGAATCTATGATACAGCTTTTAACCCAACCTATTTCTACACAAGAAGTCGAAGAGGTTATTAAGCATTTAAATTTAGGAACATCTCCTGGGTTAGATGGTATTCCCAATGATTTCTATAAAAATCGTTACATATATAGAGTATTTCTTACCATTAGTATTTAACTACATGTTAACTTCGCTTCACATTGTAAGAATTTTAATATTTCTCTTTTGAGTTTTCTTTATAAGAAGGAGATAAGAAGTCACTTTCTAATTGGAGACCTATTAGTTTCCTTAATAGTGGTTATAAGATTTTAGCTAAAATTTTGCACAACCACCTAATACAGGTAGCGGAGTCATTAATTCATCCAGCTCAGACTTGTGCTAGTCCCTCTTGGAAAATTCAACAGAATTTAGATTTAAGGGATCTTTTTGAGGGCAGTAAACTTAAGAATGTCCAGGTTTAGTGGCAGCTTTGGATCAGGCTAAAGCCTTTGATAAAGTTCGGCATCCGTATCCTTTCCATATATTATTACAATATGGTATTCCTAAGCAGTTTGTACAGTGGGTTACTTTACTTTATAGCCAGGCAGCTATAATTCCCATAGCTAATGTACTTTTGGAACCGAGATTAGACTAGGTAGAGGAGTTAGGCAAGGTTGTCCGTTAAGCCCTCTGCTTTATGCATTTGTTTTGGATCCTGTTGGTAAATTCATTGGGATCACAGTATAATTGGGCTCTCCCCAGCACCTCAGTTGGAAATGGAAAAAGTTGCAGCTTATGCTGATGATGTGACTTTATTAGTGGAAGATGTTACTTCCTGAAAAAGGCACTAGAATTCTTTAATTATTTTGGGCGTTTTTCTGGTGCACAACTTAACATGGAAAAAAGTTTTGTTTTTCTTTAGATTCTAAACAGTCTAGTCTGGCTGATTGTCTGGGCATGTCATTTTCTGTCTCTCCCCAGAAAATTTTAGGCATCTGATTTGGGCATGGAGATATGGCCACCTATAATTGGGAATAGCAGTTGATTTTGGGTGAAAGTAAAATTAATTTATGGAAACATTGGAAATTTGGGGAAAAAGTGTTTTGATTATTAAAATTTTTATTGCTAGTGTTTCTATATTAGAGCTACCTTTATCCACCACCAGTTCATTTAGAGACAAGATTGTACAGTGTTTTTTTTTCAAATGGTATGGGGCAGCAGTTGAATCCTATAAAGCGGGATATCACATATTTTCCTATTAAAAGGGGGTTGCAGGCGGTGAAGCCTGTGGTTTTACCACTCTGTTTGTTTTATTTTCTTCCTTTAGTTTTCTATGGGATTTGGCTACTTCGAAATGGCAGCAATGGGTACAGTTTCTATGGCACCAGTATGTTAGGAAATGGTCTTTACTGCCTCCTAAGATTTTGGTGTCAGATAATCTTCCCAGTTATGGGATTTCTTCTTTGAAGAAACATCAATGAAAGTCTCCTTTCAAAATTACTTTCCCTAGATAGGAAAACTTTTTTGCACATATAGTGTATGAAGTTCAGCATGTACCACTTCTTTTCCGAATGTATGCCTACTAGAATGACTTTTGCATTATATAAACTGACAGATGTTAGATTGCCAGTACAGACATGGGACATTGTGTGGATTTCAGCTAAGGGAGATTAGGGATTGGAGGAATCTTAAATATAAACCGCAGTCCGATAGGTATTGTCTTAGGCCCACGTGTATAAATATGGAAGAAAGCCAGTCTCACTTTTTCTAGAATGTACTGATAGCAAATTGTTTTGGAGATGCGGCTCTTCACTGGGATCTGCCTTACTTATCTTTACTTTCCTATGCATTTTAGTGTTAGGAGATTATACAGGGTTTGGAAAAATTCCATAAAAGTACTTTAAATGTTTTTTTTTTGCATTTCTTCAGTATTTCTTATGGCAGGCCAGATGCCAATATGTATTACAACAGCAGCAAGTTATGCATTCTGTTAATATTTTCACAAGTTGAGGCGGGCATGTTACAAGTTAAAGAAAAAGATTATTGTAAATTTTCTGCAGAAAAACTGGTTCATTTTTGGAGATTTTTTCTTTTTTGAATGTATTTATGTATCATTTATTGTGTTGGATTTATGATTCTTTCTGTATATATTTGATGTTGTTAGTGATATGAACAATTGTTTGGATTTCTCTCGGTTTTTCTGTGATGTTATGTTTATTTTGTTCAATAAACTTCCCTACTCTTTTCGATAAGTGCCATGGGATCTTTAACATCCACCTGAACTAGCACCAATCCAGGCAGATGGGACCTCGGTTTAGCGTCTCATCGAAAGCGGCACCTCAGAGGTGCAGCACCCCTCTCATGCTGCACTGCAGTGTCAGTACTGGGATATTAACCCAAGTGCGGATGTGGGAACTGAACCCACAGCCCTCTGATCTCCCTGGCCTCAGAGGCGAGTGTGCTACCTACTGAGCCACTGACACTGAGCACCTTTGTGTCAGATGCCCCTCTCCTTGCCCAGCTGCAACTGGAACTATACTGTCCGGTGGTCACTCCCGCCAGTGGTTCCTCCACCCTCAGATTCTTCACCCTCCCCTCCTGCACCTTTTTACCACTGTGAGGTACTTACAGGTCTCAATCATGTCCCCTCAAGCTTTCTTCTCCTCCTCCAGGAGTTCCCAGCTACTATCCTCATATGGTTTCTCATGCAGCCCTCCTTGGATTCCTTCCACCCTGTCAAGACCTTGTGGAGTTGTGGCTCCAGAATTGTACACAGTACCCTAGGTGGGGTCTCACTACTGAGTGATACAAGGGCAACACCACTCCTTTGTCCTGTTTGAAAACACTGTCCTTAAACACCCTAGAATCCCAACAGATTTACCAGCGTCCCTATTGCACTGCCCACCACCATGAGATCATTAGATATGACTACCCCAATGTCCTTCTTACTCGGTGACAGTAAGTATCCCCCCATCTTGTATACATCCACCTGGTTTCACTGCACCAAGTGCATAACTTTGCTTTTGGCACTGAAACCCAACTACCAGTGATGAAAGTGAACAGGAACGCATAGGAACTCAGTTACTGTACCTTTTTGCAGTAGGAACAGAGTTCCTGTACTTCTTCCCACTTACACTGGAACTGAAATTCTTAAACCAGCAACATAATGACAGTTTCTAGGCCTACCTGAAATCAGGGTTTCCGTAACATTTGACTTGTACAACAATGCTATTTTCTTGAAACACTTCAGCATCTCTAACTGAATCTGCTAGTGTCTAAATGATACGTGTTGTCTAAACACAGCCATCCTTCAGATTGAAGATCTTCATTCTGTGTTTCATATTTACCAGTGCCTGAGTTCCTGTACTTCTTGTCTGCCACTTGCACCACTGCCAACTACCACCCCTAGACCATAGCTCTAGTTTCACCAGAACCCTTTGCATTCTCTCCACCCCTCCTGTGTCCAGTCAGTTAAAGATTTTGTGGCATTCACAAAGAGACACCCTCCTCTCAGTTCCTCAGCCATGCCACTTATTAAAACTATGAAGAGGACAGGACCTAGTACTGATCGATCCCTATGACACTCCAGTGGTCACTCTCCAGGTGGGCTATAGGGGACTCTTTTGGGAGAGCGACCCAGCATTATTAAAATAATTTTGCATTCATGGTTCAGGAGGGACAAAGTTGTTCCACAGAGGTCATAGATTTCTATAATACCAGTGGTGGGCTAGTTTCCTGGTGGCCAGTGGCTGATGTATTTAAACAAACTGAGAATATGGCATACCTGCATGTTTGACGGAAACAGTAGTAATGGTTATGGAAGTTCACAAAGTGGACACATTAACAGTCATGCTGATGTAAAAATACACAAGTAAGGCTGGCCCGCCAGTGCAGTGGTAGCACTACCGCTCCACGGCGCCGATGACCCGGGTTCGGGAATGATCGGAGGCTGGCGGGAGGAAGAAGGCTTGGCGTCCGAGGACCGCTTGCCTTCTCAGGTAGGGAGGGATGTGGCTGGGTGTTTGACTGCCCTCAGGCGGAGGCCGAGGTGCAGCAAGTGCAAAGCATTTGGAGGAGGGCGTGACTGGCATTGGCGGAGCTCCCCTTGACGTTGGAGTGCAAGTCACGCCCACAGAAAAAGGAAAAAATTGGATACCATACTCTGGGAAGGCAGACGGCAGTCCAAGTACCCTAGATGCCCCCTGCCTGTCTAGCGGTGACTCCTGATGAAGTGCATATAATTAGGATCGTATGGTCCCCCACCTCGTCTGCACCAGGTGGAGAAGCCGAGGCTACATTTGGGGGCACCAGGAGCTCAGGGAGGAAGGAGCAAGGGCAGAGGCTAGGCATCTCCCGGAGGGCAGGCGAGGAGGCAGGGAAGGAGCAAAATACAAAGTTAAAAAATAAAAATATACCAAGTAATATTTCATCATGGAATTAATAGAATTGCAATAAATTCACAAAACAGTCTAGTTAAGAATGCACTTCACACTTTTACAGTAATAACATGGATCTAGTGGTGCGGTGGTGGTGTCACTGGTGCGATACTGTTTGGAAGCAACAAGGAGGTAGAGTGTGAGCAAGAGGACGAGCTCGGGCTGCTGCTGCAGGAAGCATGAGCCACTGTGCTAAAGGAGAAAGTGCCAGGGATGTGCCTCACATTCCACTTGGGGCGTCTTGGTAATTACACAGATGTTGTGAGCTCTTAACATGGAGCAACACGTACCCTGTCTGGAAGCCTATGTCAACAGAAGTCTGTTAGGATTACATTTTAAAATGTAATTTCACTCTGGTAGTAAAATAAAAAGGATCATAATTTCATCCCTGGAAACTTGACAGCAGCTCCTTTACTTCCTAGTAGCAGAGATCCGCCCTCTTGCTCAGGCCGCGTAATGACATAGAACCAGGAAAGAGAGCAGGCGTTCCCCATTAAAGTCAATGGGGTCACTTTTATTTCAATTTTTAACATAAACATGACCAATTTGCAATTAATATAGGACACCACTCCAGTAAGATAGCTCTTGTTAGTCGATGGTATCCTTCATTAATCGAATCTTTGTTACTAACTGAACGTAAAAGTGCACCCTATAGACTTTAATGGGTGCACCCCACCTCTCCCTGGTCCTATGTCATTACATGCCTGAGTGCGCAGGGCAGATCTCAAGCTACTAAGACATATAAGGGAGCTGCTATGACCTTTCCAGGTATGAAACACATCCATTTTATTTACTACTAGAGTGGAACTAAACAATTTTCTATTAGTTATTGCTCCTGGGAGCCTGGCAGACAGCTCGGTCCCTACCTCATTAGGACTCTGTCTCCGGCTCTCTACTGTCTGCTCACTTCCCTTACAATCCCCCTTGGGTTAACACCCCCAATATGACAGGACCCGAGGTGAAGGGGCGCGGCTTTCCCCACCCTGGGCGAAATCCAGATGCTCAGGGAGCCAGGATAGGTGCAGGAGAGCCATCATGGAGTCTGCCAGCTCCATTTCCACCACTTTATTTCTTTGCGTCCCACCCTCTCCCCGACAGCATACATCAGAAGCGTGCCTCCCAACTCGCATCTCCTTTGCCCACCACCAGAGGTAGATTGACAAGTGAGGCGGCAATCCCTCCCTTCCTGGAGAGAGAGAGCAGTCCTCCAGACACTCAATCTCTCTCTCCCTATTGATCCCTGCAGCGGGACTCATTCTCAGACCCGGGTTGCCAGCATGGCGTGGTGTGGCAGCCAGTGCCTCAACCCTCAAGCGCAGTTGGGCGACAAGTGAAATTACATTTTAAAATGTACCCTAACAGGCTTTACGCCAGCATAGGCTTGCAGACAGTGTGAGTACTAAACCTCCTGGCACGTATAGGATAAGTGTATGGTTGCCCATAACAGCAATGTATTCTTATACTGAGTGGTTACTATGATGTCAAAGACCTTGAGAGCTAGCTCGAGGTCCCTCTGACTACATAGTTAACTACAAGGTTTAAGAATAGCAATGTTGTGTATTTGGGCTTGCATACACTATTCTACATATGTATGGTCTCAAATAACACAAACACTTACTTTTTCCTCCATAGGCTGCCAGTCTCAGTTATCCAGGACCACATCTCTGGGCTGTCCTCCCACCGCTAACTCACGCCCCAACTCATCAACCGCCCCTGTCTGATGAGCGATGCTAATGGGGATGGTTTGTCACTGCTAAAGCTGAACAACTTTTTGCTGTGTAGGGCTTTCCATATACAACTACATTCCGCCATACTCTATAGTTCTTTAAGCATTACTACACACCCTGTCACGTGTTAATGCTTACCAAACCTCCGTTATTTTTTTTTTTTTCCTGACCCTACCCTGGATAGGGTGTTTTGTCTATTCCACATTTTAGCATTAACCTCACTTGGGAATTAGTGGACTGTTATGTGTATGATTAGTTACACATGCCCCCTTCCCTTGCATGCATTCCACCAGGTTGCTCCATCCAGCAGCTACACCATTATACTCTGTTATGGTGGCTCTTCATTTACATACGTACGAACTTATGAATATGCCAGCAGAAACAGACCACCCAGACTATCTAAGTCTGTTCGAGTATGCAGCTAGCACCCCTAGTTTGCAGCTACCCCACCCCCCTTTGTCATCCCACTGCCACCCCCCACCTCCCCACCCTTACTCTCCTGCTTCCCTGTCCCATGCCCTTTTGAAGCTGTTCACACATTTACATGATACCACCCAATCTAGTAATGCATTCCATTTTGCTACCACCCTCTCTGTGAAATAGTGTCTTCTCATTTCCTTCTAAATCTTCCTCTCTATTCTTAGCCGTTGATTCCCCTCAGATACTTGAATGTCTCTATCATGTCCTCCCCCGTCCTTCTATCCTCCAGGGTGTACATATTCAGGTCTCCCAGATTGCTGTCATACTGTCTCCCTCTATTCTACAGGTCATCGTTGTTGCCCTCTCTGCACCCCTCAGTAGCGGGTGATATCACGCTTTAGGTATGACCTCCAAAACTGCACGTACTCTTAAAAGTGCAGCCTTACCAGCAACCTGTATAGGGGCAAGATCACCTCTCTCTGCCTGGACTGAAAACCTTCGCTATGCACCCAGCATTTTGTTCTGCTTTTGTAGCCGCCTCCTGCACTGGGCAGTGTTGTTCATGGTCCCTTTTACATTACCCTAGGTCCTTCTCCTCCTCAGTGATCCCCAGCTTAACCCCAAAGCCAGCATTCTCTCCTTGGGTTCTTCACCCCAAAGTGCATAACCTTACACTTTTGCATTGAACCCCAGCTGCCACCTCTCTAACCACTCCTCTAGCTTGCCTAGGTTCCCCTGCAGCTGCTTGCATCCCACCCTCCATCCACCACTGTTCCGATTTTGGTGTCATCAGCGAACAGACTTATCTTGCTCACCACCCTGTGTGCAATGTCCGATGTGAAGAGACCAAATAATACTGGCCCCAACACAGAACCCTGTGGCACCCCACTAGTCATCAGCCTTGGAGTCAAGAGCTCCTCTCTCACTACCACCCGTGCAGCCTCCCACTCAGCCAGCTTCAATCCAGTTCATCATTTTTGCCCTACCTCTACACCATTTAGCTTCCCCAAGCTGCCCATGAGACACAGAATCAAGGCCTTGTCGAGTTCAAGTAAAGAACATCCACCGTATGACCCTTATTCAGCTCACCGTCACCCAGTCATAATATTGTATGGGTTGGTTTGACAAGACTTCCTGAAATGAACCCATGCTTCTCACATCCTGGAGGTCATTGTCTTCTAGATACTGACACCAGTCTTTCCTTTAGTATCATTTCCATGAGTTTGCACACTATGGAGGTGAGGCTTACGGACGGATAATTACCCAGTTCATCCCTTGGTCTGCTCATTGTAATGGTACTATATGTGCCATCCTCCAGTCCAGTGACACACATCCCGACTCCAGTGAGGTGCTGTACAGATCCACCAGTGGCTCCGCCATCTCCCTCAGCACCCTGGGTGGATACCATCCGGCCCTGGTGTCTTGTCTACCTTCAGTGCCCTCAGTCCCTCTAGGACTCTACTTGCCTCAATTCTTCCATCTGTCGCCTCCTCTCCCACTGTCCCTACCCTCCCAGCCCATGGTGGTAGCAGTTCCCCTTTTCTTCCGGTGAACACTGAGCAAAGTATTCATTCAGTGCTTCTGCCTGCTCCTTCCCTTTTTCGTCCCACTCCCCACCCCTTTTATCCTCACCATTGTCTTATTGCACTTCCTTTTCTCCCTGATGTATCTGAAAGTCCTCCCCCATTTCTTTGTCTTTCCTCCCTACACTGCCCTCCCGTTTGGATTAATCCTGATTGCCAGAGGTCACCTGAGGGACAAGGGTTTCTCTTGTCCCTGGTACTATCCCCGCTTTTCTGTCCTTCTTCTGCCTACCCTCCTTAGTTAAAAGCTCAGTGTTCTAGCCACCTCCATGTCCTTCAGTTTTTCTTCACCCTTGCTCTTACACTTCATCTATCCATGGAGAATTTATTTTCCTGGGCTTCTCCTCCCTGCTGCTCCATATTCTGAGGAGTGGCATTCACTACCTCCCTTATTTTACTGACTTCCTCATTTGCTAGTTTTAAATACCAATCGTAGTATCATTTAAACCTTCCACCCAGGACTGCCATTCCACTCCTGGATGGATAGAGGCTGTCTGTCTTGTACATGCCTCAGTCCCACCAAGTAAGACCTCAGTCCCTGATGTAGCAAAAACCTACCTCCATGCACCATGCCTTCAATCAGTCGTTGAAAGCGTGGTGTACCCAAGCCTCCAACCAGCCGCATACAGGTAGCACCTCAGTTAAGGCCAACAGATGAGCTGCTTGGTTAAGGCCCCTGTCCAGCCCCTAAACCTTTATTGTACCACCCTGCTGCATCCCTTGCCAGGTCATTTGTCCCCAGATGGACAATCGCATCCAATGCCTTCTGCTGCCCCACCAGGATTATCTTGTCTCCATCCCTCCATGCTCAGGCACCAGGCAGGCCCCTCATCTTCCTCTTCCCTCCTGTCCTGCTGCCAAATCTGCCCTATCAACCATATGTAAAAGGTAACATGCGCACTGTCACACAAGATTTAATAAACAGACTATAGTACGGTACATCCCCTCACACACTACCAGCCATCAAATGGCTGGATATCAACAAAGTGATACAGATTTCACCATACACACACGTTCATACACAGGCTTAGTTAACATTATCACCTGCACCACTATTCACCCCCACCCCATCCACCCACATACTCTCATCTAACAACAAAATGCTGAGTACTCGACAGACACACACACACTCTCACACTCTGTAACAGGTGCTGCCGTCAATCGCAGTAAAACCTCAGAAAAATGTATGTAATATGAAGGGTCTCCTACCTGGGTACTAGGGAGCCGGAAGTAGGACTTGAATGGATGACATCCGTTGAACCTGTAAAATAAAATATAAGAAAGGGTCACAAAGGATCCACAGTTTTTAGGGAATAAACAGGATGGACAAAACAGATTAGACATAGAATGATACTTATCCGATGGGCAAGGAGTTTCCATCCTGTCAGACCTGTTAAAGTAAAGGAAAAAGGTCACTATGGTGAAAATCCAGTAGCGAGGTCTGAGACAGACAGTGGAGAGATACGAAGGAGTATGTAGCATATGAGTAAGAAAAAGAGGGTTTAGATAAAAAGTTACAGAGAGGACAAAGCAGGAAGACAGAAATACAAAGGAAAGAAATAAGTCATAAATAAATTAGAGCTGCCTCCTACTCTTACATGCTGCACCAGCAACCTGTGTTCAGGAATGGCACGGGTCGCTGGGGTCGTCAGCAGGGAAGAGAAGGATTGAGCATCCGACGGACTATTCTCCTCCTTCTCCGGGAGGGGGTCCAAGAGTTGGCGCCTATTCACCCACTGGCGGAGGCTGGGGAACAGGGGCTGCGGTGTAGCAGGGGAGGAGTTGGGCAGATGCCTGGAGGGCAGCGTGCAGACACGTGCCTCCCTCTGCCAGCATCATGGCACACCCCCAGTCCAGGGATAAAAACAGAAAGAGATCTGGCATCCTGGTCGAACGCTTGCTAGCCGTCCGGTGAACATCAGCTCTGGGGGTGCCTGAATCTGGATCCGGACAGGGTGGGAGAGGTGGGGTCTCATCACCCCGCCTGTGGGGGTAAGCCACAGGGACGAAAGCAGACCCTGATTGGAGTATGGATGACAGACGGTGGCTGGAGTTCTGAGGGGTTGCCAAGAGAATGAGGGAGCAGACCAGGTATGCCAGGAGGAGGGAAAAGTAATAGCAAAAAAAAAAAAGTAATAGTAGACAAATGAGAGCTGGCCCACTGGCACATTGGTAGCGCTATTGCTCCCGGTGCTAAAGGCGCTGATTAGGGAACAAGCCAAGACAGTCAGAGGATGTTTCCTCTCCTCAGGAGGAGGGTCCACATCCCACTGCTCTTGGTGGTGCAGTGGGTTCGTGAGTGATAGGCAGGGCCAGTGGAGCATGCTCACAGGGTTGCCCCACCAGGCATTGCCAGCAGCCAATCCCAATGTGCGCTTCTGGTTTGGGGGGCTTGGAAAGAGCACACAAGGGTGAGGCAGATGAAGTCCCTGCATTGCACACTAGCTGCACCAGCACTCCTGGATCGGATCCTCCCGGTAGTCAGGTGACTGCAGGGAAGAAATGCCAAAACTGATGGTGTACCAAGCAGGTAAGGGGAGGAGGGGGCAGCACCAGGCTGTCACAGGTGGGTAAAGGTGTCAGTAGCTGCAGCAAGGTCTTAGTAGGGAGGGTAGCTGAACTTGCAGGAAGAAGAAAGGGGGGCGCTTTGCCCATTGCCAGAACAGCACAAAGAATATTCAGGGGAAAAATGTAAAAATGTTTCAGGTGCTTGGTGGTGGGGCTCAGCAAAAAAAAGCATATCAACCCTAGTGGCCAGAACTTAACAGTAGTAAAGGTGGGTTGAGTGGGGACTGTTTGGGCTAGTTGTCCAGCATAGATAAAATAAGTAAACACTGATGGTCCAGAGTGCTGGAGTTGTCCCATGTGAGGCCAGTAATTTAAATAGTGTCCCTCATGGGTTGCTTTCTCTGGTGCTCGCTGTATTAAAAAATTACCCTGGGATCTAGTGGGGTCTCTGGGCGCTGTTTTGCTTTGGCAGGCAGGGAGCTAGCATGTGACAAAAGAAAGATGTTCTGGGGCTGCTGCTGCAGTCTGGGCAAGTGACTGCATGAGAAATAAAATGTGCTAGGTGACTTTTCTACTCCTACCCTAATGGAGCTCAGGCTGCGGCCTGCTCTGTGCGAATGGGAGAGGAGGAGACAGGAACTTGTCTGGAGGTGGAGGGTGCTTGTGAAAATCGTGTCCTCCCACCTACCTGAGCTGCCACTTCAGCGATAAGTTAATTATGATGAGGGTGCTGGCAATCGATCCGAGATGTGGAAGGTACTCAAAAGAAAGCAAAACTTTGCGCTGATAAAATCTCAGCTAAGCTGAAGTGCACCGCAGTGCTCTGTATGGGCTTTTTTTGGTGCTGGTCGGGCGATCGGTTGTGGGCGTAGGGATCACATAGTCATTATGGTACTTGCTTGCAGGTAAAAATGATCATTGCACCTTGACTGGGGTTTATTTTGATGGATAAAGCCTGCATGGATGAGAGACAACACAGCCCAGCCGTACCCTCAGCGTAAGTTCACTAAAAGGCACAAATCAGTATTAAAAAATAATTGGTAATCTCACAAGTACACTGCTCACAACTGATTTTAAGTGATTTGTTTAAAAGCTTGCTGCTGCTGCACTTTTCTCAGTACTATAAACTTCTTAAAATGACTGTTCCATTCTTAATACCATAAAACTGTTTCAATATTTTTAAATTGAGACCCATTTTACCTATAATTTGTTCTTTTTCTAATAAGTGTCATCAACCAAAGTTAACTTCTCATCTTGATAACGTTTAATCTTCTTCGTTTTGGCAGCCATCTTGAAATGGCCTGCAAAGTCTAAAATGTTTATGTATAGTCTATGTTGCTGTGCAGCAGAGAGTTAGACTGGTCTAGCATAAAACTTTAATTTTCCAGCTTTATGCAACTGTCTTACATTCGGGGCTTATGCTAGACCAGTTTTTGTGGCTCAAGTCTCAAACTGTGACTTAGACTTAAGCCAGTTTTGTGCAACAGGCCCCAGGGTCTTATCTGCCGACAACATCTATGTATCTATAGGAAGAAAAAGCTAAAGCCAATGAGCAGATAGGGTCATTGGATGCTTAATTAGGCAGCAAACAGGCAGACTGGATGGGCTTAGTGGTCCTTATCTGCCGACAGCATCTATGTATCTGTGTATAGGTAGATGTTGCACTCTGACAGTTCTTTTAAAAACTCACTGGAAACAGGAATGGTTCCAGAGGCCATGGGAGGGCAGATGTAGTCCAATTTCACAAAACCGATAACATGGAGGAGGCTAACAACTATAGGTCAGTCAGCCTGACATTGGTGGTGGCGAAGCTAATAGAGTCGCTACTAAAGGAAAGGGTTGTGGAGAATCTTCAATCCAGTGGACGGCAAGACCAAAGGCAGTGTGGATTCACAGAGTAGTGAGGCCACGTCCAGGCAAAGCTGATAGATTTCTTTGACTGGGTGACTAGGGAAATAGATCAGGGTGGGGTGGTGGACATAGCCTACTTAGATTTCAGTAAGGCTTTCAGAACTGTTCCCATAGGTGACTCATAAGGAAACTGGGCAGCTTAGGGTGGGTTCAAAGTGGTAAACTTGGTAACAAATTGGTTAAGGAATAGCGACAGAGGGTGGTGGTGAATGGAGTTCAGTCCAAGGAAGGAGGGTGACCAGTGGGGTGCCAAAGGGCTCAGTACTGGTATCAGTGCTCTTTAATCTCTTTATAAGTGGCGTTGCAGATGAACTGGAAGGGAAGGTCTGCCTCTTTGTGGATGACACCAAAATCTGCAGTAGGATGGACACTCAGAAATGGAAAGAATGTGCAGGAACCTGAGAGACTTGAGGAGTGGTCAAGTGTGTGACAGCTGAGTTTCAATGTGAAAAAGTACAAAATCTTGGCTTAGTGCACAGAAACCCACAAGCAGAGTACAGTATGCTAGAAGAGGTATTGATGGTCACCAGTCAGGAAAGGGACCTGGGAGTAATCAAATCTGATGATCTCAAGGTGGTGAGGCAGTGCTGTAGGGTAGTGGGTACTGCCAGTGGGATGTTCAGGGTGCACAGGGAGGCGGAATCACTAGCAGAAGGAGGGAGGTAATGTTGCCACTGTGTTGATCACTGGTGGGACCCCACCTGAGTACTGTGTCCAGTTCTGGTGACCATGAAACATAGACTTTGACGGAGATAAGGACCGTTTGGCCCACCTAGTCTACCCATTACCCTACCTACAGGATAAGTTGCAGATCCTAGTTAACCAACAGCCTATTTCTTCCTACCCCCCACAAGAATTGCCTTATGTCTGTCCCTGAATTCTTGAATTCTCCCACAGTTTTAGACACCACAACCTCCTCAGGAAGGCTGTTCCATGCATCCACTACCTCTCTGTGAAAAATGACTTCCTCACATTGCCCTGAACCCCCAATCTTTAAATTGTGTCCCTTGTTCTTGCATGTCTCTTTTTCTGAAAGATGCTACCCTCTTGGACTTTGTTGATTCCACTGAGGTACTTAAAGGTTTCTATCATGTCCTCCCTCTCCTCCATTCCTCAAGGGTATACATATTAAGCTCCTTTAGTCTCTCCTCGTATGGCTTTCTTGCAGACCCTGCACCATTTTAGTTGCCTCCTCGACTGCCTCTACCCTGTCAGTCCTTGTGGAGTTGGGTCTCCAGAACTGGACGTAGTACTCCAGATGGGGTCTCACCAACTGTCTGTACAGAGGGATAACAACTTCCTGTTTTCTGCTGGTGATGCCTCTCCTATGCATCCCAGTATACCCCCAGCCCTCCCTACCGCTCTTCTCACATTGCTTGCTAACCTTCAGGTCATCTGATATGATTCCCCCCAGGTCCCTTTCCTTTTTGTTGTTGTTACTCCCCCAAAATTGTGTAATCTTCCCTGGGTTTTTGTTTCCCAGGTGCATTATTTTGCACTTCTTCACATTGAATCCTAGCTGCCATACTCCACCATTCCTCCAACTCCTGCTAAGTCCCTTCTCATCCTTTCCACGCCTCCGTAGTATCAACCCTGTTGCAGATCTTTGTGTCATCTGCAAAGAGGCATACTTTTCCTTCCAGTCCCTCTGTAGTGTCACTTATAAAGACTTTAAAAGGACTGGACCCAGTACTGAACCCTGCAGTACCCCACCAGTAACCCTCTTTCTTCAGAGTGGACTCCATTTACAATTACCTTCTGTGTCCTGTTGTCCAGCCAGTGTTTTACCTAGGCTACCACCCTGGGACCCACTCCCAGGCTGGTTAATTTGACTATTAATCTTTATGTGGGACTGTGTCAAATGCCTTGCTAAAGTCTAGGTAGGCCATGTCCACAGCCCTCCCTGGTCTACTACTTTGGTCACCCAGTCAAAGAAATCAATTAGATTTGTCTGACATGATCTTCCCTTTGTGAACCCATGCTGCCTTGAGTCCTGTGCCCCACTGGCCTCTAGGTACTCAACAGTTCTTTCCCTCAGAAGTGATTCCATCACTTTCCCTACCACAGAGGTCAAACTGACAGGTCTGTAGTTTCCTGCCTCTGTCTTACTCCCACTTTTGTGAAGGGGAATCACATCCATCTTCCTCCAGTCCTCGGGTACCACACCATCCTCCCATGATTTGTTAAAAGGGTAGTCAGTGGTTTCACTAGTTCTCCCCATAATTCTTCTAGAATTCTGGGGTGAATTCCATCAGGCCATATTGCTTTGTCCACCTTCAATTTTAGGAGTTCTGTCAGAATTCTTTCTTCTGTGAAGGACTGGGATCAACTCCCTTATCAAGATTGCTTCTGTTAATTGGATTTGGCACCTCCTCCTCTTTTGTGAATACTGAGCAGAAATATTCGCTCAGTATCCCTGCTTTTTCACTGTCCCTTCTGCCCACCTATCGTTCATTCTATTCAGCCTCACTATCCCTCCTTTGTCTTTTACGCCCCTGATGTACCTATAAAAGGTTTTATCCCCTTCTTAACTGAGTTGGCTGTATTTTCCTCAGTTTGGGCCTTTGCTATTCTGACTTCCTCCTGCTTCCTTCTGCTTTAACTGGTATAGCTCTTTGTCCTGCTCCTTCTGTGTTCCTTATACTTCCTGAATGCTTTTTCTCCCTGACTTCTCCCGCCACCTCTTTGAGAACCATAGTGGCTTTTTCTTTCATTTTGATTTGTTTATTTGCTTCACACAAGGCTTGTTGCCTCTGTGATGGCAGTTTGATGATCCTCATTGTTGCTCCACCTTCCTTCTAGCCGGTTTGCTAGTGCTTTTCTGAGGCACTCTCCCATCTTGCCAAAGTCAGCCCTCCTGAAGTCCAGTACCTCACTTTTGTATGGCTTGACTCTGTAGCTGAGTTACCACATCTCAGGAAGGACATTGACAGACTGGTGGAGGCAATCCAGAGGAGGGCAACTAAAATAGTAAAAGTAACATTTTATTTGTTAAGATCCCTTTCCTGGGACTCTGGGCACTGCACATAGATAAAGGAACAAACCAACACATAAAACATACATCATATTAAAATCTAATTCTTAACCTTATAACAACTTAAAAAGGCAGGTTGAACAATAAATTGATTAGGTCCAGGGTCTGCTCCAGAAGCCATTCAAGGAAAGACTGATGGACCTAGTGTGTACACCCTGAAGAGAGAAAAGTTTGGGGGGTTATGATGGAGATCTTTTGATAACCTCACGGTGGTAAATAAGGTTCAGAAGGGGAGTATTTTTCAGAGGAAAAGAGGCATGAGAACAAGGGGACATACAATGAAGCTGGAAGAGGGTAAATTCAAGAGAGAGATGTGAGGAAGTACTTTTCGCTAAAGAGTGGTGGATGCCTGGAACAGTCTTCCAGCGGAGGGGGGGACAAAACAGTGGTGGTCTTCAAGTATACATGGGATAGGCACAAGGAATCTTAGTGGGAAGCAAGGGAGGGACATCAAAAACAGTAAAACAACACCTATCTCAACCCTAAAGAATTATAAAAGTGAAAAACAAGTGCATACAACCATTTCATTTGTATATTTATTTATACATGTTGTCTTGAAAGAATGAAATTCCATGTAGTTGGGCTCCAAGATTTTATAGTAACGTTTCAGAACAAAAGTTCCTTCATCAGACTGTAAGCAATTTTTCTAAATAAATCAAAAGGAAACAAACATAAGTTTCCAAACTGTAAATGTCACTTGTTCGTATTTTAAATACAAATAGGCTTTATAATGAAACCGCTTCAATAATCATAGGTGTGTGTGTGTGTGTATGTGTGTGTGTATATATATATATATATATATATATTCAGATGGAGCTAACCTGAAAACATCTCTAAATCACCTAAGGTGTGTCTGCCATGGTCAGCGGGAAGGGGTAATTTTCTAAGAAAAACAAAGATTTCAAGGGAGGGAGCCAGAGATCAGGTAAGACCGCGATGACTATATAAGCTGGGAAAAAATGGGCAGACTGGTGGCCAAGCAGTCCTTATCAGCCATCAAATTCTGTTTTTCTGTGATGTGGTAGGGGTTAAGTTTGTAGACCAGTAAGTAGGCTGTGGCTACCATCAACAGTCTCAAGGTCATGGTGGGGCCCCTTCCTGGTCCTCCAGCCCTGGTTCCCATTCCAAGACAACCAGTGGTATTGGTCAACACTGCTACCTACAGGTGCTCAAATGGGGAAAGGATCTCCTGCACTTTTCAGATTGGAAGGAGATCACCAAGGATGAGTGGGTCCTGAAATAATAGAAAGGGCAAGCTCTGGAGTTGCTGTCCAACACACCAGGTCACTTTCCCTTCTGAGAGAAGGTGCAGTCGCTGATTCAGAAGGATGTAGTCAAACTTGTCCCTCCCAAGGAAAGCAGCAGGGGGTTCTATTCAAGGTACTTCTGGTTCTTAAGTGAACAGGAGACCTGTGCCCTGTACTGGATCTCTAAAATCTGAACAAATTTGTCGAATACAAGAAGAAGTGTGTTATCTCTTCAGGCTGTCATCCCCTACTACAAAGGGAGATTGTCTCTGTGCTCTGGATATGCAGGATGCCTACCTTTATGTAGAAATCAGAAAATGCCACAGGCAGAACATCTGCTTTATGCTGGAGGGCAGCCATTATCAGGTCCGAGTCTTGCCCTTTGGCTTATCCTCTGCACTGCAAGTATTTGCCAGATGTTTTGCAGTTTTTGCAGCAGTCCTTCGGAGGGAAGGTCTTTATGTCTTCCCTATCTGGATGACTAGCTTGTCCAGGAAAGTAGTGCAGCACAACATTGTGCAGAAAAATAATAATTTTCAAAGACCTGAGTGTTACAATCATTGTACCAAAATCCGTACTCATTCCCTGTTAGCCCCTACAATACATTGCTGCAGTGCAGGACATGGTAGTGATGAGTGCATTTTTGCCTACAGGCAGCCAAGGCCATGTTTGCCCAGGCTCAGTATATTCACGGGAGCCATTATCTGTCCCTGGATCAAGTTCCATCTCCTGGGACTTATGGCAGGTGCCATTGTGACAGCTTCCTTGGCCTGCTTCCATATGAAAATCCTGCAATGGATACTACGGGTACAGTGGGATCAGTTGACGGATGAGCTGGAAAATTGTTCTCGCCGGGTCTCCCCTTCGCAGAACGCTTATTTGGTGGATGGAGCACCAGCACTTTTTGCAGGGCGCACATTCTTCTCCCTAACTCTGGTGTAGATCCACAGACAGGATACCTCCGGGTCAGGATGGGGTGCATGCCCATCTGCAGTAGTTTTAGACCCAGGGTGGTTGACTGACCTAGACTCACATCTCCATATCAGTGTTCTGGAGATGAAGGCTGCTGTGCTTGGTCTCCAGGCCTCAGTGGCGGTTCTCTATTAATGAGAGCAGTCATTGTCAGTATGATGCACCACATTAAGAAGCAGGGGGCACTCACTCTTGGTATGCAGCTGTAGGCCATAGTTTCTCCCAGGTGTCCAAAAGATGGGCTGAGTCATCCCAGTCACAGGTACACAAGTGGGAACTGCTGACCTCTGTGGTAAATTACCTCTTCGTAAAATTGGTTAGTGTAGAGTTGGACCTTTTGCTTCCCCACACAACACAAAACTGCTACATTTTGATCGATCGTCGCTCCAGGGCCTGGAGTGTTTTGCCAAGACGTGTTGTCCTCTTCTGTAAAGACAGGTTCTTTATGTATTCCTCTGCTCTCTCTTATTCAGTTTTCTTACTCCAGATATGGTTTCCCAGCTGCAGCATCTGGCAGTGGAGCCTCCTGATCAGCTGCCTTAGTGTCAGGGTCTACTGTCACAGGACCGGGGTCCCTTGTCAGTCTGGACCTGTGGTCTCTGCATCTGCATTCATGGCAACAAAAGTCGTACCCATTGCCTACTTTGGGGTTTCTCCCCAGGTGGCTGATGTAATTGGTGGCTAGAAAACCTCCCAAAAGACAAAGAAGAATCAGCATTTGTATAGTGCTTTTCATACACACTATATCAAAAAGCACTTTACAAGCAATGCTAGACTGGTAATGAAGTGACTGAACATGTAGTGACAGCCATTTCACATCATCAGCACCCACACACAGCCTTGGACAACTGCATGAACCAGTTTTATGAGAAGGGGAATGTTGGCAGGATACTGGGGAAAGCCCTTACTCTTGCAAAAGTGTCTTGGGTTCTTTTACTTCCACCTGGACACCACTGAAGAGCAGTAGAAAGGACCTCGGTTTAACATCTCATGCGACGGACAGCACACACCCTGACAATGCAGCACCTCCCTAGTACTGCATTCAGGTGCCAGCGTTAGGTATGAGCCTATTCCTGGTGTGGGCTAGAACCCATAACCTTCTGGTTCAGAGGCAGATGTGCTACCAACTGAGCCACGCTGTCACACCTATGTCCCCAAAAATCTTTATTTCTAGACATCAGGTTTTATTAATGATGACATTTGCATGAAAACAGGCTCCTTGCTCTTTAGATTTTATCTTTCCATACTGCTTTTATACCCTGATGTCACCATAGCCAGAAAAGCACTTACCAATGCACTTGAAATAAAATCTGCTGAGAAAACTTTACTGGATGTCATTAAGTGTCGCTTTGTTAGGATCACCTAGACCACATAACTGCCCAGCTTAACAAAGACATTGTCTCTTTGATTCAAGGGATGTTTATCAACTGAGGCTCGTTTTGCCACACCCAACTACAGTCTTCTTTCCTGTTGGACTATGGTGCTGTATTTTTGCCTTACTTGCTGAGAAAGAACTCTAAGATTACTTTCATTGGGCAGTTTGTCTTAAATGGTGACAAAAGGATGCACCAACATAACATTTATGGGGGAACAACATTGACTCTTGTTTGATGCCACCTTTTAAATTTCTGCTTGGTAGTTCCAGCTCTAAAATCCTGGCAACAGTTTGCCAGACTCGTTAGCTGCTTTGCTAAAGCCACGCGTGACAGGCCTCTGACTCCTCTGCAGAGGTACCCTTATAACATCCCGGGCTCATTATCCTGACACGATCTGCTTGGAAAGTATTGCCCAACAGGTGTATTATCCCGACACTGTCAATCCCAGTGGCTTCGTGCTCAAAGGTGTTATGGGAGGTAAGGTAGCGGATGTGACGGGTTGCTACCTTGCCCCTGGTGATGCTCCAGAAAGAAGCGTTGATCCCGGCTGGCCGAGCTGCCCAGGTGGTGTGGAGGGCTAAACCACTGGCAGCTTGGGCCAGCATACCCTGGGAAGTAGGGTTCTGGTCCGGCTACGGACCTTAGGGAATTTTACCCCCGTAGCTAATATATTTTTACTTCAGGTCCGGCCTCCCTCGGAGTTTTTTATATTAGTTACGGGGCAGAGCCTCCCATATTGAGGTGTCTTTAGAGCAGGATGCCTGACATTGTATTGTCAGGCATCCGAAGTCGCATGGAATTTCCTAGTTCAGGACTGTAAACTCGTATCTTCAGTGTCAGGATACCGAAGTTTCAGTCTATTATAGTATATCCTCTGCAAATGCATTGAAGTATTCTCTTCTGTAGAAGAACCCAGATGGGACGCGTTCTTTTATTATGTGGCCACGGCATTTTGAAGTCACTGCAACTGCATTTAAGAGAAACTAAAACTCTGGTCCTTTAGAAACGGTCTTAAAAGCACCTGTTTTAACAATGCAGAGGTAACTGTTACCTGAATTACTGTATTTTACTAGCTTGTTTTCTAAAGTAATAGCTTTAAACATCTGTTTGAACAATGCAGATCTAATTAGTTTTACCTAAATCTATGTATTTCTGTTAGCATGTCCCATAAAATACCCACTATCTGTGGATTGTATGAATTTCAACCTGTTTACCTTATGCCTGTTGTTTATTATAGCTGTGACCTTTCCAACTGTCCCAAGTCACCCCTGATAATGGGTCAGTGCACAGTGGGCCTTAGCCCAGCTACTAAAGAATTAAATAAATCCTCTACTTTTAACATCAGAATTATTTCCTTGGCAAATGGTTATGATGTCACAGCTGACAGTTCTGACTTGAGAACATGGAAAGCAACAGACACACATAAAGTCTAAGGGTAAAGAGCATGTTTTTCTGCAAATGTCTTTAGTAATAAAAATAAAATGTACCAAATTCAAATTTGTGAGGAATGTTGTGAGATTTGAGTCCTGCTGATGTCAGCTGTCATTGTTTTGCTAAAAAATGTTTATAATCCCTTTAATGTGAGGGTGGGGGAATAGGAGACATTGGCACTAGAAAACATACCTGATGTCCCAGTGCACATTATTGTACACAGTTTACTTCCTGAAAGCACCAGTTTACCATATTCTGTATCAAATACCATGAAAGCTATGATATATTTTTTGTGCTTCTATTTCTATTCTCTGTCTTCATGTCTGTGGCCAACCTTCATGCCCTTGTAGGAAACTTAGAGTGAGGGCAAGGGCCACAAATGGCTCAGTGCCGACCAAAGAAACTACAGTGCAGCATCAGACTCTGTGCTCAGGAGGGTGCACGTAGCTCTCAACAAGGCCTGCAGGCTCATCCTGAACCGGCGATCGAATGACCCGCACCTGTTCCTCTACAAATGGACACACCTGCTGTCTCTTGGTGCAGGACTAAATTTCAATGGCGTCTCTAGGGCAAAAGCATTACTGGGGAAAGCCCTGCAGTGGTGTAGCCATCTTCTCCTCCCAGGCTCAGAATATATAACCAGAAACAGAATGCAGGGTGCCCTTGTGGTGCCATTCCAACACAGCTACTCGGACACGCACTTCTCCTACAGAGCCCTCTCTGGCTTAACGAGGTACCAGACTCATCTGAACTCCACTAGCCTGTCCGGCTTCAAATCAGACCTTACACTACCTGACCTCCGGCTCTGTATGCACCTGCTTCTCCAACAGCTGATAGAATCTGGATAACAAGGCCTGGCTTTGCTAACAGCAGCTATTCTCAGCACAAGACAGAAGCCACCCTCCCACACGCCTCCTTGACAATGCCTCTGAATCACTCTAAGGGCTGCTCCTGTACATCTCTCACCACCCCTCCACGCTAGGATGGGTCTGTGCCTTCCTGGCCTCAGGCCTGCCTCCTTGAGCACTTTTACTAGAGGCCCCTCCTCCCTACCAAAATCCTGTCCTTACTGACCCTCTGCCCAACCTAACTCTAACCTCCAGTGCCTCTGCACCTTACCTGCACTTGTAATCAACTAAAGTTGGTGTCTATATGCTGTATAGTGTTTTAAATTACTAAGAAACTCTGTAACCTTTTCCTGATTGTTGTGCTGTTCAGTGTCTCAAATGTCCTAAAACTCTATAACCTTCTTGATTGAATGTTTATACTCTGGTCACATGACATGGAACTTTTGTAAAAGAGTCTTGGCTCAAAGGTTATTTTCTGAATACCAAATAGATAAAAATAAATTAAAAAGCTCATGATGCTTAGAGATGAGGCCTGGGGCTTTACAAGGCCTCACACCTCCGGGTCTGACTGGGAGAAATATAGGGATCTTAGGAACAAGTATAGGAAATGTGTCAAGGCAGCAAAAGCCAGCATCTACGTGGTCTCCAGACCCGCCATCTGTGAGACCTCAAGAAATTCTGGAGTCACATCAATACATTATTGAAAGGTGGTGCCAGTACTCAAGATGGAGCTGTTTTGGTTAATGGCTAATTATTGGATGACCTTTCCATAGTAGCTGAGGCCTTCAGTGCCTTCTTTACCAACCTAGACAAATAGAAAACCAAAACTCCAGCTCCCGTCCCCCTACCCAGGACACCACTACAGGTGACCCTTTCCTCACCAAGTTCATCTTAAGCTGGTCAGGACATCGAAGTGCTGCCCCTACTGAGGTGTATAAAGCCTGACTCATACCTTGGCTTCACCAGCTTGATCCATGCCTGCTTGAGCTGCTGCCCAGCAATTGCTCTGTTGCTATGCTAATCAACAGGTCCTTCACAGAAGGGTGTGTCCTCAGTAAGTGGAAGGTGGCGTGGTAATCCCCATCCACAAGGAAATATATTTATTTTATTTACAGAAGGTAAAATGGAGAGGAGTGCACGCAGGCTGCCGACCAGTAACTGATGGTGTACTCAGGGCTCTATTTAAGGCCTGTTACTATTCACTTTCTTCATCAATGACATTGTTCAAATACGAGAAATATAGGGAATACAGAGAACTACAAGCCAATCTCAATTCTCTGCCCTCTAGCAGAGGTGCAAGAGAGGTTGGCTTTACAGCCAACTGCAGGAATACCTAGAGCATCACCGCCTTCTGGCTGATAATCAGCTTGGCTTTAGAAAGTGCCATGGCACTGACATGGCCTTGATTAAGTTTACAACTGATACCCTGAGTGCCATGGATAATAGATCCCCACTGTGGCCTTATTCATCGATTTGACAAAGGCATTTGGCCTGTCAGTCATGGGCTGCTCCTTAGCAAGCTCGGCTCCTAAGGTCTTTACTCACTCTAGCACACCTGGTTCAAAGCTGTCTAGTGAACAGGACACAGAAGGTACAGTGGAGAGGGTTCACTCAGGCTGCCAACCAGTAACTGATGATGTACCCCAGGGCTCTATTTTAGGCCTGTTACTATTCACTGTCTTCATTAATGACATTGGTCACAACTGTGGCACAGGGTACTTAATCCTGTGTGTGGATGACACTGAGTACTGGAGTGACCCCAACCTAGTGCCATTGCTGCAAGCTTAGCTGCCTGTCTGAACTCCCTAGAACACTGGTTTGCATCTAATTCGCTTAGTTCTGAATGACAAAAGACCATGGCTGTCCTTTTGGTACCAGTCTCCTAGGCAAGCATAGGCAACACCTACTACCACTCTACACTGCATCGGGTTCACAGATAGAAGTCGTTGACAAAGTTAAATGTCTTGATGTCTATTTAGACCAAGAAATGTCCTGCAAGCTACATGCAGAGCATGTAACCAAGACCATACACTGGAAACTTGGCCTTCTCAGGCTGACCCGGTGATGCTAAGGTTTCAAGGCATTGGGCCTCACACGCTGACCGGGTTGAGAACGGACTTGGGCTGCCAGGGTTGGCAGGGAGGAAAGGATCGAGCATCCGGAGGACAGCCTCCTTTCCTGAGGGGGGGCCTCACCGTCTGGAGACCCTGGTGGTAACTGGGGGCAGATTCGGCAGTCGGGTCCTGCAGCAAGTGGGGAATGGCTGCTGCAGCACTCCTGTGGGCATGAGTGGGGCGCTCACATGCTGCGCTGGAGCACATTGCACTGCCGGCCAATGGGAGGGGTTAAACAGAAATACCCCATCCCATTGGTAGGCAAGGCGGCTCTAGTGGCCTGGCACCACGTCTCATTTCTGGCTTACCTAGCCCTCTGGTTCTGCCCTCGCTCATCCTCCACCAGATACTGTAGATAGGCGCGCGGGTGGAATGGCAGCCCTTGCTCCCAGGGGCTTAGATCCTGGGGGACTCAGGGGTCGTGGCGAGGAGGAGACACAGACCAGGGAGGCTGGAAGCTTCAGGAGGAGGCAGGAGAAGCTGGTGTCGAGCGACCACGCTGGAGAGAGTCCAGTGGGGTAGGGTGCCAGAAATAGAGTTGACAAAAAAAACTTGGCCTCTCTACAGGCTCGGTAACCTTGACTGATGACGCGAGGATTGCCATAGTTAGTATGGTGCACTGCTTCTACACTTCCTTAGGGATAGTAAAAACGGCAAATTGATAGTTCTGTATATAACAAGATTACAGTATTTGTTTTGCAACTTCTCCTCCTTGAGATAACATTGTGAGGTTCTTGCTGACTTAAATTGGCCCTCCTGGAATTCAAGCTCTCCTATCCCCTATTCTGTCTCACCTACAAACTGCCAATGCCTACACCCACCCCCAAAACTGGTAGGCCTGCTAAACCGTAAGATTTCCAAACGAAACCTTCGCTTCTTCAAATAGCAACCTACTTGAAATTCGCAGGTATGCACAAACTTGGGTAAAAGATCCTTCAGGTACTGCACCCTACTACTGGTGCTTGCTCCCAGAGAATCTGACCAATAACACAACACTAGAATGGTTCCAAGGCTCATCCTAAGGGTGTATCTGTTGCAGGCAGCAGCCACTGCAGCTGCTACCGTTGAACCACTACTACCCCTCGAGGTATCCTACTTTGTGCTGGCTCCTAATCTAACTGAACTTTTATAGCTATAGAGTATCGTTAGACCCTGTGGAAATGATGACCTGACTATTTATTTTATGTTTATTGTCTCGTCATGCCCTATCTACTTCAGCATCTGATAGTTTCTCCCGATCCATGTCATTGATTACTATATGACTTTCCTATGTGACTAATGAATACCTTGATTATGCTGTAACTATATATCCATCGCTGATGTGTTCCTCTGTTCTTGATTGTTGTAAACTGTTGTACTATATATGTTGTATGTAACTAATTAGGGTCGCCTCTGAAAAAGGGACCTCTGGTCTCAGTGGATTTACCCGTTACCAAAATGCTATAAATAAATAAATCAAATGCTACTCTGCTGCCTCGGGAGTCACCTGTGGCATCTGTCCTGCCCTTCTTACCTGGAGCCCGTGGTAATCCCTCCATATATACGGGTTTGCCCCAAATGGGGATGAGGTGGGGGCCCATACACCCAACATCTTTCCATTCGTCAGGGCACTGGTTTGGGACAGGCGGGGTGCCGTGGATCTGTGCCAGGGTGCCCCATCTCCCCAGAGTGCAGAGAGCCATTTTCCTTGTTCTGTACTGGGCGTGGCGTGCACTCTGACATCAAGGTGTGACAGCTGACTTCCACCACACCTCCCCTCTTTACGTGGCTTAGCACTTATCAGCCCCATGCCTCCCCTGGGGCCAGCCAAGCGCTGGAGCCGCAGACCCCTGTCTGGAGAAGGTGAGCAGTCTTCTGGATGCTTAGCCTCCTCACCCCAGCCATCCCTCCTGCTCCCAGGCTTGTTCCTGAACCGGGTCACTGGCACCGTGAGCGGTAGCACTACTGCTGTGTCGGCGGACGGCTGTATGATATTTTTCAGTATTCTTTTCTCCTTGGCCAGTCTCATGTGTCCCTCTTCGGTTCTGTGGTGAGCACTGCAGGATTCATTTTGGATGGGGGATTGGGACAGTTGGCACACAGTTTTTTTAATTTTGACCCACCTTTTCTTCTACTTTGGGGACAAACCTGCTCACTGTTATCAAATCAAAACTTTATTTATATAGCGCCTTTCAAATCAAGGTGCTGTACACAATATAAACAAATATTAAAATAAACAAGAATATAAATTATTTAAAATCAGTTATTCTGGGAAAGTCAAGAGAATAACTAAGTTTTTAACAAGATTTAAAACTACTGATGGTCAGGCATTCTCTTAACCGACGAGGTAGAGAATTCCACAGAGTCAGTGCTGCAAATGAAAAAGCACGAGCTCCAGAAGTTTTAGAACCTAAGAATCTCTAGCAGTCCCTCGGTGAGCGGATCAGAGGGAGACGATTGGGGAGTAGGAAGTCAGAAGATCGTTCAGGTAGTCGGGTCCCTGCTCATGTAGGGCTTTGAAGGTAAGCAAGCCTACTTTATAGGTGATCCGCCCACTGAACTGGCAGCCAGTGCAGTTTCATGCTAGGCGTAATATGGCTAGCCCTGGAAGTACCAGTCAGCAGCCTGGCATGGCGTTCTGAACTAGCTGCAAGCGGTGGATATCAACCCCAGAAAGCCCTAGGTAGAGGGCATTGCAGTGATCAAGATGGGTGGTAATGAAGGCATGGGCCAGTGTTGAAGGTCACCGGTGGAATCGAGTGTTTCACCCGGGCGATATTCCTCAGATTTTAAAATGAGGATTTAACAACTGACACCTGAGACTTCAGGGTCAAGCCTTATCAAACATAACACCCAGGTTACGACTCGATCTGAGGTAGTGAGCCAGACACCATCAAGCCAGGCCCCGACAGGTGCCCAGCCTCCCATACCCACCGCCAGGCTTAATTCCCGGTCCACAACCAACACCTCAGTCTTATCCGGATTCAGTCTCATAACTCGAGTTCATGCAGTCTTTGATCTCTGGAGAGAAGCTATTTAGCATAGAGATCGCATCAACCTGTCCGGGCATAAAGGACATATACAACTGAGTATCCTCTGCATAGCAGTGAAAACTCAAGCTGTATTGCCTGATGATATCTACCAATGGCAGCATACACACTACAAACAACATGGGTGTCAGTATGGAGCCCTGCAGCACCCATAAGACAGGAGGGCATCAGAGGAATAAATTCCGGTGACCACCTTCTGAGACCTGCCTGCGAGGAAAGATCGAAACCATTCAAGGACTACCAGACAGTCCACAAAGGAACCGCATGGTCTCAAAAAGCACCTCATGGTCCACAGTGTCAAAAGCTGCTGAGAGATCAGAAGGACCAAGATGGTACAAGCCATTCAATCTCTCACCATTGGGACATAATTTAATACCCGAACAAGGGCAGTCTCCGTGCTATGCCTCTTCCCTGAAACCAGACTGAAGAGCTTCATAGACATTATTAGATACAAGATGATTGTCCAGTTGTAATGAAACCACCTACTCAACCTTCCCCACAAAGGAAGGTTAGAACAGAGTTGGTAGTTAGCTGGATCAGTCCGATTGTCAAGGAGGATTTTTAAGGGTGAGTCGAATGACCGCCTCTTTTAGGGATCGGAAAGCTCCCTCTCCAAAGATCTCCATACAATTTCAGCAAGGATCAGGCGGATAACATCTGCTCACCCCACTAAAAGGGCGGTAGGGCCCGGATCCAAACTACAACAGGTTGGTCGCAAAGTCTGAACAATCTTCACAATGTCCATGAATTCCGGTCAGCTGAAGTCCGTCCAGACAGACCAGGTGCTCACTACCCTCCATCGACCCCGCAACCCCTCATGGAGTGAACCGAGCCGATTCCGGATCTGATGCTGCAACCTTATCTGCAAAGAACCGAGCTAGCTCATCACACTTATTTTGTAAAAAGCTTTTCCGACTGGAGACAGATTGTGCAATCCAATCTGTCAACAGTTCGGAAAAGATATAAAGCTTTAAACTGCTGTTTTATGAATCTGGGTTCGGCTGAACCATATGACCCATTATTTTTCTATTTGACCCTTACTTTTTATACCCAGTGGGTCAGCATCCCACATAGATAAATATCTGAAATGAACCCTGCCACTGAGACCTATCACCCTCAAACCCAGACATTACTGCCACCCCATGGTTACTCCCCTCTGAGACAGGGTACTCTTCCCTCCCGAGTCAACTAGGTTCAGAGTCTGGATGCAGTCCATGGGCTTCATAGGATGAGGCCAGCGTATTCCAGCTAATGGCTGTCATTTCTGATGAAATTGTCTGTTTTTTCCCCATGGGACTTCCTCCCCCTGCCCCATGGCAAGCTCTTCAGCCATCTAGAGGTTTCAACAACACACAGCTTCCTCAAGGGCTGGAAGGAGAACCTTACAGGGACTTAATGCAGTAATTGCTGGTTCGGCATAAGCGCAATACCAGCCTGCCTGTATGACAGTGTCTTGTTCTCGAACCCGGATCACCAGCACCATGCCACCCACTGTGCCATGGGGTGGTCCCTGAAAACTACACACTTTAAAATCACAGTGAGCTAAATCATTGGATCTTGAATATAAAAAAAAATTGTGCATTAGATCATTCAGTTTAACAACTTTTTAACTAAATTTTTGAAGTTTTGCAATAAAACAACATATACTGTAGTTAAAGAGCACCTTGTTCAGTGCTGCACTGAAATAAGAGGAAGCTCCCTTACCTCTGCAGGAGCCCCTCTGTACAAAAAGCAGTTGTTGTTATTGCCCCAAGGGAAGGAAGGGATCGTAAATTGCCCTGAGGGGTGCTAGCAGTGTGATCCTTTCCACGTCTCTGTTGCTGGCCATTTATGTCGTGGTACTAGGGGAGAAGCAGGGGCGTGCTCCATTGAAGTGTATGGAGTGTGATTTTAAAGTACAGTTTTCAACCGTTTAAGTGGCCATTTGGTAAAACCAGAGTCAGGATTCAACTAAGGCAGTCTTGTTGGTTAAACCCTGGCTCTGATTTTACAAATAATATAACGATCACTGTGCTAAAATTGGTGCCGCATAGCGGAAATCGCTGTATTGGCAGCACGGTTTTGCCACATGTGGCATAATTTCTGCGACACTATGACCCTATGCCGTTAAATAGTCCTCTCAGAAGCCAGGACAAGAACAAGAAGGATTCATTTGCATAGATTTTCATTATCATTATTTTCATCATGTGTCTGCATGTTATGGTATGTTAGGGTAACAGACAGAAGGTGAGTTGGCGAGACAGAGACAGCGAAGAACACCATTTAGCTGGTGTCAGTGAAGAGTGGGCTGGAAATGGGGAGACTGAGCTATATATATATATATATATGTGTATATATATATATATATATATATATATTTTAATACAACAAGGAGGAGGAGGAAAGACAGCTTGACAACAGTGTTTGTTTTGTAGGAGGGAAAACAGGCTATGAGTGTGATTATGAAGTGACCACTGAGAAAAACAATCTTTTCCTGGATACGCTGTCTTTCTCTCTTGCTTGTGGAGGGAAAATAAAAGCGCTGCTATCTCTTCCCGTTTTCCAGCCCGCTGTTCACTTACAGGAACTAAAGCATGGTGTTTGCTGACTGTTTGCCTGCAAACTGTCTCTCTGTTTGGTGGTTTGTTTCTGTCTTGGGTGGCTATTAGCGCTGAAGGACTGCCCTCAGGGTCTGGTCTAGTTTCCAAGGTTACTGTACTTTCCAGTCGGGTGATAATGAATCGAATTGACGTTCACACTCAGTGTTTTTCTTTGTTTTTCGGGGAGATTACAGTGATTAGGACAGTGGATATTTATGATGCAATGCATTACAATCTACATTCAAGGAGCATATACTGTGGAGCTGCGATTTGAAGAGCTGTGTAATCCATGGGGATGGAGCCTGACACTACAGCTAAGCGGGAACTGGAAAACTAAAAAAACAGTAGAGAAGTGATTTTTGTGTTTCATAGCGGTCAGCTGGAATGGCTGGAACTTTATCTGTGAGTTATGCTGGGATTTACCATGGTAAAGATCCCAACAGACCAATCAGATAAGCGAGATTTAGAGACCCCATTGTATAATAAAGGAATAATGCACAACAGAGTGTGTGTGTGGTGCTGGGATAATGCCACACCTAGGGGTGGTTGGGCCGCAGGCCACGAGGCCGAGTGTCCAACGTCCCAGGCGTGGGGTTATCCCAGCACGACACACACCCTG
The DNA here is from genome assembly GCA_016271365.2 of Neoceratodus forsteri. Lineage (NCBI taxonomy): Eukaryota > Metazoa > Chordata > Ceratodontiformes > Ceratodontidae > Neoceratodus > Neoceratodus forsteri. The sequence continues at coordinate 644,755,282 of CM028133.1, read as the reverse complement.
AAGTGCATTATTCCTATTAAACAGTGGCTTATTGTTGTATACAGAATAAAAAAAATAATTTTAAAGATGTTTTTGTAAGTGTGGAAAAAGATTTTTGTTTCTTAAAGAAGATGAAAACAAGTGGCTGTGCGACAAGCGGTCATCAACAGGTTCACAGTGCTGAGACTAGACCCATGGTGTTGTGCTGGGATAACACCATGGGTCAGTTCGAACTGACCAATCACAGTCCAGGATTCTTTCTTGCCATTGTATATATGGCATAAAATGTCCACTTCAGGCAGACATTTTGAAATGTTAGCAGTTTTGCTGCAATCAGTTTACCAGCTTAAGTTGAAAGTAATTTCTGTCTCAGTAATATTTCAGGATGTTCAGAGGACAAATTGTTCCATACATACCACTAGTGACAAGTTTTTAGTTATAGTAAACAAAACACATCTGGAATAATCTTGCCCATGTGTCTTAGCTAGCTCTTGGAAAAGTATTTGGTGTGTACTCTTCCTGCGATTAACATCAAAGATAAAAATCTAAAGAGTTGCAATTACTACTAATTATGAACAAGTACCAAGGGATTTGTTAGGCGCTCTCAACAGAGTCCGTACAGTCGTTTATCAAGAGCTTTTATCTTCCTCATAGTGCATATCTGTTTGTTTTCCCATATATATCTTTACAAAGAGTGTAATCATTGTCTTCAGAATACCATGTCCTGGCCTCGTCTCTGTCTGTAGTTCATTTTAGATGGAATTAACAACCAGAAATTTGCTTTATTTAAAACTGATTCTTCAGGTTGGTAGGGCATGAAGGACTTCCCCTGCTTCACGTTGAGAACGCTTGCAGTGTGGTATTTGGGTTGGCTGGCCAAGTGCTTTGAGCTGCATTTTTGTAATAATTGCTTCCTATATAAAATTTTTGCAGTATTAGCACATTTGAAGTCCCTCCTGTGTGTTGTTTACCAGCACACTTCTTTGTGAGATTTGCATAGAAAACTAAAGAGAATGAAGCTACTCAGACTTTGCCGATTATCATTTTGTTGCTGGAAGCTTGCCTTTGGTTTCCTAGCATTCCAGTAATCCAGAGTTTTGTAGACACTGCATGATTCCTTGGGGCAATGCTAGTCTACTCTGAAGATGTCTTAGGCATGCTTGTCGTTAACATTTTTTGTAGAAAGTGAAAATATCTGCCTTGAGGCACTTTTATTTCTGCTGTGGGGAAAGTTGATGTACTTCTCAGTTGAGGACTTTCTGCACGGACATGACACATTCAAAAGTATCTAATGATCATCTAAAATATATTGTATGTATATATTATTACAGATTCTTGATATTATTTTATAATTGAATAATACCCTGTACATATTACTGCTACAAAAGAAGTGCTGCTGATATTTGAATAAAAGGTTTTCTGATTCACTTAGATGTAGCATTTCACAAATGTTTAATTTTCTTAATCACGCCAAAAGGATTTTGTAGTGTAAATGTCCCTCAGAGGAAATCTCGGGGAAAAGAAGGCAAGGTATGTCCTGGGAAGCCAGGAGTGACAGGCTGGGGTGGCCGAACAGAAGGGGGTTAGCTGGAGAAATGGAAGAAGAAACATGAACAAAAAGAAATAATAAAGCAATTAATTTATTTAGCAATCTATTGTTTTCACCTTTCATTAATACAGCTGTATAATTGTTGTTAGCCGGCCGAGTGGTGCATGGGGCTCAGGCACTTGCGCACGTAATCTGCCGCCACACTGGCAAACTGGGTTTGGTGAAGTATTCGGGTAACAGTGGGTTGACTGGGGTGGGAGATGATAAAGTGTATGCAAACTGCTCTCCAGTCTCAGGGAGGCGGGACCTGCCACACCACTCTTGCATTGTTATCATGTGGAGGTGTGATGGTGGGAAGTGGTGGTGCACCAGTGGCTAGAGTGTTATATGTACACTTCCACTTGCATGTACCCTTGACCACCTGGCTGAGAGGAGAAAATGGGAGAAAATTGGGCAGAGCCTTAGGAAGCCCTGCTATGGGTTCCTGACCATACCATCGCCCTGAGACCCTGTGGATACCTGGATAGTGCTTTGGGTAGAGGGAAGATGATGGTCCCTTCTGGCCCTACCACATGGAGCAAACCATAGGAGACTTAGGCAAGTGAGTCCCACGGGAGGTGATTGCCGGTCGGAGAGGTGAGCAGGAGCTGAGAGCCGTTCCAGTACCCAGAAAAGAAAAAGCAGAATAAAAAAAATTTTACTTGGTACATTATAATAGAAATGCCCTCATTTAAACATAATTTGTCTCAGCATATGCTTGAAGCTTTTAGCATGGAAGCTGTAAGTAGTAATATTGTATTGCATTGCAGCAGATGGGACCATTTCTGGTTATGCTTGGTCTCCTGTTTTCAGTTTAGATCTTGGGCCACCAGTAATTGTCCTTCAGTTGAATGAAAGGACTATGAAGAGAACAGAGGGCAGAATGTCTGGGACTAATGGAGACCTAGTTCATTCAGAACATTGTATGTTATATATAATTAAAACCTTACTGTCAATCCATCATACAGGGTAGGCAGCCATTTCAGTTGACAAGAGCACAGGCATTATGACTTACAGTGCAAGTAGATATCAAAACCCTAGAGGCACATTCTGCAATATCAGTAGGAGGTGGACCTGACTTGCTGGTATGCCAACATAGTAAATTACAAAACAGTCCACTCACTTGCACTTATTTGCCTAAATACAACAAAAAGCTCATGGATCCATCATCAGTTATTTTGGAATTGTCTTTGTTTTTACTTTTGACTTGGCAAGAAAAACATGGCTGTTTAATGTTTTGAATTTTCCTCAAACCAGTGCATTGATTTCTGCTTTTGTTTATAAGATCTTTGCTGAGGAAAGATTTGGTTCTGCTCACAAAGTCTGCATTAATATAAAATTAATCAGTGTTCAGGTGACTACGGCCTTGTTCGCACTGTGAATGTTTCATCAGTGGTAAAAGCGTTTTAAATAGCATAAACGCGATTTAGTTTGCACTTAGCATGACTTGGAACCCGTTTTGGTGAACCGTGCTCAAACCCTGCTTGAGGTAGGCTTGAGCATGGTTTTGTAAATAGTTCCGATTATGAGTCGGACTTACCAGAGTGCAATCAGGAGAACACGGTTTCTGCAGACGATTCTTTAGGTTTGTGTGTTACCGCAAAGCATGGTGGTAAACAACTTTCGAGTGCTTGAAAACCTTTGTAGGGACACCAATACCGCAACAGTGAGAATGCGCTGATACGGATTGCTGCAGGTACCAACAAGTTTTAAACTCGCTTTTGACAGTGTGGACACTTTGAAACGGTAAGCTTTAATCTGTTTCTAAGAACGGTTTAAAGAACCATTTTCCAGCCTCCCACAGTGTGAACAGGACCTAGGTGTAGTCAGGTTATGGGGTTTTAGTGCCCATTTACAAAATAAATAAATCAAAGGTAAGAGAGCATGGACCAGTAATATATTGGTATTCTGTGCAGGCAAAGCATTACAGTATCTGTTTACAGTATAGCACTATGGTCTCTATTATGTGCAAAATATATTTTTCTTTCAATCTAGCAAGTTAGACAACTGAACCTAATGTAAAGATTGCAAAAATATGTATACATCCTGAAGTTGATTTCTGCACCACAACATAAAATTGGCCAGAGTATTTTGAAACCAAACCATGTCACAGAGAACCCCTGCCATATACAATATTTATTATTGTAGCCAAACTCAAGTAAGCATGCTAAATTGTCAGCATGTTTAAATCATTAGTTCAAAAAAATATTTTTCTAGGGACGTGGATATGATGTTCTCTCTACACCTTCTGGCAGTGCCTTTCCCTTTAAGACTTAACTGGAGCGTCTTCAAGCTGGCTCCTCCCACCTACCCATGTGGTAACCCCTTGGCTCTGCCCCATGACACCAGATCTTCCTTACTGCCGAAGAAGCAGGTTCCCTCTTACCGCTGTCGCACTGGGTAGGCCCTTTGTTGCTAAATATCAGATTTGCTTCCAAAACCTTGTACAAGACTTTGTCTTCAGGCTCCATTGCGACCGCGATGGATGATGACAACTCTGCTCCAGGGTTCCGTCCCTGCCTTCGCGAGCAGAAGATGTCCTGAACGGATCGCACACCACGTGTGTCTACTGCCGGGTCACGAGCATGATCCCCAGGCCTGCGACATTTGTCAGTATTTCCACCCTTCTGTTCTCGAGGACTGCCAAGCCCGACTCACTTTAGGCCATCTGAGTGAGCGGTACCCTCAGTCAAATCTAAAGATGCCCATTGGGTGGTCTCCATGGCTGCAGGGTCCATGAACAACTAGCAGCGCTTGAGGAGATGGCGGCCCGGCCGCAACTCTCACACCTCCTCAGCTTGACCTTCGTTCTGCATTAGCTAGGCACCTCTTTTACGGGTCATTTAAGGAATTGTGCCAGTCTCTACCAACTCTCGATCAGGGCCTGTCGTCCAGAGGCACAAATCCAAGTAGAAAAAAGTGACCAAAAATGGTCTCTCGATCAATCTTGGGATCGGGAACACTCGGTCAGGCTTCAGATTCCTGTGCTTCTCCTGATTAGACTTCAGTTGAATCTTCAGCTGGAAACCGGCCGGCTCCACCGGTAACCCTGTTGGGCCAATTGACCGAGATGCTGGTGGACCTTCTGGCAGAGAATTTTTCTTGAGCCGGTCGACCAGTTGTCGACTGAAGAGGTTGACACTTCACTTTCCAGGACTCCGATCCTGACTCGGACCGTGGAAGTACAGATCAGTCTGCTGACATATGCTTCTGGTCACCAACCAGGCCCAGAGATGACCCTCTCAAGACCCCGCGGTCTCCTGGCGGTCGAGGTCTGGGCCCTACTCCTGAGGGTCGAGCTGTTCCCACCAACATCGGCTCCCTCTCAATGCCCTGGGAAGCGGCGCCACTGCTATTCTTAATAATTATCCTCAGGTGAGGAGAGGTTTCAGCGCCAAGTTCGTCGGCGCTCTGAGGATCTTATGTAGCAACAGCTGGTGTTCTCAGGTATGAGCGTTCCGGCTTCTACCAGCGAACATGGCTTTCGCCTCAGCGGCTGGCGCCTTCTCCACCCTCAGGAGCTGACTAAGACGATCCTGGCTCAGCCGACCCCAGCGTCACCACCAATTCCATGCAGCCACTGCCTTTACAGCCAAAACCGGCACTCCACCAAGGATCTCGACCGCCTAGCAGCTTCCCCATCGGCTGTCATTCACTGTCACTCCTTACCGTCCACGGAGGGTCAGCGAGGACTGTGGCGGTCAACCCCTTTTAATGACTCCTCAAGTCGGAGGGTTCCTCCTTGCACTCCGCTCCAGTCGACGTGGAATCGGATGGGGGTTGTCTCCAACGGACAAGGTCCTATTTCCTTTATGGGCCTTTCCTACCTAATCTCAGAGTCCACTGGTGTGAAAATGGAGCCTGTCAGAAACAGACTCGATACCCTGTGACTGAGATCCTGGACTGGAGAGATACTCCTGGGAGAGGCCTTCCTGGTGGCAGAGGCTACCCTTGGCCCTGCTGGAACTTTGGCAGCGCCCCATTTCCTGCCCTGCACCGTCTGCCTGGATGGCCTGCAAGTATGCCGTCCGTAACAGTTCCCTGTCTGGATTCAGAGAACACCTCTCTGCTGACTGCTTGGTGGCCAATTCTGTGTTCTGGTGCTCTGGCAACACTGGAGACATTGACAAGCCACCAGATAGGAGTCAAGAAACTGAGGCCATGCGGCTAAAAAGTCTGCACTTCCTCTTCGCTTGGACTTTGCCTGGTGAGCTCAGCCCTTCTCATGACCCACTTCTCCCATGCCCTGCTGGCACCCTGGATGAGGTGCTTCCTCATCTGCCAGTGGACCACCAGACTACAGTCAACTAGGACCAGAGCTGGGCTGTAGCAAAGCAACAGTTCCAGGCAGCCATTGGGACTCCTGTGCCCACTCGGTGGCGGCCTCAGTGGCAGTGTGCCACAGGGCTTGGCAGCGAATCTCTACCTTCAAGGCAGATACCAGCACAAGCTAGCGGATGTCCCTTCCTGGGCACCGACTATTTGGGCCCAGAGTCGAGGGCCACCTCACCCACATTGAGAAGTTGAGTGCCATCTTGGACTCAGTGACATCCACCAAGAGCTCCAAGCAGTAGAAAAAAGTCCTTTTGGTCACATGCACTCCTGCAGCCAAATCAGCCCAGCCTCAAGCTGGGCAGCAGGCCTCAGGCCTGGCAACTTGGTCCAAGTCGGTGGCCTTGGTCATCTACAAGCCTGGAGGAGAGGCCCGGTGGTGTCTCAGCCGGGCCCTTCTCCTCCTCAAGCCTGCCCAGTGATGGGATGATGAGTGCCTCCCTCATGCCCATCACAACTCCCTTGGGTCCTTCTGTGGGGCCGGCTCCACCACTCCCTTTCCGCCTGGTCGCTGTTACCATGGATAGGTGGGTTTTGAGGTGGTCGATCAGAGTCTGCCTCTGGAGTTTGAGCAGTACCCTCCTTTCGAGCCCACGGGAGGACTTGGTATCTGCAGACATTCTGTAGGCTCTTTGGGATGACATTGCCCAGCTCCTCCGCATGAAGGTCATGGTTCCTGTCGCGGATCCTCCGGAACACCCAGAGTTTGTCTCCAGGTACTTCCTGGTGCCAAACGGACGGGGGGCTGGTGCCCCATTCTAGATCTGCATGATCTGCACAAGTTTCTCAAGTCGCATACCTTCAGGATGGTAACTCTCACAGATCATACCATCTCTTGGTAAAACATGTGGTTTTACACCCTGGATCTTCAGGATTCATTCTTTCACATCCCAATCTGTCCATCTCTCAGAAGGTTCCTCCGCTTCGAGCAGAGGAGCCCTCTTATGAGTTCCAGGTCATGCCATTCAGCCTGTCCTCAGCCCCAGGGTCTTCACCAAGTGCATTGCAGTTGTGGCAGCTTACCTGAGGCACCAAGGGGTCGGGTTTACCCCTACCTGGACAACTGGCTGATGCAGGTCCCTCCAGGCAGGAGGTGGATCAGTCCAGGGACCTGGCCTCCAGACCTGCCTCTTTCTTGGCCTCGTAGTCAAGGAGGCCATGTCTGAATCGTTCCTTCTCAGGTGAACAACTTCATGGAGTGAGCGACTGTTGCAGAGCCAGAACCAGGGCTGGCTCCCAGCGGACAGGGTGGAGACTCACTCCACCTTTTCCTGATCATTTGGGTTGGGCAATTGCACCCTGCCCAGGACTTTCTGAACCTGCTGGGTTACATGGCGACCTGCCAACATAGTCATTGTGCCTGCTGGAGAATGCACTGTCTGCAGTGGGAGCTGGCCAGTCAGTGGTCTCAGCGCCAAGGGTCACTTTGACCAGCTGGTCACTGTGACCCAGTGGTTGTAGGATGCTCTCTAGTGGTGGTTAGTCCTGATCATCTGCATGAGGGATCCCGTTTGTCCACCCAGAACCGATGGTCATCCTGACAACAGATGCCTTTTCTCATGGGCTGGCGCCCACCTGGGGAACACAGAGTCCACGGGCTCTGGACCACCGAGGAGTCCCGTGTCGCATCAACCTGCTGAAGCTCCAAGCTGTTTGGATGGTGCTGACTTTCTTTGCTCCTCACATTCGGGGTCAGGTGGTCCAGGTCCAGACAGACTACACCATGACCATGTACTATCTCAGCAGGGTGGGATGCAGTCCTGCCATTGTGCTGGGAAGCTCCTGTGTGTGGACCTTCATGCACAACCTGGAGGCCAACCTCCTAGCCATCCATGTGGCAGGGGCCTCCAGTCAGCTGGCAGGCAGCTCTCAGCTATATGGCGCAGTGTCTCATGAGTGGTCTCTCCACCCAGAGGTAGTACACAGTCTGTTCTCTCAGTGGGGCACCCTCAGGTGGACCTGTTTGCCTTCAGGAGAATGCAAAGCTGAGGCTATTTTATGCCCACCCCCTCAGCAGGGAACACTGCAGGTGGATGCCTTCGATGCCCTGGACCCCAGGCCTCTTCTATGCCTTCCTCCACTTCCCTTGATTCACAAAGTATTGCTCAAGGCCCAGAGGGAACAAGGCACAGGTGATCATGGTGGCTGTGAGCTGGCCCCACCAGTTCTGGTACCTCGTCCTCCTCAGCGCAGCAGCAGGCTGCCGAGGCATCTTCCTCTCCACCCAGATCTGCTCTCCATCAGTCAGGGGAAGGTACTCCATCCGGACCTTCAATACCTGCACTTGGCCTGGTTCATGAGGGCTAGAATTCCAGGCTTTGGGTCTCTCTCTGAATATGTCTTTCACAGTTGTGGAGGCATCTTGGAAGCAGTCTGCCAGGAAATGCTGTGCCTTCAAATGGAAGAGGTTCTCCATTTGGTGTCTGGGCAAGGGTTGGACCCTTTGTCCTGTCCAATGACTAGCATCCTTGATTACCTGTGGTCCCTCTCTGTCGGGCCTTTGTCGATGACCCTCAAGGTGCACCTGGCAGCCATCTCGCTTACCAGGCATGGATCGTCAGCCAGTCGGGTGGCACAGAAGAAGGTGGTCTGGTGCTTTTCAAGGCCTTGACCTCATTTTCCCTCAATGCGTGAACTACCATCACCTTGGATTTGTTGCTGGTTTGGCAAAGCTCATGGGCAAGCCATTCGAACTGATGCACAAGTATGACATGTCTCACCTGTTGTGGAAAACCATCTTTCTGGTGGCTGTCACATCGGCCAGAAGGATCGGTGAGCACCAGGTGCTTTCAGTGAAATCTCCTTACCTGTTCTTCCACAGGGACAAGGTTCTCCTGTGCCCCAACCTGAAGTTCCTCCCGAAGGTTGTGTCAGAGTCATACCTTGGAGGCCGAGCACGAGGCTCCATACTCAGGACCTGAGGCAAGCATTCACTTATACACAAGAAGCGCACGGCTAGAGTTTGGGGAGAGGTTAAGCCAGCTGTTTGTCACCTATGCTGAAGCTGCACCTGGCAGACCAGCAGCCAAGCGGACGATTGGCAGGTGGAGTGTATCCTGCATTGATCTCTATATAGGTTGGTGGCTAGGGAGCCTCCAGTAGGGCTTAAGGATCATTCCACCTGCCATACCGCTGCCTTGGTGGCTGTTTCAGGGATGTCCCTATCCAAGAAATCTGCAGAGCTGCTACCTGACGGTCAGCACACCTTCATTTCCCATTACTGCATCGATCTTAAGTCATGCCCGGAGGCCAGTTTGGGGCCTCACTTCTCCAGTCCTTATTTCATAAGTAGAGGTGTGCACTTTGCCTCCCTCCTCCCAGAGAACTGCTAGAAGTCTGCCAGAAGGTGTGGATAGAACATCATATCCACGTCCCTGGAAAAACAGGCTATTCACCTGTAACTGTAGTTCTAGGAGTGTATATGATGATCATCCACGCTGACCCACCCGACCTTCCCTGGCTTAGGGCGCATACATCTGCTTCCAGTGGGCAAGATCTAGCATCATGGGCTGGAGCGAGTTACCACCCAGCTGGGTGGAAGGAGACAACTTGAAGATATTCCGCAAAGTCTTAAAGGGAAAGGTACTGCCAGAAAGTGTGGATGAACATCATATACCACTCCTAGAACTACCATTACAGGCATGTAACCTGTTTGTACTTGCTATGCAGTTTGAGACAGAAAGTCAAGAAATTGTGGAACATGTAGTTTTTTGTTTTTTTCCTTTTCAGAGAATGGTTTGAATTGTGGCTTCAACCTTAAAATTGAGAGTACACTTTTCCAGTAGCCCTGAATTAATGTTGAGAAATTTCTCTGGTTACCATCACCATCATTGCACTTTATTGCAACTGACACAGCACGAGTTGAAGTTCATACAATATACTGTACACAAAGACAAAACCAGAAAACATAAATACATCCAGCAATTCAAGAAAGGCCTAGGTACTGAGCAAAATGATTTGTAAATCATTAAGCGTACATCCTCAAACTTGGCAAAAACTGTGCAAGGCTAAAACACCTAATATTTACCTCTAAAATCCATACTCATAAAAGAAGGCAGCACATCAGCTACGTAGAAACAGAATTTGTCAGCAGAAAGAACTGCTTAGCCCACCCATTCTGCCCAGATATTCCCTGCCTGTTCCGCCTCCACACACCGTGAACTGGTCCATGTTACATTACACACATAACATTCTCTACCTATGTACTGACAGAGGAAAGAGCAGTTGCAATATCATATCTTGGATTAGTGGTTTTTGTTTTTTTTCATAGACACCATAGCTGTCATAAATCAACTTATTAGAAAGGAACTCGTTTTCTTCAAATTTTGAGATGCCTAGGGAGAAAGGAAGAATTAAATCTATGCATTTTGCCTCTAGGTGCCCCAAGATTTTCAGTAGCGTGTTTTAACGCTGTTTTTCAGGATTTGGACATACTGTATGCCCAACTTGGTAGCCCCAACACTCAGATTGATCCAGTTGTCTTAGATTGTTATGGAAGTTATCAGTCATCTTATCCGGGCTGGGTGTGTTCCCAAACCACCATCTTACACAGCAGTAAAGAATGGTCTTTGAAATTCAAAGCTTTACTATAGTCTATCATAGGAACATTGGTTGCCATTCCTGTCTTTGTTGCTACGTGTCAGTTTGTGCATTAGCTTGATCAATAAATAATTTACTAAGTGTTCTTCAAGACTTCACAATTAGTTGACATAGATTTTTATCTCTGACCTGACTGTAAATCCATTCATAGATAAAGCCTTTGATTTCTTTAACTATGAGGGTGAGAGACATTGGCTTCAAATCTTTTCCACTGTCTTTGACATGTTTTTCATAGGGATTAAAGCTACTTCAGCTGGTTGGTAACTTCTCCTCTTAATGTTGCAGAGTTAACGATAGAGCAAATTTATGGGGATGCCTGCTGCTCTTTAGGAAACAACTGAGGAGAAAGTCCAGTCGGAGGGTTTCTTATCCTTCAATTGCTCCAGTTTGCTGCACACACATTCAGGAGTAAGTAGACATTATTCAGGAACTTCAACCATTTGTGTTCCATTAATCATTGTCTCTGTGGCACAGTCAATCAAACCAGAGAGCCAAATGTATCTTGTTTAACAAATCATAGATAACAGGGGTACCAGAACCATTTGCCTTTATTCCTTCCAGCTGCAAATTTTTGGGTTTAATTTCCCAAAACATTTAATCCTTGCCACCGTTTACTCAAGTCAGAAATAATGTGTTTCACTTTTCTATTATCCCTACATAGCATTTTCCCCATTCTATTTACCTTATTCTTTAACCATTTGTACAAATAACAGTACCCATCTAAATGGCAGCGAGCAAGAATGGTAATAAATTGAAAATTAGCCTAGGGATAGGAGTAGAATAGTGGTAGACAGGGAAAGATGGAGAAGAAAGGATTATGGAAGATGAGCATTATGCTGTCTGTATGAATGGCAGGAGCCTGCGTAATAAATGGGTGAACACTAGGCAGGAGTTGCAGAAGCCCAACTGGACTTACTGGCCATATTGAAACATTGGTGATATAAAACTGACTGTGATCTCAAAGTGCTGGCTGCACCCTTTAAAGAAGGAACAGACTGAAAGGCAGAGGGGGCCCTGTATGTAAAATATAGCATACAGTCTACTGAGGAGAGTGGGATAAATTCAGTTTGGGTGTGGCCAGCAATAGCAGGGAGAGTGTTTAGTCAGCAGGTTATGGCGCTGGTAAAAGAAATTAGAAGGCGCCAGGGGCAAGGTAATATCATTGAGGGCCTCAACTGCCTGATGTAGGTTTGAAAATCTTATGCCCTAAAGTGGAAGGAGTCAGATATTTCAGGATGTGATGCAAGAATGCTTTCTGATACAGTGGGTTATAGAACATATTAGGAAAGAGGCTAGTCTTGATCTGATACTCTTCAAGGGGACATTGTTTGGGATAGTTATTTATTTAGTTTTTGAGTACAGGGTAGGTGCACTAGACAATAAAATGCCTATTTCCAGGTACAGACCTAGTGGAGGAAAAGCCTAGGGGCTGTCGATCACAAATCAGTGTCATTTAGCATAGTGCAAAAGTGCACCATTCCAACTGAAAGACAGTGGTCTTGGATTTTAGAAGGGTAGATTTTGTGGAAAATTGGGAAATGCTTTAGAAAAAGCTAGCATGGGTGGTGGAAGCAGAAGGAGTTGATACCAAGTGGGACATTATCAAGAAGGGACTAACTGCAGTAACCCGTTCCTGCATGAGGCAAGTGGAGAAAAGAAAAAAACATACAAGGCTAATTCCCAGGTTTTTCCCTGATGGGGCATCAGAACCCACAAGCCCCCAAACCAATTTCAAGATCATGGTGATGCTCTTGATCCCATTCTCTGCATCAGTGTGGACATCAAGTTCATCCTTGTAGTCCAGCTTATACCATTGATGTTAAACCTATCACAGTCAAGCCTATCGTAGGGTGCTTGCACAGGGTAAGGTTCAGTTGGTGATGCCGATAGACCCATGCCAGTCTCACATGCCGCTTCTGGCACGGACTCCAGTCATGCTTCCCACGGCCCCATCTCTGACTTTGCCACCCACAGTGACTGATACCAGTAGAGCCCCACCTCCACTGCCAGCAGAGAGTGCTTCAACCGAGGATTATATGCCAGAGTTTCACATCTGATTTTCTGTAGGTGGTAGTCATAATGACAGAGAGGGTCATGTACTCCATTAGGCAGTTACCACTCTTTTAGCCCAGCTCAGATTCAGATGCATCGCCTGTCCTATTGACATCACATTCTTATGATGGGAGCCAGCCAGCCAATAGGCTGTCTTCAGTGGAACAGTCCTCCATGGCGCCTAATGGAATGCATGTCCGTGACCAGGCACTCCATCAGAATGGGTCCGAGAAAGATATCTACCCATTGTTGGATGCTTTCAAATGAGACTTCTTACTGGAGGTGGCCTTCCTATCGCCTCTGCAGTCTGAGCCTGGTGCTCAGCATCTGGGGCGCTCAGCCTCCTGTCTGGCCTGCCACATTCATACGGACCACATGTATGTGGTTTCTGTGGGCAAACTGTCCAGCTTTTCGGTGCATCTATCACAAGAGGAGCTACTAACAGATGTTTTATTCCACAAGACAAAGGTGCAAGGCAAGTCAGACAACTTGCTGGACAGGGAGTCCAAGAAGCAGGACCACCTTGACTGTAATGTCTGTACAGATGCATCACAGGGCACTGCCAGGCCAGCTATGTGGCTTTAATGACTCAATATACTAACATACTAACATACTAAATGCCAGCAGAATAGGCCTAATGGTCTTTCGTGTCTCAGCTTGCTTGGTCAGCCCCACCCTGGGTGCTGACCTTGCTGTCCCTCGCCTTCTCTGGCTTCTCCCTTCCCAGTTCCGGATATTCTTGCTGCATTGGATTTTGCTTCCTGAACCCTTCCCTGTACCTGTCCCACCCCTCTTGAACCCCTCCACCGCCTCTGCCTCCACCAGCCCCTAGGGTAGTGCATTCCATGGCTCTACCACCTCTCAGTGAAGTAGCACCTCCTCTTTTCCCCTGAATCTTCCCCTCCAGCTTCCACCCATGCCCTCAGTGGCCCCTCCTTCCTTCAAGCACCCTCACTGTTCCTCCCTATTTACCCTCTTCATGTACCTGAAGACCTCTATCATGTCCCCGGTCCCTTCTCTCCAAAGTGTACATATTTAGCTCTTGAGCCTCCTCCTCATAGGTCCTGTCCCCAAGCCCCAAATCATTTTGGTTGCCCTCCTCTGGACCCTCTCCAGGAGGTTAATGTCCCTCTTTAAGTGTGGCCTCCAAACTGCACGAGTACTCCAGGTGCGGCCTCACCAAGCAGTTATACAGGGGAGTATCACTTCCCTCCTTCTGGAGGTGATCCCCAGCGATGCATCCCAGCATCCTGTTGGCCTTGGCTGCTGCCCTCCTACAAGTCTCAGAGTTGTTCATCTTGACATCCACCACCACCCCAGGTCCCTCTCTCAGCCATTGAGACTTGTAGTATCCCCCAGGGTGTACACTTGGCCTGGGTTTCTGGCCCCAGATGGAGTACCTTGCATTTCCTGCAGTAAACCTCAGCTTCCACTTTCTAGACCATCTTTCCAGAGCCTCCAGGTCCCCTGCAGGGCCACCCTCCCTCCTCCCCATCCACCACTGCCCCAGTTTGAGTCATCTGCAAAGAGACTCATCTCACTCCTGATTCCTGTCCTTATGTCAGATATGAGGGGTTGAACAGAAGGGGCCCAAGGACTGATCCCTGTGGACCCCTACTAATGACCCTCCTTGGGGAAGAGATTATCCCACCAACTATGACCCTCTGGGTCCAGTCCTGGAGCCAATTGCCTATCCATTGGATCATCTGGTTTCCCACCCCATTTCTCCTAGTTTATCCAACAGGCCCCGTGAGGAACAGGTCAAATGCCTTGCTGAAGTCCAGAAAGAGGACATCCACTGGTCTACCCAGGTCCAAGGCACTTGTCACCCAGTCATAGAACTCCACCAGGTTTGTCTGACACGATTTCCCGGGATGAATCCATGCTGTCTATTGTCCAGGCACCCTGACTTATCCAGGGCCCCCTAGCCACTCCTTGACAATGCCCTCCATCACCTTGCCACCACTGATGTCAGGCTGACAGGCCTGTAGTTCCCTGCCACCTCCCTTGATCCCCCTTGTGGATGGCACTACATGCGCCACCTTCCAGTCTTGGGGCACCCACCCTGTCCTCAAGATGGTGAAAAGCTCTGCCAGGGGTTTCGCCAGGACATCTGCAAGTTCCTTCAGCACTCTAGGATGTAATTTATCCGGCCCGGTGCTTTCTCCGTCTTAAGGGGCTGAGGGCTTCCCTCACTCTCTCTGCTGTGATTTCCACTTCCAGTACCTCTCCCTGCTTAGCCCTCCCCCACCTGCCAGTGATGCCCCCTCTCCCCAGACCTGCCGATTGGTAAGGGCCCCCCTCCTCATTATCTCTGTCTCCTCCATGTATGATGCAGCATCCCCATTTTCCCTGGTGAAAACTGAGGTGAAGTACTCATTTAGTACCTAATATCTTTATTTTAGTTTAGTTTTGTTAACCAGCAATGGAGGGCTAGGCAATTCTGCCTGTTTTCAGCCTCTTTGGTGGAGGCTGGAGGTGGGAGATGCAGACTGAAACCAGTTTTAGTGATTGGGAAATTTCACGAGGACACAGGAGAAATTCTCTGCTCCTTCTGAGAAGTGCCATGGGATCATTAATGTCCTCCTGAACAACCAGAAGAGGAGGCAAACAGGACCTTGGTTTAAAGTCTCACCTGAAAGATGGCACTTAGAAGTGCATCACTCCCCTCATACTGCACTGCAGTGTCAATATTTGGATTTTACCCCAATTTCCTGGTGCAGGGCTAGAATCCATATCCTTCCTATCTTCCGTCTCAGAGGCTAATGTGCAACATGCTGAGCCACTGATGCAGATGTAGCCATGAGTTCTTCAGGAGGCTCAGTGAACTTCAGAACCTGCACCCTGAAGAGAGTCTGCAGAATCTACATGAGATCCCTTATCTTGGACTGACAGTGGCCAAGCACCAGTTGCAGATCTCCCTAGACTTGGCAGACATGTCAGCCCCAGCAGTAGCTATGTTGGTGTCCATATGCTGGTGTGCATTGTTGCAGATTTTGCCTTTCACTCAGGAAATCCAGCAGCAGATGGCAGATCTGTCCTTTTCAGGGAGGGATCTCAATGGGTCAGGTGCCAGGACCATCTCACATGTATTGAAAAGGCCAGTGACCCAGAATTTGGTGAAGTCCGTCACCAATCCCAAGCAGCAGCTACAGCCTAGACCACAAGGCTCAGGTTCCTTATATGGGCCCTATCTTGGCGCATATGGTTGGCAGCAGCCACACCAATGAAAGAGGCAGCAGCTGTAGTAGCAACACCTAGCCAAATCCCTTAATAAATCAGGGAGGCCATGGCCTTCTCTCAAGGGCCATGGGGAGTCTCCACCAGAAGTGAGTCATTTGGGTGCCTTTTCCAAGGTCAGAAAGTGATGCGATGTTGGGTTCCACCCTCTCTGTACTGACCACTGCTGCAGCTCCGGTCAGAGTCTGACTCTCACTTCCTACCACAGTGGTACCTTATTACTTCATACAAGTAGATCCTGGAAGTGTTGAGATAGGGTCTGTCTCTGCATTTCGAGATCTTGCCCTCTGATTGGTGCCAAGCACCATTGGAGGACATGCAGTCACGAGGTAGCTGAAAGGTAAAGATTTAAAGGTAGCATTCAGAAGATACAAGGAGATGCAGAAGGAGGATAGGGAGGTGTATCATGGGAAACTGAGGGAAGCAGGGAGAGCAGTAAGGCGTGTAAGGCACAAATTGAAGAGAGGATAGCCCAGGCGATAACAAAGGGGATAAGACATTTTTAGGTATGTAAGGAAAAGAGGAAGATCAGGGGAGGAATTTTAAGGTTAAAAGGGAAAGGGGACTCTGCAGTGGGGACCAAGAAAAGGCAGACATTCTAAACAAATATATAGGTTCAGTGTCTACAAAGAAAGAAGAAGGGTGGGGCCACAGAAAAGTAACAGGATACTTGTTGGGGGGGCATTAGTCCTTTTCAGAGGGGATAGTCCTGAAGGACTTACTAATTTGAAAGTGGACAAAGTAGTAGGCCCAGACGTGGTACATCCTGGGGTACTGAGGATCTCAGGAGATACTGGCTGCACCTCTGACAGTATTATTTAACAGCTTACTGGAAACAGGAGTGGTTCTGGAGAATTGAGGAGGGCAGAGGTTGTCCTACTTCACAGAAGTGGTACCAGGGAAGAGGCTGGTAATTATAAGCCAGTCAGTCTGACATCAATGGTGGGAAATTAATGGAATCACTACTGAAGGAAAGGGTTGTGGAATATCTTGAATCCAGTGGGTTGCAAGACCCAAGGAAGCATGGGTTCATGGGGGTATGTCAAACAAATCTGATAGATTTCTTTGACTGGGGACAAAGGATTTAGATCAGGGTGGAGCGGTGACATGACCTACCTTGATTTCAGCAAGGCTTTCAACATTGTTCCACATAGGAAACTAGTAAGCAAGCTGGGCAGCTTAGAAGTGGGTCCAAAGGTGATAAAGTAGGTAAGAAATTGATTAAGGCATAGGCAACAGGGTGGTGGTAAACAGAGTTCACTCTGAGAAAGGGACAGTGACTAAGAGCGTGCATCGAGGATCAGTGCTGGGATCAGTCCACTTTAATGTCTTTATAAGTGACATTGCAGAGGAGCTGGAAGGAAGGTCTGCCTCTTGTGAACAGTACCAGAATTTGCAGAAGATATGGCAGCTGGACACCTGGGGCTAATCCTGTCTGATGACATAAAATGGCCAGGCAGTGCGACAAGGCAGTTGGGAGGCTGATGGGATGCTGGTGTGCATAAGGAAGGGTATCATCAGTAGAAAGAGGAGGTGGTGTTGCCTCTGTGTTGATCACTATTAAGACTCACTTCTAGTACATTGTCTTGTTCTGGAGACCACATCTGTGGAAGGACACTAGAGTAGAGGCGGTCCAGAGGAAGGCAACTATAATGATGTGGAGTCTACAGCAAAAGCCCTATGAGGAGAGACTAGCGACCTTGATATCTACACCTTGGAAGAGAGGAGGAAGAGGTGTGATATGGCTGAGACCTTTAACTACTTCAGGGATAAATAAGGTACCGTGAGGAAAGTATTTATCAGAAAAAGGTGCTCAAGAACAAGAGGACATGCTGTGAAGCTGGAGGGGGTAGATTCAGGAGAGATATGGAGGAAGCATTTACAGAAAGAGTGGTAGATTCCTGACGAGCCTTCCAGCAGAGGTAGTGGTGGCTAAAACAGTGTTGGGGTTCAGGAAATGCATGATAGGTATAAGGGAATCTTACTGAAAAGAAAGGGGAAAGAGCTGAAGATCATGTTAGATCTTCGATGATGCTGTAGGTAGGAAAATGGGTAGACAGGTTGGGCCAAACAGTCCTTATGTTCCATCAAATTTTATGTTTCTGTGTTCTTTTCCTCCCGCACTTTGAGCAAGGTTCGTCAGCTCATCCAGCAGCTTCAGTACTGTCCCACAAAACCAAGTTCAACACGGTTTGTGTCGCAGTACTTTTTAGTGCCCAAACCTATTACTGGTGGCTGTTGAATACTTTGTATGGTAACGCTGCACTGGATCATTCCTTTCCTGGAACCAAGAGCCTGACTTTACTGCCTGAACCTCTGTTATGTGTACTTTGCATTCCCATCAAGCCATCACACAGACAGTTCCTCTGCTTTTGATAGCTGTAGCCTTGTACCAGTTCAGAGCCATGCCATTTTGCCTGTTTTTGGCACCTGCAGTGTTTACCAAGTGCCTTATGGTTGCCAGCCTTCTCTCGTGCCAGAGCATCATACTCTTCCTGTACTCCATGACTGGCTCATCACAGGAAGCTTATATCAGGATGTGGAACAGTCCAGGGATTTGGCCGACATGATCTTCCAGGGCCTCAGCTTGATAAGTCAGTCAAATCCCAACTTATCTCAAGCAGGTGATTCTGATTTGTATTGAGCTGAACCTAAGCCACAGTTCATCAGCTCATTGCCCAGGACGCTGTGGAGGACCTGTTCTCCTTTCCCAGTCAGAGGGGTGCAGCCCATACATCGAATGGGAAGATCACCCTCCCCTCAGCTAGTGGTCAAACAGGAGTTCAGCATGTTTGCAGTTCATTTGCATCACCAGGTAGGAAAAGGTCCAGCTCCCACACGATGCATTAGGGAAATGCCAGACCTCACCCAACAACTAACGACTGAAATCTGGCCAATGGAAAATCATGTACAGAAGTACTCGGAGTCTAGGAAAAAGATCCCAGACCTGCAGGCACAATGACAGAGGCTAAACTGGACATAGTAGCAATTAGCTTAGACGTGGTTTACCAGTAACCACACTTGGGAGACTTCAGTACCTGGCTGTGTACTTTTCAGAAGAGACCGAGTGCAAAAAGGAGGTGGAGGCCCCTGTATGTCAATGAAAATACAGAAAGCTACAGAAATTCAGAATACATACATAAGGAGTCAGAAGAAGTGTATGTCACCCTGAAACAGGAAATGGGACTGTCGAAGAACTGGGGTTGTCTACAGGCCCTCAGACCAGGGGGAGGACATAGACACATTACTGTTAGAAGATATACAAAACATGACAGCAAAAGGGAGGTTCTGATAATGGGAGACTTCAACATGCCAGATACAGATTGGTCAATACCAGCAGGAACATCTGCCAGAACTAGACACATGGTGGATTCCCTGCAGGGGAGGGCCTCAAACAACTGGTACAACAACCCACAGAGACAGGGCTATCCTAGATCTAGTGCTGATTAACAGGGAAATGATGACAGATCTCTAGGTAGAAGGTCTCCTGGGGGCAGTGACCATCACATGGTATGGTTCAGTTTGGCAACTACAACTAAATCATCCCATTCCAAGACAAAAATATGGGACTTCAGAGGAGCTGACTTTTGATAAGATGGCCAACAGAGTTAAGCTAGCCATGGCAAAAGAAATACAGGTGAGGGGGTACAGACAAAGTGGTCAAACATAAGGATGCAATACTTGAAGCAACATCCCATTGTGTTAGAGAAAAGGAAGTGCAAAAGAAGAAGGAAACCACTTTGGTTCTCAAAACAGTAGCAGAAAAGGTCAGAGTCAAGGCTGGCCTTCAGGAAATACAAGGAACACAGCGGATGAAGATAGGAGAGATACCAAACTTCCTAAGGGAAGCAGGGAAGGCAGTAAGACAGGCAAAGGCCCAAACCGAGGAAACACTAGCACGAACAGTAAAAAGAATGTGACAAGACTTTGTATAGATATATTAGTGAAAGGAGAAAGTCCAGAGGGGTATTGCTAAGATCAAAGGAGATAAGGGGCGGTGAGGAGGAGGACCATGTAAAAGCATCTATCCTAAATGGATACTTCTGCTCAGTATTTACTGAAGAGAAGGTAGTGCAGGGCCCACAGCTCAGCACCATGGACATTGGGGAGGTGAGCACTCAGTCCCTTTCACAAAAGAAAGGGTCCTACAAGAGCTCAATAAGCTCAGGGTGGACAAGGCAATGGGACCTGATGGCATACATCCCAGGGTACTAAAGGAGCTAAGGGTGGAACTAGCAGAGCCATTATCAGAACTGTTTAGTGAGTCTCTGAGCACAGGAAAGGTCCCAGAAGACTGGAGAAGGGCTCATGTGATCCCGCCTCCACAAGAGTAGTAGTAGCAGGGAGGAGGCAGGAACTACAGACCAGCTCAGTCTTACCTCAGTAGTGGGCAAGATTATGAAGGCACTTTAAAGAAAGGATAGTGAACACCTGAATCCATAGAAGCACAGGATCCAAGACAGCATGGGTTTACAAAGGAAGGTCCTGTCAAACTAATCTCATAGATTTCTTTGACTGGGTAACCAGAGTGGTGGACCAAGGGGAGCAGTTGATGTCGCCTACCTTGACTTCAGCAATGCTTTCAATACTGTTCCATAGAAGATTTATTAATAAGCTGGGTAGGCTTGGGGTGGGCTGAAGTTGGTCAACTGGGTGGCAAACTGGTTGGTGGGCAGAAAACAGAGAGTGGTGGTAAACGGTATACAGTCAGAAGAGATGCAAGTCACAAGTGGATACCTCAGGGTTCAGTCCTGGGGCCAGTTCTGTTCAATATCTTCATCAGTGACATTGCAGATGGACTGGAGGGTAAGGTTTGTCTGTTTGCAGATGACACCAATATCTGCAACAGAGTAGATGATCCAGATGGGGTGGGCAGAATGAGAAGAGATCTGATAAACGAGCAAAATGGTCGGAAGAGTGGCAACTCGGTTTAATGCAAAGAAGTGCAAGATCATGCACGATCGGAAGAGAAACCCTGAAGCCACCTGTAGGCTGGGAGGAGTTGCTGGCAGTTACAAGGGAAGAAAGAGACTTGGGCATCATCATCACCGATGACCTGAAATCATCCAAGCAGACCACTAAATTAGTAGGTAAGGCTAGGGGGATGTTAGGGTGTATTAGTAGGGGTATCACAAGTCGGAAGAGAGAGGTAATATTCTCTTTACAAGACACTGGTTAGGCCTCAGCTGGAGTACTGCGGCAGTACTAGAGGCCACACCTTCACAAGGACATTAACCAGACTGAGGCAGTCCAGTGAAGGGCAACCAGAATGGTGCAGGGACTGCATCAGAAAACATATGAGGACAGGTTAACGGAGCTCAATATGTATACCCTAGAGCAAAGGAGGAGAGAGGTGCTATGATTGAAACATTCAAACACCTTAAGGGCATTAACAAGGTGAAAGAGTCTAACATGTTTCAATATAAGAAAAATAGCAGGACAAGAGGACACAGCATGAGATTAGAGGGAGGCCAATTAAGGGGATATGAGAAGTTCTTTTCACAGAAGGGTGGTGGATGCATGGAACCGCTTCACCTCAGGAAGTGGTGGATATGAATGCAATGCAGGGCTTCAAGCAGGCATGGAATAGGCATCAGGAGCAATACAGATGAGTATGAATATATAGGCCATTGACAGAGCAAAGGCCAATGGCACATTTATAATGTAGGAAAAGAAATGGGCAGACTGGATGGGCCTTGCAGTCCTTATCTGCTGTCAACTTCTATGTTTCTATTTCGGGTTAGGCAGTTGTACCCGGCCTGAGACTTCCTCTGGCTTCTGAGAGTCAGGCCTCACCACAGCTGTGGTATGTTGGATCAAATGGCCCATGCGACTTATTCATGGGAGTTGGGTCCAGTAGTTCCAGTTACTGCAGCCCTGAAAGAAACCGCATAGTTGACCCAGCTGATACTGGATGCCAATCGTTGGTGGCTGTCCCATGTGAACTTCTCAGAGGGCATCATCAATCTGGTTAGAGTCCTCAGACACTGTGACAATAGATGCATCACTGGTGGGCTGGAGCATGCATTTGCTGGGCCACACTGTGCACAGGTTTTGGTCACTGAAAGAGTCTTGGCTTTACATCAACTTGCTGGAACTCTATGTGGTTCACCTAGCACTGGTGGAGTTCACATCGCTGGTATAAAGTCAAGTGTTACAGATCAACACAAACAACATGGTCAGCATGTTGTACCTAAACAAACAGAGGCACCCACCCTTTCCCCTGTGTCAGGAGGTGTTGCAGACATGGTCTTTGGCTCACTATTTACACCCAGATCTGGTGGCAGTCACTCAATCATATGTGAGAGGTGCATCTGAAGAGTGGGCACTGCACCTGCAGATTTGTATTCCAGGTGTTCTTGGAATGGAGAGCACATTTTGGGATGTGTCTTCCACTTCCGGGAAAACTGGAAGCTGAGACTATTCATTGCCCATCCTACCTCAGTAGGGCACTCTGGGATGCAGTCTCAGTGCTGGGCTCAGGGCCTCCTGTATGCCTTCCCTTCATTTCCATTGGTCCATAAGGGAGTCCTCAAGGTGGAGGGAAAGGGTACCCTAATTCTGATTGTGCCAGACTAGTTGCACAAGTTTTGATATCACAATCTCCTCAGACTCGGCAGCATACCACTACAACTGCTTCAGCTCTTCAAGGCCTGCTGATGAGGTTCTGCGGGACAGGGAGACATCCAGACCTCAAGTCCCTGCAAATTAATACCTGGTTCCTAAACAACTAAAGTGCCAGGCTCTGGGGCATACAGAGGATGTCCATCTGTGTCTTGGAGGCATGTCAGAAGCATCGACTTACAAGACATACACACTTGCAAGTAGACATGGCTTTTGTGCTGGGCTAAGGAGCATAGATTTCTGCCACTCTCTTCCATGTCACATATTCATGTCTACCTCTTTCTCAGGCAGGGTTGCAAGCCATGTCCCTTACAGATCAATTGCAGTGTTTTTAAAATGCTTTTACCGTATTTTATTTGTTCACTGTGAGAACAACCACTGATATTTATTGCAAGTAATGTGCAGGAACAGTCATTTCTCTGTTCAGATGCTGTTTTACTGCCTGTCTTTCTGAAGGTTTCACAGGAAGTCCTCAGACATTTTCAGACCAGCTCTCAGAATCTTGGTGAGTGCTGCCAGGTACATCCCATTTCTCAAATGTGCAGGGTGCTCGGAGCTTAAAATTTGGGAGAGTGGATTGTGCGATTCTTGCTATTTCAGCCCCGCTTGAGACAATCCACACACACTGAGTGCCCTTGCTTTATGGGATGGAGGAGTCTGACATTGAAGCAACAAGTTGTTGGGGTAAAGATTGTGAGTGAGGTGGGGGCACTGAGGCAGCAGGCTGTCAGAGTCAAAGATTGCAAGGGAGTAGTTGGGGCACTGGAGCAGCAGACTGTTGTAGCCAAGATCACAAGTGAGGAGTCGCGCACTGGAGTGGCAAACTGTTAATGTGCGTGGTGAAGGAGTCAAAATATGCTTACGCCAAGCGGGACCTTGAGGTGGATTTTGATGATGCAGCTCAGTTGATGTGTGCTACCACATCTGTAACTTCAGGCTGATAGTAGCATTGCAGTCCAGAAACACTGATTTGAATATCCACTAGAAGTGGGAGCTGGGGTTGATTTTTTTTAATCCTTTAGGCCGCTAATAGAAACATGTGAAGAGGAAGGTTTGCAGATGAGAGACTGCAGCAGTGAATACGACTGCCATGAGGAGAGCATTTATGACAGCCCAGGTGTACAGTCAGCAAGATAAGACCACATCCCAATGCTAGTCAGCTGGAGAAAAGCACTAGAGTAAACTGAACAGTTGGTTCATCGGTAGTCACAAAACCTCTTTCTCTAGTTTTTCGCTATGCACAGTAATGTATTCCTTCCCACCAGTGTGTTCTTTTCTCTACAAGAGGCAGTCACAGAATGTCAGTTCTCAGTAGAAAGAGGCTTCAGAGGTTTATTTTTCCTCTGAATTTCCAGCAGGACAGTTTCAGGTTATTCAGGAAGTCCACCCAAAGTTTATCCATCCTCCCAAAAATATATGTCTCCTCATTTGCAGCCTGGGGCAGTATATTACCCCCGACCAAAAAGTGAATTTAAAGCCCTCCACTATGTGACCAGTTGCAAATACATTCATTTCCCATTACAGCATTGACTTGCTTGGTCTTCATGATGCTGTTTTTGTGTCCTCAGCCCTCCAGTCTCTGTTCACCGACTGGGTGAGCGCCTTGCCTCTTATCCTAATAACTGCTAGAGTCTGCCTAGTGGAGATAGTGAACGGAATTTAGGTAGGTAAAATATAGCTTATGCACTTGTAGTGTTAGAGCTGCTTTTAGTATCCACTTATGGACATAAATATGAACATATGAAGAATCCAGCAGAATAAGACTGTTGAGTCTGCTTGTATTGCAGGGCTCTTAGCATCAGCTATTGATCCTGCTCCGCCTTCCCAATTAGCTCTTCTAGGGATGTGGATATGGTGACCTATCCACATTCCTGGCAGGATCCTTTCCCTTTAAAGAACAGGCTGGAAGGTTTTCAAGTTAGCCTCCCACCCATCTGGGTGGTATACCTCAGCATTGCCCCATGACATCAGATCTTCCTTTCTGCTGGAAGATTCAGCTTCTTCCATCGCAGCTTTGCGCTAGGTGTAGGCCCTAACTTTTCAGATATTCAAATGAATTCTTCGAGTTTTCGATGCTTCTTATCAATAGAATGCGAGGACTCCAAACCCAGACCAAGGTTTAAAGGTGCTCGGCATGCAAACAAAATGTTGTGTACCGACCCACATGCATCATGCGTGTATTGCCTGGGGACTGAACATGACCCGCAGTCTTATGGTTGTGCCAAGCCCTTCAGCCCTCCACTTTGGAGGATCGCTACGCCCATCTCCTTCTAGACCGCCCAGATGAGTGGGACCCACCGGTAAAGTCAAAGGATGCCTGTCTGGCAGTCTCGTGGCCATTGGTTCTGCCATGCAGCTCGCCATGTTTGAGGAGGTCGCGCCCAGGCCGCTTTGGCCTATCCTCATCCACCGTGACTTCAGCAGACTTGGGTGCTTCCTTCACAGGCATTTCGGGACTTGTGCCAGTCCCTGCCAACTCTTGGGAGAGTCTTCCGGGGTCTAAGTCATAGGATAAATTGGCTTGGCCACCTCTTCTGCCTTAGACCAGGCCGCTTTGTCCCATGGTACCCGCCGGGCTTGATGGCCGAGACGTAGGGACAACCAGCCAGCCGAGATTTATATCGACCCAGTCAACCTGCTGTCACTGGACAAAAGGGAGAAGTTTCTTCCAGGGCTCTGGCCCC
Source organism: Neoceratodus forsteri (assembly GCA_016271365.2). NCBI lineage: Eukaryota > Metazoa > Chordata > Ceratodontiformes > Ceratodontidae > Neoceratodus > Neoceratodus forsteri. The sequence continues at coordinate 644,730,184 of CM028133.1, read as the reverse complement.
AACACCTCTTCAGAGAGCACTACCGCACAGACAGACACCTTCACAGAGTGGGGACGATGAATCAGGTTTCAGCTTTATTGCAGTATATCCCAAAATGGAAATTCAACAGCCAGACTGTTAGCCACCAACTGGCCCTGCGGCTTGGATGCGATCCCTTCATCCGGCACGTGGCATAGGACATTTCACATAAGTTTATATACACCAAATCAGTTGAAAAATAAATTACAGAAACCTTTGCATACTTAATTGCCCACCATTGCTGAAAATATGTAAATTAAAAAGTGCATGAAAACATGGAATTGTGAATGAGTCAACAAAAGAGAAAATTGTATTCATTCCTGTCAAATCTTTTAAACGCTATTTAAGGTAACAAATTAGCTTTGGTTGTACTAGTCTAATTGCATACAGTACTGTCACAAGACATTTTTAGAGTCTGAAAAGCTACAAACTAGTGCTCAAACTGTACCCATACAATTTAATGTCAAAAATATTAAAAGATGGAAAAAGAAAACAGAGACCAATGGTACATATAATCTGACTCTGTGGATCCTGGCTCCTAAATTCTGACCCTGTGGGTTTAGCTGGAGCAGAGACAAACTGGATTTTAGGATACTGGTTAGGTGAGGAATAAGGTGGGGGGCAAGGGATGGAAAGGGTGGGGATAGGATGAGTAAGGATCAACCACTGCCATCATCCAAATGAGTACCTGTAAGGAGAAGAAAAGAGACAAATATATTACAAAAAGTGTCGCACCAAGCTAAAAGTTTCAATTGTTAACTGGATTCAGCATAAGAAAGGTTTAAGAGCCCATTTGTCATTCATACCAATTGGTTTTACACTTTTAAAAGTAAAGATCCTGTAGCTTTCTTTTTCAATAGTTCATTCTTCCTTTCTCCACTAAATGAGGCCCCTGTATGTCTGATGCCCATGAATTTTAACACACTAGCATTGGAGCCATGATTTAACATAAAATGAGCTCCCAGGGATGTCTAGTCATTGATTTGAAATCGACCTAACATGTTCCTGAATTCTTTGTTTGAGGGGCATACGGTTTTTCGTACATAAACATGATCACATGGATACCAGAGTACATATACTATAAATGAAGTGTCACAAGTGATACATTGTCATATAGTCACCTTTCTGCTGTCATCTCCAGGATGTTAAAAAAAAAAAAAAAAAACCTTGTGCATGTTTGCAGGTATTATAGTGCATGCATTTGAAGAAACTATTTGGTCTCTGTGGTAACTATGTTGTTCTAGGTTCAGAGAGTGTCCTGAGAAGGCTACAGTGAATCAGTAAATCTTTTGGATTCACAGATCTTTAAAAGATACACTTGGTTTAGTCCCTGTGGCTGTGGCAACAAAGTTGTCACTGGTGAGAATCTGCCAATTGCAATAAACCACATTACCAGTTCTGCCTGCCATTTCATTGAATTCAGTCACAAAGGTGCCGGGCACATGTATCCTCATAGTCACATGTTAGTGTATTCACCATATGTATAAGTTTCTCTTGTCTAGTTTAAGTGCCTTCTCTCTGGCCATGTCAAGAAGTCCAGCACTATAACCCCTGGAAAGGAACCTGTCAAAGTTCATCTGCCTGAATGTTAAAATCCTCAATACTAGAGCAGTTTCTCCAAGCCTAACCATTTGGCTGTAAGGAATAGATTCCTTTAATTTTCTGGGGTGTGCACTGTCTGCCCTCAGTTTATTCAGGTTGTTAGAATTCAAAAATCAATACATTTTGGAATATCTCCCATATTCCCTTCCCAAATGCATAAGCAGTCGTCTGTATAACGATACTAGTGTTAAATACATTTTCTGAATGGATTGTTGCTTTCATTAGTACCCATGTTGCTGTTGTTCAGCTGTTCTCTTTTGTTGTACTTTTCAGGTCGTGCCTGAAAATAGTCATTTTCTGCTAGTGCACCTACCCGTTAACAAAAACTAAATAAATAAATAAAATAAATAAGTAGTAATCTAATTGGTGACTGTGGATTTCCTGTGACATCTGGTTTTAATCTGTTCTCTCGGGCGGAGAGAAATTCAGTATCCAGAAATCTAATCTTACTGTGCTAGTGTAGTGAATTTTAAATTCAGGTTGTTAGAATTCAAAAATCAATACATTTTGAATATCTCCCATATTCCCTTCCCAAATGCATAATCAGTCATCTGTATAACGATACCAGTGTTTAATAAATTTTCTGAATGGATTGTTGTTTTCAGTAAGTACATAGATCATTTCCCACCACCCCAGGAAAAGATTAGCATAGCTGGTGCCATGCTGGCACCCATAGCTGTGCCGTAGACCTGTAGATAAAGATCATTCTGAAATTCAAAACATTGTGAGTGAGAATAAATCCAGTGCTTTAAAGATGAACTCCACAGGTATCTCATCATCCATAACCAGAATTTTAGGGAAGTATCTACAGGCATGGTATTGCCTAATGGAGGTGTAAAGTGACTTAGCATCTATCCCAGCCCACACCATTTTATCATTCCAAATCAGCTTAACTAACTTCTGCATTGTATCCTTGTTATCCTTCAAATAGAATGGTAAGTTAATAACACACTTTGAAGAAAGTCTATAAAATTGCCAAGATTTTCACATAGCGAACCATTACCTGATACAATAGGTCTACCTGATGTTGAATCTACACTCTTATGTATTTTAAGTAATATGTAAAAGCCAGGAGTTACTGGAAATTTTGTCACAAGTATTTGTGGTCCTGTTCACTAATATGACCCTGGTGCACTGCAGATGTTAATATTGTGCTGAGTTTTTGCGAAACGGGGGATCACTAGCTAGTTTCCTATAATTATTATTGTCATTTAACAGTGCTTATGTATTGTTTCCTTGCCATCACCACTACAGTGCCCCCTTATCTGCCAGCTTAATAACAATTTCATTATTTTTCTTAAGATTTTGTAATGCAGCCTTTTCTTGTTTGGGCAGGTTGTACCTTTTTATCATCCTCTTTCAAAAGATCCTGTACCTGTTTGGTCACAGCCTTTTCATACGTTAAGATGGCCGCATTGTTGATATTGGGACAAAACAACAATTTTTTTTCTTTCCTGGAAAGGCGCATCTCTGTTTCTGTATATCACCTGCTACAAGCATGGTACTGGGATAGTCAGTGTATGGTGTGGTACAGGTGAAGTCCTGTTCTGCAGCCACATTTCAAAGTATAGTGATTCCAGGGCATCCATATTCAGAAGTTCATCCTTTCAGTTTCAGTGCTGGCAGTTCCCAATATTGTATTCTCAAAGTCTGAATGATCCATAGCAGCTAATAGGAAGTCCAGATCCCACTGACCCACACACGTCATGCATGTGTGCTTGGGACTAAACACAACCCGCAGGTTGTACCAAACCCTTCAGCCCTCCACTTTAGGGACTGCTACGCCAGTCTTCTTCTGGGCAGTCTGGATCTGTGGGACCTGCTGGTAAAGTCAATGGATGCCAATTGGGCAGTTTTGCAGCCGTCGGTTCTGCCATGCATCTCACCATGTTTCATGATGCAGTGGCCCAGGCCACTTTGGGCTCTTTTCTCATCTGCCGTGGCTTATGCGGCCTTGGGTGCTTTCTTCACAGGGGCATTTCGGGACTTGTGCCAATCCTTGCCGACTTTCGGGAGGGCCTTTCCGGGGCCTAAGTCACGTAATGCATTTAAGAAATCCGCTGCAGGTCATGGGATTGAGAATGGTCATGTTCTTCTCATTCCCATGCTTCTAGGGCTCAACACTTCCTCCAGTTGATGACATCAATGGGCTTCACACAGGTGGTTTCCTCAGTTAGTCACAATGGTGGTTACTCTCTTGATCTGGTCTTCCTCCTGGGGATCGAGGCCTCCAATTTGGGTGTGGAACCTGTTGGTTGGTCCGATCACTACACCGTGAGGTTCAATTTTGCAGCCCCGGAAGGTCTGCCCCTGTGGAGATGGTCAGTTACCGCCCTTTGCGGGACATGGTCCCTGAAGACCTGGTGGCGGTGATTGACCCTCTGTGTTCGGTGTGACCAGCACAGATCCAGAGCTGTTAGTTGTGGCCTATAATAGGCTATTTCTTCAGCTTTCGACCTGATTGCCCCTGTTCACGCTTCACCTCGCGCCCCATGGTTTGACGGGTCTCTGAGGGAGCTCAGGAGGATGGGACCTAGGTTCAACGTCGCTGGTGGAAATCCACCTTGGATGCTGACCACCTTATTTTGTTAAAGCATTATAAACTCTCAATCAGCGATTTCCGTAAGAAGGCATAATTCCTGTCCAGGGAAATCGCTGTTGCAAGAATCACCAGCTCAACTGTTCCAACTGTGGACAGGTTGTGCAACCCAGCTTGTCTGCAGTTCTGCGAGTTTTTTCACAAATGGAGTGTGACGAGATCACCAATTCCTTTGTAAATAAGATGGCAGACTTCAGGCAGGAGATCCTTCAGTCTCGCTCTCTATGGGGATGCTGTTGGTCGTGCTCGTCACTATGTCCAGTGTTTCCTGAGTACCTTTGACCTGCCGGAGTTCGTTGACATTATGAGGATTGTCCAGGGATGCACCCACATACTGTAGTTTAGACCTGGGCCCTCACTTCGTTATTCTGGGTTGTAGTGATATCATTGGCCGGTTTAGCTCAGATCATCTGGTGCTCCTTGGAATCAGGTGAGTTTCCAAGTTCCCCTAAAGGAGGCGGTGGTGCGCCTCTTCTGAAGAAAGCTTCTTTGGACCCAGAGACTCTGGCAAACTGCAGACCTATCTCGAACCTTCCTTTTGTGGGAAAGGTTATCGAGAAAGTTGTGCAACTCAACTGGAGAACCATTTAACCATCCATAATTTATACCAACCTCTCAATCGGGTTTTGTAAGAGGCATAGTACTGAGACTGCTCTGGTTTGGGTGCTCAATGATCTCCTTATGGCAAGAGATCAGAGAAACTGTTCCATCTTGGTACTCCTTGATCTCTCTCAGCTTTTGACACTGTGGACCATGGGGTCCTGCTCGAGCACCTAAGGTCCATCTGTGGGCTGTCCGGTACAGTGCTTAGATGGTTTTCATCTTTCCTCACCGGTAGAACTCAGAGAATTGTCTCGGTAATATATTCTTCTGAGTCTTTCTCTCTGTCTAGTGGGGTGCCCAGGGTCGGTGCTGTATCCCATGTTGTTCGCAATGTATATGCTGCCCTCAGAGACATTGTAGACAGTATGAGCTGAGGATTCACTGCTATGCTGATGATACCCAGCTCTACCTGTCTTTTGTTCCCAACCAGGTTAGTGCTATCTCTGTATTTAACAGCTGCCTCATTGAAATCTAGGATTGGATGAGTTCCAGTGGGTTAAAGTTGGACACAGGAAAGACTGAGGTTTTGGTGGTGGACCGGGTCGCAGGACAGAGGGTTGAGGACTGATCTGCCCTCTATTTTTTGGGGACACTCTGATCCTTACCTCTGAATGGGTGCGTGACCTAGGAGTGGTACTTGACGATGGGCTGACCCTTCGTCATCAGGTGTCGTCAGTCGTCAAGTTAGCCTTCTACCTTCTTAGTAAACATTGCCAGGATCAAGCATCTTGTTCTGTCCAGTGACTTGCCTTTCTTGGTCCACGCCTTTGTGACCTCGCACCTTGACTACTGTAACTCCTTTACTTAGGACTTTCTGGGGTTGATATACGCCGCTTGCAGCTAATGCAGAATGCTGCTGCCGTTTATTGACTGGGGCATCAAGGAATCCCATATTACCCCAGTGCTGCAAGATCTGTACTGGCTGCCAGTTCAGTGGTGGATCACCTTTAAGGTAGTTTTGTTAACCTAAAAGCCCTACACGGACTTGGTCCTGACTACTTGAAAGAGCTTCTGATTCCCTATACCCTGTGCAAGCAGCTCTGCTCAGCTGACGAGGGGTTACTGAAGATTCCAAGGGTTAGTTTAAAGTCATCTGTGGCTCATGCTTTTGTGTTTGTTGCCCCAGCCCTTTGGAATTCTCTGCCACGTCAGCTACGGAGTGCAGGACAATGGGGAGCTTTAAGCAGGCATTGAAGACTTTTTCTATGGAGCAAGCTTTTCCTGATTTTCTGTGATTTTATTGTTATTTATTGAATTTACTGAATTTTGTATGTATGTGTGAAGTGCCTTGATATCATGAAAGCGCTCTATCAAATAAAGTTATTATTAACAGTTGTCGAGCCATCGGCTTGGGCCAACTCTTCTGCCTTAGTCCATGCCGCTTGCCCCACGGTACCCCTGTTGGGCTTGATGGCCGAGACGGGACAACCAGTCAGTTGAGATTTATCTCAAGCCAGTCAACCCCATTGTTGCTGGACGAAAGGGAGGACTCCTTCCAGGACTCCAGCCCTGAACACCTCTTTGGAGGGCCGTTCATTTGTCTGAGCCGGTTGATTCCCCTCGGGAGTCCCTAGGTGTTCTTCACCTTCCTCTGCCTCCCTCCTGCCGACCGGCAACTCGTCAGTCGAGGTAGGCCTCTGGGTCAAGATCCTGGGATTCCGATGTTCTTGGCAGTCCTGCTCTCAGCCATCGGCCAAGAGGCAACATCGGCTCTCGTCATCTTTAGGCGAGGTCTGGCTCCACTGAAAACTGCAGGCTCGATATGAGGACCTAATGTGGCAATAGTGGATCCTCAGCCAAGCCTGTATTCCACAGCCAGTTCCAGCACTCCTTTTTGCCAATACTGCAGACTGTGCCGGTTTCCAGCTCCACCGACGCCACTTCCCCACCCATTCGGTGGAGCCGCCCGTCACAGCCTTGCACAGAGCCTTCCTGCTGTGTGCCCTGCCACAGGCCCTCCCCGGGAGACTTTCGTGCAGATTTCTCACCGACCAACTTTATTGTCAGCAGTGAGGCAGGACCGGCGGTGTTCGAGGAGTCCTCGGATACAGAGGGCTTCTCATGCATTCTTCCTGTATACTGGGTTTGATCGAGAATCCAGTGTGGAAGTTTCCTCGGAGCTCAGCCCCTCTGCCTTAAGGGCTTTGCTCCGCCTGATCTCAGAATCCATGTGGATCCCACTAGAGCCCATTCAGAAGCCGCCAAGCATCCCCTTACTGAGATCTTAGACCAAGATGAGTCCCTGGGGTTGCTGTCCCTGTGGCAGAGGCCATCTTGGGTCTGACCTTGGAGCTCTGGCGGTGTCCTGCCTCCCGCCCAGTGCCCTCGGCCATATGGTCAACAAGTATGCGGTGCCTACGAGGTCCCTGCTTGGGTTCTCTGACCATCCTTCAGTCAGAGGTTTGGTCGCAGAACTTTGTTTTCCGCATTCAGAAATGTTGGGGATGCCAACAACCCCCGATAGAAGTCAAACAAGGCCGACCTATGGGCAAGTTATGTTGCTTCGCCTCAGTTTCGCAAGCCAGCGCCAGTGCCATGCTGACTTCCATGCCCTTATGGGCACATTGACCAGGTTATTCTCGCCTCCCACTGACCCTTCAGTTGGCAGTTAAACTGGTCTGGGATCAAGGTAAAGCAATGGCATAATGGTTCCTGATGGCCCTGACATTGGATAATCTCACTCGAGAGAGAGCTCTTGCAGCAAGCAGTGTCAATCAGAACTATGCTGCCAGGCACTAGGAACCCACAGAAAAATTCTAGTTAGCAGTCTGTGGTGGGGACACCCCCTAGCGTCGACCTCACGCCTCGGCGTCACCTAGGGCATAAATGGGGTCTCCGGCACCACCTCAGATTTTTTCCCGCTGTCAACCCATGCATTTTGGCTTCATGGATGCCTCGTGGCTTCCATTCGACCGCCATTTTCACGCTTCGCACAGTTACCCTTTTTTTTTTCTGTTTTTCACAACTTAGTGTATGTCTTCCCCGTCAACTTCATCGGCAGAGCAGCAGAAATCTAAGTGCATAAAGCGCAAGTAGATCCTAGTGAAAGATGGCCATTCGCCTGTCTTCTTTGCTTGGGACCCAATCACAAGCAGGACGACTGCCCGCATTGCCTTAGCTTTAATCATCGCATCAGCATCTAGTACCACCTCGGTGCAAGGTCAGACTCCGCCTCTCCGGTTTCCCTTGCTCTCCCTAGGTTACTGTCAGAAAACCTCCGCCTCTACCCAGACATCAGGTAGGGTCTTCCAGGCAAGGACCTTCCATGGCCTCCATTCCCCGACTGCCCGGCTCCACAAACACTTGCATGGGCCTAAGTCAGGCGGGTCCACCCATTCTGAGTCGGGTGGCTGGTCAAGGCCTCCCTCCTAAAGGCTGTAGTCTCAGGGTCATCAGTCAAGACAACATGGCCCAAGCGACACCAAGATGCGTCATGAGCATGAGCACCAGAAGAGGCCTCGCTTGCCTTTTAAGCCAGTGTTGGCCAGGGCTCTGGACTGACGTCCGCCACTTCAGCCACAGACTGAATTCCACAGAGCAAGAGCAGACGACACCCTCCAAACCGTTGCCTGACCCACAAGGCGCTAAGAAGTCTCTGTCCTTGGAGCAGATGATAGCGGCCTGACACCATCCTGTATGGAGTCCAAGAAGATGGCACCACATACTCCGTCGTCACCTACCCCTCAGGTACCAGATGCCAGTGCACCCGATGCGGAGGAGACACCAACAGACCTGGCGTCTGATGCAGTGGTGCCGTCGGGTCTGATGGTGGGGATCTAAGCCCCGGGTCCGATGCCAGAGCCTAGGAATGTGCCTACAACGCCAGACCCTCACATACCCCATGGTACCTCTGCGGAAGTGGGAGCTCTGTTTGAGTTAGTGGAACACCATAAAAGGGATCTGCTGCCCAGACCGCCAGAGCTAGCCCCAGTACCGCCTCCACCTAAGCAGCCATCCCACCTCCATGTAAATCGCCTTCACCAACCCTGACACCAGCCTGACCTTCTCCAGGTGGCTCAGACCAGGGATCTCCAGGCGACAGAGGCACAGACGTCACCATCATCCCGATCTTCCTCCAGATGCTGGTCCAGACATTCTGATTCATCTTCAGAGGGTCCAGCGGGGATTCTTCCCCATGACTCTTGGGTGAAGGACTGTTGCTTCCATCTCAGGAAGGATTCACCAAGGTCTCCTCCTGATGATCCCACCTTTTAGATGTGATGAGGCACATCCAATTTCTAAATTGGTGGGAGACCAAGATCTAGATCCTGAGAGATGCCATGTGGCGAAGTTCCTGAGGGCAAGTGACCCAAAGCCTTTGGTCATTCAGCCATTAGTGGAACCCTTCCAGGATGTTAAAAAACTAGCCTGGAAACATCCTCGACAACCTCAGTGGTACCTAAGAAAGCGGAACACCTGTATCACACACTCAGAGAGGAACTACATTTAAGTGAACAGCTGAAGGCCAACTCAGTGATCCTTACTGTGCACATGGTCGGACCCAACAACTCAAACTCATGAACTCTCAACCTCCAGATAGAGAATCAAAAGGATAGATCAGCTTGGCCGTAGGTCTGCTGCTTGACCACTTGCACTGTAAGGTCACTCAACTCCTGGCACACATGGTCAGTACCAGAAGTCCCTATGGAATAAAGCTATGTACCTGGCCAGGTCCCAGCCTGACTCCCCAGCTAAGATGAAGCTCTTAGCCATCTTACAGTGTGGTGCTGACATGGGAAACATGTCTTCAGGTGTTCATATGACTCAGCAGACATTGCAGCCAGGGCAGCCACCACAGGGGTCTGCCTACGGCGTTATTCTTGGTTGAGGATATCGGCTTCCAACAGGCTTTATAGGATACTGTCCTGGACATTCCCTTTCAAGGTTCGGTCCTTTTCAGTCAAGAGACAGAGATGATCACTGGACTGCAAGACTTGGGGGGGTCTGTTTCCGATGTCCAAAGAATGTACAGGTCTGAGCGGACCCATCCAGGCATCGCCCTTTCGTGAGACAGCAAGGTCAGCAAGCAAGGAGGCAGCAATAGCGAGGGATACAAAACAAAAGCTCTCCCTCAATCAACAGGGGCACAGGGACCAAGAAACGCAGAACGCCAGAGCTCCCTTGCCCACCCCAACAGCCTCTTGCATGACTCTATGCTTGCCCCTCCTCTGGCGGAGCTTCAGGGGATTCAGTAGAAGGGCGATTCTCTCTGTACCTCTCAGGCTGGTCCAGCACCAGCGTCGGACCAGTGGGTACTCAAATCATAGAAAGGGTGTGCCCTGGAATTTATCCAAAAGCCTCCCGACAACCCACCAATTCCACCCACTGCTCCCCATCCAACACAGGTCTCATCCAGGCAGAAATCCAAGTCATCCTGTTGAAAAAGGCAATCCAGGTAGTTCTTCTGTCTCAGATGAAGGGCTACTACTCCCACTTCTTCTTAGTACCGAAAAGAAGGGGACCTCTGCCCCATCCAGGATCTTAGTCACCTGAACAGTTTCATCAAGTACAAAAGGTTCAGGATGGTGACCCTTCAGGCTTGGTACTCATGCTCCATCAGGAGACTGGCTCTGCTTCCTAGGCGTGCAGGACACATATATGCGCATCAGGATCCTACTATCACACAGGAAATACCTACGCTTCACCTTCCAAGGAGAACATTACAGTTTCGAGCCATGCCGTTTGGCCTGTCATTGGCACCTCGAGTGTTTACCAAGTGCCTGCCAGTGGTGGCTGTGGCCCTCAGGAGGCAAGGGTACTTTCGTTTACCCCTACCTCGCGACTGGTTCCAGACAAGCACCCACAAGGGACCAGCTGCCTCACACACAGGAACGGACTTTCCGGTTATTCCAAGATTTGGGATCACGTTAAATCTTCCAGAATCCTCCCTTGGCCCAGTCAGAGACTACAATACATAGGGGCCATCTTGGGCACCGCCCAGGAAGAGCTTTCCTTCCTTCAAACTGGGCAACTTGTCTCCAGTCGCTGGCTCTGAAGATCACCTCATCCAGCCAGGTTCTGGCCCGTATGGTCGTACAACTGCTCGGCCACATGGCAGCTCAATTGTAACCATTCCATTAGCTCGGCTCCACAGTGGGTTCTTCATTGGACCCTCAGGGTGCAGTGGGACCAGCGTCACGGACGATCAAGAACAGCAAGTTCGGATCTCAGATGCAGTGTGCCAGACCTGGAGTGGTGGCTGACTCCTCCCATCTGGAAGTGTGTCCCCTTTCGGAGGTCCAATCCACAACAGGTACTGACAATGAATGCCTCAGGACTGGGGTGGGGTACACACATTCAAGGCAACCAAACAAGAGGACATGGACCTCTTTCAGACAAAACCTTCACAAAAATGTGTGGGGAGATGAGAGCAGTCCTTCATGCCTTACAGGCATTTCATACGGTTCTCCTTACGTTCCTTCTGATCCAGACAGACATGTCAGTAGTATTTTACATCAGCAAGCAAAGGGGGAGGACACACTGCTATCCTCTTTACAGAGAGGCCTTGAGAGTCTGGCACTGGGCAGTGGATCACAACCAGGAGATCACTGCCATACATGTTCCAGGAGTCCAGAACACCTTGGCTGACAGCCTAAGCCACTCTCATTCTCAAGCTTACGAGTGGGAACTGCTATAGACTGTAGTAGACGACCTTTTCAAAAGATGGGGACTTCCAGAGCTGGACCTGTTTGTCCCGCTCAACACAAACTGCCAAATTTCTGTTCACTAGATCCAGGGCCTGGTGTTTTCTGGAGATGCATTGTCCCTCTCGGACAGGGTAGTGTCTCTATGCCTTCTCTCCATTCCCACTACTTCAGAGGGTGCTGCTCAAGCTGCAGGCAGACCGAGCAGACATGATACTGATAGCCCTATTCTGGCCTAGTCAGATCTGGTTTCCATTGCTCCAACAGCTGGCGATAGAGCCTCAATACCTCTGCCCTGTCCTTACACTTGCTCACCCAGGGCAGGGGCGCTAGTGCACCGGATCTCAAATCCCTGCACCTGCATGCATGGCTCCTACAGGCTGTCAGGAGCCGATACGGAGTTTCTTCAAGGGTAGCATATTGTTCTCGTGGCAGCCAGGTAACCTTCGACCAGGCCACGTCTGCCATGAAATGGAAAATTTGCTTATGGGCTTCCGCCTGTCATCTGGAACCTTTCATCTGCCTGGTGAGCTCGGTTCTGGAGTACCTTCTTTCCTGTCTGACTCAGGTCTAGCTACTCTTCAGTAAAGGTACACCTTTCAGCAGTATCAGCCTATCATGCGCCAGTGGATGGCAGAACCCTGGCACAGTCAGGCCTATTTCATACCTTCCTAAGAGGCATGATGCATATTAAGCCACCCATATGGAACCCTATTGCCCCATAGGATCTTTTATTCATGTTAGGGAAACTTACGTTGCCTCCCTTTGAACCAGCTGCAAGTTACGAACTCGCTTCCTGTCATGGAAAGCATAATTTTTAGTAGCCATTACCTCAGCCTGGAGGATTTCCCTCCCTAGCTTCAGGCTCCTATGTAAAGAACCCTATTTAATTTTCCACAGGGACAGGGTGTCACTGCGTACTAATCCTAAGTTCCTTCTGGAGGTGGTGTCTGAGTTTACCGTTAACCAGGACATTCATCTACCTGCCTACTACCCAGAGTACTCGAGTGGAGGGGAGGCCCTGTTACATACTCTGGATGTGCATAGAGTTCTTTGTTTTTATGTAGACTATACCGGTCTTCCAGGAAAACGATCAGTTGTTTGTGTCTTTCGTCCAAGAATGATAGGAGCACCAGTGACTAAGCAGATGTTGTCCAAATGGTTAGTCAATTGCATAGTGTTCTGCTACTAAATGCATGACAAACCTTTACTGGGCTCAGTTAAAGGTCACTCCACCTGGGGTGTTACCACTTCATTTGCATCCCTGAAATGTCTCCACAATGGATCTTTGTGCTGCAGCCACTTGGAGTTCTGTTTATACATTAATCAAGCACTACAGTTTGGACATTGCTTCTAGAAGAAGGGCAGGCTTTGGCCTAGCCGCTCTCCAGGACTGCTCTCTTAGGAACTCCTGTGGTTTATATATCCACTACCCTTCTGTTCTAGACCATATCATTGTACAGCTTGGGACTCAGTCCTGATGGTTATTGCCTGCTGCAAGCTCTCTCTCTCAGTGAGATAGTCCAGTTACATAAGAACTTACCATAACAGTAGATCTTCAAGAAGAGCTCTTGCAGCAGGCATGCTTTCCCTCCCTCCTTCCCCTGGTTATATATGAATAATTTCTTCTCCCTTTTGGGGATGTTAGAACCTCCTCGGTTCCCCATCCTTCATGCAAGCCTGGTCTCCAGCAGGCAAACTGAGGTGGTGCTGTGGATCGTCCCTTCATGCCCTAGGCGATGGAGGCGGAGCTAACGTCGGGAGGGGAGGTTCTCCACCATAGACTGCTAGCTAGAATTTTTCTGTGGGCTCGTGAGTGCCTGGCAGCATAGTTCTGATGGTTGGTTGCCTGCTGCAAGAGCTCTTCTCGAGGATCTACTGTTACGGTAAGTTCTACGAACTACTTTGTGTACCAGGTCCGTGGCTGCCTGCACTGGCTGTGAGGCGCTAAGCTTGGCTGAGGATCTCAACTTTACAGATGACACTCGCACAAGCTGACAGATGTCCCTTTTGGTACCGATCTCTTCGCCCAGGTGTCGACAGTCATCTAACCCGTATTGTGAAGTCCAACGCCACCTAGCCCCTTCACCGCACCTCAGGCTCACTCCACAACAGCCCCAGGTGGGCATCATCAGGCCAGGCGGTCCAAGCCCAAACCAACCTCTTTCGGGCAGGGATGCCCATGGGCCAGGGTTCGGGAGCTCCCCAGCATCTGGCGCCAGAGCCACCACCAAGCATGCCCAGTGACGATTGGGGTGTCTCTCCCCTGCCTTTCCTCTCTTGCCCAGGACCTCCCATGGAGGGGCTGGCTCCACTACTTCACTTCTGCCTGGTCTGTTATAACCTCGGACTGGTGGGTCCTCAGACTGGTGGGTCGCAGGTGCCTCTGGAATTCAAGACACCCCTGCCCAGTTGAGCCCGTGCCCCACGGGAAGGTGTGTGTGCAACTGGACATGTTGTCCACTCTTTGGGAGTACAATACCCAGCTTCTTCAGAAAGATGCTGTGGCCCATGTCCAGGTCCCACAGCTGATCTGGGGTTTGTCTCCAGATACATTCTGGTACCCAAACGGACTGGGGGTGCTGGTGACCCATACTGGATCTGCACAACCCTCAAAAGTTTCTCAGGCCACGCAAGTTCTGTATGGTCACTCTGAACCAGATAATTCCATCCCTAGAGCAGGGAATATGCTCTGTTCTCTGGATCCCTTCTTCCACATCCCTGTCTGTCTTTCCCACACGTAGTACCTCCTGTTCCACTCAGAAGAGGTCCTTTATGAGTTCCAGGCCATGCCATTTGGCCTTTCCTTGGCCCCCAGGGTCTTCATCAAATTCATGGCAGTGGTGGCAGCCATCCTGCGGTGCCGAGGTTTCCAGGTATACCCTTACCTAGACAACTGGCTGCTTGCAGGTTCCTCCAAAGCAGAGGAGTAGTGGTACAGGGATCTGGCCCTCCAGAACTGCTCGGCCTTAGGCCTCTTGGTCAACATGGCCAAGTCGGAACTCAGCCTCTCCCAGTTGATCCTATTCATCGGAGTGGAGCTCAACTCCCTTCTGGTCAAGGCCCATCTACTGGTGGACAGAGTGGAGGATCTTACCTCCTTTGCATGCTCATTTCAGGTTGGGGACTCGCGCCTGCCAGGGACTTCCTGCACCAGTTGGGATATATGGCGGATTGCACCAGCTCGGTCCGGTGGCTCACTGGTGGATGCGCACCCTGCAGTGGGGACTGGCCCACCAGTGGTCTCAACATCTTGGCCACCTTAACCAGACAGTCAAGGTGACTCAGCTAATGGGGAAGCCATTAAGTGGTGGCTTATCCCAGACCATCTGCAGGAAGGAGTACCATCTGTCCGCCCAGAGCCGATGGTCACTAACACAACTGATTCCTCTGGTGGGATGGGGTGCCCACCTGGGTATCGCAGAGCCCACAGCATCTGGACCCCTGAAGAGTCCCGCTGTCACAACAACCTGCTGTAGCTCTGTGCAGTGCATCTTGCAATGATGGCCTCACTCCTGTGGGGGTTCAGATGGTTCAGGTCCAGACGGACAACGTGAAGACCATGTACTACCTCAACAAGCAGGCGGCCGCACACCTCCCTTTGTGCCATGAAGCTCTCTGCACCTGGACTCTTCGCCGCAGCTTGACGCTGACCTGGCGATTCTGTGGCCAGTGTGTCCAACCAGCTGGAAGATGCCATTGGCTGAGTGGGTGAGGCGGCCCCACGAGTGGTCCCTTCACTGGGAGTAGTCGATTGCCTGTTTGCCCAGTAGGCACCCTCTGATTGACCAGTTTGCCTCCCAGGAAAATGCGAAACTGAGGTTGTTTTGTCGCCCGCCCCCAAGTGCGGGACACTGCTGGGGATGTCTTCACAAGACCCTGGACCCAGGCCTCCCACTCACGCTTTTGTCTCCTTCCCTTGATTAGCAAAGTGTTGCTCAAGGTTCAGGGGACAAGACACAGACGATCTTGGTGGGAGTAGACTGGCCATGCCAGTTCTGGTACCCCACCTCCCTCAGCCTCAGCAGCAGGCCCCCATGGAGACTAACTCTCCACCCAGATCTGCTATCTCATTTTCAGGAAGGTCCCCACCTGGACCTTCAGTTCCTGCACCTGACAGCCTGGTTCCTGAGTGGCTAGAGTTCCAGGCTTTGGGTCTCTCCGACAAGGTCTTCCATGAAGTAGAGGCCTCTAGGAAGCAGTTGACCCGCCAGTGTTATGCCTACAAGTGGAAGAGATCTTCCATTTGGTGTCAGGGCAAGAAGTTGGACCCTTGTCCTGTACAGTGGCTAAAATCGTGGTGTACCTGTGGTCCCTCTCCCAGTCGGGTCTATGGTCAGTGACCTCAAGGTACACCTGGAAGCCATTCCTGATCACCGAGTTAGCAGGTATGCCAGCTGTGGCTCAGGAGAAGGTGGTCAGGTGTTTTTTCAAGGGTCTTGACCATTTGTCCCCGCAGAGATGCATGAACCACCACCACCATGGGACTTGCTGCTGGTTTCACAGTGCTCATGGGCAAGCCATTCGAACCTATGCATAGGTGTCACATCTCCCACTGTTGTGGAAGACTGCCTTCTTGGTGACTGTTACTTCCACCAGAAGGATTCGAGCTCCAGATGCTTTTGATGGAATCTTCCTATTTAGTCTTCCACAAGGACAAGGTTGTCCTGTGCCCCACCCAGAAGTTCCTCCCAAAGGTTGTTTCGAGTTTCTGCATTAACCAGGTGATGTACTTCTCTCAGTGTATTCTCACTGACCAACTTTGAAGGCCGGAAACAGGCTATATGTTGAATCTACAGTGCACACTTGCTTATAAGGAGCGACGCTGAAGTTCAGGGAGAGGTTCATCAGCTCTTTGTCCTTAAGCTGAAGCCGCACTGGCAGACCGGCAGCTAAGCGGACGATTGGCAGGTGGATAGTCTCCTGCATTGACCTCTGCTATAGGTTGGCTATAGGGAGCCTCCCGCTGGGCTTAAGGCTCATTCCACCGGACATACTGCCTCGGTGGCTGCTTCCAGGGATGTCCATACTGTGCAGAATCTGCAGTGACTGCTACCTGGAAGTCAGCACACACTCATATCCTACTGCCACGTCGACCTTGAGTCACACCAGGAAACCGGTTTGGGGACCTGGTCTCCAGTCTCCGCTTTCCTAAGTAGGGGTGTGTGCCTTGCTCCCTCCCTCGCAGATAACTTGTAGGAGTCTGCCAGAAGTGTGGATAGGTACACCATATCCATGTCCCTAGAAAAATAGGTTACTCACCTATAACCATAGTTCTAGGACTGGTATGTGGTGTACATCCACACAACCCATCTGACCTCCCTGGCAGGTGGCACACCTTGCTTCCAGCATGCAAGATCTGACGTCACGGGTGGTGCCAAGGAGTATACCACCCGGTAGGTGGGAGGAGCTAGCTTGAAGACCCACGGCCTCTTCTTAAAGGGAAAGGATCCTCCTGTGTATGTGATGTACACTTATATATCATGCCTAGAAAGTTTGTTACATAAGAACTTACCGTTGAACAGTAGATCTTCGAGGCACGGTCTATTGCAGTAGGTTATTACCTTGGGAGTCCGCTAGGTGGAGCTGTCACACGATAGTTTATTCCAGCAGTCTTCATCGGGCCGCCTCCCATGTACATCACTCTTCAGCTGTGTATAAATGGGTGGACCAGACACACACCTGTTCCTCACCAGCTGCAGCATGCAAAAGGCAGAGGACCGAGGGAAACTGAGGGACCAATGAAACACCCATCCCAGCGTCCTGAGATCCAGGATTACCACTGCAAGACATCATACCCTAAGATCTACTGTTACGATAAGTTCTTACGTAACAAACTATCTTCTATGGACAGGTCTCTTGCAGTAGGTTATTACCTTGGGAGAGTACCAAGCAGTTGCACAAAAGGAGGAGACACGAGAGCATGAAGCCGGTTACAGGTCACGGCAACGAGCAGAGCCATGAAGATACATCCATGACACGGGAAAAGAGGCGGCAAACAGGAACCAGACAGAAGCCATGGAGGAGCCGAGAACAAGCCAAGAGATGACCATGTGATTCTGGAATGGGACAACATCACACAAAGTCCAGTAAAGTCACTCTCAAACACCACCCAGTCAAGGGAAGCCAAAGGTGTGTGAGGAAGAGAGACCACTTAAGAGAGAGTAGAAACAGGGCCACACCACGATTCAACCTGGGCTGAGCAGGGTGCAAAAAGCAGTGGCATACAGCAAATCCAGCAGGGCATCCAAAGTGCCGCTGGAGACTGGTGGAGACGTGTTGATCCAGAACATAGATGCAGGAGTCCATGCACAGTGATGCAGCCTGACAAGGCAGAGGTCGAAGGCTGCAGGGAAAACATAAAATCCAGGAGAGTACACCAAGCACGCAGCGCGCATGCAAGAAGGAGAGAGCACGGGCAAGGAGCACCGGGCAGGCCACAACAAAGAACAACTGGGGACTCCAGGAGGGAGACAGCAGGAGTCCCAAAAGGACTCCAGAGGGGACTTGAAGTTGATCAGGAGGAAGAAGCAGGCCTCTGAAGAAAGGGCGAAGGAAACACCCGGTGTCTTCTGAGGCATGCGAAGGAGGCAGGAGCAAGTCCTGTAGAGCGGTCAAGGAAGGAGGGCAGACCCGGCCCTTCAGGAGGATGGACGAGGGCAGACACAACTGCCCCACCGAGACTCGAGCAGTACCCCAGGAAGGGGGATAGAATGGGACATCCCAGCTGTCAAGGAAAACAACAGGAACGGGGGCAAGGGAGAGGTCCTGGACGACCATCGGGCATGACCGATGGCAGGCAGCAAACCAGAAAGGCCTGACTGACCATGACCAAAAACATAGCACCGCAAAAGGGGTGATGGCAGCCGACAGATGATGCTGGGGTGCTGAACCTGACACCCGAGGCCAGGCGTGGGCATTGCAAGGCGCAATTACCATGGCAGACAGATGGCAGATGCAGCTGTGGATTGGAGCCCACTGAAGCCAGTGTCAGGAAGGCACGGAAAGGGCGACACGGGTAGCGCCAACAGGGCCGACCCGGGCAGGGAGGCAGTTGTGGGAGAAGGCGCAAAGCTGGAAGTACACTAGGCACAGAGGCACCGGACCATGCCACCCACATAGAAATGCCGCAGCAGCAGGGCATGGAGGAAACCCACACGCCAAAGCAGCAAACATGGTGCCAGGAACCAGATCCGCAGACAAGAAGTGGCATGACGGAGCATGAGGGCCGGGCAGGAGCCCCCAAGATGCCCCCGAGGCGGCCGCAAAAGTGGTGGTGAACAGGAAGGGCCGACAGGGCGCCTGCAACCAGGATGCCCACGCTGGGCAGGACGGATGGGAAGGGAGGAGGGCACCCGAAGCCCAGGCATGGGCGAAAAGGCCTCCACAGGGAATCCCAGGGCCGGACTCCCGGAAACAGGAGGAGGGAAGGGAACCAGGCAGAGAGAGAGCCTGAACCGGACAGCGCCGGAAAGGGAGGGGGCTCGACCCCAGCGGGCTGGCACCGGAGGGGCGAGGAACAAGGAGTGAGATCCAGCAACCCCATCCAAGGGCACAAAGGAAGGGGTGCTGGACCGGCAATGGAGGGGTACCCCAGCAACGCAGGAACAGGGCGCTAGTGCCAGGACAGGCAGGAAGGGGACCCCCTGCTGGGACACCCGAGGGGCAGAGCCCTGTTGGTGACAGGAACCAGCCCAGCCGAAAGAGATGAAGGCAGGGACGCCCTGTTGATGGGAAAGCAGCCCCATCGATGAGAAATGGTAATGGGGACGCCCCATCGACAGGGAAGCAGCCCTATCAACGAGGAACACAAACAAGACATCTCATTGACGAGAAGTTCTCCGGCAACGGGGAAGAGCCTGCTGAGAGAGATTGAGCAGCATGCCTGTAGATGGGGAAAGCGCCCTGTCAACGGAGGGAAAGAGAAAAACATGTCTCGCCGACTGGGAAGCCTCCCCATCGGCAAAAGGAGTGCTCCATCGATGGGGGAAGAGCCCCTCAATGAGAGAGCAGCTGCATGCTCCGTCAATGGGAACCTCCCCACAACGAGGAACGCTTTTAGCGATTTAGGAGCAATGCCCATCGATGGGAAACATCCTGAGGGTGCTCCATTGGTGGGGATGTTCCATTGATGACGAGGGAGCAACATAAGTCTCACAGTTAACAGCGGGAACCGCCCTGCTGATAATGAACACCCTGTCGAGGGGAGGGGAGGGATAGCCTCCGGTGATGGTACAAGAGAAAGAGAGTGCTCCATTGGCGAGGGATGACCTGCTGACGAGGATGTGCTAACAAAGGCTATGTCAACAGGGGGAGCAGTCCTGCTGGACGATGAAGGCCCTGTTGATGATAGGAGGCGCCACTGTCGACGGAGCAGATCAAGGGAGTGAGAGGCGTGAATCCTGCTGCCCAATGACGGGAATGAGAGTTCCTGGGCCGGGACCCCTAAACACAGGTCCCTCAAGGTCTGTCCCGTAAGGCTGCCTTTGTCCGCCATGAACGGAGTCCCTGATCCAGCAAGAGAGCCTGGGCCAAGGAGCAATGGGGTGCTGGGAGGAACACAGGCCCGCTTGAAACAAGGAGAGCTGGGGGTACTGTGAGTGGGTTCACAGGCCCGGCCCAGTGGAAGTAGAAGAGCCGGGCCTGGGATTGAGCCACAGGTCTGCACAGAGAAGAAAAATCGGGTTCAAGTTCATGTCAAGACTGAGCTTAGTGCGTGCAGGCTGAAGCCGTGGAGAAATGAACAGTGTATACCTGGGGACGCCTTTTACACATAGCCAGAGGAAGTGGTGTATTTTGGGGAAGTGTCCTATAGAAGACTGCTGGAAGAAGCTACCATGTGACAGCTCCACCTAGCAGACTCCCAAGAGTAATAACCTACTGCAAGAGACCTATCTGTAGAAGATCTATGGTTACAGGTGAGTAACATATTTTCCCCTCTGTCCGCACCCTCTTGACACTTATTTTCCTTTTAGCTCTCTACAAACCACCCTTGAAGCTGCCTACCATTTTCAACACAACCACCTCCTCAGAAAGCCCATTCCAACACACCACCACCACCACCTCTCCATGAAGAAATGCCTCCCAACCTCTATCCTAAATCTCCGCCAACTTGAGACTGTATCCCCATGTGTTACAATTCCCACTTAGCTTGAAGAGACCCTCCTTCACCTTGTTTATTCCTTTCAGGTACCAAAGGTCTCAATCATGTCCTCTCTCTGTCTCTCTTCTTCAGGGAGTATATGTTCAGAGCTCCAATCTCTCCTTGTATGTCCTACACTACTGGCCCCTGAACATCATAGTTGGAACGCCTCCAGCAGGTTTATGTTCATTCTATGGTATGGGCAGTAGCACTGTATGCTGTGCTCCAGATGCGCCCTCACCAATGACCTGTACTGGGGCAATATTACCTCCCTGGTAGTATAGCCCAAAATTTTATTTGCCTTTGCTGCTGCTTTCCTGCCTTGTATGGAGTGCTTCAGGTCACTAGTGATCATCACCCCAGGTCCTTCTCCTCTGTGGGTGCAGATACTGGACCCCACCCAGGCTGTACTCCAGTCTCTCGGTTCTTGGCTTCCAGTGCATAACTGCATTTCTTGCATTGAAGCCAAGCTGTCAATCCTGGATCACCTCTAGCTTATCTAGATCTTTCCTTAGGTCTTGTACCCTTCTGCTGTGTCCACCTCCCACAGAGCTTGGTGTCGTAAGCTAAAGGCAAATCTTGTCCTTAGTGCCATCCACATTATCACTGATGAAGACATTGGAAAGCAGTGGTCTGAGCACCGAGAACTGTGGGACCCCACTGCTTACTTTCTGGGTACAAGAGAGCTCACCTCTTATTACCCTGTGCTGGGTTCTGCCCTTCAGCCAGTTTTCCACCCACCGGTCAGCTTCTCACCAACTTCTAGATCCAACAACTTTTTTGAGGTACAGAGTCAAAGGCCTTGTTAAAGTCCAAGTAAAGATTGTCCAGCGTTGGCCCCTGTTCACTGTTTTAGTGACCCAGTCAAAGAAGTCAATTATATTTGTTTGACATGATCTCCTCCCATAAACCTGTGTTGCCACTGATCCTGGAGGCTATTTTTTCCAGATACTCTGCTAACCTGCCCTGTATGGTCCATGAGCTTTCATGATTGAGATCAGACTGATCGTCTATAGTTCTCCTGTTCCTCCCTTTCCTGTTTTGTGTTTTCCACCTGGGTCTGTCTGCCCCATCCACGGGAACCCTGGGTGTTGTGACTCTTGCTGCCACCCAGCCTTTTCAGTTTAAACTCTTGCTAGTATATTATCCAGTCTGTTTCCTGAGTAGCATGGATCACATGCTGTTTAAGTTCATCTTGTCCGTGCCTAGAGGGTTTAATCGTGTGACAAGTAACAGCAGTATGAATATTCTTATTAGCAAATTTCAATGATTACCAGATTGTGTAGGCTACAGAATTCAAGAATCTTCTCCCATTCTTATAGTATCTATGCCTTGTTTATCCAGCTGCTGTTGTCTGCACCTGCCCAGATTTGTATCCCCAAATACTAGGAATACCATACGTATTTCACCTGACTTGACAGTATCTTAGGATACTGCCTGCAGAGTCTTTGCAGGGGATGCATGAGGAGGTCAAAGCCAAACAAGCCGATATAGTTTCCGGTCAGTACTTTCCCAAATAATTTTCTCTAGTACTGGGTAATGGATTTGAATTTCTACAAAGTGCTTGACAGAATGCATGTGCAAGCATGATGGATGGCAAGTTTATGTTCCGTCTCATCTTTTGAAACCTCCTGGGAATTAGCTTATTTAGATTCTCCAGGTGTTAGGATTATTCCATCGATTGGTGTTATGTAATTGCTGACCTTCTTGCAAAAGAAAAGGAATTGTCTGAAACTCAAGGTACTTTACTTAATAAAATGCTACTACTCATCGTTACTTTTTCTAAGTTATTCTTTCCTGGGTTTAAGACTTTGTTTTGGGGAGGCTAAACATTTGTTAGCATACCATTCAGCTCCCTGCCATCCATTTGTGGAACACTGCAGACTTTTTATGCTGTTGCCATTTTTCTGTATTTGCTTTCTCTGAATTTTTAACATATAATTAACCTGACTAAGCAATAAGACTTCAAGGAGAGGCAGTACCGAATGACTTAGGCACTGGCAGCTGTTTGAGCAAAATATGGGATTTTCTCTACAGCTCAGAAACAAAGACTGGTCTGCATCCTTGAAATAGTCAGTGCCACTATCTTCTGGCTATCTGCACTTGCTAACACTATGGTGAAAGTGTGCTGGAAAAGGGGCGCGGCACTGAGCCTTCTAATATAAACTTGGAGTTACTATATATCCCACCATTGAATCCATATCCAGCTAACCTAGTGTTGGTAAACATTTCTTGTCAGTTATGTATTCCACTCATATACCAGCTACTGTATGTTCCCACTAGCTATTAGCTATGTAGCAAAATGCTAACAGATTATCCAAGTGGCTAAATTAATTTCTGATCAGTTCCCACAGTAGCTAACACCTTAAAGGCAGAGAATGTGCTGCACTTACTGTATAAGCATTTTCTGTATCAGGCTATGACTACACTATATTTATGTGTGGCTAAATGTTATGATTGCTTTATCTCTCACAGCTAATAAAGAAAAAATCCCAGTGGGAATATAGCCCAGTGACCAGGAGAAAGAATTCATGTTAGTGACATTTCTTTACCTATACCCGTTTAGTCCATTTTAGATTGCCTTTTTCTTCTGTCTTATTTCCTTTTCCCCTGCATTTTGACTCTGCTCTAAAAAAATTTTATGTCTGAAGTAGAGTTCTGTTAAGTACTTAATGGCAGCTCCCCATGTTTTCTTCAGTGTTTTCAGCTGTTTCAAGTTTAATATGCTGTTCAACTCAGTGTCTTGACAGCTTTTAAAATGCATACATTACAAAGTTAATTATATAATCAATTTACATAAAACATGCTTCATATAAATAATTACAATGTAGCATGTTTCACTGATAATTGTCACACACATTTACGGTCACTTAATATAGCCCTTCCTGCAAACAGATCATCTATTTTCTTGGTGTAATTGGTCAAATAGTTTGACAACAAATTCAATTTTATTTCAGAGTTACTGTTAAAGAGCATTGCCAAAACTTTATCTGGTGTGATACAAGCGATCCTCTGTAATATATATTCCTTATAATATGACTGTTCATTTTGGTATTATTTACAGAACAGTGAAGTATGTTTTAAATCTTCTGTACTATCCATTCCACAATTGCATTCTGGTTTCGACAGTTAATTTTTGTCATTATCTAGCACACAACATATAGAATAGTGGATGGTGACCATCTGGAACAAAGGCTGTGTTTTCTATCGAGGGAGTTGATGACATCACAGAGACCTCAAGAGCAAAGCTCGAGATGTCTTGCTGATGTCATCAACTCCCGAGATTGAAAACACAGCCTTAGTTGTGGATGATGCACCCATCCATTATTTATTTATTTTGTTTCATTTTTAAGTTGCTAGATTAGTACCTTCTACATAATCTGGTGCAGCCCTGTGGCTCCTGCTTCTCCTGCTCGCTCACTCCGGCTTCTCCCCACTCATGCTGGCTCTGGCTTCTCCCATTTCCACTCGCTCTGTTTCACTCTAATTTTTTTTTTTAAATAAGAATTTTTTTTAAATTAACTTTTGTGACACAAAGTTGTTTGAGGATCTTCGTGACAAACGAGAGAGTCCGACACTTAGCCACTTAATCATGCTGCCATGTTACCACTATTTTTACGCTCAAGTCAGTGGAGTGAGCCAATCAGGTGACAGAATAGAGTTGAGTGTTGTTGTACCATCGATTTGACGCCAGAATGATAGTACAACAACTTTTTTTTACCTTGAAACTGTCCTATACAAGATTTGGAAAACCATAGTTTTCCGTATACAATCATCCCTAACATATACTGTATTGAGGATTTTGTATGAGCAAGTACATTACACAAGGATATTCTTGTATCGAGAGGTTTCCTTGGTAACAGATGACCCCGAGAGCGCAGCTCAAGAGGTGCTCTGTTTCCAAGGGAACCTTTGAGATACAAGAATATCCTTGTTTGTGTTATGACTGCTCATGCACAATCTTTATAGTGTTTGGGCAGTCAGCAGCATAGAAAATAACACAAAACCAGCTAGTGAAGACAACGGAGAATAGAAATTTCAGCATTTTTTTAACTGACACAGTGTGCTGCAGACATTTCTGCAAGTTCAAGTTTAAAAACAACAAAAACTTCCAGCTTAACCGGTAGAGGAAAGCAACTATGTGGCAGCATTCCAAGTTGTTCTGCTGTAGTAATGACATCACTGCTGCAGCAGAACAACTAATGATGTCACACTGCAGCAGAACAAGCATATTCCAGGCATGGAATTTCATGCATAACAGCATTACAACATACACTATATTACTTTGGAATGATTGAAATCTGAATTTCATTATTTTCTTGGATCAGTTAACATTGTTGAGTAATTATTAAGACAGTGATGTTGCCTGTAATACTTAGCCTCGGTATGTATCGTCCACTATTTTGAATGAACACCCACTGATTAACACTCTTCTTGTGTCTCAGATGAACTAGCATGCAACAGATAATCCTCCCTGACATATGTGATCAGTCTATGTAAGGGACATAGTAGACTCTGCTACATCCACCCAGTGAATGTGGCATCGTGATTCGAGTCCAGCAGTAAGTGTTACAGCACCAGGTGCATGCACAGTATGTAGCCTGAACATCTGTTATTCAGTGAAGTTTATTGGGTGTCCATTCACTTGCTCCATTGAGTCAGTTAATTTTGTAATCACTCCTTACAACCTGTTGTCTGTGTAGCCATCCATTACACATGCAATGCCCACTAGGCCTCCCAGTGTGAGGTGGCACATAGTATTCTGTATGTCGCTCAACATGCATCTTACATATGTGTGACTGAATGGCAGTGGCACTTGTGTGTGCCAAGCATAATTACTTCACTTGTATGTTTGGAAAATTTGAAGAAAAGAGCAAGAGATGGGGGATGGTGCAGAGAAAGGTTCCATGTTAGTTCCAGATATAGGTTCTGTATCTGTAGAAGATAGCAGGACTCATATAAAATAGAGTTGGATGCATTGTAGTACAGCCAGAAAAATCCTTGCTTCACTTCAGAAAAGTCTAATAGAGTAAGATTTTCCATCTCTTTCAGCGTATTTCATTGATGACACCATGATAACAACCAATCCAGAACCAGTTGTAGCCTGTGTTCCTTCTCCTTCAGATGTTACCACTGCCTTTAAAACCGAGCCCCCACCCCGACTGTCTTATTTGAACATGACAGTTGCTACTGTAGGCACGCTAACCATCATCAGTGTGTCTTAAACTGCTGTATGATCCTCCCATAGCATAGATACATAGACAGTTATGACCTTAATAATTACAGATTGATTTCTATCTTGCCCATCCTGTCGAAGCTCCTAGAAAAGTTTGTTAATAATCAGCTGAAGGATCACCTCAAAAATCAAATTTATTTAACCCTCCAATCCGGCTTACAGCAAAACCATAGTACGGTGTCAGCTTTAGCCAAAGTGGCAAGTGATTGGTTCACTGCCCTGGATAATAAAAACTCTACAGGAGCCCGCTTCCTAGACCCAGCAAGACCTTCGACACGGTCGATCATAGCACTCGGTTAGCCACACTCACAGATCATGGTCTGAATAACTGCTTACTAAACTGGTTCACTGGCTATCTTACTGGTCGACTCCAATGCATCAAAACCAAAGGACTCCTTTCCTCTTCCCTACTGATAACTAGAGGTGTACCCCAGGGATCCATTTTTGGATCACTGTTATTCATAATTTATATCAAATCCCTTAGTGACAACAGCCATAACTCCAGACTCCACTTTTCAAGGACGATGCCGTCCTTTATACATCCAAACCCTCATTGTCAGATGTCATCACAGAACTGCAGTCTAATTTTAGTCCGTTGGAGTGAAACCTGCTAAGATCAAAACTATTATTAAACGCCAAGAATACTAAAATGATGTACTTTTTACCCCCACATCCCGCAACGCTCTACATGGACAGGCCACACCGCACCTATACTAACCTTACTAGGAGACTAACTAGAGTCAGTTGATCAGTTCAAATACCTAGGAGTATGGTTAGATAGCAAACTATCCTTCACATACCACATTGAATCCTTCACTAGGAAACTGAAAATAAGACTGGGTTTTCTACAGAAACAAATTCATTTTTCTTTAGATATTAGAAAAGCTGTTTCAAGCCACCTTTCTTCTCTTATTCGACTACTGATATCATTTATAATAGCAGCACAGTAGCCAGCCTTCATAAGCTTGATGTCTTGTTTCACCGCGTGATCCGCTTATAACTAACGCACCCTATTTGAAGTCCACCATTGTGCCCTTTATGTGGTTGAAGCTCACTGGCCACAAGAAGGACGCCACATTAGTATCTGGGCTTGTGGTAAATAAGGTTTGACGAAAGAAATGCAAAATCATGTACTTGGGAGCAGGAACCCTGGAGCAAGCTACAGGTTGGATGGAAAGCTGTTGGCAGTTGCTAAGGAGGAGAGGGACTTGGGATCATAATCACAGATGACCTGAAAGCCACAAGGCAGATGGCCAAAGCAGTGGGGAAGGCCACTGGGATGTTGGGGTGTATTGGAAGGGGAATCCAAGCCAAGGAGGAAGGTAGTAATTCCACTGTACAAGACCCTACTGAGGCTTCACCTTGAGTACTGTGTCCAGTTCTGGAGGCCACACCTTTGTAAGGGCATTGACAAAATAGAGATGGTACAGAAGAGAGGCGACCAAAATGCTGAAGGGTCTACATCACAAGCCTTTCAAGGAAAGAGTCAGACACCTCAATTTGTACACACTGGAGCAAAGGAGGAGAGATGTGACATGATAGAAACGTTCAAATACTACAGGGGTATGAACAAGGTGAAAGGGGACAACATATTCAAGTTTAAAAGTAGCGACAGAACAAGAGGACCTGACATGAGACTGATGGGTGGCTGCATAATGGGAAATGTCAGAAAGTTTTTTTTTTTTGCAGGGTGGTGGATGCATGGTATAGCCTGCCCCAGGAAGTGGTGGTCGCCTGCATGACGGTGACAGGCTTCAGACATGCATGGATAGGAAGAATGGCTAAAGCCAATGACCAGACAGGGTCACTGGCCACTTCATCAGGTAGCATAAACGGCAGATTGAATGGCCTGGCGGCCCTTATCTGCCGTACAGTATCTATGTATCTTAAAACATTTTAGAACAAGGTCCTTCCTACATAACATCCCTTCTTGAGCATGTACTCGCTGGAGGGAGAAGGGAGAGGGGCATGATACAGACCTTCAAGTTCCTGAAAGGAATAAACAGGTAAACTGTGAGGAAGTATTCTAGGAGGAATAGTGAGTCAACACACAGGGACATGAGCGAAGCTAGCGGGGAGGGGGGATTCACTAGAGATGTGAGAAAATTTATTTTACAGAGAGTAGTTGAGCCGTGGAATAGCCTGTCAGCAGAGGTAGTAGGCAAAAAAACCTAATTGGTTTTAAGTACGGCTGGTTCAAAGTTAAGGCCAAATAGTTACCGGGGTAGCAGTAAGTTGGGGAAGGGAGGAGCAGGGGACAAAACTCCATTCAGACAGCAGGTCTCGGTAGGATAGTTTATAGGAAGACAGGACGGACCAGTACCCTTTTCTGCTGATATCAGTCTATGTTTCTGTGTTAGAAATTCTGCTCTGACCCTAGTGGCTGTCCCGACCCTTTGTCTCCGCTCTCCCCCTTTTGACTAAGCCCATATGCCCATCCCCCTTTGAAACTGCTTACCAATTTGGCCCTTACTACTTCTTCTGGTAGCTTGTTCTACTTGTCCACCACTCTTTCCATGAAATAATGTTTCTGTACAGCTCACTTGAATCTCCCACTGCTAGTTTGAGTGAATTCCCCTCATCCCTGTATTTGAAGTCAAGGAAGAAATGTTGGCGTCCACCCTGTTTATCCTGTGTAGATACTTGTATGTTTCCATCATGTCACCCTCTTCTCTTCTCTTCGTGTAGATGTCCAAGTCCTACAGTCTCATCTGGTGTGACATGACCCCTAGTCCCTGGATGATTTTGGTTGCCCTGCACTGTACTGCATCCATCTTATCTTAGTCTTTCCTATGTAAGTACCTTGCACAATACTCCAGATGCAGTATTACCAACAACCTGTATAGTGAGAAGATTACCTTCTGGCTTCTGTTTGATCCCTCCTATACACATCTCAAAATCCTGTTTGTCTTTCCCACAGCTCTTTACAGTGTGCTATGGATTTTAGGGTTTCTGATATCATGGCCCCTAGATCCTTTGCCTGCTTCTATGCATTCCAGCACCACCCTTTACCCATTTTGTGCTACACTCTTGAGCTCTTTTTCCCATATGCATCTCCTTGCATTTTATTTGCATTGATGCACAACTGCCAGATCTTTAGCCTGTTCTCCAGCCTTCACAGGTTGCACCCGCTACCATTTCCTTCCTCCTTACCAAACATTCCAGCCACAGTCCTCTTTTTCCTAGTAAATACTGAACAGAAGTATTGGTTTAGTATCTCTGCCTTAGCTTTGTCCCCATCCTCCCAACCTTCCTCCTTCTTAAACCTCACTTTGACCTTTGCTTTTCCCTATGTATCTGAAGAATGTTTTTCACCTTTTCACCTTGGCACCCCTTAACTAGCCTGAGCTCCATCTCCACCTTGGCCTCCCTGACCTTCCTATTAGCTTCCTTGGTTGGTCTTAGGTACTCCTCACTGTCCTACTCCCTGGTAGCCCTTGTATTTTATGAACACAGTCCTTAGCTCTTATACGTATTCACTTCTGCCATGAACTACATAGGACCTCTTGCCCATTGATACCCTCAATTTATCATACAGGAAATGGTGACATCTTTTATTACAGGGCACTTCTTTGGGGGCACAGTGTAGCTGTTATCTCTGGTATGTCTGATGCTGTGTGTGTAAATTTGGTGACACTTCAGAAGTGGGCAGAGGGACATTATATGTATTCACTAGTATATTGGACCAGTAGTGCAAACCAAGCCTTCCTGAGTCTCACTGCCAATTGATTGTCTCCAGATTAGCCAGTCCTGTCACCACCACCACCTGCAGGAGAATTAAATCATCTTGTCTTACACAAGCACAAAATTAGAGGCATTCTTACTTAATATGACAATAATGGAAGGAAACATTTTGTGGTCCTACTGATCACTACAAACATTTGGATATAACCTCACGATCTCAACAAGAGCTGCATGTCCCACTCAACGTTTTGCCCTAAGTGTCTGGTCTTCTTCACTCCTGAGCTGTAACCAGTGGGGTCCCACAAGGCTCGGTACTAGGACCAGTGCTATTTAACATCTTTATTGCCGCCATATCGGATGGGATTAGGAGTAAGTTCAGCCTTTTTGCAGACAACACAAAGATCAGCGTGGAGGTGGATAGTGTGGAAGGGGGCAGGTACTCCAAGAGGATTTGGCAAGACATGAGTGCTGGTCAGACACATGGCAGCTGGGTTCAGTGCTAAGAAGTGAAAGTCATGCACTTGGGAGCCAGGAACCCTGGGAATTGTTACTGGCTAGGGAAAGTGCAGTTATCCACCAGTGGAGGAGAAGGATCTGGGGGTACTAGTCACATGGGACAAGAATAACTCATTGTAGTATAGGAAGGCAGTACCCAAGGCTAATAAGATGCTGGGGTGCATCGCCAGAGGAATCACCTCTAGGAGAGAGGAAGTCATTCTGCTGCTGTACAGGTCGCTGGTGAGACCTCACTTGAGTACTGTGTGCAGTTCTGGTGCCCTTTATTTAAAGAACCATGTCAGACTACTGGAGGGGGTTCAGCGAGGGCAACAACGATGATCCTTGGGCTGTGGGACAAACCATATGAGGAAAGACTGGGGAGCTCAACCTGTATTCCCTGGAGGAGAGAAGGGAGGAGGGATGTGATTGAGGCGCCAAATTCTTAAAGAGCATGAATAGGGTTAGTAGTGAGTGCATGTTTAGATTAAAGGGGAGGGACACAAGGGGACACAGTCTGAAACTGAGGGTGAAAGACTGAGGAGGGAATGAGGCACTGCTTCACTGAAAGGGTGGTAGCGAGGTGGAACGCACTGCCAGAGAAGGTGATATCATTGAAATCTGTAGGCAGTTTTAAGAGGGGTGGGACAGTGTCAAAGGTAAGGTCAAAACTGGGGAAGCTGGGAGAGGGGAGTCAGAGAAGTGGTTGATAAATCAGATGGACGGGCAAGGAGTGGGGTGCAGGCAGCTGCAGGATAAAGACTGGGAGTCAGAGTTGAGCAGACTTGATAGACCGTATGGCTGGTATCTGCTGGCATTTTCATATGTTCTTCAGGACTCGCCTTTAACTGATAAACTATATAACAGTACCATCAAAGCCACCAAGTATTTGCAGTCTAACAGAAGCTGTCTGGTAATATAGTGACTATTCACAACTTACTCATTATGACAGGCTAAATCCCTCAAAGTTCACTTTTCATAGTAAAGAGATTTGCATATCCTGTAAAAATCTTCAGAATATTTTATGTTCAAGAGTACTTTTCAGTTAATTCACCAAAATGCATGTTCAGCAGTATCCTGTGTATGCTAGTGTGCTGCACACCCCACAACCCAAACTTGCAAAGAGCAAATGAAGTGTCCCAGGAGACTCCGCCTCCCTCCAGATATTCGGGTTTATTCTCATCATACCTGACTGTGTTTGTTCCCTGAGCTTCCTTTAATTATTGTTCTAAGACTGATTCTAAGAAACTACAAACAAGTATCTGCCTCTATCTCCAAATCAAACAAAGGGGCAGAGGACACTGCAGCACAGGAGCTAGCACAACAAACTGGCCCAAATTAGGAACCAAACAAAAAAAGCAAAAAGGAAATCCAAAATCGAGGAGACTCCATGATTCGGGAAGTTGATACCTCTCCAGCTAGGTAATGGTCAGATGTCTCCCAGGTACATCAGCATGGAGAGACACTGACCGCATTGCTAAATTGTACAGGAAGCAGGAGAAAACATTGACGCCCTGGTACACATAGGGACTAACGATCTCGCCAGCCAGCCAGTCAGTTGTGGAGACCAAGGAACACCTGACCAGGCTGGGTGACAAACTGTCATCCATTTCGTCCCGCATCTTCTTTTCTGAGATCCTGCCAGTCTGGAAGAGGGGGCAGATGGACAGAAGGGAGATAGGGGACTAAACATGTGGCTCAAGGGCTGGTGCCAGGAAAAGGACACAAATTTGTAGGTAACTGGCAACAGTTTTGGGAGCGAAAGTTCTTTAAATTCAATGGACTGCATCTGACTAAGGAGGAGTCAGTACATTGTGGCAGAAGTTTGACGTCTTTGCAGAATATTTAAACTTGCAAATGGGGAGATGGTTGTAGCACCCAAAATGTCGAATGGGAAGAACACCCCTCCCCTCAGCTAGTGATCAAACAGGAGTTCAGTATGTTTGTAGTCATTTGCATCACCAGGTAAGGAAAAAGGTCCAGTTCCCCATACACACACAGGGAAACGCCAGACCTTGCCCAACAACTAACACACCAAAATCTGCCCAATGGAAAATTATAACACAAATGCTCGCAGTCTGGGAAACAAGATCCCTGACCTGCAAGCAATAATGACAGAGGCTAAACTGGAAATAGTAGCCATTAGTGAGACATGGTTCACCAGTAACCACACTTGGGAGACTTCAGTACTGCTATGTACTGTTCATAAGAGACCGAGGTGCAAAGCGGAGTGGAGTGGCCTTTTGTCAATGAAAATATCAAAGCTACAGAAATTCAGAATACACATAAGGAGCCAGAAGAACTGTGGGTCACCAGGGAACAGAAAATGGGACACCCATACGAACTGGGGTTGTCTACAGGCCTCCATACCAGGGGAAGACATAGACATTACTGTTAGAAGATATGCAAAACATGACAGCTAAAGGGGAGGTTCTGATAATGGGAGACTTCAACATACCAGATACAGATTGGTCAATACCAGCAGGAACATCTGCCAGAACTAGACACATATTTGATTCCCTGCAGGGGAGGCCTCAAACATCTGGTACAGCAACCCACAAGAGACAGGGCTATCCTAGCTCTGGTGCTGACTAACAGGAAAGGATCACAGATTTCCAGGTAGAAGGTCACCTGGGCCAGTGACCATCACATGGCACGTTCAATTTGGCCACTAGAACTAAATCATCCCATTCCAAGGCAAAAATATGGGACTTCAGAGGAGCTGTCTTTGATAAGATGGCCAACATAGTTAAGCTAGCCCTGGCAAGAAGAAATACAGGTGAGGGAGGTACAGGCAAAGTGGGCAAGCTTTAAGGATGCAATACTTGAAGCAACATCCCAAATGTGTTAGAGAGAAAGGAAGTGCAAAAGAAGAAGGAAACCACTTTGGTTCTCAGAAACAATAGCAGAAAAGGTCAGAGCCAAAAGGCTGGCCTTCAGGAAATATAACGGAACGCAGCGGGATGAAGATAGGAAGGCATACCAAACTTCCCTAAGGGAAGCAGAGAGAAGGCAGTAAGGCAGGCAAAGGCCCAAACCGAGGAAACACTAGCACAATCAGTAAAAGAAGGTGACAAGACTTTGTATAGATACATTAGTGAAAGGAGAAAGTCCTTAGGAGGTGTTGCTAAGATCAAAGGGGATAAGGGTGTGTGGAGGAGAAGGACCATGTAAAGCATCTATGCTAAATAGATACTTCTACTCAGTATTTACTGAGGAGAAGGTAGGGCAGGAGCCCACAGCTCAGCATCATGGACACTGGGAGGGAGGTGTGCCTAGTCCCTTCACAAAAGAAAGGGTCCTACAAGAGCTTGATAAGCTCAGGGTGGACAAGGCAATGGGTCCTGATGGCATACATCCTAGGGTACTAAAGGAGCTAAGGTGGAACTAGCAGAGCCATTATCAGAACTGTTTAGTGAGTCTCTGAGCACAGGCGAGGTCCCAGAAGACTGGAGAAGGGTTCATGTGATCCCGCTCCACAAGAGTGGTAGCAGGGAACTACAGACCAGTCAGTCTCACCTCAGTAGTGGGCAAGATTATGGAGGCACTCCTTAAGGAAAGGATAGTGCAACACCTGGAATCCATATTAGCACAGGATCCAAGACAGCATGGCTTTACAACAGGAAGGTCCTGTTAAGACTAATCTCATAGATTTCTTTGACTGGGTAACCAGAGTGGTGGACCAAGGGGAGCAGTTGATGTCGCCTACCTTGACTTCAGCAAAGCTTTGATACTGTTCCACATAGAAGATTGATTAATAAGCTGGTGTAGCTCAGGGTGGGTCAAGTTGGTCAACTGGGTGGAAAACTGGTTGACAGGCAGAAAACAGAGAGTGGTGGTAAACGGTATACAGTCAGAAGAGATGCAAGTCACAAGTGGGGTACCTCAGGGATCAGTCCTGGAGCCAGTCCTCTTCAGTATCTTCATCAGTGACATTGCAGATGGACTGAAGGGTAAGGTTTGTCTGTTTGCAGATGACACCAAGATCTGCAACAGAGTAGATGATCCAGATGGGGTTGGCAGAATGAGAAGAGATCTGGATGAACTGGCAAAATGGTCAGAAGAGTGGCAACTGGGGTTTAACGCAAAGAAGTGCAAGATCATGCACATAGGGAAGCGAAACCCTGAAGCCAACTATAGGGTGGGTGGGGAGTTGCTGGCAGTCACAAGGAAGAAAAGACTTGGGCATCATCATCACAGATGACCTGAAATCATCCAAGCAGACAACTAAAGCAGTAGATAAGGCTAGGGGGATGTTGGGGTGTATTAGTAAGGAATCACAAGTCGTAAGAGGAGGTAATAATCCCTCTTACAAGACACTGGTTAGGCCCCATCTGGAGTACACACAGATACACAGAAATGTGACGGCAGAGAAAGGCACCACAGCCCATCTAGTCTGCCCAACACCCTACCTCCCCTTCTGTTATGCTTCCACCCCTTTTCCCAACCCCTTAAATCTATGCCAAGCTCTCTTGAACCCCTTCACCGCTTCAGCTGCCACTACCTCCTCCGCAGCTTGTTCCAGGCCTCCACCACCCTCTCTGTGAAAAACTGCCCCCTGACATTACCTCTGTATTGCCCACCTTCCAGTTTGAGGCTATGTCCCTCGTGTTCACTCCCTTCTTCAATTTGAACAAGCTGTTACCCTCACCTTATTTATTCCTTCAGATACTTAAAGGTCTCAATCATGTCCCCCTCTCCTCCCTAGTCTCCAGAGGGTACAAATTCAGCCCTCTCAATCTTCTCTCATAGGGTACATTCTGCATCCCTCGTACTCATTTTGGTTGCCCTTCTCTGCACCCTCTCCATCAGCTCAACATCTCTTCGTAGGTGAGACCTCCAGAACTACACCCCATACTCCAGATGCAGCTAACCAGGGTTCTGTATAATGGCGTAGCACCTCCCTCTTCCCTGCTATTAAAACCCCCGAAATGCAGGCAAACATTCCATTTGCCTTTCCCACCGCTCTGCTACACTGGCTGCCCACCTTGAGGTCACGTGATGCCATAATCCCCAGGTCCCTTTCTGTTTCCTTCTCCTTAATCACCAACCCCTCAAGGGAGTAAGTTTCCCTCCTATTCTTCCTCCCGAGGTGCATCAGCGAGCACTTTTGTGTATTAAACTTCAATTTCCAGGTGTCAGACCACCTCTCCAGCCTCTCCAGGTCCGCTTCATAGCTTGCACCCCACTAGGTGAATCCACCCTATTGCAGACTTTTGTATCGTCTGCAAACAGACACACCCATCCCTCAAACCCCCGCTAGGTCACTAACATAGGTGTTAAAGAGTATGGTCCTAGCACTGACCCTTTGGCACCCCACTGATCACCGCCCATTCCCTAGAATGTGTCCCCTTACCACCACCGCCTGACTCTTCCCTTCAACCAGTTTTCCACCCACCTGGTGATCCTGTTGTCCACCTAGTCTGTCCAGCTTATGTACCATTCCACCATGCGGAACAGTGTCAAAGGCCTTATTGAAATCTAGATAGGCCACGTCCACTGCTCCTCCCTGGTCCACTATCTGTGTCAACCCATCGAAAAACTCCATCAGGTTAGTCTGACAGGACCTTCCTTGGTGAAGACATGCTGCCTGTCATCCTGCATGCTATTCATCTCCAAGTATTCTATCAACCTGATCTTAAATAGTGTTTGATTACCTTCCCACCACCGAGGTAAGACTAATAGGATGGTAGTTTTGACCTCGTCCTCCCACCCCGCCCTCTTCCAGTCTGTTGGCACCACTCCTGTGACCAAGGACAAGTTAAACAGCCTCACTAGATGCGGCGCCAGTTCATCCTTCACCTCCTTGAGAACCCTTTGGGTGTATTCCATCAGGCCCCATTGCCTTGTCTACCCAGCTCTTCCTTACTCCTTCAGCAGTGAATTCTGCCACAGCCACCTGCCTGAGGCTGTCACCCTCCACCCCTTCCTGGTCCCTATCCTCCCTTTCCTCCATGAAGATTGAGGCAAAATAGCTGTTTAATGCCTTTGCTTCTTCAAGTCCCCCTTCCAGTATTGTTCTAGTTTCCCTTATAGTTTCCAGTCCCATGCTGTGCCCTCCTCCTTTCTCCAGCGTACCTAAAGAAGGTTTGTCCCCCTCCTTGCCCGCTTCACTATCCTCTCCTCAGTGGCCTCCTTAGCCCTTCTTATCTTTTGCCCAGCCACCTTTCTTTTTCCCTGTAGGTTTCCCTGTCCTCATCCTTTTGTCCTCTTGTACCTCTTGAATGCTCTAGTCTTCTCCTTGACCCCCTAACGCCACCTCTCTAGTGAACCATAGAGGTCTTTTCTGTCTTCTATTCTTTCTTACCCTTCTTATACATGGGTCCATGGCTTTAAATACCCCTCTCTTGATGGCTGCCCATAATTCCTCCACCCCCTGCACATCCCCTATCGTCAACATTTCTTTCCCAACTACCTTCCTCATTCCATGAAAGTCAGTCTTTTCTGAAGTCCATTACCTTGGTTCTTGTCCTAACCCTCTCCTGCCAGCTATAACCCTGAACCTGACAGCCCTGTGGTTACTGGTGCCAAGCTCTTCCCCCACCTCCACCTCCTCCACTGCTGCAGTACTGAGCCACACCTTCACAAGGACATTAATCAAATTGAAGCAGTCCAGAGAAGGCAACAAAATGGTGCAGGGACTGCATCAGAAAACATATGAAGACAGCTAACGGAGCTCAATATGTATACCCTAGAGCAAAGGAGGAGAGAGGATATGATTGAAACATTCAAACACCTTAAGGGCATGAACAAGGTGAAAGCGCCTAACATGTTTCAATATAAAAAATAGCAGGACGAGAGGACACAGCAGGAGATCAGAGGAGGCCGATTAAGGGGTAATGTGAGATTCTTTTCACAGAAAGGGTGGTGGATGCATGGAACAACCTACCTCAGGAAGTGGTGGATGTGAATACAGTGCAGGGTTTCAAACAGGCATGGGATAGGCATAGGGAGCAATACAGATAAGTATGAATAGATAGGCCATTGACAGAGCAAAAGCCGGTGGCACATTCATAAGGTAGAAAGAAATGGGCAGACTGGATGGGCCTTGCGGTCCTTATCTGCGTCAACTTCTATGTTTCTGTGAGTTACAGACAGATTTATAACTTCAAGTACGCTGCCTTAGCTTCCAATGTTTCATAACAAAGTAAGAATTCTGCTTACAAATCCGTGTGTGAAGTTTCATAGTGCTCCATACAGGCTCACAGCCAGCCTTAGTGAGTGTGAGTTTGTTTCTTATGCTTAATGCTGCAGGCCAATGCTTGTGACATTGCACTGATGCTGTCACATGGCATGTGCAAATGCACCTTAGGAAGGCATACTCATGCTTGCATAGCAACCATACACTGAGCTCTGCGCTGAAACCTGTACCAGAGCCAAGGCCATTGCGGGCGGTTACATTCTTGCAATGAGTGTGCGAGAGGTGCATTGTAAAGCCACTGAATAAACAAAACCATAAGTTTACATTCTTACAGCACTGACAATAATCTGTCTGTTATATAGTATATGGTTAGGGCTTATTGTGCACCAAAATCAGTGGCTTTCAGAAGTAGTTGTAGAATAGTTCAAAGGTCAAAGAGAGTTGTAGTATCATTCGACATCACAACGATACTACAACAACTTTCAGTCTTGAGGCATATCCGATTGGTCAAACATGTGGCTTTAGGGAAAAAACAAACAGAAAATGGTGGTGCGGTTTAGCGAGCAGCAAAGGTGAGCAGTTGTCTGTGGCAGCTGACACAGGTTAGTTATGCTCGATTCGCTCTGCTGTTTAACATCCTTTCTTACTTTGAAAAAAAGTGACTGCTATTCAGCCTTGATACCAGGAGGGACTTGGAGCTCGGTTTCACACATAGAGGAGAGAGCAAAGCAGGGAACAGAACAGCGGACAGCAGCAACTAGCAGCAGTAAGAGCCTAAGGACACAGTCTCCTGTCTCACAGAAAACAAATGCACCACTTCCATTTTAACCATATACTATACAAAATAGTGCATGGGTGACCATACACAATTAAGGCTGTGTTTCTATCTCTGGGATATAATGAAGTCATTCAGACCTCTCAAGCTTCGCTGTCGAGGTCTGTATGACATCATCACATCCCCGATAGAAACACAGCCTTGTTGTGTATGGTCACCTATACACTATTACTATTCTATATGTGCAATTAACATCAAATTCAGGCTTCCAAAATTATTAACCTGTTATGCATTCTGGCCAATATATTATCATAGTAGCTTTATTTTGTGTACTGTGACAACTTTTTATTCTGACCAGAATTACAGTTTAACTCTGTGATTCCATTCACCGTACTAGAATGTAGCCATTCTCAAAGTTGTCACCTGAAAGGGGGGTAACTGTGTGTCCCTTGTTGTGTAAGACTAGTAGTCCAGACACAGAAGGGTGCTGGAAGTCACATAACCCTCCCATGTAGCCTGGTCTTTCACCAGCTTACCACGTTTTGAATTCAGTACCTTATTGAAGTGCCTCTAACCCATTCCCAAAACCCAACCAAGACCTAAAGAGTCCTGAAACAGACTCATTACTTTCATTTGGCAGCTACTACAAGTGCACTAATAATTCTTGGTGGACATATATAGTTCACTGAAATACCCTGAGGGGCCCTCATTTCCTAGCATCCTTCCATGTGTTGACTACTAGTCTTGTACAACAAGGGACACACATGGTTGCCACTCTTTCAGGTGACATCTTTGAGAATTAGTCTTTATTACTGGCTATACTCTCTACATTGAATGTAATCACAGAGTTAAACTGTAATGCTGCTCAGAATAAAAGTTGTGACACTACACAATATGATGCTACAATGATAATATGTTGGCCAGGATGTATAATGGGTTGATCATTTTGGAAGCCTGAATTTGATGTTAACATATCAAATAGATTATTGTCAGTGCTATAAGAATGTAAACTTACTGTTTTGTTTATTCAATGGCTTTACAATGCACCTCTCACACACACATTGCAATAATGCAATCTGGCACATAGCCAGGACTCTGCTGGGTTTCAGTCACGGAGTGTAGTGTATGGTTATTCGTGAGTCACATGCCTGTGACATCACTGGCGTTGGCTCAAACGATGAGCATAAGAGGCTGAAACTACACTTGCTCAAGCGGCTGTGAGTTCAGTGGATACCACTATGAAATGTCTCTACACAGCTTTTTAAGTAGAATTCTTAGTAAAACAAAGTGCTTAAAGTTATAAATCTGGGTTTAACTAGAGATATTACCTAGAATCCATTCTTAAAATGAAACAATATTTAAAAGGTGCTCAGTGAATAAAC
This sequence comes from Neoceratodus forsteri, assembly GCA_016271365.2. Taxonomy (NCBI): domain Eukaryota; kingdom Metazoa; phylum Chordata; order Ceratodontiformes; family Ceratodontidae; genus Neoceratodus; species Neoceratodus forsteri. Next base: position 644,690,863 of record CM028133.1, on the reverse strand, counting down.
GAGCCAGGTACATACCTCTCAACCTCTCAGCACTAAAAATCATAGCACTGGCCTTAAAAATCATAGCAAAGGGCCAGAATGTGTAGCACTTTTTATTTTAAACAATATTATGTCTACAGATAGTGGGCCCCATATAGTTAGTGATAAGGAATGTTTCTATCAACTTAATTCAATGATTTAATAGTTTGTGTGTCCAGAAATACCTCTAACATTGTGAGGAGCAAGTGTAAATTTGAGTGTGAAAATCATGCGCTATGTGAAATTCATAGCAGTTGAGAGATATGGCCAGGTATGGTGAAGATAAACTAGTATATGGAGGGTGGAGCTGGAGTCTCCTGGGAACTTCATTTACATGTACACTTGCTGAGCTCAGGTGTGCAGTACACTAGCATACACAGGATACTGTTGGACATAAGTTTTGGTGAATTCATTGAAAAGTATTCTTGAACATAAACTGTTTTGAAATTGTTACAGAATCTGAAAATCTCATTACTATTGGGGATTTAGCCTGTCATAATTAGTAAGTTGTGAACAGTCTATATTACTGGAACGTTTCTGTTACGTTGATGGTATATATTTTATCCAATTTAAAGATGGACTCCTGAAAAAGATAAGATATTTGGGGCAAGAGTGGGATCCACTGCTCTGAAATAGAATAAAGATTATTGACCCTCTGGCAAGAGGTTTTTTTGTTTGTTTGTTTTGTCATTTTGTGTGCCCCCCACCCCCACCACCACTACTTTGACATTGTAGTGTACATCCAGCTGTAGCAACACCAGAGAGTGGTTTAATATAGGCACCATTTCCTTTGAGTACACTTACTTTCTAGGACCCCTTCAGCATATTCTCAGAGTACCAGTGCCAGGCATGACACAGAAACAACCTAGTTTGCTGATCTTCCTGAGGACATTTGAGAGCGTTGGACGTAATGGTGGGCGAGGTGGCTGAAATTGGCCTCCACAAAGTGATTCATGGAGTAACGTTGACCGCTGGCGATTCGCAATGTGAAGTTGAGTATCACGCCATAATGGGGAACGCTAAGTCCATTGGAAACAGTGACTTAGCATTATTCTGCCTTCCCACACCACTTCTCCACTGTTTTAGGGTGAAGTACGTTGAAATCAATGTACTTCACCTTGTTTTGAGCTCCAAAGGCAAATTTTGCAGTGCTTTATGGGATTGCAGGTACATGGGCTCTAGATTGTTCGGCACAGCTCACAGTTCAGTGTAGTGTGTGTGTGTGTAGTGGAAGATGGAGACAGTTTCCTCTCAAAGCTCTGCGATTGAAATCCTCTAAAAGCTGTTAAATAAGTCTTTTTTTTTTTTTTCTTTAAACCTTGTATTTATCCTTCTACCTGCACTGTCCCTCCACTCTTCAGACCCCCTCAAGTAGCCTTCCTCAATGGCACTCGGAGCTCCCAGGAATCTGCTCCTAGAGTGTTCATAAGCTCAAGGACCCCTAGGTGTCCCAGTATACCCCCGGGGGGCGAGGAAGGACTCCCAAACCTTCCCCTCACACGGTGGAGCCGAACGGAACACTGTGGAGTCTTCCCCGTGAGCACCCACGATGCAGTCTGGATTACAGGGGAGTCGTCATCTGGAGTGATGGACTCCATTTCACTTGTTCTGGTGAGGCGCCTCGACCGCCGGCGTGCAATGAGGGCCAATGAGCATGGAGGTGTGCTGAGACATGCCTCCTGCTCCACCATCTGCCCCTGTCCCTGTACTGCTACTCCCTCCTACCGCACCTTCCCCGGGCTCCTAGGTGGTGGTATTCTTGACGTGAGCTACCAGTCACTCCCGGAGAAGGAGAGCAGCCATTGGCTCAACTTTCTCCACCACGGTTGACCCCAGCTGCCCGTGTTCGTTCCTGGAACATGGGTCGGGTGTGGTGCGAGGTAAGGCTTCAGCGCCCAGCCCTCAGTGCCACCATAAAAAGTATTTTGTGCTATTTTTTTTTGCTCACAATTTAGTACATCGATTGTAGAAACCCTCCTGTGCTCATATCATCAGTGTTTATTGTTTGGTGTGGATTTTGAATGTTAATTTAGAACAGTCATTCTGTGTACTGTGAAGTGTGCTTTGGGGAGGCGTATCTGTGGTGTAGGTAGATTAATTGGGAGAAAAGGCAATCTCCTGTTTGGTTTTATTTTTCTTGTCTAACTGTGTTAATGTACATACAGTAATATTTTCAGTAATTCTTGACATTTTTGCTGATTGTTGTGGTGCAGCAGTGTATAATTTCAGTTTGTTTAAAACATTTGGTTATATTACTAAAGGGTTTCAATTTGCTACTCATTACTTGTAGTGTGTGTGAATGCGATCGTGCCATTAAATCAGATGCCTTTTATTGTGCCACAAGTAATTGCAGCAGTGTGAACCTGCTGTCCACCCAGCTGCATGAATTTTTTATACTGCTTTGTGGTATCTTTACTGGTAGGACTGTTACTACCCCTCCACCCCACCCCAAACCGGCAAAAGGTATTCTTTTCCAGATTTGATTTGTGACTTATGAGCACTGGTTAGGCGGTGTTGTGCCTTTTCGTCTGCATTTCTTGAGTGCGAGTTTAATCTTAATCTATCTGTGCATTTTAGTACGTTAATTCTGTGAGACTTTGCATTTCTTATTACGCTTTCACTTGCGGCACTGGGAATTTTCTGAACATAAGACAGTAGCATTTTGGGATGCACATTAATTCTGGTGACTGTGGTGATCACTGCACATATGACGGAGTGCACCATTAATTCTGGGAGACTTTGCATATTTTGTTACCCTCTCATTTCACTTTGTCAGCACTGGAATTTTCTGGACACAAAACAGTAGCATTTTGGGGATGCACATTAATTCTGAGTGACTTGTGTGTGACCACTAAGTTGACTGAGTGTACCATTAATTCTGGGAGACTTTGCATTTCTTGTTATGCTCTCATTTCACTTCATCAGCACTGGGAATTTTCTCGACACAAGACAGTAGCATTTTGGGATGCACATTAATTCTGGTGACTGTGTGTGACCACTGTGCACATGACTGAGTGCGCATTAATTCTGGAGACTTTCGATTTCTTGTTGCGCTCATTTCACTTCGTCAGCACTGGGGAATTTTCTGGACAAAGACAGTAGCATTTTGGGATGACATTAATTTTGGTGACTGTGTATGACTACTGCATATGGACGCCTGAGTCGCTATTAATTTTGGGAGACTTTGCATTTCTTGTGCTCTCATACTTACGTCATGCACTGGGGATTTTTCTGGACACAAGACATGAGCATTTTGGGGATGCACGTTAATTTTGGTGAGTGTGTGTATGAAGGGCTGCCAGTATTGTTGTCATCGCCTTACCGCATGGGAGGAATGACAATGCTGATAATAATTACAAGGCGAGTGAGCCTTTTGCATTGGCCACTTTGCATGGCAGAGTGACAACGCAAAGTGCGCACCAGCCAGTGAATTTAAATTTGCTGCATCACTATTTGGATACTGTAGTCTGGTGCTGCTTGGACATTTTGAGGAATACTGATGACATGTCACTGAGTGCAAGATAACTCCAGGTTCTTTTGAATGTGTGGCTGTTCATGGGGTCGGGCACAGGCTGCAGGATTCTCCTTATTTACCGTTCCCCAGGGCGGGGAATTCCTGCAGGAGGTTGCGAATTCTATTGGTGAAACATTGGAAGTCCCCAGATGTATTGTTTTGGGGATTTAATGTTTGGGCCGATGATAAATCTTCTCGGCTTGGACATAACCTCCTTCAGATTATGTCATCACTCAGCCTGTCGCAAGTTGTCTCTGCGTGACACCCAGGCAGGTACACACTGGACCTGATGTTCTCACTGGGGCTTGAGATAAATGATCTCAAGATTGATCGGGTTGTACAGTCCGATCACTGCAGTGTGGTTCATGTTCGGGCTCACACGGATGCCCTTCCCTACAGAGATGATGAGCTGTGTCCCTTTGCAGGGACTGACCCCAGAGGCTTTTGGCACCAGCTGATCTGTCTGGTGTGGGTAATGCATGCGCTGGAGGCATTGGTGCCATGGTGGGCTCTTATAATGAGTACTATCTGGCGTCATTGACTCCCTCACATCTGTCTGTGTGCAACCCAAATCTTCCTACCTGAGATCCCCATGGTTTGATGGGGACCTCGGGAGATGAAGAGAATGGGTCGGAGGTTGGAGCGCTGCTGGAGGATGTCCGGCCTGGAGGAGGACAAACTGGCCCTTCATGTGCATTATAATGCATACCAGGGGCAATCAACCATAAGAAGGCAGTGTTCCTGTCCAGGAGATTGCTGCTGGGAAGAACCGACCAGCTATACTCTTTCAGACTGTGGACAGGCTACTTCATCCAGCTTGTCTACAGCCGAAGAAAGTTTTTCTAATGCTGAATCTGAAGAGTTTGCTCGGTTCTTCTCAGACAGAGTGTCCGGTATCCGGCAGAGTTCCCGAGTCAGCAGTGCTATGGCTGGCAGTGGTAAGCCTGAAGTGTTCTGAGTGCACTCCGCCTGGTTGGTGGAGTTTAGACCAGTGGAAATAAGTGAGGTCATTGGGTGGTGACCAATCCCCAAACCCACTTTTTCCGAACTGGATCCGGTGCCGGGCGCATTTCTTGATGAGATGCATCGACACCATCGGCCGATGTTTGCTCTGATTGTCCAGTGTTCCCTATCTGAGGGGTCTTTCCTGATGCCTTGAAGGAGGCATTGGTGAGACCACTCCTAAAGAAATCATCTTTGGACCGGAGGTTAGGGCAAATTACTGACCTATCTCCAACCTTCCCTTTTGGCGAAGATTGTGGAAAAGGTAGTGGCGCTTCAGTTAGAGGAGCACCTTGTGACCCTTGAGTTGTACAAACACTTCCAGTCGGGGTTTGGCAAGGCATAGCACAGAAACCACACTTGTTCGGTGCAGAATGATGTCTTCAGGGCTAAAGATCGAGAGAAAGGACAATTCTTGTTCACCTTGATCTCTTCAGCATTTGACACTGTGGACCATTGTGTGTTGTTTGACTGCCTCAGGGAACTCTGTGTACTCAACGGCACTGTCATCTGCTGGTTTGAGTCCTTTTTAACCAACAGGAGGCAGCAGGTTGTCGAGTTTCTCTCCACCCAACCTCCTATCTTGTGGAGTACCTCAGGGGTCGGGTGCTAGCCCCAGTGTTGTTCGCAGTGTACATGCTACCCTGGAGGGATCATTAGGAAGTATGGCTTTAGTTTTCATTGCGATGCTGATGATACCCAGCTATACTTATCCTTTTGCCCCAGGAACATCCAGCACTGTAGATGTGCTAAACAGCTACCTTGCTGAGATCAACGACTGGATGGCCTCTAGCTGCTTGCAACTGAACCCCTATAAGACGGAGGTATGAGTCGAACAGAGTGCATGATAGGATGGCCTCTGGATCAGAGACTGGACTTGTTCTTGGATCTGTTCCATTGAAGGCCTCCTCAAGTCTGAAATCTTGGTGTCATTCTGGATAGGAATTTGACGATGGGCGCAGATATCTTCCACCATCCACTTCTGTTTTTCCATCTCAGAAATGTCACCAGGATAAAGCCCTTGTTCACTTATGGACCTCCCACTTTGATGCATGACTTAGTTACTTCAAGGCTTGACTACTGTAATGCGCTCTACATCGGGGGTCACAGGAGGATCTCTCCACAGACTGCAGCTAGTGCAGAATGCAGCTGCCTGGTTACTTACTGGGCAGCCAACATTTTGCCACATTACACGGTGTTGCGTGAGCTGCACTGGCTGCCAGTCAGGTGGAGGATCCTCTTTAAGGTGGTCTTCTCACCTATAAGGCCCACCGGTCAGGGTCCTGGTTATCTGTTGAGATCTTCTTGTATCTGCTCTCTTGGTTCCCCTCTGTTTCTCCTGTGGGGCCCCCTGGTGATTCCCAGGACGAGGTTGAAATCGGCTGGTGACAGGGCCTCAGTGTCGCCACTCCTGTCCTGTGGAATTCGCTGCCCCTTGGGGTTAATGGGGCCCCCACCTTGAAGTATTCAAGGCCCACCTATTCACCCAGACATTTTTGGAGTAAGGTGTCAATTCATAGTTTTGGTTATAATAGTTGGCAATCTGATGTCTAGTTTATTATTTATGGGAACTGTTTTATGAGGAGTTAATTATTTATATGCTCATATTTGATAATTTTTATTTTTATTTTTGTTTTATTGATTTGTTTTGAAATATGTGTTTACTTATCTGTCGCTGCCCAGAGCCTCTGGGATTGGGTGAATTTTAAATAAACTTTGCCTTGCCTATCTAGCAGAACCAATCTAATATAAATGCTGACCCAGTTAAATTTTGGCAAGATGGAAGGTCGTTTTGTTTCTACTGGCTTAAGTGGCTTTGTGTTTTCTGGTAGGCCTCTGAGATTTATAGGACAATAAAAGTGATAGCCCAAGGCAGTAGGGTGTCAGTTACCTCACAGTAGAAAACAACAGAAAACTGCACCTGCACTCACCAGTTATTTTAAAGTGAAGTCAAAGGTATAGATGCCAAAAAGATTTTATTAATTACATCGTAGCTAGCAGAAAAGAGGTACAGTGTTGCCAGCCAGGATGCAATGCGGTATCTCGAGTTACTGCAGGACCAGAAGGATTAGCTGCCATTAAATTTCAGTATTAAAGAAGCTTAAAAGCATACCAAAAATATGTATGCATTAATGGATGATGTAGTATGAAAGGAGACTTGAACCCCTTGTTTTGTATATTAAGCTTCTAAAATGGCTTCATAGTGTTGTAAAGGCTGCATTGTTCATCTGCATTTCAAAACTGCATTACTCTGATATGATTAAATGCAGTTTCATTGCATTTCAGAAACATAAACAAAAGCCCTCTGGTTTCAGATCTCCTGATTTGGCTGGTCCCAAAAATGGCTGCTGGCGTGCAGCGTGATGAGGTCAGTGGAGCGAGACCTCTAGTTGCTGTAGTCCCAAACTGCAATGTTCAGTCCTCTTTCAAAGTCTTTAATTTCTTATAGTGTCATAGTAATGTGTCAGCAGAAATGGACCATCCTGGGCCATCTAGTCTGCCCATTCTCCACCACTTCTGTTGTATCCACTTCCCAGGGATATTTTCCTCTGCCCACAGGCCAGCCCCTTGTGTCTGGCCCGCCCTCTTGAATTCCTCCTCTGTTTCTACACATACCACCTCATTAGATAATCTGCTCCAGTGTTCCACCATTCTCTCAGTGAAATAACATCTCCTTACATTGCTTTTAAATCTTCCCCTTCCAATCTTAAATTATGACCCTTGTTTTAACTCCTACTTTTCTTTTGAATAGGCTACCTTCATTCACTTTATTTATTCCTTCATATACTTAAAAGTCTCTATCATGTCACTCTATCTCCTCGAAAGGAACGCCCTGTCAAACTAATGTCATAGATTTCTTTCACTGGGTAACCAGAGTGGTGGACCAAGGGGAGCAGTTGATGTCACCTATCTTGACTTCAGCAAAGCTTTTGACACTGTTCCACATAGAAGATTGATAAATAAGCTGGGTAGGCTCGGGGTGGGTCAGAAGTTGGTCAACTGAGTGGCAAACTGGTTGAGGGGCAGAAAAAAGAGTGGTGGTAAATGGTATACAGTCAGAAGAGATGCAGGTCACAAGTGGGGTACCTCAGGGATCAGTCTGGGCCAGTCCTCTTCAATATCTTCATTAGTGACATTGCAGATGGACTAGAGGGTAAGGCTTGTCTGTTTGCAGATGACACCAAAATCTGCAACAGAGTAGATGATCCAGATGGAGTGGGCAGAATGAGAAGAGATCTGGATAAACTAGCAAAATGGTCAGAAGAGTGGCAGCTGGGATTTAATGCAAAGAAGTGCAATATCTTGCACATAGGAAGAGAAACCTGAAGCCACCTATAGGCTGGGAGGGAGTTGCTGGCAGTCACAAAGGAAGAAAGAGACTTGGGCATCATCATCACCGATGACCTGAAATCATCCAAGATGACCTCTAAAACAGTAGGTAAGGCTAGGGTATGTTGGGGTGTATTATAGGGGTATCACAAGTCGTAAGAGGTAATAATCCCTCTTTACAAGACACTGGTTAGAGCCCCATCTGAGTACCTAGTGCAGTACTGGAAGCCCACCTTCACAAGGACATTAACCAAATTGAGGCAGTCAGAGAAGGGCAACCAAAATGGTGCAGGGACTGCATCAGAAGACATCTGAAGACAGATTAATGGAGCTCAATATGTATACCCTTGAGCAAAGGAGGGAGAGGTGATATGATCGAAACATTCAAACACCTTAAGGGCATTAACAAGGTAAGAGTCTAACGTGTTTAAATAAAAGAAAAATAGCAGGACAAGAGGACACAGCATGAGATTAGAGGAAGGCTGATTTAAGGAAATGAGAAATTCTTTTTCACAGAAAGAGTGGTGGATGCATGGAGCGGCCTACATCAGGAAGTGGTGGCTATGAATACAGTGCAGGGCTTCAAACAGGCATGGGATAGGGACAAAGGGAGCAATACAGATGAGTATGAATAGATAGGCCACTGACAGAGCAAGAGCCGATGACATTTATGTAGTAGAAAAAGAAATGGGCAGACTGGATGGGCCTGGTGGTCCTTATCTGCCGGCCAACCTCTCTGTAACCTCTGGTGGGTATAGATTTAATTCTCTCGATCTGGTCTCATATGGCTTCTCTTGCATACCTTGCACCATCTTTGTTGCCCTCTCTGAACCCTATCCAACCCATCTATTTCCTTTCTTAAATGAGGCCTCCAGAACTGTAAACCATACTCCAGGTGCGGTCTGACCATGGTCTTATATAAAGGCATCAGCACCTCCCTCTTCCTACTTCTTGTACCCATTCCTATGCATGCCATCATTCTATTGGCTTTACCTACTGCCTTACTACATTGGTCTCCTACCTTAAGCTTGTTTTAGATTATAATCCCCAGGTCCCTTTCCTGTTCTGTTTACTTTATCAGTTCTCCCCCAGTGAATACTCAGCCAGTGGATTTTACACCCACATGCATCACTGCCTACTTCTTAGCATTGAACTTCATTTGCCAAATGTCCGACCACTTCTCTAGGGTGCTCAAATCTCTCATCATGGCTCAACCCCTCCTGCTATGTCAACCCTATTAGATAACTTTGCATCATCCGTAAAAGACACACTTTCCTTTCAAATCCCACTGATATACTGTATCACTGTTATGGCTTTATGTGATAACAGTGAGTCAGTAAGACCGCTGATCATATAAGCGAGACATCAACTGCCCGACATCAGAAGGCGACCCTACAACACTGACCGTCATAAATAGCGGCCGGTCGCTTATTACGGACAAAACACAAGGAAATCAACTTTTCATGCAGGAGGCAAGACCCCGCACCCCCAAAATAAAGATTCTAAACTCCAGGGGAACGGACTTAAGAAAAATAGCAACTCCCCAGAAAACTAGGGTCAGAACCCAGCACCACAGACTACAGGGGTAGTGGCTCAAGTCACCACTTTGCTACTTGGCAGGGCTTGGCCAAATCATTCTCTTTTCCCTTTCTACTAAGTGTAGCATGTATCCCTCAGCACTACACTCTATAACCCTTCAGTGCCTTTTTCTCCACTTGCTACATGGGAGCGGTATTAATAATACTCTCCACCTATAGGGTGTTACCTTCTGATATATATGTTAAAAGTTGGTCCCAGTACTGACCCCTGAGGAACACCGCTTGTCACCCTCATTATCCTAGAATGTACACCATTTACCATCACTTTCTGACTTCTATCCTTCAGCCAGTTTTCCACCCATCTAGTTATTTTCTGTCCCATCCCCAGGTTCTCTGTCTTATTTACTAGCCACGTGAGGAACAGAGTCAAAGGCCTTACTGAAGTCCATGTAGGCCACATCAACTGCCCTTCCCCAACTTTGATCAAGAACCTTTGTTACCCCATCAAAAATTTTTATCAGATTTGTCTGGTAAGATCTCCCACTAGTGAAGCCATGTTACTTTTCATCCAATAGTTTATTGTCCATTAAGTATTTTACCACTCTTTCCTTTATTAACACCTCCATCCACTTACCCACCACTGAAGTGAGGCTGACAGCGGTATTCCCCACCTCTCCCTGCAGCCCCCTTATAAATTGGTACTCACGTTTACCATCCTCCAGTCACTCTGGACCCCCATATCCAGGGATAAATTAAATAACTATGTGAATGTAATGCCAGTGTAACCCCGTTTAACTAACATGGCTGCTCATCTCACCCCAGGCGTCTGGGGCAAATGAGAGGGGTGGGGTTTATATAATGAATACAGATTTGGAAAACTGAGAAATGGCCACCATTAGGCTAGGTGACACGACTGTTGCACTAAAATAGCCAAACCCAAGTGTGGCTACAAGGCAAACACCTGGGGACCAGTTACCATGGCCAGCAATCCAGGTCCCTGAGAGAAAACGTTTGCTCACAGTTATGCTAGGTTTGTACTTCTGGACAGGGGCACCCAAGTAAATCCAGACAAGGAAGCAATAACAATACTGTCCAAACCAGGTTGGGATTCTAGAGTGTGGCTTTTATTCACGTAACAAAGTTGGAATAATACGAAAGCAAGGTTGACCCCACAGGGCTGCACATACTGGTAATGCAGATTCTCCAGGGTACAGAAATTCCTGACATTCCCATTTAGCATAGGCTGAAGTAACACAAAACAGTGAACCCTCTGGTTCTGAAATGGAAATTAGCAGACACGGCCAGAACTGGTACATTTCCCATCGACTTGGCACATAACGCCAGTACTAGAACACTTCCCATATTACATGAGGAATGAAGGTGGTATATGACCACAAAGGAGCACATCCAGGCTCAGGAACTTTCAGAACCCACCATACTGGAGTAAACTGAGAGAAAACAACCCACATCCAGGGTAACTACTTCCATTAGGCATTGGCCAGATGCACTAAATGAAAAAGTACTGGTGCCCAAACTGAACCCGGAGAGGTAAACAGGGTCACTCCAGATGGGTGGGTCTCCACTTTTGCTTCCAAGTTTGTACTGCCATTCATCTGGTTAAAACACCACACAACTGTAGAAAACTGTAGATGCTGTCTTGAAATGTATTTCACATTTAACATACTAAACACAGACACCTCAGAGGTGTCAGAAGTTAAAAGTTCTGTACTTTGACGGTCACATACTGGACTCCAAATGTAGGCAGACACTTTTAAAACACAGAAAGTCTAGGTGACAGATTCCTTTGTCAGAGAAATTCACCCTAGGTATTGCAGGTGCCCTCCTGGGCTTACTCAGAAGAAAAGTTGTACTCACAACAAATGAAGATGTCCAAGGCAGCTTCACCAGACAGAATGGATTGAGGTATTGCCCTGAACCCTGAAGATCACCCCCATCCCTCCTGGAATAGGGCAAGGAAAACCCACTTAGCAAAGTCTCCACCACTTCAGACACTGTCTTCTGTGTTTTCTTCTAGAGTGAGAACAAACTACCCAAAACTCAGCGGTAGCTCTCTGTCAGTGCTAAATGAGGAGCTGCACAGCAAGCTGCAGCCTCCCCTGGAACCTCGCACTCCAAGACTACTGAACTTTCTACTCTGACTGACAACTGCTTGCCAGAGTGTGGCTTATGCCGCTGCAAGAGTTCTAAGATTACATCATCACTCCAGCTCAGCTGAGGCCGAAAACAGTGTGACAGTGTGAAACCCATTCACCTGGCATTTCACAAGTGCCTTCCTGCCTGCCACTGATTCTAGCCAGGATTCTAGTAACCCATGGAACAAGGGGTTATACCAACTCATCCCTCAACTCTGGGATGCAAACCATCAGGCCCCATTGCCTTATCTACCTTTAGTTTTATAAGTTATTTCTTTACTCTGTCCTTACTTAATGGGCTTTGATCCATCCCACATTCTTCTCCTCCTTCCTCTTTAACTCAGTTCCTTTGATAAAATTGATCAAAATCATGACTTAACGCGTGTTATTTTAACTAACACACAAGATGAGTTATGGTTCTGATAGTTTCTAATCAAATCGGTGTGAAATGACAGTAGTATTGTAGCTGCCAGTCTCAACCAATCGCTTCCTTTATGACAAAGTGAGAAGATGCAGACCCTATCAGTCCAGTCTATCCACCTGCCTGCCCACTGCATCTCTTAAAAAAAATAATTTGACATTACCCTTATTCCACAGATAGCTGCCTCAAAATACCAGGTGGTCCAGTGGCTGTAAATAAGTCAAGCCATTAATGGGGTTTCGTTAAGCCAGGGGTAACTTTGGGAGTCAGTAGTGCTGTGGTGTGTGAACAGGTGGGCAGGTGATTGGACCAGTAGCACTAGAATCAAAATGGCCTGAGTTTCCATTTACAACCACTGGACCACCAGGTATTTTGAGGCAGTTATTCGAGAATGGGGTTGTAATTAAGCCAAGGTAATTTTCACAGTTAGTGAATTTTGTGACATGTGGTGCTACAGTGTGTGAATGGCCGTGCAGGTGGTTGGACTGATAGCGCTACAGTCAGTTGACTGACATCATTTACAGTCACTGGACCACCAGGTATTTTGTGGTGCAGTTATTTAAGAATGGGTTGTAATTAAGCTAGGGGTAATTTTCACAGTCAGTGAATTTTGTGATGCTCAGTGCTGTGGTGTGTGAATGGCCAGGCGGGTGGTTGGACTGATAACGCTACAATCAGGTGGCTTGACTTATCATTTACAGCCACTGGACCGCCAGGTATTTTGAGGCAGTTATTCATGGAATAAGGATAATGACAAGTTATTTTTTAGAGTTACAGTGGGCAGGCAGGCGGGTGGGTGGACTGGACTGGTAGCATCTGTGTCTCACTTTCTCATAAAGGAAGTGATTTGTTGGGACTGGCAGCTACAATAATACTGTCATTTGATGCCAACTTGATTAGAAACTATCAAAATTGTAACTCATTTTGTTTATTAGTTAAAATAACACACAAGCTAAGTCATGATTTTGATCAGTTTTATTGAAGTCTGCTGCAAATTATAGACTTTGAAAGAGGGACTAAACACTGCAGTCTGGGACTACAGCAGTTAGAGGTCTCGCTCTTTGGCCCCATCACGCTGCACATTGGCAGCCATTTTAGGGGCCAGCCAAAGCGGAGATTTGAAACTAGAGGACTTTGTTTTTAAATGCTACGAAACTGCACTTAGTCTTATTAGCTAAATGGAGTTTTAGTATGAATGGAAAAAGCAGCCTTTATCCTACAACACTATGCAGCCCGTTTTTACAAACTCAGTATACAAAATGGGTGTTAAGGTATAAACAAAGTGTCAGTGCAGGAAATATATAGAAACATAGAAACATAGAATTTGACGCAGATAAGGACCCGCTGGCCCACCCAGTCTGCCCATTTCCCTACCTACTGGATAAGCTGCAGATCCTAGTTAACCAGCAGCCTACTTCTTCCTACCCCACCCCTAGAATTGCCTTTATGACTGTCCCATGCATGCTTGAATTCCACTACGGATTTTGACTCCACAACCTTTCCTCCGGAAGGCTGTTCCATGCATCCACAACCCTCTCTGAGAAAAATACTTCCTTAAATTACCTCTGAGCCGCCCCTCTCTATCTTCAAATTGTGCCCTCTTGTTCTTGCACACCTCTTTTTTGAAAGATGCTACCCTCTTGGACTTTGTTGATTCCCTTGAGGTACTTGAACATTTCTATCATGTCCCCCTTTCCCTCCTTTCCTCGAGGCTATACATATTAAGCTCCTTTTGTCTCTCTTCATATGTCTTCCGGTGCAGACCCTGCACCATTTTAGTTGCCCTCCTCTGGACAGCTTCCATCCTGTCTATGTCTTTGCGGAGATTGGGTCTCCAGAACTGCACACAGTACTCCAGATGGGGTCTCACCAGCTGCCTGTACAGAGGGATAACAACTTCCTGTTTTCACTGGTGATGCCTCCCTATGCATCCCAGTATCCCCCAGCCCTCCTTGCTGCCCTCTCACATTGCTTGCCCACCTTTAGGTCATCTGATATTACCCCAGGTCCCTTTCCATTTTTGTTGTTGTTGTATCACCCCCCATTAGTACTCTTTCCCTGGGTTTTGTTTCCCAGGTGCATTACCTTGCACTTCTTAGCATTGAATCTAAGCTGCCATACATTTGACCATTCCTCTAACCTTGCCAAGTCCTTCTCATCCTTTCTACCCCACCCTGTGCATCAACTCTGTTGCAGATCTTTGTGTCATCTGCAGAGACATACTTTCTTTCCAGTCCTTCTGCAATGTCGCTTATAAAGACATTGAAGAGGACCGTCCTAATACTGAACCCTCATGTACCCCACTAGTAACCCTCCTTTCTTCTGAGTGGACTCCATTTACTATTACTCTCTGTGTCCTATTCTCCAGCCAATTCTTTACCCAGGCTGTCATCTTGGGACCCACTCCCAGGCTGGCTAACTTGTATATTAATCTTTTGTGTGGGACTGTGTCAAATGCCTTGCTAAAGTCTGGTGAGCCATGTCTCGCCCTCTCTGATCTACTACTTTGGTCACCCAGTCAAAGAAATCTATCAGATTAGGTCTGGCATGACCTTCCGCTGTGAATGCATGCTGCCTAGGGTCCTGTGCCCCTCTGGCCTCTAGATACTCGACAGTTCTTTCTTTCAAGTGATTCCATCATTTTCCCCATCACTGAGGTTAAACTAAAGGTCTGTAGTTTCCTGCTTCTGCCTTGCTCCCACTTTTTGTGAAGGGAATCACATCTGCCCTCCTCCAGTCCTCGGGTACCACCCATCCTCCATGATTTGTTAAAAGGGTAGTCAGTGGTGTCACTAGGTTCTACCTTAGTTCTTTTAGAATTCTGGGATGAATCCCATCAGGCCCCATTGCTTTGTCCACCTTCAGTTTTAAGAGTTCTTTCAGAACCCTTTCTTCTGTAAATGGGCTGGTATCAACTTCTGTATCCAGAGTGTTTATACTGTTTGTTTTAGGTACCTCCCCTCTTCATTTGTAAATACTGAGCAAAATATTTGTTTAGTATCTCTGCCTTTTCACAGTCTCCCTCTGCCCACCCTCCCTCCCCTTTATTAAGCCTCACTATCCTCCCTTGGTCTTCCTTCAGCTCCTGATGTACCTATAAAGGTTTTATCCCCTTCTTAACTGAGGTGGCTATCTTTTCCTCGGTTTGGGCCTTTGCTGTTCTGACTGCCTTCCCAGCCTCCTTCGCTTTAACTGATACAGTTCCTGCCCTGCTCCTTCCTGCGATTCCTTGTACTTCCTGAATGCTTTCTTTTTCTCTTGAACCTTCACTGCCACTTCCTTTGAGAACCATAGTGGTTTCTTACATCGTTTGTTTTGTTTATTTGCTTCACACAAAGGCTCGTTGCCTCTGTGATGGCAGTTTTATTATTCCCCATTGTTTTCCACCCGTCTTTCCTGCCCATTTGCTAGTGCATTCCTTAGGCACTCACCCATTTCAGCAAAGTCAGCCCTCCTAAAGTCCAGTACTTTTGTCTTTGTATGACTTGACTCTATTGCTGTGTTTATTGTGAACCATACTGTTCGATGGTCGCTAGTTCCCAGATGGCTACCCACTTCTACATCTGTGATCCTCTCTCCATCTCCATTTGAGAGAATCAAGTCTAATACTGCTCCGTCTCGAGTGGGCTCCAATACTAGTTGTCTAAGCATGCCCCTGTAGGGCATCTAGAATAACTCCACTCCAGTGGCAGCTGCAACTGTACTCCAGTTAACATCTGGCATATTCAGATCACCCATCAGCAATATCTCCCCTTTTCTGCCATTCTAAGTATACTTTCTATCATTTCCTTGTCCATTTCCTCCCCTGAGAAGGGTCTGTATACAACCCTGTATGCGGATTGTGGTGCCATTGCCTGTCTCCAGATTTACCCACAGTGCTTCTTCTCCTCTCCTGTTTACCCTTTTGTTCTGTTGCTTTTATTCCTTCCCTTATGTAAGAGCTTCTCCTCCTCCTCCTCCTCTTTTTTACCCTCCTGTCCCTCCTGTAGATAGTGTATCCTGGTATGTTTACGTCCCAGTCATGGTTTCGTGTGTACCATGTTTCTGTGACTGCCACGATATCCAGATGTTCCTCCTCCATCAAGGCCACTAATTCAGGAAGCTTGTTACCCAGACTACAGGCATTGGTGCTCATTGCTCTCCATTTTTGGTGGATTTACCTTCTGTTGCAGCATCCCCACTGACCGTTCTACCTCTGTCTTTTCTCATTTAGTACCCTGTTTTGTAGGGAGAGGCTGGGATTTTCCTGCTGCTTGTCAGTGCCTCCCCTTTGACTAGTTTAAAAAGCTTGCCAATGAAGCATTTAAACCGATTGCTCAAAGACTTGTTCCTTCCTGGACAGATGCAGACCATCCTGCCAGTATAGGCTGGTGTCCTCAGGTGGAACCCCAGTCTAATGAAGCCAAACCCTGTGCTCACACCATTTTTCAACCATTCATTAAACTGCATGGTGCTAATTACCCTCGCCTCCCATGCCTTTGACAGGCAGCACCTCTGAGAAGGATCTTGTGTGTGCTACTTGTCTTAGACCCTCCCCAACTCTGCAGTGTCCTCCTGCACTGCTCTAATCTCATGATGAGCCAAGTCATTTGTCCCTAGGTGGACAATTACGTCCCAGCTCAGACTCCCTTGCAGCTGTTCTCCAGATCCTGAGGATGCTTCCTGTCCCTCAAAGCCATGGCACCAGGCAGGCACCTTACTTCAGTTTTCCCAGCTCCCCCAGTTCTATACCCCTAATAATTGGGTCCCCCACCAGGAGCTGCTTCCTTTCCTGTGGTGTCCTCTGCCTCCTTCCTGTGGGCCTCCCTTGTGACAGTTGTCATCAGTCTTCTCTGCGGTGCATCCATAGTGGAGCTATGCTCCCCAGAATGGTGTATGGATTGTGGGTGGAACAATTGACTGGGTGTGCCTCTGTTCCACCATCCTCACCTCCCTGAGCCCCTGTGGTCCAACTGCTGTGCTTTCTTCCAACCTCTGAGGTATGTGATCCAAATTTAAATTTTTTTTTGTGCTGCTGTATTTTTTATTTTTTTTCCACTTTGGGTGTATTGGATATAATTTGAAAATAATTGGGGTCAGCAGGCTGCAGCCTTAATGGGTTACAAAACTGTTGCATCAGGAACACAGCAATCTGCAGCACTACCATCTGCAACACCACCTGCTACAGGTAGCCAGAGTAATAATTATTCACTGCTGATCTCAGGGTTTATTATACACACCTCTTTGTAGTCTGCTTTACCAGCGTGTCATTTACTACCTTGTGAACCAAAGTTTTTGACCAGAATTCTGTCTACCCAAAAGGTGGACACTGAATCTGACCTGAACTGAATTTGCCAGTGGAAATCTTGTCTCACTCTAGTTTGATCTTTGGCTGACAGTGTAAGTACTGTACTAAAGGACTGGTTTCCGAGCAGTAAGAAGAATGTCAGATTCATCGGTTTACCGTGTGTGTGTGTAATTTGACAGGGCTGCAGTTAGTCAGTGTTTGAGCACGGAATGAGTTCATAACAGAGTCCCAGTGCACATCAGTACAACCTCCATTCATGCTAGTTACAGCTATATTGCACTCTTGAATTGCCGTGGCAAATGCTTGGCAGTCACGCAGTAAGCTGATTAAGCAGTGTTACAGTATGTACAGCTGCTTTGTTGTACAGCTGGTAGTCCGCCAAACTTACTAGACATGCAGTAAATAACAAAGACGCACTAAGTGCTCAATTCTGAAAACAGTTATTTACCACAAAAGGAGGACACTGCTCATTTGAGCAAATATCACAGATTCACTGTGCACATTCCTCACATTTGCAAATATGTAGGTGGTTTCCAGCCTGCGTACGTTGAGTATGACTAATGTGTGTGTTGTGTGGGATCTGCAGCAGGAGAAAGTGAGACTGAGTTGGTGAAATCCTCATTTTGTTCTCTTGAGGGCTGACTTTACAGGGTCTCACTAACCGAATACACACAGTCATTCTGACTGCACCACGTAGTAATCTTTCAAACAGATTCATTTTTGGTCATATTTCTGATGGTGTCTTTCCAGTCTCTGTGAACATTAACATCACTCTCTCAAAACTTTGCACATTTCTTAAGGCAGCATCATTTTACACATTGTAAAATGATAAAGCAGCACAGTTTCAGTCTAAACAACAAAATAATACTTGGAAAATCATAGGCTTCTTTTATTTATCCTTTTTGTTTTCTGTTGCTAGGTAGATTCAACAAACTATAACAAATGAAGCAACTGTTTGTAAAAGAAAGTTATTCTAAAGGTGTCATTTTCAGAATACTTTATACTGATAGTGTGTGTGGAATGAAATGAATGTTTTGCCTCATAGGAAGTTTACCTTTGTAGGCAGGATGAGTATTTAATCAGAAATTGTGGGAATACCATGACATTCCTAAAACCATGCCAGCCCTATTTCATTGCCTTGCTGCGTTCTGTTGACCCAAGCTAAAACCACAGTGATGCTGTTCAAGCTGGGATGTAAACTTGGGACATCTTCTGGATATGTTTTATTTTTGTTTGTTTGTTTTGGATGTGGTTTGTATCTTTTCTTTTTTTTTTTTTTTTAAACTTGCTGTTTATACCCTCTTCCAGTCTCCAGCACCTGCATCCCTCAGGAGCACCCAAGGTCCACCCAACCCCTGACACCCTTATCACTCTTGGATCTTCTTCGAGGATAA
Source organism: Neoceratodus forsteri (assembly GCA_016271365.2). NCBI lineage: Eukaryota > Metazoa > Chordata > Ceratodontiformes > Ceratodontidae > Neoceratodus > Neoceratodus forsteri. The sequence goes on along the minus strand of CM028133.1, from coordinate 644,672,206 downwards.
TCTCTATTTCTACGGAGAGGGTGGTGAATGCTGGAAGAGTTTGCCCTAAGAGGTGGTAGGGGCAAGCACAGTGGGGGTTTAAACATGCCTGGGACAAGCACTGGGAAACTGTGGGTGGAAGGAGTTATGAAAAGCCATTGACCACTTAGGTGAGTGGATGGCATACATGTATAGGGCCTGTGGGCAGACTGGATAAGCCTAGCGGTCCTTATCTGCTGGCAGTTTCTATGTTTCATTTGAGTCACATCATGAAACACTTAGCCATCGGCTCAGGGACCACCCAGAAAATTCTGCTGGTTGGGGCCCCCCACGCCGACACATGCCCTCATCATTGCTCGTATAATGGGGCCATCCACAGCATGCCTCAGCCCTTTTTCCATCACAACTGCTTGTCCGACCACCACTGCTGAAGAATGCCATCAGACTTTGCAAGTATTTGCTAATGCTGCTACTCCTCTAAGTTTATATTAAAAACTTTCCTTTATGCCGCCATTAAAAACAAGGAATCACTGTTCCATTATCACTGTTTAGGTGACGTTAAGATTTATAAAGATGACAACCACTCCATTTGTATCTGTTGCCTTGGTACAGACCAAAGTTAAAGTCTGCTCTGTTTGCTGGAGCTTTAACTAAGCAACCAGGAGATTCATAAAAGCTTTGGAAGTACATCTAAAGATTCAGGACATATAGAAGCAGGTTGCATCAAAGGCAACTTCACCAGCGTCAACAGCTTCTTTTCAGTTCACCGTCAGTCCATCAATCCCTGAAGTCGATAGTGGCTGTCACTGACTCCAGGAAAAGGGATAAGCCTCTGAGAAAGAGAAGCAACACAAGGAGGATGCCACTTCCCAGACTGTTCCCTCCACACCTAAAAGAGTAGGTCTCCTGAAAAGACAGGTCCCCCGCTTCAGTCATATGTCCTGCCACCCTCGAGCGTCTTTCAGACACCAGGTTGGATCCGGTGCTGGCTCGCTTCTCCTACCTGGGGATTCGCAGCCTATACCACCATTGGGCATAGTCCTGTCGACAGTTCAGCTTTTGTCACCCCTTCAGGGCACGTCAATGCACAGGTCTTCTAGCAGACAATGTTTGAGCTGTTTCAGTGTCTACTCCCACTGCCACTGTCATCTCCAGCTCTGTCTGTGTCCTTGTTTGGCCTGTCGACCTTACCATCGACGTTCCAGTTCTCATTCCCAGCTATAGGGCTTGGCCTGAATGGTCTCCATCGATGGGACCTCATCAGTGGCTCCTCCTCACTTGTCTCGTTGACCTCTGCCAATGACTCTTGGCGAACTGGAGTATAATCCAGGGTATATGAAAGAAGAGAGGCAGCCATGGATGATGATGAATAGGCAATAGATGTGGGCTCAAGCTCAGCTGTATCCTCTTGCTCAGAACAGGGTGTGAAAAACACTCAGAGGTCTCCACCTGCAGATGCCTCATTTCAAGCCTTCCCAAAATAGGTACAGGCTAAATTGGGATTTCAAGCAGAGGAGGAAGACTCCTTCAAGAAAAATCTTTGTGAGTTTTTAGAGGTTTCTGCCTCCCTACAGGCATTATTCATTCAGTGCATTCTGCACTTGAAGATGCAGCTTTGTCTGCTTGGCATAGGCCAGTTACCAGCAGTTCGAAAAGGCTGATAACCAACATCCGCGCCCACCGCTAAGCCTGATTATTCATCAGAGCCTGAAACAGACTCAGTGGTGATTATGGCTGCTCATAACAGATCAAAGGCTCCCAAACATATGATTTCTCTTCCTCCTGATAAGGAATCTGGATGTGATGGGAAGAGCCACCTTTGCTTCTGCTCCTGGGTCTAAGGATTGCCAGCTATGCGCATACATGATAAAATATCAGAATTGCCTTGGGAAGACTATGACTACCATGGCTAAAAATGCCAGAGGGCCAGGATATAATATTGGCACAGCAGACTGTTGCTAATGGCCAAGAGGCCAGTAAGCACCAGTTAAGGTCAGCCTATGATGCCTCTGATGCTGCTGTCAGGATCACTCTGTGGCATCTGCCTTCGCCACCACTCTCAGCTAAGGGTGTCTGGTTTTGCCTCAGATGTGCAACAGTCTATAATGAATGCTTCATTCAGATGTAAACAGATGTTTGGCAACAAGCTAGAAAATGCATTAAAGGGATTTACAGTCCTCAAAATGACTTTGAGATCCTGCATACTTTGAACCCTAAACTTCAGGGAAGAGGTCAGTGTTCTTTCTAGACCCTATGCCTCTCAGGCTTGGGTTATTCAAAAGGCCCAGGATGTGGTTGCCAAGACCTTAGCCTTCCACTTCACAAGCAGCAACTTGCCTCCTGGTGTCCATGCCAAAATTACAAAAGTCAGACCATTACCAGCACCCTCGCCGCCACTGCACTTTCTGACTCCCTCCTCTTCCTCTGGCCTCACTGCCTTTGGATGTCTCAGAGGAGACCAACTGTCCCTCTTCCTACCAAAACAGTGGAAGATGACTACAGATTTGTTTGTTTTTATTTTGTTGTCGAGGTAGTGCACTGCCTACAAAGGCATCTTTTAGCCAAATATTCTAAAGTCCTTAGTTTTAACGCTAGATCTCTGAATAATTTAAGTTTGGCTGAATTGGAATGTAAATTGTTGGATATTGGTATAATTGCTATAACTGAAACTTGGTGGGGCTCGTCATCAAATTGGATCAAGAGCATCCCTGGATATAGGCTGTATCATAGAGACAGACAGAATAGAAGTGGTGGAGGGTTTGTTTATTTGTACACAATGATATTGTTTCGAGAAATGATAAACAGTTCTAGTATTGAATCATTGTGGGTTCAGCTGCAGTTTAAAGGTATGTCCAAATTAGTTATAGGAGTCTGTTATAGACCCCCTTCATCTGATTCTGATTATACAAATGAGTTAATTAATCAAATATCTGACATAATAGATAATAACGACACTGTTATCATGGGAGATTTTAATATGCCTGGTATTAACTGGGAAATATTTACTGGGGTAACCTCACAGGAACAGATGTTAGCAGATTTATGTATTGACTTAGGCCTTGAGCAATTAGTAAATTACCCACTAGGGGTAAAATATACTGGATTTAGTTATTACTAATTCAGGAAATTTAGTAACTGATATAGATATTACCGCTCCTATTGGTAATAGCGATCATAGAGCAGTAGTATTCAACATAAGTATTACCAAAAGTAAAATATCTTCAGGTACATTATTAAAGAACTACAATAAAGCCAACTTTAAACAAATTAATACTCTAATCAATCAAATTAACTGGAAAAGCATGTTTTAAAAAAAATATAACCCAAGCCTGGGACTTATTTAAATACAATATAAACAGGATTAAAGTACTTATGTCCCCTTAAAATCTAAATACAAGAAAAAGGGTAAAATTCGATATGGTTTAATAAAGATATACATAGACAAATAAAGCTAAAGAGCGCCTCTTTAGAAAATTAAAAAGAAGGGTACTGAAGATTCTAAGGTTAGATATAAAACTCAGTAAATCATTTAAAAAACTCATTAGAATAGCTAAAAATAAATTAGAAATTGACCTTGCTCATTCAAAATCCAACAAAAATCACTTTATTCTTATATTAATAGTAAAAAGGTGAATTTAGAAAAATAGGTCCTATAACAGTTGGAGAATTCTGTTAATGATGAACAAAAAATGCAAAATATTTAATCAATACTTTTCTTGGGTCTTTATGATAAAGATACTTACTCACCTAGGTGCAACCAAACCCCACTACATCCAATAATTTATGAGCAAGAAGTAAAAAATATTCTTCATAAACTAAAAAAAATCTACTAGCTCAGGACCAGATAACATAAATGATTGGTTTCTGAAAGAAACTATAAACTCTGTCACTGTTCCTAACTTTATTATTTAATAAGTCACTGGCTGAAGGCAATATACCAAATGATTGGCGTACAGCAATTGTAGTTCCAATATTAAAAAAAGTAATAAAACAATGGTTCAAAATTACAGACCAATAAGTCTTGCATCAATAATTGGCAAGACCTTGAAAAGAATTATTAAATTCGTGATTGACTCTTGAAATCCAGACATTAGGGTACATGATTCCACTAGCATGGCTTTAAAACTGGATTCTCATGTACCACTAATCTTATTTCCTTTTATAATAACATTAGTAGGTATCTGGATAACCATATTCCATCTGATATTATACTTTGGATTACAGCAAGACCTTTGATAAAGTGCCCATTCTTTACTCATTGAGAAAATGTGTAAATTTGGATTTTCAGCCTATATAATAAAATGGGTATCCCAGTAATTACATGGAGCGAACTCAGATGGTCAGGGTCAACAATTTTTATCAGATCCACTATCAGTGACTAGTGGTGTGCCCCAGGACTCGGTCTTGGGTCCTACATTGTTCAATTTATTTATCAGTGATTTAAATATAACTTCTAATAATTTCATTTGCTAAATTAAGCTGATGATACTACTAAGCTAGGAGAGGAAGTGGATACCCCCTAAATGAGAATACTCTTCAGAAAGAACCTAGACACTATAGAACAGTGGGCAAAAGTAACCTTATGGAATTTAATACAGACAAGGTAGCGGTTTTGCATTTTGGGAATAGAAACCCCAAAAATACATATTGGTTAAATAACAAACAAATCAAATACTCGAATGTGAAAGAGATCTGAGGATTTTAATAAATAATAAATTATCAGCAGATTCCCATTGTAATAGAGTTGCAAATTCAGCTAACGTGTTGTTAAAACAGATTATAAAACATTTGTCAATAAATCGGAACAATGTTTAGTCACCTTATATAGATCATATATTAGACCATATTTGGATTATAGATCCCTTATTGGAATCCATACCTCAAAGGACATTTATAGACTGGAGAAAGTACAGAGAAGATTAACAAAGATGATTCCTAGACTTAAAATGATTCATATAACTCACGTTTAAATAAATCAGGTTTACACTCCTTAAAACAAAAAGCGAATAAGAGGTGATTTGCTATTTTTATTTAATATATTAAAATGTCCATTGCAAATGAAACTTTGTGGATTAACATATGCAAAAAAGTATAGTAAGCAGACTACATAATAAACAATTAATTGTTGAAAGGGTTAATACTAATAAAGAGATAATTTCTTCAGTGTTAGGGTACCACAGAAGTGAAATCAGCTTCCTGAATTTATAGTAAATTCAAAACATCTGAAACCTTTAAAACAATTTGGATAATTGGTTAACAAATGAGGAAGATGACTGACCTACTGTTGTGGGGACAATCTTGATGGGCTGTAATAGCCTTCTTTTGTCCAGGTTAACCAGTATAACCAGTACAGAATGCGACCTGGTACAGAAATATAGTGTACAATAGTCAGTGCAATACAGCAGAAAATTTTATTTTATTTTATTTTATTTTAACATCAGCTTAACAACTTTTGAGCCAGAGGCTCATTTACAAAAGTACCTTGTCATAAGAAGGACAACGAAACATACATACATGAGACAAGTTGCAGATCAGCAGTACAGATCAACAATACGGTACAGTCAGATTACAGGTATAGAGGATAACATTATTGTATTAACAGCAAATTCAGGATAATCAAATTCTAGACATAACAATGAGTTAACAGCAAATTCAGATAATCAAATTCAGAATAGACAGCCAAGGGTAGTAGGTTGAATAGAGGTCCTGCAAGGGGGGGCTGAGGAAGAGTGGGGTGCAGCTCAGAGAGCATTGTCAGTAGGTAGGGGAGGGAGGTCAGGGGCAGCAGCAGGAGTGTAGTTGAGCAAGTGACTTCTGAGGCTGTATTTAAAACACGCTAATGAGGGAGCCTCAGTGATGCTGGCAGGGAGGAGTTGGATGCAGTGGGTGCTCTATATAAAATACTACAACACCTAAGTAAGACATGAGTATGGAAGAACATTGAAATCAAACATTGCATACATAATACAATGTGACCAGAAAATCTGAATGCCTTGGCAAAGGACATAGTTATAAAGTACTATGGAATTTGGGCAAAATACACATAGTTGTCCAATGCTAGAAATTACTCTTTAGTTCTTTAGAGAAAGAAGTGAAGCTGGTTAGTGATCTAATTTGTACCAGAATAGTGTTCCTCACGGAGGGAGCCCAGTAACTAAATGATTTTGGCACATGGTTGTTGTTATCTGAGGAACCGATAAATAAAGATTTTGTAATGATCCGAGTTGAAATTCGGAGGCTAGTTGAAGAAAACATGCTAAACTCAGAGGTTGTTGCTTGTTCAGCAATTTAAGTTGAGTATACCAAAGCCGCTTTTGATTTTTGTTTCTCAAGGAAGGCCAACCCAAACAATCCAATATTAAGCAGATAAACTCATTGCCAGTCTGACAGGCAGACTTTGCTATTTTATGTATAGTGCTTTTTTGTCATAAAGATTGATTTTAGGTGCCACATCAACTATCAGGGAGCTGTAATCCAATATGGATAGTAAATGGTGTCTTGCAATACTTAGTCTGCATTGTATATCAGGAATTTGTTAATCTGTTAAAGCTGACCTCATTTTTGATCCATTTTGCAGGTTATGTTTTAATATGGCGGCCAAATGTCAGGTTTGAGTCGATAAGGGCGCCCAGTATCTAAAGTCATTAATGGTCTTGATCAACTCGTCCCTGTAAGTTGATACAAGAAAATTATTGGCATTCATTCTGGTTTTAGGAGCTGAACCAAGTAACATTGCTTTTGTTTGTTACATTTATGATCGGCCTATTTTCCTTGTACCACCTGTGCAGAGATCTGAATTCAGTATTTAAGTTATTATTAATAACTGCAATCTCTTTGCCTTGATAAACTTTACTACATGTCTGTGTGTAGCTCAATAAGCAGCATCACATAAGCACATTATTCAACAACAGTCCGTTCCACAACACACATTTCACGCTGATGACGCTTTGGACATTGCCAGCGACCAATGTCCCGAACTGGCCGCCGCAATATGTGTTTTGTGGAATAAACTTGGACTCTATTTGGTATTTTTTTGGAGCTCATGTAGGCTTATTGGTTGGTGAGTGCCCTTTTTCATTTGAACTGTTCTGTTATTGTTTGGAGCACTACCCTTCCTAGTACAGCCTTTTCTCTGTTATTGTTCCATACATATAATAGCATACTAGCTTTATTGCAGACTATCGTGGTCCTGGGGTGGTTCAGCAAGAACACACCCTACAGCTTCTTACTGTTCTCCCAGTGACCCCCATTACCCAACAGATATCTTCAGGGACATCTTGCCATCCTGCTGAAGAGGGTTCATCCCGTCCTCTGCAAAGGGCTGGGAACCTGCCCTGTTTCAGAACAGAACCAGGGCTATTATTCCCAGTACTTTGTGGTCCCAAAATGGACCTGAGACTGACTCAATTCATTGAATACACAGAGCTTTGAATGGTCTCGTTGCAGTCCGTCTTTTCCCTCCTGCTAATGGGATTGGATGATTGCTGTGGATGTGAAGGACACCTCTCTTCATGGCATAATCTCAGTCACACCAGTATGTAGTAGCAGTTCTGGACACTGGTCTGGGATGGGCATTTCTGCCCCAGCCATGCTACAGCTCTGGTGGTCCAAGCACAGCTGGTATCATCCAGTGACTGTGTCTCGGCCAGATGCCTTCTAAGGTTAATCACCCTCATGGCAGCTGCCTTGACTGTCCCACTGGCTGGCCTCCACGTCAGAATTCTCAGTGGTTTCTCAGGCACAGTGGGCACAACATTCCAACAAATTAGAGATCCTTATAGAGGTGACACCTCCACTTCATCACTCCCTGCTCTGGTAGTTGGACTGCTGCAGCTTGAGGTCAGAGTCCCCATTCCTCTAGCCTTTCCATCTCCTGGTGATGGCGATGGATGTTTCAGGTTCAGATTGAAGTGCTCATCAGAACCCTATCAGAACTCAGGGCCAGTGGACCCCTCTGGATACAGCTCTGCACTGCAACACTCTGGAGATGGCAGATCTTCATCGAAATCTCTTGCAGCAGGTCATTACAGCGCAGGAATATTCCTGCATGAGCATGAGTTCAGTAGGATGATTCAACAGCAGTCGACCTGGGACCCGCCCCCACTGTACCATGTGCTGTGTCCTGACAGGTATAAAAGGATGGTCCCAGAAGCTCCTTAGTTCTTTTCTCGTGACTTGCATGCCTGAACCTCCCTCCTGGAGTTAGCTTCAGTTGGCGATGAAAAGTTCTTGCTCTTTCTTCTTCAGACCCGCGTCAGTGATTCATGTCTTCGGACCGCTGTTTCAAAAGTGTTCCTGTGGCCAGAAGCGTACGGCGGAGGACCTGCGCGAACTTTGTGTTCGGTGCCTGGGTCCAACCCATGATACCCATGCTTGTGTCCTTTGTCACAGGTTCAACAAGGGACAAGCGACAACAACTCCAGACTCGAGAATGCCAACCTAATGTCTTCTTCTACATCAGCAACCTCTGCGTTTCATCTTCCCGCTCATTCATGACTCCTTTGTGACAGCAGCTGGGTTTCTCAGTGCAGTTTTTCATGCTGCTGCCCTTCTAAAGGTTCTTAGCATCGTTCAACTGCTCTGTCGACGTTCTTGCCTGCCCGGCTGGGTCTGAACTTGTTGGGTTCCTCAAACTTTTCTCTGGCTCCATCAAATGTTCTGAGGACTTATGTTCACCCGCTTGACAGCTCTCACCTGGTACCTCAGCCTGTATCTTCAGTTGTGCCAGTCCAGTCTATACACCTACTACCAGTCAGGCCTCTCCCCAATTGGCCATGGTTGATGTGCAGGCTTTGGTTCAGACCATTCTAGGTCTCACTACACCCACCCCACTTTTGTAGGGACTGTCCTTTCAGCCCCTGTTTCTGTGCCATCAGATACTTTTCAGCGTCTAGGACAGCTAGTTCTTCCCCGGCTTCTCTAGGCTCTGTTCTGTAGGACATTGGGGAGGCGATGGGATCCCAACTAGTCCATGGACCTTCAGGAGGATGTTTTAGGTCATGAACCCATGTCTCCCTTGTCTGTTTCCTTAGCTTCCTCCCTTGTGGAGGAACTCAATGCCACTCTTCCCTGTTCTCCTCTGGATGACCCTAGTTTTTCTGGCATTATGTTGCATTTGCAGAAAACTTTTTGGGTTTAAGGAAACTGAGCAGAACACCTCCAGGAGGAAGTTTGTGGATTATTTGGGCCCATACTTAGTAGGCCCTCTTATAATGAAAACTATGAGGTTGCGATTTTGGCCACCTGGCAGCAGCCCTCTTTCGTCCTTCAGCCCCTCGAAAGGTCGATAGGACTTATTTGGCGCTTTGAACATCCATATTTTGCCAAACCAACTGTTGGTGAACACATCTGGTTATTAATGCGGCATCATGATAGAATGGCTCAGTGAGCATTTGTGCCCAACCTCCCAATAAGGAGTCCAAAATGTTGGATGTTCGGGAAAGTGTAAATTCTTTCTCTACTCACTATCAAATTCTGAACTACATGGGTCACCTCCTTAAATATCAAGAGAAGATTTTAAGGCTACTCAAGCTTCTGTTCAGTCTCTCCCAGACTCAGTTCCTAAAGAGGATCTGAATGCCAAACTTTGCACTGCCTCAGCGGTTGGCTGACAATTACTGAAGCAGCTTAAAGCCATGGACTCTACTGCCAGAACCTCATCTGCTGGCGTTTGTCTTCACCACAGTGCTTGGCTCAGGTTTCTGGGTTTGCCCCCAGATGTAAAGCATCTCATCCTTAATGCTCCTTTTAAGGTAGATAAGCTGTTCGGTACTCAGACTCAGGATATTCTGACATCCTTGCAGGCTTCTGGCTGTACGCTACAATCTGTACATTCCCTCTGCCATACCCAGGCTAAGGCTCTGGTCTCCTGCCTGGACCCAGGGCTGCTCAAAAGCACGCCCGCTTTACGCGGCTGCCCCACAACATGGGCAGCTTTCTGCTGAGCCTCCCCTTGTCTGCGGGATCCATCTGGCAGCAATAGGAGCTGCGTTTTCCCTACAACTCGTCAGGCTGGCAAACAAATCACCACGGATGCATGGGTCCCTCAGTTGGTGCAGTTACCATGCTCTAGATTTCTAAACTACCCACCCCCTTTACTTCTATGGGTCTCTCACTAACCCCCGGACCAGGAGTCCGCCCTACAGAAGCAGACATCCAAGCCTTACTGACAGAACGGGCAGAATCTGTCCTGTTACCACAGCGGGAAGGAGTTTTACTCCCATTTTGTTCTGGTCCCAAAATGGACGGGGACTTACGCCACATCCCTGACCTCAGAAACCTCAGTCTCTATATAGAGTACAAACAGTTTTGAATGGTTACCCTGCAGTCGCTCCTCCCTCTCCTGACCATGAGGGACTGGCTTTGCTCTCTGGACATAAAGGATGCTTACCTTCACATTCTAATGCACCCTGCTCACAGGCGATTTCTCTGCTTCTGTTTTCAGGGTCATCATTATCACTTCAGAGCTCTCCTGTCGGGCTGTCCCCAGCACCTCGGGTATTAACCAAATGCCTAGCAGCAGTAGTCGCTGCCCTTCATTGCAGAGACCTTACGTCTTCCATACCTAGACAGCTGGCTTCTCAAGGTCTCCTCCTGGGCACTCTTGAATCTTCTCTGTCCCAGACTCTTCACCTCTTTACCACATTAGGGATCACAGTGAACATATCAAAATCCCACATGTAACCCTATGAGAGTCTTCAGTATATAGGTGCAATTCTAAAACCTCCTTAGGGATGGCTTTCCTTCCCAAAGACAAAGGTCAACGCTCATTCTTCTGGCATCCGGGTTTGTGCAACAGTCTGTTGCAATGGATCACACATGCCTCCTATCTCGGTCATATGGCGGTTGCCATACTCCACTGTTCCTCATGCAAGATTACACATGAGGAGTCTTCAGTGGACCCTGGGTCCAGTGGGATCAGCTTATCAGCGATTTGAAGCCCCATTTCTGGTCTCCACCCCTGTGGTCCAGGATCTCCAGTGGTGGCTCTCCCTGGACAATCTTCTCTGTGGCGCCCTTTCAAATTTCCGTTCCAAACCTTGTTTGACAACAGACACCTCCCACTCAGGCTGGGGAGCACATCTACTACGCGTTCAGTCCCGAGGCTCTTGGAGCCCTCTCAAGATATGATTGCATATCAGTCTTTTGGAAATGAGGATGGTCCTGTACACCCTAGAAGCTTTTGAGTCGCTCCTCCCCCACCCCAGGCTGTCTGAACATCCAGTTCCACGGTGGTTCATTATCTGAACAAACAGGGAGATACCATTCTTATCCTCTTTGCAGAGAAGCAATGCATGTGTGGTATTGGGCAGTCCAGCACGGGATACATCTCATTGCGGTACATGTCCCAGGTATTCAGAATACCCTGGCGGACACACTGAGCAGGTTCAAAAGTCAAAATCACAATAGGAACTTCTCCCAGACATTCTGGAAGGCGTCTTCCTCCTCTGGGGCAGACCAGGCGTGGATCTGTTCACCTCTCTGCACAGCATAAAACTGTCTCTTTATTGCTCACTAGAGCCAGCTCCTGGAACTTTATGGCTTGATGTATTGTCTTGTTCCTGGACAGGAAGGTTTCTTTATGCTTTCCACTCTTCCCTTTCATACAGAGAGTTCTACTGAAACTGTTCAGGGACAGGGTGACATTGATACTTGTTGCGCCTTTTTGGCCAAGACAGGTTTGGTTCTTGTTGCTCTGTCAATTGTCTGTCTGGGAACCTCATCCTCTTCCCATTTGTCCTGCCCTACTGTCCCAAGCGGGGCACTCTTCTACATCCAAACCTGCGATTGGTTGCATCTTCATGCATGTTTCCTGAGGACTTAGTCCTCTGCAGATCCTGAGGTCTCCCCTGCTGTGGCAGAGGTGCTTCAGGCAGCCCGAAAACCTTCTACCAGTTCTTCATGTTCTATGAAATGGAGGTGTTTTTCCTTTGAGCTGCTGACAAGAATATAGATCCTTATTCTTGCTCCCATAAATTGTGCTGGACTATTTGCTCTCCCTTTCAGAGGCTGGTCTTCAGTACTCCTCCATCAAAGTACATTTGTTAGCCATTTCAGCTTTCCATGTTTTCCTGGGGAAAATCTCCTTTCCCAACTGCCTGTTGAGAGAACTTTTTGAAGGGTATCCTTTATCTCAAACCCCTATTAGAGACCCTGTCCCTCCTTGGGATCTGCATTTTGTACCTGAAAAGCTTACACTGAGCCCTTTTGAACCCGCGGCTTCATGTGAGCTGCGTTTTCTCACTTAGAAAGCTATATTTTTAGTTGCTATTATGTCTGGAAGGTGTATGTCCGAGTTTATGCACTCGTGTGCAAAGAACCCTACCTGACTTTTCACAAGGATAGGGTCTCCCTCTATACTAACCCTTATTTTCTCCCCAGAGAGGTTTCTGAATTTACTTTAAACCAGGCTAGCTGTTTACCTGTGTACTTTGGTGTGCGGCTAATCCAGGAGAATCCCTGCTCCACACTTTGGATGTGCATAGAATAATGAGATATTATATTGCTCGCACAAGACAAGAACGCAGATCTGAACAACTGTTTGTCTTTCACCCCTAGAAAGAAGGCATTCCTGTTTCTAAGCAGTGCTTGTCCACTTGGTTGGTCAACAGCATCATTTTTGGTTACAATAAATACCACAAGCCTCTTCCGGAGTGGTAAAACCCCACTCCACAAGGGGACTAGCAGCCTGACGTGCTTCAAAGATGTCTCTGCCATTGATATCTGTGAGGCTGCTACATGGTCTACAGTCCATACCTTCACAAAGCATTACTACCCCAACATTGCCTCCAAATAAATGTACAGCTTTTGGCAGAGCTGTTCTGCAAGGCCTATTGTCCTAAATTTCTATAGAGCTATACCTCCTCCTTTGTCCCAACTGCTGGGGACTCTTCCATATGTAATGCCCTGCTGCAAGAAATGTTCTCGATGAAGATAATACAGTTGCGTAAGAACTTACGTAACAGTAGATCTTTGAGAGAATCTCTTAGCAGCAGGTCTTTATATGAAACAAATAAACAAATCAAACGAAGGAAAAAACACAATGGTTCTCAAAAAGAGGTGGTGGGAAGGTTAGGAGAAAAGACAGCATTCAGGAAGTGTGAGGAAACAGAAGGAGCAGGACAGAGAACAGTACCAGTTAAAGCAGAAGGAAGCTGGAAAGGCAGTCAGAATAGCAAAGGCCCAGACCAAGAAATGATAGCCAACTCAGTTAAGAAGGGATAAAACCTTTTATAGGTACATTAGGAAGCGAAGAAAGACCAAGGGAGTGAAAGCGAGGGTTTAATAAAGGAGGGTTGGTGGGCAGAGGGTGACAGCGAAAAAGCAGGGATACTGAATGAATACTTCTGCTCAGTATTCACAAAGAAAGGAGGAGGATGTAACTAATCCAGTCAGTAGAAGCACTCTCTGGATAGGTGGGTCGATACCAGTTAATTCACAGAAGAAAAGGTTCTGAAAGAACTCCTAAAACTGAAGGTGGACAAAGCAATGGGCCCTGATGAGATTCACCCCAAATTCTAAAAGAACTAAGGGGAGAACTTGTGACACCACTGACTACCCTTTTAACAAATCATGGGAGGATGGTGTGGTACCTAAGGACGGACGAGGGCAGATGTGATTCCTCTTCACAAAAGTGGGAGCAAAGCAGAGGCAGGAAACTACAAACCTGTTAGTTTGTCCTCAGTGGTAGGGAAAATGATGGAATCACTTCTGAAAGAATTGTTGAGTACCTAGAGGCCAGCGGGGCACAGGACCCAGTGCAGCATGGATTCACAGCGGGAAGATCATGTCAGATGGATCTAATAGATTTCTTTGACTGGGTGACCAAAGTAGTAGACATGGGAGGGGCTGTGGACTTGGCCTACCTAGACATTAACAAGGCATTTGACACAATCCCACACAAAGATTAATAAACAAATTAGCTGGCCTGGAGTGAGTCCTAAGGTGGTAGCCTGGGTAAAAGTGGCTGGACAACAGTACACAGAGGTAATAGTAACTGGAGTCCACTTGAGAAAAGAGGGTTACTAGCGGGTACTGCAGGGTTCAGTACTCATGGGTCCTTTTAATGTCTAAATGACATTGCAGAGGGACTGAAAGGAAAAGTATGCCTTTGCAGATGACCCAGAATGTGAAAAGAGGTTGATTCACAAGGGGGTGGAAAGGATGAGAAGGGACTTGGCAAGGTTGGAGGAATGGTCAAAGTATGGCAGCTTAGATTCATTGCAAAGAAGTGCAAAGTAATGCACCTGGAAACAAAACCCAAGGAAAAGTTCACAATTTGGAGGTACTAACGGCAACAAAAATGGAAAGGGACTTTGGGGTAGTCAGATCAGATGACCTAAAGGTAAGTAAGCAATGTGATCAGGCAGTAAGGAGGGTGGGGGAACTGGGATGTACAGGAAGAGGCATCACCAGTAGAAAACAGGAAGTTGATATCCCTCTGTACAGACAGTTGGTGAGACCCTATCTGGAATACTGCATGCAGTTCTGGAGACCCCATCTCCACAAGGACATAGACAGGATGGAGGCAGTCCAGAGGAGGGCAACTAAAATGGTGCAGGGTCTGCAACCAAAGCCATTTGAAGAGACTAAAGGAGCTTAATATGTATACCCTTGAGGAGGGGACATGATAGAAACTTTCAAGTACCTCAAGGAATCAAAGTCCAAGAAGGTAGCATCTTTCAGAAAAGAGATGTCGAGAACAAGGGGTCACAATTTGAAGATAGAGGGGAACAGTTCAAGGGCAACGTGAGGAAATATTTTTCATGGAGAGGGTGGTGGAAGCATGGAACTGCCTTCCTAAGGAGGTTGTGGAGTCAAAAGAGTGGGAGAATTCAAGAATGCAAGGGACAGACATAAAGCAATTCTGATGGGGAGTAGGAAGAAGCTGTTGGTTAACTAGGATTTGCAGCGTATCCAGTAGGGAGATGTGCAGACTGGGGCCAAGTGATCCTTATCTGCCATCAAAGTCTGCGTTTCTAGGTTTCGACCCTTCCCAACATCCCCTTACTTCCTGCTCTTGGAGGATGGTGATCTCCTTTATTACTTATAGAGAGCACCGTGTTCCTCCTCAGTTCCCCTCAGATACCTCCTCTGCAATTTCATTGTGGTCGCTGAGGGAAAAGAACTGAGAAGCTTCTGGGACCACCCACTTTTATACCTGTCCGTATACAACGTGGTACATTAGGGCAGTCCCAGGTCAACTGCTGGTGAATCATCCCATGTATTCCTGTATGTAATGACCTGTTGCAAGAGATTCTCGAAGATCTACTGTTATAGTAAGTTCTTACACAAATGTATTTTCTGCATGGCCTTCAGGCGTTTGCTGCCCTCCTTCAGGGAACCAGCTACTAATCGGTACAGACAATATTTCAGTGATGTATTACAAAGCGGAGTTCATTAGTATCCTTTCTGCAGAGAGGTGATGAGAGTTTGGCACTGGGTGGTGGAACAAGACATATTTCTGTCCACAGCGTTTCTACACAGAGCACACTGGCAGATAGCCTCAGTCAGTCTCATGTGCTGTGCATTGAATAGGAACTCTCAGACTCCATTGTGGGCGATCTCTTCAGAAAATGGGGTCAACCAAACATGGACCTGTTTAGCGTCTCCATACAACACATAACTGCTGCATTTCTGCTTGCACGCTCCAGCCCTGGAGTCTTCTGGTAGACACATTGTCTCTGTCATTAAAAGGGAGATTTCTGTAAGTTTTACCATTCCCTCTCATACAGAGGTTTTGGACAAACTACAGGCCAAGCCAACCACCTTGATTCTGATGGCCCTTACTAGTCCAGAAAATGTGCTTCTCTCTACTGCAGCCAGCAGGCGGTACTCCTCACAAAAAATGGAAACCTTTTACAGTTTGGTATTATACATGCTCTGGATCCCGTTACATGTCCAGTTCCTAAAGTGCTGAACTACCTCTTGTCCGTTAAGGACTAAGAACTTGGATGTTCCTAGCCGGCCTGCTGGTGCAGTGGTAGCACTACGCATGCAGCGCTGATGGCCCGTGAATATGGTGCATCAGGCGTCAGCCAGGGAGGCGTTGAATGGCGTCCCAGGGACAGCTCTCCACCTCCTGGTAGGAGGTGGGGTGTTGTAGTTTCCTGCACACTAGTGACTCCCAGTGAAGACTGGGTATCCAGCAGCTGGTATCATCTGGACACTGTGGAGCATCAACAGATGTCTGTGGGACGGTGTGGGAGCATGCCAGTCCTACACTGATGTCATTGCACGTCCACGATCCTGGGGGTCACCAGGAAACACCCCTGGTCACAGAGCTCCATGAAGCCCTGGACCGCCTCCCAAATGACACCCCAGGCGTAAGCCTCAGCTGGGGCCTCTGATGGATCTCTGTCTCTCCCCAGCCCCTGAGGACCCGCCATAGGTGAAGGCTATGGGCCACCCAGCTGGATGGCCTGGAGGTGGATGCCAAGAGAGTGGTCGGGCACTGAATAGGGGTATATCCCGCCTGTAGTCTGGAGAAGAAATAGTAAAAAAAAAAAAAAAAAAAAGGACTGGGTGTCCACTTGTCTGCTGTGTTGGCTTTTCATGCCCTCACAGAAGACAAGACAGTAGTCCAGATGGAGGTTTCCCATAGACTCCCAAGATATATTCTGCTGTTGCACCCCAGTTCGAGATCCAGTTCCAGTGTGCGACTTTAATTAGGTCCTAGATTCCTGACTGCACCTCCCTTTGAGCCTGCTCTCTCCTTTCTTGGAATACATTGTTCCTAGTGGCTGTGACATCTGCTAGATGCATTTCAGAATTGCAGGCTTTGGTTGCAGACCCCTTTATTATTTTCACATTGATGGGTATACATTACACACTAATCCTCATTTCCTTCAAAGGTTTTCATCTGCCACAAACAGTGGGAGTGTCATTTACGTATGCTGGATGTACAGAGGATGCAGCAGTGGTACGTGGATCATATAAAAGATTGTAGAAAATCCTCACAACTGTTTGTAGGTTTTGCCCCAGGATGGTGGGCTCCCGATTTCAAACAGGGCGTCTCAAATGGCTGGCCAGTTGTATTACGTTTGTTACCAGACACACAGTAAGCAGTTTATTGGTCCTGTCTGTGCTCACTACATCCACGGGGTGGCTACTTCAATGTCTTGTTTCCAGAATGTGTCCACTGCTCACATGTGTACTGTTGCTGCATGGAGTACTGTGCATACATTTACTAAACACTACAATCTGGACATTGTTTCTCATTGAAGTGCTGGCTTTTCCTTATTGTTCTGCAGCTCCTTCATACTCAGGATCTGGACTCTGGTCCTGCCATCCTCCCTTTTTACTTGGTATTGCATGGGAATCATCCCATAATGTGGCTTAGTGGAGGAATATATCCCTGAAGAAGATAGAATATTTACCTACCATAGCAGCAGATCTTTAAGATAATCTCTCTTGATTGAGCCATAGCTCTACCGTCCCCTAGTCGGAGTGACAGTACTGCCTGCTCTTGTAATCTGTTTTCTCCTCTGATGCTTCAAACAACATCTGTACTTAGGTTGCTGCATACTGTCTTGTGTGCCTGGTTTGGTCCTGGTTGCTTCAATCCCTGCCAGTCTGATCCGTTGAGCTTGTGTCCACGGGGAACTAAGTATGCTTGAGGGGCCATGTTATATAGGCACAGGCAGGTGCATCGACATGTAAGGCCCTAGTTAACAAAAATGTTGGGGTGGGCCTGCGTCAACTGCTCGTAGTTCCGTGATGTTGCTTAATGGAGGAAATTCTCTCAAAGATCTACTGTTATGTTAGTTAGCTGTTCTTAATATTTTTCTTCTTCATTGGCCTACTGTTCTTTACAGAAGCAAAGTAGCTGCGCATTTATAGTGCAAATACATTGCAGCCAGAACACAAATTCAGACACCAAAAGAAATACAGGCATAATTAAAACATTTGCCTTTTCCTCCATTGTCCTTGAGCCCTTGGTGTGCTGCACAAACTTTCCTTCTGTAAAGGGTACTCCGGTACTGAAAAGAATTACTTAATAAAAACTAGACTTGTTTTTTTTGTATTATTATTTAATGGATTGCTGTCTTCTTTACCTATCTACTTTGTATGTGTGTGTGTGTGTGTGTGTGTGTGTGTGTGTGTAGTAGTAGTAGGGTTCATTTCAGATACTTATCAGTGTGAGACACTGACCCACTGGAGTATAAAAATAAGGGTCAAATGAAAAAAATAATGGGTCATATTGTTCATCTGAGCCCAGATTCATAAATCAGCAGTTTGAAACCATTATAACAATGGCGAAAAGGTGGGTCAAAATTGAAAATTGTGTGGCAGTTGTCCCAGTCCCCTACTCTGAAATAAACACTCACAGCGCATATGTGTGTGTGTGTGTGTGTGTTTCAAAACTGTGATTTGTTTACATTTGTCATTGTCCCTATGATAATTAGTTTTGTAATGGAAGATGGTCCTTCCTTTGCATAGTGCTGAACAAAGTGGTACTGTTCATTCAGCACGAGTTGCAGGAGTGATTGATTTTAACTTCAGTACAGTCTTAAACACAGTCCATCCACTACCCAAAATACAGGAAACTAACCTAAAAGTACAATACCAGATCTAAATTCCTTACCTGACTGGTTTTCAAGTTTTCAGTGCTTTAGTTCATGCCCCACATTCTTTATTTAGCATTGTGTTTTCTGAGGGATATTCAATTTTACTGTTCACTTGTGTAATAATTTAAAAAATTGAAAGCGTAAAAACAATTATATAAAACAAAGTTACATTTTGAACCAGATAAAATGTGTTTTGATTGTCATTATTCTTTGGAGAGAGGTTGGTACATAGACACTGAGCCCTCATTGTATCGTGCAAAAATGAGGAACTATGGAGCCACGGTGACAAGCAAAAGCTATTTCAGGGCAGTCTTGAAGTCTTTTTGCTTTCATACAGTCAGAATGCTTTTCTTCTTCTGGGTGGGAAGGGACTGCACCATCTTAAAAATAATTAGAGATGTCTCGCTAAAGCGTCAGAAATTTTAACTATCACTAGATTAATTTGACTTAGCTTGAATTAAAAAAATATTTTTCTTATTTACAGTATTGTAATGTTTCTTTAGTATATGAAACTCGGGTCACATGGAACTAAACCTGTTGGCATTTTTTTTTTTTTTTTTATGTTTTTAAGACGTGACCTTATACGAGTTGAAGCTACAGTAATTGAAAAGACTGAATCCTGGCCAAAATTCATATGAGATTTTGTGAGAGGCATAGATTCAAAGAAAAGAAGTAAGTTAATTGATAATTGTTAGCCTAAAGATTGATTTGTTTGTTGGGATCGACTCCTCTGGCACTTGAGTTGTAGTGGGAGCACTGCAGCTCGGTGGGATGGCTCCTGTGACACCTTGAGCCATGGTGGGAGCTCCAGATCCCAGTATGGAAAGCCATGGACACATATAACTTTTCATTTGTTGATCACCCAGGAGGCGGTTGGTGCCATGAAAGCACTGCTACCTAGTGCAGTGGGTCTCTCAATATCTATACAAAATCGTTTGGCAGCAAGAATACTTACAATCTAAGATTCTTGTCCCTGTTCTCTTTATACTACTTGTTCTAATCATCTAATAGTACAGATTTTTCTGCTGCAATAATTTTTAAATTATTTTATATTATTATATTTATCTTGTAACAAGTTTAGAGCGGATAATTTGAAGTATGTTAGTTTAGTTTGGAAGTTTTCATTTTATTTGTTGTTTTTCATTGATAATTTAGATGTAAAATTCAGTTGGAGTTATGGGTCCTGATTCTCAAATGCACTGACTGGCTAATGCTGAGAGACAGCAAAGACTGCTTGGGCTGGCCAGTACATGGGAATCCCACTGAGCTATTCTCAATGCAGGTCACATACCCATTGCAAGTAGAAACATAGAATTTGACGGCAGATAAGGACGCATGCCCACCTAGTCTGCCCATTTTCCTACCTAACAGATAAGCTGCAGATCCTAGTTAACCAACAGCTTACTTCCTCATACCCCCCACTAGGACTGCCTTATGCCTGTCCCATGCATTCTTGAATTCCCCACTGTTCTTGACTCCACAACCTCCTCAGGGAGGCTGTTCCATGCATCTACAACCCTCTCTGTGAAAAATACTTCCTCATATTACCTCTGAGCCGTCCCCTCTATCTTCAAATTGTGCCCCTTGTTCTTGCACATCTCTTTTCTGAAAGATGCTACCCTCTTGGACTTTGTTGATTCCTTGAGGTACTTGAAAGTTTCTATCATGTCCCCTCTCTCCTTCTTTCCTCAAGGGTATACATATTAAGCTCCTTTAGTCTTTCTTTATGTCTTCTGGTGCAGACCTGCACCATTTTGGTGCCCCTCTGGACAGCCTCCACTCTGTCTATGTCTTTGGGAGATGGGGTCTCCAGAACTGCATGCAGTACTCCAGATGGGGTCTCACCAACTATCTGTACAGAGGATAACAACTTCCTGTTTTCTACTATTGAAGCCTCTTCCTATGCATGCAGTATCCCCCAGCCTTCCTTACTGCCTTCTCACATTGCTTGCCCACCTTTAGGTCATCTAATATAATTAACCCCAGGTCCTTTCCATTTTACTGTTGTCAGTATCTTGTCATTAATTTCAGGCTGAGTCACAGAGGTAAATGTAAAAAAAAAAAAAAGAGGCAAAGGCAGTAAGGACGAAGAATGGGGCTAAAAGGATAAGGCCATCAAAAGTGGAAGTGATGAGTACCAATGCCCGTAGTCTGTGTAACAAGCTCCCTGAACTAGTGGCCTTGATGGAAAAGGGTTGTCTGGATATTGTGGCAGTCACAGAAACATGGTACACAGAGAACCATGACTGGGATGTCAACATACCAGGATACACAACCTTCAGGAGGGACAGGGAGGGTAAAAGAGGAGGAGGTAGCTCTCTATGTAAAGGAAGGGATCAAAGCAACAGAACTAAAGAGTTAACAGGGAGCAGATGAGGCACTCTGGGTTACCCTGGAGACAGAAATGGCACCACAATCCACATGGGGTTGCATACAGACCCCATCTCAGTGTGAGGGAATGGACAAGGAAATGATAGAAGGCTTCCTTAGAATGGCAGAAAAAGGGAGATATTGTTGACGGGGGACCTGAATATGCCAGATGTTAACTGGAGCACCTTTGCTGCAGGCACATCCAAAAGCATGGTCATTCTTGATGCCCTACAGGGGCATGCCTCAGACAGCTAGTATTGGAACCCACTTGGGAGGGAGGGAGCAGTCTTAGACCTGGTACTCTCAAATGGGGATGGAGAAAGAATCTCAGATTTAGAAGTGGGTAGCCATCTGGGAACAAGTGACCACCAAACAGTGTGGTTCACGATAAACACAGCCATACAATCAAGCCATACAAAAGCAAGAGTATTGGACTTTAGGAGGGCTGACTTTGGGAAAATGAGAGAGTGCCTCAGAAGCACTAGCAAACAGGCAAGAAAGAGGGGTGGAGGAACAATGGGAATAATCAAACAGCCATCACAGAGGCAACAAGCCTTGTGTAAAGCAAATCAACAAAACACAATGAAGGAAAAGCCTATGGTTCTCAAAAGAGGTGGCAGGGAAGGTTAAGGAGAAAAGGATAGCATTCAGGAAATATAAGGAAACACAGAAGGAGCAAGACAGAGAACTTTATCAGTTCAAGCAGAAAAGAGGCTGGGAAGGCAGTCAGAATAGCAAAGGCCCAAACTGAGGAAAGGATAGCCAACTCTGTTAAGAAGGGGATAAGACCTTTTATAGGTACATTAGGGAGCAAAGAAAGACCAAAGGAGGGATACTGAGGGCTTAATAAAGGGAGGGAATGTGTGTAGAGGGTGACAGTGAAAAAGCAGAGATACTGAATGAATATTTCTGCTCAGTATTCACAAAGGCAGAGGAGGGAGGTACCAAACCAAACAAGAGAAACACTCTGAAGACGGGAGGTCGAAACCAGTCCATTTACAGAAGAAAGGGTTCTGAAAGAACTAATAAAATTGAAGGTGATCAAAGCAATGGGGCCTGATGGGATTCACCCAAGAATTCTAAAGGAACTAAGGGTAGAATTAGTGACACCGCTGACTACTCTCTTTAACAAATCATGGGAGGATAGGGTGATACCTGAGGACTGGAGGAGGTGGATGTGATTCCTCTTCACAAAAGTGGGAGCAGAACAGAGGCAGGAAACTACAGACCAGTTAGTTTGACCTCAGTGGTAGGGAAAATGTTGGAATCACTTCTGAAGGAAAGAATTGTTGAGTACCTAGAGGCCAGTGGGGCTCGGACCCAAGGCAGCATGGATTCACGATGGGAAGTTCGTGCAGGCGCATCTAATATATTTCTTTGACTGGGTGACCAAGCAGTAGACCAGGGAGGGCTGTGGACATGACCTACCTAGATTTTAGCAAGGCATTTGATACAGTCCCACACAAAGATTAATACACAAGTTAGCCAGCCTTGGAGTGGGTCCCAAGGTGGTAGCCTGGATAAAAATTGGCTAGACAACAGGACGCAAAGGGTAGTAGTAAATGGAGTCCACATGAAGAAAGGAGGGTTACTAGCGGGGTACCGCAGGGTTCAACACTAGGACCAGTCCTTTTTAATGTCTTTATAAGTGACATTGCAGAGGAACTGGAAGGAAAAGTATGTCTCTTTGAGGCGACACAAAGATCTGCAACATGGTTGATACACAAGATGGAGTGGAAAGGATGAGAAGGGACTTGGCAAGGTTGGAGGAATGGTCAGATGTATGGCAGCTCAGATTCAATGCAAAGAAGTGCAAGGTAATGCACCTGGGAAACAAAACCCAGGGAAAAGTACACAATGAGGGTGAGATACTGACAGCAGTAAAATGGAAAGGGACCGTAATTATATCAGATGACCTAAAGGTGGGCAAGCAATGTGAGAAGGCAGTAAGGAAGGCTGGGGGATACTGGGATGCATAGGGAGAGGCATCAATTAGAAAGCAGGAAGTTGTTATCCCTCTATAAAGACAGTTGGTGAGACCCCATCTGGAGTACTGTGTGCAGTTCTGGAGACCCCATCTCCATAAAGACATAGACAGAGTGGAGGCTGTCAGAGGAGGCAAGCAAAATGGTGCAGGGTCTGCACCAGAAGACATCTGAAGAAAGACTAAAGGAGCTTAGTATGTATTAACCTTGAGGAAAGAGAGGGAGAGGGGACATGATAGAAAGCGTTCAAGTACCTCAAGGGAATCAACAAAGTCCAAGAGGGTAGCATCTTTCAGAAAAGAGATGTGCAAGAACAAGGGGCACAATTTGAAGATAGAGGGGGACGGCTCAGAGGTAATGTTAGGAAGTATTTTTCACAGTGTTGTGGATGCATGGAACAGCCTCCCTGAGGAGGTCGTGGAGTCAAGAACAGTGGGGAATTCAAGAATGCATGGGACAGACATAAGGTAGTCCTAGTGGGGGTAAGAGGAAGTAAGCTGTTAGTTAACTAGAATCTGCAGCTTATCTGTTAGATAGGAAAATGGGCAGACTAGGTGGGCCAATCGGTCCTTATCTGCCGTCACATTCTATCTTTCTATGTAGGCACATGGCAGGATGTTAAGTGGCATCCGCTGACATCTGGCCTACTGATTTGCATTGTGTCATTTTTTTCATTCAGGACTCCTCCCCTAATGACATGTGCCAGAGTTTTATTTTGGTGGTTTCGACTGGCAGAACAGTGGTGCAGTCACAAAGTGCCTGTTATACAGCATGTCTGTGACTGAAAAGTCAGACCCTAGTTCAAGTAAATATGTTAAAGAGCCTTTCCTGTGCAAGTCATATAGATTTCTTAAAACAGAAAGGCAACTCTTGCATTATGTCTTACCCTGCATGACAAATGTAAACATCATTCCAGTAGCCACTCACATGGATTCAGTATGGCCAGTAATCAAGACTAGTGCTCTTTCAGACCAGCTTCAAAAGGCAGATTCTGCCCTGCCTTGTGTCTCAAAATGACATCTTATTTTGTGGCTGTTCTGAGGAAAGATGTTCTCAAAGAGGTACCATAAAATTACAGATCTCAAAGAGGCGTTTATGGCAAGGCCATCATAGTTTTAATGGTTAAATGAGGTATTGGATCTTCTTAAATGAGGTGTTGGATTTTAGCTGACTGCGATGCGGAGATATTGAGGTATGCCTTATATTGATGCTACCCTGCCACTGTTTTTAGAGCCTTGTGATGTTATGGAGGAAGCTGATTTTAACTACGGTGTGGTTAGGCCCAGCCTTATCTCAGTGATGTCACAAGGCTCTAAAATTGGTAATGCTGTATCAGTAAAGGTGGACTTAGTAGTCATCCATAACTGGACTACTGCCAGCTACAGGTAAGCCTAAGATCTCATTTAAAAGCATTTTCATGGGATTTTGAACTATAATGTCCACTGTCTATAGATGTTCAACGTTGACTGCTTACACCTCGACAAACCCCAGCCAGGTGTAAAGGTCATCCTCAATGGCTAGTGGCCATACTGTTGAGATATGTAGGTAATACTCTAGATTCTTTATCGAGTTAAATATTTCTCAAAACTAACAAAATACATTCATTCTTGTGGATATTATTTCTGCTGTTTGATAAAAAAAAAAAAAATTAAGTAGCTACCTGATAAAGCTACTATTTCATAATAGGTTGACTGCTGTTAAAACAGTTTTCTTTTTCTTTTTTTTTTTTTCAGTTATTGTACACCCACAGACTGTTCTCAGGATCAACACCGTGGAAATTGCTCCATCCCTGTTATGATTTTATAAAAGAATGCAATTATAGCTACCCATTGTCAAGAATAAGTATCGCGGTACCTACAGGAAAACAGTACATATAATTGAATATCATGTCTGCTATATATAGTGCAGCTAGTTCCATGGAAAATAGATTATTGTGCTACCTGCCAATTTTATACATAAATCTTTTTTTAAGAGAAGAATATCAACCTCCCTCAAGACTCTGGGCATTTGAGCTGGAATCACCCCAACCACTCTCAGATCTAGGCTCATCTAGCAAAAAATATGGTATCTAACCACTCCCATTTGTCACTGTTCCAGTCCTCCCTATGATGGCTTCTCCTTCAGAATCCCAGAAGACCACAGGCATCACACACTAGGCATTTGTGGAATTTCTCCTGGTGCCCAGTGTATCTCCACCATAGTGTTGTTTAACTTCCAATAGTGCAAGGAGGAAGTCCAAACAAAGTACTCAACTCCAGGTGTTTCGCGTGATAGTGCAGAGCACTACCACTGTTATCGAGACCAGTCTAAACTTCCTTTAATTTAAATGGCATTATTTAGTTCTTCAGTAACACAAAAAGCTACGTTGAAGTTAAAGCTTTTTCTATGACCAAACCCAGAAGTTATTCATTTTTCACTTCCTCTTTGCCAAATAACAATTACAGATGCACACAAAAAATGCTGTCTGAAGATTTTTCAGACATCAGAGGATTAACCTGTTTTTGGCCACTGGAGATGACAATATCCTTTTTATTCTGTCCATCAGAAAATTCTGGGTTTAAGGTTATTCAAGTTGTGTATTTTACATGATTTATGCATATTACATTATAAATGCAAAATGGTGAATATCAGTTTGGTCTGATATTATATAACTACCTGAAATGGCAAAGTCGGCATCCTTGCTGATTTATTCACCATGGTAGAAACATTATGGGAGGTACTGTAAAAATGCCACAGTGATAGTTTGTTGTCTACCAATATATGCATTTTTATCCCTTGTACTTGCATGAAGATTCACTGTAACATTTTTTTCACATTTACAAATGAAATAATTGTTTATGTTGATGGCATATCAACTTGCCATTCTTTGTTTAATAAAATAATTACAGTGTTCTCATCTCTCATTTTCGTTTTTATGATAGACTATGGGCCTGATACAGAAAGATGGCCTAATCGACAGAAGGTACTTATAATGTGCCTTGCACTTTGCACTTGTGAAAACTGCACACATTACCTGATTCACAAAAGTAGTGGGAGTGGCCACTGTGCATAGGGGTGCATGGGTGAGAAGTTTCTAACTGAAAACATGGGCATGCCACGGAATGTCCTTTGGTCCCACATAAGGGCGAGCGTCCCATCATGGGGCTCCAGTGCAGAAATTTCCATCGAGGATCAAGCTGCAACTGGCGTAAGCATGTTGAAATGAGACACTCAAGAGGAAGCATCCCCATAGTGCCTGCCCGGCATTGCCAGAACAAGGGTGAGTAGCCAGAGTGGACATGGGCACCTGTTGCACTAACACCCATGAACAACCAGTTGTAGCACAAAGGAAGGCAGTCATTGCCAAAGGTTCATCGCCATTACCAGACCCTCTACTGGACGATGTTTGATGGGGACAGTGGCACACAAGCTGGTACAGCTGCCATGCCCTCTGTAGTATTTGGAAGAAATGGGTACCAGTCTGTACCAGTGGACTGAAAGATGTGGAAGTTTTGGACGTGAAGCTGGAGAAGGATAAGGAGGACATTGCTGGAGATGGTCAGGCAGCGGGCCACAGACAGTGTAGACAAAGGGCTTAACACCACTGACGTGAATAACCAGGTATGTGGCAACACAAACAATACAGCACACACATGCAAACCACTGAACTTCCTATGTGTCTATCCTTCCTCCACATATGTGCCACCACTTCAGCTTATACAGGTGTGAATATTAAGTGAACAGAGAGGCCTAGAAGGAGTCAGGGATGCAGAAGTTGACACAGTGCTGCATATTGTGGAGAGGATCAAGGTGGGAAGACAGTTTTCAGATACATTGGAGAAAAGGAAAGCTGGGAAGGGAAATGTAAAGCTGACAAGGGGCAGGGTAATAGGGAAGAAGCAGAGAGCCATTCTTAATGACTGCCTCTGCTCTGTATTCTAATGGAGGATGGTGGACTTTTGCCTAAAAGGCGTAAAGGCTGCTGCATGGGAAATCCAGAAATGGAGTAGTTGGTAGTAACAGGAAAAAGCGCAGAAACGTCTTGCTGTAAAATAAGTCTCTTGGGATGCCTCCAAAGATGCTAGAGGAACTGGCAGCGGAACAAGCTGAACCTTTGATAGGGTTATCTAGTAGTTAAAACCTGGCAAGGGTGGTTCTGAAAGATTGTAGGGTAGTGGACATACTTCCGCTTGACAGGGGATGGGTCGAGGCCAGAGACGCTGCTGGGTAACTACAGGCCCATTAGTCTTACCTCACTATGGTAAACTGATGGTGACACTGTCGAGAAGGGCCTGGAGAGAAATGGGCCCAGGATATAAACCGTGCAAGCTGGCCTGGTGGCATTGAGGGCTAAGGTGTTTAACGTCTTGAACTCCTGCCACGCCGGTGACCCATGTTCGGGAACAAGTACAGGTTGTTGGGGGCAGGGAGAAATTAAGTGTCCAGGGATTGCTGTCTCACAGGATGGAGTGGCCAGTCAATCCGCCTTGACTGCTACGGATGGAGGCCCGATGGTAGTACAGGCAGTGAGAAGCTCAAAAGAGAGGTGCTGCAGTTCTGCAAGACATGTACACCTCCACTGCACCTCCTGGGGTGCTACCATGGTTGGGGCTCATGGGAGAAAAGCAGAAAAAAGGATACAGGGGTGAGCCACTGCCCTTCAAACCTCCCAAGACCTGCACTACCACCCAGATCCCTGGAGCAATTCTGGATGCGGACTCTGGGAGGTATCCTCCCTCCGGCCTGACCACAGGGGACAATCTGTGGGGACTCGCCCAGGTAGGTCCGTAGGAGGTGGGTGCCAGCTGGGGAGGTTGAGACAAGTGCAGGGCTTCACCTGTGGAGTAAAGAGCTAGATAAAAGAAAAAGTAAACCGTGCAGGTTCATGACAGTGTTCTTATCATTCTTTGACTGAGCAACTAAGGCTGTAGATAAGGGACAACCAGTGGATTTACTTTACTTTAACTTCAGCAAGATGTTTAATCAACACAGAAGGTTGCTTTAGAAATTAGAGGATTTAGATGCAGCAAATGATCTAGTTAGATTGGTGGGAAGTAGGTTGGGGGCGATAGGGGTGGTGGTAAACAAAGGCCAGTCGGGGAGATGAAGGCTATAAGTAGGGTGCTGCAGTGGTCTATCTGGGGTCCAGTCCTTGTCAGAATGTCCAGCAGCATAGGAGAAGGATACAGGGCAAGATGTGTCTCTTTGCAGATGAAATTAAGTTGTGTGGCAGGGTGGACACTGAGGAGGGTGTAAAGGAGTTGTAGAGGGGTCTGCATAGGTTGGAGAGTGGTTCAACATTTGGCAGTTTATTTATGATTATGAACATACGAAAATGCCAGCAGAAACAGGCCTCACAGTCTATCAAGTCTGCTCGAGTCATGAGCACCTTATAATGCTGCTGCCCTCCCTCCCCCTCCTATACCCATTCCCTTACCCTATCCAACCCCTCTTGAAGCTGTCTACCGTCTTGCAGGCCACTACCTCACCAGCAAGGAGTTCCACTTGTCCACCACTCTTTCCATGAAAAATGTCTCATCTCTCTCCTGAATCTACCCTCCAGTCTCAGTTGGTGTCCTCTTGTGTCCCTCCCTTTCTCCTCTGGAAAATCCTCTCTGTATTAGTCTTGCTTATTCCTTCAGGTACTTAAAGGTCTCAATCATATCTTCCCATCCCTCCTCTCTTCCAGAGAGTACATATTCAACTTCCTCGGCCTTTCCTTGTAACTTGCCCTCTAATCTCTGGATCGTCTTTGTAGCTCTCGCTGTACCCCCTCCAACAATATGATGTCTTTCTTCAAGCGGCACCAGTGTTGCACGCAGTACTCCAGGTGGGGCCTGACCAGTGACCTATATAGGGGCAGGATAACCTCCCTACATCTGGAGAGATCCCTCTAGTTGTAAACCCCAACAGTTTGTTGGCTTTTGCTGCCCCTTCTGCACTGAACAGAGTTGTTCATGCTCCCTATTATAATACCCCAGGTCCTTCTCTTCTGTGGAGCAACCCAACTGACCACATTTTTTTTTTTTTTTTTTTGCAGCTACTTTTAATTTCTTCCCTGGAATCCTCTGCCAGCATCTAGCGTCCCCCATGGTGGCGCGGGTAGCAGACCCCTCCCTTAGCCCACGACTTACCCTTTGTGGCGGGGTGGGGCGACTCAACCCACCGGATGGCGTTCAGGGAGGTGCCTTCCTGGGCGTTACGGATGGGACCGTCATCAGTGCAGAGGACTCCATATTTTCTGTGTTTACTCTGTTCCCCTCGAGGTGCGGTGTGCAATGGCACACAGCAGCAGCTTCGCCGCTCCCGTCATGCATCCGCCAGCGCCTGCCGCCTCTCACCCCACATTCAGTGCTGGCGTGCCACCTCCCAGCCCTCTGCTAGGTGGCAGGCAATCGCCGAGCCCTGCAGTCCCCCTCCTCGGGAGAAGGAGAGCAGTCCTAGGGGACGGCAGTCCTTCTGCTCCCCTGCCAACCCCGGTGCCCCATGTCCATTCGAACGGGTGGGCAGGCGTGGGGCGTGAGGTAAGGCATTCAGCACCTCAGCACCACCAGGCCAGCTTAACTGACCCACATTTAAGTGATAATCCCTCCCTGGTTCTGGGCTCTGAAGTGCAGAACCTTGCACTTCTTGGCATTGAACCCCAACTGCCATTTATCTGCCCACTCTTGCAACTTATTCAGGTCCTCCTGCAACCCCTCCCTGTGTCATCACCACAACTCCCATCTTGGTATAGTCTGCGAACTGACTGGTTTTCTCTGGATCCCATTGAGATCTGCAATGAAAATCCCAAACAGTACTGGTCCCAGCGGATCCCTGTAGTACCCGCTCATCACCGCTTTTGGTGATGAGTTCCCACCACCCTTTGCTGTCTCCTCCCAGCCAGTTCCTGATCCAGGTCACCATTTTTGGTCCTGCCCTATACTCCAGCTTCCCTCAATCTCTCGTGTGGCACTGGATCAGAGGCCTTACTGAAGTCAAGTACTGGGCGTCACAGCGTAGCCCTTGTCCAGTTCTCATGTTACCCAGTCATAGAACTCTACCAGGTTAGTCTGGCATGATCTGCCAGCGACAGACCTGTGTTGTTGGTCATCCTGAATACTGTTTGCCTCAAGCCGAGCCTCTAGAATCATCTCCATGGTTTGCCCATAATCAAGGTGAGGCTCACTGGCCTGTAGTTCCCTGGTTCATCATTTGACCTACTTTTTATGGATGGGCACCACGTGGAGCCATCCTCCAGTCTTCAATGGTACACATCCTGTGTCCGCATAAGTATTGAACAGATCTGCTAAGCGGCCCATGGACCTCCTGCCAGCTCCTCAGTACTCCAGGGTGAATGGCCTCCGACCCAGGCGCTTTGTCTACTCTCAATGCCCTCAGCCTCTCCAGCACCCTGCCCTCTGTAATCCCCATCTGTCATCCTCTCCCCTCCTTACCCACCCCTGCTTGCCTGAAGTATTTTCCCCTTCTCCTGCATAAACATAGAGCAGAAGTACTTGTTCAGTGCCTCTGCCTGCTCCGCCCTTCTCCACCCACCCCCATCTTTCTTGATACTCACAAGCTGGTCTTTGCTTCTCCTTTTCTCACCTGTGTAATGAAACAAGTCTTTTCTCCTCTTTTGATCCCCAAGGACTCGGCTGTCTTGATGCTTTGGCCCCACCAACCAGTCTGGTGACCTCCCTAGACTTTCCCTGTATATCTTTATCTTCTCCTTCCCGTTTTCCTATACTTCCAAAATGCTGCACTCTCGGCTCTCACCCCTTCCCTGACTGGTGACAGCCAACTGGGTTTCTTGCCCTGCCCTGCTTGTTTTTCCCTAGTACAGGTCTCTCTGCCTCCACCCCTCCCTTATTATATTCCATTTCTGATCTACATCCATGTGTTGTTGGATGTCTGCCAGGTGCTTGCTCAGAATTTCCCCATCATCCTAAAGTCCATCTCTCTAAACTCAACCACCCCTTGTACCCGTGTCCCTGTGTCCCTCCCCATGTTTAGCATGAACCACACCAGTAAGTGGTCACTCCCAGCAAGCAGTTCCCCATTTCTAGGTTCCTTACAGCTTCCCATTATCCAGTACAAGGTCCAAAGTCCTTTCCAACACGTGTTGGTCCCTATTCAGATTGTATCAAGAAGCTGTCCTGAAAGGCTTCAACAGGACTCCCTTTTTGCACTCATGGTGGCAGGTGTGCTCCAGTCCACCCTCGATGGGTTGAAATCCCCCGCTACCATGTTTCTCTTCCTGCTTACCTTCGATTTGATTTGCCAGTTCCCAATCCAGGTCACAACCCTGTGATGGTGGCCTGTACATACCCCATCCTCAGTGTCCTATTCCACACATACTGGAACTGCATCCACAGAGCTTCTGTCCTCCCTTCCTTCCTCAGCGTTTAATCCCTCCCTCACATAGATAGCCACCCCCATTCCCCTTGGCCTATCCTTTCTGAATAGCCTGTACCTTGGGATCATCATGTCCCAGTCCTGGCACCTAGGTGGCCCATGTTCCATGATATCCACTATGTCCACCAATTCCCGTCAAGGGCCTGTAGCTCCTGATCCTGTACCTTAGGCTTCTTGCGTTCAGTGAGACCACCTTCCAGCCTTTTGCCTCCCCAACCTTACTGTTCCTCTCCCCCTTTGGTCCTCTCAATGCCCCCTTCTCACTGCCTTCACCTCTATCTAGGGGGTGAGCCGCTGCCTGCTCCCCTTTCCAGACATTGTTTCTAACAATGGTCCTTCGCCACCCCTTCCTAGTTTAAATCCACCCTTGTTGAAATATACCCTCCATTTCCTGTTTGAGTCGCTGTTCCCTCCTTGCTCAAATGTAACCTGTCCCTGTGTATAGGTCGCTGTTGTCCCAGGTCCTGCCCCAGTCTGACACCAGTCCGTATTTCCTGGTTCAGCACCAACTCCCTCGGCCACCCATTGAACTCATCTATCTTTTCTTTTCTCCCTGTACTTGCACATGCTGCCGATAGCACCTCAGAGATGCCACCAACACCCCACCTCCTCACACTGCCCTACCCAATTCCTCGTAACTCCCTTTACCACCTCCACTGTTTCCCAGGCCAAGTCGTTTGTTCCCATGCACCACACGTGTGGTTTCATCCTCCTCTGCTTTCACACTTGAGAAGTGCCTGCCCTGCCTGTCTGTGTGTCAACCCCTGGAATTGCCTCAACCCAGATACGACTGCTTCCCCTTCCTCCCCATCTGATCCCTTCAGCATGGAGCCCCCAGCACCTGCAACCCCCATCATTCTGATCCTGAACCCTGCTGCCTCCTCCTTACATCCCTCATCTGCACCTTTTTGTGCTCCTTGCATCATTCCCCTGCTGCCTTCCCTCCTGTTACCGTCTCTTCCTCCTCTACCCTACCTTCTTCTCCCATCTCTGTTTCCATTGTAATTCCTGCCTCTTGGACATTCCTTCCTTCCCCTCCCCTTGCAGCTCCGATACCTGCCCTTCCTCTGCCAACACTGCAAACCAATTGCTTGATAACCCCGCAGTGTTGCCCATCGCCTCCTCTTATCCTGATCCCTCCCTCCTCCTACTGCACCTCCAATCGCCTCCTCCATCCTCCTTATATCCCCATCTTTAGCTCTGCAGTTCCTCTCTGCATCTCCCATATTATTGGGGTCACTCCTGCCTTGGCCCCCCCACTCTCCTTAGTTCCCTCCATAACCCCATTACTTCATCCTCCAATTTCCTTAGCCTGCAGCAAATTGGACAGCCTCCAGTTTCAATAATAAATTCATCAAACAGCCACCCCACATGTGTTGTAACTCACTATCCTCCCTTTGCCTGCCACCTCCCTCCATAGGGACCATCATTCCACCCTCTATTCTGCAGCCTCCACCCACCCTTATCTGTTTCTGTCCATTTCCACACCTCGCGTTCCCCCCTTGCAACCCTTCACAACTACTCCTCATTATTCATGTTTGGCTTAAGTGTATCCCCACACCTGTCCTCCATGATTGGCTTAGAGTATACCCACACCTGTCCCTCAGTCCTTACTCTCCGTACTTATATGCTCTTTTACTAGCCCGATATCTGTCCTTCTTTAACCCCGGTCCTCATTTGATAGCCTTTACTCAGTAACACATTAATACAATCCTCTCAGTGTATTACAGCTCTTATGAACCCTAAATGCTTATCACAGCCCTGAGTATGCTAGATCTGTAGCTTAATAATATATTACCACCTTAGTATATATCAAATCCAAATATGACATCACATAACAAGGCTAGCTTTCATATCAGTATCCATAACAATCATTGCAAAGAGACCCTGTGGGCTTGGTAAACCTTTTTATCTCCACCCACCTACACCTTTTGTCTGAACTTTTACCACCTGACTATTCGCTTTAAGAGTTAGTTCATATGGACAGTTTGCATCTCCACAGCTCCTCCTCAGTCTTCAAGCCCAACCCCAGTGGCATTTCAGTATTTAAGCCATCTTACTTGGGAGAATTCTTGCAGCAGGCTATAACCATTAGGACTAATGCCATGAGCCATAGGACCACGGAAAAACTTAACGTGAGGGCCGCCCCGACATCAGTCATGCCATAAAAGGGGCGGTCCCTAGCTCCACCTCAGTTCTTTTCCTGCTGCAGTCCTGCTCTCGTTGGGAAAGTCTTAGTATGTTCTTCAACAATTCCAGTGAAATTTGGTGACAAATTTTCATTTCTCTCCGCTTTTCTCATTTTTTCAGTTCATTTCTTCATTCTCTAGTTCTTCCTTCATCACATGTTGTCCCTGTCTGAGGTTTCATCCTCCAGTCCCAAGAAGGCGAAGTGTGCCTGTGGCCACAAATACCATCGAAGGACAGCTCGAAGCCTACATGTTCTGTCTGGGGGCCAGACCACAACCTTCATTCCGGCAAGATCTGTGAGGGCCTCACCACGGGACTCGTATCCAGCGCCTGAAGGCCTTAAAGTCACGTTTTAGAAGAAATGGGCGTCTGCAGAGCTCTCGGGGGCGCACCATGACAAGTCCCATAGAAGGACCGTAGCTGATCCCACCAGTGGTCCAGGTCACGCTGTCCCCATAGGAAGGCCTCCTCTTCTGGCTCGGACGGTTCAACCATTTGAAGCACTCCAGACAAGAAGAAAAGAAGTGGGGCCCGATGCCCCCTCAAGACTGAAGCACCAGCCCCAGCAGGCTTCTACCTGCAAACCCGGCCAAGGTGAAGGCTACGCCTGCATATCTCTTCTACCTCGGCAGATTCCACCCAAGGCCTCTACCTTGGCGCATGCTTTAGCCTCGCCTATGCCTTTACCGGGTGGGTAAGCCATCAGAGCAAGGACCAGGACTCTCAGGCTAAGGCCTCTTCTGGGTCCTGTTCTTCCAGATCGGCTAGTCAGAGCTGACCCGACCAAGACACCAGCCTCACACTGGCTACGGTGTCTAAGGCCGGACGTGACTAAAGGTGAGCCTGTGCCTGTCAAGGTACTGTTGCCAGCCTGAAGTCTTCCACTCTGGAGGGCTTTTCTTTGGGATCTTCTCCCAAAGCTCTGCGGAACTTCAGGCTTCACCTAGTCCCCAAAGGGGACAGTGGCCTCTGTTCTCAATAAGAGAGGAGTTGCAGGAGCTCTTTTCTCCTTCTGGTGGAGCCAAGTCAAAAGGGCCGAGGCTACCCGAGCCGGCCCGACACCTGTTCTCGACCAACTGGACATCCAGGACACGGGGATCTTCCCGTCGGGTCACCTTTCAAACACCGATGAGTGGCTAAGCCTTCAAGTCCCGCTCACCTCAGTGGTTCGATCCGGTCTCAGTCCAGGGACCACCGATGGCATCGCTCATGGTCCTCCAGCCATCCTAGGTCCAGGCCCAAGTCCAAGTCCGCAGCCGCCATAGGTCTGTCTGTAGGCAGCCTAGCTCTTCTAGCCAGCGCCGGTCCCCAACAGGCGCCTGTCTCTGCTCCATTGTCAGTCCATGAGCCATCGTCGGTACTGCCTTTTCTTCCTCATCCCTTTCAGGAGTTAGCAGTTCTCCTGAGGATAAGGAACAACCGTTCGCCTCCTGATGATCCAACTTTCATGGACATCATGAGACAATTCAGGCCTCCAGACGATGGAGGCGGATCCGAATACCAGAGGCTGGCACGTTAGCTGGGAGGCAAAAGAAGCCAAAACCTTTGGTAGTACCTCCTTTGGTGGATATATTCCAAGACTTACCAGGATAACTTGGAAACATTCAGTCACAGTCCGCAGTTCCCAAAAATTGAAACAGGCTGTATAGAGCACCGAGGGACAAGTCCTATCTGGCAGAAAACCCTCAGGCCAACTCTATGGTTATAGCGGCTGCTCATGACAAATCTCAACAGCCCAAACACCTCAGCTCTCAGCCTCCCGATCAGGAGTCCGCTATTTGGACCAGGTGGGCAGAAAGGTATACTCTGCATCCACCTGCTCCATACATTCCCTGAACTTCCTGGCGATATGGTCTAGTACCAGAATGCTCTATGGGAGAAGGGACAAGATAGCCAGTGCCTTGCCAGACTCCGCACAAAAAGCGGGCTCCTGGACATTCTCAAATCAGGCTCGGACGTAGGCACTCATGTTCTGCGTGCATAAATGCGACACTACAATCTGGCGTCCTAGAGGCAGCAGCGTCAGGTGTCTGCCTAGGTTGCCATGCCCTGGCTCTCGAGTCTCAGCATTCTCCCAGGATCTGCAAACCGAATCGGGAGCTCCGTTCCATGGTTCCGTGCTATCTGGGTCGAGATGAGGCCTTATCTGTCGCTCCAGGAGTCGGGAAATCCATCTGGTCCGTCCTGACAGATGTATAAGGGGACCAGAAACGCACTCGAAATGTCCTTTTCAGAAGTCCTCAGGCCAGTCTGCCTGTGGAAACCAATCGCCCAGAGGCGGCTTAAAAGGAAGACCAGGAGTCAGCCACCTGGAGACGCTACCTTTCAAGGCCCAAAGTCCTCCCAACCTCTTCCAACTCCCGCCTACCCAGTGACTCCTGTTGACCTCCTTCCTCCAGCGGATGCACAAGGGGAGGCAGTAGGGGTCGCTCCATCCTCCACCTGGAGATGTAGCAGAATCACTTCAGACCTTTGGGTCCTAGATATTATAAGAAGGGGCATATGCTGGAGTTCACTTAAATCCCCTAGAAACTCCACCAAGGTCCTCAAGGTATCCTCCTCCTCGCACACCTCTCATAGGAGAAATCCAGGCCCTCTTGCAAAAAGGGCAGCAGAGCCAGTCCCTCTGCAGCAGCGGGAAAAGAGTATATCTCCACTTCTTCCTGATTCCAAAGAAAACTCAGGATCTTTGGCTCATCCTGGACCTCAGTTCTCAAACGATTTTATAGAATACCAAAGGTTCAGGGCGGTGACCCTTCCGGGTCTAATTCCTCTGCTGCACAAGGAGACTGGCTCTGTTCCTGGACATGCAAGATGCGTACATGCATATCGGGGTCTTTTCCCCTCAGAGGAAGTACTTGAGGTTCCACTTCCAGGGGGACATTACCAGTTTTGGGTTCTGCCAGTTGGCATCTCCTCCACTCCTTGAGTCTTCACTAAGTGCCTAACAGTGGTAGCTGTGGCTCTAAGGTGCAAAGGGCATTATATCTTCCCTCCTGGGCGATTGGCTCTTGGCGGCCCATCAAAAATGTGCCTCATTTAAGCTCTTGGAGACACTTATACTCTATTCCGAGAGTGGGGATCACCCTGAACCTGCCAAAGTCATCCCCAAGCCCAGCCAAAGACTCGTCTTTATAGGTGCGTCCTGGAACAGTCCAGGGCATGGCCTTCCTCCCTCAGGAAAGGAGAGATCGCTCACAGAAGTAGCCCGAACGGTCCTTGTAACCCCTTGGGTCCAAGCCAGGACCTTCCTCAGACTTCTGGGGCACATGGCGGTGGCCATCCCTGTAATTCCCTTGGCCCACCTCCACATGAGGGTCCCACAGTGGATGCTCAGTGTACAGTGGGACTAAAGCTCTGACGATCTCAACCTTCTGGTCAGGATCTCCGAACCAGTCAGAAGGACCCTCCTTTGGTGGTTGGACCACCTCAATCTGAAAAAGGGATCTTGTTTTGACAGAAGCCTCCAAGTCGGACACTGACAACAGACGCCCGACTTAGGCTGGGAGGCTACCTTAGGGACTGCCAGACTCTGGGCGCGTCCTCAGAAGAGCTGAACTCTCCACATCAGTGTTTTTGAAAATGTGGGCAGTCCTCACTGCCCTACGGGCCTTTAGGAAGACCCAGTGCCAGGCTCTCTCCTTGTTCAGACTGACAACACAGCTGTTGTTTTCACATCAGCAAGCAAGGGGAACACACTCCTACCCCTGTGCAGGGAGGCGATGAGAGTCTGGTTATTGGGCACTGGAACATAACTCTGTCCGCCTGCTCATGTTCCAGGTGCCCAAACGCTTGGTGGACAGCTTGCTGTGTCTCGGTCCAAGGCGCATGAGTTCGAGCTACTCCAGTTAGTAGCGGACCAGCTCTTCGGGACATTTGGGGTCGCCCAGAGTTGGACCTCTTTGTGTCTCCATGCAACGCCAAGCTGCCAATTTTTGCTCGCGAGCACTCGCTTGGTGTTTTTGGCCAGACACGCCCTTTGTTGGGCGGGTGATCCTTTACACCTTCCCTCTCATTCAGAGAGTTCTGTTGAAGGTACAGGCCAAGGGGCTTGATGATCCTAATCGCCTGCTGTGGCCACGGTGGATTTGGTTCCCACTACTTCAGCAGTTGTCATCTGAGCCTCTGATTCCGATGCCAATATGCTCGCAATTGCTGTCCCAGGATCAGGACAAACAGGTACATCCAGATCTCAAGTCCCTGCAACTTCATGCATGGCTCCTGAAGATGTAGTTAAATCAAGGTATGGGATCTCCCAAGAGGTGGTAGATGTCCTCATTTAAGCAAAGAAGTCTCTACTCTGCTCCACTTATGCTATGAAGTGGAAGCGCTTTTGTTATGGGCTTTGTCTCATCACTTGGACCCCCTTACCTGTCCAGTGAACTCAGCATTACAGCATCTCCTCTTCTTATATCAGCAAGGCTTGAGCTACTCCTCCATTAAGGTGCATATGTGGGCCATTTCTGCTTATCATGTCCTCTTCGGTGACAGAACCCTAGCCCAGCTGGACATGGCCCGCACCTTTTACAGGGCATTCTACATTTGAGGCCTCCCATTAGTGATCCAATTCCCCTGGGATCTCCTTTTTGTGTTACAGAAGCTTACTCTCCCTCTGAACCCACAACAGAGTGTGAGCTGCTTGTCTTTCCTGGAAGGTATCCTTTTAGTTGCTGTTACTTCAGCTCAAGGGTTTCAGAGCTTCAGGCCCTGATATGCAAGGAGCCTTATTTAATTTTTCATAGGGAAAGGGTTCCCTCAGAACAAATCCTAAGTTCCTACCCAAAGTGGTTTCTGAATTAACCTCAATCAGTCAGTTGACCTTCCAGTCTGTTATTCAACTCTTCTAACAGGTGAGAAGCTCTCTACACACATTGGATGTCCACAGGTGCTGAGATACTACCCGCAAGCATACAATGACACACAGTAAATCAGAGCAACTGTTTGTGCCCTTTGCGCCTCAACACCTGGGCAAACTAGTGTCTAAACAGACTATATCTCAGTGGCTAGTCCACTGCATAGTCTTGTGTTACAACAAGCCTCTACCGGGAACGGTTAGAGGTCATTCTACCAGAGGAGTTTCTACCTCCTTCTCCTTAAAAATGTCTCTATCTGAGACATTTGCAGCTGCTACTTGGAGTTCGGTACACACCTTAGTCAGACATTACAGCCTGGACATTGCTTCCAGGCACCGAGTCTGGTTTCGCCTGGCGGTCCTTCAGGGACTATTGTCCTGATGTGCTGTCTCCCAACCTATTTAGGCAATGCTGTTATTATAGTTTCTGTCATCCTTCCCGGGCTAGTCACCTCCTTAGTGCAGGACTGCTTGGGATTCAGTCCTAATGGTTATAGCCTGCTGCAAGAGCTCCTCAAAGTATGATAGTACAGTTGACGTAAGAACTTACCGTAACAGTAGATCTTCGAGAGGGAGCTGTTGCAGCAGGCACTGCTTTCTCCCTGCCCTCCCTTCCCCTGAGAGTTATCAGCATGACTGGGGCAAGCTTCATTGGTTTGCTTGCTGGGCTCTGCTCATGGGTCCTCGGCAGGTGAACTGAGGTGGAGCTTAGGGACCATCGCTTTTATGGCATGACCGATGGGGCAGAGCTAACGCCGTG
This sequence comes from Neoceratodus forsteri, assembly GCA_016271365.2. Lineage (NCBI taxonomy): Eukaryota > Metazoa > Chordata > Ceratodontiformes > Ceratodontidae > Neoceratodus > Neoceratodus forsteri. Next base: position 644,633,125 of record CM028133.1, on the reverse strand, counting down.
GCAGCCCTGCTGGGTACTGCTAGCTAAGTTTTTCCAGTAAGTCCTTAGGCCTGCGGCATTAGTCCTAATGGTTATAGCCTGCTGCAAGAGTTCCTCTCAAGATCTACTGTTATGGTAAGTTCTTACGTAACTGTACTTTTTAACACAGCCATCAACTGTTCCCACAACCAGCACAAGCCACCAACAGTTACAATATCACAGCCCAAGTAACAGTTGTAACTCACAGTACTAATTTAAACAGTTGCAACTCACAGTACTAATTTAAAGTACAAACTATTCAAATATCACAATTAAAACAGAAGAAAATAAGTCACTTCCTGAACACGCCTCCGCTTTCATAGGTATGTATGTATTTAAAAGTTTAACTTGAGGTACATACTGAGCTGATAACTGCTTGTTTCCATATGAATCCTGGGTGAGAGAGGAGGGGAGATAGCTACAGTATAATAACAAGGTAAAATACAAATAAGTAATACAAGCAGGATCAAATATGTTAGGCAAAAATAGTAAATGAAGCCAAAACTAGAGGATTAAAACACTCCCAATATAAGCAAAAAGAAAAATGGTACAGCATGAGAGGGCAAACTAGAGAAAGGAGGAGGGGTCAAAGGTAGTGCAAGTAGGATGACAAAAGTCAGAAGAGACTTTCGGAGGATGTAGAAGAGGCAGGACGTATTAGGAAGGGACAACCAACGCTTAGGGAGTGGTAAGAAAAACATTGACCAGCAATAGATTTTCTAGGAGGAATATTAAGAGAATAGAAAGGATTGTGAAGAGAGTAGGAAGAGGAAAGATGAGGGAAAAAGGGATTTAAGATGAGGGAGAGTGCCAAACCAGAATCTGGACCACAAGAGACACAATGGAAAAGGTGCCTAGCATCAAGAGAAGGTAAGGAAAGAACTGAGTAAAGAGAGCAGTGGTGAGTACAATAGGGCAATCTGGCAGAAAGAATGAAAAAGGGATCTAGTCTGGCAAAGGAGGTTTTATGACGCTGCAGTAGACTTAAGCCAACGTAGTCAAAGATGGGAAGGATCATTTTAGTACAGTTTCTCGGCAGAGAGCGGAATACATGCTTTGTTCCTGTGCAAAGCACCAAGCTTAAGATGAAGATGTCGGTCATGGCAGACCCTGAGGTACTTAAAGGAGGGGACATCTTCAAGTACAGAAACCATCAAGGGTATTAAATAGTGGAGAAGTAAGTTTGACAAGCCTCTTACGGGTACCAAAAGTCATAGAGATATTTTTTTTTTTTTGTTTTTAAGAGACAGTTGGTTTACCTTGAACCAGTGCTGAATGTTTTCAAATCAAATTGAAGTCTGGAGGTAAGATCATGGGAAGAGGAGCCAGAAACAAAAGAACTGTGTCATCAGTGTACATATGAATGGATGCAGAGGACCTGACAGAGGGTAGGTCGCTTAAGAATCTTGAGAAAATGACCTAGAACAGACATTTGAGGGATGCCTGAGGTAATAGAGAAGGTGAAATGGATTTACCTATCCAGACAGCTTGATCTGCTCTTTAAGGTATGAACAAAACCAGCAGACTGAAGAGTCAGAAAGGCCAGTAGCTTTAAGTTTGTTCAGTAGGAGGGGATGCTCCACAGTGTCGAAAGCTTTCATGAGATCAACAGAAATGGCAGAAGTCAGCGGTCCTTTATCCATGCTGGTAAGTACAGAATCAGTGAGCCAAAGGAGGGAAGTAGAAGTGGAGTGGGATTTCCTAAAACCAGACTGGAAGGGGATGAAAAGGAGAACTGAAGAAAGGAAGTAAGCTGAGGTGAACAATACTCTCTGTAAATATAGCCAAGGTAGGAAGGAAAGAGGACAGAAATTACCAGGAGAAGTAGGATCACCACCTTTGTGAATGAGTATGACAGTAGCCTGTTTCCAGATGTCTGTAACAATAGAAGAGGAAAAGGAGAGATTCAGACATAAGGTAATGGAAGAGCAGTAGCAAGTGCAGAGTGAAGGAGAAGCTTGGGATTAAGCTCCATCGGACTACCTCCTAATAGATTAAGGGAAAGTAGAGCCTTTAGAGAAACAGCAGGAATTATAGGAGGGAGAAGTAGGTGGAGAGAGGGAAGGGTGGAGTAGAAGGGGTAAGAGGGCACAAGTAAAGTAGGAATTAAAAGCTGGCAACAGCAGAAGGGGCAGAAATAATAGAGGGGAGACTGGGTCTGAGGGGAGAAAAGGAATGGATAACCTTCCAAAAATTGAGGGTTATGTTGTTTTGGAGCGTGGAACTAAAACACTCAGTCGTTGCAAGTCTGACAGCTTTGGTACAGGCGCTACAAAGGCTTCTGTAGCGGTCAATGAAGACTGGGAGCCATTGAGCTTAAAGGTACGGCCAAGCAAGGTCTCTGAATGGAGACAAGTAGGCACCTCAGCTGTTATCCAGGGAAGATATGAACCCCCGCACTCTGATTCTACACAGAGGAGCGTGACTATCTCATACAGCCAAGAATTTAGACTGAAAGCAGTGTACGCCAGAATTTATATTATGGGCTGCTGAGATGGGAGACCAGTCAGTTGACCAAAGATCAGCAAGGAGTGAGGTCAAGTCAAGTGACTTGAAAGATATGAGGTAAATGAATTTAGGAGGAGCTTTAGGGCAGTGTAATTTCCGCATGCAGTAAACTATATGATTGCTGAGTGCATCTGGAAGAACACCTGCATCAGCTACATGGTGGGGATGAGAAACGAGGACCCGTCAATCAGAGAGTGGTTTAAGGATCTAAAATTTTAACAGGTGGGTTCAGTAATTAATTGGGTCAGCTGCAATGACTTAACATTTTGAGAGAATTTATTGACAGCAGCAATCCAATTTAGGTTACAGTCACCAAGTACAAGTAGCTCATCAATCAAAGAGGCTGAACAGGTAGAGGAAAGAAGCTCAGTAAAAGGAAAATAGTGGATTATTTTAATTGACTCAAATTTGTATGTGGTGTCAGTAGTTGAGTCGCTAACTTCAATCTCGCTTTAGTCGTTTGTTAGTTTGCAGCCAGTTCTGTTTCTTACAGTTATTTCCATAGTTCACTGTATTTATTTAGCTGTTTATGTATTTATTTAAAACTTCAACCAGGAAATACATACTGTGGTGAAAAAGCTTGTTTCAGGTGTTTCCTGCAGAGATGGGAGGAGATAGCTAAACAATAACAATGTCAAATACAGTAATATAGTATTACAAGTAGAATCATAAATATAGGCAAAATAGTAAATAAAGGCAATTAGAAAATAAAACACTCAACATGTACAGAAAGGAAAATAGTGGGACAGCAAGATAAGGGCAAGACTAGAGAAGGGAGAAAATATGAAGGGTCATAGTCAGTTGCAGGTTGATGGCAAAAGTCATAAAGAAGAGACTTTAGGGAGGAAGGAGAAGAGATGGAATGAATAGAAAGGGAAGGGAGGACCAAAGTATAGGAAAGCAGTAAGAAAAGCAGATTGAGAACAGTGGATTTTCTAGAAGGAATAATGAGAGAAAGGAAAATATTGTTGCGGAGAGGGTAGGAAGAAGAAGTGAATAGAAGGATCTGAGATAAGAGGAAGGGTGTCGATCTAGAATTTGGATTAAAAAAAGACAATAGGAAAGGCATGTAGTATAATGAGAGGGAGAGAAGGCCAAGTAAAGAGATCAGTAGTGAGTGGGGGCCTAAAGCATCGTGACAGAAAGAATGGAAAATGGGTCCAGTCTGGCAAGGTAGGATTTAGGGGTACTACCATAGACTAAGTCACCGTGGTCCGATTGGAAAGGTCATGTTAAGTACAGTTTCTCAGTGGGCAGGGATGCGGTATACTCGCTTATTCCTGTACAAAGCACCAAGCTTAGGGTGAAGCTATAGTGAATTGCATCGGTGCACAAAGAAATCAAGATCTTACTGAGAGGCTCTTGCAGTAGGTAATTACATATAGGACTGACTCTGGCAGGCATCAGGACCCCACGGAAACATTTCTAGCTAGCAGTCTCTGGCTGGGGACCGCCCCCATGTCAGGTGACCGATGTCAGTATAAAGGGCAGTCCCCCACACCCTTCCAGTTCTTTCCCGCCATTAGATCATGTCAGCGTCTCACGGTAAGAGTTCAACGCTCGTCAGCAGCAGTGGTGGTGTTACAGAGTTATTTTCGATTTTCGAATTTTGTCAGGTATTGGCCCATGTATGTAGTCTCCTACACCCTCCGAGCCCAGAACAGTGCGACTTGTGCGGCGCCCAACTCCTGCACAAGGACAGCCATTCCCAGTGCCCTTCTGCCTAGGCCCAGATCATCAGGTGGAGAAGTGCCAGCACTGCCTTAAATTCAATGCCACCTGCAGAGCGGCAGCAGTCCCTGAGGCCCATATTTTAAGGAAGAACGCGGTCCTCCGTGGAAAAGGAGTAAAAAAGCTCCGCAGGCGCCCATTTCCCCAAGGCCACACAAGAAAAAGATGAAGCACCGGGACAAGGGCTCCTCATCCACGCGTCTTCTTCAGGAGTCGCCGTAGCTTCAAGTAACTCCACCCCCGGGGACCGATCATGACGGCCGCCTGGAGGTTTCCAAGGCGGCATCGCCCGCCCATCTGGCTCAGTGCTCGGCCCTTCGGCACCTCCGGGCTTTGGAGGCATCCGCCCCCGGTAAACCGCCACTGTGCAGTCTACTGGTTCGGCGGCCCAGTAAGCCGGACATCGCTCCTCGACGCCCACATGGAGACAGTCAATAAGTTGCCCGACCCTCGGGGCGGCACATGGCCCCTCTTCCGCCCGACCAGGCTGCCCTCCTTCACGACCTGCCTCGGGCGCCAGGTCTGCTAAGTTGGACGTCCGCTCCTTTGGCGTCCGCCCGGACCCCGCCGATAAGTCAGGCGCCGCTTGCCGAACATCGCCGACGGCAGCTGAGCCGGCCGGACCCTTCCACGTCCACCTTTCCGGCTCCCCACAGCCTTTGGTGCCCTCCGAGGACCCTGGGTCTCCTCAGCCTGACCCCAGGGATTTTCCTCCATCCCCGGGTGATGCAGAGGTTCCTGCTGCGCCTGTCAGACCGGGCCCACCGCTGGGCGACCGACCTGACATCGGCTTCCCGGACACTGCCTCGCCGCCAGCCCCGACACCAGTCTTGCCGACCCGGCAACATCCCGCCTCCTGGATGCCGCCCAACGCCAGGCCCTCCACCCACGGGCCTTCTGCTCCAGACCCGCCTGGGCCCTCCGCCAGGCCATCTGCTCCGACAGACCCCTCGGTTCCCGGTATCCGACCCATCTTATCCGGACGCCATCTTACCCGCTCCGCAGTATCCAACGCCCAGTACCCGACGCCGCCTATCCGATGCCACAGTACCTGGTGCCAGGCTTCCCCCATCGGGTTATGGATAATGCGTTTACGGGTATAATCCATACCCGTATCCCTCCTCCTCCACCTCTACCGCCCCCTCAGCCACCGTGGACTTGAAGGAGACTCTGGCCTCCTGGTGGGCTGAGGCCAAGGCTCAGCTCACCAGAGAGGTGGAGAGTCATCTCCGACGACGGTGCTGGTTCTGGTTCTCGCACGCCCACGACGACAGACTCCTCCCCACCTCTGGAAACCAGGCCAAAACCTCTGATTCCAGGGGCGGGCAGGACACGCTCCCAAGGGGTCCGTTTCTCCCCATGCCGGAGAGAGTCTTCCTCATCATCATCTTCTTCCTCCTCAGACACCTCAGATGACTCTGACGGTTGTTCCGAGCCGGACAGCGAGCCATGATCTCAAGTCTAAGCTCAGGCCAAGGATGACTCAAGTCCTTCCAGAGGATCCTTCTTTTACAGAGTAGCACAAAATCCAAGAGGTTCATAAGTGCCATTCCTTGAGCCGATCCTCAGCGTAAGAAACTCGCTGAGCATCTGATCTGCCAGTGACAGCTTCCACCTTGGTGCTACACTGGACTGAGCCTGATGCCAATCTTGTTTCCACTATTTGGAAGCAGTCGCCGGCTTAGCCCCACTTCCTCGAAGTTGAACAGACTATATTAAGCTCCCGAAGGTGTTGACTTTTAGATTCTCACCCTCGAGCTGATTCGGTCGTGATTAGCTGCTCATGGCCGACAGCTAACCTGAACTATCTGAGCTTGTCTCCACCTGACAAAGAATCCCGCCTTCTGACCATATGGAAGAAAAAGATGTATGCTTCTTCCACTCTGGGTGTTAGGGCCCAAATTATGTCGGTCACATGGGGATTACCAGAAGGCGATTCTTAGTGCTGTGGAATCCAAATTGGACTCCTGACTCTCAAGTCAACCCGAAGTGGCTGACCTCGGTCCACTGCACATTCGGCCAGTCGGCACATGCTTCATGGGCTACTTATGATGCAGTGGACACTGCTGGTAGGAGACTCCGCTTTCGTCGTAAGGCTTCTGCATCATGCCTGGCTCCGTGTGTCAGGGTTGGTCCCGAAGTGCAGTCGCTATTCAGGAAGCGCCCTTCCAGGGTTCGGTGGTGATGTCAGGTGACATTATCACCGATCTGCAGAAGAGGGACTGCACTGAAGTCTGTGGACTCCATGTGTCATCCCCATCAAACTCAGCGACGTCCCTTTCGCAGAAGTAATCGGCAAAAGCGAAACCCCGGGAAAGCGGGCATCAACGCGGGTCCTCCGCTGCCAAGCCCCCTTGCCCAAAAAGCAGGGTGCTTCAGCCGACACTGCCCACACCACCTGACTCCTTTCCTCTCCCACAGCCTCTGGGCCTCTGGAGGAACTGGTAGAAGGGAGGTTTTACCTCCACCTCCGGGTTGGGAGAGTATAACTTCAGATTCCTGGGTGCTCCAGCTGATCGCAGAAGGACACTCAATCAGAGTTTCTCCAGAAACCACCGTACGCCCTCCCCAAGGTTTGTCGACTCTCAGGAACACCTTCTTATGGTCCAGGAAGAGATTTCCAGCACTTTTGCTGAAGGAGGCGATAAAGCCCATCCCCTTTCTCTTCAGGGAGCGGGTTACTATTCCTACTTCTTCCTGGTCCCAAAGAAGATAGGAGATGTAAGGCCGATTCTGACCTCAGTTCCCTGAACTTATTCATGGAGTACAAGACGCTCAGGATGCTCTCCCTGCAGCCTCCTGCCCCTCCTTCAGCGGGACAGTGGCTGTGCGCTCTGGATATGCAGGATACTTACGTGCACATCCCTATCCGCCTTCTCACATACAATACCTCCGTTTTGCTTTCCAGGGGACCACTACCAGTTCAAGGCCCTCCCATTTGGTCTTTCCTCGGCACCCGGTGTTCACCAAATGCCTTTCGTAGAAGTGCCTACCTGCATATCCAGGGGTGCAGGCTCTCCAGACCTGGGCGATTGGCTCCTGGCGGCCCCATCCAGGAGGATCTCCTGCGCTTCCTTTCCCTTACCCAGGGGTGTTTTTCTCCCTGGGCATCGCCATCAACCACCCAAGTCCCACTTGATCCCATCCCAGAAGCTCCAGTTTATCGTGGCAACCTGGACACGACCTCTGGCAGGGCCTTCCTGCCACCAGACAGAGGCGGCCACAGTCTAGGCTCAGGTCAGCTGTTGTCTGGCTGCAGGCGGGTCAGTGCCAGGTTGATCCTTCGCCTCCTCGGCTTATGGTGGCTGCAATCCCAACAGTCCTCGCGCTCAGCTCCACATGAGGATCTCTCAGTGGACGCCAGTCTCAGTGGGGTCAGTTGGTGGGCACCCTGGACCAAGTTGTCCTAGTCTCCTCCCCATGGTTCGGGACTTGCAGTGGTGGATGGTTCAGGAGAACCTTTGTCGGGAGTTCCCTTCTGTCTTTCTCCCTCCCAGACTCTGACCACAGACGCCTCGGGCTTAGGTTGGGGAGCCCATCTCGAACCTCACAGGACCCACGGCTTTGGTCCAAGCTCAAGAAAACTCTTCACATCAATGTGTCTCGAGCTTGGGCAGGTGCTTTCTGCTCTTCAAGCTCTGCATCTGCATCTCCTTCCCAGCCACTTAGCCGTACAGACGGACAATATGTGTGGTATGGTACATCAACAAACAGGGAGGGACTCAGTTCCTACCCTCTTTGCAGGAAGTGAAGCGAGTTTGAGATGGGCAGTACAGCACAACCTCCACCTCATGGCAATTCACATCCCGGGGATCGAGAAACACCTTAACAGATTAACTCATTCGCTCGTCTGCTCAAGCTCACGAGTGGAAACTGGATCAGGGGGTCTAGAGCGATATCTTCCTACGTTGGGGAACACCACAGGTGGACCTGTTCACCTCACCTCTAAGCATAAAGCTTCCTGACTTTTTGCTCGCTCGCTCCAGAGCGTGGCATTTTGGAGGGACACTCTGTCTCTAGATTGGAAGGACAGATTCGTCTGTGCCCCCAATCCCTTTGATTCTGAGAGTCTTAAGAAACTTGGCTAGAAGGAGCTCGAATTATAGCGATCACTCCTTTCTGGCCCAGGCAAGTTTGGTTCTTTCTTCTGCAACAATACTCAGAGGAACCTCCTCTTCCTCTGTCTGCTCTTTACTGACCCAGGATGGGGACCTTGGTCCATCCAGGTCTTAAGTCCCTTCAACTGCAGCATGGCTCCTGCAGACCTAGCTCAAGCCGGTTGGGGTTTCACCGAGTGGCTGAGATTTTACGGAGGCTAGAAAACCCTCCACTAGGTCTACCTATGCCATGAAATGGAAATGGTTCACAATCTGGGCGCTTCAAAAGATTTCGAGCCTTTCTCATGCTGTGTTGGGCGGCTGCTGGATTACCTGCGCCACCTCTTTGATCTGGGTCTCAGTCACTCACCTTGAAGGTGCACATGGCGGCCATTTCGGCCTACCATGTCCCTTTGCAGGCAGGACATTTGTTCAGCTGGAGGTCTCTAAGACTTTCTTAGAGGGTTCTCCACTTGAGACCCCATATCTGGGTTTCCTCGCCTCCTTAGGATTTGAATTTCATCCTCGAGAAGCTTACTCTGCCTCCTTTTGAACCCGGCAGCCTCAGCAGACATGAAGTTCCTCTCATGGAAGACTCTCTTCCTAGTGGCCATTACTTCTGCTTGGAGGATTTCCAGCTCCAGGCCCTGATGTGTAAAATCCTGTATTTGATTTTCACAAGGAGCGAGTGCTCTGTACCAACCCTAAGTTTCTCCCAAGGTGGTAGCGAATCTACTTTGAGTCAGTCCATAGAGTTATCTGCTTTCTTACGAGCACTCCAATCAAGGGAGTATCTCTTACACACTCTGGACGTTCACGGAATTCTGAGATACTACACTAACAGAACAAAAGATCTCAGAAAGACCGATCAACTGTTTGTCTCTTTTGCCCACAAAGAGAAGGCAGTGCTGTTTCTAAGCAATGCCTGTCCAAATGGTTAGCTCATTGTATCAATTTCTGTTATGACAAGTACAAGACCCTTCGGGTCAAGTGAGAGGCAGCTCCACCAGAGGAGTCGCTGCCTCGGCGGTTTGTTTCAGAGAATGTGTCAGTGGCGGACATCTGTGCTGCTCACGGACTTCCATCCATACCTTTACAAAACATTACAGTTTGGATATTGCCTCTACGCCGTGAGAGCAGGCTTGAGCTTGCTGTTCTGCAAGGCCTCCTTTCCTAAGGCTTTCACAGCTAGGGACCACTGATAGCTTTCCTCCTCTCGTTTGCTTCTTCTTGTGCCAGACTGCTTGGGACTCAGTCCTATATGTATTACCTACTGCAAGAGCCCTCGAGTAAGATAGTACAGTTACGTAGAACTTACGTAACAGTAGATCTTGAGAGAGGCTCTTCAGATAAATAATACCTTCCGCCCTCCATCCCCTAAGCTTTTTAGCTCCTTTTCCAGGTTGGGAAATATCCAGCTCTCTCTCTCGTCTACGCCCTTTTGGGCCTTTGGTGGGAGAGAACTGGAAGAGCAGGCGTGGGGACCGCCCCTTTATACTGACGTGCATGGCGTCGGTCACCCTGATGTGGGGCGGTCCCCATGAAAGACTGCTAGCTAGAAAATTTTCCATGGGGTCCTGACACCTGCCGGCATCAGTCCTATATGTAATTACCTACTGCAAGAGCCTCTCTCGAAGATATACTGTTACGGTGAGTTCTTATGTAACTGTACTATGCTGGTCAAGGCAGACCCCAAGGCTTACAAGAAGAGACATCTTCAAGTCTGCTGGTATTGCCGATTGCCATTGCCAGTCCCCGGCTTGTTTGGTGTTCCAGTATTCTGGGCACTGTGTTCATGTGCACATTCTGATGTAGCTGTGCAGGCGTACTTTGGAGCGGGTGCATATGCTCACTTAAGTCCTGCAAAAGCACATGCAGAGTGCATTCATGTGTTTAAAGCAGCAGTACAGCTAAAATGTCATTACTCATACAAGCATGACCTCAGTACTACAGCCATGATTTATATTGAAATATAAATAGCATGTAGTATTGTTCCCTATTGTCTTTGAGGGCTTACAATGCAAGTCACACTGTCTTCTGTCTTTTTTTCCCAAGTGCATAGGGTGTATGTGTAATAGCCTAATATTGAAATTCTTAATCATCTTCCTGTCTCCCTGTCCTCCTCTGTCTCTGTTCTGTCCCTCCCTGCCCTCCCCCATCAGTCTGTTCTTTGTGCTTGTTTGGATTCCCGAGTTAGCCGGCACCTTGCCTCTGTCTGAGACCGCCCCTGACTTGTCTTTCAAGTTGGTGCTCAGCTTTCTTTGTGTTTCTCTGTTTAGACACCCCCCATCTGCTCCTATTTAATCTGCTGTCTTCATCCTCACAGGTGCCACTTGCCCCAGACAGCGGTCATGATCCAGCCATAGCACCTCTCTGTTGCAAGGGCCTGATCACCCACCCCCAAAGAGATGGAGTAAAGTGCGACACTTGAAAAAATTGGCACGATTTCTCTTGAGTTGTGTGAGCGCTGAACGGATGATCTGCAATTTGCTGTTTTTAATTTCATCGCCTTCTCAGGGTGGCGCTATTGGCTCACGCCTGTGTAGAGCTCCCCTGATTGACTGGTCTCACTCACCTGAGACAGGAGCACCCGAGACATGTGGCTTAATGTAAGCCTGCATCCCTGTACTCGGCTTCTAATTTACATATTTTAATTTAGCTTGTTCTGCTTGGCCCTGTAAAGTAACACACCATTCCCCACTGCTGCAGTTTCTCTCCAACTGTATGTGCACTAATTCAGTGCTAGCTCTGCAAACTTCCCTTGATTTTTGTCTCACCCTCCCAGGCCTCCTTTAAATGCACACAGTCTCAGCCCACTCCTATCTGATGTTTCAATTTATTTACTTACTGTCAACAACTGCAATTCCTCCTATCCCTTTTGCAACTAAGCCTTTTAGCAGCTTTATCTCATTCTGTCTTGCTGAGGCATACCATTTTGGTACTTTAGGTTTGCTTATTGCTGACTGGCGTATCCTGTCTTGCTAAGGCAGTTGATTTAGGTCAGGTGATCTCTTTAGTACTTAGTCTGCTCCAGAATAGTAGCTAAAATTTGCTTCAAAGCCTCTCTGCCCCAGTACTACTCTATAGTCGGGTGAACTCTGTTCTTATTAGCCTGACTAGGAGCTGTACTTAAGGATTACTGCTTCAGGCTCCACTGCCTATAGTAGTATCCTGCAGGGATTAAAAATTCTCCTCCATTGAGAATCCCTTCTCTTGCCCGCACTTGTAGTGCCCATTGGGTGATAGTCTCATAATGAGGGCAAATACCTGCTTCTATGCTTGTCTCTGCTCATCTTACATGTATTGGACCCGAACGTGAATCAAAAAATAACTCCTAGAGTGGAGAATGGCTCTCTTTTACGTTGTCCGACCGGGACTTTTCCTATCAAGTAGAAGAATTTGTATGTGCTCCAACTTCCCAGCCCTCTGCTGGTCCTTCACCTGCACCGCATACAGGAACCTCCTAGAGCCTGCCCACAGGGCTACACCACCTTCTGCATACCCCCTACTCCCATTGACTCTCCTCGGTCAGAGTATTATTGTATGCAGCAACAAGAAACTGGGAACTAGCCTCAGAACTCCCTATACTGCCACAGACAAATCACTTAACCAAAGAAAACCCAGCCACCCACACTTTCCTAGGACTCTGCAGGAAACTCTTGCTCCTGCTTTTACTATGCTCAGGAAATGTTGAGCTTAAGCCAGGCCCTCTGGCACCCATGGAATCCCCAGAAGAGCTACAAAGCCTCAAGGCTTACATTCTTGCATGTTAATGTATGTAGCCTATTAAAAAAAAAAAATCACTTCTGTTCAGACCTGGGTATGTCATACTGCTCCAGATGTTCTGGTGATTACGGAGTCCTGGGCTCCAACCAGTGGCCAGTAACAACAAGTTAACATCCCTCCTACTCTTTGTTCAGAGCCAACAGACAAACCAGAGGTGGTGGGGTAGCTATTTACATCAAGGATAAATTACCTGCCTCCATAATTGACTCAACCTCTGTCCCAAAAGAATTTGAAAGCTTGTCATTAAAGATTGAAATTAGCACTGGTCTCTCATTATGTATAATAGGATGCTACAGACCCCCATCAGCTGGACTACAGTTGTTAAAATATCTCGAAAACATCCTGGGTTCAGCATCTTCAGAGTGTACCATACTAGGGGACTCTCCAGGCATCCACCCACTTAAAATGTTCTGTGATTCCCTTGGGTTGTCACAGCTAATAAACTAATCTACTCGTCCTAACAAGCTCAACCCTAATAACAGTACTCTCTTGGATATCATTTTAGTTAACAAACCCATTTATTCTCCCATGCTGGCATCTTTTCTCTGATATTAGCGATCATTGCTTCATCACGTGTAAGATCCATTCTTAAATCCACAACTGTACCAAAATTCTCCTTTAAAGGTGCATACGCAACTTTGATCTCCATGGGTATATATCAGATCTAAGAGACTCCATGCAATGGCAGGACTTCTGTCTAGTGAAGTCCCTGACTACGGCTTATGATATTTTCTCAGAAATTGTGCTAGAGGCTCTCAACAAATATGCTCCCTAAGTAAAGGTTTGTGCCAGAAACAAATCCTGTCAGTGGTTTACAGAAGACTTGAAAGATGCTTCATGGAGTAGGGATGTACTCTGGAGAACTGCTAGGAAAGCTAATTTAATAAATGACTGGAATTATTTCCTGAGGGTGAGGAACCTCTGCACCAAAATGGTCAGAGAAGCCAAAGCTAATTTCTACTGCTCTCAGCTGGAGAGCTCCTCAAGAAATGCCTCCAAATTCTGGAAGGCTATCAAAGACATTGAAGGTCACACCACTGTAAATTTCTACCTACTAAATTATTGATCGACAATACTGTCATCTCCGATAAGACCGCCTATCCTCGATGCTCTCAATAATCATTTTGCCACTGCAGGGCTAACCTTTGACTCCTCTCCGCGAATATCCTCCGCCAACAACTTAGATTGGATACACAGAAAAACCCATCCCCAGTCCATCCTTCTCTCGCAGCCTACCTCCCTGAAAGAAGTCAAGATCTTCTCCTTCAGCTGGACACTAGGAAAAGTGCTGGGGCCAACCTCATTGACCTGTACTTCTTAAAGGTCGACACTGTCCTCGCAGTCCCAATTACTCATCTCTTCAACTTATCCTTGTCCCAGGGTGACCTACCGCCCATTTGGAAAATGCACTTGTGGTCCCTTTGTTTAAGTCAGGAGATCCTAGTGACTCAATAACTACAGGCCAATCTCCTACTTCCAATCCTGTCAAAGATGCTGGAGAAAATAGTGAACTCCCAGCCGGACGTACCTGGAATCAGAAAAATCGCTCAACCTGTTACAATCAGGTTTTAGAGCACAGCACAATACAATCTCTGCTCTAGCCAAGGTGACAAATGACCGCAGCTTGAATTAGACAAAAAACTTTGCACAGTTTTCTTGGACCTAAGCAAGGCATTCAATACCGTTGATCACAGACTGCTTCTGTCGTCCCTCCAGAACATTGGTTTGGATTCCCTATCCCTTAAATGGTTCTCCAACTACCTCTCAGGACAACTTCAACAAGTAAAGGCAGAAGGGGAAGTTTCTCACCAAACCCCTATTGAGGGTATACCGCAGGTTCCATTCTTGGTCCCTTGCTCTTCACCATTTATATTAACAGCGAGATGCCCCATCAAAGAAGCACAAATACACCTATTCGCTGGATGATACGGTACTCTATGCTAGTAGCCCCACACCTGAAGCGGCCTGTAAAGCCCTTCAAATGAATTTAATCTGCTGCAACATCAGCTTATAAACCAGAAACTGCTCTTAAATGCAAAAACCCAAAGCAATGTTCCTCTAGCCCTTCAAAATGCAATAAATCCTGCAATTGCTGGGATACTACCACAGATCACTACTATTCTAGGTGAGCAGTTGGACTACGTACAAAGTTCAAGTACCTGGGGGTCTGGTTAGACTATAGACTTACTTTCAGAGATCACTTAGAACTGGCAAAGAAACTTAGACAAAGACTTGGTCTGTTCTTTAGGATTAATGATCTCCTCTCAAGAGACGCTAAACTGAAACTGTTTCAAACTACCTTTCTTTCCTATTGGATTACGCAGACTTTCTATATAGTCAGAGACCTGCGGTACCCTAGCCAAACTCGATACGCTTTATCACAGAGCCATAAGGTTTATCACGGGTCTTCCATACTCAGCCCACCACTGTGCATTGTACACGGCAGTGGATGGTCGTTCATTGCTAGATAGACGGTAAAAAATGCTGCAGTTTGACATACAAAGCTATCTCAAATAAACTGCCCTGTATATCTCTGTCTGTTACCTTTTGCACTCTGGGGAGGTATGCCCTGAGAGCACCTCATATATCTACCTTTATGTTTACAAAGTAAAATCTCACATTGGCAGAGCAGCCATCAGCTTTGTGCTCCCTCAACTGTGGAACAAGCTGCAAAAACTTTGAAATTAACTCACCCCATCAGCCTAGCAGCTTTTAAGTCTCTATGTCTACATAGTCCTGTGCCTGTCTACCCTAAATAGTGACTCCTATAAGTCCAAGCACACTCTAATTACTACTGTTAAAAGACTGATCACATCTATAATCGACTCTTCCCTCTCCTTTTTCTACCCCATATCTGTCCCTGCCACATTCCTTTGACCCTGGGTCCAGCTCTAAATTCTCCATACCGTATCACTGTATATCTTTTTATATTAGGTTTTATTTGTGTTCGTGCACCTGATATGTATATTTCTTTACTTTTATGAAAAATTGTTTCCTACCCAAAACTAGCTGTATTTTCTGTCCCAAACATATACTATTGTCAATGCTACTTGCTGATACTTTATATACTGTATTATTGTATCTCACTTTATTTGTATTATTACTATTTTCTTGTGTGTTGCATCCCATGTACATTGTCCATTGTTCCTTGTTAACAAACCCAGGTCGACCTCGAAAATTAGCTTGCTCAATAGTGATACGCCTGGCTAAATAAAGACTGATTGATTGATTGATTGAAATACATATATGGCCTCAGTCTCACAAATATCCTACTTTTTGTTTTTATTGCCAGATGCAATAATCTACCAAATATTTAGTGTCCAGAGCATGTAATTTGAATTAGCACAGTTTTCTTCATGTATACCATTTACGGTGCCAACTTGTATGGTATTTGGTTGATCTACCACTGGTTGATTGCAGTCTGACCAAAAGGTAATGGTTCATTGAATTGCAGTCAAGGTGATCTTAAAAATAAGTGGTTGTCATTTCTTGGGAGAAGTGGTCTTGATTGCCAGAACTTCACTACAGCACACCATCACATGGTATATTCCAAGTATTTCACACTTGCAGACTTCCGCATTTCACATGTACAGCTTGTGAAGAGTAAGTTTACATATATTTCATATTGTATGTTGACTTTACATCCATAGATATCTATACATTTTTTTATTAAATGTTGATGTGTCCTGTCCGCTGATTGCTGTTCTACCTGTGCTGTGTATGTGACTAATTTTGATTATTTTTTTCTTTAAACCCTCTCCCTCTCTGCCTGCCCTCATCGGACATCTCGCTGCTACAACACTGATAAATCCTCTGCTCTACTTGCTCAATTAATCTGAGTTTGCTGAGTGACTGTCAGATGGCAGTGGAATCACAGGGGTGAGAGGAGAGCCGTGCCAGTTGCCACTGTCCAGGAGTCCATCACGAGGGCTGAGTGGAGGCTGCAGGGCAGTTATCCTCTGTGGGTGGCTGGTTGGTGGGTCGTGGTGGTGGGTAAAACAAGACCACTTGGGTATGTATTATGTTTCAGAAACCGAGCAGTGATGGGTACCACTAGACTAACATGGCAAGACGTATCTTTTGGGAACTGGCTGATCCAGGGAAGGAGTAGCACTAGACTGTGAAGGCATGGGACGGTGGAGATACCACTAGATTACCAAGGCAAGGCTTACACTTTGGAAACCATGCAATTGGGTGGGTACCACTACACTACCAGGACAAGGCATACCTTTGGGAACCTGCTGATGGGAGGCCACCACTAGACTACTAGGGCAAACCTAGTTTAGGAACAGGGCAGTGGGTGGTTGCATTAGACTACCAGGAAAAGGCGTACACTTTGAGAAATGGTCGATGGGGAGGTACAACTAGACTACCAGGCAAAACTTACCAGTTGGGAAATGGGTACAGGGGTACCACTAGGTTATCAGGGTAAGGTTTGCAGTTTGTGAACCAGGCAATGGGATACCACTAGATTACCAGGACAAGGCTTGCATTTTGGGAACTGTGGGATCGGGGGATGTTACCATTAGACTACCAGGGTGATTAAGGGTACCACTAGACTATTATAGGTTATGAACCAGGCAGTATGGGGTGTCCCACTAGACTATCAAGGCCAAGGTTTGCTGGTTGGGAACGGGCAGTGAGGGAGGTACCACAAGTCTATCAGGGCAAGGTTTACAATTTGGGAACAAGGCGATAAGGGGGTACCACTAGACTACCAGGGCAAGGCTTACACTTTGGGAACCAGGCAATAGGGGTATCACTAGAACACCTGGGCAAGGTTTAATATGTGGAACTGGGTGATTGGGGGTGCCACTAGACTACTAGGGCAAGTTGTACAGTTTGGGAACCAGGTAATGTGGTGGTACCACTGGACTATATCAGGCAAAGCTTACAGTTTGAGAACTGGGCAGTAGTGGTGGGTACCACTAGACTATTGGGCAATGCTTACAGTTTGGGAACTGGGCCATGGGTTGGTACCACTAGACCACCAGGGCAAGTCTTATAGTTTGGGACTGGGGTGATTGGAGGGTACCACTAGACTACCTGGGCATGTCTTACAGTTTGGGGACGGGCAGTGGAGGTACCACTAGACTACCAAGGCAAGGCTTACACTTTGGGAACTGTGCAGTCAGGGGTGGGTACCATTAGACTACCAGGGCACAGCTTACACTTTGGGAACTGGGTGATATAAGTTTACCACTAGACTACCAGGCATGATTTACAGGTTGGGAACTGGGTGATGGGGTACCAGTAGACTACTAGGACGAGGCTTACAATTTGGGAACTGTTCTATTGGTGGGGGAGAAGAGACCACTAGACTACAAGGGCAAGGCTTACACTTTGGGATATGGGTGAATGGAGGGTGCCACTAGACTATCAGGGCAAGGCTTACTGGTCAGGAACCAGATGACGGGTGGGGGTGGTACCATTAGACTATCAAGGCAAGGTTTACAGTTTGGGAACTGGGCAATGGGGGGCACTAGACTGCAAGGGAAGGTACAGTTTGGGACCCAGGTGATTGGTGGTACCACTGAACTACCAGGGCAAGTCTTACAGATTGGTAACCAGGCAATGTGGGATACCACTGGACCATTGGGGCAAAGCTTACAGTTTGGGAGCTGGGCATTGGGGGTACCTCAAGACTACTGGGCAAAGCTTCTAGTTTGGAACTGGGCCATGGGGTGGGTACCACCAGGGCAAGTCTTATAGTTTGGGACTGGGGTGATTGGAGGAGTTCCGCTTAGACAGCCAGGGCAGGTCTTACAGTTTGGGAACTGGGCGAATTGGGGGGTTACTGGTAGACTACAGGGTAAGGCTTACACTTTGGGAACCAGGCAACTGGGGAGGGGCAGCATTACACTACCAGGACAAAGCTTACACTTTGGGAATTGTGCAATTGGTAGGGAGAAGACACCACTAGACTACCAGGGCAAGGCTTACTGGTTGGGAACCAGCTGATGGGTAGGGGTACCACTGGAATATCGGGCAAGAATTACAGTTTGGGAACTGGGCAATGGGGGACCAGTAGACTGGCAAGGCGAAAGTTTGGGAACCAGGCAATGGAGGGGGTGCAGTACCACTAAACTACCAGGGCAGAGTCTTCATTTTGGAACCTCCCAGAGTGAATGCCTACCACCACCCTCTGTTGCCTATGCAGTAACCAATTTTGTACCCAGTTAACCATCTTGTGACCCCACCCCAAACTGTGCAGGTTCCTTCTGAACTTGTGGTGCCTTACTGCCCCAGTGGATCGCTCCGCTCGACTGACGGGTTGCTGGAGATTCCAAGAGTGAGTTTTAAATCTTCGGCTGTAGAGCATTCTCTTATTCTGCACCCACTCTTTGGAATTCTCTACCCATGCTGGTTATGGAGTGCACTCCGTGGAGGAGTTTGAGTAATTTGAAAACGATTTTTGTGAATGGCCTTTTGAATGGCTAATTATATTGTAATCTGCTGATTGTGCTATGGTTTTATCCTTATTTATCTTGACTTTAATGCCTGATGTTATTGTGTTATGATCTTATTTATGTGTACTATTGAATTTTGTATTTGATGTTATTGTTTTAGTGTGTTCAGCCTTGGAAAATGAAAGGCGCTTTATAAATAAATTTATTATTATTATTATTATGAGCCTCCTATGTGGTACTGTGTTGAAAGCCTTGCTTAAGACTAACTAGAACACGTCCAGCACCCCATCCTGATCAGTTCCCCAGGGTATCCAGGGAAGAAATCCATCAGATTTGTCTGACTTGCCCTCCCTCCTCACCCAAATCTGGGCTGCATTGGTTCTTGTAGCCCACTGGATTCAAGATACTCTATGGACCTTTCCTTTAAAAGCATTTCCATTAACTTTTCAACCACTGATGTCAGACTGACCATCCTATAGTTGCCAGCCTCCTCCCTGCTGCTGTATTCATGAGGTGGGACTACATTAGTCCTCCTCCAGTCCTCTGGACCACTCCTGTTTA
This sequence comes from Neoceratodus forsteri, assembly GCA_016271365.2. NCBI lineage: Eukaryota > Metazoa > Chordata > Ceratodontiformes > Ceratodontidae > Neoceratodus > Neoceratodus forsteri. The sequence goes on along the minus strand of CM028133.1, from coordinate 644,614,014 downwards.
CACAGAGTTGTTAAATAGGGCTGTCAGAAGTGCAGCTAGCCCTGTTCAACCACTCCTGCTTCCAGTGATTTGTTGAATAGGGCCATCAGAGGTGCAGCTAGTGTACCTTGCAGAGCTGCCTTGGCACCCTTGGGTGTACCCCATCTGGCCTCATAGGTTTATTCATTGTCAGATTCGTAAGTCCTTTCAGGACTGTTTCATCTGTGAATGGACTTGTGTCTACCTCCCTCCCCAGTATTCCTGCTACTTTTATGCATTCCATCCCCTCCTTTTCCAAGGTGAAGACTGAGTAGAAGTATCTGTAATTGTATTATAGTATTTGTAATCCTAGATTTCAATAAAATAAAAAATAAAAATCTCTTCAATATATCTGTTTTTCTTGATCTTCCAGCATTAGTTTTTGCAGTTAATCTGGTAGTACTCCTCACATCACTCTTAAACTTCACACACTAACACTTAACATGAATGCACCTTGGACATGGTTGTCTCCTCCTTTGAAAGACATTTCTATCCTGCACCCTGTTCACCCCTGTGGGTATTTGTTTCATGTCCCTTCTGTCCTCCTTTCCATGGTGTACATCTTGACATCCTCATAGGACTTCCCGTACAACGACAGCATCATTGTAGTTTTGCTAGTTTGTACTGACTACACCCTGTCTGTGTCCTTTCTGAGGTTCATCATCCATTACTATACAGAATTATCCCTGTGCCATCTTACAAGTGAGCAATACATCGGCAACAGCACCTACCTCCTTCTGTAGTTCTACCATTGTCACACATGTGTCTACATACCCTACTCCCTCCCTGCCTGCCTCCCTGCTTTATCCCCCACTCTTCTCATTATACTGTTTCATTCCACCTTTCCTCATTTCTTGCTTCCATTTTTGATTTATACCTCACTTGTCCTTGGTCTAATCCCTGCCTGTATCTTCTTGTGACCCTTCCCTGGTGGATCTTACTCCCTTTATGACATACCCACTTGCTGCCTCATCATGTGTGTTGGCCACTTTTCCACCATTCTTGATGTACAGTATATCCTATTTGTCCTTGGTCTAGCCCTCAGCTGTTTCTTTTGTGACCCTTTCCTGGTGGATCTTCCTCACATTACGGCCTCACTGGTTGTTGCCTCACCATGTGTGTGTGTGGCCAATTTTCCATCACTTAGTATAGTATTACAGACTGGAACACAGTGTCAGCCAAAGTCATGAAAGCATGTCTTCCATCACCACAGTTATACAATTCTGGGTATATAATCTTGTGAACACAGGCACAACACATGCGTGTTACTGCAGTACCAGCTGCTTTTGCTGCAAAGTTCTACAGTGTGTTATCAACTAGAGCTCAAAACAAATCTATCACATGTTGCTGGCACTTGTCTTCTTCATCGTTGTTGTATGCACCACATACTTAAAAGCCATTATGCCACATTCCTGTATGTTGACAACCACAGTTTTTTCAAACACCAGTAATCCCTAACTGATGCTTTACAACAGGCATCGTTCTCCTGGCAGCGTGATGCCTTGAGTTAGAACTTTATGCAGACTGTGGAACTTTAGAATGTTCAAACTCTGCACTGTGGTCATGCTCCCCATCAGCTCTAACATCAGATTTATTTGTCTGCCTAAAGACAGCAGTTTCCCTAAAGTCAGCTCCAGTATCTCTGGTCTCCAGAGTGTTTATTTCTGATGTAAAATATAAAGTTTTTCATATAACTCTGCATTAACTAGGTGTATTTTTGTTTTGTAGTGTGTGTGTGTATATATATATATATATATACATACACACACACACACACACACACACACACATATATATTTTTAATGTCTGCAGTTTCTCCATTTCCCAATCAGTTCCCAGGAACTGGAGAAGGCTGCAGCATAGCATGATTCCTGCCTTTATAGAAACCACATTGTTTCCTATTATTTTCGCCTAATTTGGGAGAAAGTTTACTAGAAAATCCATTTTAATTATAAACCTGGCATTTTTTCAGTTAAGTTCCTGTCAAGAGGTAACTGGGTCACTCCTGTTCTCGTTTTGCTATTTGTGTGCTAAAACTGCTCAAAAGTTATTTTTATTTGAATTTTTTTCCATTAAATTATATGGTTCTTCGTAACAAGGAACCACAATTTGAGGTTTTTTTCTGCCAAAACTGTTTTGAGTCTCAAGGGTCCTGTACAAAGTTTTGTAACTGTTTTGATAACCAAGATTTTTTTCACTTAAGGTCTTCAGTGTTTGGCATGACTGATAGACCTGAGAAAAGAATAAGGGACCAACAGGCATTAAACCTTGTAATAATTACTGTGTAGAGCTTATGTTACGCTGTCGTTTTATTTTCACTATATTCAGCGGTTTCAAATTAGTGTGAAAATAAAAGACTGTGAATATTAGGTGGAGCACTATACAATAGCAGCACTAGTGTTCCACCAGTGAAAATAAGATAGGCATGAATATGTTTGGTGTTCTTGGATAGCTAAATATAAAGGAAGTGAATTTAAGGTGTTATACAGTATTTTCAGCTCCTGGCAAGGGCAGATTTCCATGAGCTCTGTTCAAGGTACCTGGGTCCAGATCACAATTTTACCAGTTGTGAGCTCTGTAAACGTTTTGCCCTAAAACCCCAAAAAGGGATTTTAAAAAAGAGAATTATTTATGGCTTCTCAGTCTGCCTATACATCACCAAAATACAGTAAAGTCTGAGGGAGTTCCTCATGATAGTGGAAAGCACATGTTAGAGGGTACTTCTCATAAACAGCGGCAGCCCTGTCAAAGAGGACAGAGAAAAGATAAAGCTGCTTAGCCAGCAGATACACAAAGTAAACAAAATGGTAAAATGACCAGGGTGTCAAAAGGGGGCACCCTAGAGTACATTGATGACAAAATACAAATAAATGAGCCTCAGAGCAGGCAATGGAAACAGTGACTGCCAAGAACAAAACAAAATAATTTCCTTGCTGCTCCTCCTGAACAAGGAAGGAGCAGGCATTGACACAAGACGAATGCCTTCAGCAAGGACATGACAAAGTGTAAGTTTTCCAGGCCATAGAAAATGTTATGAACATGCTCTCTCGGATTCAGGCTGCAACCTACATGCCTGTGAAGGAGGAGAAGAATATGTACAACGAAGAGGAGAGAAGCTAAATTGTGGAACCAGATGGTTCACCCGAGCATCTGGCTCCTCCACAGGATTTTCCTGTTTCATTAGCAAATGGTGTGCACCTCAGCATCTTCCTTCAGGCAACTAGAGTTTATGGATATGATGGGGCTAGCTCCCACGAGAAGGCAGCTGGTCTTCATACACACAAATCACTACAAAAGCCACTTTCCAAAATCATACCATAATTCTAATACAGCTGCAGGCATGGATAAAATAATTACGAAAAGTATCGGGTGGACAGATGGGTGGATAACCTGTATGCCCACCCTGACCATCAAGGTGGTGTCCAAGTAGCTAATTGTGAGAGGACTAAGATCCTCTCTCTGTGCAGTCCCATGACACAGACTCCAGAAAATTGGATACTATGTCCAAAAAGTATATATAACAGCATTCCTGCTCATTAACCTCTCCAACCTGGTCTCTGAGATGAAAGGATTCAAGGTAGCACACATGAACATACAAAGCGTCAGATGAAAATGGCTGATCTTGAATGCTGGAGTCTGCACTACAAACCTGATGTTCTTTGCTTAAGAGAGTCCTGGTTAAACCCTCAATACAATCCCATGAAATTGCTATCCTGGTTATTCCTCCTACCATCGAGACAGATGCAAAAGAAAGGAGTTGGGTTCCATTTACACCAGGGTTGGTCTGGATGTCAATGAACTGTCCGACATAAACTTTGACCCTGACATCAACTACCTATTCATCTCAATCACCCTTGGCCATATCAAATGGTTGACCATCAGGTGTATCTACCTGCCCCCAAAACTTGCACCCACCTCCTTCGTGAACTCTTTGCCAGTCTTGGCAACCCTCCATCACAATGACACCATAATATGTGGTGACTTCAATCTTGACTGGCATGGCCGTAAGAATGCCCTCTACCTGTCAGCAGTATCTGATACAAAGTTTGAACAACTTTGACAAACCAATTAGACTTAACATGAAGTCAGGAAATCACACTCTGCTTGACTGGATGTTAACTAACAACAGGTCCCACATCAGGGCTGCAGGCATCCTCCTGATGTCCTAAGCAACCACTCCCAACTTTCTGTATCTGGAGAAATAACTTCCTCACCTCCTAAAACCTTCAAATCCAGAGGCCTAACATACTTCAACACCTCTGAATTTCTGCATAACCTTGCTTCTACTGAACCCCTATCACCACACTTCCTGGCATTAATCATGCTATAGAATACCTAATCAGCACCTTCACCTCCATCCTTGACCTCCGCCCCTTCAAGTTCATAAGGGCCAAGGAATTCACCCCCTGGCTCTCCCAGGAGCTCCAACCTTAATGCGCTCCAGAGACAAGACATGGTGAGTCTATGAAAAGACAGGGCTCCATACCGACTGGAATTCCTACCAGCAGTTGTGGAATGCCTGCAAAGCTAAAGTAACCAAATCTAAGCAGAATTATCTACAATCCTGCAAACAAGCAACCTCGTGACCGTAAATGATTCTGAAGCACATCAACACCCTTCTACAGGGTGACAAATGACCACCCCCAGGTCATGATCCTGAAAGGCTCTGAGCTTTCCTCACCTTCTGAGATCGCAGCTGGATTTAACTAATTATTCACTGGCCTCGACATGTACAAGGTAGCTTTCCCAGATACCCACCCACGCTGCAAACCACCTATACTGCAGCTTACCACCCGCTCTTTCAATTAAAACTTACCTCACGTAAGGAAGTCCTTAAGTTCCTGATGGGTCTCAACTCCATTAGCTCTCCTAGCTTTGACACCCTGCCACCTAGATTCCTTAGGATTGGTGCACCTGCACTAGCTCACCTGATTGACCAGTTAATTAACCATTCTTTCCTAACACACTCCATCCCAGACAAATAGAAAATTGCCACTGTTGTCCCAGCACATAAATCAGGCTGTGGTAGCGCTTGTGCCCCCCGCCTGAGAGACCAATCTGAGAGAGAGAGAGAGAGGATCCTGCACTGTCATCTTCTTTTCCTGCTTAATGTCTGTTGCGCAACAACAGTACTTTTTCTATCCTGTCTCTCTCTATATTGTAGGTTGGCCACCTACACTGCCTTTCTTCTTTCCTCTTCTTCCTTTTCTGTCTGTCTCTCTCTCTCACCCTCCCTGCCTTAGCTAGAAGCACAGCAGGCCATTGCCTGGTTTGGCTGCCTCTGCCAGGCTGTTATGCCAGCATGTATTGTAAAAGGACAGATAAAAGCATACAGTATTTGGCAGAGCTGCAGACTCTGCTCAGCTATTAAAACTCTTGTTTAACCCTCCCCTGTTATGACAGAGGGAGCTGCCTTTATGTTCCCTTGCTCCTCTCTCCAGTTGAGTTGGAGGTTTGTGCCTTTGGTATAAAAGTCTGCAGAATCTGTTAAAAGGAAGAAAACAAGTGTTTTATGTAAGCTAGACTTGCTCTGCCCTGTGAGCTGTATTAGGAATCTCCTGCAGAGCTACTGATACTGCTCATTTTCTTTTAACAAAGCCTTGGAAGTGTCTAAAATTAATGCAAAACTGTTAAAATGCCAAACATTGAAACTTGATGCTATAAATAGCAGGAGTTTTTCTTCTGTTGGTTTTGACTCTGTTCCTCCTGCCAGTGTTTTCTTGGCACCAAAACGTGCAGGGTTACAGAGCAGATTAAAATAAATTATTTTTGCAAGCAGTGCCACGGAAGGTTTCTTATGTTAAAAGTGCTGTTTACATGAGAACTCCTCCATGTCCACTCAGCTTACTCTTCCTGTTTTGTTTTCTCTCTAGTAAACAAAAGCCCTGTATTGTAGCACTAGAAAAGCCCAAATTTAAGCTAAATAAAGGTTACCCTTTAAGCTTTAGAGGACTACAACATTACAAATATTTAGATTCACTAGTGCTGATAGCATCCTGACAATGAAATAAATATTTTATTCTTATGTTCTGTAGTTCCCAACCATTGTAGCTGTCCTGGGTGTTGTTCTATAGGCCTCACCTGGATGTTGTTCTGCAGGTCTTCTCTTAGGGCCCGTGCCCTTTGTGCTGCTATGTATATGGAGGCTGACCTGTCACTCACAGCAGATGGGTGGAGCTACAGTGGATAAATGCTTCTAAAATGCCCCAAACTGCTTGTTTTTCTGTTGTGAGGCCTCCATTGTGAATTGTTGTTGTTTTTCTTTATGATATTACATTTGAATTCTATTGTTGTAGCCTAGAAACATTTTGTACTAGACTAGGAGGTGGAACCTCACAAAACCATGTTATCATTTTGTATATAAGGTCTTCTCTCCAGTCTAGGAGAGTTCAGTTCAGCCTTGGGAGAGGTTGAGAAACACATGGTGGGACAAATGCCATGTCCTAGCTGTGTAATGCTTGTTTAATTAATTTTCTGAAAGTTTTCTTTTTATTTCTTGTAAATAAATACACACATTGGTGTGTTTAACTATTTTGTTGTCTGTGCTTTTTCCTACACACCCACTGTGACACAGGCCCTGCTAATCTCATTGAAAATTATAGACCTATTTCCACACTGTGTCCTATCGCAAAAATCCAGGACAGAATCCTATATAATCAGCTGTACTTTTCCCCGAACAGACTAACGCCTTACAATACACCAACATGACTTCAGGAAATCTCATGGAACCGAATCTGCTCTTTTGAAGGTCATCTCTGACATATTCCAAGCCATGGACCAAGGCAGTGCCACAGGAGCTGTCTTTATCGACCTCTACAAAGGCCTTCAACCTGGTTAACCACTTCCTCCTCGTCTCCAAGTTGCAATCACTAGGTCTCAACTCCAACTCACTCTTACGGATCTCAAACTATTTATCCAACTGCTTCCAATGCATCAAATGAGTGGATGCCCTCTCTCCCTATCTCCAATCACTGATGGGGTCCCCAAAGGATCTATTCTTGGGCCCTTACTATTCTCGATCTTTATTAACGACATGCCTCTAAACTGCCAGGAGCATCTATCCAACTCTATGCAGACAATGCCATCTTATACCGGCATGGCACAGATGTCTCCTATATTAAATCCAGTCTGGAAAAGACTTCCAACAACTGGAAGACTGGTTCAAATGTAATGTACTGGTACTAAATACAAAGAAAATTAAATTGATGTTGTTCTGCAATACATCCTTTAACTCAACTTCTCAGCCCTTTCTGATCATCAACACATGCTCTGGTCTGACTCTGAAAGGTGTAAGATCTTTCAAATATCTGGGTATGACTCTCAGCGAACACTTATCCTTGACTTCGCATGTGAACAGCGCTTATTAAAACCACAAATCAGAAACTCGGTCTCCTTCATTGTACTTCCCTACCTTACTCCCTGTGCTAGAAAGACCATTGCCTCATGCACCTCCTACCTGGTTTATTTTATGATGTATCCACAATTCACTCAGTCAGGACCACCACCTTGGCCAAGCTCAAACAAAAAAACAGCACCAGCATCTGTAGTTTTGTAAAACAACTTATTTAATGTATGACATGCCTGTGGCAATCACAAGGTGAAAAAGGCAAAACTCACAAGCCCGACTGGTTTTTCGCATGCGCTTCCTCAGGGAGGCTGATTCAAGTGCAGTATCTTACTTAAATACATCCACATCTCATGTGATAGCAATCAAAATAAATACCATTTGAATCAGCAATCATTATTTAAACACACCATTATGCATAAAATGTGAAGAGAATAAAAAGGTTTCTAAGAACTGGACCATAGATATCAACTGATAACAAGGTTACAATCTAATTACTACATTTTATATATATAAACATCCATTAATTTATTTATTTCATTTCCAAATATTTATATAATATAATATATAGAAGCAAAATACCCTTGAAAATATATTCACAAGGGCATAGTAATCTATATACATGCATCTTATATACTAATATGCTTTTATTTTCAAGCATGATATGGAAGGTCACTAAGGTCAACCTAGTGATCTGCTCAACATCATTCACCCACAGAGAGAGAATTTTGTGGAACTGGAAGTTAGTAAGTTGCTACAATCAAAAGCAGTGGAAAAGGTCCCTGCCTCACAGTGGGGCAAGGGCCTTTTCTCAAGATACTTCCTGACTGACAAGAAAATGGGTTGTGATGACCCTCTTTAAAAGCAAAGATTCTAGGATGGTCACACTGGGCACAGTAATGTCATCCTTGCAAATGGATTGGTTAGGGTCACTGGATCTGACGGTGCCTGTTTTCACATTCCAGTCAGACTGACTCACAGAAAATACATCAGGTTCAGACTAGAAAACTGCCAGTACCAGTTTGTAAGCCTTTCCTTAGGCCTCACCTCAGCATCAAGGGTCTTCACATAGTTGTTAGCCATGGTGGTAGCACATCTGAGAAGGAAAAGTATGGTGTTTTTCTCCTACCTGGATGACTAATTAGTTTCAGGAAAACAAAACAGGAGACAAAGTGCTCTATCCAAAGGTAAAAAGCATTTTGGAAAGCCTGGGGTTCTGATAAACTTTCTGATGTCCCAAAACAGAACTTGTTCAGGTACTGGACTTTATAGGTGCAGAACTGGATACCCTGAGAGGAAGCATATCTCTGTCAGGAAGGGTAGCAAATTTTATTGCCATCACAAAATCCTTCTGAGCAGGCCAGCCTAGGCCTGCAAGGGATTTTCTATCGCTGCTGGGTCACATGGCTGCATCTACTGCAGTGGTGCCATGAGCCAGGTTTCAAATGAGGGACATTCAGGACCACTGAAGATGCCACTGGTCTCAAAGATAGGACTTCCTTTCTAAGCCAGTGCCAGTCACAAAGACACTGGTATGGGCACTAGAGTGGTGGAAAGACAAAAGTATTCTCAGGGCATTTCCTTCCTCCAGCAATCCCCAGCATGTATCCTCACAACAGGTGGTTCACCTTTAGGATAGGTGCCCACCTGAACAACCTCACAGTAAGTGGCATCTGAAGCCCACAGGACACTTAGGAGCACAGCTGTCTTCTGAAACTCAGGGCAGTATTGCTGGCAATGCAGTTCTTCTCCCAGCTGCAAGGTCAGTCTGTTCAGATTTGAACAGACACCACCACAACAATGTATTACATAAACAAGCAGGGAGGAACAAGCCCTCAAGTCTGTGAACTGAGGCAGTGAAGTCTGGGATCTGAGTCTAGATACAAAGATCTCTACAGTACATTTGCTGGGCAAAGACAATGTCTTGGCAGACTCCCTAAGCAGACTGAGCTTGGGAAACCATGAATGGACTCTGAACCAGCAATTGTTGCCTACAGTTTTCAGAAGATGGGGCACTCCAGAATAAGCCTGTTTGCCTCACAGCTCCCACATTGTTGTTGCAGGTCAGCAGCAAAGGTCACAGTTCCAGAGGACACCCTAGCTCTGGATTGGAAAGGGAGGTTCCTGAATACCTTCTCATCATACCCACTCATACAGAGAATTCTCATTAAGCTGAGGAAGGAGCCAGCAACTATGATCCTAATTGTCCCAGACTGGGCCCAGCAGGCCTGGAACTCAATGTGCCTGGCCCTGTCCAGCAGGAATCCAGTCAGCTTGCCACTGAGAAACAACCTACTGTCCATGTCTCAGGGCAGGCTACCATTACCAGACCTCAGGACATTATGTCCAAGGCCATGGTTCTTGAACAGCTAGGGTTTTCTGGTTTGAATCTGTTAGAGGAAGTCCTGAGGATGCTCACGTTTTCCAGGAAACCAGCAACCAGGAAAGCATGTGCCTCTAGATAGAACAGATTCTCACACTGGTGTGCCTCAGGAACATAATCCCAGTGCAGGCAGGATTGCCTATAGTCCTGGACTACCTGGTGTGCCTAATCCTTGGGCCTGGGGCCATCAACCGTAAGGTACATCCAGCAGCAGTGTCAGTCACACATTAGCAGGCAACAGCAAATTATTGGCCTCTCAACCAAGGTTCATTAAAGGCCTTAACCACCTATACTCCCTGTGAGGGGCCTAGTCCTTCCATGGGACTAAAGCGTCTGCCTTGACCAGCTGATGGAGGCTCCCTTGGAGCCTATGGCTACTGCTGATTAAAAATATGTCACATGGAGAACCAGTTTCCTGATTGCCATGACATCTTCTAGGAGGATAAGTGAACTGCAGGTTTTCTGCACAGAGCCATACTACAATAATCTTCTGCATGATCAAGGTAGTCCTTAGGACTAACAGAATGTTTTACCCAAGATGACATCAGAATTTCACCTTAACCTGTCAGTTGCCCTTCCTGTAATCTACCCTGAGCATCCCTGTCCAGGTAAGCTGAAATTGCACTGTCCAGATGTGAAATGAGTACTTGGACACTACCTAGACTGGGCAAGGGATGTCAGGTCCCAGTGTATACAGCATTTTATTACCTATGGTGGGTTAGGCAAAGGTAAACCAGCAACCCAAAGGACAGTCTCTCATTGGATAGCATCTTGCATGCAGTTCTGTTATGAAAAGTTAGAAAATACCTCCCAGAGGCCTGAGGGCATTATCTAGTGGGGGGTCCTCAGCCTCTGCCATCCACAAGGAGCATCCCATTGCTGGATATTTGTACAGAAGCTCCTGAGGACAGTGTACACCTTCACAAAGTACTATTGCCTAGACATATAGCTCAGGAGGGATGCCAGCTTTGGAACTGCTGTCTTGCAGAACCTTTTTCTTGAGTAGGTTATTTACCCAGTCTCCCAAGGTTCTGCTAAAGAGTTTGCTTTTTGTAAAGCATCAGTGAGGATTTCTGGTGTTAGAAAAGAAAAATACTCCCCATAGTAATACTGGCTCTTCTCAGAGATCACTCAGTATGATATACAATCCCTGCCTCCCTCCTTCCAGAAGCTGAAAATAGGTTTACACAAGAATCAGTTTTACATTAAGGTTGCTTGAGCATTACTACTGCAGTTCCTTGACAGTTGTAAAATGTGATCAGTAAAATATTTTTCTCTACATGTTGTCTACCAAATTTGATGTTTTCCAAAATGTATAATCATTAGAAATATTTGGTAGCCAGTTAGCCAACTTTAGTGGTCACAGCTCCCTAGCTATAGAAACAAATCTGATGTTATAGCTGATGGGGAGCATGGCCGTACAGAAGTCTGACTTTATTCTGAAATTCCAAAATTTGCACGAGTTCTATCTCTGGGATATGCATTCTGCTGGGAGAATGATGCTTGTTATAAATCACAGTGAGGGATCCCTGAGCAGAAACAACATTACTGCAGGAGTCATTTTTTTATCTCCTCACCCCAAAGTTTGATAGTACTGATCAGTACAAATTGTGTGCAGCGACTTATAATATTTCAATGGCATAGGAAGCACACTACTGTTATTGTATTTCATTTACAAGAAACTGTATTATATGTTCGGAGTTGCATTTTTAAAATTTGTGTTCTTTGTTGTGCTTATTATTAGATCAGATAATCCTGGTCAAAGATTAAATGATGACACAGTTCCTTTGGTTATTTGCCCATCGTGATGCTCTGAGAGTTGCAGTAGCGACTGTTATTCTGGTATGGTATATTTAGTGAAAACGACGTGTTTTTCTTTTCATGCAGTGGTATTTGATGCATGGTAAAGTTACTCCTGTACTCTGAAATGATGTGTATGACAATCCAGTTGCACAATATTTATTGCTAAACACATTATTGCATGGTAATAAAACACACCTGAACACATAAGCCACTGCCACTCCTAGCCAGCTTTCCCATTCCACTTCATTTAGTCCTGCAATATCATGCTCAGCACTTACCTTCTCCTCTCCCTCACCTCTCCCTCCTCCCCACCCCACTATTCATCACTTCTTTATATTCAACAACCACCTCTGGCTGCTCATACCCCTCTGTCCCTCTTGTTCCCCTGCACTCCCGCCCCACTCTACCTTTTTAGCTTAGAAATTTTGTATGCTTACTTTATGTTGAGTCTGTTCTGCATATTCTGTCTGAAACTGCATTTACCTTGTAATGTACTGTATATTGTCTCAAACTGACATGGAACCTTTTGTAACAGAGCCTTGGCTCAAAGGTACTTTAATCCTAAATTAAATAAATAAAAATAAAATAAATATAAGCAAAGCTGTACACCATGCATACAGTACAAACTACTTTGAGATTAAAGGTGAGACTGATAATTGTTCCATTTCTTGCAGGTGGGACCAAGGGGACCTGGCGAGACTGGACGTTGTTATGGCTGGTTCACCAGGTTCATCCTTGGTGTCCTCATGAAGCATAAATGCCAGCTATAGCAGACAGACTGTGTTTTGGATGGTAAAACTGACTGAACGAAGGTAAGAACATCTAATTGCATTTATTTTATTTATTTATTATTTATTTATTAATGTAATCAGTTTACAACCTTTGAGCCAACGACTTATTTACAAAGGTACCTCATCAACAATGGTAGATAATACAGTTAAAATAGAAAGCAGAGTACATACAAAGAAGAGCATCAGTATAAAACAGACCGCATTAATGGCACCTGGTTACAGCAAACATTGGTAGTGTAATACAGAGCAAAAAATGGTATAATTGACAGCAGTAGCTGGGTAGCAGAGTAAGTTATGCATAGGTAGCATAGGGAATGCAACGTGGTTCTACCCATCAGTAGTGATACAGTTGGTAGAGGAAAACAATTGAAGTAGTGAGGTTGTTAGGAATAAGGAGGGGATGGAGCAGCCCAGAGGGCATTGTCAGGGAGGAGGGGTGGGGTTGGGGCATCCTTTAGGCACAGAAGCAGCAGCGCTTGCTGAATAGCTCGCTTTGAGGGCATTTTGAAAGTGGAGATGGTGGGGGTATCAGTGACATCCCGGGAAGGTTGTTGTACCATGCAGGGGCTCTATGGCAGAGACGATCTCTGACCAAGTGAGGTCCTGGCACGAGGAACCAGGAAGGTGGCTTTGCAGGAGGTCCGGTGCTGACAAGGGGCTGTGCTGGAAGGAGGGAGGAAGTCAGCCGGTTGGAGAAAGTCCAAGTAAGGTTTTGAAATGATGCGTTTGGTATAGTAGGCGTTCATCGAGGTCAAGCATAGTTGCAAGGTCATAGAGTTGGCAGGTATGAGTGAGCTTAGGGGCCCCTGTGATAAGCCTGCAAGCCTTATTTAGAGGAGGCGAATTTTATTGAGGACCGTCCTGTTGGCAGCCCCATAGACAGGCAGTCCATAGTCCACCAGGGAGAGTATGGAGGAAGTAACATGTCGGAGGGCATCAGGGAGACAGTTTTTGTAAGGTGCAGGATACGGTTGGATATTGGTTACAGAGGCGAGCGTCGATGTGGGTATGGAAGGAGAGTGCTGAGTCAAATAAGATCCCTAAGTACTTATAGGATTGGACTTGTTCAAGTTGTAGTCGGAGCTGGAAAGGATCTGGAGGGAGTTGGATGATTTATTTTGAGGGTGGGCGAAGAGCATGGTTTTCGTTTTTAAGATTTATGACCAATCTGTGCTCTTTATAGCAAGCCTCAGTGCTGTCAAAGGCCCTTGTAGAAACCTGGAGGATGTGGGAATTCGGTCAGTGGCAAAGAGGACGGTATCGCTCTGCGACAGCAGTATTTTCCCGGCATGCACTGGGCAGGGTGTTAAGTGAAGCGAGAGAGAAGGGCCCCAGGATGGAGCCCTGTGGAACCCCTGAGAGGATCAAGCGTGGGTCAGAAAGAGTCCCACCAATTTTGACTCGTTGGGAGCGGGCGGAAAGGTAGCTGGAGCACCAAGCCAGTGGTCCAGAGGCAAAATCAGTGTGACAGAGGGCTTCCAGTAGTAGGGGTGGAGACCGTGTCAAAGGCCTTTGATAGGTCAAGGAACACAGCCTCCGCCAGGGAGCCAGTATCCAAGAGGAGTGAAGGAAGGCGGGATTCAATGAGAGCAGTGCTAGTACTGTGTCCTCGTGGAAGCCATGCTGTTCAGGGCAGAGGATGTTGTATTGGTCAGGTATTCAGTTATTTGTGCAGCAACTAGTTTTTCCAGTGCCTTGGAAAGGGAGGGAGGATGGAGATCGGTCGATAGTTCCCAGCTAAGGACCTGTCACCTTTATGGATCGGAGTAACAGTTGCAGTTTTCCAGGAGGAGGAATTGTCCCAGGCAGAGGATTTGTTAAGAAGGCAGGTGAGTGGGGTGAGGACTTGATCCAGGACCAACCGGAGAATTTTGTGGTCCAGGGAGATGCCACTGGGACTGTTGCCTTTTAGAGCACAAGTCAGGTGCAGTCTGGCTTCCTGGGTAGTAACCCTCTGAAGGTGGAAGCAAGGGCGATGGAGGGCAGGGGTAGGATGGGGGTGGCTGATCAAAGAAGTTACTGGGGAGGATTGGGCTAAGGTCTGTAAAGGTGGTGTTGAGTAGGTTTGCAATGTGCGGTGTCTGTGATGGTGGTGTTGTTGGTGGTAATCTGGGATGGGGAGGGTGGGTGTTCCCATTCAGTTGTTTGACCTTATCCCAGAAGGACGGGCGCTCCCAGGAGGCAGTGAGGGTGGCCTGATAGTGGTCGGCTTTGGCCTTCCTGATTGCCCATGTACACTTGTTCTGCAGCATTGCAGGCCTGTCTGTCAGCTGGGCGCCTAGTTTCAGTGGCACGGTACCAAAGGTCATCCTGTGTCTGAGCCGACAGTGAGAGAGCAGGGGTAATCCAGGGCAGGTTAGGTCTTTTGGAGCGGACGGTAGAGATGGGAGCAAAGAGATCAGGCTTTATTAAAGGTGGAGGTAAAGAAGGCAAGAGCGGTATCTATATCAGGTGCATGGAGAATCGGGGACCAGTCTTGCAGTTCAAGGTACTGCTTAAGGTTTTAAGTATATAGGTCTGAAACCAGAGGGAATGGCGCTGTGCAGCGGTCGGGGTAGGGGGTGGTCAAATCAGCTGGAAGAGCACAGGGGAGTGGTCACTGAGTGAATCAGGGAGGACTTGGATGTCCAGAATTTTAGGGGCGGTTAGTGATGATGACATCGAGGAGGGTGCTAGTACCTCTCTTGGGGTTCACACGAGTGGGTTGGGAGACTAGCTGGGTTAGATCCAGAGCAGTGAAGGAGTCCCGAGTGGGGAGGATGAGGACAAAGCCAGTTCACATTGAGGTCCCCAACTATGATTTTGTCAGCATTGTGGGGAAGGGTGGCAAGGTAGTCAGTGAGGGATAAAAGAGATGGGTTTTGAGTCTAGGCGGTATGTAGGCAGTGGTGAGGTAAAGAGGGATCTGGCGGGGTCCGGGTAAGCTTAATGGAGAGGGCTTGGGCCCCATTTACAAGGACCGGTGCAGGGAGGCGATACCAGTGAGTGAGCTCCTGGTGTAGATAGCGCAGCCACCACCACGTTTGGTTACTCGATCCTCACGATAAAGGGTGTAGCATTTATACATAAAGGACTGGATGGAAGTCTTCCAAACTATATATCCACTCATTTAGTACATAGAAAGAAAGTTTTTTGAGAACAGCACTGGGTATAGACTTGGAAATTCAAGATGTAACCTAGCGACATGGCGTGACTCCATCTATTATGTGGAATATTAGGATGGAATAGTATTCCATGTAATTTAAGGATATCAGCTGTGAAAAATAGTTTGAAAGGGATAAAATATAGCTAGCTTTGAAATCTAGACTGTGCTGTATAATAGCACAAAGGTTGTGTATAACTGAGATGAGTATGCTGCTGAATTTTTTGTCTGTTGTAACACTTGTCTACTTGTCTGAATAATCTGGTTTGTTGTACCAATATGGTATTGTATATAACAGCACTTAATGAATTGATAATGTATTTGTAATAATGTATTTGAAATATTGTCTTTTTATATGTACTGTTGACCTAGTTGAAAATGGAGCTTAGCTCAATCGAGTAAATCATGATTCATAAGATTTTATGACTAACATATTTACTACTACTACTACTACTACATTTCTCTGTTTTGTACAGTGCAATTTTCAACCATGTCCACACTTTTGAAAACATAAATCCATTTGTCACTGTAACAACTTGTTATTTAATTTGTGTACATTTTTTAATTATTATTCTGTTATCTGCTAGGGGCAGAGATATACTGGGAAATGAGACTAAAATTGTTGTCAGAGGCAAAGCAGCTGCCCCGAAAAGTGATTCGATCCCTTTGTCCTGTAACAATAGGGACCCTGTGGTAATTTAATGAGGAAATTTCAAAGAGCCCATGGTCTTTCATGTCAGGAAACTCCTGACCATGCTGCCACCACCTGCAGGAGTAAAAATCGCTCAGAACAAAGAAAGGATTTGAGTTCACCAACCCAAGGTTCCAGTTTAGGCCAGCTTCCCAGAGGGTAGTATCCACAGAAGACAAAGAATGTGCCAAATCCTTTATATCAGATTGACATATTTGATGATGTAGCATGGGGGCTGGCAGCTGAAGGCTTTGAGGTGGATGCTGGACCCCAGCAAGTCAGTTTTTGCTAAGACTTCACACTTAACACCATCTAAGAGTTGAAGTCTGCCATGGCTCACTAAAGTTAGTCCTATTTGGTGTGGTAAGAAATCTTTCTACTTTGCTAAGAGTTATGAACCTACAGTATAAAGTTTTTTTCTATGTGTTTCTTTTGCTGTGTCCAAACCATTTCTTTTTAATTTCTGTAGCAGTCCTGTCATTTCCATAGTTTTGTGTAATGTGATATCTTGTAGATTGTGTAAATATTATGAAGAAGTAAACATTATTTTTATATACTTTATGCCTCTATGACTGACTCTTTGGGGATAGTTAACTGTTGGTAATAACAAATCCACAATCCAGCTCCAAAGGGAGAAGTCTACAGTTAATATTCTTTTCTCAATTTAATGCACTTCATTGAAAATAAGTTTTCAGTTTTACACAATACATCACATAAACCAGTTCATACCATAGTGCAAAGCATACAAACATATATTATGAACTGGATTAAAAAATCTAGGAAGCTGATTGACCAAGAGGTATTTGGAGCTGTGATTAAATCCAGCAACATAATAATGGCTTCAAAAACCTCCAGCCACCAGCTTTATCACTGTCCACTATGTACTGCTCCTCTCATGGACAAGACCCTGCTTCCACAAATCACACTGCCAACAACCATGGCATCTACAAAACAGAAACAAAAATTACATCTGTCACACAGCTGTGCTAACTGCCACTGGAATCTCACACACTCCACCATGTTTTACCTTTTCTCAGCCATCCACTCATATGTTGGCATCCAGTCAGCGGTGTTGAAACCACAATTTTGGCAGCATCACTATGTGGCAGCAACGGGTGAGTTAGTAGCGTTAAGCCTGATGAAATGTCCTTTTCCTCCTAAATCAGCGTGTCTGAATCTGGTCTTAACATCACACAATTCAATAAAATGGCAAACATGCCTGCCGACTTTGGGGGTGGGGAAGAGTCTTACCAATTGCCACTGGAAAAATGAAAGTGTCCTCTCCATTCTTCCCAGATTGAGATCATGGTTCTCAGCACATTGGATTTTGAAAAAAAATAATAATAATTACACACATCTTCACCTGGTCCCAGAGCAGGCAGCGGATAGGGTCAAAGGCATGGAGAGCACAATTCACATCCAGAAGTAGTGCTGGCATGGTGACACAGTGTTCACAGCTATGAACTCCACTTACAACAGTGCTCATGCTGCCAAACATTTTCAAAGCATTTTAAATTTCTTTATTTTTTTTACTGATAAAACTTTAAAGCCAGTTCATAATAGCAGTAATGCACACCAGGGTGTGGTATATCATGGGATACTGTCACTTCACAGGTATATGAGGCCTGTGGCCTCATGCCTCACAGTGCACCGAGGCATGATGATGTCCCATGATATACTACACCTATTGTTGCATACTGCTAAAATTCCCTCTTTCCTCACCCCATGGAGTACTGTACATCATTTGGGTACATCAGGCTATAAATTCCTTATACACGCATTTAATCCACTGTACTGTTATTTAATTGTATAATTATTAATAAGGCATGTAGTGCTTTCCACCTCTTGCAGTAGTTATGGTACCAGTTAATTATACTAGTGATTTGTTTTCATCATTTAGCGCCTTCAGAATTTTATTGTGCCATTCAGCTTTGGATGGGGTAGATTCATCCGTCCATTGCCTGGACAAGATAATTGTGACTGAGGCTGCTATCATGATGATATGTCCCTTTCTTGGGCCTACCACCACGTGCGGTGCTTGCCTACCAGGCAAATTTCTGGGTAAACATCTTCCAACCCCAAAGCTGGATCCAGGTTTGCCTGATCTCCTCCACAAAGGTCTAGCTTTGGTCTGTAGGAATTGTATACAAGGAGGAGGTTGCATGGGCTTGGGTTGCAGCATTAATTCATTTGATTAGTGTCCTCCCAGAAACTAACCACAGAGAGGGACCCATATGTCCTGCCACCATGTGTGCCAGTTCCTGGAACTTAAAACTCTGAGTTCTGGGTGTCATATGCCTATTCTGAATATGCTATAGTTAATAAGCCTACAACCTAATGCAATATGTGCTACAGATGGTTCCTGCACTTGAGGCCAAAATGTCTCATTGATCGTCTGATGTGCAATTTTGATACTGGGGTTGTAAAACACAGGTTGGGATGTATCCTTGACAAGGTTCAGACCTGCATACTTACACATCTGGGCTAAAGCCCTAAGGGACCAACTGACTGGTGTCTTCTTAAGGCCACTAGGGTGCATGGAGGATTTAATGTATAACAACCTTCCTGACTGTGCTCCGTTGCAGAGCAGAGTTCTCATTAGGTAATGCCATTGTGGCTTGTTTCCCTTGTGGCTTCATTAGTCACATGTGTTCCCAACTGAAGACACTCACTACCGTGTAATGCAGGATAGCATAAAAATTAGGCAGGTGGGCGCCCCTCCCCACTCTCTTTGGGTTTGTCAGTTTGTAATAGGACTTTCTGACTTTTTCCTTGTCAAAGAAATGTGATATGAACCTTGGGAGTTGAGTAAACCAGGATTTGGCAAGCAACACATTAAGCATCTAAATGGGGTAGAGGACTCTTGATAACACGTTCATTTTAATCACATTGATCTTTCCCAAAGGGTCAATGGCATGGCCTCCACCTACCTATGCAGGCCTAGTTTTATTGTATTAACAGGGGTTACAGATAGATTTTTTGAGCTTTGTGAGATGTCTCGAGACCTGGATACCCAAATATGTGATTGTGCAGGGTTCACATTGCAATCCCATCGCCACTGTTTCCCTTTTAGAGACCAGTTTGAGGGTAATACACATGTTTTCCCCACATTTAGCTTGTATGCTGAAATTTTACTGAACTTTTATTTCCTGCAGTGCAGAGTTACCATATTCTAAGAAGTGAAGTGTTGTCTCAGGAGTGAATAATGGGAAGGTCATTTACCCATAGTCATTAAGAGCACTGTACTGTGTGGGCAGAGGCTGTGGTGGGATTTGGACTGAGAAAGTCCTCAGGTAAGAGAATCACTTCTGAATGGTGTTAGCTACTGAGGTACCCTTACAAGTGCTGAGGCTGAGAGTTAGCAACCAGCTGCAGACTGTGGGTAGGTTGTGACAAACTGGTGCTAGCGGTGTGGTTTGAGAAGGATTGTCAATAACTTAGTTAACTATCCAGTCTCAGAAGAGGATATTAGATAAGGGAACATAGTGTGCACTACTGCTGTTATTTTGCTTTTAGCAAAGTGGTTAGAAAACATTATGTCTGGACCGTATGAAAAGTGCACTTTACTGAAACTTGCAGAGCTGTGCAAAGGAAGGAGGTGGATTGTGAGGAAATCCAATGATTGGCAGAACTCATAAACATCCACAAGAAAAGTGACCTGACATGCGCTGTAAAAGTGGTCACTGCTAGCCAAAGTTACAAGACAGAGGCTGGAGAACATGAAAGTGAGCCAGAGCCAAGAAATGAGGCAGCTTGCAGGTACTGAGGTTGAAGTTGGAGCTTGCCCTAGTTCAGGCAAAAGCTGAGGTAGAGCTTCAAAGATGCAACTGAGAGCAGAGGTGAGAGAAGGAGAAGCAAAAGGCTGAGCAAAGCTGTTGAAAATGCAGCTGGGAACAGAGGAGGGAAAGAAGCGAGAGAAGGAGGAGAAGCAAAAGGCTGAGACAGTTGTGGCAGATATAGCTTGTCAATACCTGTGGCAAAGTCTTCAACAAAATTTTTCATCTTAAAGCACAGGCACAGATCCAAAGAATTCTGGCAGGGGTACAAATGAGAGGTGAAACCTTTCCAACAAAACTTTTAATCCAAAACCACAGGCGAACAAGTGCAGACTGAAAGAGCCTTATAAATCTTTCATCCGAAACCACAGGTGCAGACCAAAGGAGATCCATTAAGGGTACTAAAGAGGCGATGCAAAACAAAGGAAATCCACTTGTGGTAAGTGGAGATGGAGCATGGAGGGCAATGGCAATAAACACCAGAAGCCTGGTGAATTAAATCCTGACCTTGTGGCCACAATGGCAGAAGCCGAACTCGACTTAGTGGCTGTGACAGAAACATGGCTCACAGAGAACCATGGTTGGAACATGGCTATCCTGGGCTACCACCTTTACAGAAGGGACAGGAAGGGTAGGAAAGGGGTGGGGTAGCATTATGTCTGGGAGGAAATCAAGGCTACAGAGATTCAGGGATCCTGGATGAGTCAGAAGCACTATAGGCAACAGCTGAGACAGGATCAGAGGCAGCCATTATGATAGGAGTAATCTACAGGCCCTCATCACAATGGGATATTGGGGACAAGAAATGATGGAGACATTCTACAAAATGACAGACGAGGGCAAGACAATAATAGTAGAGGATTTTAACTGCCAGATATAAACTGGAAATATTGTACAGCATCTTCATCAACAGGAAGGGACTTTGTAATGACCCTACAGGGTGCAGGGCTGAGGCAGCTTGTGGAAACTCCTACCAGAGATGAAGCTGTCCTGGACTTGGTTTAACTAATAGTGACAGGATAAAGGAGGTAGAGGTAGGGTGCCACTTAGAAATAGCGACCACCGCATGGTGGGATTTAAATAAACACTAGTAAAGACTTTAGTCATTCCAGGATCAGGGTTTTAGATTTAAGAAAAGCAGACTTTGGAAGATGAGAGACAGCCTGACAGAGTCTTATATACATGGAAGAAAGGTAGGACGAAATGTGGGAGTATCTCAAAGGAGTTATCACAAAGGTAACCGAACAGTGCATCAGAAGGGTGACCAAGGCAATAAGAAAGGAAACCCCTCTGATTCTCAAGGAGATGGCTGCAATAGTAAAGGAGTAGAAGAAGGCATACACAAAGTTTAGGGTGTCAATGAAAGTAAGGATAAGAAAACCTATAAGGTAGCACAGAAGGAAGCTGGTAAGGCAATAATGAAGACTAAATCCTGACTGAACTAAGGACTCGCGGGGAGTAAGGGAAGATGATAAAGTCTTCTTTAGGTACATAAAAGAAAGAGGAACACCAAGGGGATAGTTAGACTAGCAGATACTGGAGGAAACTGATAGAAAAGACTGCGAGAAAGCAGAAGTCTTAAACCAGTACTTCTGTTGTGTGTTCATCAAAGAGACCACAGGGATGGGCCAAGCCTGCATAGTAGCAACACAGAGGGACGAGGGTTGACACAGCCCCTTCACAGAGGCTCAAGTCTTGGAAGCTTTAAATAAACTAAATGTGGATAAGGCCATGGGATCAGATATGATTCACTCTAGAGTTCTGAGGGGCTGGGGGTGTAACAGCAGCACCATAGAACTATTCACCAAATCGCTAGAGTGGGACCATACCAGAGGACTGGAAAAGGGCAACAGTGGTTCAGTTCCACAAAGCAGGGAGCAGGGAGGAGGTTGGTAATTACTGTCCAGTAAGCCTCACGTCAGTGGTATGGAAGTTACTGGAGACACTACTCAAATAGAGAATCATAAGATATCAGGAATCCAGTGGGTAGCAAGACCTAAAACAACATGGGTTCATGGCAGGTAGGTCTTGCCAAACTAACTTGTTGACTTCTTCAACTGGGTTAGAAGGATGGTAGCTCAGGAGTGGTGTTAGATGTCTCTCTGGGCTTTAGCAAAGCCTGACTCTGTTCCACACAGAAGGCTGGTAAGGAAGCTGGATGACATGGGGGTGGGCAGGAGGTGGTTGAGTGGGTGAGTAGCCAACTGTGAGGAAGAACACAGAGGGTTCAAGTAAATGAGGCATTTTCAGCTAAGAGGGAGGTGACCAGCGGATACCACAGGGTTCAGTACTGAGTCCCTACTCTTCCAGTGTGTTCATAGCAGACATTGCAAATGGGCTGGAAGGTAAAGTGTGTCTGTTTCCTGGCGACATCAAGTTTGCAATGGAGTTGACTCCACTGAGGGTGATGAATATGATTACAGACTTGAAGAAACTAGAGGAGTGGTCAGAAACATGGCAGCTGAAATTAAGCCAAAAAGTGCAAAGTCATGCACTTGGGCAGAAACAATCCCAAAGAGGATTACTACTTGAGAGGAGAGAAGCTAGCCTCCACCAGCCGTGAGAGAAACCTAGGGGTCATTATATCAGAAAACTTGAAAGAAGGTAAACATTGTGAAAAGGTGGCACTAAAGGCAAATGGCATGCTGGGCTGCATTGGAGGAATCACGAGGTCACAGGAGGAGGTGGTGTTACCACTCTACAGGGCACTGGTGTACTCCCACTGAAGACCACACCTCAAAGGGGCATAGACAGAATGTGAGATGGTGCAGAGGAGGGCCATGAAAAGATTCATGGACTGCACCATGTGGCAGACCAGGACAGACTGATGGAACTCAACATGCACTCCCTGGAACAGAGGAAGGAGAGGGGTGACATAACTGAGACTTTTAAATAGATAAGAGGTATAAATAAGGTTAACGGTCAGGAGCGTTTCCAATTGAAAGAGCGGGGAGAATGACAGGGCATGACATGATGCTGAAGGAGGGAGGTTCAGGAGTAATACAAGGAAGTTCTTCTTTAGAGAGAGGGTGGTGGACCCATGGAATAGCCTACCCAATGAGGTGATGGGCAAAATGGAAGCGAGTTCATGAGCATGGGATAAACATAAAGGTAGCATCACGGAAGGCAAAAGAAGCGAAGGTAAAAGAGCACCAGGTAGGTTATTAGGCAGACTAGATGATCTCGTGGCCCCTTCTGCTGCCACTTCTATGTTTCTGTATTATTTTTTCTGGAACAGATCCCACTAACTGTACCTAAGGAACTGAGAATATGGTTGTTGGATAGAACTCCAAGCTCCACAAAGGGGAGCCAAGAGGGCTGTTCACTTCATATCCAGCCAACCATCCTCTCATCACAAAATGTAATCGGGAGGGACATCAAGTGATTTCAAGGAAACCCCTGGGTGGCAGTCTAAAGGAAGCCAGCCTGTGTCCAAGCCCCAAAAGAAGTCAAGCAGTTTCAGTGGTAGAATCATGGGAATGCAAGTGTTATGTCTGTCAGAAACTAGGGCACTTGCCGTATGATTGTCTCGAAAAATATAACAAAGGGGCTGGTGCAGTGGTAGGGGTTAGCTTGGGAGCTCCCAGTAGATAGTGGCCTGTACAAAGAGTGTAGTGCCCTCTAATGCCACTGCATGTGTGCACCCAGTAGTGGTGAATGGATTGGTAACCCAGGGATTGGGGGTCACTGGGTCCTCCATGTCTAAGGTGGCCTGGGATTTGATTCATGAGGAACAGATCCTGCCTGGCCAGTTTTCTTGGATTAGAGGGTGAGGGGTCCAGTAGTCCTAGTACCAGTGGCCTAGATATTCCTAAATTGGGAAAGTGGTCAGGGCATAAAGGAGGTGGGTGTTCTGCCAGATCCACCCATGGATGTGATTATGGGAATGACTTCAATGCAGGGTCAACATTGTATGTGTATGTGTCACTTCACGCAGCAGAGCAAGAACAGGCTCCTGAGGATGCAGAGGGGCAGTGCAATAGGAAGCCACCCTACCTCCAGTAGCCGGGAAGTTGTAGCTGAGGACTTACTGGGAGCAGCAATTCTGAGCCACTACTACAGACAGGGAGAGTTCAGCCATGGAGACTCTCCCACAGGAGATTGTGTTTTGGGAATGGAAGGCATGCAGAGCTGGGAGCGCTCTGCAAGCTGATTCATCTCTCTAGAGACTGAGGAGTTAGCCACCAACATGAAAGGCAACTATCTTGAGTTCTGAAAAAGGGAGATGTACTGGGAAAATGAACTCCTGAACTTTAAGTGGGTTCCCAAGGGAGGATAGAAGGAAGGGTACTCAGGTGAATAATGGTTCCTAGGGAATATAAGAAGCATTTTCTGGCCTTTGCCCATGACATACAGTACCCTTGTCTGGAGGGTCAGTCATACAAAAGGTGACTGACAATTTTACTGACCCAATATTTTTAATGATGTGGTGAACTACTGCTGGGCTTGTCTGCCATGCCAAAGTTGGGAAAGGTTGAGGACAAGGCTAAGGCAGCTTTGACTCCCCTGTTTGTTATTAAAGAGTCACTTAGGTGAGTTGCCATGGATATTGTGGAACCACTTGGCACCCTAAGTCACACCGGCAACATAGGTAACAGGTAACATAGATGTATATAGAGCCGAGGACATTAATCCATAGTGCTCACCATCTGTTTCTAAAGCTGATCTAATAGATCTAGTGCATCAAGACAAAGTGTAAAATCTTCGAGGATGAACTTCCACTACCTTCTCTGGTAATGTGTCCACATTGGAATTATCCTCTGAGTGAATCACATCTTTCTGCACCATGTTCTGCAATATTCCCCTTTTCACTAGAGTGGATGTGCCCTAGTATTATGAAGTTTTCCCTCAATTCCAATCCCAGCTTCTACAACAGCTTGTGATAGAAACATAGAAACATAGAAGTTGATGGCAAATAAGTAAGGCCCATCCAGTCTGCCCATTTCTTTTCTACCTTATGAATGTGCCTTTGCTCTGTCAATGGCCTATCTATTCATACTCATCTGTACTGCTCCCTTATGCCTATCTCATGCCTGCTTGAAGCCCTGCACTGTATTCATATCCACCACTTCCTGAGGTAGGCTGTTCCATGCATCCACCACCTTTCTGTGAAAAGGACCTTTCTCACATTACCCTTAATCAGCCTCCCTCTAATCTCATGTTGTGTCCTTTTGTCCTATTTCTCTTATATTGAAACATGTTAGACTCTTTCACATTTTAATGCTCTTAAGGTGTTTGAATGTTTTGATCATATCACCTCTCTCCTCCTTTTCTTAGGGTATACATATTGATCATCACATCTGTGAGTACTTTAAAGAGCAAGCACATGTCCCTCTCAGCCTCCTGTATTCAGTATGAACATGTTATGTTCCTTCAATCTAGTAGTATAGTTTATTGTTTCCATCACTTTATTGAGTGTGTGGCCCTTTTTGTACTTTTCCAGTTTGCCCATATTCCCTCTCTGGTGTGGTGACCAGACCTGGGCTCCATACTCCAGCAAGGGTCTCACCAAAGACCCATACAGGGGACTAGGACCATGCTGTTTCTACTAGAGATGTGTTTAGAGTACAATTTAGTACCCGTTTGCTTTCCTGCTAGTATTTGTGCAATGTGCTCCAAATTGAAGGTCATTAGAGATTGTGATCCCAAGATCCTTTTCCTCAGTTACTGATTCAAGGCTGATGTTACCTAAGTGATATTTAGCATTAGTTTCTGTTATGAGATGCATGACTGTGCATTTTCGGGATTTGAGTGAAGTTGATAAGTGCCATACCATTTATTAACATGATCCAATGGCAAGGGTATATCTTGGTAGTTGTAGATTACACTGCAAGGTACTCAGAGGCAGTGCCTTTGTCTTCCATCGAGGCTGAGAACTGGCTGAACTGCTGGGCATATTTATCGGGTGGGTTTCCCCAGGAGAGTCTGTTGGACCGGGCATCAACTTCATGTCTGATTTGATGACTGGAAATATGAAGTGAGGCTGCTCAGGACCTCCCATGCTATCCTCAGATTAACAGTATGATCAAGTAATTTAATGCATCAGTTAAGACCATGTTGAGAGCATTTGCTGACCAGCATGCAAGAGAGTGGGACAAGTACTTACCCCATCTCTTATTTGCATGCAGTGAAGTCCCCTAGGAATCTACAGGTTCTCACCCTTTAAACTTTTATTTGAAGAGTTCCTTGATTTGTTAAGGGATGAATGGAAGGGTGAGTTTGCTACCAGGGGATCAGTTGTGGAATATGTCCTGCATTTCACATCTAGGCTCAAGGAGCTCATGGGGTTCTCCCAGGAGCACCTAGCCCTGTGCAACAGAGACAGAAGACATGGTGCAACCATGGGGGCAGAGCCTGGAGTGCAGAGTCTCTGGCAAGAAGAAATACTGGTGAGGGGGTACAGGCAAAGTGACCAAGCATTATGGATGCAATACTTGAAGCAACATCCCATTGTGTTAGGGAGAAAAGCATGAGCAAAAAGGAGGAAACCTGTTTGGTTCTCAGAAACCATAGCAGAAAGGTCAGAGCCAAAGGTTGGCCTTCAGAAACTATAAGGAATGCAGCATAACGAAGATAGGGAGGCATACCAAACTTCCCTCATGGAAGCAGGAATGTAGCAAGGCAGGCAAAGGCCCAAACCAAGGAAACACTAACACAAACAATAAAATAAGGGACAAGACTTTCTATAGATACATTAGTGAAAGGAGAAAGTCCAGAGAGTATTGCTAAGATCAAAGGGGATAAAGGAGTGTGTGGAGTGGACCAAGGAAAAGCTTCTATCCTAAATAGATACTTCTGGTTAGTATTTACTGAGGAGAAGGTGTGGCAGGGCCATAGCTCAGCAGCATGGACATTGGGGAGGAGGTGTACACAGTCCCTCACAAAAGAAAGGGTTCTACAAGAGCTCACTAAGCTCAGGGTGGACAAGGCAATGGGACCAGATGGCAAACATCCCACGGTACCAAAGGAGCTAAGGGTGGAACTAGCAGAGCTGTTACCAGAACTGTTTAGTGAGTCTCTGAGCACAGGAGGTCTCAGAAGACTGGAAAAGGGCTCATGTGATCCCGCTCCACAAGAGTGGTAGCAGGGAGGAGGCAGAAAACTACAGACAGTCAGTCTTACCTCAGTAGTGGGCAAGATTATGGTGGCACTCCTTAAGGAAAGATAGTGCAACACCTGGAATCCATTGGCACACAGGATCCAAGGCAGCATGGGTTTACAACAGGAAGGTCTTGCCAGACTAATCTCATAGGTTTCTTTGACTGGGTAACCAAAGTGGTGGATCAAGAGGGTACAGTTGATGTCACCTGCCTTGACTTCAGCAAAGCTTTTGTTACTGTTCCACATAGAAGATTGATTAATAAGCTGGGTAGACTTGGGGTGGGTCAGAAGTTGGTCAACTGGGTGGCAAACTGGTTGGCGGACAGAACACAAGAGTGGTGGTAAGCGATATACAGTTAGAACAGATGCAGTTCACAAGTGGGGTACCTCAGGATCAGTCCTGGGACCAGTTCTCTTCAATGTCTTCATCAGTTACATTGCAGATGGACTGGAGGATAAGGTCTGTCTGTTTGCAGATGACAAGATCTGCAACAGAGTAGATGATCCAGATGGGGTGGCCAGAATGAGAAGAGATCTGGATAAACTGGCAAAGTGGTCAGCAGAGTAGCAAGTGGGTTTAACTCAAAGAAGTGCAAGATCATGCACATGGGAAGAGAAACCCTGAAGCCACCTATAGGTTACATAGATACATAGATAGTGTCGGCAGATAAGGGCCTATGCCCCACCAGTCTCCCATTTGAGCTTGTAAGTTCAGTTTATGTTTCCAAGAAGTCTTTGCCTTACCCCTGACCTCCAGAATTCCTTTATGTCTATCCCATGCATTCTTAAATCCGTGATTGTTTCAGCCCCCACCACTTCCTCTGGCAGGGTGTTCCACTGGTCCACCACCTGTTCTGTGAAGAAATTCTTCCTCGTTTCCTCTGAATCGTCCTCCTCCAACTTCATCCATGCCCATCCCATGCATGGGAGGTTGGGAGGAGTTGCTGGCAATCACAAGGGAAGAAGAGACTTGGGCATCATCATCACAGATGACCTGAAATCACCCAAGCAGACCACTAAAGCAGTAGGTAAAGCTAGATGGATTTTGGGATGTATTAACAGGGTATCACAAGTCGTAAGAGAGGTAATAATTCCTGTTTAGAAGACACTGGTTAGGCCCCATCTGGAGTACTGCATTCAATACTGGAGGCCGCACCTGCACAAGGACATTAACAAAATGGAGGCAGTCAGAGAGGGGCAGCCAAAATGGTGCAGGGACTGCATCAGAAAATATATGAGGACAGATTAATAGAGCTCAGTATGTATACACTAGAACAAAGGTGGGAAAGAGGTGTTATGATCGAAACATTCAAACATCTTAAGGGCATTAACAAGGTGAAAGTGTCTAAAATGTTTCCATATAGAAAAATAGCAGGACAAGAGGACACAGCATGAGATTAGAGGAGGCTGATTAAGGGGTAATGTGAGGAAGTTCTTTTCAGAAAGGGTGGTGGATGCATGGAGCGGCCTATCTTAGGGAGGTGGATATGAATACAGTGCAGTGCTTCAAGCAGGCATGGGATAGGCATAAGGGAGCAATACAGATGAGTATGAATAGATAGGCCATTGACAGAGTAAAGGCCTATGGCACATTCATAAGGTAGAAAATGGGCAGACTGGATGGGCCTTGTGGTCCTTATCTGCCATCAACTTCTATGTAATGGGTGATGGTACTCTTCCCCATCTGGCAGAATTACCTGCAGGTGGCTTGGGAGTGTTCGTACTCAGTGGTCAGGAGGGTGAACAATGTCAACTATGTAGTGGAGCTGCCCAACAGGAGATGCAGGCAGCAGAGCTAACACATCTACATGTTGAAGCCTTACCATGACTGAGACAAGATGGTCCTGGCTGTGTGCAGCTGCCGAAGGAGGAGACAGAAGCAGACCCACTGATGGATCTATTGGGAGAGGTCAAAGAGAAACCTCAGTGGCTGCTGTCACACTCTTGGAGGCTGACACTGGCCAAAGCTACTGAAATGTGGAACGTGCTGCAAAACATTCAAGGGTATGTTTACAGGAAGCTGGGACACACCCATTGTCAGAGTACTGTGTGTATACAGGGTCCCATGCCCCCGAGGCAGCCACCCTACTGAGTCCCTGAGGGTCTAAAACATACCATAGAGAGGAGGTCAATAAGATGCTGGCTGTCCAGGTGATCAGTAGGCCAGTGTCCATTGTCCACCCTGCTGGTTCAAATCCTCAAAAGGATGGGACCACGAGGTTCAGGGGCAGTTACTGCAAGCTCAATAGTGGTACAGAGTCAGACAGATACTCCATGTCCAGGACAGATGAGGTCTGAGGTTGAGGGGGCAATGTATCTGACCACCATAGACCTGACAAGGGGTTATTGGCAGGTGCCCATGATCCCTGAAGCCAAAGAGGTCAGCCTTCATCATCCCATTTAGGTTACTTGAGTTCAAAGTAATGCCATTCAGGATGATGAATCTGCCAGCCACCTATCAACAGCTCGTGAATCTCATTCTGAATGGGGCAGGAGCTTTTAAGCTGGCATACATGGATGACATCGCCATTCATAGCCAGAAATGGGAGGATCACCTTAGGCCCATGACTGGGGTGTTCAGCTGAATGCAGGCTGCTTTTCTAACAGTCAAGGCAGAGAGTGCCAGACAGGAATAGCAGAGGTATCTTACCTTGTACACAGGAGATGAGTGGGTACATTCAGCCTGATCCAGGAAAATTGAGGCCATCCAGGATGGGCCACACCCACGACTTACAGAAAGGTTTGGGCTTTCTTAAGGACAGTAGGGTAATAAGCGTAGTTGTGCCAGATTTAAAGAGCTTGATCAAACTCCTGTTCAGTGTCACCAGAAAAACAAATGCTAGACAAGGGCCAGTGGATGGAAACCTGTGTTGTATCAGCTGAAGGAGGCATTATGTCAAGCACCCATGCTCGCCAACCTGGACTATTCTCTAAGGTTCATTTTGCAAATAGATGCATCTGAGCATGGCTAACACAGTTCTGAGTCAGGTTACACACTCAAGAGGAGCACAGTTGGGTACCTGAGTATCAAACTGCCTTGAAAGAGCCTGCGCCAAAATTGAAAGGAGTGTTTAGATATTGTCTGGGCTTACAGAAGCTGTAACCTTTTCTGTATGGGAGGGAGTTTACCCTTGTGACTGACCACTACCCTCACATGGCTATATAGAACCAGTGGACAAAATCCTCAAATTGCTAAGGCAGAGCTTGGTACTACAGTCGTATAATTTGGACATTAGACACCAGACTGGGTTGTAGCATGGAAACACTAATGGGTTGTCTAGATAATAGCTAGGACCTAGAAAAAATGGGGAGAGGTGCTGTGAGAACTAGTATATAGGTCACACAGAGAGTGACACTAAGGGTGTAGTGAGCTCAGTTGAGGAAAAGCAGCATTCTTTAGGGGTACTAAAAGAATGTGTTTTCATTCTCGGGGAGGGAAGAGATACAACAATTTTTGTTTAATTTTATGTTTTTATTCTAACTCTATCTGCTAAGAAGGCAGAGATGTAGAAATATAGAAATATAGAAGTTGATGGCAGATATGTTGGGGAAATGAGATTAGAATTTGTTGCCACAAGTAAAAGCTGCTGCCCATGAGAAGTCATTACAATCCCTTTGTCCTGTAACAACAGGACCCCAGGTCAGTTAATGAGGAGGTTCAAAGAGCCCAAGGTCTTTCATGTCAGGAAACATCCTGGCCATGCCACCACTACCTGCAGGGGCAGAAATGGCTCAGAACAAAAGAAAGGTTTTCTGAGTCTACAAAATCCATGATGCAAGTTTAGGCCATAGTTAAGGTCCCTAGTATAATTGTTTCCAGGGTGCCAGTGCCATGATAGATGAGAGGTGGGAGAGAAACTGTGACCCGAAGATAGGGGCCTGTAGCATCCTATGACATGGAGAGCCATCAAAGGAGACATTTCAATTTTAATGAGCATATATTCAAACCATTAGCAATCGAGGTGGAATCAAGGGTAGCAACCATGAATTTGTCCTTAACATAAATGGTGACCCACCACCTCTTGTTTGTCTATTGGCTCTGAATAATAGATAGTTAGGAATGTTGACCTCTCTGTCCGGAGTGAATGGTCGAAGCAAGATTCGAGACCACAAGTACATCTGGTTCCCTGTGGATAGCCCATGCTTGTATTGAGGTGAGTTTCTTTAAGAGGCTACACACATTAACATGCATGAAACTGATTCCTTTAAGCTTTGTGAGTTCTGAGGGTGAAGAAAGAGCTTTTGTTGGACCAGGGTTGAGTTCAACATTGCCTGAGCATAATAATGGGGCCGAGTACAACTTTCCTCAGGGCATAGCAAGTGATAATTTGGAAGTTCTAGCCCTTCTTGACTAGTTGAGGCATCGCCCCAGGAGTGCAGAGACCTATTTTTATACTGTGCTGCCCTAGTGATACATATGCTAAGACCCTTGCTGTATAACACCAATGGATGTAAATACTGGAAGGAAAAGGTAACATTTCTTGTGTAGGCAATGAGGTGTTGGTGACACTCGAGAAGGAGACTCAGTTTGGTGTAGGTGCAGGAACTTAGGGCTACAGCATGAATTATATAAGAACTTGATAAGTAGGCAATCTTGTGGTGAGAAATGTGACTCCTCCAGTGTACTCTAACAAGGGTAGTGTGCATAAGGTGGTAAGGAGTTGGAACCAGATCACAACTGCCATGGTTACAATAAAGGGATCAGAGAGAGAGCTATAGGAACATAGGCTGGTTGAATTAAGTTCCAGGTGATACT
Source organism: Neoceratodus forsteri (assembly GCA_016271365.2). Classification (NCBI taxonomy): domain Eukaryota; kingdom Metazoa; phylum Chordata; order Ceratodontiformes; family Ceratodontidae; genus Neoceratodus; species Neoceratodus forsteri. The sequence continues at coordinate 644,582,208 of CM028133.1, read as the reverse complement.
GAACAGCGCAGGACCAGCAGAGGAATGTAGATGCAAAGACATCAGTATAGAAGAAATAATTGCCCTGTGGCACAGGCGCCTAGAGGCAAGCTACAAGAAGCTGAACTTCAGTCCTTAGTAGCGCCTTAAAAGAAGGTAGCAGGAAGGATTGCCAGGGGTAGCAGTTTATCCCTGATAAACACCACTTGGGTTCGGTGGCCTAGTATGTATATAGGTATGTATGTGTTTAAGGAGAAGGCTAGGATAGGCAGAGGATGGGCCAGTGACAACAGAGGGTAGAGTAAGATGGTCTATATAATAAGGAATCGGGGGATGGGCATGCGGAAAAAATTGCAGCTTTGCTGTACCTCCAGCGAGTGGACTCCGAGCAAGTGGTCTCGGGCGGCAGCTCGGAAGCACCGACAGCCCGTGGCCGTGGTTTCCCGGCAGATGAGCTGGGAGTCCTGGAGGATTCTCGGCTGAGAGGGAGAGAAAACAGAGCCAATTAATACTGGTGCTAGACTAAGGGTCAAGCTAACCAGTGAAAAACAATTGCAAGTGAAAGGACGATTTCCTTGGCGCCCTGGAGTCTGGGTTGCAGCTACAGAGGCAGGAAAGGGCTTTGACACTTAGACAGTGGAAAGAGCAATTAGCAGGAGATTTTAGAATCAAAGTAGCTTAGCACTCAAAGACAGTAGAATTCACATAACATTTTGCAATTTTTACATGAAAACAGTCCTTTTTCCCCAAATAACATTGAAGAATCAGAGAAGGGTGAAGGACCAATCGGCACGAGCCTGGAGAAGGTACTCACGCTCCGATTGGTTTGCGGCTTTGCCGTACCTCTCAGCAAGTGGAGTCCAAGCAAGTGGTCTCAGGCGGTGGCTTCAGAGTGCCGACCACATTGATGGCTGTGGTTTCCTGTGGCAGATGAGCTGGGAGCCTTGGAGGGTTTTGGCTCTCCAGCGCAGTGGAGTCCGAGCAAGTGGTCTCGGGTAGCGGCTTCAGAAGCACCGACCACCTGGTAGCCACAGTTTCCTGCAGCAGATGAGCTGGGAACCCTGGAGAAATTTGCATGAATATATGATCTTATACCTTAGAGTTCCTTTAGAGTCCATCTGCTTCTATATCCTACTCCCTACTTCAAATCAAGATCCTCTGTTGTGACATCACACTCTGTTGCCATGGGAGTAACTGTGATATCACGAGCTGTGCTCTGTGACTTCAGGGAAGGAGAAAGCAGCAGTAATAGACAAAGCGCTTCCTAGAGCAAAGATCCTGTTTTCATACAAATTACCTCAGTAATAAATAGTGGGGAGGAGGAATACAGCACTAATGGAAAATGTAAGCTGAACTGTGTCTAAATATTAGGTTTTGCTAATGTTCTCCTGAATGTGTCACCAGCTCTTTAATCTAATCTTTCTACTCTGCATCTGAAAAGCAGAACAGCAGCAAAGCTGGGCAAAAGTCTGATCCTGCTTTTGTAAGAGTAAAAGATTCAGTTGCCATCCACTTTTATTTGTTGGTAAACTTTTTCATCTCTAAAAGAATGTCAATATTTTAAAATGTTTTAAATTTTTTTTCCTCTATAAAATAGTTATTTCCTCCAGTAAAAGTATGTTCACTTCTTTGGCTTCAAAATAGTATTGTGCACATGAAAAGGAACTGGATCCAGGAAAATATAAAGTACAAATTATAGGAAACAAGCAATTTGTTTATAATGTATAATGGTGTAGTATTTACAGTATTTCCCTGCTCCCCGGATGATATCTGTAAATTAAATTTCCTTTATCCCTGCATGTTTACCTGGTAAAATTATTTCAGTAAAAGAATAAGTAAACAATTAGGAAGAACCCAGAAAAGTAAATTTAACAGGTACACCATGTTAACATTTCTGTTGAACTGCTGCTTGAAGTGTAGTCTTTACTGTTTCATTAAAGTCTTCACTGATCTAACAAGTGGCTTTTTTTGGGGGACAATGCACAATCAGTCATGAAAAGGGGGGGCTAGGGCAGAGTTTAGGGTGTGGTTTAGTGTCCGGTTTTGCCTCTTCCAAAGGTGGCAACCCTAGGCCAACAATCCTCTAACAGTTCACTGTCCGTCTGTGCATGCAGAGGTCCTGGAAAAGCTTGTAAGGCACTCTGGGTCCATCATGACCAACCCTCATTGTAACAGTAATTTAACATTGTAAGGGACTCTGGCTCCATCATGTCCAACCCCTCACTGTAACATAGTAGTGTAAGGTTGTCAGGGATGCTAGGTCCATCTTGTCCAACCCCTCACTGTAGCATTGTAATTAAATGTTGTAGGGATATTAGGTCCATCATCTCCAACCCATCACTGTAACATAGTCATTTAATGTTGTAAGGACTCTGGGTCCATAATGTCCAACCCTCACTGTAAAATAGTAATTAATGTTGTAAGGGACTCAAGGTCCATCATGTCCAACCCTCACTGTAACATACTAAATTAAGGTTGTCAGTTACTTTAGGTCCATCATGTTCAACCTCTCACTGTAACATAGTAATTTAATGTTGTAAGGGACACTAGGTCCATCATGTCCAACCCTCACTGTAACATAGTAATTTAATGTTGTAAGGGACAAGAGGAACATCATGTCCAACCTCTCAGTGTATCATAGTAATTTAAGGTTGTCAGGGACTCTAGGTCCATTATGTTCAACCCTCACTGTAACATAGTAATGTTGCAAGGGATTCTGGGTCTATCATGTCCAACCCTCACTGTAACATAGTAATTTATGTTGTAAGGGACAAGAGGTCCATCATGTCTAACCCCTCACTGTAACATAATAATTTAATCTTGTAAGGGACTCTAGGCCCATCATGTTCAATCTCTCACTGTTTAACAAGAGGTATTGTAAGTCTTAGGAGGTATATGCATTCAAAAGAGATCTGTTGCTTTATTTTAATTAACTGAAGAAAAGTGAATCCTCCAGATACATGGAGGTGAGTGGATTAAACTTTTATAAAACCAGACCCACATTTCAACTGGGATCTGAGCAGTCAGCCTCAGCTTGATACAGGGGACTGATGACTGGGCTTCAACTATCCAGGAGTCCAGGGCATACAACTTTCACTGAGAGGGCTGGATGTGGGCATAGGAAATAGTGAGGGCAAACACAGATGAGAGTCTGTGGCAGCCAGATGAAAGAGACATGCTGGTTAAGGCACAGGTGAGGATTTGTGACACAAACACAGAGCAGTCAGAGGCATCGTATCTTGGTTCTGTTTAAAACCTAAACCTACCACTATTAATATAGCTAGGCTGTCACGAGTCAAACCCCAGTGCAGCTCCCCCAACACTGGGTGCCCAATTCCAGGGTTGGATGGTAAACAAAATGAATAGTAAGTAGCCACTTGCTGCTCAACCTGGTGCCACCAACTCCACCAGTTCTGACACCAAGTGCCCAACCCTGGAGTCAGACAGTAAATGAAAAAAGTAAGTGGACAATGTCAGCCAAACCACGGTGCTGAAAACCCTCCATTCTGACACTAGGTGTCCAGCCCCAGGTCCAAGAGTCAGTGAGAAAAAGTAAGCAGGCAATTGGAGCCCAACTCCGTGATGTTTTAGAAAGAAACATTAGGTTTTCTTGCACTAATCTATTGTAGCATTGCTCCCTGCTATTCATTGTACTATTGCACTTTTGTGTACTTGCCACTGTACATCAAATAAACAGCAGCTTTATTCCATATTCAGCAGTAAAACTTTAACCAGCTTCATAAAAAAGCATATAGGGAATTCATAGGATGAATACTAAAACAACAAAAGTGCAGTAGTGCAATGAATAGTAGGGAGCAATGCTGTGCCAGATAGCGGTGAAAACCACTGACGTTTCACTCCAGAAGTGAAGCTTCATCAGAGTTAATAATTTAATGTGGAAATGCCCGTATATTATCCACCACCAGTGATATGCACAAATTAAAATTTTAAAACAACAAATATGATGCATCCTCAGCATACTTGGAGACACTTACAAAATTACAACCAGCAATTAAGGTAATTAAAAGTATAATATCAAACTTGGTATAAACTACCCACAAGGCAGATTTTCACAGTTGGTTAGTGCATGTAATTAGAAAAAAGCTTTACAAATAAACTTCAGTATCAGGAAATATAAATGTATATAGAAATCCATTTTGTGGATGTTGTAGTGAAGCACTGAGGATATAAAATGTACAGGTATTCATTTATGTACCCCTTCTCCTGAGCAACATTTTCTTTAGGACTGTGGAACCAATGAACTCTGGTGTACAATGATTCCAAATGTCAGGAATCTATTCTAAAAAAAAAAAGCGATTAAAAGCAGGGCATTATTATATCCGATACTCAGCCGTAATGGATCTATACCTTGGGTGGAGGTGGGGGATCGCCACAGCCCAAGTGTGAATGATTGATTTGAACTCACGCACTTTCTGTAAGGCGTCCATAGACGATCTTTATTTCCAGTATATAAAGATGGCATACTTTGCAATAGAACAGTTTTTATTGTATTATGACCAAATGAGCATCTGATATAATAATGTCTGTCTTTTTATTGGCTTTTAGAACACATGCCTGACATTTGTAACTCATATCTGAGTTCATTGGGTTCACAGTGCTAGACAAAATGTCACTCAAGAGAAGGAATATATAATGGATGAATACCTGACCATTTTATATCTCAGTGCTTCACCCCAACATGTGTAAAATTGACTTCTACATTAATTTATATTCACTGATATTGTGGTTTATATGTAAAGCTCTTTTAATTATTACATCTTCTAACCAACTGCTGAAAATACGCCTTGTGGGTAGTTAATATGAGGTTCGAGGTTATACTTTTCATTACTTTTATAGCCAATTGTAACTTTATGAGTCTTCTTGTATCCTGAGGATGTGTCACATTAGTAACAGACTGCTAATGTCTCTAATAGCAGTCTCTTTCATATATGACACTACATGCCATCTACATGTAATATGACAATTTTAAATAGAACGTTTAACAACAAAACACTACTAATTCCTGATATCACAAACCTTCACTAAAACCGTTTGGCAGCTGTATTGGCTCTGACTAGAATTTTTTAAAAGAGTCAATGCAACTAGATTAGTTACTGCTGACACTGATGTAACCAAAGTTTATGCGTTAACATGGGTAAACCAGCTTTTACTTCAGCACTGAAGAAGGCAAAGTAAAGCCAAGCTAACATTGATGGGTCAACAATGTCATTAATTTCACAGAACAGAGTGTGATTGAAGAAATGGATGTTTCCATGTTTTACCTGGAATTAGCATACATTCAGACTGTGATACCTGTAGCAAGAATGAAAGATTGAGTGAGAATTGTGACACGGGTGTGTCAGTTGAAATAAAATATATTTTCCATTCATGCCTTTTCTTTTATTCCAGATGTTTGTTTTACCACTGCTGAACTGCATCTGAACCACATCTGCACAAGGGGGATTATCGCCTTTGCATGACCAGTGAGCTGATTTTCCATCTTGTAAGTGCTATGTACTACAGGAACAGAGACAATAGAAACATATAAACATAGAATTTGTGGCCCAAAAATGAACATTTTGTATACCCACTTTGCCTAGATTATCTCTGCCTACTCTGTCTATGCAGGCACTAAGTGGTGTGTGGCAACACTACCTCCTACCTGCCCATTTCTTAATATTTATCTTTGTCACTCCTATGTATGCTATAGGCCCCTGCTGTTTTCACATCCATGACTTCCACTGTCAGTGTATTCCATTCTTTGACAGTCTCTCAGTGAAGTATTTCTTTCTCACATCCTCCATCAAATTCCATTCCAGCATTGTGGTTCTGGTGCTATTCCTTATTTGACTGAGGTTCGTCTTCTTCACCCAAGTGAGATACTTGAGGTCTCTATCATCCCTTTACTGTCCTGCATTCCATTGTGTACATGCTGACATCCCTGAATCTCTCCTGCTATGGCAAATGGTGCAACCCCTGTACCATTTTAATTGACCTCCTCTGGACTGCATACACCATGTCTGTTTCCTTTCTGAGGTGTGCCCTTCAGAACTGAATAAATACTCTAGGTAGGGTCTCCCTAGTGAGAGATACTGTGTCGGCACCTCCTTCATCCCCTCTGGGGATGCCTCTCCATATACATCCCACAGGCACTGCCATCATTACAGTGAGTGCCATTATCCAACACCCTCTGTTGCCTTTAAGCTAACCCATTTCTAACCAGAATCTTTATGTTGGATCCCACTCTGGGACTGCTCATTTTCCTAATCATTCTTCTGTGCATCACAGTGGTAAAGACCTTGTTAAAGTACCAATAGGCTATGTCCACTGATCTCCACTGAGCTATTTCCTGGTCATCCAGGCAAAGAAATCAATCAGATTCATGTTTGGCTACTACTAGCTCTGGCAGGCCATATGTGCTTGCTGACCTCTCTGAATATAGTTGGCAAAGACTATTACAACTAATCACGTTGGGTACTAACATTTTATACTGTTCTCAGTCTGTCACTGTTCTTTGAGTATGTTGTGGAGTTGCAATGATTATATTGCAATATATTAAATATTCACTATGATGACACATACGTCTCCCAGTTCTGTTTCTATTGTTTTATTAAATTTGTATTTAGCACCACATTTATTCAAAGTTGCTTGTTATGTATATATGTTCTCAGCAGGTGGGTGGGTGGATGGTTGGTTTAGGTGGTTGGAGGGTGGGGGTAAGCACTAGGTCATCATGGACTGTCACAGTACATATCTACTGGGAGAGGGGACCTACCGGACCAGAAGTGAGTGATTTTGAAATTGACAGGTGCACTAAGAGCTACTACGACCCATGCAAATGAGCCTATCATGGGCATACAGATGACCGCTTCACACATTGCATGCCCAGTGAGCTCATGTGCATGCTTGTGCTGAATAGGGCATACACCGAGGACTGGTCACTGTCACATTGTGGGCTGCATTATTCCTATGGGCCATATGCAGCACTGGTCTATATCGGTACAGGGCAGATCCACTTAGTGCTGCACCAACATGCACCGATATTCAGTTGGATAGCACTGCTTGTCGAGAGCACTTTCCCATTTGAGTATCACCAGAGCCTAGCAAGCACAGTGCAAATGGCTGTCCTACACTTCAGCCAAGCTGTGAATATCGGTGCCAGTATGAGAAATGTGACATCCCATGACTGTTTGCCAGATGGTAAGGTAGAATACGAAGACCACACACTGGAGCCAGTGGCTGCAGAAGTTTGTTTTTATGCAAGTCTTTATGTGCCCCAATCAGCATTCCATTATTCATACACATTGCTTGTCCTGAGTGTAATCAAATCTATTTTTAAAGATAAACACAGTTGTTTCAAGTTTAGAGTGTACATTTTATTTCACAAATGTGCACCTAGGTAACCTGTGATGATGGTGACCACGACTGAGCGCTTTCAAAAGGCGACTCAATCATGACACCTGTGCACAGGGCTACTGGGCAGGAGAGTGACTGGATAGAGGGTTTAGTGACTATAGTGACAAGATGTCACTATAGCATACACACATAAGGGAGGGACCACACCATGCGATGGGCAGAAGGGCAGAGAGGATATGGTGTGTAGTGCAGCAGTGGGCTGCTGAGCTGGCTGTGTGGTGTGGTGGGTTGGTGTCAGGCTAGGGGTTGGGAGGGTGCCAGGTTTGGTTCTGGGCATGCTTATTTTTGCACGATCGTGGGTTTTCTTTTTTAGTTTTGCACCCCCCATACACCCCCTGGAGCTGAGAATCCTTAGTGGAGGGGGTTGCTGGGGTGCAGCCCCCGCATAAATGTAAAACCTAACTGCCATGTGCCCTTTGTTGTAAGAATCAGGAGTGTGCATCGCCAAAACTGATTTTCAGTGATGTACACTCCCAAAACGGGCGATCACCTTCCGCTGATTGTATATTTCACATAGAACCATGTGCCTATGCTCACTGCAGAAAGATTTTATACACTTTGTACAGTTAAATTACATGAAATAAAGGATATCCTTTTAGAGTACTGTGTTCAGCAACCTTTGGTAAACTAAGAAGGTGAAAAGAACATGTAAGGGATGCACGCTACATGTTGAGAACAAGATGTCATGATATGCAACAGTTGTGAACAACAAAAAGAGTAATCTGCAGATACAGTAATAGTGTACACAGAATTGAGTTGTTGCAACTGCTGTATAATTACATTTTGTTGCTTCTGCACCAGGCCTCTGTGCCGTAATAAAAGTTGAGTATGGCAGTCAGTGTACATGTTCAGCCTCAAGACACACTGACAGTTAGGATGCTTACTGCAGTCACAAGAATGCAGTTTAATACTGCTAAGACCACAGAAGCCTAAAAACAATTGTGTACTTAGCAAACAGTGGAAAAGTACTCGGTTTAAACCATAGTCAAACATGAGATGATGATGATATGATGTTTTATTAAACACGTTTACAACTTTTATTTTGTATGATCATTTTAACATTAAATGTATTCAACTAATCTTATTTCTTTATCCATCATTAAACTCAGTAAGGAATGACTGGGTCAAAACATCATATTCACTATTATCTGCTTCCATGAAACTGCGGTATTCTCTGCTTGCCTCGGGTCATTGGTTTCTTAGTGCGGTCACTGCACAAGATGGTATGACTCTGAACCTTTCATCCAAGAATGTGATATATCCAAAGTGTGTATTGTATACATGTTGCCGAGCACACTAATGTGTAACAAATGAGAAATGAATGTCATTTCCATGGAAACACAAGTGATGCACTGCATGAAACTTTTCAAATCTTTCCCAGTATAGTGTGGACTTCACACCACAAAGGAGGCATGCACCATCCTGTGGTATGCTCAATCAGACTTGATCACCAGCAGTCACTGTACCACATAAGAGGGTGATAATAAAACATAGCTGCCTGGGGTGGGGAGAAGGTGGTGAGCTGGGTAGGAGATGGGAGGCAGGAGGTGATGGTGAACAGCTGTCACTCTGAGAATGAGTGACCAGCGGAGTACCACAGGGATCTGAACTGGGTCCTGTCCTCTTCAGTGTCTTCATAAGTGACACTGCTGAGGAACTGCAGGGAAGGTGTGTTTCTTTGTAGATGACACAAACATTTCTAACAGTGTGGACATCCAGGAGGGATAGAAAGAATACAAAGGGATCTGGGTTAACTAGAGGAGTGGTCTAGGAATGGCAGCTGGGTTTCAGTGCCAAAAATGCAAAGTCATACACATGTGGCAGGAAAATCTGGGGGCTGATTATAAGATGGGGAGGGACTTACTGTTACCAAGCTGGACAGTGATCTTGGGGTGAGCATATCTGATGGTCTCAAGGTGGCAGGGGTGGCAGGGTCGCAAGGCAGTAGGCAACCCAAGGTGGATGCTGGAGTGCACAGGAAGGGGGATTTTAGTAGGAGAAGGGAGGTGGTATTGCATTTGTATCACTTACTTTTGATACCCCACCTACAGTACTGTGTCCATTTTAGAGGCTGTACCTCCACAAGGGTATCAACAGGGTGGGAGCTGTCTGGAGGAGGGTTACCAAAATGGTGTTGGGGTGGCACAAAAAATACATATATGAGGAGGCTCTGGGAGCTCAACATGTACTCCTTGGGGAGAGGAGAACGAGCAGGGACATGATTAAGACCTGTAGAGTACCTCACGAGGCGGGCATGGTGCAGGAGGGAATCTGTTTCACAGGAGGAGGAGCATCAGAACATGAGGGCATGATATGAAGCTTGAGAGGGAAAGTTTAAGAGAAATGTGAGGAAATACATTTTACAGAAAGGCGGTGGACATCTGGGACAGCCTTCCAGAAGAGGTGGTGGGTGAAGACGTTGGGAGCTTCAAACATGCATGGGATAAGCACATGGGTATAATAAATAGAGGTTAGGAGGAGGAGGGACATTTTGATGGAACAGAGTCCAAGGTGTAATAATAGACAGGGGAAATAGGGTAAACTAGATGGGCCCACTAGTCCTTTTCTGCTGACACATTCTCTCTCACTCTGTGGTTCAGTCACATGACAAAACAGAGTCATCCCAGAACTGTGGTCAGTGGGGCAAGGTGAAGCACTATGCGACTGCAGGGACAGAATATGGAAACTTAATTTGACAGTGAAATTGCAAGTAACGTGTAAGGACAATAAATTAGAAACTGGTAGTGCACTGACAGGTTGGATACTGGTAGTGCAGTGAGTGTACATAGACTGATTTAGGTAATGGTGCTGCAGGGGACTGTATACATACAATTATGTACAGTAGATAGATGTACTGCTGTGACTGTATACCAACAATAAGTTAAGGTACTGGCACTGCACAACAGTGATTTACATACTGGTAGTACAGGGTCTGTATACGGACACTAAGTTAGTGGTTCTGCAGTGATTTACTTACAGACAATAAGTTAGATACTGATGGCACAACAACAATGACTTGGTTACTAGAAATACAGTGACTGTATACTGACACTAAGTTAGATAGTGCTAGTGCTCTGACAATAAGTTAGATACTGGTACTGCATGAACAATGACTTACATACTGGCAGTGTGGTGACTGTATATGGACAGTACAATAGATACTGATAGTGCACTTACAGTGATTTAGATACTTGTAGTGCAGTGATTGTACATGGACAGTAAGTCTGATACTAGTAGTGCAGTGACTGTATACAGACAATGAGTCATGAAATGGTGCTGCATTGATAATAGCTTAGCTAGTGCAGTGACTGTATATGGACACTAATTTATACACTGGGACTGCACTAGCAATGACTTTGATACTGGTAGTGTGGTGGCTATATACTTACAGAAGTTACAGACTGGTAGTGCAGTGACAGTATACAAACAATACGTTAGATACTGATAGTGCACTGACAATGACTTAGATACTGGTAGTGCAGTGTCTGTATAAAGACACTAAGTTACGTACTGGGACTGCACTAACAATAGCTTAGATACTGGTAATGTGGTGACTGCATATGTACAGTAAGCTAGATACTGGTAGTGCAGTAACTGTATTCAGACTATGACTTAGGTAATGGTGCTGCAGGGGACTGTATACATACAATTATATAGACAGATGTACTGCAGTGACTGTATATCAACAGTAAGTTAAGATACTGGTACTGCACAACAATGACTTACATACTGGTAGTGCACCAACTGTATACAGAATATGACTTAGGTAATGGTGCTGCAGGGACCATATATATATATACAGTAAGGTAGATGAATGTACTGCAGTGAATGTATACTGCCTATAAGTTAGATACTGGTATTGCACTAACAGTGCCTTAGATACTAGTAGTGCAGTGACTGTATATGGACAATAACTTAGATAAAAGTAGTGCACTGACTATATACAGATAATAAGTCATGTAATGGTACTGCATTGCCAATAACGTAGGTAGTAGTAGTGCAGTGACTGCATACAGACTGTTACTTAGATAATCATGTCTTAACTGTCCCAAAAGACTTTAATTTGAGCTATCTTCTGGTAAGTTGCAACTGCTGTTACGAGAAGAATGGACATCAGGGGTCTGTGGGGATGTTTTCTAGCAAGTTGTCCTGTCCCACCCTGCTACTAATTTGGATTGGATTTGTGTCTGTAAAGGGACTTAAAAGTAAGAACATTAACCTGTGTATATCAAGGCTTTCCTGGACCTGAGATCCTTTCTCCTTCTCTTCTGTGTAAGTTTTTGGCCCTTTCCCCACCCTGCTTCAACCCTTTATTAAATGCTCTGTGGGTGGGATTGCCAAAACAATGCTCAGGGCTGGTCTTTTATTCATTGGTCTACTGGGGAGGAGCTAGAGTTGTGCTCTACTATATGTTAAAGCCTGCCTGATATTTGCTTCTTTGGAGGAGGATCACTTCATGTAGACAAAAGCAATTAAATGTGAAATGGGAAGTGTCATTAAATGTTTTTCAATCTGGGAAAAGGTGTAAATGGGATATTAGGATCAATTGTAAACAAGGGACAATAAGGAACATTGTTAAAGGTTCTGTTAAGATTTTGCAATCTGGGCTATTGGAATCAATTGTGAACAAGGTGAAAATAAAGAACATTTGGTAAGGGTTTTGTTAAGGTTTTGCAATATAGCAAAAGGTGAAAATGGACTATTATGCTTAATTGTGAACAACTTCCATGCCCTAAAACTTCCTATACCCAACAGTATTTATAGTCCACTCCAAATTCCATACCCTAAACATCGTTATACCCCAAAAGTATTTATTTCCCCACTTCCTCCGTGCACCCTCCATGATGTCCTTCACTACTGCTATTGGCCTCTCTCTCTCTGTTTACTCCATGGCCTCTGTTTAGCCTTTGGTTTTGATGCATCAGCCCTAGTCTTGGAACAAATTGCTCTGAAGCATGCCTGGCCAACCCTCTGCCAAGCTACTATACCATCTTGGGCTGAATGTAGCCTGCTTCTCTCCTTTTTGTCTGCTGTCCTAGCTTTCATCAGCTCCTGTGACCAGCACTGTCTCTTCCTACAGCTCTCTTCCCTCTCCATCTGGGTCCCATCTCTCCATGTTCCCTCTAATCCAACTTCCATGCTGCCCATCTCCTTCTCTTTGGGGACATAGTAACCCTGGCCCTGCTCCTACACCCCTTTTAAACACTCCTCTATCCCATAGTCATCCTTTATGGGATATTGAGCACAATCTAAAATTGCACATTTGAACGTAGGAGCCTTGTTCCTAAAATATAAACTGGAGGCCTGGGTCTGTCTGTACAGTCCTGACATACTGGGTGTGAAGGTTAGTGGGTGAGACAGATGAACTAACTCAGGTAAAAGGTGTAGAATGCTGTTTGCGATATTTATTTTCCAAAATAAAAAATACAATATTAAAGAGACAGAAAGGAAATAGGTGATTAGTCCTTCATTTCTTGAAACACAGTGCACAGTTCCCTCATTGCACAACTTCCAGGCTTAGTTCCAGCCAAATAGATTCCTAGCACAGAAATCTGCATGTACTATGAGATGCTTCCTCCACGACAGTCAGGTCTCCACTGACTGACTTATCTGTTTTGCATCTCAGGAGGTAGGCTTTATACCTGCCTACTGATGATGTCACCTGTCTGACTCACAATTCTCTAAATAAGCACAAACAGGCTGACTCATCTGACATGAGATCATGATATTTCTTTAGAAAATAGGGTATAGCATGTTTACATATCTTGAGTATTACAGCATCTCTGCATTTTCCTTAAAATCAATGTTACCCTCTAATTTGGCACATGCCCACCTATTCAAATTACATCACATTTTATGGTAACAGTAGAAAAGATCTGGGTTTTCATCTGACTGAGCGGTCGGCTCTTCAGCTTAGGGACAGCTACAGTATCTCTGTAGCTAGCTGCCTCTTTATCTTCATTCACCACCAACTCAGAAGATGGAATAAAATGACAAAAAGAAAAACAATAGGGCCTGGTGTTGCTGGGCGTTGAGGTGCTGGATGCCACACCTCGCACCACACCAGTGACCCGAGTTCTGGAATGGACTTGGACCACGGGGCTGGCAGGGGAGAGGTAGAATTGAGTGTCCTGGGACTGCTCTCCTCCTCTGGGGTGGGCTAGAGGATTGCATCGTGCTTGAGCAGCCCTGGTGACAACCGAGAGCAGCATAAGATACAATGCAAGACTGGGAGGAGTTTGGCAAGATGCCTGCCCTATGCGCTGTGCGTCATTGCACTGCCAGCTCTTGGGGTGAAAGGGCTGGAGTGCGACCATTGCAACTTGATGGTTGTGTTCCCGCCGATCTGGAAGCCTGTCATGGAATTGTGTCGAGGGGTCCAGTGGTGGCCGTGTCGAGACCCTAGCGTGTCGAGTGAGCCTGCTGTCCTCTGGGTCAGTGGGGGCCAGCGGCTGGATGTCCCTCTGGAAGCACTGCAGTAGGCGCAAAAAAAAAAAAACAATAGCACATGCCATTCAGCTACACTGTAATGGGCAATTCAACAGTGCAGCATCTTTCTCTGTTTAAGCAACAGACTGTTTCTTGGACAGACTACACTATCAGTCTGTATTTACATCATGGTGTAGTTTATTACATTATACATCTGCCTGCTGGACCATAAAAATGAGATGGGAAGGAAGGAAAGAAATACAAAAATAGGAAATAGATTTAAGGAAGTTCGAAGGTGTACTGTAGGGTGGCCAACCTGACAGTAGAAATAAAGATTTAGAGACAGAAGTAGAGAAAGAGGTGCTGTTGCAGCAGGCTTAGAGAGTAGGTAAAATATCAAGCAAAAAAATAATGATGATCCTGAATTTATTAGATAGGGCTTACCTAGCACAGATCCCTGCTTAAGAAGGAAAACAGCTCAACCAGTTTTTCACCTTCCAATACACCCTGGAAGGGTTGGAGTTTCCACCCACCCTCTTCAGAAACTCCACCCCAGGGACCCCTTTTTCAAACTTTATTTCTGCACCCTACCCATTGGACTCTCTCCAGCCAGGTTGTTTGGCGTTACCAGCTTATCCCGTCCTCCTGAAGCCTTCAGTCTCTCCGTTATGTGCCTCCTGTTTGCCACATCTCGAACCACCCCTGGATCTAAGTCGCCCAGGAGCAAGGACTGCCATGCCACCTGGCACTTTTCTACAGTATCTGGTGGGGATGGGGAGAGCAGAACCGGGAGGATGTCTAAGCCTGGAACTGGATATGATGCTGGAGCCCTAGACCCACCTTCATCTACCAATGGGAAGGGGGTATTTCTGATGTTGCTGTCCCCATTGGCCTGGCAGTGCAATGCGCTCCAGCGCAGTGCATGATTGCTCCCACTGATGCCCACAGTAGTGCCACCATGGCCACTCCCCTACATTCACCTGGTTCCCGACTGCTGAATGACCCCAGTCACGACTAGGGGTGCCATGGATGGCGAGACCTACATCCCCCTCCCTCCCAGGAAGGGAGGCTGTCCTCCAGATGCTCAGTCCTTTCCTCCCTGCAACCCCTACTACCTGAGTCCTCCCAAACCCAGATCACTGGTCTGGCGCGAGGTGTGGCGTCCAGCACCTCAACCCTCAGCACCACGGGCGGCTCTCTTTTTGGTTAATATGTCATAACAGTGTCAACTATGCTTAAACAATTAACATGACATTATACATTTTCCTTGCGGTTAACTAGAAACATCTAGTACAACACTTGTGCATTCAACTAGATACATCTCCTTCAGGATCTATCTCTGCCCCATAGCGTGACCCTAGTTGTGACCCTGCTCTATGGGTCACTGAAAACCTATAAGATCATAGAGCTAGGTACCAGTGCATAATCCTGATATTCTTATCCTTCATTTGGTTTATCCAACATAAAGGTTTGTGATCAGTGACCACCACGAACTCAGCTCCCACAGATAATACTTTAAGGCCTCAATGGTCAAGCATGGCCAAACATTCCTTTTCAATTGTTGAATATTTCTGTTCCGCTCATGTAACTTCTTGCTGATATAAATCACAGGATGCTCCTCCTGTCTACCATCTGCAATAATAAAGCCCCTATGCCAGTGTCGGAGGCATCTGTATGGACTTCAAAGGTAAATGGAAATCAGGGCTGATCAACACAGGGTAGAACAAAGGATAGCTTTAATCTTCCTAAACACCTCCTCCCATACTGGGGTCCACTGAACTTTACTGGCACACCTATTCTTTGTCAGGTCAGTGAGGGGCTAGCGATAGGTGGCAAATTCAGGATCAACGGTGATAGTAGCTGGCTAGCCATGAAAAAGGTCTGACATGTTTCTTTGTGAGGGGTACAGGGCTATTAGCTATGACTTCCACCTTTCTTATATCTGGCTTCACTCTGCCATTCCCTTAAATGAAACCCAGATACTTTGTTTCTGTTCTGGCAACTCACATTTTACTGGCTTAATGGTTAATCCAGCATCTGTAATGGACTGGAGAACAGCAGTCAGATGTTTTATATGGGACTCCCAGTCAGGACTGCAGATAACCATGTCATCTAGGTATATTGCTGAATATGCTGTATGGCGTCTTAATATTCTGTCCATGTACCACTGGAAGGTAGCGAGGCTCCATGGAGACCAAATGGCATAGTGTTTAAACTGGCAAAGTCCTATCGGGATACAAAGACCATTTTGTCCTGGGATTTGGGGCCAGTGGTATCTGCCAGTACCCCTTGTAAGGTCCACAGTTGTAATATATTGTGCCTTTCCAAGTTTGTCTATGATATCATCAATCCTGGGCATAGGATACCCATCGAATGCTGATATTGCATTAACCTTCTTAAAATTCAAACACAATCTGATCCCTCCTTTTTTGTCTACAGCCACCATAGGGAAGAGCAGGCACTGTTGGAAGGTACAATAATGCCCATCTGTTCCATTTTCTGTACCTCTTGTATCACTTCCAGTCTAACCCTTACTGCCAGTCTATAAGGCTTAAGGTGTATGGGCTCCTCTTGTGTGACAGTAATGGAGTGCTCAGTTCCTTTAGCTCTCCCTGGTGTATTGGTGAAAACATTCTGAAAGTTCTGTAACACAATTTATAATCACCCAACTGTTTAGGGTTCAGCTCAGGGTTTATTTGGACTTCCTGGAATTCCCCCGTCTTCTCCAGTCTTTTGCATGCTATCTCTAGTTCCATTTCACCTTGATCTAAATGTACATACCATGATGAGATTCGGTTTCTCATGTCATTTATGTAGCAGATTGGCATGGTATATTTTTTTTAGGGGCTTTTTTCCCTGGCATTTCTACCTCAAATTCACCAGTCCTGTCTGTCGCGAGTATTGTATAAGGCCTTGTCATCTCATCAGTAGCTTATTGTCTGAGGATGGCAACAAAAGTAAAACTTTCTTCTCAGACTGGAATGTCTTACTCTGGAGTCCTTTGTCATACCTTTCTTTCTGTTCTCCCTGACTTAGCTTGCTGTTCTGTTGGGCAGTTTCTATATCTCACCAGTTGTTTCCTTAACTGGGCCATATAGCCAAGGTCATTGGCATGCCCCACCCCTTTCCTTCCTCCCAATGCTCCTTGATAACATCTAGGGTCTCGGATTTCTCCCGTATAACAAAGTAAAGAGAAACAACCCTGTAGGCGCCTGTGGCACCTCGTAGTAGGCAAACAATAAGTATGGTTAAATCAAGTCCCATTTCCTGCTCTCCTCCTTCACAAACTAACTTTTCAACATTTGCTTTAATGTTTTGTTGAACCTTTCCACACATCCTTCTGTATGTGAGTGGTAGAGGGAGGTTTGACCAGCTGACACACCCAACAGATGATATAACTCTTTAACATCAATGCATTAAAATTACTACCCTGGTCTGTCAGGATTTCTAAGGGATCCCATCCTGCTAAAGATTTTAGCTAGCTCTTCTGCAATTTTAGGGGCAGTGGTCATGCAGGGGAATGGCCTCAGGGTATCAGGTAGCATAATCACATAACACCAATATAAATCAGTTTCCTTTTGAGCTTTTCTCAAGTGGGCCCACAATGTCCATAGCCACTGCTTCAAAGAGGATAGTAACAACAGGTATGGCTGTAAGGGAACTCAATCTCTTTTCCTCTTTGGGCCACCCTTTGACAGTTAGGACAGGTACGGCAGTATTCAGCCACATGATCATGCACAGTGGGCCAGTAAAACCTTGCTAGCAGGCGATTCAAGGTTCAGTCCCGACCCTCATGACTTGCCATAGGGATATCATGGGCCAGGTAAATCAATTGCTTCCTATATTTCTGGGGCACTACTAGCTGATCTACCACATCTCTGTCTTG
Source organism: Neoceratodus forsteri (assembly GCA_016271365.2). Classification (NCBI taxonomy): domain Eukaryota; kingdom Metazoa; phylum Chordata; order Ceratodontiformes; family Ceratodontidae; genus Neoceratodus; species Neoceratodus forsteri. The sequence goes on along the minus strand of CM028133.1, from coordinate 644,564,498 downwards.
GGGTTGGTACATTCTTGGTGTAATAGGCCACTTTTAAGCACATTGTAGGTACCTTGTTTTACACCCTGTCCCACCCTGTGAAAATAAAGGGTTAATGTGGTGTCCAAGTTTTGCTCATTTTGCAGATCACACTCTTTTAAAACAGTCACAAAGTTTGGTGGTGTGTCTACATGTGAGTCAACCCACTGTTTCTTCAGTTTCATTTCTCCATCTTTGTTCTTCTTCTTCACTTGCCTGGTTTCCCATATAAGTCATCATCAAAAGGAAACACAATGGAGAGTTGTTCTCTTTGTGCCTGGGCCCTAGTAGTTACAGCCACAAGAGATTCCTTGGCATGTGAGGTTTTAAGCACTCTCCTAAATCCTGGATGATACTGCCCAATAACAATTGGCATGGGGAGTCTGGATAGAAGGCCCACAGTTATTTCAAGTGTCTCTTGCTCCACTGTTATTTGTAAAGAAGTAGTAGGATATTTATGGACATCCCCATGCACACAAATAACAGCTGTGTCAGGGCTTTTGGTTGGGTACCATCCACTACATCTGCTTGGACAAGGTCTGGTGACTCCCAGAATCAACAAGCCCCATCGTCTGTTTAGTACCAATTTCTCACGACTGCAATATATTCCATGTTGGCCAATGCCAAATGCACTGGTTCCTGCCATTTGTTAGGACAGTTCCTAGCAATATAGCCATTCCTTACCATAATGGCATATCACATCTGCTGAATAAACTTTGTCCCTCTATCAGGCCTCCATTCTGGTCTAGCAGGGTATTGGTTAGTAGGTCTAGAAAAGGAGGTTTCTTACCAGACCAGCTGCAATGGGGTTCGTTCCTTGGTACCCTCTAGACTTGGAAGGTTGAGCAGCCATTCAGTCCTCTGCAAGGATAAGTATTCTTTCTGTTGAATCTGGCTTATGCTCTTTAACCCAGATATGTACGTCTTGGGGAAGGATTCGAATAAACTGTTCATTGAGTACCTGTTCCATAATTTGGTCTACAGTCTTGATGCTAGGCTGTAGCCATTTGTGACATGGTTCTTTTAATCTGCATATGCCTCCATTGGGGTGTCCATCGATTGAAATTCAGGGACCGAAATCTTTGTTGGTATGTCTCTGTATTAATATCATATCAACATAGAATTTCTTCTTTAACAATCAAAGTTTTCAGCATCTCATCCAGTCAAATGGCTGTAGACCAACTGGGCCCACCAGTCAAATAAAGTGCCAACCTTATTACCCATTGGTCTCTGTGCCATGCATATGTCCTGGCAATATGTTCAAAGGTTGTAATGTATGCCTCTATATCAGCAGGCTCGATAAGCTTTGTCAGCTTAATGTCTTTTGGGGCATTACGATCAGCAAACCCGGTACCTATGGCTTGGATAGCTCTACTAAAAGTGTCCATCCACTTTCCATCTTGTCTCCTCCGACCCTCATTCATCTGTCTCTCCATTTCCATCTCTTTAATGCACAGCCACTTAGGAGCTCGCTGTCTTCTTCTGGTGGTGCAGATGTAGTGTCCTCTTCGGCCTCTGGTATGCCATCCTTGACTTCAGGTTTGGTTTTGCTGCTAGTCCCTAGTTCCAGTCTTGAAAGGAGCTTTCCACCCGTCTTCTATGCCATCACTCTGGTCAAGATATGTGACTTGTATTCCACATGTTTACCTTTCTGCACCTGCTGTTCTTGTGACATCAGCCTGGATATCTGGGCGATATCCCGGGTTATGTCTCTCTCCCGACCTAGATGCACCAGTTTCCCACTCTGACACCAGATGTGAAGGTTAGTGTGAGACAGATGCACAACTCAGGTAAAGGTGTAGAACACACTTTATGTATATTTATTTTCCAAAGTAAATAAAAAATAAACACGCAGAAAGGAAATAGGTGATTAGTCCTTCAGTTCTGCAAAAACAGTGCACAATTCCCTCTGTGCACAACTTCCCAGGTTTAGTTCCAGCCAAATAGAGTCCTAACACATGAAAATGTGCATGTACTATGAGATGCTTCCTCCATGACAGTCAGGTCTCCACTGACTGACTCATCTGTTTGCGTCCCAGGGGTAGTCTTTTATACCAGCCTACTGATAATGTCAGCACCATGTGACCTGTCTAACCAACAGTTCTCTAAATAAACACAGACAGGCTGACTCATCTGACATACAATCATAATATTTCTTTAGAAAATAGGGTATGGCACATTTACACACCTAGATTATTACAGCATCTCTCTTCATTTTCCTTAAAATCAATGTTTCCCTCTAAATTGTGACATGTCCCCCACCCCATTCAAATTACATCACATTTTGTAGTAACAGTATAAAAGAACTGGCTTTTCATCTGACTGAGCGGTTGGCTCTTCAGCATGGAGACTGCTACAGTATCTCTGTAGCTAGCTGCCTCTTTTAATCTTTATTCCCCACCAACTCAGAAGAGGGAATAAAACAGCAAAACAACAATGGCACATGTCATTCAGCTACACTGTAATGGGCTGTTCAACAGTGCAGCATCTTTCTTTCTTTAAACAACAGACTGCTTCTGGGACAGACTACACTGTCAGTCTGTATTTATGTCATGCTGTATTTTATTACATTATACAGCTACCTGCTAGACCATAAAAACGGAAGGGGAAGAAAAGAAATAGAAAAGTAGTAAATAGATTTAAGGAAGGTCAAAAGGATATGCATTGCAGGTGGCCAACCTGACAGTAGAAATAAAGATTTAGAGACAGAAGTAGAGAAAGAGGTGCTGCTGCAACAGGTTTACAGCAGGAGTAAAATATCAAGCAAAAAAATATATTATGATGGTCCTGAAGTCATCAGATAGGGCTTCCCGTGTCACACTGGGCATCTCAGAGACCTGGCTAAAAGCTCCACCCATGACCAAAACTGCTGCCTACCAGGTTACACTTTCTCTGCCATGATCGCTCTACCTCACGCCGTGGTGGTGGTTTACTTCTGTACTACCATAACTACTACACTGCCACACTCCTTGGCCACTCCTTCAGTGACCTCCATTCTGAGTGGCTTACAGCTGAACAACAGTTGCCATCAATATGAAGTTGCGTGTTGGATGTTGCTATAACCCACGAGAGCTGGTGTCCCTGGGCTTTCAACCCTCCTGAACCTCCTTGCACCTTTTCCCAGAAGAGACTCCATTCTTGTAAGGATTTCAACGTTGACTGGGGCACAAACCCACTGTCTCACTGCAATTCCATTAAACAAGAACACAATCTCACCCAGCTAATTACCTCCAATACCGCCTCAACAATTGGTCCAACAAACACACTACCCTGGACTGGATCCTGATGACTCGAGCAGACAAAGTTGCCTATGCTGGCACATTGTCTGATGCCATTAGTGACCACTGCCCCATCTGTTGTGTGTGGCATACCAAACCCTCCACCTACCTGCCTGACTTTCCACAGTTTCTCTAATTTTGACCCACTCAGGCTTCAGGATGACCTCAAAGACCTTGACTGGACTGCCCTCTGAGGTGCCACGAACTCTGACCTTGCACTAGACATCTTTGTCTCATCCCTTTCTCACATCCAAGACAAGCATTTCTCACTCACATCTCGCAGGTGTGTAGGGGTGACACTTGCTGTCTCCACGTTGGACCTCCTGAAGCTTATGAAGCAGCGTGACTCGAAGTGGGCTGACTGTAAAGCTGCCTCATCCTCCACCCTTTTTGAATGGCTACCAATCAACTGCGAACTCTGAAAGTGCCATATACACTCCCAGGGAAGTCGCCTACTTCCAATCACTTCAATCCAGTCTCACCTAGGCACCCCAGACATTTCTGGTCCCTCCATTAATGCCTTATTCTCCACCCCACCAAACAGTCACTTTCCCCTAAACACACAACAAGGCTCCCTCACTGACCCTACTGACATTACAAATGCACTTAATGCATTTTTCTCAAACCTTAGCAGCTACCGGCTAAGCTCCTCCCTCCACCCTTGCCCCTCCTCCACCTTCCCCTCCTACTAGCCCCCTTTTATTTAAAGACCATTTCTCCTCCTGGGACACTTATGCTCCTCCTCAGCCTACCGTCTTGAGGGAGTGCTGGTAGTGATGGTCTGTCCCACCGCTTAAAACTAGGGCCCAGGACATTGCCTATCCACTCACCTTCATCTTTAATCTCACCCTTACTACAGCCTCTGTCCCTCTGTCTGGAAGCAGGCCAAAATTAGCCCCATTCATAAATCAGGCAACCCTAGTCTTATGGACAACTACTGTCCCATCTCCATTCTGCCACATCTTGGTAAGCTCCTAGAGAAGGCAGTAAACTACCAAATTACAGAGCATATCTCCAAATACAATCTCCTTTGTCCTCAGCAACATGGTTTCTGGAAGGGGCACAGTACTACCATGGCCCGTGCCTCTTCACTGACCATGTCTTAAGGAATATAGATGAAGGAAGCTAACTGGTGCAGTCTTTGTGGATCTGTCCAAGGTATTTGACCTTGTAAATCAGAACATCCTGACAGCAAACTTGACGCCTTGGTTTCTCCCTGCCTCCACTACCTGGCTGAGTAACTACCTCTCTGGTAGAACACAGATGGTCTGCTTTGGTGGTGCCACTTCCCCCTCTTGCCTGTCTGTGGGTGGCCCCAGGGATCTGTCCTTGGCCGTCTCCTCTTTTCCCTCTTCATTAACTCTCTCCCATCAGAGGGCCTATCCTGTAAATCACTCCTCTTCACTGATGACTTAATACTATACCAACGTGATTCCTTCTCCATATCTGCTACTCTTACAGATGATTTCTGCAGGGCATACTGTTGGTTCTCCACCAACATACTGTTTGTCAATGCTGCCAAAACAAAGACCATGCTTTTCGGTTCTAAACTGAAACTCTCCGCCCTTGCCCACAATGGTGTCTTCTCACTGTCAGATCCCAGATGGCTCTCCCTTGACACTGTTCCCACCTTCAAGTATCTGAGGGTAATCCTCGACCCGTCCCTAACCTACACTGACCTCATTGCCTCCTGATCAGGCTCATCAACCAGAAGATAGGGCTTTGCTACCACCTGATCAACCACCTTTTGCTGAAGTCCCCTTGCTATAGCCCGTGGCAACCTCCTCTCCCTCCTTGACTATGGCTGCCCAGTGTGCTCCCTCACCTCCGTTACCAACCTGAACTGCCTGGATGCTAACTACAATCATATATGCCATCTTGCCCTTCGTGCCCCTCTCCTCACTCACCACTGCTCTTTTACCAGTCCCTTAACTGGCTCCCTCCACAAGCACGGTGGTCCTACCTGCTGCCTGGACCATTGCTCATACCTTGCACAATCCCTCCACTATCCCTTCTTATCTGACCCAGAACCTACTGCAGCAATCTACATCAGTCTTCCCACCTCCAACTAGAACATCCTAACTACGAGGATGGGCCTAAGAGCCTTCTCCGAGTCAGACCCTCACTATGGAATGACCTCCCTCCTCCCTACGTTCCCCTGACCCCTCTAAATCTTAATTCTATATTAAGAATGCACTTTCTATCCTCCACAACCTGCATCTGCCCACAGGCCACTAGCATAGCTGCACCTCCTTGCAGCCCACACTTACCCTCCTCTATTGTGCTTTTCCTCTCCCGCCCTAAATACTACTGTTATTCCTATTGTTGAATGATGGAGCAACCTTACCCTGTTTAACTAAATGTTATATACAGTACCTTGGTATGCTCAATTGTTGATGTATCTGGTACTGTTTACCTTATAGTTTCTCTGTTAGCTTGACCTACCCTGGATTCCCTGTTATGTTCCCTGTATGATCCATGTTTTCTCACTGTATTTTACACTGTTTGTGCCAGTTTCTGGCCCAGGCCTGGTCTGAAAAAGGTCTTTGGATCAGTGCACCAATCCGGTTACCAAATGAATAAATGAATGGTGCTGTAGGGACTATATACTTGTATTTATTTTATTTTTTATTGGATTTAGTTGACCGACTTGGCTCACTGAGACTTAGGTCCATTTTTCAGGAGTGGTCTGGAATAAGTTAAACTACAGAATATGTCCAGAACTCATATGGTACAGGATCATGTACAATTGAAGGACACAGAGGACATAGTGAAAACAAGTAGTTGCCATAAGTTCAGCATTGAGGGTAAACAATATTGCATGACAAATGCAGCACGCAAATCAATAAGATAAAGAGCATTGCGCAGTGTTGCAGTACATAGAACAACAGATCAAGTTCAAAGGACTAATTCAAGGTCAGATGAGGGAACATAGGCACCTTAGCCTCTGTTGTTAATGGTGATGTAGGGGTACAGTCAGTGGGGTTAAGAGCAATTTAGTATTAGGATTTGTGACCTTTGATGGTCTGATAGATGGCATACATACTCTAAGATACTGTACATCCTGCTAGTGCAGTGACTGTATACCGACAATAACTTAGATACTGGTAGTGCTGTGACAGTAAGTCAGATACTGGTAGTGCAGTGACTCCATATGGATAATAAGTCAGATACTGTGGTGCACCGACTATGACTTAGGTACTAGTAGTGGATTGACTGTACATGAACACTTAGATACTGGTAGTGCAGTGACTGTATACAGACTATTACTTAGGTAATGGTGCTGCAGGGACTGTGTACATACTGAAAGACACATCCTGCTAGTGTAGTGACTGTACACTGACAATAAGTTAAATGCTGGTAGTGTCATGGCAATAAGTTACATACTGGTAGTGCAGTAACTTTATACAGACAATAAGTTAGATACTAGTAGTGCAGTGACTCTATATGGATAATAAGTCAGATACTGTGGTGCGCTGACTATGACTTAGGTACTGGTAGTGGATTGACTGTATCGAACACTTAGATACTGGTAGTGCAGTGACTGTATACAGACTATTACTTAAGTAATGGTGCTGCAGAGGACCGTGTACATACTGCAAGATACATCCTGCTAGTGCAGTGACTGTATACTGACAATAAGTTCAATGCTGGTAGTGTTGTGACAATAAGTTACATACTGGTAGTGCAGTAACTTTATACAGACAAAAGTTAGATACTGGTAGTGCAGTGACTCCATATGGATAATAAGTCAGATACTGGTGGTCGGCGACAATGACTTAGATACTGGTAGTGCATCGACAGCATATGAATGTAGATACTGGTAGTGCAGTGACTGTATACAGACTATTATCTTAGGTAATGGAATGCTACAGGGACTGTGTACATACTGCAAGATACATCCTGCTAATGCAGTGACTGTATACTGACAATAAGTTAAATGTTGGTAGTGTTGTGACAATAAGTTACATACTGGTAGTGCAGTGACTTTATACAGACAAGAAGTTAGATACTGGTAGTGCAGTGACTCCATATGGATAATAAGTCAGATATTGGTGAGTGCGTGACTATGACTTAGATATTAGTAGCATGCAACAGTATATATGCGCTGAGATACAGATAGTGCAGTGACTGTATACAGACTATTACTTAGGAGTAATGGTGCTGCAGGGACCATATACATACTGTAAAGATACTTCCTGCTATTGCAGTGACTGTATACTGACAATAAGTTAAATGCTGGTAGTGCTGTGACAATAAGTTACATACTGGTAGTGCATTGACTTTGTAAAGACAATAAGTCTGAGACTGGTAGTGCACTGACAATATATTACATACTGGTAGTGCAGTGACTATATTCATAATAGGTTATATACTGGTAGTGTAGGGACATCACCACCCACCGACGCTAAGCACCATGTATAAAGCACCACGTTACATACTGGTAGTGAAGTAATGGTATTTAAACAATAAGTTAGATAGTATTAGTGCAGGGACTGTTCTCAGAGATCAATCTTTTGTTGGGGTCTGGCAAGCTAGCTTACTGCATAAACAACATTAAGTGTACATAGACTGCTAAACTCCTTTATGGAGGCACATGCAGTGCAGTGCGTAATGATGCTTGGCCACCACACAACACAGGCTGGTAGCCACAGCATGGTGCCATGCATCAGATGACAAAGCATTGTATGTCCTGTGAAATGATGATTCTCTGTGATACAGTTATGACCATCTATCTGTTCACTCCATGATATGGGAACCTCATTGCAACATTATGATTCTTGTGAAATTGGCATCAACAAACATTTATCAGAGGTACACTATGATGACAAATCATTCAGTTGGTCTGGTATACCAACTGAATCTTCACCATCATCTTCAGTGGAACTGTCACTGCTAGAAGAAAGTACAGCATGCCTAGATTCAAACTTAGAAGGTCCTATTTGATCACCATCAGAATCATTTTGAACCATGAGCCTAGTTATCAACTCTGCTGTCTCTCCATCACTGCTACTGTTGGCATCATAAATGTCATTGCTATACCCACTGACATTGCCATCATAAATAAATTTGTTGCAAATATACAGTTGCGTGGCACTTTTATTAATTAAGCAGTATGCAGGAAAACACCAGACATATTCAGATGTCTGTATATGTTACAGTACAGCATAAAACACCAGTGTAAAATAATGATGACTGTAAAATTCTACTAAAATGTTTTCAATATAAAGAGGGAAGTGGCATTTACTGAATATAGTCACTAGCACTAGTAAGTGCTTCATATCAATCAATCAATCAATCAATCAAAATCTTTATTTAATCAAATGAACATCATTGGCGTAGCTCATTTACAAGATGGACCTGAGTGGTCAAGAAGTGCAAGTATTATTACATAGACAATAATAACATAAACAGTAGTACAATGACATAAAGTGCTAATATAGAACAATATACATATATACAAGGCACATTAAAATCTTTTAACCTGTAAGAAAAGGAGGCAATGGGTATAGCAGGCATAATATATAAATTATAGGTCCTAATTGGCTTTTATGAGTATATCCAGTGACTGGGATAAAGTAGAACTAGCATAATGGAACACGGAAAAGGGGTGGGGGTAAGTAGGGTCGGGATTAGGCCTTGTGAAAGCAATTGCAGAGTTCTGGGAATAGGGTGGAGAATAATCTTTGAAGGATGTTAAAGGTAAGAGTCTGTTTAGCTTCATGGTTTTGGAGTGAGTTCCATGCAACTGCAAGTGAGTAGCTGATAGCGGCCCTCCCAAACTGGGTGCAGGCATTGGGGACCTTTAGAATGATAAGTTTGCTGATCCTTAGTTGTATGGCCTAGGCGTAATTTGGGTAAAACAGTCTGTGATATAGGTGGGTAGTTTGCCTGATAAAGCTTTGAATATCCAAATTGCAGCATTCCTATTTCTTCTGTGTTGTAATGATGTCAGTTAACTGCCTTATAAAGGAAGCAGTGATGGGTGCTGGAGGGAAGGTCAGTAATAAATCTGATGGACCTGTGGTATAGGTGTCCAGCTTATTTAAGAGGGGAGTGAACAATGGCCATAGAGAAAGTCAGCATAGTCAATGAGGGATAGGAAAGATGCCTGGATTAATCTTTTTGAGTCTCTGTTGAGGTAGTGCTTTATTCTAAAAATAGACCAAGCCTTTGTCTCAGTTTTTTTAGTAGCTCCTCAATATGGACAGAATAGTCAAGCTTGTTATCAATCCAGACTCCAAGGTATTTGAAGTTATCAATGAATTCCAACTTCTCTCCAAAGTAAGGTGGATAGTTGTAGGGTGGTGGGTGATGGGGTAGTGGCAGAACAACTCTTTGTGGCAAAGAACATAGCTTTTGTTTTTGGCATTTAGAAGTAGTTTTTATCCAGTAGATTGTGTTGCAGGATGGAGAATTCAGATTGTAGCAGTTCACAGCTTTAGGTAATGAAGGATTGCTGACATATAATACAGTATCATCAGCAAACAGATGAATGTTGGATTGAGTGAGGTTGGCATCAATATTATTAATATAAATGGCAAGAGGATGGGGCCAAGAATAGAGCCTTCGGTACACCTCTTAGCAGTGGTTTCCCAAGGTGGATAGGTAATTTCCATTTTACCAGTTGTGACCCTATCTGATGGGTAGCACTTGAACCAGTTGAGTGAGGGAGGAATCCAGCCCTAGTGAGCCAAGGGAGGTGATTAATGATTCATGATCCACTGTGTCAAATGCTTTACTCCAGGGGTTCTCAAATGAGTGAGGCCAGCCTCCTGGGAGGCCCCAACCTCTTCCAGGGAGGCTCAAGCAAGTCTGAAGAAGTACTGTATTTAGATGTTGGGTTTTATATATTTTGTGAAGAGATGAAGCAAACTGAAAGAGGATAATAACAGTAGATTAAGTTTATGTATTTATTTACTAATATGTGACAAGGGAAGGTGAATGAGCCAAGGCTAATTTCAGGTGTACCCAGGAAGGGTAGGGAGTGAATACATTTCAAAAGGTAACTGCAAAACAATCAGGAAATATACAATGAACAATAGTGCAAACAAATATGAACAATATATTAATAATGAGTGGTGGTAATTGATCAATTTGTAAATTGATGGCAGAACAACCCAAATACAAAGGTTGAGCATAGATGTGCTAAGAGCAATAGCAGGAAGGGAGCAAAGTAATCCCCAAGAAGTTGCTTAGGAGCAGGGAAGGAGGGGACAGGCAAAGTATGTAGGAAGGTTATTTCCATATGAGAGGAAACAGAGGAAGTAGTCTGACCCATGAAGGTACTACAACCAAGGGTTCAAGAATGAAAATAGTGGAGCAAGTAGGTTGGCCTGTGGAGGGGGTACAATATGCTGAATAATAATATTTGTTTATTTTATTTATTTGTTATTCAGATAACACCTTTGAGCACAGGAGCTCTTTTCAAAAGTTCAACTAAGTATAAGACAAAGAACTGAATGTAAGCCAAGTACTAAAAGGGTTTCAATTTATTCATGGTGTACTGCAAAGTACAGTATGTTATTTTTCTTTGGGAGGCCCAAGATTATTTCAGTTTTGGGGAGGCTCAAAATCTTTCCATGGATTTGGGAGGCTCACTGTGACAAAGTCTGAGAACTATTGCTTTACTCAATACAGGAACACAGCACAGGTACTGTTCTTCTTATCCATGGCAATCTGCCAATCATTGGTTACTGGCTAGGGGCCGAAATGGTGCTATGCCTTGATCTAAAACCTGATTGTGCTGAATTTAGAGGTTATTATTATCCAGGTAGACCCTTAATTGTGAGTTTACTAACTTTTCGAGCATCTTGGATAGTACTGATAGGATGGAAATGGGCCTGTAATTATTGAGGTCCATGGGATCACCAGATTTAAGTAATGGAACTACTTGAGCTGTTTTCCAAGTGGAGGGAATGGATCCAGTGGTGAGGGAAAGATTGAAGAGATGAGTGAGGGGCAGATAAGATGTGTGATGCAATTTTAAGAAGTAGGGATCCAGGAGTCTGTACCTGCACTCTTGAAGTATCTAAATTAGAGAGGAGGTCTTCCACTTCTTTCAAGGATATTGGGTTGAAGGAAAAGTTGATGTAGCCTTTGTCCCACAGTGGATTGAAGGTTCAAGGAAGATCTCAGGAGATTTGCAGGTGATGAGTCAAATACTAGGCCAGCTGTGGTGAAGAGGTCATTGAAGGTATTTGGATTTCTTGTTTGCCTGTAATTTCTATATCATTTAGTAGCAGTTTGGAGGTTAAGGCAGGAGTAGAGTTTTGGCCCAGAATTCCTTTTATAGTTCCCCAGAGTCTGGTTGGGTTATTATAGGAGGCATCCAATTCAGCTCTATAATAGGCAGCTTTGGCAGTTCTTATTTGTTTTGTACATGAATTTCTTGCTTTTCTGAAATTTAGCCAGTCTCTGGTATCCTTTGTTTTCTTGCCTTTTTCCACAGTTTGTCCCTGGTTAACAAGGCTGCTTTAAGATCAGTGGTGAACCAAGGGCAGGATCTTGCTTAGTTCTGATACTGGTGATTGGTGCTTGAATATTGAGAGCATTAGTGATAATGTCCTTTAAGGTCTGGAGAGCTGTTTCAACTGAGGTTGTAAGGTAGAAATCTTGCCAGTATATTGTATTACTCAAGTCATGGAGGTATCCTGGGATGTTGAACTTCTTTTTGACCTTTTGAGGACAAATTCTGCAGGATTGGGTGGTTTGAGTGTAGATCTTATGCCAGCTATGGGACAATGATCACTTACATCATTTGGTAGTACTCCTGCATGCGTATATAAGTGAGGCTTGTTTACCAACATAATATCCAGGAGTGAGCTGTTGCTAGAGTTTTTAGGTTAACCCTGGTTGGGTCTTTAATTAGTTGTTAAAGCCATAGGTGTCACAAAAGGTTACCAATGATGCAGATACATTAGATAGCCAGTTTAAATTCAAATCACCAAGGATGATGGTATCTTCAGGGCCTAGATTGATTATTGACTCCAGGTGAGATAGTAGTTTGAGGCCTGCAGAGGGGCCTATAGCAGCCAATCAATTTAAATGAAGACAAGTTAGGAAGGATATTTTGATTGACAAACATTCAAATTCCTTTGGTTCGGATGTGTTGATGAGGCAGGTAGCAGAGATGGTGTCCTAATGTATATGGCCACCCACCACCCCTGGAAGGGCGATCTGCTCTGAAGAGCTGATAGTTGGGAAGGTTTACAACACTGTCTTTTGTTGAAGGTCTGAGCCAAGATTCAGAGATGACCAGAAAGTCAGGCAGAGTATGTGCCACCCAAGCCTGTATTAAGGAGAATTTTTAAGAGGCTGCAGGCATTGAAATGTAGGAAGCTTAGGCCATTTATGGAGGATAGATCAGCAGGGAAAAGAAACTTCAATGGGGCCAGGATTTATTTCAATAGTACCAATGCAGATCAGAAGGAAGAAGATTAATTTGAGGAGGGCACCAAGGACAGGGATAGTGAGTGGTCAGAGCATTTCCTCTTAATCCTGGGTGCCTGCTGTGTGATGGAGACGGTCCTGATATATAGATGCAAATTTTATCATAGCATAATAATCTGCTGGACAGGCATAGTGGGTTAATATAAAGCCAGGATACATGTAAGGTACTAGGGAGTGTTGAATTGTTAGAGTGGCCTTAAGTGGGATACCCCAGGGTTACAGTGTAAAAGTGGTTCGAGGTGAATAAGGAATCCGTGGTTGTCCATTGTGGATGGCAGAAGTGGGCAGATCATATTCACTAACTTATTCATCATGACAATGGGTATATCATAGATATCATAAAGGATTGGGGAGATAAGAGGCTCAGGAGCAAAAGGAAGCAAAGTAGCATTGTGGAGGTTAGGTATGGGTTAAAGGAGGAAGGGAAATAGATGTGGCGTGGATTAAGAAATGGCGGAGAAAGTGTATAAAAAGAATCAACCTTGAGGGGTGGGCAAAAATTTTTGCGGCTTTGCCGTACCTTTCTACCTTCTTCCACAGCCTCCTGGTTCCCTTGGTCGGCTGGTGGTCGCCCGCCGCCCGCTGTCGCCCGGAGCCTTCTGTGGCTGGAACTGGAGGGCTGTGCCGGCTGCAAGGCAGGGGACAGAGGAGAAGGCAGTGAGGAAGCTACTTTATTGCAGGCAATCTGCAATTAGGTGCAAAGATCAGAATCTGCACAACAAAAGACTGGGAGGGTTGGGGGTTAGGCGCAAGCGTCTAGCCCACAGATTACCAAAAAGGCTGAATCACTAGCAAACATCACATCTATACAATGTTTAAATTGGCCACAATTTCAAGTTAAAACAGCTCTTTTAGGATTAATTAACAAAGTTACAGCTAACAGAAAATCCCAGCCAGAATAGTGTTGCAGAGTCCAGCTAAAGTCAATGGGAAAGGCGCACCAGTCGGAAGCAAGGCAGAGTCAGCGGTCGCTTTCTGATTGGTTGCGACTTTGCCCGCACTCTTTCTCGCTGCTTCACCCGCCACCTGGTTCCCTTGGTTGGCTGGTGGTCGCCACGCCCGCTGTCGGCTCGAGCCCCTTCTGTGGCTGGAACTGGAGGGCTGTGCCGGCTTTCTCTGCTTCACCCGCCTCCTGGTTCCTTAGTCGGCTGGTGGTCGCCGCCGCCCGCTGTCGGCTCGGAGCCCCTTCTGTGGCTGGAACTGGAGGGCTGTGCCAGCTTTCTCGCTGCTTCACCCGGCCTCCTGGTTCCCTTGGTCAGCTGGTGGTCGCCGCCCGGCCAGCTGTCGACTCAGAGCCCCTTCTGTGGCTGGAACTGGAGGGCTGTGCCGGCTTTCGCTGCTTCACCCGGCCTCCTGGTTCCCTTGGTCGGCTGGTGGTGCGTCGCTGGCCCGCTGTCGGCTTGGAGCCCCTTCTGTGGCTGGAACTGGAGGGCTGTGCCGGCTTTCTCGCTGCTTCACCCGGCCTCCTGGTTCCCTTGGTCAGCTGGTGGTCACTGCCAGCCCGCTGTCGGCTCGGGCCCTTCTATGGCTGGAACTGGAGGGCTGTGCCGGCTTTTCGCTACTTCACCGACTTCCTGGTTCCCTTGGTCGGCTGGTGGTCGCCGCAGTCCCACTGGGCTCGGGCCCTTCTGTGGCTGCAACTGGAGGGCTGTGCAACCTCACTGCTTCACCCGCCTCCTGGTTCCCTTGGTTGGCTGGTGGTCGCCCGCCCGCTGTCGGCTCGGAGCCCCTTCTGTGGCTGGAACTGGAGGGCTGTGCCAGCTTTCTCGCTGCTTCACCTGGCCTCCTGGTTCCCTTGGTCGGCTGGTGGTCACCGCTGGCCCACTGTTGGCTCGGAGCCCTTCTGTGGCTGGAACTGAGGGCTGTGCCAGCTTTCGCTGCTTCACCCGCCTCCTGGTTCCCTTGGTCGGCTGGTGGTTGCCGCCGCCCGCTGTCGGCTTGGAGCCTTCTGTGGCTGGAACTGGAGGGCTGTGCTGGCTTTCTCCTGCTTCACCCGGCCTCCTGGTTCCCTTGTTCGGCTGGTGGTGCCCGCCCGACCCGCTGTCGGCTCAGAGCCCTTCTGTGGCTGGAACTGGAGGGCTGTGCCGCTTTTCGCTTCTTCACCAGCCTCCTGGTTCCCTTGGTCGGCTGGTGGTCACCGCCGGCCCGCTGTCGGCTCAGAGCCCCTTCTGTGGCTGGAAATGGAGGGCTGTGCCTTCTCGCTGCTTCACCCGCCTCCTGGTTCCCTTGGTCGGCTGGTGGTCACCGCCGCCCGCTGTTGCCTCCGGAGCCCCTTCTGTGGCTGGAACTGGAGGCTGTGCCAGCTTTCTTGCTGCTTCACCCGGCCTCCTGGTTCCCTTGGTCTCAATTGGTGCCCGCCCGGCCCACTGTCGGCTCGGAGACCCTTCTGTGGTGGAACTGGAGGGCTGTGCCGGGCTTTCTCGCTGCTTCACCCGCCTCCTGGTTCCTTTTGGTCGGCTGGTGGTCGCTGCCGCCCACTGTCGGCTCGAGCCCTTCTGTGGCTGGAACTGGAGGCTGTGCCGCTTTCTCGCTGCTTCACCCGCCTCCTGGTTCCCTTTGGTCGGCTGGTGGTCACCGCCGCCCGCTGTCGGCTCGGAGCTCCTTCTTGTGGCTGGACTGGAGGGCTGTGCTGGCTTTCTCGCTGCTTCACCTGCCTCCTGGTTCCCTTTGGTCGGTTGGTGGTCACCGCCGGCCCGCTGTCGGCTCAGAGCCCCTTCTGTGGCTGGAACTGAGGGCTGTGCATGACATAAATCAGGCCACTTTACTGATGAGAATGCAGTCACTTAGAATGTCTTCAAAGTAAACAGTAAGTCCCATCCTATTCGACATAAATACAGTATGTCACACAAGCAGTACATACATGTACCAGCTGCCAGACCAAATGTGTGGTCACAAGTGCAGACATTAGAGGGATGTTGGTAGCGTGACTGTGCACAGAAGCTAATAAAATGTCTGTCAGTCACAGGAACCTGCAGAGAACTGAAGCAGAGCTGCAATTCCAGCTTGTTGGTAAGACAGTACAAAACTAAATCAGTGACTACACTCTAGGGCCCATAGAGTTACAGCCATATGTATTTATTTATTTATGACTTTGATAACCGGGTGAGTGCACTGATCCCAGGGACCGTTTTCAGGCACGACCGGACCATAACACATGGCGCAGGGTGACAGTAGTACAAGGTAACAGTAATACACATGAAACAGATTTGATACAAGCAACAATAGTAAGCACAATATACAGGTTTGATACATACAGTAGGTCCATTTGAGAACAGTGAATACAAGGTTTCAGTATCAGACCTGAGGAGATTTGGTACCATGTTAACAAATATGTTTGGAAGAAAAATTAAGGATTAACTTTTTCTTTGTCACATTCACTTTCTCTTAGCTGTGCTGGTTTGAGCATGCAACTCATCAGCATATGAAGATTGAGCTGTGCACTCAGCACAGCACCAAAACACATTTTACAAATAGTAAGCAAAATGACATAGTGCTTTGGTGTGGGAGGGGTGCAGGATACTGATTCAGGTGTTATCTGCTGAAAAGTGAATATAACCACTGTTTTCTTTCAAAATTCAACATTACAAAGTGTAAGGTGATGTATATAGGGAACACAAAACCCAGCATAGAATATTGGATGGGAGGGGTAAGGCTGAGCACTACAGAGGAAAGGGAACAAGGAATTATTATAGCGACTTCCTAAAATAATCTAGTCAAGATAAAAGACATACAGCAAAGGCAACCAGATGTTGGGGTATACTGGTAGGGTTTCAAAAGCAGGAGGAAGGGGTAATACTACATCTGAATAAATCAGTGGTGAGTCTCCATCTGGAATACTATGACCGGTCCTGAGTCCCCATCTAAGGAAAGACAAAGATGAGCTAGAGGAACACAGCACAGGCTTACCAAAAGGATTCCGGGCAGACAGAGCAAATCCTGCAAGTATCGGCTAAGGCATTGAACATGTACTTGCTGGAGGTCAGAGTTAGAGGGGAATGTCATACACATCTTCAAGTTCCTAAAAAGAATAAACATGGTAAACTGTGAGGAACTAGTCAGCAGGAATAGCGAGTCAGAAGCATGGGAAAATAAGTGGAAGCTGGAGGGGGAGAGATATTTAGGAGACATATGAGAAAGTTTTATTTTAAAGAAAGTTGTTGAGTCATGAAATAACCTGCTGACAGAGGTGGTGGACATAAAACCATTAATGGTTTCTAGCACCACAGTGACATAGTTAGGGGCTTTTTACTTACTTGTGGAGGTAGCAAGGGGAGGGGCAAAACCCCATTTAGACAACAGGTCTGTGGGTAGACTATGATATAACATGGCAGAATGGAGAGATCAACAGTCTTTCTGCTGACATTGTCTATTTTTTCAGAAAAGTAGAAGGATGATGTCCCAGATGAACATAACATCTATGTGCAGTCCTGCCACAGTGTGGTACACTCTGCCAGACACAGCAGTGAAACCATATATGTGAAAGCAGAGGAACATACCAACACAGGCACAGGTCAATTGCACAAGTTTACATTGCAGGGAGTGTCATGGTGTCACAGGGTGTGGTTTCAACATCACAGTACAGCCCAGCAGTGCCATAGCCCTTCATGCTGATGAACACAGCAGCATGGTGGACATTAGCACCACTGCGCCTCACATACACATTACAGCACATCAGGCAGTCATGCACAGTACAGCAACACTGCACTCCAGCACCACACCACCACCAGCTACACTGGCTAGAGCATGTTGGGTCTCATGGTTGTTAGAACAATAAGCTGGAATATCAGTTACTTACTATGTTCACTGAACTGAGGCTCAGACTTTTTCCCTTTGCTTCATGAACCATGCAAAATAATAGAAAATGGCTCATGTTTTCCTTCACAACCTCCTACTTATAATTTGTAAATGAACACGGCATGTGGCAACCTCTGAATTATATAACAATAGATTTTATTATTCATGTACAATACAAGTTAATAAAAGAATACAAATATTGCATAGATATATCAAGTCTATGTTTACTGGTTAGTGGTTATAAACCACTGCGAGTGAGTGCTTAATAGCTCCATAAACCACATATGTGGTTTATGAAGCTCCGTAGAACTACAGGCAAAACAGTACCGCTGCATCACCAGAAAACCACAGAATAAGCTGTCCTCCGCACTGGACGTTCACAATCGCCACATGATCGGGTCACTCAGCATGAGACAAGCTTGTCGGCGGTAACAGTTACCCTCACAAAGTGACAAAAAGATAATTTAAACCAAAAACATCAAAACCAGTAAATATAAAAAACATGGAGAAGCGTGGTTCTCTGCGGATTTTATGCACCCACTCTGTGTGTGATGCCTAAATCACTCAGGGTTTATGGGGCATCACACACATCAGGTGCATAAAATCCCCATAAACCACACTTATCCATGCATTATTCTATATTTAAACATGGTACAAGACAAAATTAACACAAGGTAAACAAAGCAACAACAACTTTCAAAAACAACACACAGTAGTAATCCTACACAGGATATAGTCTTGGCAAACTTTTATAAATACTAACATTGTTTCTGCATACCATATTTAAGATAGGTTAAAGATTTCCTTTCTGTAACCACTCCTTTTCTAAGTGGCTATAACATTGTAGAAATATTAAAAATTATACTTAGATACTTGGAGCTTGTACAAAGGGAGTCTTTCCTTGTGATACAAACAATGGAGAATTGAGCTTCCTTTGCTCTGCTGCTGATGTCATCTGGATGTTGATGACTCTGGCTTAAAAGTACAGTGGTTCTTCCCACAATAACATGACAAACTTTTAGTTCACACAGAGGAACAGATTTAAGTCTTTGTTGCAACAATCAAGGTGTGTATGCACTCTTCTTAAACAAGCAGTGTTGGAAGCTGTGTTAGCTTTTCAAAACATCAAGAAAATGTGTTTACTCCAGTAGTTCACAGTGACAAACTTACATTAAAGGTCTCAGCGGTCTGAACAACAACCCCAACGCTTCGCCTCTGAGTCAAGGCTTCGTTAGGGGCGGGCACATGAAGACTAATACATTATTTTACAGTCCCATAGTGATGACACAATCAATTACTCCAAAAAATCAATAATTCACTTAATTACTTTACAAAAATAAACATTGCATGTTATGCTTCTATCATTAATGTCTCTGTTTAAATAAAACACTGTCATGGTACACTCAGTTAGCAAGCTGTTCTTTTAAATTTTCAAATTATAAATTACTTCCATTCTTTCTACTAATTTCATTTGTTCAGATGTAGCTTTTCATAAAGCTTCATTTATTTTATTAACTGACCATGCTTTTCAAGGACTAGCTGATACACCAGTGATCACCCTTTATGTGCTTTCCAGGTTGCTTTTCCTGGGGATCCACTTGTTTGAAATTTCTGTCTGAAACTTATTTCACTTGTGATTTTCCTAAAATTAGAAAATATAAAGAAAATGTAAAACAAATAACAATCGAGTAAGACAGTCTATGAAAAACCTATCAATTACTTGAGTGTAGGTTTAGTTTATCAGATTCAACACTTTCTAGTCCTATACAAAACCTACCTAAAATGTCTCAGTGATGGGGGAAGAGAGTCAATGCAGTGATAAAAAAGCACATTTCTTTAATGTGCACAGATCATATTAGTTGGGAGAATAGTGTTGGGGGAGATATTTCTTGTGTGTGCATGAGAATAGAGAGGCCTGTTTACAAATTACATACATTTTATTGATGTTGATTTCTCAGTACCGCTAACTATTTTTTCAAGTAAGGTTTTAAGTCCAAATATTCATTTAATCCATGAGGGTTCACTGTGTTTAATCTATAGATCCAATATGCCTCACACATCAGTAATGCATCCTTTCTATCACATCCTCTAGGTCCTCTTTACCACCTCAATGGACTCATTGGAATCCTTCTGTGGTTCTCCCATGTTTCACCACAAAGTGTCATCCCACTGCTTTGTCCACTCTTATTTATTATGGACCTGATGTGCTCCTGTATTCGTTCTTTAAATGTACATGTTGTTTTACCTACATATCCAAGTCTACAACTACACCCAAGCAAATAGACCGTGAATGTTGTATTACATGTTATAAGGTCCTTAATTTTTATATCTGTTAGCCCCTGAACATTTCCCAGATCATTTCCTGGTTTTACATATTGGCATATGTTACATCTCATGCATTTATGTGTACCCGCTGGTCTTTCAGGGATCCATGAAGTTGTGGCCTGTCTCTCTGAACCATCAAATCTACTGTGTACAATGCAATCTTTTATACTAGGGCTTTCTAAATGTGACTCTATGGTTTCTTCCACTGCTTCCCCACTTTTCATCTGCCCTCAGGATGGGCAGTTTTTCAAATTACATTCCCTATAGAACCGCAATTTTTTAAATTCCATGGAAAAGTAACTGGTCCCCATTGTCTATTTTTCTCTCTCTATAGCTCTCTCTCCACTATGTCTTTCTGTGTTCTCTGTTTACTCATATTATATGCTTTTTGTTTTGTATACTTACTTTCTTCCTGGAGCTCTCGAGAACTCTCTCCAGCTACTCCCTGTGTCCTCTCTCTACCTCCCATGTCTGAGATAGGCTGTTTAATGCTGACCCAGCCCAGTGGATCCCCTGGCTCTGAGCCACTTGAGGCAGGGATGCCTTAAGCCCTGGTGCTCTATCTGCAATTTAATACACTGGGCTGGAGTTGGAAGGGGTCCTGGACAGTGGGTTCGACTGTGGGAGTGTGGCAGAGACACACAGGAGGCACCTTTGCTTATCCCTGAGACCGGGTTTTTCTGTTTTCTTTTGTTTCCCTGGGAGTTCAGATGTGCCATGCCATCCAGCATACAACAGGTGTGCTCCGTACTTGCCCACAGGACATTTGCCGATGCTCCCATACCCTACATTGCGGTCTCCACAGTGCATGGACCCTTGACATCCACCAGAGGTCGCTCAAGCTGCAGAAGATGATGCCCCCCAGGAGAGAAGAGCAGTCCTATGGATGCTCAATCCTCTCCTGCCTCTGCCAACCCTTGGCGATATGCTTTTTCAACTGTCTCTTTTTATATCCACTATAGATCAATCTATCACTAAGTTCTGCTGTCTGCATGTCAAAATCACGTCCCCTGTACAGTTTCTTCTTATTTGTAACATCTGGCTAAATGGTATGGAGCTTTTAAACTCTGTGGGTGTGTGCTTTCATAGTAATAATGAATTACTGGCTGTTGTTTTCTAAATCCCTTGGTTATTATTTTTCAGTTGTTGCATTACCTACTAAAGTAAGACCTAGGAAATTAATTTCTTTATGCTCGCTATATGTGTGAATTTTAGATTTAGGTTGTTTTCATTAAACCATTTTACAAAATTCTCTGCTGTTTATACACTACCCTCCCATATGCATAGACAATCATCTATAAATCTCAGCCATTTAACTATGCTTTTCTGAAATAGATTCACTGTTGGATTTATTATATATGTGAGTTCCCATAAGCAAAAGAAAAAGGTTGTGGCATACGAGGGGGCCATTACCTTCATGGCCATACTGCGTGCCTGAACATAATGTTCCTCATTAAATTCAAAGGTATTATGGGTCAACACAAATTCTAGGGCTCTCAATAAAAAGCTGTTGGTGTTACTTCAGAAAGAGCACTATTTTCAAGGAAGAATTTACAGGTCCTTATTCCATCCTCATGTTGTATGGAAGAATAAAAGCTTCCACATCAATTATTAGCCAGATATTATTTTCTGACCATTTGATGTTTTCTAATTTTCTGATAGTGTCTCCTGTATCTTTCAGGTGTGAGGGTAGGCTACTAACTTGCGGTTGTAGAAAAAAATCAATAAATGCACCCACTCTTTCTGTTAGTGACTATCAGTCTACTGGGAGGGTCACTCAGATTTTATGCATCATGGGAAGTGCATAAAGGTGACAATTACTGTGGAGTTTGTCTGCATAAACTTCAGTTCTTTTCAGTTATTTTATCCCTAACCCTTACTGCTTCTCGTAGCAAGTCTAACGTTCTTTTAATACCTAATACTTGGGTTACCATTTAACTTTTGTAATTACAGTCCTCATTCAAAAGTTTCGAACCATGGTTTTGTAATGTTCTGTATCCATTATAACAATGGTGCCCCCATTATCTTCTGGTTTTATTATGATTTATTTCATTTCTGAAAGTTCCTTTAAAGCTTGTTTTTCTTGGGGGCGACATTGTTACCCCAGAGATACTTCTTGTCCTGCAGCAGGGTTTTAACCTGTTGTTGAACCACTTTCTCATATGCTACAATACTGTTATTGTAGAATAAGATGGACAAAAATCACTTTCATCTTTAAACAACTCTTTCCTAGTTTTTTTAAAATCATTAATATTTTCCTCTACTACTTCAGAGACATCATTCTGTAATAAATCCAACAGCAGTTCCATATTATGTTTGTCTTATGTGTCCATTAACAATTCCTCATTTTCTTCTATTTCAATGTTCCTTAGATTAGTTGTTTATATTAAATTAAAGTCCAGTCTCCTGGTCCCTTAGAAGCTCTTGTGCTTCTTGTTCAATGAAACCCATTTTGTTATTGAGTGAAAAGTAGCATTTTAACTTTATTTTTGAAAAATTTAAATAGATTGATCTGTACTTGAAAGTCATTATGAACAGGTGTAGGAACAAAATTTAGTCCCTTTCAAAGTAGTGAATTTTGGCTTTCAGCCAGCTCCACCTATGACAGATTAATTATTTGTAGCTTGTTGCTTTCTTGTGCCTCAGAGTTCTTTTCTTTGCAAAATCTATATTGCATCCTTCCTCTCTTCCTATGTCTTGTTCTCCTTCCTTTCTTACGTTTTTTTGAGATGTTCCCTGTCCAGGGTCCACTACTCTCCTTCTAAAAACACACGGTCCCTTTCTTAATCACTCTGCACTCTTATCTCTATGATTTCTGCTGCTGCATTTGCCTCTACTCCAGGATCTTTGTCTCTGACTCTCGTTCAGTGGCCAACTGAATATGTTGCCTTTTGGAAGTCATTTTGATCTCTTATCAGTTTATTTGCTTGTTAGTTCCCTGTCATATTTTTTATTTTAACACTTAGTCCTTTATCAAGATTCTCAAATTCTGAGGTTTTTGAATTTTGCTACAGACTACCGTAATTATTTCAAGTTTTGGTTAGTTCTTCATATTTCGCTATATCGGCTTTTATGATTAATTTTAAAAATCTATAGCACATTCATGGGCCGAATTACTACCACTTCCCTTGAAGGAGGGTTCTTAGAACCCAGAGGCCGCTAGGCACAAGTTTTTCTCAACGTGCTTTCAAGTGTTACATTGTTATGAGACCGTTAATTTCTGCAATTAATAGTTTTCTAAGTCCTGAAATACTCTCTTTAGATACAACTGACCAGTTGCTTCTGGATTTGAAGTTGCTCCTTTGCAATTTGCATCAAAATAGAAACCTTTGCTTGCTGCCATCTGTTCTGCAGCGTTCACGTAGTCTCCAAGCTGAAAGACAGGTTTTCTGTACTGGTTCCAGTTGCTGCATTCTGTTTATTCATTCTTCCCGGAATACCTCAGCGTAAGTATTCTTAGCTTCACTGTTTAATTCACAGGCATTTTACAACTCATGGCCAGGAAGTGTACCAGTTCAAAACTCATTATTCTTTAGAATTTAAACCAGATTATCATGTCTTTTCAATCACTTCATATTCAGACCAATTACCACAGGCCATTCTTCCGAACTTGTTTGCTCCTACAGGTAACTATTTCACCTGTCTTGGTCGCTATCACCAGAGCTCCTCAATCCTGTTTTCAAATTACATGATGCATTTCTGAGTTCGGAGAAAGTGGTGCACACACGGGCTAAAACACTGTCATGGAACACTCAGTTAACAAGCTGTTCTTTCTAAAATTTCAAATTATAAATTACTTCCATTTATATTTTCTAATTTTAGGAAAATCATAAGTGAAATAAGTTTCAGACAGAAATTGCAAACAAGTGGATCCCTAGGAAAAAGTAACCTGGAAAGCACATAAAGGGTGATCACTGGTGTATCAGCTAGTCCTTGAAAAGCATGGTTAGTTAATAAAATAAATGAAGCTTTTGAAAGCTACATCTGAACAAATGAAATTAGTAGAAAGGATGGAGTAATTTATAATTTGAAAATTTAAAAAGAACAGCTTGCTAACTGAGTGTACCATGGCAGTGTTTTACTTAAACAGAAAAATTAATGATAGAAGCATAACATGCAATGTTTATTTTTGTAAAGTGATTAAGGAATTATTCAAAATCTTTATTTAACCAGGTGGTCACTATCGAGCAAAGCTAATTTTCAAGGTGGACCTGGGTTATTGATGTCTTTATGAAGTAATTGATTGTGTCATCACTATGGGACTATAAAATAATGTATTAGTCTCCATGTGCCCACCCACTGATGAAGCCTTGACTCAGAAGTGAAGCACTGGGGTAGATGTTCAGACTGCAGAGGCCTTTAATGTAAGTTTGTCACTGTGAACCATTAGATTAAATACATTTTCTTGATGTTTTGAAAAGCTAACACAGCTTCCGACTCTGCTTGTTTAAGAAGAGTGCATACACCCTTGGTTTTTGTAGCATTGTGGGTAGCTAGCTCATTGTGTGCACCACTTGCTTTGAACTCAGGAGCATGTCACATAATTTGGAAGCAGGATAAAGTCTTTGTTGGAAGGAGCTTCCCCTTTCAGCATGGATGCAAAAACTTCAAACGTAGGTCCTCACAGCAGCTGGTTTGAAGGATTCTGACAAATTTCAAAATGTCTGGTATTATAAGTCATTCACATTTACAAAATTATGACATCACTTATATTAAATAGTTCATTAGAGTCAGGAGTGTTACAGCAGGACAAGAAAACAGCACATGAGTGCCACTCCACAAAAGTGGTCCCAAGGATGACCCAGGGAATTACAGACCAGTCAGTCTGACCTCCATTGTGGGCAACATCATGGAGACCATACTAAAGGAAAGGTTGGTGGAATATCTAGAGGAGCAAGGTCATCAAGATGAAAGGCAGCATGGGTTCATGGGGGATCGTGTCAAACAAATCTGATTGACTTCTTTGCCTGTGTCACTAAGACAGTAGACAGGGGACAAGTGGTAGATATCCTCTATCTTGATTTCAACAAGACCTTTGACTCTGTACCCCACAAAGGTTGCTCAGGAAGTTGGTGGGTTTCAGGATTGGGGAAAACATGGCCAGATGGGTGGAAGCCTGACTGAGGGACAGAACCCAGAGGGTGGTTGTGGGGAGAGTTATCTGGCACTAGAGAGGTAACCAGTGGGGTCCCACAGGTCTCAGTGCTTGGCTGGTGTTGTTCAGTGTCTTCATCAGTGACACTGGAGATGGCATTAAGGGCAATATCTGCCTATTCATGGATGACACCAAGCTCTATGGAAGAGTGGATACAGCTGAAGGGATACAGGACCTACAGAAAGATCTGGGAAAAGCTGGAAAGTGATCCAGGATCTGGCAGCTTGTCTTCAATGCCAAGAAATGCAAAGTTATGCATATTGGAGCCAAGAATCCTAGGACAGAGTACTACCTTGGTGGAGTCTGAATATCTGCATCAGAGGAGGAGAAGGACCTGGGAATGATGATCACTAGTGACCTGAAGCACTCCATGCAGTGCAAGAAAGCAGCACAAAGGCAAACAAGATGCTGGGATGCATATCTAGGGGATCAGTACTAGAAGGAGAGGAGGTTATACTGTCCTTGTATATGTCACTGGTAAGCTGTATCTACAGTATGGAGTTCAGTACTGGTGCCGCCACCACAAAGACATTAACCTGCTGGAGAAGGTCCAGAGAAGGGCTACAAAGATGATAGCAGGGCATCAGGGTAAGGCATACGAGAAGAGATTGAGGGTACTGAACATGTACTCGCTGGAAGACAGTAGAGAGAGGGGACATGATTGGGACCTTCAAGTACTGGAAAGGAATAAATAAGGTTGATAAGGAGAGTCTCTTTAAGATGAGTGGCAACCATAACATGAGGCACAGTCTTAAGCTGGAGGATGGGAGGTTTAGGAGGGAGGTCAGGAAACACTTCTTCATGGAGAGGGTGGTGGACACTTGGATTGTGCTGCTGGAAGAGGTCATCCCATTGAAGACAGTGGGCAGCTTTTATGAGAGGCTAGGATAGGCATGTGGGAAGGTAAGGATCATGGGTAGAGAGGATGGGAGGAGTGGGGAGGGAGGGCAGGGACATTAGCTCAAGCTGTGGACCCTGCAATATGAGGAGACTTGATAGACCAAATGGCCTTCTTCTACTGGCTTCTTCATGTGCTCATATGTTCATATCACATATTCTGATCTAGTCACTCTAATTGGACATTGAAAATGAGAAGGAATGGTAAATTTCTGTCCTTAGGCACATTGGGCCCAATTCTCAAAGGCCTTAGAATGATGTAAGGTGCCTGCATCAGAGTTTTCTGATACAAGTGGCAGACTGCATCAAAAGATGAACCAGGAGCTATTCTGGAAAGCAGCCTGCATCAGATTCAGGCTGCATGCACCAAAAGACTTGTCCCAGCCTTGTGCACAAAAAGGGGCTGCGACATTGTGCTGGGGGCTTGCAGCAGATGCTAGCTACCACATCCCAAAATCAGTGTTCTAAAACTCCCCAGAGAACACCTAAGTACCATAGACCAGCCAGGGACTGGTCTAGATGTATGATTGTCCACTGGGGTTATTAATGTGCCACAGTTCCAATCCCGGTGATTTAAATGCCCCATTCATAGTCAAAGATGTTTCCTGATAGTCTAGGACACCATCCTTGCCCCAATCCCTTATTGTATCAGTAAACATTCCTTGGTAGTCTAGGGCACCCTCAAGCACTAGCACCAGTGCTATGTACTCATTGATAGCTCAGTCATTGGCCAGACGTGGAGGTGTGAGGAGGGCTGTGCTAGTCACCAGCTCAGGGATGGGGAGCAGGGTGGTGGGACACTGCCAACCTGGGTAGAGGTAGGGAGACCACTAGACTACCAGGGAAAATTTGACATATTTTTCATGGGGATCGAGGATTGGGGCTGGGGACCACTAGACTACCAGGGTGATTTATTACTTATTACATGGGGATTGAGGTTGGGAGAGTGGCCTAGACTACCAGGAAATGTTTATTTGTACAATCAGGGCTTGGGGATTGGGGTGACCTAGACTACCAGGGAATGTTTTGATGCAGTTGTAGATGGGGCTGGGGTGTCCTAGACTACCAGGATTTTTTGTATGGTTAGGGATTGGGGCTGGGAGGCACAAGCCAGCAGGCACTGCTTTCTGTGGTGCTATTGCTGGGAGCCAACCCACAGCTTGCAGCAAACCTTCTTAATGCACTGTCTGTTTGTGCAGGGGCAAGTTTGCTGCAAGCCGTGGGACTTTGACTAGATCCTACCCAATAGAGAATCAGGCGTAGGGTCCCTGGCACACCGGCAATTGGTGCAAGTCACCTTTGGTGTGGCTTGCACTGACTTTTGAGAATCGGGCCCATTCTGTTCAGTACAGCTCACATTTTAATTAGAAAACAAAACCAAAGTTAGTTTTGTCCTAATACCTGGCAGGCACCAGATACAGGTGTCCAGCATACAGGTATTTAGATTCAGAACAACATGCTGCATGCTTGTATATAAGTCTTCTTTCTATAGCCCATATTTCACAAGATTGGTCATAAATGCTGTTTCCAGGCAAATATCTTTATAAAAATTATACCTGCTTGATCCACTTTTTGTGCTTTAAAATGAGGTATTTTACTCCAAATAAATCTTTAGGAAGTAGGTTAAAAGACACATAATCTCTCCTGGTAAAATTGTCTTTATTCAAAACTTCTATGCCTAGCAAGTCATAAATTCAGAGCTGTCGTGAAGACCTTTACAGCAGTTACAGCAGAACTTTGGAACAAAATAACTTGCTTCTGCAACCACAGACACATAAACTATATATTTGAATGTCTCATGATGTGAGCTTTAATAAGAAACCAAACATGAGCATATAAACTTGCAAATTGTTAGCACAGCACATTTTGTAAATAACTTCTCTTGCATAAAAGGTTTCTCATGAGCACTGATTGCTCATTAGATGAAAACATCTGCTGTAAGGTTGTGCTTTTTCATATTTGCAGAAATGTTAGTTTTATAGGAATAAGCAAAAATACATGTCTAGCGTTAAAGGGACACTGTCAACCCCTTGGGCCTCAGCGCATCCCTAGCTTAAAAAAACACATCTCATGGAACATTGCAGGTATTGCTGCTGAAATTAATGACATTGGCTATGTTAGATTTCTGGCAGAACACTCTAAAATAATGTTACAATAAACATGGGATACCAGTCAAGATAACTGCTATGTAGATGGTTTCCAGTGTTGGAACATACATACTAGAAGGTAAGCAAATATGGTAGGACATCTGGTGGGGTGTGCATGCTGATGAAAGTCAGCCTTGGACTTAAAGCAAAGAGTATACTGAAAGATGACAACTATGATATTTTGTGCATTGAAATAGCAAGGCAAAACATGCCCCTTGTATATTGATTAATGTATATATCCCACACCATACAGTAGCATCACTGATAACAAAATATTTGACAAAATTAAAAGATGTGATGACACAAATTCAACTTCAATACCCAGGGGCCATGATTATACTGGGAGGAGATTGTAATGCCCAAATAGGTTCACAAACAGAAGACAAAATTAACAAATGGAATTTGGATGATGCTTTCAAAATTCCAGGTAGAAACTCACTTGATGTAAAACAACAAACAAGAGTTCCTGTTTTAGAAGTATTGAATATGTTGAATCTGAGAATAATTAATGAAGATGTGGGGCATAATTTGGGAATGTAACATAAAAGTATCAAAAAGGTGGAAGTGTGATTGTTTTTTCATTGTGGACATCTTTTCTGTTGGAATGTTTTTTGGGTAGAGGTAGTGGGATAGTGATCATAGACCACTGAAAATTACTTTGAATGGGGATATGGGAAATGAAGATGTGAAGGAAGGGAACATGATATATATATATATATATATATATATATATATATATATATATATATATATATATATATATATTTAAAAGAATCATATGGACTCAGCATACTGCAGATCTAGTAGAACTAATATTACAGGCAGAGGAGGTGAATAAACTGAAACAGCAATGTATATTAAACCTAGGACCCAATTTGTAAAAGAAAATAATCCCCTGCAACTACAGTATGTGGAATAGTATAAAAGCTTATTGTATAGAAATTAATAAGGATCACAAAACAAATAAATCCAACAAGGCATATAAGGCCAAGTGGTTTGATAACGAATGTATGAATATGAGAAGGTTAATTCTTAAGACTGGAAGAAGGATCAGATGGTTCAATACTGTAGAGGACAGAATAGCTCTAAAACATCTTAAAAAGAATATAGAGATCTGCTGAAGGGAAAATAACATAGTACCAACTGGGACTATGGGACTCATTACAAACTGCAATTGAAACTAAGGACAGTATAATATTTTGGAATATGGTTGCATATGGGCTAGGAAAAGTGAGATTCCATATTGAAGCAGTTATTTCTAAGGAAGATTGGTATTTTCATTACCAAAACATATTTGGAATAAGCGGAAAACTGGAATACAAAACTGCATTATGAAAGCCATTAGAAATTGATAATATTGGGAATGAAAGATGGAAACAGGGATGGCTGGCAATAACTAGACAGGAAGTGATTCAGGCCATATTGGACCAGAAATTAAATAAATCACATGGGGCGGACAATATCAGAGCTGAAGTTTATCAGGCTGACCCAGAATGGTGGGTGGATTAACTGCTCCCCTATCTGAGTATATTGTAAAATACAGAATTATTCCAGAACATTGGAATATGGTAATAATAGTACATCTTCATAAGAAGGGCCTGATTAATATGCCAGTAAATTATCACCCAATTACCTTACTGAATATAAGTCTGAACATTTTCTCAAGATTACTTCTTAGCAGGATACAGTATTGGATGGAGGACTATAAGATCTTGTCAACTTTACCAAGCAAGTTTCTGTAAGGAAAGTCAACAGTGGATCAGATATTTGTTCTGAATTATAAACTAGACAAATATGTTAGAAAATAGGAAGATATACTTCTTTTATTGACATTAAAGCCACATTTGACTCTGTAGACAGAAATACTCTGTGGAGCCTCCTAAAAGCTAGACATATGGAAGAAAATTTACTTAGTATGATAATACTGTTGCACACTGATACCAATCTTACAGTCAGATATAGTAAGGATGGGGCTTTGTCTGACCCATTTATGGCATCTACTTGTATAAAGCAAGGATGCTTATTGGCACCAACACTATTTAATATATATATTGATACCCTAGACAATGATATTTGTAATACAGATACCTTCCCACCAAAAGCTAATACAATGCCTGTAAAAATATTAATGTACACAGATGATGTGATTCTTCTAGTACAGACCCCACTTGACCTCAAGTGAGCAATGAGTTCAGTAATAGAATCCCTGGAAAAACTAAGTTTAACATTAAATGTTGAAAAACAAAGATAGTAACTTTTGGAGTTACAAAGAAAAAAATAAAGTATGGAATATTAATGGTATACATATTGAGGATGTTACTGAGTTCCAGTATCTAGTGGTAACATTCAGTTGAGATCTCAAATGAAAATCTCATATCAAGAAAGTAAAGAATAGTGTGATGAGTACAATGTTAGAATACACCTGTTCACATATTCATTCTAGAAACACTCTTATATACACAGTATAGATGTTTTGAAGCAAAATGAATGCCCAGATTCTTTATGGAGTAGAAGTATGGGGTTTATATGGCAATTTAAGGAGCTGAGATAGTACAGAATTTATTTCTGAAAATGCTCTGGGAGTCCCAAGATATAAGCAGAATGGCACAGTACATGCAGAAACTGGTACACTGTCAATACAAACTAGAGTTTAAAAATGTATCTGTTACTGGAGAAAATTTATAATGCACCATCAGATAGCTTGCTGGCTCAGTGTCAAGCTGGTACAATTAATGCAAAGAAAGATTTACAGAAGGATGGTTTGTGAAACTAAATCTGGAACTTAATAAGGCAGGATTATTATATAATGCAGTGTATGAAAATCAAGTGAACTCTAGAGTGTTTGTAGTAACAGCTACTCAAAGAATAGTTGATATTTCTATGCAAAGGATATAGCCATCATTAGAGATTCATGGGAATATAGAGGTTTAAAACAGGTTAAAATACATTTTATACTGAAAGGTATCTATTCTACTTTGAAAAGATTAAACATAGAAGAGCCCTCACTAAGTTGAGATTCAAATTGTTTAGAAACATCTGGAAAGTTGATAATGTGTGCTTGGCAGGTATACCATGCTGTTGTAGTGAAAATATCAAACTAAGTGCAATTCATTTGTTGTCAGATTGTCCAAATTTTAAAGATGAAAGAGAAAAATTGCTGCAACTAGTTTTTAAAGAAGTTGTGAAGCAAAAATCCAGAATAATCACAATGCTTACTATGGATACAAAAACACATATTTCTGCACTGGCTTGCTTTTGCTTACAGGGTAGCAAGCAAGTTAAAGTGGAAAATCTGACAACTCAGCGCAATTAAAAGTTGACATGGGGTATGATATTAATTGTACTAATTTATATAACTTATTGAAAACAAATGTACAGTTTACTTAATTTTGTGCTGCTGGAGAAACATTTTTAGTAACTTCTACAACATAAGCATTGTTCACTTGGGAGCTTAAGCAACAGGTTGGTAGAAAAGAGGTCAGGAGTTATGTTTTGTTTTAACTGAAATATTTGAATAGTTTGTAAGTGATTAGTTCTATGTGTTAAAAATTATTACCTTGAATTTGAACTGTTACTTGGGCTGTGATATTGTAGGTTTGGGGATAGTTGTTTGGCAGGAAAATTAGAAGGAAATTTAAATGTGTTGTTTGCCTGGTGTTAGGGAAAGGACATTAGCTGCAATTAACTTGTCTTTAAACAGGAATTACCTTGGCTTTCATTGTTCACTTGGGAGCTTAAGCAACAGGTTGGCAGAAAAGAGGTCAGGAGTTATATTTTGTTTTAACTGAAATATTTGAATAGTTTATAAGTGAAATTAGTTCTATGTGTTAAAATTATTACCTTGAATTTGAACTGTTACTTGGGCTGTGATATTGTAGGTTTGGGGATAGTTGTTTGGCAGGAAAATTAGAAGGAAATTTAAATGTGTTGTTTGCCTGGTGTTAGGGGAAAGGACATTAGCTGCAATTAACTTGTCTTTAAACAGGAATTACCTTGGCTTTCATTGTTCACTTGGGAGCTTAAGCAACAGGTTGGTAGAAAAGAGGTCAGGAGTTATATTTTGTTTTAACTGAAATATTTGAATAGTTTATAAGTGAAATTAGTTCTATGTGTTAAAATTATTACCTTGAATTTGAACTGTTACTTGGGCTGTGATATTGTAGGTTTAGGGATAGTTGTTTGGCAGGGAAAATTAGAAGGAAATTTAAATGTGTTGTTTGCCTGGTGTGTGTAAGAGCCCTCCATCCTGTTTTGTAGGCTTTCTTAAATACTGAAAAGCCAGTGGGGTTGGGATTGAAGGGCTGAGTATTTCTGTTTGGGACTGAAATTTGAAGCAACAGGAGTTAGCGGGCCTGTGACATCACATGTACCTGGTGTCTGCTTACACACACACTGTTAGTGGGACCGAACACATACTGGACTGTATGTGTTTGTGAGACTTGGGAACTTTGTTGGTGGGGTTGAAATTGGGTTTGTAAATAACTACAGTCAGTATAGAGAGAAACTGTACTCAGGGAAAGGGACTGAGAAAAGGAGGTGTGCTATTATAAACAGAGGGGATAATCAGGGTGGCCATATACCACCATGGCAGGCATCTTCAGAAGGGTTGTAGGCTGCACAGGTTGTGGGATGGCAATAATTCTAAATTGGGCCTGGAGAGGAGGCTGCCCACTCTGTAGACAGCTATCTTGTATCAGGAGTGAGGTATATTAGTTAAGGAGTAAGCTGGGGGTGTCCAAGGATAAGGTGTGGATATGGGCAGCAGAAGGGTGGGGCTGAGGGAGGCTGGGGCAACGCTCTGAAATTACAGGACATTATGCTACAGCAAGCAGAAGGGGGATATTAGGGACAGAGGACCCTTAGATAGGGAAGTTGATGCTAAGGGAAAGCGTACAGGGTGAACATTCTGAATTCAAAGAGACTGGAGGGGAAGAGTCAGGAGGGGCTGTTGTGCGGAAGCCTAAACAGCAGACTGTGGAAGGAGCTCTAAGGTGAACAGTGCAAGAGAGGAAGAAGAGGGTCAGTTTAGAGATGCAGTCAGGGAAACTCGGGTTACTTGATGGAGGCTGACATAGAGTGTCACAATAAATTTGAGATACTAAGCATCCTAGAGGGGAGGAAGGGTTGGTGGAAATGAGGAAACTTATACAGAGGCCAGGGAGGGAGTCAGATACCCATAGGGCATCACAGACCAGCTATGGAAAGGATAGACATAGTCCCAGAGGGAGAAGGGAAACATATATGTTAAGCAAATGGGGATGCAACATATTCCAGACATGAGGAGGAGAGCATGATTGGAGAGAAACTGGGAGACAAGGAGGTGGAGAGAGCCCCCTTCAGCAGGAGGTCAGTACCAAGGATGGAGCCCTAGCTAAGGGGACCCACAGAGAGCCTCTGGAGACAGGGTACTATTACAAAGGGGGATGGTGGTGCGGGGAAGGGGAAACCATCAGGGCCAGGATAAATGGTTCAGATAAGAGAGGTTAAAGGGACACCTATTCAGAGGGTTTGAGTTAAGTGGGCAAAATAGCAAGGGAGGCAGAAAGGGAGGGTGACAAGGGGTCTCAATAAGGCAGGAAGACTCCCATGAAATTGCGATCATGAATAAAGTGGGGAGGGGGCTGAGAGGGCATAGTGGAGGTAACCATAAGGATGATGGTGGTATTAAGGTTCTGTTACTGGGAGACTCGATGATTAAGGGTATCCATTTGGAGGGACAGGGGTGGATGCCATAGCCAGGTGAAGGTAGTGAGTATCTCTGGGCTGACAGTGCACAGAGCAAAGTTCATGGTGTATGAAATGGTTAGGGATTGTGGAGAAACTGGATTTCCTGGTGCATTTAGAACTAATGATCTAGAGGAAATAGCATTTTGGAAATCCAAGCAAGGTTCAAGAACTTGCCAGAGTCTGTCGGGATAATGGATGCAACATTTTCTTTTCGGAGATATTGCCAGTACCAAAGGCCTCAGTGGAGAAGAAAATGAAGCTCACAGAGATTAATGACTGGCTCAGGAAGTGGAGTGAAGAGAATGGGTTGGGGTGTTAGGGAACTGGAATGGAGTTTGGGAGGATAAGGGACTATATGCCAAGGACAGGTTTCATCTTGCCCCATTAGGGAAGGAAGTCCTTAAACAGGGGATGGCTGACTACATACAAGAAAGGTGGGGTTTAAACTTGTAAGGGGAAGGGATAAGGGAGGGGCTGACGAAGCCCTCCCTCCAGATGAGGGAGTAGCCTTCAAGCCCAAGGGGGAGGAAACAGACTGGAGGTGGAGGTTTCAGGAGGAGCAGGGAGGATGGAAGTATAAGGAATCTGGGTGGGGTTCGACAAGGAGGATCAGGGATAAGGGTGGGGTTAGTGTTAGTAAATGCAGGAGCTTGGGAAACAAGTTGCCAGAGTTCCAGGCCATGCTGTTCGGGGGTGGATGTGGCGGCAGTCACGGAAATGTGGGCCAACAAAACCATGACTGGGACCGAAATGTACGGGGTACACTATGCTTAGGAAGGATAGAAAGGAGGGCAGAGGGGTGGAGTGGCTGTGTTCATTAGAGATGACATAGAAATTGCTATGGTAGAAGAGGCAGAGGGAAACGTGAAGGCCTTATGGGTCTCCACGATCCCCAGCAGGAGATAAGGTCAAGCTGGGAGTAGCATAGGGCCCCGGGATGAGTGATGTTCAAGAGGATGGTTTGCTGGACAACATCATTGCCCAGTGTGGTCCAAAAGGGAAGGAGTGGTGTTGATGGGGGACCCAATATGCCAGGGTACAAACTGGGGAACCATGTCCTCTAAGGCCAAGGAGCAGAGGCTGCTGGATGGCTTCCAGGATGTGTTCTTAACACAGCATGTGATGGAGCCCACAAGGGAGGGCATGTCCTGGATGTGGTTCTGGCAGATGGGGATCTGGTAAGGGACATGGTTGTACAGGACCCCTGACTGGGAGT
Source organism: Neoceratodus forsteri (assembly GCA_016271365.2). Lineage (NCBI taxonomy): Eukaryota > Metazoa > Chordata > Ceratodontiformes > Ceratodontidae > Neoceratodus > Neoceratodus forsteri. The sequence goes on along the minus strand of CM028133.1, from coordinate 644,529,488 downwards.
GACCACAATACTGTCTGGTTCAAATAAGCATTGGGGAGTGGGGGTGAGATCTAGGACACTGGCAGTGGACTTTAGGGAGCAGACTTTATGGGCATGGGAAATATTCTCAAGGATCACTTGAAGGGGATTACCTCAACGACAAGTGTGGAAAGGAGATGGGAGGTCATAAACGGGGACTTCATGAGGCAGTCAGGATCTGCACTAAGTTGAAGCGTAAGGAGCAAGGTCACATAAACCATGCTGGTGGTCCAGTGAGGTCCAGGTAGCAGTCAGAAAGAAGGCGACTTACAAAAATATAAAACAACAAGAGGGATAGGGATAAGGAAATGTACCAAGCTTGCATCTAGAAAAGTCACCCATTATGGTGAGGGCAAAAGTCGAGTAAAGAGCAAAGGCTGGCACGGGGATACATGGACGGAAAAGGGGTTCTTCCGGCACATTGGGGAGTGGAGAAAAACAAGGGCCATCTCAGCAGATTGAGATCAGAAGGAGGGTGGGTGGAAGAGGCGAGGGACCAGGCAGAGGTATTTACGAGTACTTTGCCTCTGTGTTCACTAGGGAGGGGGATGGGATATCTACAAAGCAAGGCACAAAGGGGATAGAAGCGGCAGGGAGTGGGATCAGGGAGCAACAGAAATGGAGCAAAAGGGAGGGAAAGGTACCCCAGGGTGTCACATCTGGATAAGGATAAAAAGACCAGTAAGGTGGAGGGACGGATGATGCCATCCCGCCAAAAAGGTGTGGTTTGCCCTCAAGGCCCTAAAGAAAGACAAATCTCCTGGGCGGATGGCATTCATCCGAGTACTATGGGCATTGGCGGACATACTGGCTGCACCCCTGGCGGAGCTTTCAGCAGGTCACTTGAGACAGGGAGGTACCTAGGGATTGGCGAGAGGCACATGTGGTACCAATCCATAAAGGGGGTCGAGGGAAGTACCAGGTAACTATAGACCCATCAGTTTAACCTCGGTGGTGGGAAAATTAATGGAGAGTATACTAAAGGAATGATTGGGGTTTACTTGGAGGAGGTGGGAGGTCTGGATGATCGGCAGCATGGGTTTGTGCCAGGTAGATCATGTCAAACCAACCTTGTGGAGTTCTATGAATGGTAACATCAGAACTGGACAGGGTAAGCCTGTGGATGTATTATTCTTGGACTTCAACTAGGCGTTTGACTCTGTCCCCACATGGTCTGGTGGAGAAACTGATGGGGTTAGGAGTAGGCCCTTTGATGGTCAGATGGATTGAAAACTGGATAGCTGGGCACTCAGAGGTAGTGGTCTGTGGGGAGCTCTCGAACCCTACAGAGGTTGGTGATGGGGTACCACAGGGCTCGGTCTGGGTCCAATCCTGTTTAATGCATACATATCGGACATCAGGGATGGTATAGGGTGAAATGAGTCTCTTCACGGATGACTCCAAGATGGGAGCAGTAGTTGAGGAGAAGAGGAGGTTAGCCCTGCAAGGGACCTGGACACCCTGGAAAGCTGGGCTTACATGGAAATTAAATTTCAATATCACCAAGTGCAAGGTGTTGCATCTTGGTTGGGAAACCTAAACACAGGTACACCCTGGGAGGGCGCTGGAAGCCTCACAGGGAAAAAGACCTAGGGGTCATGGTGGATACATGTATGAATAACTCTGAGCAGTGTGGGAGAGCAGCTAGCAAGGCAAACAGGATGTTGGGATGCATCGTAAGGGGATCACCTCTGAGGAGCAAGGAAGTGATTCTGCAGCTGTACAATGGACTGGTTAGCCACACCTTGAGTACTGTGTACAGTACTGGAGACCACACTTGAGAGGGACATACAGCTCCTGGAGAGGTACAGAGGGAGGGCAACAAAGATGATCACGAGGGCTGGGGATTTGACTTCTGAGGACAGACTTGAGGAGCTCTGCCTGTTTTCATTGGAGGAGAGGAGAGACAGGGGGACATGATTGAGGTCTTCAAGTACCTCAAGGAATAAATAGGGTAAACATGGAGGATCTTTAGACTAAAGCAGGAGGCATCACCAGAGGGCATGGTTTGAAGTTGGAAGGTGGAAGGGTGAGGGGAAAAGAGGAGGAGGTTTTCACTGAGAGGGTGGTGGACCCTTGGAATGCTCTGCCTGGTAAGCTGGTTCAGAGATCCACAGTGGAGGGCTTTAAGAGAGGTGGGACAGACACAGAAAGTGGATGTATCAGATGATAGCCTGTCCTGGGGGGTGGGGATGGATGATAGGGGTTTCTGGAGCACAAGGGATGGGAGGGGTCTCGGCACCCAACTAAGGATCTAGGTTCGAGCAGACTCGATAGACCATAAGCCTAATCTGCTGGCAAATAGTATGTTAGTATGTAACATAGAGGTTACAATTCATAATAAGTCTAAATATAACAATATAGGAATGGTGTAATGCAGATATGCATATCTGTATGTCTGTATGATTTAAAAAAATTTGTGTGTAACAAATTGATTTTATATATCTGGAATTAATAAAACTGAACTGAACTGAAAAAAAATCTTGTGATTGTTGACATTCTGTAGAGACTGCTGATGTAGCAGGTTGAGTCTGATTCTTTTTCTTTTAAATAATGAAAACAGACTGCCCACCATATTGGTGATACCACACAAAAACATATTTGTTTACATTCCTTGATCAACTCCCACTGCATTGTTGCAGGACCTAGGAACACCCCAACACAGTCTAGCCACTCATTATGCAATGGGAGTAGAGGAGACTATAGTATTTCTCACTCGCCTCTCAGCCAGACTTTTTTATTTTACCTTTTCTGTCAGCTACAGGGATCTCTTCAGACTTGAAGTCGCGTGTCCTATTCCAGAGATATGGCAAGACAACCAGGTATTTATTTTGCAGTAAAAGGCAGAATCAACCAGATAAAAAATCGAATAAATATTGAGACAGTAGCAATGAACATGGATCGGTGGTAAGTGAAACCGAGCCACCATTTTAGTAGAACTGTATAGCCCTCTCACACAAAAGCCTGAGCCAATGAAGTGGCATGTTATGATTTAGTGGCACTGGAGGTAAAATATAGTTTTGTAAACACCATAATAACTTGTTTTTGGGTTATTACAGCATTTGACAATACAGCATAATCAGGTTGATAAATAGGGTCACCAGTAATTATAAATAGATCCAGGATTCAAAACAAAACAAAGTAGTTTATAACTGTACATTAGCATGCATTTAGTCCTACTAGGCAAAAAGGCAGATACAAAAAAAAAACAAGCAACATTAATGGATTTTAGAGTAGGCAAGCACTCATAAAATGTGGGTTTAACTAAAAATAATATGATACAACAAAAGGTCGACAGTGTCCTTTAAAGATATTGAGTTCCTTTTATTTTGTTTTTCTTAAGCACTGGGTCTAGCTGTAACTAGATCTCATCAGTTGTCCAGCAGTTGGAATACAGGTTACCATGGAAATCGCTTCACTCTTCTGGCTAGAATTCACACCTTTGTCCTTGGTATCAGTTTGCACTTAGTCCACACTGAAATCCAGGGCTGCTTTTTCTTTGTAAAGACAGCAACTAAAAACCCTCAGTTTGTTCTCATTCCTTGACTTCTCAGTCTATTCAGGTAAATAATTCAATTCAATTCAATTGTATTTTACCAGGATAACACCATTGACACAGCTCATTTGTGAGGGTGGTCGTGGAAGGACTAACGTACATAGAAAGTATATAGAATTAATAATCACAATGGCAGATTCAACAACAGTGGTAACAAAACCAGCGGTACAAAACAAGTAATGTGCAAGTACAGCTTACTTAGGTTCCATACATAGAAATCTGGCGAGACGATACAAAAAAGCAATGCTAACTGTACAAGGGATACAAGACAGATAATGTGCAGGTACAACTCAAAATAATTACAGAAAGTAAACTAACACTAAAAGGAGTGGGAGAACTGGAACAGTTGCTGGAATGAGGTGTAAGAGTATGGGAGGGCAACAAGAGAGCAAGAGACAGGGGAAGGAGGGTAGAAAATGGTGGAAGGCTAAAGGGATAGGCAAAACTGGGAAAATGAAGGTGCAGACTAGAGAATAAGGAGTAAGTAGAAGATATTTAGGATTAGTGTAAGAAGCAGGTTGGAAGAGAGGACTATACCATGGGATCCCTCCACGGAGAAGAAAGAAGAACAGGTAGAGTGTGGAACACACACCATCAAGGAAGCAACAAGTGCAGGAGAGCCTCTTTGGAGATGGGCCCATTATTTTGCAAAGCAAGTATATGTGTCCTTTGTCTGCAAAGCGAGTTTAAGCAAAGACTTAAAGGTATACATCCCAACAGTATGCATAAGTTTTAGTGTTTTTTGTAAGGAGTTCCAGAGTGGGTAGTGCATATCAAATGGATGTAGATCCAAAATGGGTTCTTACCTTAGAGGTGTCAAATATAATATAGGAACGTTTTCTGAGGGAATACCTGCAAAGGAGCATTTAAATAGGTTGCAGATGTAAGGGGAAGCTTCAGAGTGATGGCTTTATACACCCAGAGGGATACATTGTGCCACCTTCTGGTATTGAGTGAGGGCCAATTAATTTGTAGAGAATGGGAATAGTGGTGGGTGTTGAAAGGTGCATTTAAGAGCAATCTCAAGGCTCTGTGATAAGAGTGTGTCTAGAGTACCGAGGACTGTTTTAGGGCATTGGCTGTAGAGAAAATCCACATAGTTAGGGAGGAAGACTGACTGGACCAATCTTACTCGGCTTCATAAGTAAGTAGGTACTTGATGCAGTAGAAGAGTCCAAGTCTTTGGTGTAGTTTGTTAGCCATTTCCTTGATGTGGGTAACAACGGAAAGTTTACAATCCAGCCAGAGACCTAGATATTTGAACTTCTCTACTAGTTCATGTGGTTTCCCTGAATTGTGATGATCTGTGGGTTAGTATTCGAGAGTGGGGAGTTGGCTTTTTTAGTGTAAGGGGAGGAGCATAAATTTGTTTTGTGGCATTGAGTAGTGGTTTCAGTTGAAGCAGATTTTGTTGGAGAAGGTCAAATTTGTCCTGCAATTCAAGGCAGGCAAGATATAGAAATTGCCTAGCAACATAGAGCACAATGTCATCTGCAAGGATGGACGCTTGCAGTGTTAATGTTAAAGTCAGTGTCACTGATATAAATAGCAAATAATAGTGGCCCCAGGATGGACCCTGAAAACTCCTCTCTGCAATGGTTTTAGAGGACAGAATGTGCCATGACCTGTTACCCTCTGCTGTCTAACAGTAAGGTAGCAGAACCATTTATAACAATGTCATCCAACCCAAGGTTATATAGCATTGTTAAAAGCATTTGATGGTTAACTGTGTCAAAAGCCTTGCTCAAATCTAAAAAGAGCACAACAGTAATTTTTGACGTCAAGGGAGGCTTGCCAATCATTGGTGACTTTGTCAGAGCCGACACTGTGCTATGTTTTAGCCTGAGTCCAGACTGAAGGGGTTTAATAGGTTTGCAGATTCAAGGTAATCTCTAAGTTGTGAGTTGACCAGTTTTTAGAAGTTTGAATAGGATGGGTAGCAAGGAGATTGGCCCATAATTATTAAGAATCACTTGGATCACCAGATTGAAAAAGGGAATAACATGTGCTGTTTTCCAATCAGAGGGAAGTGCATCTTGAGCGAGGACAGATTGAAGAGGTTGGTAATAGGTGGGGTCAGAGTGTATTAGCCTAATTTTAGGAAAAAGGTTTAAACTGATCGGCCTCAGCACTTTTTCATCCAGGGCAATTAAAGATATTTGACCTGTTTGAAAGTAACTGGAGTGAAAATGAATTGATTTTGGCAATGGTGGGCTTTAGCTGGTAAGAACAGATGGTCACCACCAGAGGGTGGGGAAGAAACTTGCTAGCCAGTGAAGAGTCAAAGACTTCGCTTGAGTGATCTCAAAATGGTTGTTTAGTTGGTCCAGTATATCATGGTTGCTTGTGTAGGTATTGTCCCCAATACTATTTTAGCTGGGAGGGTTGAAGGCTGTTTGGCCCTTCGTCTTCTCTGAGGACTTGCCAAATTTGGCAGCATTGTTTTGAGGATTCCAGCAACGACTGGAAGTACTTGACCTCCGCCCAAAACGAGCCTAGTGTGGTGGTTTCTGGCTGCTCTGAAAGCGCCCAATTAGAATCTGATTTAGTTTTAAGAGCTTTCTTCCATAACTTGTCCCTGTGGAGTAGAGGTTTTTAGTGTGTTGGTAAACCAAGGGCATGTTCTTTTTCCTTACTCTAACTTTAACCATTGGGGCATGTTTGTTAATCACTTGCAAAACAAGGTGCTGGAAGAGGCTGCAGGCCCTCAGAGACTGTGGGGGCCAGGTAGAAGTCTTGCCATCTAATCTTGCTAAGATCAGACAAAAAATCAGGAATACTGAATTTACAGAAACTTTTTGAATGAAAAGACCGGTGAGAAAGTGGTCTTAGGTAGGAGCCTCATGCAAGCTACAGCTCTGTGGTCACTAATATCATTATTGAATACCCCAATGTATGAAATTTTGTGTGGTCTATTAGTAAGTATCAGATCAAGGAGGGTGCTGTGTTCAGAGTTTTTTAAATTAGGACGGGTGATGTCACCGATTAGTTAAGTAAGACCGATAACATTGCATGATGTTTTTAAAGGTTCAGAGCAGTTCAAGTTCCAGTCTAGGTTAAAATCCCCAAGAGTATACTTTCAGAGTTGGCAGCTTCTGTGATCCTATGGAGGTGATGGAGTATCCTCAGTCCTCCTGAGGGTGGCCTGTAGCAATTGGAAATGAAATGACCCATTAGAAGGAAAGGAACTTTTTAAGGTGAGGCTTTCAAATTCCTTAGGTGAGGAGTGGAATTGAAAACAGGGACTGGAAGCTTGTCTGAGACATAGATTGCAACCCTCCCCGGCGAGGCCTATAGGTCCTAAATACGTTACGAGAAGGTATATTAATAGTGTGGTCAGTGGTAGACACTTTCAGCCAGGATTCAGTGACCACTAGCATATCTGGGGTGGAATGGAGGACCCAGGCCTGTATAATATCCAACTTTCTAAGCAGGCTGCAGGCATTAATATGCAGAAAGCTGATACCTTTTAGTTGGGTGAGGTCTGAGGGGCATAATTGATATGGTGGTCTGGGATTTAATTCAATATTACCAGAATGTAACAATAGTAATAGGATATGTTTCTTGAGTCTGCTAAATAGGAATTTAAGGAGCAAAGATGGCCCCATTTAGAGGGTGGGGTCATTGAGGAAGAAGAGGAGGAGAGGAGCAGAGTATAGTCAGTAGAGATAGCACATACAGTGCCACACAACAACAGGGATACTTGGTGGCTCATAGATGTAAGGAGAGGATAACGCAGTTAGAAAGAGAGCAGTATGTTCATGGGGTGCAGTGCCAGAATAGCAGGAAGGTTGTAATTGCACAACTAGTTTCTGTAGTAGTGGGGGGCAGCAAAATTGAGATGGTGGGCCCTATCTGAACTGGTGTCTGGGGCTCCATCAAGACTGAGTGTTCCATAATTAGGTCTAAGGAACACAGGAGAATAAGAGAGTGAAGGAGGCATAGTGGAAGGGACTGCATGTTAAGCTTAAAGTTAAAAGTTAGAGAGAGCAGTAATGGGAAGGTAGTGAACACATAGAGATATAGCCCTCTAATGGCTAGAAGTTATAATCTGCTAATGGAAAAGTCAGTACTTAAAAAAAAAATGCAAACCACGTGACATCTTGAGTCTATAAATAAAAATCAATGAGCAGGGTGGGTGGGTGGGAGCCACTGCAAAGCACCCTGGAGAACTACCTATGGGTCTCTGGGCTGTCTGGCAGTCGGGGGCAGGTCACTGTGGAAGAGCCACCAGAGAAGGCACAGCTCCCATGGGAGAAGTTGGAAATGGGTGCCCATTCAAAGTAGACTGTAGAGGCAGAAGGGACAGTCAATTTAAAGCAGCAAAGACAGTGGCAGCTAATCCCTTGGTGCCAGGCTGGCTGGAAGGCAGATTCATAACAAAAGACTGCACAAAGGAACATTAAATTAAGAAAAAGAACTATAACACCTTGGGCTATTGGCGGGAGAGAGAGGCGATCAGCAAAAGCACAAGGAAGGGCACAGGGAGAAAAGAGAGAAAAAACTTGGGGCAATGGACAGAGGTAGGTAGCTGTGAAATTATAGGAGGCTTAATTCAGAAAGAAGAAAATGTGCAGAAAGACATGGGGTACCATGGAGTGCTTAGCCACTCAGTCGGCTCAGGCAGAGTTGCAGGGCGGAGAGGAGCATACAGTCTAAAAATTCTAACAGTGTTTGGCAATTGAAATCACAGCATTGTAAACTCTAAGCATTGATAAAAATAGATAAAATGCTGAAATTAATACAGTATACAAAGCAGCAAATTCAAACCAATAATATAAAGAGATGGTTTAAGGAAAGCAACTTAGGGAGGTGGAAGCAGTTGCCAACAGGAAGTCAGAAGAAGGTGAAGTGTCCAATCAGGGCTGAGGAACTGAGATCCAGCACCAATCAGCCAGTGAAGACAGACAGTGCTGATATTCAAGCTGGGCAGTGGCTCCAAGGGCTGGGCTGCATTCCTGTGTCTGTACCTGCGGGTGTCTGGGCTGTCTGGCAGTCAGGTTGGTTGCCATGGAAGAGCTCCTGAGAAAGCATGGCTCCCATAGGGAGATGTTGGAGGTGGGTGCCCATTCAGGCCAAAGCACCCTTTGCAGACTGTGTGAGAGGCCTTCGGCACCATGCATTCATACTTAAAGTTGAGCCAGCATAACATGTTGTGGTGATTTGTATATATAGTCCATGATGCTTTGCATTATGGGGGTATGTTAAGATTTTGTATTTCTTTGAAACTTGGCTTCCTGGCCAATGCCCTTTGGGTAACCGTTGTTTCAGTACTTATGCACTAAGATTCTTTGTCTTTAGCTTGTTTTTGTTTTATTGGGCTCACCACAACCAAAACCTGATAGACCAACTTAGGGTAGCTAGTTCATTCCACTGGGGTGTCATACAGGCGAGGGCACACTGATGAGGCCTGGTAGGACAAAACACGTGTCTGTGTCTTCTTGTTGGCACCCTTGCAGGCTGTGCGAGAGGCCTGCACCATGCATTCATGCTTAAAGTTGAACCAGCATAACATTTTGAGGTGATTTGTATATACAGCCCATGATGCTTTGCATTATGGGGGTATGTGTGATTTTGTATTTTTGAGCTTGGCTTCCCCGCCAATGCCCTGTGGGTAATCTATTGCCCCAGTGCTTACGACTATATATATATATATATATATATATATATATATATACATGATATATATATGTATTGCAATTTTCTATGTCATGGTAACCACTGTCTTTTAGCATACCTGGTTAGACTGCACAAGAGGATCTCCTGTGGATGCTCAGCAACCAGTGGTCTCAAGCGTCTCATCTTTTGGATCACCCCATACAAATGACATCTCATCAGCTGGTCACTTCTATAGTGTAGTAGTCTTTATTTATATCTGGCATCCTTACCTGGAGGCCCAGGGTACCATTACAATAAAATAGAATGAACACAATCAAAGTAACCATATCAGTATCAAATAAATAACAAAGATAACTTGCTCCACTAAAACAGCATAAAACAAAATAAGACTCATCGCATTTTCTAATGTGCTGTTAAATGCATCACAAATGTCTCCAAACACTTATTGAAATAAATAAGTCTTGAGGCCCTTTAAAAGCATCAACTGAGGGGCCTCCTCGAGGTCCCAGGCAAAGAATTACAAAGGGTTGGGCTCATTACCTTGAAGGCCCGATCACCCAAGTTCTTCAGCCTAGCCATGGGGACCACCAGAGCCCCCCTCGGCTGATCAGAGTGGGGAAATGGGAGTGCAGGTGCAGGAGCCTGCCAGGTAGGCTGGCTCTATCTGTGTAGGGCTTTGTAGGATAATAATCTTATCCTAAAAAAATTTGCCACTTCACTGGCTGCCAGTGCAGATCATGTAGTGCCAAAAGATATGGCGTGATCTAGGGTGGCCCGTAAGTTACCAAGCAGCTGTGTCTGCAGCAGCTGCAGATGTCATGAGAATACCCCACTAACTCCAAGGTACAGCATGTTACAATAGTCTAACCTAGAGGTCACAAACACATACATTGGACTAATAATTAAAACCTTCTCATGGTGTTCCTTCTTTTCTCCCTCAAGTAACAGTGACAGTAGCTGCATCCTGTCAGGTGTGTGGGAGAGGGTGAACTGCCTCGGTTTTTAGATAGAGGTAACCTGGAGAGCACGAGACTATACTCTCCACATAACTCTGCAGGCAGTGTCATCCTGTTGTGCAGCAGAAGCACTACCATAGAAACATAGAACACGTTGTCAGAAAACACCAGCAGACCCATGTAGTCTGCCCTATTTTCTATGTCTGTTACCACACCTTAGACCCTGTTTGGTCACATGTTTCCCTCCTTATCCCTTACCTCTGCTTATTATATCCATGTGCCTATCCGTGCATGTTGAAGCTCCCCTGTCTTTGCTCCAGCTACCTCTTCTGGCAGGCTGTTGCAGTTGTTCATCACCCTTTCTGTGCAGAAATATTTCCTCATCCCTCTTAAACTCCTCCCCAAGCTTTATAGCATGCAGCTGTATTCTGGTGATCCTCCTCCCATGAAAGAGACTCCGCTCCTGCACTTGTTCAAGACTGTGAGAACTTACTGTATAGGTCTCAGTCATGTCCTTCTTGCTCTTTCCTCTTCTCTAGGAAGCACACGTTGAGCTCCCACAGCCTCTCCTTGTATGGTTTATTTGCAAACCCTGCATCATTTGGTAGCCATCTTCTGGACTGCTTCCACCCTGTCAATGTCCTTGTGGAGGTGCAGCCTTCAGAACTGGACACCGTACTCTAGGAGGGGCTTCACAAGTGAGCAATACAGTGGCAACACCACCTTCCTCCTCCTGCTAGAAATCCAGTGTCTGTGCATCCCGTATCTGGCTAGCCTTGCCCACTGCCTTGTCACGCTGCCCTGCCACCTTGAGATAATCAGCTATGATCACCCAGTTCTCTCTTGCTTGGTAACTGTAAGTACCTTCCCCAGTCTTATACATATTCCCCAGGTTTCCTGCCCCAGATACATGATTTTGTACTTTTTGGTATTAAAATCCAGCTGCCATTCTGGTGGCGCCACAGAGCCAACAAGACCCTAGAGCTTGAACTGTCGTCCCTCCGGATCAAATAAAACCCTCCTAATTGCAAGTTAAAGACAGCAGAAATAATAAAAATGTCTGGAGGAGGTCACAGAGGAGACAAGGGACTGAAACCAAAGCTAAAACATGATTAAATTGTCAGAAGCAGATCGATATCAATCTACACTGCAAGGCTGGAGCAGAAGCATTTCTCCACTAAGTGTAAGGGGCACAAATTATGACATAGATGGAGAGGTTGAACAACTGTCACAATCGAGATTTGAAACTTTACTGAAAGAAATAAAAACCTGTTGAACTGAAAATAAGCAAAATGTAAAAGCCTCTCTCAAAATTGTTGAAAATGGAGCGTAGACTGGATCAGGTGGAAGAGAGAATACCGCTACAGAAGATAGTGCTACCAGATAAGCCAGGCTGTGGAGTCCTTATTTCAACAAACTATGGCCTTACAGGCTAAATGTACAGACTTAGAGGTGAGGTCCTGATTTGACACTTTGAGGCTATATGGATTGGCAGAAGGCACAGAGATGGCTCCAATATCTGCCTTCCTAGAAAACATGATTAAGGATGTACTGGACCTCCTGATGGATTATGCCTTTACCATCGAAGGGCACATCACTCATTGGTGCCTAAGCCTATGGATCCAACACCACGACCAAGGTCCATAGTCATGAAGTTTAATAGTTTCCGTGTAAAAGACATCTTGAGAAGGGCCTGGGCCAAAAGATATAAAATATCAGGATTCCAAGTTAGCAATGGACCACGATTATCTGCCAAAGTACAACAGGTTAGGCAACAATATACCCCTTACTTCTCCTTCTAAAGGAAAAGAGCATTCACTTTCAAACTCCTTCCTGGTGAAACTGAAGATCTTTGGGAGGAAGACTCCAAACTGCACTGCTGCAATGGTTCCAGTCGACCCTACAGTGAACTACAGTGTTGTGGCAATCTCTCCTAAAAGGTGGGATCAGCGAAAAGGGCACCAGATTTAGACTCTTGATTAACAATTTGACTATCAAGGCTCTAGAGCCAAAGCACTAGTTAGAGCTCGACAAATGTTATTTCTTAAGTCTTTCTTTGGACTTGGAAAATTTCTAATTTCTGCTGTTTCTTAGTGCTGTTTGCATATAGCTCTTGTATTAATAATAGTTTAGGTTTCTTATCAACAGTTTGCTATGGGTGGGAGGAAGGAAGTGAACAAGCAAAATTAAACAAAAGGTTAACAACAAGTAAAACAAGGGGATAAACAAGTTGTATATACTAGATCACTTGTTAATAATATGGTTTTTCTTTTATATCCATACTATAGTACTTATGGTCCCTACAAAGACAAGTCAATTAGATCAGTAAGACACCCAGAGGGAGTGTTCGAGCCACAAGGGGTGTCTTGGAGTATCAGTTTCATGGCAACAAATATTAAGGACTGGTTCCTTAAAAGAGTCACTTCTTGAGACAGGTATCTTGAGAGAGAGCTTCTCCCAGTAGAGGCATCCCTTTAATCTCCTCCATTCCTATCACACTATCCTAAAACAGTGGGGTGGGACAGGTGGAGATATAGGCGTCTGAAAAACAGACTTACTACCTTTGAAGCTTCACCGTTTAGCTCATTTGGTACATAGAGTTAATAGCCAGTTGCTATTATAATGTTGATGTTTAATGTTAATTGTTTAAAGGGTAATTTCCAGTTTTATTTGGTACCTTCAAAGTCTCCAGACACCTATGGGGTGACCCTTGGAAAATGGCAAGGCAGGCCTAATCTAGGCAGTTTCAGAATGAAACAACATTGATTGCCTCATGATGAGTAAATCCACAGTAATATGCCCCTACAATGTACACAGACTTAGAGTCCAGTAAAATGTAATAAAATTCTGTCCTCCTTAAAGAAATCAGGGGTGGATATGTATCTGTTGCAAGAGACACATCTTTCCCTGAAAGAGCATGATAAGTTGTCTAAATTTTGCATTGGGGCCGTGGCCTATGTGTCCTAAAAGATAGGCAGGCACTGAGGCACAAGAGTCATGGCCATCCTCATCCTCTCAAAGTTTACTTTTGAAATGTTGGATTCATATTCAGACAAGAAGGGTAGATATGTTTTCTGAAAGGAAGTTCAAGGGTCAGCTGGTAGCATTTGCCTCAGTCTACATACTCCCAGGCTCAGATTTCTCAGTATATCGTTCTTTCAGGTTGCACTTACGAGAATGGGAGAGGGAGAAATAATTTGTGGAGGGACCTCAGTTTAACACTAAACTCTAAGACAGATTCCACAATTGGGATACCAAGTAGAAGTCACAAAAGGGTGAAATAATTTTCCACTACTTTAAAAGAGATGGGATATGTCGATGTTTGAGGCAAATGCATACCAAGCAGAGAGATTATACTTTTATTCTTCTGTCCATTCAATGTATTCTTGCTTGGATTGCTTTTTGATGCCAAAAGAATCTTTGAGCACTATTAAAGAGAGTTGGACTGGCGATATTAGCTTTCAGATCACACACCTATCTTCATGAAATTGAATATGGGAGAAATTAAGAGAAATACATTTTGGCACTTGAATATAGTTGCTCCAGGATTCTGAAGTCAGAGACATAATCTAAGAGGCATATAGGCAATCACTGGCTGATAAAGACATACCAGGGCTTGTCCAGCTGTGCTGTGGGATACAATGAAAGCCATACTTAGGGGAAAATTCATAATGATCTCTGCCCATAAAACATCCCTTGAACCAACAGATTCAATGTCTGACTTCAGACATTACAGAGGCCTTTAGACAACACTACTTTATATAGCCTGGGCCCATGGCCAGATGGAATAGTCATGGCCCAATATTTAACCAATTTAAAACTCCCAGCTCTTTCACAGTCAAGGCAGACACCTAATGGCACTAATTTCACAGGCTGAAATCACTACTGAAATCTCTTGGCTCAAAACAACAAAGTGCCCAGGTACGGATGGCCTACCAGGCAAATTTTACAAGCAGTTTAAGGAAATGCTCCTCCCTTTGTTGTCCAGAGTGTATGGCACCGCATTGTCATGAGATGGACAGATGCCCATCTCCTGGTCTCAGGCCATTATTTCAGTTGAACCCAAGCCCTTTGTGCTCTCCTATAGCGTATCTCCATTCTAAATATGGACTACAAAATTCTAAGCTCTTTAATAACTCATAGACTGCAGAACCTAATCCCAGAAATTATACATTTGGACCAAACTGTGTTTATCCCAGGCCGACAGGCACACGACAACTTAAGGCATACGATTCAGGTAATAGATCACCTGCAATCCACAATGGCAACCAGCTCTTTTCTCAGCCTAGATGCAGAAAAGGCCTTTGATAAGGTGTCATGGCCCTTTTGAGGGAGGTCCTTGCCAGGTTTGGGTTCAAAGATGCATTTATAAAGTTTATTTTAAATTATATACAAACCCCACAGGCTAAGGAAGAGACAAGCGGCCATATATACGACCAACTTTTCTCTGGGTAGAGAGAAGTGGCAGGGCTATCCCCTGTCCCCATTGTTGTTCTCCCTCTGCCTTGAGCCACTGGCACAAGGCATAAGAAAAATAGCTCCATTAAGGACTACAACTGGGGGGACAGAACATAAACTCACATTATATACGGATGATATTTTATTGTATCTAGATGACCGGATACTTCCCTCACTGCTGTGTTCGAACATATTGCCCATTTCACTTGCCTGTCTGGATACATCCTAAACACCTCGAAAACAGAGGTCTTAAGTTTCAATTACAAGGCTCCTGCCACCACCTGACAAGCATTCCCCATTAAATGGGATCTTCCATCGCTGAAATATCTGGGTATCCAGCTGCCCACACAGGTAAATCAACTTCATCAACTAAACTATACCCTCTAATTGCACAGTTAAAGCACGACTTCTAAGATGGGCTCTTCTCCCACTCTCCTGCATTCAATGGTTCAGGCACTCAAGATGAATGTCCTCCCTAGGCTTCTCTTTTGTTTCAATGTTTCCCTGCAAGGTGTCCATTAAAGACCTAGAATCCTGGCAAACAATGTTTTCAAATTTTCTTTGGTCCAATAAATGGCCAAGGATTAGAAAACAAATTATCTACCTTCAAAATAAAAGGGAAGGCGCAATCCCATGCCTGCAAGGCTGTTAGGTAGCAGCGCAGATGTGGATTGCTTTGCTTTGGAGTCACCCGACATAAAAACACACTGGAAGAACATAGACTTGGTCACAGAGACCCCCCTGAAGCTACAGAATTGGCTGGCATATCTCAAGCGTCTGCTGGCACCAGAGATAATTACTTCCACAGGAGTAGCTGCAGTAGTAGAAGGGTGGTGCAGAGGTGTCAGGCGATTGGAGCAGCTCATGAGCATTTATGGAAATACAAATGGTGGTCCATGGACCCTACTTTTGTTCCCACAAGAACAGATTCTTGGTTCAAAAGGCAGGCCCAAAGAGGCATATGTGCTCTGTGACAACTCCTACAGAAGACAGTCATATTTTGAAGTAGCCCAACAGCAATTTGGCTGGCTCACTGCAGATAGATTAAGGTATTATCAGCTGAGAGATTTTATAAATACAAAATGAAGAGACAATATACTCCAAGGAGAGTGTCTCAGATAGAACCACCCTTTGTGAAAATCTGGTACTCAGCAGGAGGGAGAAAGCTATGTCTTTGCTCTATGCAAACTTTATCAATGATTTAGCCCAAACAACCGATAAAAACAAATCAGCTTTCAGAAACTGAACTGCAAACAAATAACCAAATCTTCACTTGTCAATAATGTGGAGGCACACATGGGTTGCGACCTCCTCACTGAATTGGAAATTAAGAATAAAATATTTTAGGGTTTCAGTCATTGTGGTCAGATGGCACACAGCTACCCTATTCAACTGCTGGAGATTATGTGGAGAGGTAGAGCTACACGCACATATTTTTTATTGCGTGTCAAGCACTTCAACAATATTGGACAGAAATACAACATCATATTAAATCCATTTTAGATATTTCTTCCAATATTGGACCTGAACATCTAATATTAGGAGTTCCCCTGATGAATTAAGAGGAAAGGAAGCAAAATACATTTGGGCAGTTCTCATAGCTGCAGCAAACAAAGCCATAATGAAGAAATGGCTCCAGTCTGATCCCCAGAGATAGCAGAATGGGTCGGGTGGTTTCTACCATTCAGCGACTTGAAAGACTCACTTACATGCTTCAACAGTGAAACCAACACTTCCAAAATCGGTGGACTAGATAGGAAATGTAAGAAGGTCTTGAATTATAAAGTTGGACGTTTTTCAGTAGATGACCACCTTCTCCCTTAGTGGAAAGGATAGAATAAACAATGACAGGGAAAGAAGGGACACTTTCTTTAAAATAGGGGGCGCATGAAGTAAGGTATAAAGGAAAAAAAGGAGGATATTCTAAATGGCAGAAGAAATTTACTTGGGCTATAAATTAAGGAGGCGATTATTCCATTTATTAATGGTACCTAAGTTATAACCCACTTTTATTTTATTTTATCATGTTTTGTACTGTACTATATTCGATCAAATGTTTTTGTTCATACGTGTAGACTTTATCATAGTAATTTTATCAACGTTTTGCAAACTGCCAACATGTATAGATTTTGTTTCAAGAAGGTTCAAATAAGCTGATGTATGGAAAAGAACTGATGATAATTACTGTATGTTAATGCATTGAATTCAAATAAAACTGGCATAAAAAATCCAGCTGCCACTCCCTAGAACACTCCTCTAGTTCCCCAGATCCCTTTGCATTCTTTCCTCCCTCCTGAGTGTCCATCCTGTTGCAGATATTTATGTCATTTGCAAAGAGACATCTTCCCCTCCAGTTCATAGCAATGTCACTTATGAAGAGATTGAAGAGGATAGGACCAAATGTCGATCCCGTGGACTCCACTGGTCACTGTTTTATCCTCCAGTGGGTGCCATTTACCATCGCCCCCTGCCACCTCTCTCAACCAGTTAGATACTCAGTTCACCACCTTCTCCCCACCCCCAGGTTGCCAAGTTTCTTTATCAGACTCCTGTGTAGTACAGGGTCAAAGGCCTTTCTGAAATCTAAATAAGCCACATCCACTGCTCTCCTCTGATCCACCTCCTTGTTACCCAAAGAAATCTATGAGATTTGTTTGACATGACCCCATGAAGCCATGCTGCTGTTGGTCCTGCAGTCTATTTGCCCCCAGGTACTCTATCAGTCTCTCTTTCAGCAGGACGCCATTAATATCTGCACCACTGATGTGAGACTGGTCTGCAATTGCTAGCATCCTGCCTGCTGCTGCTCTTGTGCAGGGAGACCAAACTGGCCCTCCTCCAGTCCTCTGGAAAAACCCCATCTCCAGTGAGATGCTGAACACTGTTGCGAGGAGGCTAGCTACCACCATACTCAGTTTTATTTAGTACCCTTGGGTGGATCCTGTCTGGCCCTGTTGCCTTGTTTTCCTTTTGGGCTTCAATCTCCTGCACTCTCTTCTGTAAATGAACTTGTCCTACTCCCCCCCCCCCATGGTGCCTGTTGATGCATATCAGTCCGTCCCTGCTGCTTCCACTGTGAAGACTGAGCTGAAATGTTATTTAAAATTTTAGCTTTTTCTTGGTCTTCCTCTGCACAATCCCCCCAACCTCCTGATCATCACTATTCCACCCCATGCCTTCCTCTTTGCTCACATACTCGAAGAAAGTCTTATCCCTTTTTGACCTCATGGGCAATGCTCTCCTCAGTTTGAGCCTTTGCTGTCCATACCTACCTTCCTTCCTTTCTCCCTTTGTTTATCTAGATATTCCTCTCTGCCTACATCTGTTTGGTTCTCCTTGTACTTCCTGAAATATGTTTTTTCTTCCTTGTCATCTTAACCACCTCCTTTGAGAACCATAGTGGCCTCTTCTTCTCTTACTGTTGCTTATTTCCTTCAAAGAGCTTGCTGTTACCTTAGTTATTCCCTCCTTTATCTTTTTTCTTTGTGCCTTCCTCCCCCCAGCTATCCTCCTCTACACGTTATTTCCTAAGGCAGCCTCCCATTTCTTTAAAATCTGCTCTCCTGAGGTCCAGGACCCTCATACTAGTGTGACTTTTCTCCTGTCCAATCCATATGTGAAACCACACTGTACGATGATCTCTGGTACCAGGCGCTACCACTATGACATCTGCAATACTGTCCTGTTCGTAAGTATGAGATCCAGCACTGCCCTGTTTCTCTCTTTCTTTTTTTGTTTTTTATCCTCCTGGTTACAGATGGGACCTCCTTCCACCTGCTGCCAATTGTCTAGTTCCTGTCCAGCTGAGAGTCCATCACTTATCGTCCCAGGACCATCAGTCCTCCTACAACACACTGCTGTGCTGCCCTGGCTTAATTACCCCCAGGGCTGGGTGTACCTTCAGCTCCACAGCATTTCTTTCCCAGATCAACCTGACTACCCATGGCAGAGGTGAAGACTGACAGTGTCCAGGGGATGGTGGCATGAGTCCAATGTGGGATGTGGTGGGCTGGTGGTTTCATCCTCCCAGACCTGCACCATTTCCACTGTTTTCCTGCCCCCACAACCACCAGAGCACACAGCAAGACTGACTGTCAGTGAGGTCTGATGCAGCCAAACCATGGACTCGCTCCAATCATCCCCTCATACCAGTTGCTTAACCCCTGTACAATCACCACTAGTCACCCATGTGGCAATAAGCCAGCAGGACATAACACCTCTTTCCTGGAGGAGAAAAGAGCAGCCTGTGGGATGCTCTATCCTCTTCCACCATGGCTGGCCCTCAGTGGCCCAGGCTCATTCCCAAACCTGGGTCATCGGCATTGCGAGCAGTAGCACTACCACTCACACGGTGGGCCAGCTTATTGCCCCATCTCTAGTGGGATGCTAACCAGCTGCCCATGAAATGCTTCTTGAGAGGATTCTATGATGGCCCTGCTCTAGCTGAAGCTGCGTGCAGAATGCTCCAGTCTACATCTGGCAGATGAAAGTCCCCATAATCACTACTTCCCCTTTGCTTGTCATTCTGTAAATAGCCTCCCCAAACCAAGTTGAACTCCTTCACCTGTTTTAGTAGTCTGTACACACCACCAGCATGGAGATAAAGGCCCTGGACCTGTCTCTAAGCCAGCCAAGAACTTCCAACCCCTCCTTTTTCCCGCTGTGTCCTTGTATCTCGATGGCCTTTATACCTTCACTTACATATAAAACAACCCCTCATTCATCTTTGTCCTTTTGAAACAGGTTATAACCCAGTATGACCACCACCTAGCTATGGTTGTCAGTGCACTATGATTCTGTTATGGCCACCAGATCCAGGTCCACCTCTACAATGATAGCCTTAAGGTCAGGAATTGTGTTTCTAGTCTCCTTGCACTGGCACACATGACTCTCCACTCCTTGTGCCCCTCCCTGCCCCTAATTTGCTCTCCCTTCCCAAGTCCAGCCTTTACTTTTCAATTTTCTTGTTACTGGCCTTCCACTTTTATCCTCCCTCTACCTATCCTCCCTATTTTCTCTCAGCCTTAGATCCACTTCCTGACCCTCCCATGCCTTTCCCTTATGCCCCTCTACCCCTGAGAATTAATTTTGATCCATTTTCTCAGGGCAGGGGGTGCATTCACTGCCACCCTTGTTTTTCCACTTGTAATGCCAGCAAGTTCTGTTGGTAAATGAACTTGAGTTATCAGGGCCAGCTGGGAAAGGGAGATCCAGCATTAGATGGACTTCTCTTCTCCTTTGGAGAGGTCAGCAGACTCTGCCATCTGACCGCCACCTAGCAAAGGCTGGATTGTAACATGACTGGAGAAGCTACTGTAAGGGAGGGTTGGGATGTGGTTTGTCGCTGAATGTGTGACATACAGGGCATCAGAGGGATCAAAAATACACATTTTATTCTCACTTCCATAAATGTTATTCTAGACTGGACTATTTCTTTATCTTGACTGAAGATGGGGAATAGGTAGCTGACTCTCAGATAGACCCCATTTTACTACTGGACTATGCCATGATCTTGGTTAGCCTTACTGCCCTTATACAGCCAAAACATATGCAGTGATGCTTTAATCCCTCCTACTCCATGATCCAGAATTTAAGGAATGCTGGATGAATGTATTCCACAAATAATCGGAAAATTAAAATATTAATATGCTAATGGTAACACTTTGGACACTGTTCAAACAAAATCACAGTGATATTGTCCTGTACCAAAGCCGTCAGATTTGTGAAGTCTGAGTATTTGCTTCTACACTCCAAAACAACATTAAAATATCTCCAAGTTCTGGAAGGTTATCCATTCCCTTTTCACCCCTCAGACCCAGACTCCCTCTTCTATTCTCAAGTTGGTGACTCCTTTATCTCTGACCCTTCTGCTGTTGCCATGTCTTTTACACCTACTTTACTACCTGTGTCCTTTCTCTTACCCTTCTCCTCCACCCCCTCTCTCTCTGCCTTCCTCTCCTCTTTCTTTTTCCTTCTCTTCTTTCACTCTGTCTGTCTCCTAAAGGCTCTGCTTGATCTTAATCCTTTGAAGGAATGTAGTCCAGATGGCCTTGACCCAAAGCTTATCCTTCTCTTTGCACCTTCCACTGCACTGCCCATTACTCTTCTCAATCTTTCCTTTTCCTCTGCTACTGTCCTGGATGTTTGGAAATGTGCTGTTGTCATACCTATACATAAAGGTGGTGATTCCACTGCTCCTGGTAACTTCAAGTCCTATATCTCTCCTTCCCACCTTGGCAAATTTACAGAACACATTGTTCTTTCTCAGCTCACCTCTTTTCTTGACAACTTCTCCTTTATCACACCGTTCCATTCTGGCTTTAGGAAATCCCACTGAGCGTCTACCTCCCTCCTTTGGCTCACTGACTCCATACTCACAGATATGAATTAAGGACTGATTACTTCTGCCATTTTGTTGATCTTACTAAAACTTCTGACACTGGCACATCCCTCCTTCAGGAAAAACTTAAAGCAGCAGGTCTCTCTGTCTCTTCAGTTAACTAGATTCGTTCTTACATTTATGGAAGGTCTCACGCTGTCTGGATAGGAAAATCCATTTCATCTCCACTTCCCATTAGCTCAGGTGTCCCTCAAGGGTCTGTCCTGGGTCTTATTCTCTTCTTGTATTTTCTGTATTCTGAATGGACTTGCACCTAAAAATAGCTGGCATCCGAGTGCAGTATTGAGGGCACTTTGGGATACCGTCTGTTCCTCTTCGTCCATTCATACGTATGCTGATGACACTGTTCTTTTGCCTATGGCTTCTCTTCCCATGACCTTACCTCCTGACTGCAGTTGGATTTTGACAATGTTCAGTGCTGGTTCACGGCTAACCAATTGTCCCTCAGTGCCAAAAAAGCCTCCTTGACTTTTTACACCAAACATAGGTTTACCAAGCTTCCTTCTCCCTTTATTTAATACCCTTGATGGTGCTAAGATGAAGATGTTTCCTTCTTTAAGTACCTTGGGGTCTGCCTTGACCAGCGTCTTGATTACTCAGTGCACATTGATGCATTTCATCATAAGCTACACCCTAAGGTTGGAGCGCTATAAAGGAATAAAACAGCTAGTGTTCGCTTCCTGCTTGCTGAGAAATTGTAGTAATAATGATTCTCCTATCTTTGACTATGGTGACCTAGTCTACAGCGGTGCGCTAATCTTCCTTTTATTATTTTTATTTTAGTTTTTGTTGGCCAGGAAAGGAGGGCTGAGACAATTCTGCCTATTTTCAGCCTTGTTCATTGTTTTGTCATTTTGCTTTAGATTGCCTGCCTCATACTCACCACTGTTCTCATTACTCAATTCTTTCTCTCCCTCTCTTGATGCTAGGTGCCTTTCCACTGTGCATCAAATTCTGGTTCTGTTCCTTCCTCCTTCCTCTCATCCTTCCTTCTACACTGTCCATAGTTATTTCCCTTCTCTCTCTATTCCTTCTAGAAAATCTGCTGTTGGTCAGTCTGCTTTTCTTACCGATTTCCTAAACTTTGCTCCTCCCTTCCTCCTTTTATTTGATCTGCTGCTTCTCCTTCCTCCTAAAGTTTCTTCTTTTGAATTTTGTTATCCTACCTGCAACTATGATCCTCTCCTCTTCTTCGCCCTCCTCTATATACATATGAGTGTGTTCTATTTTCTACTTGCATTCATTTATTATTTAGCCTCTAATTCTTATAATTATGCTACTTCTAGTACTATATTATTGAAATTGACTTCTTATTTTCTGCAGTTTTATTGTTTAGCTATCTCCTTCTCCTTCTCCCTTTTCCCCAGGATGCATCTGAAACTAGTTGTTTTCAGCTCAGTATGCCTTTCCTGGTTAAACTTTAAAAATGCATAAATCAATTGATCAATCAATCAATAAATATTATTGCCTTTGCATCTCGGGGAGGAAGGAAGAAAACTTGAGGGCACTGTAGAATGAGCTTAGCTTCCTACAACTACAAATGGTGCATATACAGGGACAAGTCTCTGTTAGCCAAATAAAAGTAACACAAAACAAACTACAAAACATCTAAACCACTAAAACTGACCATGCATTGCTTTGGCTCGAGACAGACTTACTATGAGGTGGGTCTAGAGCAACTAAGATTGTGGCAGACTGCAACAAAGAGGCGATCTTCTACGGTTGCAGAGCTCTGTCACCCCACAACAGGGCACACTTCCAGTAAAACCACAGAAATCTTATTACAAGACACTATATGTTCAAACTGATACACCCTCATTAGACCCCATACAGACATTGCAGGAAGAGTTATTCTTGGAAATTAAATGATGAACATCAGGAAGCACTAACTCATTCAGTCATCACAAGAGCTGCTCACTAGTATAAAAGCGCTTTATCAATAGTAAATGTCCTGGACCTGATGCTTATGGCACTTTCTGTAAAGCCATGTTAGAACCACTACATAATCTCCTAGTTAAAGGACACTGTTAACAACCTTAGGCCACAACATTTCCCTAGGTTAAAGAACACATTTCATGATTGGTCATTTTCTGTAGAAATTAGTTATATAAATGATAGTTTGATTCTGATTTATTTAAGTGAAAAACAGACCACCCACCATGCTAGTGTTATCACACAAAAATGTGTTTGTTCACATTCCTTAATTAACTCCCACTGCATCTTTCCTGGACTTGGGAACACCCCAGCAAAGTCTAGCCACCCGTGGTGCAGTGGTAGGAGAGGAGAGGAGCCTATTGAAGTATGAGTGACTGCACTTTTGTTTTTTTCCTAATGTTCTAGAAGCATGTTACAAGAGTAGATCAAGGATTCAAAACAAAACAAGGTTGGTATAATTATACTATTACAAGTAGCAGCATCAATGAATTTTAAAGAACATAAGCAATTATACAATGTGGATTTTTACCTAGAAATAACATAATGCAAAACAGTTTGACCATGTCCCTGTAAACCTTACAGGAGTGCCTGGGCCTAGCACAGTGCCCTGATCCTTGAGATATGCCACTATTTCTGCCATACTTAAACCAAATAAAGACCCTGTTCATTGCAAATCATACCAACAGATATCAGTTCTGACTGAATATGGACCACAAATTATATACTTGAATTATAGCTCATAGGTTAGAACTATCCATCTTCTTCAGGGGTAGCTCAGTCATCAGGTCACACTGTAGGAACTTCATGGTCGGTGAAGCAGGATCCACACAGAAGATGTTCAGCAGTACAACTGGGGCTGCCCACATCATTGACATCATCAACCCTATAAAGGCATCAGTGGCCCTGCTTCCTCCTTGAGTTCCTTCCACGTCGACCAGCAAGCATGGGTCTTTAAGAAGCTCCAGTTCAGTATTCGCAATCTTTCACTACAGTTTTCTTCTTCAGTTATTTTTCTGAATCTCTTTATTAAAGAGATTCCTCCAACTGTTTATGTCAAAGTTAACCCTTCAACTTCTGTCTTCTGTTGCTGCTACTGCAGAAAGAAGATTGCCTCCCAGATGAACATTCTCTCTTTGCTGTCTTGGGTCTGACCACGAAGTTTCTGACTGTGAGCTCTGGCAGAAGTTTAGCCAAACAACCCTCAGATGATGCAGAAAGGCTCTTAAAATGTCCTGATGGATCAACAGGTAGCCAGTTTGGGCAGGGGTCCTCGAGGTCCCAACCTCTCAGTCGCTGATGGGGTCATCGAGCTCCCAGGCCTCAAGGCCAAGACAAATCCTCAGGAAAAAGTCATGAAAAAGACAGAGATCGTGACCACTCCCCAGCATCAGTCTCATTCCATGACAGCCTCTTCTCCTTCTTCTGGGGATTGCCATTGACTGTGGCTACACCGACACAAAACTGCTGTCCAGGTCTCTGTGCCCTCCAGACCCATACTGACAGCAGCCCGATTGATTACCAGGCAGTCGGCCATTGACCTCTAAGTCATCGGCCTCATCAACAGCCCTCCCATCAAGGCCCTACCACTTCTCCTTCCAGGGCTACAGGCTCTTTGGGTTCACAGAACCCAGCAGGTGGGTCGTCGACACCCATGCCGTTGACCCCCCCATCAAAGAATATACTGTCAACCTGAACAAAATTCAGACAAAATTCACTTCAGTGATTGTGCAACAGCTGGATGTATATAGGCCCAGCCACTGGACACCATCAATGAAAGCTTATTTGTCGATGCCTGCTCATCAGCCACAAGAAGTTCCCCATAAGCCATCATTGGTGCATCTGACACGGACCAAGATTTGGAAGCGGGCAACGCCAAGGAGGAGTACCATTCAGACCTCATTCTTCCTGATGATGAGGAGGAGGAAGAAGAGGAAGAGATCCTGGTCTCTGACAGGTCCACAGCTTCCTCTGTCAGTGAGGATTCAGTTAAGCATACTCTTGGGTCTCCTTCTGAGGACACCACATTTTTCAATGTGATAAAGCAGCTGTCCTCAGCCATGGACTTCAAACTGAGGAAGAGGATGTCACCAGGAAAGAGCTGGTGAACTTCCAGGAGATCCTAGAGTCTCCCCAAAATCATTTCTCCAGTCTTGCCTGCCTTGAGAAATGCAGCCACGCAAGCCTGGCAAAGACCAGACATGGTGCCAGCTATGCCTCACAGGGTGGATAAACTTTACCATGCCCCTCAGGGGTTCCCCTGCTACACTGCCAGGCCCAAAACAGACTTGGTAGTCATTAAGGCAGTCCATGACAGGTCTAAGGCACCAAAACACCTTAGCTCCCTCCCCGGATAAAGAGTCCCTCAGAATTGACCTCTGGGGTAAGAGGGTGTATGTCTTCACCACTCTGGTTTTGAGGATCACTAACTATCTGTCTTACATGGTAAGGTACCAAAATGTTAATTGGAAGAAGGGCAAGGCAGCTGCCCAGGCCCTCCCAGATGGCACAGAGAAGCAGGAGCTGCTCCAGTGCCTTCAGGCAGTTGAGGACATTAGCAAACACCTCCTCAGAGCCCTCTATGACATGGCCAGCATTATTACCAGTTCTGCTGCCATGGGCATATGCCTACATAGTAGACACTCCTGGCTGAGGATATCTGGTCTTTCTGCTGATGTTCAGCAAAAGGTGCTTAATGCCCTTTAATGTCACTAAGCTGTTTGGTCCTGATGTCCAGGACATTATCAATGATCTGCAAGCCTCGGGCAGGGCATTTAAGTCTGTCCACTTCTCTACCATACTCAACCAAGGGGTAGGGGTGCCCTCCTTTGCAAAGCAATCAATAGTTGCAGCATCTCACCCCAAGGGAAGTGTAGAGCCCTGGCTGCCTTGCCTGCCCCTCCAATACTGGAGCTGCTACCAAGCATCCCAGAAGTGTGGGAACAAGCCCCTGCAGCTCGATCCACTGCTGCCTGACTCCTTGCCAGACCCCTTCTGGTCCAGGACCAGAAGCGGTGGTTGGAGGTCAGCTCTCCCCATCAGAATCAAAGGAAAACCATAACTTTGGATGCATGGATTTTGCAGATCATAGAGAGGAGGCTCACCCTGAAGCTCATCGAACAGCCTCCAGGAACTCTTCTCCAACCCTCCAGTTATCCCTAACTCACCTGTTTATTCTTTGGGAGGAGGTACAGTCTTCTGCACAAGCAGGCCATCGAGCCAGTATCCAGGTGCCAGAGAAACCAAGGGTTTTATTCCACAAAAGACCAGAGATTTGAGGCCCATTCTAGACCTAAAGGACCTCAGTCTGTATGTCCAGTACAAAAGTTCTAGATGGTAACTTTGCCAGGCTTGAGTCCTCTCTTCAAACATGGGATTGGCTCTGCTCACTGGACATGTAGGACGCTTACCTGCACATATCAATCTTTCCTCCTCACAAGAAGTTTCTCTGTTTCACCTTTCAGGGCAAGCATTATCAAGCCAAAGTGCTGCCCTTGGCGTATCCTCTGTGCAGCCAGTCTTTCCAAGTGCTTAGCAGTGGTAGCAGCAGCTCTCAGAAGGGAGGGACTGTATGTTTCCCCTATCTGGATGATTGGCTCCTAAAGGCCCCATCCAGGGAACAGCTTCTTCTGACTCTGGAGAGAACTCTCCAGCTATTTCACTCCTGGGCATCACTCTCAACATACCCAAGTCTGTTCTCGCACTGTCGACAATAGCTGCAGTATATTGGACTGGTTCTGTACTCGTGCAGGGGAGGGTCTTTCTGACCCAAAACAGGGCAGAGTACCTTATAGACCAAACTCATGAAGTTGCTCAAAGCTGCTATATTACTATCAGTGTGTACCTGAGATTGCTGGGTCTGGTGTCAGCTACCATTCCCAGCATTCCACTGGCCAGGCTCCATATGCACACTCTCCAGTTGACCCTCCAGGTACAGTGGGACCAATGCTGGGATGAGTTAGATTACCTTGTCCTGGTCTCTTCCCCAAACTGCAAGGTACTGTAGCAGTGGATGGACCCCCTGAATCTGCTTCAAGGCATGCCATTCCAAATCTCCTCCCCACAACAGAGCCTCAGCACAGATACCTCTGATCTAGGTTGGGAAGCACACCTGGAACACTTCCAAACCCAGGGATCTTTGTCCCATCCAGAGACCTCCTGCATATCAATGTCCTGGAGATGACAGTGATGCTCTTTGCCATGCAGTGCTCCAGGAACACTTGCTCCAGGTCAGCTGCTGGTACAGTTGGACAATCTCAGTGTAGTCTACTATATCAATAAGCAAGGGGAACTCTTTCACTTACCCCTGTGTGAGGAGGCTCAGTGAGAGTGTGATACTGTGCATTGGATCACAGTCTGAAACTCTCAGCAGTCCACATACTAGGTGTGTTAAATACTCTGGCGGACAGCTTCAGCAGGACTCATTCCAGAATGCATGAATGTGAGCTTCTTTCAACCGTTGCAGAAGAGTTGTTCGAGCAGATGGGGTCATTCAGAGCTGGACCTTTTAGTGTCCCCACTCAACATAAAATTGCCCAGTTTTTGCTCGCTAGATCCAGGGCCTGGAGTTTTCTGGTAGACACATTGTCCCTCTCCTGGAGCAGGGGTTCCTCTATGCCTCCCATCCATTTCCTCTAATCCAGAGGGTGCTATCAAGCTGCAGATGGAGGGGCCAGCATGATTCTGGTAGCTCCATTCTGGCCTTAGCAGATATGGTTCCTCTGTTGTAGCAGTTGTGAGAGACCCCCAGTCCCTCTCCCCTCTGCAGAAATCTGATGACCCAGGATTAGGGGACCCTGGTCCATCCCAATCTCAGGTCCCTTCACCTGCATGCTTGGCTCCTGAGAACATAGCCATCACTAGATCTGGGATCTCTAATGGGAGTGGCAGATGTTCTGGTGGCCTCTGGGAAGCCCTCCACTGAGCCATGTATACCATGAAGTGAGGCGGTTTGCAATCTGTGCTGCCAAACATAATCTAGACCCTTTCACCTGTCTGGTGAGCCCAATTCCTGACTACCTGATCTCTCTGTTTGACTCCAGGTCTCCAGTACTCTTCTCTCAAGGTGCACCTTTTGGCTATTTCTGCCTTTCATGAGCCTGTGGGTGACGGATGATTGCTCAACTGGCTGTCTCCCGTACCTTTTAAGGGACATCCTGCACCTGAAACCCCAATCTGTTCTCCTGTCCTGGGTTGGGATTTGAATTGTGTTTGGGAGAAGCTGACCCTGTCTCTCTCTGAGCCAATAGTGACTTGGAGTTACGCTTTCTCTCTTGGAAAGTGTTATTTTTGGTTGCCATTACTTCTGCTCAAAGAATTTCAGAGCTTCAGGCCCTCTGGTGTGAATACCTTATTTGATTTTTCACAAAGACAGGGTGTCTGCACACAAATCCTAAGTTTCACCCTAAGGTGGTCTCAGAGTTTACCTCAATCAGTCTATCCACCTTCCTCTTTGCAGATGACACAAAAATCTGTAACAGGGTTTATACACAAGGGGGTGGAAAGGATGAGAAAGGTCTTGAGCAAGGTTGGAGGAATGGTCAAAAGTATGGCAGCTTAGACTCAATGCAAAGAAGTGAAAAGTAATGCACCTGGGAAACAAAAACCCAGGGGCCAGTACACAATGTGGGGGAGGTATTAACAACAACAAAATGGAAAGAGACCTGGGGTAGTCATATCAGATGACCTAAAGGTAAACAAGCAATGTGAGAAGGCAGTAGGGATGGGTGGGGTTACTGGGATGTATAGGGAGAGGCATCACCAGTAGAAAACAAGAAGTTGTTATCCTCTGTACAGCCAGATAGTGAGACCCCATCTGGAGTACTGCATGCAGTTCTGGTGACCTCATCTCTACAAGGACATAGACAGGATGGAGAGCAGTCCAGAGGAGGGCAACTAAATGGTGCAGGGTCTGCAAGAGAAGCCATATGAAGAGAGACTAAAGGAGCTTAATATGTATACCCTTGAGGAAAGTAGGAGTGGGGACATGATAGAAACTTTCAAGTTCCTCAAGGAATCAACAAAGTCCCAAGAGGGTAGCATCTTTCAGAAAAGAGAAGTGTAAGAACAAGGGGACACAATTTGAAGATAGAGGGGGATGGCTCAGGGGCAATGTGAGAAGTATTTTTTCAGAGAGGGTGGTGGGCCCATGGAGCAGCCTTCCTGAGGAAGTTGTGGGGTCCAAAAACAGTGGGGAGTTCAAGAATGCATGGGACAGACATAAGGCAATTCTTGTGGGGGTAGGAAGAAGTAGGCTGTTGGTTAACTAGGATCTACAGCTTATCCAGTAGGTAGGGAAATGGGCAGACTGGGTGGGCCAAGTGGTCCTTATCTGCCATCAAAGTCTATGTTTCTATGTTTCCTGTTTATTTTCCTGATTGTGCCTGTCACGGGTGTGTAGGTTTAGGATAACACAATTTCAGGCAGACCACAAGTCAGGTGCATAAACAATGCATGGTTAGTTTTCATTTTATTTTCAAGTAAAATATACAGAAAGCAAAATGGTAAGTCAGACAACTGCTTAGCTTCAAAGGTGTCTAAAGCTTTTCTTCAGCCTAGCATGAATCAAACAGTGTGAAAACACACACAGAAGGAGGTCTTTCACCTTCCTATCTATCTCTCCTACCTATCCTCTCTCAGCACTGGGTAGGGCTTTTATAAGCTCACTAGAAATTGGAAAAACAATTTTCCTTGCCTTTTGAGTAACAGCAGAAATAACATAAAACTACCATTAGGGGCCACTGTTGCACCACAGAGAACAGTTATTCAGCACCTGAAAACATTACATAACTTGTTTACAACACTGTTAAAGGTCAGAGCTGAGGTCAGAACATTCTGTGCTCTCTTATCCTTTATTGCAGGGTCATATTACCTCATGCAGTCTGCTGCAAAGTATATCTTAGAAGTGGGCTGCTAACATCTAGATAAAGCAAACACAAGTTTTGTTATTCTTATGAAAACTGCCCTCTCATTTTGTAACTGTACTCTTAGTTTTGTTTTAGGTTAATATGCAGAAAAGCTTTATAAGCACTTCAGCATTTAATTTATAACCAGCCAACCAGCATGTTGGACATTATACAAACATAAACTGCTTGGGAAGGGGTTTCAATTTATCCCAGGGTGTCCACCATGATAGGGGTCACCCTGTCACACATCCCTGCATAAGAGGGCAACTGTCCTACGTTGTCCAAATTTCAACCAACACCTTGAAAGGTATGAAGCTTCAGCCCTTCCTCACCTGAAGCTCAGTCTCAGGGTCCCTTTAAAAAAAAATTGTAAAGTATCTTGTTCATAACAATACAAATACCTTGATACATTTTACAGGTTTACTACATTAGTAAACTATAAAATATTACATATACCAACAGTAGTTTTATGCCATCTACTTACTTTCTCTGACAGATACATTTGAACAGCTGGACCATCCAACGCCAGTATAACTGCCTTGGGAGAACTACCTTGCTCCATTCCCACTTAAACATTTAAAGGTAGGCTAGTAACATACCACACTGTATGCCTAACAGCCTGTCCCAAACCTCTGGGTTTTGTATCGTATCTTATACCCCTCTAGTGGTGTTGGCCACCACCTTGTCCTTCTGTTCTATGTTGGAATCTCCCCTCCTCCAAGGGTGCCATCTCTTGCCCTTCACCCTCTGGGTTACTGCTCCCACATCATTATCAGTGATTGCCATCTGTCTGCCCTTACAAAAGGTCTTATAGTATGCTGCCACCTGCCTGTACATGCCTGACTAATAGAAATATGGGGTTAGTCTAGCCAAAACCTTTCCATGGCTCAGATGCCCTGAGTGACTGGAGTGTGCATCCTCCATCGTCTTTTCCTATATGCCACAGGCACCACTACCTGGGCATCCACCTGCTTCATCTGGGGTTGGGCCCCATATGATATAGAACTTCCTTCCTAAGTTCATACCACCATAACCTGTCCCTCACACCACCATTAACCTGTCTCACATCCTTGATTTTACATACTCTCTTAACTGGGTAACTCAGGATCTCCCACTTGCAACTTTCCCCAGTCAGTATCAGGAGAACAATCATTTTCCTAGGAGGAGGTTTAAAACATGCAAAGCCCATCACCCAAAGTGGCTTCTTCCATCTTGCTTGAGGTCTTCTCCCCAGTATCATATTGCCAGTCAAAGTCTTACCTGGGGTCTCTCTTCTCATTCACTGTCCTCCACCTCTGGGCAACAACCCCAAAGCAGCAGCCACAGTGAGGTGCCTTTAAATGAAGGCCACCTCTCAGACCCCTGAAGGAGCAGCTGCTAGAGCTACTGTCCTCCCAGACCCTCTGCCTACCCCAGGCATCTCTGTCTGACTCCTTACCTGATCCTCCTCCCCAGCCAAATCCCTGGGGAGGTGGCAGGGATAATTTCTCCCTTTATCTAATGGGATGGAGCAGGATAACATCAGATCATTGAGTCCTGTGACTGATCAAGGCAGGACATACTCTAGAATTCCTAGAGCTGCCACGGACAAGCCTCCCCTGCCTCCACTATTCCTCATCGCGCCACCTTCATCTAGGAGGAAATAAGGTGCCTCTGCAAAGCGGCCATAAAACCTGTTCCAGTGGCCCAAAGAGGCAAGGTTTCTATTCCCACTTTTCTTGGTTCCCAAGAAAACAAGGGATCTACCCCCATCCTGAATCTCAGCAACCTGAACAAATAAGTGGAATATAATAGGTTCAGGATGGTTACCCTTCCAGAGCCTGATCCCACTTCTATATCAAGGGATTGGCTGTGCTCTCTGAACATGCAGTATGTGTACCTTTGCATCCTCATCGCCCAGCCCCACAGAAGGTTTCTGCAGTTCTTTTCCAGGAAACTATTATCAATTCCGAGCTCTGCCATTCGGCCTGTCCTCGGCACCTCAGGTCTGTACAAAGGGACTCACAATGGTGTGGCAGACTTATGGAGGAAAGGTCACTATGTCTTCCCCTACTTGGATGATTGGTTTCTCACAGCCCCACCAGGGACACAGCTGCTCAGCACCATGGAAGATGCCTTTACTCTGTTTTCACCCTGGGGATCACCCTGAATCTTCCAAAGTCCTCCCTTGGCTGAGTCAATGGCTCCAGTTCATTGGGGCAGTCCTGGACACCGTCCAAGGCAAAGTCTTTCTGCCTCCAGACAGGGTGGAACACCTCCAAGCTCATATTGGATGGTCTCCTCATCTTGCCTTGTTCCAGCCAGGGTTGTCCTCAGGCTTTTAGGGCACATGGCAGCAGCCATCGCGACCATCCCATTGGCACAGCTGCACATGTGGGTAACCAATGGACCTTTGAGTCCAGTGGGATCAGTGCTGGATGACTTAGATCAGCCTGTAAGAGTCACAGAGTCCGCTGGCAGACTCTCCAGTGGTGGCTACTTTCCCCAACCTTTCTGAGTGAATGCCTTTCCTGACTCCTCCTCTCCAGTCTCTGACTACGGTGCTTTGGGTCAGGGCTGGGGAGCTCACCTGCAGGCTGCTGGACCTAGAACATGGTCTTCTATGGAGAAAACATAGAAACATAGAAGATGATGGCAGAAGGGGAACTGTGGTCCATTGAGTCTGCCCAAGCGAGGTATCCCGGACCTATTGTGTACTGGTGTTTTGTGCTCCTAGACACCCAGCCTAGCCCTTGCCAGTGCTATGTGTTTGTTCCCAATATGTGTCCCACCCATGCTTAAAGCTTGATACTGACTTTGCAGCCACCACCTTGGGAGGTAATCTATTCCAAGGTTCCACCTTCATCTCTTAGAAATAATACTTTCCGATGTCCCTCTTGAACTCTCCACCCTTCAATTTCCACTCATTCCCTCTTGTGGTAGAATTGACGTTCGGGTAAAAGCTATGCTTCTGGCACCTTGTTGATGCCCTTAGGAACTTGAAGGTCTCAGTCTTATCCCCTCCCTCCTAGTCTCTAGCAGTACAATTTCAGAGCCTCATGCCTCTCTTCATAGGTGATTTCCTGAAGGCCATGTATCATTTTTTTGACTTTCCCTGGAACACTTCCAATCTGTCTATGTCTTTTCTTAGGTGAGGCCTCCAGAACTGTACACAGTACTCCAGATGAGGTCTCACTAATGACCAGTAAAGTGGTAGTGTCACCTCCCTGTCCCTGCTGTCTATTCCCTTGCCAGTGCATCCTAACACCCTGCTGGCCTGCTGTAAGCTTTATTGCACTGACTTTTGCTGCTTGAGGTCATCCCTAATGATGACTCCCAGATCACGTTCCTCAACAGAGGAGCTCAGCTGGACTCTGTTTACCCAGTATTCTTCCTTGGGGTTGGCCCTGCATCACTTACACTTCTTACCATTGAAGTTTAATTGCCATATTTGTGACCACCTTTCCAAATTCTTATGGTACTCCTGCAGTTGTCTGACTCCCTCCATACTATCCACTCTTCTGCTGAGTTTTCGTGTCATCTGCAAACAGGGCGATGTTGCCATTTATGCCCTCACTGATGTCACTAATGAATACACTGAAGAGGACAGGCCTCAGAACTGATTCCTGAGCCACCCACTAGTGACCTGCATCTCGTTAGATTTCACCCGTTTACTACCACCCTTTGTTTTCTGCCCCTCAGCCAACTCTGTAGCCACTTTACTGTCTTTTCTGCTACCCCAAGGTCTTCTAGCTTTTTAAGAGACGTCTATATGGGACTATGTCAAATGCCTTACTGAAGTCAAAATAAATCAAGTCCACCGCATAACCCTGTCCAACTCCTTGCTCACTTTGTCAAAGAATGTAGTAAGGTTTGTTTGATTGACCTGACCATCACAAACCCATGTTGTTTGTAGTTCTGGAGGTGATTTGCTTCGAGATATTCCACTCCACATCACTCCATATCAATGTGCTGGAGATGAGGGCAATCTTCTATGCCTTACAGGCTTTTCAGTCAGATCTAGCTCAGGCCATCTTCTCATTCAGATGGACAACATGTCAGTGGTATTTTACATCAACAAGTGTGTGTGAGGGGCTCATTCATATCTCCTCTACAGAGAAGCCATGAGAGTATGGTACTGGGCCATCGAACACCAGCTGGAACTCTCTGCCGTACATGTTCCAGGCATCCAAAACACCTTGTCCGTCAGCCTAGGCTGGTCTCGGTCCAAGGCTCAAGAGTGGGAGCTTCTGCAATCAGTGGCAGAAGACTTATTCTAACAATGGGGTTGTCTCGAGTTGACCTTTTCAGTATACCCATTCATGCAAAACTGCCCAGTTTCTGCTTGCTGAAACCAGGGCCTGGTGTTTTCTGGCAAGCAGCGTTGTCCCTTTGCTGGACAGGAGATTCCTCTACGTTCCTCCCTTTCCGCTACTCAGAGGTTCTTCTCAAATTACAGTTGGAGGGAGTGGACATGGTCTTGATAGCTCCTTCTGGCCTCGGCAGCTTTGGTGCCCTCTCGCTTCAGCAGCTGGCAGTGGAACCTTCACTTCCTCTGCCCTAAGCTCACACTTGCTGTCTCAGGAGAGAGGACTCTAGCCCATCTGGACCTTAAGTCACTGCACCTGCATGCATGGCTCCTGCAGACTTAGCTGTTACCTGATTCAGGGTTTCCCATAGAGTGGCCGGTATATAGCCACCAGGAAGACTTCTACTAGGGCATCCTATGTGATGAAGTGGAAGCGATTTGCATTTGGGCCTCTGCTCACCACCTTGATCCCATTACCTGTCCAGAAAACTCTGTTCTCGAGTACCTCCTCCCTCTGTCAGACTCAGGACTGAGCTATTCTTCCATTAAGGTGCTTCTATCCACTGTGACTGCATATCATGCACCAATACAAGGCAAGGCTCTTGCCCAATTATATTACCCACACCTTCTTGTGAGGCATTTTACACTTGAAACCTCCCATTCAGGATCCTGTCTTTCCTTGGGATCTTTTGTTCATTTGGAGAAACTTACTTTGCCTTCCTTTGAACTAGCTGCAGACTACGAGCTGTGCTTTCTGTCGAGGAAAGCATTATTTTTAGTTGCTGTTACTTCTGCTCGGAGGATTTCCAAGCTTCAGGCTCTGATGTACAAAGAGCCTTGTTAGTTTTTCCACAAGGGCAGAGTGTCCCTGCGAGGACCAGTCTTCGTTTTGCCAGAGGTGGTGTCTGAGTTTACCCTTAATCAGGAGATCCACCTTCCAGTTTACTATCCAGAGCATTCTCATTGAGGGGCCCTGCTTCACACTCTGGATGTTCACTGGGTCCTTCGTTACTATTTGACTCGCACCTGGGATATCAGGAAATCTGATCAGTTGTTTGTTTAGTTTGCCCTGAGGACACTAGGGGTGCCTGTCTCTAAGCAGACTCTGTCTAAATTGTTGGTTCACTGCATTGTTTTGCTATCAAAAATATGACAAGCCTTTACTGGGCTCGGTTAAAGCCACTCTGCCAGGGAGTTGCTGTTTCTTTTTCCTCCTTGTGAAATGTATAAGCCCTACTGGGTCACGATGTCATCGATATTAAGCGTCTGACAAAACCGTAACAGTAATAGCGCTGTAGGGATGAGCAGATGGTGCAAACCATGAAAGACAGTATTCACATTAGTGCACCCTCTCACTCTCCCAGGCAGAGGATAAGACTTCTGCTGGGATGGGGGCCAGTGAGCAGCTGCCATGGCTCAGCAGGGATGAGCCACTGGCAACATGGAGGCAAGCAGTGCGTTTGGGACCAGGTTTTGATTCCCTGTCCCAGATGCATGAATTTTACTTTTTTGCACTTTGTGCGATATTTACTATTAACCTCCTTGGAGTTAGTTATTTTAGTTGGGGCTTTGGGGGTGCAGTCCCCATAACGTGGGTGTGGGGGTGGAGCCCCTGCAAAAAAAAAAGACTTCGCCATTTGCAATATATTGTGCTGTATTGGCGGCAAGATGTAGTGCTGCGGCATAATGTTTTGGCATTATGACCCCATACGATGTAAGCTGACAGATATCTGTGCAGCTGCCACCTGGAGTTTAGGCGCATCTTCATTAAACACTACAGTCTGGACATCACTTCCGGTGCAGGACAGGCTTCGCCTTGCCGTCCTCCAGGCCTGATCTCTTGAGTTTTCCAGGTTCCAGGTTCCTGTTTCTGCCACCCATAGGTTAAGGGTTTGTCCTTGTACTGCTCAGGACTCAGTCTTATGGTGTAACCTGCTGCAAGAGCTTCCCTCGAAGAGAGATAGTACAGTTACATAAGAACTTACCATAACAGTAGATCTACAAGAAGAGCTCTTGCAGCAGTTGCTGCTTCCCTCCCACCTTCCCCTGGTATCTACTTCTTCATGTTCAACTACCTTCTTTTCCTCTGTTTGTGGAACCTCCTCAGTTCTCTGACATTTTACCTGTCCACCTTGCCCTTCTTTTCGCGGGGTTTATGGTTGGAGAACTGAGGTGGGGCTGAGGACTGCCCTTTTGCCACTGGCTGGCGCGGGGTGGACCGACGTCAGTGGTGGTCCCCACTGAAGACTGCTAGCTAGAAGTTTTCCTTGGGTCCTGGTGCCTGCTGGCTTCAATCCTTATGGTGCAACCTGCTGTAAGAGCTCCTCTTGAAGAGCTACTGTTACAGTAAGTCCTTACGTAACTGTACTTTATACAAGGACAACATTCAATGTCAGTTCTACAGATTTTTGCATACAGTGCCAACAGGGAGGCTTTGCACAGTTGCTCCTTTTCAGTAATGCTTCTTACACTGTACACAGTGGTTCAAGTCCTCCAAACACTAAGAAATTAGTTTCATCCACCCAGCACCAAACTCTCTTATAGCCTCCCCCATATCAACATTTTATTTTTCATTCTGTGATGGTCTGTGTTGGATGCCTGATCCATCACGTAGTTGGGGGAGAAGAGCAGATCTGTATTTTTATTCCTTGATGGATCAGATTGGACATCAGACCAGTCAAATAGTTTGGGGAAGGAGACAGAATTTTTTCCTATCTTACTTTTGCTCCCCTGTTACCACTTGCACCTTCTTGACAACGGGGAGACATACTGTACATTTTTCTGTTTTTCTCCCATTACTCTGGGACCCCAGAACATGGTCATGCATGTACGTGAGGTGCACATGTACTCCTGCCCAGTGACGCCCCTTTCCACCACTTGAGTCTAATGCCAGGGTTCCCAGGGGTTTGGCAAGGCCACCCAGCCTCCACTGGGTGGCAGCCAAGAGCCGGGAACCCTCACTTGTGCACCTCAATCCTGCTCCGCTTCCCTCTCTGCCTGTCTGACCTCTGGTGGCCCAAGCTCACTTCCGAACTCAGGTTGCTGGCATGGTTCAAGGTGTGGCATCCAGCGTCTCAACCCTCAGCACCACTGAGCTGGTAAAGAGGTTTTTTTATCCCTAGCAGACTTGGTTGGACTTGGGAATTGTAAGGTTGTTGATGGAAGGGACAGATTTTGTTTATTCCCTGATGGTCCAGGTTTGACTTTGGCCCTGCACTCATCAGGAAGTAAGGTGGAGAGGTGGGACAGATTTCTTTAAAATTGTCTAACAGATCGTGTTGGGCACTGGACTCATTAGTTATTTTGGGAGGGGCAAGATTTTTGTAATTCCCTGATGTGCCGGTTGGGCATTTGAACCATCAGGTAGGTTGCATGAGGAGACAGATTTTATTTTATTCCTGATGGATCAAGCTGGGCACTAGACCATTCAGCTGCACAGCAGGCTGGGATGATTCATGACAGTGGTAGGAACTGCAACCCCAAGCCTCCCATGCAGTGTTTGAGTCCTCATTGTGACCTGAGTGGATGGGAATGGAGAGAGCAGTGTTTTACTACCCTGCCTATTCCTCCTTCTGTTCACTGCTTGAAGCTGCTGCTCCTTCTAATTTCTGTTCAGCTTAGTACATGGACCAGGCTAGGCATGGGACCCATCAAATAGCTGGAGGGAGGAGCAGAATTTTTTAATTCTCTGGCAGGCAGTGTATATATCAGGTTTTGGAGGCAGGGACATGATTTTTACTCCATGACATGCTGGGTTGCATACTGAACCCATCAGATAGTTTGGGAGGAGAGGGACTTTTTCTGATTCCCTGATGGGCTGGATTGAAACATATAGACTTTGACAGCAGATAGGACCACTTGGCCCACCTAGTCTGCCCATTCCTACCTACAGGATAAGATGCAGATCCTAGTTAACCAACAGCCTATTTCTTCCAACCCCTCACAAGAATTGCTTTATGTCTGTCCATGCATTCTTGAATTCTCCCACAGTTTGTAGACCCACAACCTCCTCAGGAAGGCCATTCCATGTGTCAACCACCCTCTTTGTGAAAAAATCTTCATCACTTTGCCCCTGAGCTGTCTCCCTCTATCTTCAAATTGTCCCTTGTTCTTGCATCTCTTTTCTGAAAGATGCTACCCTCTTGGACTTTGTTGATTCCACTAAGGTACTTAAAACTTTCTATCATCCCCCCTCTCCTTCCTTTCCTCAAGGGAATACATATTAAGCTCCTTTAATCTCTCCTCATATGGCTTCTCTTGCAGACCCTGCACCATTTTAGTTGCCTCCTCTGGACTGCCTCCATCCTGTCTATGTCCTTGGGAGATGGGGTCTCCAGAACTGGATGCAGTACTCAGATGGGATCTCACCAACTGTCTTTACAGAGGGATAACAACTTCCCGTTTTCTGCTGGTGATGCCTCTCCCTACACCCAGTAACCCCACAGACCTCCCTACTGCCTTCTCACATTGCTTGCTAACCTTAAGGTCATCTGCTAGGGTATTGGACCAGTCAGGTAGTTGAGGGGAGAGAGACAGATTTTTTGTTTTGTACTCCCATAGGTCAGGTTGGGCACTGGATATGTCAGGTTGTTGGAGAAGGGTGACTGAGATGTTTTATTCCATGTCTGGCCACTGGAAATTATATGCTATTCTACATTCCCTGTGTTACCAGTATGGAACTCCTGTGTGGGATACAGTGTTCATAAAAGTCATGTTGGCTAAGTGTTGTTTTGCAAGTTTCCTCACTCTGACCTCCTCTGCTACAGTGCTGATACCCCCAACCATCAGTTGTTTTCCAAGTCCCTGACCAGGCTTCTAAAATTTATTGGAAATGCAACTGTTTCTGTGTCACTCCTCATTCTC
This sequence comes from Neoceratodus forsteri, assembly GCA_016271365.2. NCBI lineage: Eukaryota > Metazoa > Chordata > Ceratodontiformes > Ceratodontidae > Neoceratodus > Neoceratodus forsteri. The sequence continues at coordinate 644,490,493 of CM028133.1, read as the reverse complement.
AGTGAGTAATCTTCAACATATGGGTATATCTGTACCCCAACAAGGATCACTGGTACAGCTGTAGATTTAAGAAGCTGTGTCTAGCAACGGAATGTTGGTATCCTTACTGTTCTGAGTCTCCATTTTCCTCACTCTTTCTGTACCAGTGACAGGGGTAGGCAGCTTGAGAGGGAGCCTCTGCAGCAAGTATTATCTTCATAATTGTTCTTATTTCTTAGGCAATTCTGAGTAACTCATGCAGGCAGGGGCTGCAAGGGAGTCATGCAGCCCTTTAAATTAAATTGTACCTGATTTGTGAACAAAAGGATAAGCCACCAATTGGAGCCTGCTTTTCTCCATTACAGTCTTAATTATGAGGTTCTGGATGGGACTTTGCCACTGAGAGAGTTTTTATAGAAAGATTTTACCTTTTAATTTTAAGTCTGATGGGTCTATGAAGTTGTTTTCTGTGTGGTGTAGTCTTTGTTTGATGGTGTTTTGTACATACGATAAGTAGGGATTCTTTTTCCTTTGTTAGCCCCCCCATTGCTTTTCTGCTCGGTTCTCCTCTTTCAGTGTTAGAATGGCTTTGTTTTTGTTTGTTTTTCTTAGGCATTCAGTGGGAAATTGGGCAGCCAATCAGTCAGTGTGTCCATTTTCAGTATTGGTTTGAAACAGGTACTTGTGAGTGCTGGGACACACACTTATCAGCTACCTTCCAACAGAGTTTGGGACTTTTCTCTTCCCTTATCTTGTGGACTATTGTCATGGGGTAAGACTGGTATTCTGGAGTTTGTCCCTCCTGACCATTGGACCATGAGCACCATACACACTGTTTTGCAATGACCTGGGCCTCAAGCTATGTGAGCTGGTCAGTCTTCTCCTCACAGGCCATAAGAAGGCGTTAATCCTGCCATCTATTGGACCAAGATTGCCATTCTCACTCTTACATCAACCTGGGCTTGAGCTCATAACTGGTCTTCTCCTCACTACCCATGCACATCCCTTGAAGAGGTTGTCCTCCTGGTCATTAGACCATGAGCACTGTTCATGCTCTTTTAAGAAAGGGCAGGTTTCCTACCTGAGGCACGAGCTGCATGAGCCTGTCTTCCCACAGACCATGCGCATTCCTTAGAAAAATATATATGTGTACTTCTTGCCGACTGCATGACAACATCAGCATCCAGGCATCACACAATCATGTCTGAAGTGGGCTTCAGTAACTTGGGACCATGTGCGGTATATCTGTTGGACCAGGAATAAAATGTTTCTCTTGAGATGCACAAGGCAAATAGGGCAGGCAGAGTCATTTTTAGTAGTCCATAAGATTTCCCTACTGTTAATCAACCTAGATGGACAGGCCAAGATTAAGGCTTCAAGTTAGTCTACTCTGCCCCCCACACACTGCAGCAGGAGTGAGGAAGTAATTGTTTCGATTGGCTTTGAATTCTGATTCTAATTTCTGAGTGTGGTGTAATTATCATAGGCATTGGGCCAGGTTACCATGTACCTGGTTTACCTCTTCAGTAGTTTGGTTACAGGGTGCATTAGCCAGTCAACAGCTCATTAACTATATGTATATAGCCTGACTCAGAACTTTGTCTCAGTACACATATTTGTCCCACTATTTTAAATTCCATGAGTCTTATTTAAAAAAAAAACTGCTGCAGAATTTTGAGTCATGCCTTCTTCTTGGTTCTTCAACATTCATGTCCTCTACTACCCCAAACTCTGGGCTTCTGCTGGTACTGGTACATCTGGACAATTCCAGGAAGGTGTGGCAGAGCTGGAGCTACAGACCTTTCCTTTGTCAGAGGTTCCCTGTATGATATTTCCAGTACAGCAGGACCACGGTGAGACTGCTGCAAGGGTATCTGCAGACCAGAGAGGTTCACAGGCACCTCCAGATGTAACAGAGGTATGCTTAGGTTGATCCAGGGTGTGTAAGGTGGAAAATAAAATTATAAATGTCTGCAGATATAGTCCAATCTCAACTACATATCTTTAGAGCCACCAGTCTTTTTCAAATAGTCTTCACCCTGGTGGAGATATTTTTGGAATTGGAGCATTTGGAGTATACTTGTCTACATGGAATATAGTATCAGGATGATCCAACAATTCGGTTGGTATCTTCTGCCTTTTTCCTCAAAGCATCTGAGGTAATATAATGTTTTAAGACAGTAACAAAGAGGTATGAAAGGCCACAGTGAAATCTCATCTATCCACATGAGCAGCTGAACACTTTGAAGGACCACCTTTCAGAAGGTGGTGGTGTGAAAAACCCTTATAATCCTTTTCCCCAGTCTTTGTCATGTCCACACTCATTTCTGCTAGGACTAAAGCTAGATCTCTGAGAGGTACACAGGTAATGGTTGCAGATGTTCCCCAGATGATAGTCTCCTTCTGCAGCAGCATTGATTGCCAGGAGATTTTTCTAAGGATCTGCCAGGTCTGAATTAATCTTGATTAAGTAAGAATCAAAACAAAAAGAAAAACAGGAAAAATAATTATTTAAATAGATCTCTTGCACATTGAGGTTGGCACAAGTTTTGATACCAAGAAACTTGTTCCCAATTTTCCATCCGGCTAGCTCTAGTGGCTAGCAAGCTTTTCCTTAGGGCTCTTTACTGGAGAGGCATTTCCTATTCCATGGAATTGATCATATCTTTACCACACTCTGAGATACAGCTCTGGCTCATGGTCTAGGCATCTAAGACCCTTGGTTGTAATTTTCTCATTGCAAGAAGCAGAAAGTTATCAAGATTTAGATGTATCTCCTGTAAATCAATATTTCCCAGGTCTGGGGTGAATCAGGACCAGAGTCCAACCCTTCCATTTGAGTGTACATGAGGTGCTTTACCTTAATTTTAACTGCCATTGAGCCACGTTTGATTCTACAGCCCAAGGCCATCGAATAGATATATATTTTACTGCAGGAGCTCCAGAACAATTGGCAAAAGGACTACCGAGGAGCATCTGTAATGCCTATTTCAGAGATCAGAGTAATTTTTGTATGATTGGGCCTGGCCTTAATAGATGTCCAGTTGGATTAGAGTTCCCTGTCTTAGCAAAAGTGAGTTGAGATTTTTATTGCACTCCACCAGTTTCCCTGCCACCCAAGGAGTAGGAGAAAATGTTCAGTGTCTAAGAAGGTGTTTTAGGCCTACTGAGCAAGTTCAGGACTGTGATCATCGTTTTTCATGAGGTCAACCTTATGCTAATGAAAAGGGAGTGAGGGGCCTATCCAGACTCCATCAAATTGGTGATCTCTGGTTGCCACATGTTGCCCCAATGGCTCAAGAAGCAATTTACATTCTAATATTAACAACATGTTTCCTGGATCTGCTAGGCCTGGATTCAGCCCTATAGATTTAATTCACAGGATGGTCTCTTAAGTATTGGTCTATGATCTGATCATTTTGGAACATCTTCAAGGCCTTACCCAGTTAGGTCTTTACAAGCCTTGGCACTTCTTGGGGCATACCTCCTTGAAGAAGAATCTTCTCCCCATCCAAGGGATTAGGCTCCATGGAATCAGACTAAGATTTAATGCAGATATGTGTAGCTTCAACCCTTCTCTTCCATCCAGGGAAGGGGTTGCCTCAACTGCCTTCATTCTTTGAAGCTCAAAGGGATTCCATATCAGCTGAATTCCAGCCAAGGATATGAATGAAAACCTTCATGGATTGTCATTTTTTCCCTTTTCTGTCATAGTGTCTGTACCTTATGGAGGTTCAGGAATAGCTGTTTAGTTACCTTTGTTCCAGAACAATTCTTGCCTCAAGCTCCAGCCTAAAAGCTTGAGTTCTGTGTTCTTCAGAACCTAGTACTGAGCATTCAAGCAGTAAATTATGACAACATTTATCTATAATGTTTTATTCACTCAAAATGAGAACTGTGCATTAGGTACACTTTCTGGGCTGCTAAGCTCGTGGTCATAGTCTTCAGCTGGTGGTAGTTTGAGTTTCTTTCACTCTGATTGTGTTCTCCTGAGCCAGTTAGAGGAGGCTGGAGGTGAAGTTCATATACTGTATGCATGGCACCGACCAAGCTCTTGCAAGTGTTTCTCATCAACTGTCCCTGCCTCCTGTCGCTTCCATCTAGGTGGCCTGAGTGTTCTATTATTTAATTAACTTAGTGGCAGTTTGGGTTCCCTTGAGTGGTCATTTCTGGGTACCCATTCAGATGTTTTAGGTGGATGTGAACAGTCATTCAATACAGGCCTTTACTACAGTTTTCTGTGGCTCCTTCTTTCAGATCTGTCAGTTGTGGTCATTGCTCTTGCATGACGTCCTTTGAATCAATGTCATCATTGCCACGGATATCCTTGGCCTTTTACAAGATGTTTTTATCAGATACATCAGTGAAGCGTTAAGCTTTCTTGGGCAAGTAAGCCTACCTTATCTTACATAAGGATAAGGTAGTCCCCTCCTTATTTTTAAAAATGTTCACAGTGCCTCAGGTACTTGAGGAAGCCTTCCTCCTTCTGTTCACCTTCTCCAGCCAACCCCAGGAAAATTAGCTGTATGGGCTGAACTTTTGCTGAGTGGTGAAGTCTGTCTCAGATGTGCAGTGGAAATCTGCCAATTGTTAATTTCTTGCTCTCATGGGACACAAAAAAGGCAGCCTTTTGAGGTCAGTTTGTCAAGGTGGATCAGATAATGTCTAACAAAGACTCATGGCAAACCAAGTTTGTTTACCACCAGTCTCTGAGGGTAGCATGTTCCTTCAGGGATATAGCAACCTTATGGGATGATAAGACAAAGCTTTCTGCACCAGATCTAGCAGGCTTGTCTCTTGGTCTTTCTGGCTTTCCAAGGAAGCACTTCAAGCTTGCAACACAAATGGTCATTGGTGCAGCACTGGGATGTAAATTGCTGTGCACAGTTATCAAAGCAAGACTCCTGAGCTTGAGAAGGACTGATTTTATAAAGATGGGTGAATGCCTCAGGAGCAACCTGGCGGAAAGGATGACCTGGGACCTGGGGAGGGTGGAGGAACAGTGGGCCAAACTAAAGAGAGGCGTATTGAAAGCAACAAACCTCTGCATCAAACAAGTAAGCAAAAGGAAGAGGAGACCACTATGGTTTTCAAAAGAGGTGTCAGAAAGGTAAAGGCAAAAAGAGTAGCATTCACATGGTATAAGGAGACCCAGAGAGGAGGATAAGAAAGTGTTTCAGGAAAACAGAAGGAGGCTGGGAAAGCAGTAAGGAGTGCAAAGTTGACAAACCAGAAGAATGAGTAGCTCAAGCGGTATCAAAACAAGACATTTTTATGTATGTTAACAAAAAGAAGAAGACTAAGGGAGAGATTATAAGGTTAAGGGGGGACTGTACAGAGGGGACCAAGAAAGGCTGACAGCTTGAACAAATACTTCTGCTTGGTGTTCACAGTGGAAGGGAAGGGAGGGACTGTGAAAAGTATCAGGAACTTTGATGGGAATGAAGTGGACACTAGTCCTTTCTCTGAGGAGAGAGTCCAGAAAGCACTTACAAACTGAAGGTGGACAAAGCTATGGGCCAGATGGGGCGATCCAAAGTGTTGAGGGAGCTTGGAAAGGTACTAGCTGTACCTCTGACAGACCTGTTTAGCAGATCACTGGAGACTGGAATGGTCCCGGAGGACTGCAGAGAAGAGCAGATGTAGACCCACTTCACAAAAGTGCTAGCAGGAAGAGGCGGGCATTTACAGGCCTGTCAGCCTGACATTAGTCATGGGAAGGTTAATGGAAGCACTACTAAAGGAAAAGACTGTGAGATATCTGGAATCCAACGTGTTACAGAATCTGAGGTACCATGGATTCAAAGGAGGGCGGTCATGCCAAACAAACCTGATAGATTTCTTTGACTGGGTGACCAGGGAGTTAGATGAGGGTGGAGTAATGGATGTGGCCTGCCTGGGTTTCTGCAAGGCTTTTTGACTCTGTTCCACATGGAGACTGGTAAGCAAGCTGGGTAGCTTGTGGGTGAGCAGCAAGGTGGTAACCTGGGTAACAAACTGGTTAGGAGCTAGGAGACAGAGGGTACTGGTAAACAGAGTTCACTCTGAGGAAGGGAGGGTTACCAGTGGGGTACTTTGGGGTTCAGTGCTGGACTGGTCCTTTTAATGTCTTTAGTAGTGACTTAGCAGAGGAGCTGGAAGGAAGGTCTGCTGCTTTCAGATGACACCAAGATCTGCAACAGGGTGGACACTCAGGGAGGGTGTTGAAAGGATGGGCAGAGATCTGAAAAAAAATGGAGGAGTGGTCAAGGGTATGGCAGCTGGATTTTAATACAAAAAGTGCAAAATAATGCACTTAGGCCGCTATACAACCTGGTGTGGAGCACAACATGGGTGGAGTGATAATGGACAACAACCAGGCAGGAGAAAGAGATCTGGGGGTACTCATATAAGATGACCTAAAGGTGGCCAGGCAGTGTGACAAAGCAGTCGGGAGGCTAGTGGTGTGCAGGAGTGCATAAGAGGGGTATCACCAGTAGAAAATGGTAGGAGGTGTTGTGCCTATAGATACAGCTAGTAAGATCCCACCTTGAGTACTGTGTCCAGTTCTGGAGACTGCATCTCAGAAAGGACATAGATAGAGTGAAGGCAGTCCAGAAGAGGGCTACCAAAATGGTACAGGGTCTGTATCAAAAGCCCTATGAGGAGAGACTAAAGGAGCTCAGTATGTACACCCTGGAGAAAGGAGGGGGATATGACAAAGACCTTTAAATACCTCACAGGGGTCAATAAGGTGCAGAAGGAGAGTGTTTTCAGAAGAAAGGTGGTTTAGAACAAGGGGACATAATATTAAGCTTGGGGGTAGGTTCAGAAGAGATGTGAGAAAGTATTTTTTCACAGAAAGGATGGTAGATTCCTGGAACAGCCTTCTAGCTGAGGTAGTGGGGGATGAAAACAGCAGTGGGGTTAAAAATGCCTGGGATAGATGGAAGGAATTGTAGAGGTAAGGGGAGCTGGGGGAAGAGACAGCACTGTAGATCAAGTGGGTCTGAAGCCAAAATGAAAGCAGAAAAAAAATTAATTGGGCAGACTGGGTGGGCCAAGTGGCCTTATCTGCAATCAGATTCTGTTTCTAAAGGTAAAGTCAGAAATTGTTGTCCCTATGGGGTCAGTTATGGACCAGTATTCTCCCCTCCCATATTTCTGGATGGGTACTGCTTTTTAGAACCCATATGTTAAGATTAACGTTGACAACATGGAGTGATACAGAAAGAATAAAGTCTATCAGACATATCGTGAATTTTTTCTGTTAACTCTAGTGTTGTCAGTGGACCACACCTGAGAGTCATTGTTACTTTACTGAGAATATTGTTCTGAGATAGATGTATACCCAGCAATTAGAAAATTTCAGAAAGTTGATGTAATAAGTATCGTGAGATTAGTTTGTGTTTATTATCTACTAACAATGTCATGTCAGACCTTCCTGTTGTCCTAAGGAATCATTCTGTTCTGTTCCTACTTAATAACCTTAAGTTCAGGAGGTATAGAGGGATCCCTCTTTCTAGTTTTGGATTCAGAAGCAAGGAAGAACAATATGGCGCACCATTCAGGTTACAGTTCCTGCTAACACTATGAGGGATAGGGAGATTCAGCCTCCAGCAAGATAAGACAGGGGTTTTTTTTTGGTATTTTGTCTATGTTGTGCACGCAGAGTAAGTGAGATTTTCTCTTTATTTATATGAATTACATCAGAGTGGTTGGGTGTCAGTTAGAGTACAAATGTCCTGAGTAGCTAGTTTCTTCTGCATCACAATATGTGTTGACGGAGGAAAATGGAGTCTTGGAGCACTGAGGACATCAACATTCCCAGTTGCTAGGCACAGCTTCTTAAATTTATAGCTGTATCAGTGATACTTAGTCTGGGTGCATATGTACCTATGTGTTAAGATCACCCATTGACAATGTTGGAGTGAACAGAAAAACAAATTATACGTCTGATATAACTTCTTTTTCACTATACAGAGAGACTGATAGGATATTTCCTAGTTCTACAGGCATCAAATAGTGCCTCAGCTATGCTATTCTTTGGATTGCAATAATTTAGTAGCTCAAAGATGTTACATTTTATATAGGCAATTTCATTTCATTTAAAAAGGGTTAGCATTCTATTTACAAAGTTGTTCTGACAGAGAGTTAATTGTATGTCCTCTCTTAGCTCATTCATTGTTGTTCTTGTCATAGCAGGGGAGGGGGCTAAGCTAAACAATCCGAGGACTTCTTCTGTGATATCACCTAGGTCAGCTGCACATTTACGAGATAGCTGCCATTTGCTCAACAGGTTCTCATGCACTCTCCTGCTAGCAGCCAACATAAAGTTAGCAAAGCATTACAGACAGCTCTGAAGAGCAATAGCAAGGCACACTGTACTCACTGACAGCCATAAAAGGTGTATCCTAGTCCTTAATGCATTTCAATGGGACAGCTGCAAAGCACTTCCTGACTTTGATCTCAGTAGGAACCACTCTGCTATTCACATCAGCAGTTAAAATATATAGCCACCCTGCAGTACAGAGACTCAACCTCTACGGTTTCGCACTAGTTGATGCGCATCAGAGCATCCTCCTGATGACGCACTTACAAGTTCGAAATTGGTAGAGGTTGTGTCTCTGTACTGCAGAATGGCTACAGATTTTAAATGTTGATGTGAATTAAAGTTTTTCACTTTGTTACTTATGGTGCCTGGTTCTGCATTCTCTACCTTTGACTTACTAGTATGGCGTGTGGAGCTAAGGATTCTTTTATACCACTTTGCTATGCAGACCAGCACTAGCAAACCATGGAAAGTGTGTGTTGTACAAAATTTTATACATGCCCTTGGTGTAGGATGCTTTTATAAACCCCTTAGGCTTCACTCTTGGGGTTTATTTATCATTATACAGTGGCAAGAAAGAATCTTGGACTGTGATTGGTCAGTTTGGGGCTGGACCCATGGTGTTATCCCAGCATAACGCTACAGGTCTAGTCTCAGCACTGTGAACCAATGCAGATGACCTCTTTATTCTCTTTTTTTGCATCTCCTCTAAGAAACAAACATATTTTTCCACTCTAATAAAAACATTCCTTAAAATGATTTTTATTTTATAGATAACAACAAGGCATTGTACAATAGGAATAACTGCAATCCAGGATGTGTAATGTGGCTGGGATAATGCCACGACTAGGGTATTGGATGCACTCGGCCTCATGGGCTCTGTGCCTAACCCCCAGGGCATGGCATTATCCTAGCATAACACACACCTGTCATGCATCATCCTTTATCTCACACCCTGAGTGTGTATAAAATTCTGGCTACATACACCTACAGTACCGATGAATTATTCTGTTTTATAACAAAATGAAACACTTTTCTCTACTTGAAAGTGCACTCCATGCAACTTTACCTAGTCAATTTAATTATTATAGATGAGACTTTTATTATTTTTCAAACCTGCCATCTATCAAAACTAAAACAACAGAGGGTATAGAAATGGAAACCAGTTCATTCCCTCATTAAGGTCTACAGGAGCCGTTGTTTTAGATGGAAAATCCAACTGGTTTCAGACTGTTAGTGTATTTCTGACTGCCTCTAATCAGTTTCTATCTACACTTGGGCAGTTCCACTGGCTATATAGCTCAACCACTAGACATCTTCAGGCTTTGCTCCTCCCACCATCCATGGTGTCATCCTCTAGCTCCCCCACCCCACCCGTCTGACATCACAGTTTTCTTTCTGCTGGAAGGACAGACCTCTTACTTCATAGCTTCTGCTGCATTAGAAAATTCTTAGTATTAAGCACTTACAGTATTTTGGCAAATTTCTTCTATTTTCTTTTCAGTTTTCAACTGAGAGTGTGCACCTTGTCTTTGTTTACCACTCCATCGAAGATGGCTATGATCGAAAAAAAAAAGCTGGGGTTCAGACACTGCTTTGCTGCTGGAAGAAAATGTCTGTCTGAGATTTCAATGACATACGCCTGCAGCCTGGGGTGGAGCACAATGTGGGACAGTGTCCTGTTTTATTAGGCAATTGTCCATCTTCCATCAATGAACACAGGGCATGTTCTTCTGTATTGCCTCTGTAACTGGGGCTTCAGCAGCCCAGTTACAAGCCCTAGAGAAAGAGGCAGCAGGGTACACATTGGCCCTGGCATACCTCTCAACCTCCTGCTTCATAAATCAGGGACAAGGCTTAAAAAATCAGGGACAAAGGACCAAAATCAGGGACACTTCTTCAGAATTGGAAATATCCACTCAGGAAGCTGGTAGAATAAAGGGCTTAGTGTAAAATGCATTTCTAAAGAAGAACAAGTCTGTAACTTTAATGTTTGACATTAGTTTGTGCTTATAACCCCGTTGTTTGGTCATGGAAACACTATTTCTAGGAGGGCAGAGTAAAATTTTGAGGCAAAATCAGGGACGTCCCTGAAAATCAGGGACAGTTGAGAGAGTATAGCCCCTGGTCTTCATCCCATTGAAGTTAGCCATGGAGCATACTCTGTTCCAAGAAAGCTTGGAATTTCAGGAAGTCTTTTGTCAATGCAGATGTTTGACAAGAGTCCACTTTACCATAGGAGCGTCACAAAAATTGTCATAAGTCATGGGAGGAAAAGTTCAACTTTCACAATCTTTAAACTCCCTAATCAGTTGACATTGGTCCAGATGGTGCCAGGCAAAGGGAGAAGAGTGCTCCAGAGGTGCCCCTGATGGAGCAGTAAAAACTCTCATCAGCTGTGCCTGATGATTAGGTCAAGATTGTTTTGACCGCTCGGCCGGGACCAGAAAATGATGAAGCCTTGTTGCTTTCCAAAATCTGTGGGTTCCTCTCCATTCAAGGGGTTAGGTGAACTTAGGATCCTGGTCAACCCTGGCCTTACAAATTCTCCACAGGTGGTCCCTCTGATAGTGACTACTGTGTCACTCCTTGTGGTAAAGATGCATCAGCAGGTGGTGTACGCTGCTTTACCATAGGTTGACCTGTGGTTTAGATACCAGTTGAGGTCTCACTCTCGGATCAGTTGATGCCACCACCATAGGCATTCATCCCGCTTGTCCTCTTCCTTGGATGTGCTTTGATTGAGTCAAAATACAAGAACTTTTTGTGGCAACAGTTGGTCCTGGTGGGCCTGGGTGAGGTCAGCCTGTGTTACCAGTTACCTCAACCCCTCTTTGTTGTCTATACCAATGCAGCCAGTGGGGCAGCATCTAGTTGTTCCACCCTCGGTGGTACCATTGTTTAAGTAATCCTCATGGAGCCACAACCTCAAAGCTATGGGATGGTGCTCCTTCTAAGGTCTTTTGGACAGAGGTCAATTTGTCCAACAACAGGTCCATATCCAGCTACTCGACCTCCTTTGCTGCTGCTGTTCTAGCATATGTCTGCCTCAATGTATGTCCCCTAGTGGAGGTCAGAAAGAGAGACCTACCCCTTGATGGATAATCTGGAATTGGATTCCTCACTTAGGGTGACATTCCTGGTTGCCGATACTGCCCTGGGCCCAGTGCTCTGTATCTGACAGCACCCGACTTCCTGCATGGTGACTCTCCGCCATATGGACTGCAATTATGCAGTCCCCATGGGAGTGATCTCCTGGTTCTCAGAGCACCCATCTGCAGAGGAGCTGGTGAAAGACTCTGCCTTTCACAAGGTGATGTTACATGGCGATGTGGACAAGCTGCTGAACAAGGAATCCAAGAAACAGGACTTCCTTGCTTGCAAGGTTTATGTTGCAGCCTATTTGGAAAACCATCAGGCCACCTATATGGCCTTGATGGTCCAGTCTGGGCACAAGCTGTTTAATAAACTTGTTGATAGGATTCCTCTGCTCCAGGCTGACAGCCTGGCTAGAGGCCTGGGCAATTTGGGGCCTGGTGTGTTTTCTGTTCAATCATCAGCTGCAGACAGCTCTGCACTTGGGTGATTCTTGCACATGCACAGTGGCGGCAGCGGTGTCCATACACAGGAGTGCCCAACTTTGTCTTTCACCTTTACTCTGGAGACCCAGCACAAGTTGGACAATTTCCCTTTTTAGAACTGACCTCTTTGGCCTGGGGTGGAAGAGTATCTCACCTGTATCCAAACGTCCAGTGTCACTCTGGATCTAGTGTCATCATCCCAGCAGGCTAAGCAGCTGCCTATGCTCAAGCAGAGCTCCCTTCAGACAGCCTCTTTGGCTCCAGCTACCAACCACAGCAGTATCAGCAGCACCAGCAGTAGCAGAGGCACCAGCTACAATTATCCAGCAAATTCAGATAAGTCTGGCAGTCTTGGTAAAAAAGGGACTGTGGTGGTACATCCGGAGGTTAGTTCTCTGGAGCCCTCTAAAGAAGGAAGTGACAGGTCCTTCAGTACAATTGGCAGCTACATAAAACAAGTGCACACAGGGTTGGTAGTGCTCCACAAAAAATCCCAAGTCAGAAGCCTTTGATAAAGGACCCTGGTCCGAAACGCATCAGGCAAGGCCATCATTTTAAGGATTGTTGTTGCTTTTTGTTTTAGTGTAATAAAACACTTTCATTTTTGTATTTATTATTTATTTCTTAATTTGAAAAGTTTCACCAGGAAAGGCATACTGAGTTACAAGAAGCTTGTTTACAGATGCGTCCTGGGGAAAGGAAATGGGAAATTACAGTTGAATGTAAACATAATCAAGATGCAAACCAAATAAGCATCATACACTGATGCAAAAAAAACAATTACAGCTATGTCCAGATTGAACTGTGAAGGGACAGTACAATTTGGAATACAATATGCACATACAGAGCTTGAGGGGCTTTTTGTTTGCAAAGAAGAGTGGGTGAGGGAAGAGAGAGAATAAAGCTAGGCTGCCTGTAGAAATGGAGCAGAGGGGAGAGGGATAGGGTGCAGGGATCATACCATCAACCCTCAGGGATGCACACCCCATAAGGGCCAGAGTCAGCCAGGAGCACCCCAAAATAAAAGTACTTGTTTCCCAGGCCTGCAGAGAGAGAAATAGGGTAGAAGCGAGGGAGGCAATCCCTTAGACCCTCTGGAGTGGAGTCCTGCAAAGGTCCAATACCTCTCCAAGCACCCAATCAGTGTCATTGGGGAAAGGTAGGCATGAGAAATAGGAAGGAGTATTTAGAACAGTTTGAGCAAGAAAACAGGTTATAGGGGCTATTGGGAAGTGTTTCAGGTGCAGTTGCAGGATGGGAAATGTAATTGCGAAGAAAAGTTACTGAATGAGTGGATGGGGCAGAACAGATACCTAAGGGAAGGGAGTTCCAAATTTTAGGAAAATAGTAAGGAAGGCAGCCTGTCCTGAATTGGAAGATCAAACAGGGAGGGTAGGGTATGGTAACTAAAGTTACGGAGAGAGTAGGTGGGAGGAGGAGGATACAGAGGAGGGTGGTGAGGTAGGGAAGGAGCTGAGCCAGTACTTCCCAACCAGGGAGAAACAGTGGGCGAAGCATCTGGCCCCAAGATGGGGAAGGAGAGAGCTATATAAAGGTCACAGTGATGTGTACAGGGTGGACAGTTAAGAGCAAACCAACAAAAGAGTTGAAAAGGGTATCCAGTCTGGTTAGGGTGGAATTAGGGCTGCACTGTAGACTATGTCACCATAGTCAAAACTGGGAGGATCATTGTCTGGACAATTTCAAGGCAGGCTGGCAGAAGGATGCAGCCATGGTGTCTGTACAGAGCACTTAGTTTGGGATGCAATGTTTTATGGATGGCATCCAAATGTCCAGAGAAGTCGAGGTGCTGATCGAGCCAGAGCCCAAGGTATTTGAAGGAAGTGACATCCTCTTATATGGACCCCTCAAGGATATGGAAAGATAGGGTGGCAGTCAGCCTAGTGAGCTTTGCCTCATGCCAAAGGTCATAGAGACCATCTTCTTGGCATTGAGAGACAGTTGACTTCAATGAAAACAGAGTTGTACTTTATTGAAATCCAGCTGTAGGCTGGTCGCCACATCGGGGGTTCTAGAGGTATACAGAACAGTGTCATCCACGCACATGTGAATAGACATGGAGAAGCTGGAAGCAGGAAGGTCATAAGAATATCGAGAAGAGAATCGCCAAGGACTGAGCCTTGAAAAGATTCATGTGTTATTTATTTGAATGGTTGGTGAGTGCTCGAATTTGAAGATAATCATTCCTTCAGTAAAATTCATGCTGCAACTCTTGGCAGGGTTCAGCTCTCCCACTCCTTCCACAGTGGTTCACAGCCATGTCAGACAAGTGGGTTCTGAATGTGGTGGGATTATGGCTGTCTCTGGTATTCAAGACTCTCCTCCTTACCAATCCCTTGTGACAAGGGAATCCATGTTGCTCAAGAACACCCTGGCCACACTGCAGAGTGATTTTGCTTAGCTTTTGGAGGGCAGTGCTATAAAGCCTTTTCCAGACATCCTGGCTGCATAGAGGTTTGTCTTGTTACTTTTGGTATAGTACTGGAACAGACAGGGGCTGGTGTCTATTACCTGATTTGCCCATGCTAAGGAAGTTCATCTACAGGCAAAAGTTTCATATGGTTACCTCAACCAAATCATATTACCTCTGGAGCTGGGGTTTGTTATTCTTTCCTGGACCTCCAGGACACATTTTCAAATCCTCAGCCATCCATCCCAAAGGCAGTACCTTCAATTCTGTGTGGGAGGGTTGCAGTACCAGTTCAAGGTGATGCCATTTGGTCTCTCATTGGTGTTAACCAAGTGCCTCTCAGTCATGATGGCTTTCCTGAGGTGCAGAGGTGACAAGGTGCATCCTTACCTGAATTGCTGGCTTGTCATGGGCAGCTGTCTAGGCATCTGGTCCTCCAGACTTCCGTGGGTTTGGCCTCCTGGTCAATCTGATGAAGTCAGACCTGGTCCCAAGCAGATGATCCTGTTTATTGCAATGGAATTGGACTACCTCCAAATCAAGGCTCACTTACTAGCAGACAGGGCAGAGAATCTTACCTTCTTTACCTGGTGATTTCAGGTTGGGCACTTGAACCTGCCATGGGAATTCCTCTGGATGTTGGTTACAACCAGCTAATTTGCATATGTGCCCCTCCAATGGAAGCTGGGGCAGAAATGGTCTTATAGCGACAACCACCTAAACCAGCCCGTTCAGATGACACAGCCAATGCTAGACACCACCAGGTAGTAGATGTGCCACTAGAACCTTCTGGAAGGAATTCCCTTTGTTGGGCCTGAGTTGACCCTTACCTTCATGACAGATGCATCTCTGGTGGGATGAGAGTGCTCGCATGTCAGACAACAGAACAGTTCTGGTTGCTAAGTAAGACTCACCAGCACATTAACCTGCTTTAAGCTCCAGGCAGGCTGCTGGCTTTGAAGAAGTTTGCTTCACTAATTCGGGGTCAGGAGGCAAGTCCACAATGACAACACAACCACTATTTTCTACTATATAATCAAGGTGAAGATGCATTCCTTTCTTCTGCGCCAGGATGGCTTCTACACCTGGCCCATGGTACGTAGACTCTAGATGGATCTTCTGCAATGCACATGACAGGACATGACAATTGGCTGGATGATGCTGTAGGCAGATTTGTAGATATGTTGCACAAGTGGTAATTACACCAGGATGTGACACAGCTGTTCCTCCACTGAGGCACATTTCTGGTGGACCTGCTCGCCTCCTGGGAGAACAGAAAACAGGTTGTTTTGTGACCTCCCCAGACAGGAATGCTGATGGGGATGTCTTCTGCCTGCCCTGGATCCCAGACATGCTCTGCATCTTTCCTCTCTTCCGCTGATCCACAAGATAGTGGTCAAAGCAAGCAGGGAAAAGGCAGACCTGATCCTGATAGTTCCAGACTGACCCAGGCAATCCTGGTACCAGGTTCTCCTCATCCTCAGCAACAGGCCCCCATGGTGGTTTCCTTTGTGCCCAGAACTGCTGTTAAGATGAGAGGGAGTGATACAGCACCTTTACCTTCAGCCCCTGCACTGATCAGCCTGGTACTTGAGTGACTAGATTCCCAGGGGTTTGGACCTTCCAAAGAGGTTCACCTTGTGTTGGAGCTGTCTTGTAAGGAGTCAACTCATAAAACACACTTGTTCAAGTGGACAAGGTTTCTCACTGGTATGCAGGCCAAGAGATTGATCCTCACACCTGTCTCATGGTGTGACTCCTTGAATACCTTTGATGCCTGTCTCAAATGGGGTCATTAGCAATGTCCCTTAAGGTGCACCTGAGCCACCATCACATACTTATCATGGGTCGGTATGCCAATGGTGACACAGCAAAAGTGGTTGGTTGCTTTTTCAACATCTTAGATCACCTGTCCCTCCAGTGCAAGACCTCCAGCATGGTGGGACATAGTGCGAGTGCTTGCTAAGCTGATGGGCAAGCTATTTCAAGTCCATGTCAAGTGTGAGATGCCACACTTGATATGGAAATCTGTATTTTGATCTCAATCACCTCGCCAGAAGAGTGTGTGAGTTCCAAGTGCTCTCAGTGCGTTTCTTTGTAAATTTTCAACAAGGACAATGTTGTCCTTTACCCCGGTGCAAAGTTTCTACTTAAGGTAGTCTCAGAGCTTCATCTTAACCAGGTGTTATAACACAATGTCTACTTTTGAAGCCTACTTCAGATGCTGAGCATGTGTTCTAGTCTGAATGTCGCTGGACACTCCTCTGTTACAGGGACTCACAGCATGAGTTAGTACAGAGACTCGCTATCTGTTCCTAACCTACACTAAAGCCACTTGAGGCAAAGTAGCAGCAAAATGGCTAGTTGGTTGATATATAACCTCCTGCATTGATCTGTGCTAGAGGTTGGCTGGTAGGGAGACACCCTATGGGTTGAAAGCTTATTCCATCAGACTTACTGCTGCCTCTGTAGCTGCTGCCAAGTACAATCCAATTGAAATCTGCAGGGCTGCTGCCTGGGCCAACGTATACATTCATATCCCACTACAGCACTGATGTGCTCATGTCATTATTACAGATGTTGCAAATGTCTTAGTTCACTGGCTGTTGGCGCAAATCTATGATATTCACATTCACCCCCCAAAAAATTGCAAATTATGCAACTGAACTACCAACTTCACCAGCTGATTTTTTTTTTTTATTTACATGGCTGAACTGCCAACTTTGTAACAGCCTCATAAGACTGTTCCAACCTAGTAGAATAGGGATAGATAGTTAGTTTTAGTGTATTTAAAAAATAAGTTGCTAAGGACTTAGGTTCAGGAGCTGCCAGTTAGATATGGGATGGCCCCTGCAGTGATACAAGAAGCAGATTCAGAACCTAAAATATTTGTAAATAAATAATAATCAGTTTTAAAATAGATTAACTGTCAGAATCAGCATGAGCGTATTAGTGATGGTTATAATAGGATGTAGCACGGGAAGTATGGAAAGGACTCCTGGCCCTGATTTGTCTTACCCACATGCAGTTTTGCTTATTTTGTAATGATTGGCAAAGATTTGGTATATAAAACATAGCATTTATTATTAAAATAGTAGTTTTAGTCATTGGTGGCCAGTGGGCTAGTAATCCGATTGCCCTTGGTACTCAAACATGCCCTGGTGGTTCAGTGGTATAATTTGTCTGACTAGGTTACCGCCTGTATTTTAAGTATTTTTTAGATTTGGAAAGATCATTCCTGTATAGAGAGCTGCTCTGTAAATGTAAATATTGAAAGAAAATGCAGAGTGGTAGCTGAAGGGTGCCCAACACACTAAAAGTGAAAGGAAGGGAGTGACTGAGGGTTGGTGCCACAGCAGAACATAGTGCGCTCAATTCTGGAATCTCCTGGACTACTTCATGGCGGCCATTCTTACTCTGACACTGGCTGGAAGTCGGGCTTCAGCCTGCAGTGAATCTTGCTGTGTGAAAGTGTGAGAGGGAGATGCACTAAGGCACTCCTTTCATGGGCAGGATCAACCAGATATTTTTCCCATATCTCTAGTTGTGCAGATGACAAGCACCAGGAAAATGTACTAGGACTGGCTCCCATGAAATAAAAAATATATAAGATGAGCACAGTCTGGCAGGGACTCTGTGGAAGTCCCATACACTCTCAGGAGGCAAGCATTTTAAATAAAGCTCATAAGGGAGCCATTTTGTGACACAGAGGTGCAATCTGATACTGGAGAACCCACGGCTTCATAAACGATCAAATACATTTAAAATAGATTATGTTTTTATAAAATAAAGCCACAAAGAAGCTGAGGGCAGTCCTGGGGAAATAGTAGAAATACTCAGATATTTTGCACATTATCACAAGCAAAAACAGCAGGGTCATTATTCCACACCACACGCTTTTGCAGTGCGGTAAGTCATGCGCTGTTTTCTACAGTGCTATATTAACCTAGTACCAGCAAAAAGGAACAGTTTTAAGTAAGGCTCTGGAGAGGAGAGTTGCATACAGTGACAAAACACTTGCTTCACACACCTGCTTTTCTAAATCATGCTGCCAAGCCACTTTTATCAGATTTGTACCAAACTTGGCAGGCTGATAGATGTAATGCTGCTACATAACACAACCATTGTTTTAAATGTCAGAAATGTGAAGTAAAGGAGTCACTAACCTTAGAAGAGAGAGTGGTCCTGAATGTAATAAATCCATGCAGTCACACAGGAGGTGGAGCTAAGCTGGGAAAATGAATATTCAAGTTCTTGTAGAAAAAACCCTGTTGTGTACAGTGTAATTAAAGGAAACTGCTGTTTTACTAGAAAGTAAAGAGGACAGTATTGAGAAATGATTATTTATTCAGTTTAATGACAAAGAGGTAAGTCTTTGCGACTTAGCTTTCCTTTGGGTCATTTTGTGCAGAAAAAATTCAGCAGAGAGCTAAAGATGACAGCTTCTGAGCCACAATAGTGAAAATATGCTTAGATTTAAAGAAAGTGCTTATTTTGTATGACAAAGAAATGTATTTAAAATGAGACTCAAAGTTATAAAAAGGAAACCTGGAATGTTGAGAGGGGCAGTTGGATTTCAAAACTGAGAATTCCATTGTGGCTCATGTTTGCTGCAGAAAGGAATTTGATTGGTGCTGAGCCCATGGACAGGTCAGTGTCCACTCAGTGACCACAAATGAGCCTTAGGCATAAAAGTAGTTGCACAGCCAGTGTGCAGAGTCCAAGCAGGGAGAACGACTGAGAAAGAAGTCACCCAGGTAAAGTGGGTGTCCTGCCTGAAGAGGCCTGCTACAGTGACAGAGCCTGATAGTGACGACCTTTAATTTAAGTGTAGGATTAGGATCACCAAATCCCAGTGTAGGATCAGATAGGGCCGTAAGTGAGAAAAGGGTGAGGTTAGAAGCCTGTTTCTTCAAGTACCTGATAATCTAGTTTTGCCAAGTTTTCCTCACAGTAGAAAGCTGCAACCTGAAGAATTCATCGCTACTCCTGATTTCAACCTGAAACTGCTGACTCAAGAGGGCCCACAATTCCTCAACAATTCCAACAAAAGAATTTCTTGAAAAATCCAAGAGTGTGGTATTGTACAAAACCTTATCAATACAGTTTGAGGACTATTTTAAAAGTCAAGTAACATTGAATTTACAGAGAATTTACCTCAGTCCTTCTGAATTTAAAGAGACTTTTGTCATCTGAAGGACTGAATAGTGTAAGAACTAAGGGGGAATAGTGTCACAGCTTTTATTGTACCAGTATCCAATATGTTTTATGCCAATGTTATTCCTGAATGTTTTACAGTGATTTTATGTGTAGAAAAGCCTAGTGATTTCTAATTGTTTTGAATATAGAGTGATAAGAATAGCAACTGTGTGATAGATACCAGGGTGGTATCTGGCAGAAGGGTCAGTGGTCTGACTGAGGTAAGATATGATAAGGCCTAGTAGTCACTGCTCACCCTTATGGTTTCAGTGTGAACAAGCTGTGGATTAAGGCCAGAGTGAGGGCACTTATCCTGGGACTAGCTTGTTTGGCAGCTGGAAAGCTGGTGGGTGGAGAGGTGCCTGCAGGCTTCAGGGAGTAAAGTGGATTGTGCTGGAGGGCTGGTGGGTGTTGAGTGCCTGCAGTCTCCAGGAAAAAAGAGCACAAGAAGGTTAGTGGGGTGGTTTTGCCTTGCTGGGAAAGATAAAAAGAAGGTTAGTGGGTGGGTGTTCCCAGCTGGGAAAGAAGTAAAGTGATAACCATACTGCTAATTTTATTTACAAGGAGTGTTATGCCATTAATGGTTGTTTTAGATAGTTTTTCACTTTTTCAGTAAAATTTACTTTTTTCCAACAATCCAAGTGTCAGTGTCCTTCTTTACAGAGCCAGTGTCTCACATTCCTGCAGGTCTCCAGGTCAGTCCAGTGCAGTATTCCCTACCTTTGGCAGCTCTTAGTTAGTCCAGTTGGGAGGTAAGGTACTGTACTCAGGTAGTGCCCAACTGGGAAAGTGTTGTCACAGGGGAAGAAACAGAGAATCCTTGATGACACCTACTACTGTGTGGGAAAGGTTTTACCTGTGGCCAGAGGTTAATGCAGGAGGGGTACCCCATCATCACAACTTCACCGTGGATTTTTGTTTAAACTTAAAAAACTCCCCACCAACTATGCTGTGAAACTACCCCTTCTCCACCCAAGAATATTTAGTTCACCATTATAACCCAATCCCACCTCCTGGCACCCTCTTACCTCCTCCTCCTTACTCCTGTTGATCACTCATGCTGCTGCTTTCCTCACAAAATATAATCCCTTCCCCACCCATACACCAGATACACCCACCCCAAGTCCCACTGTCTTTAATCCTTAGTCACAATCCTCCACCCAACCCCCTTCTAGTCCTCACCACCCTTCTCCTTCCACCAGCACCCACAAAATATAGCCCTAGACAAGAACAGTAGGGCACTCAAGAAAAGAAAGGAGACACTTCTGATTAGCAAAACATTTTACTGAGTGCTCCAGGCTAGTAGCAGCAAAATGCAAAAGTAACAGGACTTCCTGGTATCAGCTGCCTCTAGTGCCTCACTCAATGAGTTCAAAGGTGGGGCTGAAAGAAGCAAACTGATAATTTTATACACATGTATGTTAATCAATCTGTGACATCACTGTTAAAGCCTGCACAATTAGATTTAAAGGGTCAGTTCTTATTAAGTGCTCTAAAAATAAAAAGAGTGCATTCAGAATGATTCATTTACAAAATAGTTATCCAAAACAATATTATAAAGTCCTACCAATATAGAAAGTATCAGAAGATTAGGTTTTAAGTGTCCTGGGTCTGATAAGCATCACTGCTTCATGAATCAGTGCTCCATATGACAATGTCAACTGTGTAGGAGCCCAGGCCAAGGAGAACGTAAGAGGAATCTAAAAGAAGGAAAGAGAGAAGTATTATTCATTAGTGAAAACAATAAGACATATAAGTAAATGCATACAAGTCCTAACTTTAAATTGGTAAGTATCAAAATTCAGTATTAGACTTTTACACCTGTTTCTATGGTTAGTTGTAATGTAAGGCAGTGTTTAAACAAAGTTAGAGCAAATTAAGAAAGCTATCCTTATGAATTATTAATGCACAAAAAATCTATTTATCAAAAGGAAAGAAAATAACTCTTATATACATATATATATATAGACTTAAACCAAAGAAAATAAAAGTTTTCAAGATCGGTAATACTCTATTTATAAGGCAAAGCATCCCATTTTATCAAAGTCTAATACTACATAGTTACTTAAGTTTATAGAGATCAGTTTTGCATGCAAAAGTTCAAATGCATTGTATCGCCAATTGTATTCATTTTTTCAAAAATGGTTTCATATCCCAGCTATTATTTAAACCATTTGGTTTAACCCTTTCAATTTTAAAATCCATACTTTCTTTTGAAGTAACATGTTTGGTCTGTCTCCACCTACTGCAGGAGGTGGCACCCATTCAATGCCCATAAACTTCAGTCCTTTTGGTGAAGAATTATGGTGTGTTGCAAAGTGGGTGCCTACAGGTGTGTCTTGTCTTGAGTTTATTGTTGACCTTATGTGCTCCTGAATGTGTTGCTTTAGAGGTCTTTGTTTTCCAACATACATTAGATCGCAGCTGCACCAGAGCATGTAGACCACATAAGGGGTGCCACATGTAATCAAGTCCTAATGGTAACACTTCCACCTTGTGTTTTGGGATGGTAAAAGGTACTATTCCCAGATACATGTTGCATATATTACATCTCTGGCATTTACGAAGCCATTTGGTCTCTGTGGTAGCCAGGTCTGAGTGTTGTCAGTTGGAGTTTTCTTCATTCTGCTGTGCACTTGCTTATCCCTTAAATTCATGGCCTTACTAAATGTTACTCTTGGCTTAGCTCCCACAACACACCCCACTGTCTCGCCTCTTAATAGAATAGGTCAGTTTTTATAGTGTATGTTTCGTTTAAGTTGTATCACGGCAACATTCTTTGCTTCTTTACCCACAAAATATAACCTGTGCTACAAATAAAGAAAATGGTTCCCCAGTGAAGAGTGCCTGTTCTGTTCAGTGCTGACTCCTCATCTCATAATAGCATACACATGAATGACTGTTGACGTCTTTGTTTCTAGTAAAACCTGACTGGTTGAATTTTTCAACCAGTCAGACTATACTAGGAGCTACAATGTCACCATTCATTCATTAAAGTTAGCAGTATAGCCTAGAGGTTAGAGTAACGAGCTGTGAAAGAGCTTGGTACATCCAGCAGACCTGGGTTTGATTCCCACAAACTCCACTTGTATACCGTGTGACTCTAAGAAAGTCACTTAACTACCCCAGTGCCCTGGGGTTGCCCCTGAAAACAGGCACTTGTGCCTAGTGGGTCTACCCAGTTACCAAACAATAAAATAAAACAAATAAAATTATGAGATGAGAGTCAGCACTGAGCATGATAGATGCTCTGCACTGGGGACCATTTTCTTTATTTGCAGGTTACATTTGTGGGTACTGGTGGGAGAAGAAGGTTGTGGTGACCGGGGAGTTGGATGGGTGACTGAGAGTAACTAATTAAAGACGGTGGGACTCAGGTGAGAGGAAGTGGGGAGTACATTTGTGCACAGGTTGGGGAAGGGATTATATTTTGTTACAGGAGGAAAGCAAGGCATGATGTTCACTGGGGTGGGGGGTACAGGAGGTGCTGGAGGGGAATAACCTTTTAAACTCAATTCACCTTGGAATTCCCCAGCCTGCTGACAATTTGCCAGGCAAATTTTGGCCAATCAGCCTGATGAATAATAATGTGAATTGCAGTCCACAGCTCCACAAAATTGCTGAAATTTGTGAATTTTTCACGGATTGAATTTCAGCAACTTCTAATATCTCTACATCATTATGCTACATTTAGGACTTAGTTCTCCAATCTCTGTTTGCCAGATAGTTGGTGTGTGCACATTGACCACTCTTTCTGGACTGCTAGGAATCTGCCCACGTGTGCATAGTGAACTGAATATAAGTACTCTGAAACAGAGGTTACGCACCCATAACCATAGTTCTGCTTCCAGTATTCAGTTCACATTGACATGACTCACTCAAACTCCTCAAGCAAGACTTCCATGGATTCCTGCTGTCAGTGTGGATCTGACATTAGAGAGGTGGAGCTGGAGGATTACACCATGGGCAGAGAGAGGAGCCAGACTAGAAGATATGTGGTGACTGTGCTGTGACTGGTGGAACAGGACAGGAGAGGTGTGGCCTTCTCTAATTAGTAAGCTCCCCACCAGCCACCTATGAGCCTTTATGGGCCAAAACACACTATATAAAATATGTAGCCAGAGAATTGTTTCTAGAGAGAGAGAGAAGAGAGAGAGAGAAAGAAAGGAAGGAAGGAAGGAAGGACGGACGGAAGGAAGGACGGAAGGAAGAGAGAAGAGAGAAAGAGAAGAGAGAAAGGAAGGTGAGGTAGGTGTGGGACTTCAGTTGATATTGGCATGTTAAAATTTTAAAGTGTAGGTACCTGACCAATGACATAGTCACCTTGTTGTCAGTGGTCAGGCTAATCATGATTCAGTCAAATGATGAGACTCAGAACCCTTTAAAATGTTAAAATGATGGAATGAAGACAGAAAGTGAAAAATGGAATGAAATGAATTGCAGGCTTTCCAGCAGCTTTTTTGTTTTGTTTTATTTGAGGAAGAGCACTGGTACTATAGCTGCCCATGGTGTTGTCCTCTAGCCCTACCCTCTGATGTCAGATTTACAAACTGATTGTTTTCAGCAGGAAGGACAAACAAAGGTTCCTCTTCCTATATAGGTTCTGCAGGTCACACGCCCACTTCCTACCTGAACTGACTAGAAGGCAAAAAAAAAAAAAACCTTGAAAAAAATGTTTTTTTCCTGCCTTTCAATTCTCTCCAGTAGAACAGCTCAGACACAAAGAGCCACTTTAGGAGGCATACACCTACTGTGGTCCAGCCCTAGCCTTAATGTCTGCTGAGCTTCACTGATCTTCACCTGAGGGAAGCGCAAGTAGGAGATTTCAATTCTCCCATGCTCTTGCCTGCAGGTCTGCTGACTGAGTGCTACAAGCAGAACTCACAGCAGCATTGCCGCATCCAGGTTCCATCTCGTCTGTGGCATCTCGCTCATCGTTGACTTCTGCTGCAGCAGTTCCTAGGCACTCCAGCATTTGAGAAGGGCGGGTATTGTCCTGCAGCCAGTGGATCAGTCCCCTCCCTCACAGCACGGAGCCGGGACGCACAGACCACAGGCAGGATTTTCACTGCAAGCAGCAGGGACTCCATGGGAGCTGTTCTGAGCCAAAGGCAGAATAACTGAGCTAGTAACCAGATTCCTTCTTGCCTTGCAGGAGTACAAGCTAGACCTCATTTGTTCAACAGCTACCAGATTGTTTTCTATAGCATACAGGGAACAGTCAGATATGCCCACCCACCTCCCCTAATTCCATGCTCCCCTGAGTGCTCTTACTTTATAAGCATGTAGCGCAGCCCACACCACCTGATAGGAGGTAGTAAGGTACAAAAAAAAATTCACTGTTCTGTTTTCTTTTTCATCCACACTTCCTGCCAAGAAACAGGAATCAGTACTATCTCTCAACTAAAACAAAACAAACAAAAATGGACCTTGTCAATTCGAAAACTGCAGTGCACTGTACAATAGGATCTACAAATGGCAACCAGGATCCTGTGTGAATGCTGCATCCTAGCAGATCTTGCAGCTCAACTACAGGATGCTTGGACTATAACATACCACCTCCAACACAGGAACTCTATAGCACACCTCTTCAACCTCCCCCACCACCAGTAACAGCATGTCAGCCAGGGCCTAGGACTCGAGGTAAGGCCCAGAGGCTGGCAGGTGCTAACAAAAAGAGGTATCATAGGATACCTAGGAAGGAAGCCAAAACCAGGAGCATTTCCTGGCCATCCATGCAAAAACAGGTTTGCTCCACTGCTACCAACCACAGACAAAGTAATATAGGTAAAGAAATCAAACCACCAAAAAGACTAACACGCCAATTAAAACCAATACAAACTATGATAAAACAAAAATACTAATACTCAGAATATAACCAACAACAATACCAAAACCAAATGCAATAACAACAAAAATACTAAAACTCAAAATAAAATGACACAAATATAAACAAAAGCAAAATTCTCATAATCAGGGTTCCATGATCCGAGGAGGAGCACCACCAAACACAAAATGTTAAAAGTGACATCATGGTAAAGTATCTACCAGGAGCCTCTGCAAGTAGGGACACTAACTGCATAAAGACAATTGTGCAGAAATCAGGGATATTAACATATAACAATACACCTGGTACCAATGACTTGGCAAATCACACAGTTCAGGAAGCCAATAAACACTTTGAGGACCTGGTCATCAAACTTTCTTCCCTTCCATCCAAATTAGCCTTCTCAGAAGTGCAGCCAATGTGGGAAAAAGGAAAAAGCACCAAGTGAGTCAGAGAGAGAGAGAGAGAGAGAGAGGAGATTTGAAGTATGCAAATTCAACTCATGGCTGCGTGATTGGTGCCAATACAAGGGATACCACTACATAGGGAACTGGCACAACTTACGGAAGGAGCTTTTTAAATACGATGGATTGCACCTAAACAAAGAAGGTGTATGAGCACCGGACAAAATTTGATATCTATAAAGGTAGTTTAAATTAAATAAAAGGGAGTATGACGAAGCTCACCTCTGTCGCCGTGGCTGGTCATCACTCCCAAAACACCAAATCCATGCATATATCCTCAGAAAACAAATCAGAGCCAACATCTGCACAAACCAGTAACCTCCATAATCTCTTGGCTGGAAAGAGCAAACTGGAGCAGTCCAGGAAGAGGTACAGCCTCAAGCCAAAGAGGATGTACATTCCTCAAGGCAATGGTTGCCAATACTAGCAGCCTAACCAATAAACTTCCCGAACTCACAGCCATCTTGGAAATAGAAAGGTTGGACTTGGTGGCTGTAACAGAAATGTGGTTCACAGAAAACCATGGATGGGATACGGCCATTCCTGGTTGTAATCTGTTCAGGAAAGATAGGCAGGGCAAAAAAAGAGGGGGAATGTAGCCATTTACATTTAGGAGGAAATAAAAGCCACAGAAGTAAAAGGGCAACCTGGGGACTTTGAATCACTGTGGCTAACAGTAAACACGGGCAAGGGAAAACCTTCAGAATCAGCGCATGTACAGGCCCCAAATCAAGGAGATGAAGGAGACAATGACCTAATAGAGGAAATCCACAAAATATCTGATAAAGGTGAAGTAATACTGGTGGGGACTTCAACCTACCAGATATTAACTGAGCACACTAACGGCAGCAACAACAAGCAGTAGGGACTTATTGTCACCACAAGGCATGGGGCAGTGCCAACTTGTTAAAACCAACAAGGGAGATGCCATTCTTGATCTTCTCCTCACAAACCTGGAAGGATCAAGGACATCAAGTGGGATGCCATATGGGCAACAGCCACCATCACATGGTAAGCTTTAAGGTAAACATAACACAGGACACCAGCCACTCAAAGATAAAGATGTTAGATTTCAGAAAGGCTGACTTCCAAAAATGAGGAACAACATAAGTGGCCAGTTAATGGAAATAGAGCTTGAGGAGGTGGAGGTCATGTGGGGAGACTCAAGACAGCAATAAAGACTGCCATAGGTCAATGTGCCAGATGGGTCAGCAAAGCAAAAAGCAAGAGAAATCTCTATGGTTTTCCATAAATGGGCAGACTGGATGGGCCTTGCGGTCCTTATCTGCCATCAACTCTATGTTTCTATGTTTCTATGGAAGTGGCTACCACAGTCAAAGAAAAAAGAAGGCGACAGTATATACCAGGAAACCAAAACTGAGAAAGACTGGGAGTCGACAAGGAAAAAATGAGAAAGTCTAACAAATTAGAAAAGCAAAAGCCCAGATAGAGGAAAAGATAGCAGAAGGAGTAAAGAGATAAGACAAATAATTTTTAGATACATTAGGAACACAGGACGCAAAAGGGGGACAGCAAAGATTACTACTCAAGGGAAATGCACCAAACATGACTCAAAGAAAACCGAAATCCTCAACAAATACTTCTGCTCGGTGTTTACCAAAGAGGACCCAGGGATGGCCCAGCTCTGAAAAAACACAACACCCCAGGACCAGAGGTAGACGAGAGTCCCTACGGAAGCTGAAGTATGGGAGGCGTTAAATAAACTAAAAGCAGACAAAGCCATGGGACCAGACGAGATGCACACCAGAATCCTTAGGAAATGGGGCAGAATTAACGCTCCTCTGGCACTTCGATTCACGAAATCCTTGAAGAGCGTGTGGTACCCAAAGACTGGGAAAAGGCAATAGTGGTTCCACTTCACAAATCAGGCAATTACAAGCGGCTAGTAATTACAGATTGATAAGCCTCACATCTATAGTAGGGAAATTAATGGAGACACTATTCAAACAGGATCATAGCATTCCTCAAAACTAGCAGCCAACAAGACCCTAAACAGCACGGTTTCACAGCAGGTAGGTCATGCCAGAAAATCTGCTTGAGTTTTTGACTACACTACAAAAATAGCAGACGATGGTGGGTCAGTAGCTGTGAGCTACCTAGACTTTAGTAAGGCCTTCGACTCAGTTCCACACAGAAGACTGGTAAAGAAGCTTGATCACACAGGGTTGGTCCAGAAGTAGTCAGATGGGTACAAAACTGGTTACAAGGCAGAACCCAGAGGGTACAGGTTAATAGAATGCAATCACAGAAGGCGGGTGACCAAGCAGTGTGCCCCAGGGCTCAGGCCTGGGGCCTCTGCTCTTCAATGCTTTTATTGCAGACATCACTGATGGACTAGAAGGAAAGGTGTGTCTGTTCGCTGACAACACCAAGATATGTAACAGGGTGGACACCTCAGAAGGAGTGAGCAAGATGGAAGCTGACCTCAAGAAACTAGAAGAATGGTCTAGAGTGCAGCAGCTGAGATTTAACTCCAAAAGTGCAAGGTCATGCACATAGGAAAGAAAAATCCAAGAAAGGGGTATTACCTAGAGGTGAAAGATCACGGCCTCAAACCAGGAACGAGATCTGGGAATCATAATCTCAGATGACTTGAAGGTTAGTAAGCAGTGTGAAAAGGCAACATTGAAAGCCAACAGAATGCTGGGCTGCATTGGGAGGGAATCACGGCAGGAGGAGAGAGTGGTAGTACCACTATATAGATCACTGGTCAGGCCTCACCTGGAATACGGAGTCCAATTCCGGAGCCTCACCTCAGAAAGGACATTGACCGAGTGGAAACAGTACAGAGAAAGGTGGCAAAATGATTCAGGGTCTGCAGTACATGTCCTATGAGGAAAGACTTAGGAACTGAATATGAACTCTCTGGAGCAGAGAAAAGAGAGAGATGGGACATGATTAAAACATTCATGTACATAAAAGGCATTAACAAGGTACAGGCACAGGAACTTTTCACTTCAAGAAGGGCTCCAGGACCAGGGGACATGACCTCAGGCTGCAAGGAAGAAGGTTCTCTACCAACACCAGGGAAGTTTTTCTTTCACAGAAAAGAGCGGTGGATGCCTGCAACAGCCTTCCAAGAGGTTGTGGGGTCAGCACTGGGGATTTAAAATGCATGGATAGACACAATGAGCCCTGACTATAAAGGACAACTAGAGTGTCAAAATAGGTCTAAAATGGGCAGACTAGATAGACCTAGGAGTCTCCTTCTGCCGTCAGCTTCTATGTTTCTACAACTATTTGATTCATATCTTCTTTTTGGCATATTCTTTTGTTACTCTTGTGTCTCATTCAAACCCTGTTTGCAAGGGATTTAAAGTGTCATAAGTGCTGTGGAGTTGTTCTGTTCTTCTTGGCTGATTTTTCTTATTAAATCCTCTAATGGATCTGTTTCCTGCTGAAATAGTTCCTTCATATTCTGTCATGTCATTTTTATGCTATTTTAAGGAACAAAAGCTCTTCTCTTGTATATGTTTTATGTACAGTTAATGTGTCTCTTATGGTTATAAGAGTGCATTCTTGAATTCTTCAGGTAAGATAACTGTAAAGTGAAGCTAAGCAGTTCTGGCACACAAATGACTTGAGAAGAAACTCTTATAACCATAAGATACACAGGAATAATACATATTAACATGTGTTTACTGGTTAGTGTTATTTGTCAACTGCTGGCAGTGACTGGCAAACTCCGTTATTCACATGTGTGAATAGTGAACCATGAATAACAAAGTTTGCCCAAGCACCTCTCTCAAACCTTCTTCCAACACTTATCTAGTGCTGACTATTAAGAACCCAGGGCACACCAGAAGACAGAGAGATCCCATTCCATTCCCATGGTGGTGTGAGGGAGAGAGGGCCACAGTTCAGTAAGCATAGTTTAACAGCTTACCTGCAGTCCACCTTTATGCCCCGTGCTGATATCGGGTCCTGTTCGGTATGGCAGTCTGAAAGTGGTGTGGCAGTTCCTGCTTCCTTGGGTGCTGTGGTGTGGGCTCTCTTGAGCCCCTTTCATTATTGTACTGCTCATTTTTTTAAATCAAAAGTTTCCGGTCCCCAGACGTGGCATGCTGAAGAGCTGCATCTGAGAGAGCATCAGTTCCGGAAGAGTGTGCTGGAGCGCGGGTGTTCTGAGGCCCCTTTGCTGTTCAGTCCCTTGCCTGCAAGTCCCTCCCTCTGCCAGCACCTCCCACCTTCTGAAACAGTTTCCTTCACCCCAGGTCAGGGCAGTGAGATGGCGGCAGCAAAGAAGAGTGCTGCCCGCTTTGAACTTTTCAAAGAAATAAAGTTTTCTTTACTGGTTAAGAACCAGTAAATATGAAAAAATAAAACATGAGAAGTGTGTATAAAATCCGGATTTTATGCACACTCTTCATTTGTGATGCCTTAATAAACCCTTTGGGCATCATCCTCAGGCTTTATGGGACATCGCACACCTTGTGTGTGCATAACATTCTCATTATACACACTTCCCATGCATAACTCTATATATTATAAATCATGTTAAAGTCCTTTGTTTAAAAAGCTGGAATTTGAATTTACAATCAGAATGTTTTACTTTGCAGATTATTACAGAGTCCATTTTGTGGGAAATAGACTGTGCCAACTGAACTTAAAATTTCAGAATTTTAGGGCTATATGCATGAGACAGCCTCTTATGGTTAATGTTTAGAAATAAACAATCCTGATTGGCTAGCATGATGTCATGATTTACAATGCTACACTCGGTATTGTACTTGGTAAGAGACACAAGAAGGTTGTTTGCCATCAAGTCTTGTCACCCACATTAGCAAGTCAATTGTGCCCCTTATTGAGGATGTATTTGTCTAATTCTTTTGAATTTTGTTATTATTTAACTCTGTATTATTGTTTTGGTAGGCTATTCAGCAACTTTCCTGCCCTTGTAGAAATAAATTAATTATTGCATTGTTTTGTAGTCTGTAATTTAATTTGTTGATTATGGGATCATAAGCTGAATTTTTCGGTCTGATGTGCAGTTCCCATCTGTAACCTTAGATTTTCATCATTCATTATTTTACACATTTGCAGCAGGTCCCTCTTGTTTGTCTTTTTTCAAGACTATATAACCCCAAGTAAACTAACATTTCTTCATATGATTTATGTTGTAATCCTGAGATTATTTTGGTTACCTTATGTTGAACCTTCACAGTATTATTTATGTATTTTTTAAGTAGAGGCTCCAGAATTGTGAGCAGTAGTCCAGATGGGTCTGATATGTGATCTGTACAGGGGATAATGCAATGTTAATTTCTGATTGCAAAGTCTTTTTAAATACAGTTTAATATTCGATTTGATATTCGAACAAGTTCAATGCAAAGTTTCCTGATTTTCAAGTTGTTATTTATTAATACACGAGATCTTTTCTGATTTTACCGCATTATGATGTTATTAGGTATATAGCTATTATATTGTTGGTTATATTGTCCTAGGTGTACTGCGACACATTTGTCTAGATTAAATGACATTTTATTTTTGTGGCCCATTGCTCATTTTTTCAGGTCATTTACTAATGTGGTATTATTTTCTGGCAAGTTTACTGGCCTTCTCACTTTATATCATCCAAAACTTCACTATTCAGCTGTCAGGCCCAAATGTAGGTCGCTATGAAGATTGAGAAGAGAGCAAGACCGAACACCAATCCCTGCTGCACCCACTAGTCACTTCACCTTTCTGCAATATAACTTCCTTTACTGACCATCTTTGTCCTGCCACATAACCAATTTTGTAACCAGTTTGGAATTCTTGAGTCAAGTTGAGGTTTTGTACTTTATTTTGCTAATAGTTCATGTGGGACCTTATCAGAAGCCTTTTAAAAATCAAGATACATCATATCCACTACTGTACTATTATTTATACTCTTATTTATTTTTCATGGAAACACAGTACGTTATTAGTAGTACACAATCTGTTTTTCTTGAATCCATGTTGTATACTGTCTATGATGCTGTTTTGTAAGAGACCATTATCCAGTTTTGACTTGATCAGACTCTCCATTATCTTGCTAAGTATTGAAGTCAAACTTGTACGTTCATAGTTTGATATTTTTGTATCTCCTTCTTAAAGTTAGGCAGTACAATGTTTATTGTCTAATCTGTAGGAACGCCTCTGGTGTTAAATGATTTATTTTATATTTTTCTTAAGTGTGCAACAATGTGATCTTTCAGTTATTTTAATAGTTTTGGGTGTAACATGCCAGGACCAGCAGACTTGCTTGGCTTGAGTCGTGACAATAGTTTAAAACTTCCTCAGTGCTAAAATGAACCATTTTGCTTCAGATATGATTCAGATGAAGCACTTATCTCTCCACTGTTGGTTCTTTATTAAACACTGAACAGAATTATTTATTAAATCAATTTGACATTTCAATTGGGTCTTTGATATCCTGTTTATTTTCAATTATTGGTCCTAAGGTTGTGTCTGAGCCATTTATTTTGTTGTTATAGACATAAAGGCCCAGATATTCAAAAGGGATGTGACATGCACAACAGAGATCGCCAGCCAAGTACGAAATGCACCATTGTGTGATATTCAGCTGGAGCAAGCTGCGCTTGTGTAAGTTGCAATGCGAAGAGCGCAATAGAAAAGAATACATGTACAACCGTAGGAGGAGGAATCATGAATAAAATGCGAGTGCAATATTCAACAGCATGCAGAAATGATCCAAAATAAAAGGAACAAGAGACAGGTGCAAGAATGCTACAGGAAGCCAGAGGTGGGAGCGAGGTGACAGGAACAAGGCAGAGGGTAGCAGTGAGCAGGACTGGGCAGGAGTAGGACAGAGCACACCTGGAATCAACTAGGAACAGGAAAGGAGTAAGGGGCCTGTGCCACTGTGCAGGAGTGATAGGGATGGCAGTGGCAGGACAGCCAAAGGTTGGAGGTGTACCTGTGCAGGGGAGCATCACAAATGGACAGCGGGTGAGCAGGATAACAGCTGCCAGGGAGGGACACCAGCCAGGGACATGGCTAGTGCCACCTTCCAGATGGAGGCGGTAATGAGGGGTGTGAGGCAGGCAGCGGGGGGCGTGGCCGTGGAAGGGCCTCATCAGTAATTTTTACCCCAAACAGGCGGTACCGAGCCGCACCACCTTTGAACACTACTCTGACACAGAGATTGTGAGCCAGTACCACCTGAACCAGGCAATCCTGAGGCAGCTCTGTGAGCTGTGCAGTGATGAGATGCAGGCACCCACACGACGGAGCCGTGCTGTGTCAGTGGAGACAAAGTGACAGCTGTCATGTGCCTGCTCGCCACGGGCACCTTCCAGACCAACAGGGACACAACAGGCATAACCCAGTCAGCCGCATCATGTCTACTCACACAGTTCCTCAGCGCACTGCTGCCACATGCTGCAGAGTACATCTGTTTCCCCAGCACACAGGCAGAGCACACAGCACACATACAAGAGTTCCACAGGGTAGCACGTATGCCTGGCATGCTTGGGGCCATTGACTGCACCCATGTGGCCATCCATGCCACCTGGCCTGGATGGTGTGTCCTACATAAACCGGAAGGGTATGCCAGCATCAACTGCCAGGTGGTGTGCGATGCCAGGGTGCATAACCAATGTCTGTGCCACACACCCTGGGGAGCACATGATGCCTTCATCTGGCACCAGTCCGCACTGTGCCACAGGTTCAAGAGTGGGGACATCCCCACTGACCACCTAGTGGGTGAGTGAGCACATCACGCAGGATGACATAAGCAGACATGGGGGTTGCATAGTTAAGAGGTGCCATGGGTACCAGACTTGACGGCCCATGGCAGAGCGACACAGAACCACCATACTAATGTCCACCCTCTACACACAGGTGACAGCGGCTACTCACTCTGTCCCTGGTTGCTACACCATACTGGCACCCCACGACCCCCATCACAGCTACGGTACAATGAGGCACATGCCACAACACGGAATGTCATCGAGTATGTGTTTGGAATGCTGAAGGCACGCCTGGTGGTGCTGCATACAGCCCCGTGAAGGCCTGCAGGCTATTCCTGGCCTGCTGCATCCTGCACAACATGGCCAACGACTGTGGGATAGCCGAGAGGTTGAAGAGTGGGACAGTGGTGGGGACGATGAGGACACTGGTCCAGATGGTGATGGGCAACCACCCCTGGGTGAAGGGACACCCGCCTGATCTGGATGTCACAGCTGCACCAGGACACCATCACAGAGGAGCCCGCCAACACAGGTAGGTCACGGGCCATGTGCAACCACCAATGTAAAGGCACAACCCACAGACAGGGATGGACGAACCCCAGGGGCGGATGGCAGCAAGGAATGGGTCTGAGTGTGGAACCGCACACACCATCAGAGATGGGCAGGGCCAAACATAGCACGTGCACACACACCACAAGACATGCACAAGGAGTAGAAGGCATGCCAACCGAATGCAACCCCTATCCACACACAGGTCCACACATGACCACGCCTGTGGCGGCACACTGTGTGTCTCAGATGCTGGGCACCATTGTACACTGGCGGAGAGCACAATGGAGGCATCATCATGCACACGCATACAGTGGCCAGCAGCAGGAGAGACATGCACAGGGTTCCGTGTGTGTGTGTGTGTGTGCAGGGCGTACCCCACCCATGCCGTCGCGACACACAACACACTGCACACAGGGCAGCGGCAGACAGTGGCCACGGTGGGAGACAGGTCAGTCACATGGCACAGTGCCACGCCACCACGGATGTGTGGGCGGCCCACGAGATCTGCCAGCTGTGCCAGGCTGACCATTGGCCTCATAGGGTGGCACCGACGGTCCTCTAGAAGCGACACTCGCGGGAACACACCGTGTTCACGAGGGGTCTGCAGCTCACCGAACATGCCTGCACCAGGCTTGTTTGGTATGCCCACTGCTGAACCTGGTGTCAACATGGAAGGTGTCGCACAACGCTGGGAATGGGGGTGGACATGACACCGCGTGGTGTTCGCGGTGCATGGGCAATGATCTGGTGCCCAATGTGGCCATGCCAGCTGTGAATGCAAGTGTCTGCCTGTTAATGGCAGCAGTCACATCCTCCCGCTGCAGGACCATCTCTGCCAGAGCAGACCATGGTCTCTGCTGCACCGCTCCTCTGCCTGGCGAGAACCGCACTAAGTGCATCCACCGGCAGTCATGTCGCAACTGCTGATCCACTGAAGCCTGGAGTAGGCAGCTGTGCTCATTAAAGAGGTCATCTGCTGGTTTGGCATGCTGTCCCTCGTGGTGTTTTGGCCCTGCTGGGCAGCACCCCTTGATGATGGGTGCTGCCGTCAGAGCCATGCCAGGGCACATCCACCGCGTGCACTACTGCTGCCCCAACACTGTCCTCCCATCACCATTGGCTGACTGCTGGCACTGCCCTCCGGCCTCTGATTGCCAGGGTTCACCAGTGCCGCTGCAGCGCCGCAACAGCCCCACCGGCCTGGACGCACACCAGTGCTGCCATACTGGGGCATACAGGCACAGGCTGGGACTGTGATGTCACGCAGGCCTCCATGGTGGCACCACCCATGGCTACGCCCATGCCATTTCCTGCTGTGGGACCATCCTGCATCCCATGCGATCACTGTCCGGGATGTGTGATCAATCATCATCGGTGCCGGATCCAGCACCAGTCCATGTCCCAGTATGCTGGAGTCTGTGGGCGCTGTCATGCTGGGACACAGGCAGGGCCTCATCCATACCAGCACCACCATCTTCAGTCCGGACAGACAGGCAGGTATGTAGTGGTCCTGTCCCTTGGACACCTGTGGAGGTGAGTGAGCACTCCTCCGTGTCCAGGTATACCCTTGGTGGACACGCCCACCACCGCTGACCCATGTAGATGCTCAGGAGCTGTAAGGGAACACAGTAGCGTTAATGTCTCCGCCCTACCCTGTGGCATTCCCCCACCTCCCACACAGTGACAGCACAGGACCTACCATGCAGTGACGGGCTGCCATCCGTCTGGAAGCCACCACCAGGAATGCCCTCATGGCACAACGCCTGCATGCTGCCAGCCACCTGCTCCTCCTGTGGCATCAGGCGTGGCACATCCAGCTGTCCACCACCGTTGCAGCACGTGCTGCCCTGATGGCAGCCACCTTGTCTTTTATCCTCTTCTTGTCTGTGCCGACCTTCTTTTACACTCCTGCACGGACTGCTGGTGACTGCCATGCTGGTTCACAGTATGCACAACTCACCCCATGCCGCAGCATGGGCCTGTGATGTTCCACGCTGTCTGCTGAGCAGCAGTTCCCTGTTCAGATAGGCCTCGAACAGGGCATCTTATTCTGCCTGGGAGAAGTTGGGACTCCTCCTTCTCCCATGTCCCTGTTCATCCTCTTCCTCACGTTCGGTCATTATAGAGCCTGTGGGAATGACAGGTGTTACCTTAGAATGTGTAGTCCCATGCATCTCTCACACACCACAGTCCACACTTCCAAACAGCATGCAACCCTCCACAACAGACTGCAATACCAAACTATGTCCTCTGCAGCCCCATGTCACACTTATATAGCCAAGGCATGCAAATGAGGCGAGATGCAACTTTAAGTGGATGCTAATGGTGGCTGAACCATGGAATTGCTGATGAGCTGTTTGCATATGCTGGCTGAATATCACACTGTTGCGCTTTTGCACAATGGTGTTGAGCTTGCTCAGACAGTGGCACAGCTCTGTGACATGCGCAGTAGGCACCACATGGCGCACGCCCGGTGCTGACACTGGCGCCTGCTGCGCTGATGATGTGCTGAGTGCGGGAGGCAGTGCAGGGCATGGCCACCATTGTGCCAATAGTGCTAGTGTGTGTGCTCTGCATGTGGCGCTCATTCTCTGAGCACCGTGAGGTGCCATGGTGCCACAGTGCAGTGAGGCCACTGCAGGGTGTCACACAGGCACCGTACTGCGCTACAGGCAGGAGGTCCCAAAGCGCTGTGGCAGTCTGTGCGGACAAATCCTTGACCCTGCGGTTGACCTTTGCCCCCCTAGGCACCATGCGTCTGCATGGGTGCACTATCGCGCTGTTCAGAGACAGCACAATGGGGAATGGTAGCGCTGTATCGCGCAGTATCTGCATCGGGGATGTGCGCCACAGGCGCCATTTTGTTATCTGGCCTGCATGGAAAATGGCACGCGATGAGGCGCCACAGTGGAGCACGCTAGAGCTAGCCAACCCTGTGGTATTGTTGAGCCTCATGCTGGGGCCCTGTTTGAGAGGACCCACTAGATAGGCCAAGCAGCACCATGTGGGAGGAGGTGGCAGAGGCCATGGAGGAGCACAGGGATTGCCCGTGAGTGTTGAGCAGTGTCGCCACGGTATGGGGACCTCCGGCGGAGGGACCCAGACGACTGGGGCAACTACAGGCACATGCCAGGTGAGGTGCCGTGCCACGGGCAGGTAGGTGCTCCATCCATACACTGGTAGCATCCGTCCTTCCAGGTATTGTGGTGTGCATGTGTCCACCATGCAGGGAGGTGAGGGCCATCATATGCGCTGTGGTGGTGGTGGGTTGTGGCATGACTGGGCTGTGCAGGATCGCACACACCGGTGGGGGGCTTTGCTACTGGTTTTGTACTGATGTTCTCTCTCTGTGTTTGCACTCTAGGCGGAGGAGCGGCATCAAGCTAGGAGGCCAGAGCTCAGCAGGAGAGGGCTGATGCGCCAGCAGGGATGTGGTGGAGGGGCCATGGTACAGCAGCGCCCAGCTGTTTTGGATGCAGGTAAGTGCCTTTTCTTCCAATCACATCTGTGCATGCTGTGTTGCAGGGCTGGCGGCGGCATGGCCACCAGCCCTTGGCCCTCTGCTATGCATGCCACATGGTACACTCAGCACTGTACTGTGGCACTGCAT
This sequence comes from Neoceratodus forsteri, assembly GCA_016271365.2. Lineage (NCBI taxonomy): Eukaryota > Metazoa > Chordata > Ceratodontiformes > Ceratodontidae > Neoceratodus > Neoceratodus forsteri. The sequence continues at coordinate 644,452,842 of CM028133.1, read as the reverse complement.
GTGTGAGTGGGTGTTGCTGGTGGTCGTGTGTGCACTGGGTACATGGCTGTGCCACTGCCTTCGCACTGCATAGCCATGTCACTGTACAGCCATGGTGGTGCTGTGCAGGGACATGGGTGGTGGGTGTGTGCAGCGGTCCACATGGCTGTGGGTGCCTGGTTGAGCAGGTCTTGTGGACTGGTCTCTGTGGGCAGTCGCACACCATCACAGAGGAGTGGCCCATGGCTGTATGCCATGTACAATAGAGGGGCTGCAGGGGATGGACAGTCATGTATTGACTCTGCCCTTGTCCTAGGTGAACATCGCTGAACGGCGATGGGCAGTGGGTTCAGGAGCTGCTGCAGCTGGCGTGCATGTCCTGGAGATACTACAGTGGATGGAGCTGGACGGGGTCTGGCGCGCGGTGGTTTGAGGTGCCACAGGAGTGGAGAGCAGGGCAGGCAATAGGCCCTCCATGCCCCTGAGTGACCTAACCCCTGGACTCACCCTCACCCTTCTTCCCTCTCCCATTTGTTCACCCCAGCCCATGCCTACCCCGCCTGGTTTGTGGCCTTCCCCATTCTTGTATGTAACTGTATATATGTTTAATTGTTTATACTGTTCAATACACACATTTTGTTATGACAACTGTGGTGGTCTCTGATTTGCAGCAGGCTACAGGTGCTGGCTGCAATGGTGTGCGTGGGCGTCAGGGGTGGTGCAGGCATGGGTGTGTGTGTGTGTGTGTCCGGCAGGGACCCACCTATGGTGTGGGTGGGGACTCGGTCACTGTCTGTGGTATGTGTGTTGTTCTCTGTGCACTGGACGCCTGTGTGCAGTGGTCCACGGGTCATGCACTGTGTCCATGGTGCCCCTGTCAGACTGTTCATGGCCTGTGCAGCTGACACCCTGTTTGTCTGTGCTATGCATGGTCTGCTGGCATGTCAGTGGTGGCTGTCCATGCTGGCCACCTCTGTACCCGGTGCAATGTCGGATTGCCTCCTGTCACCGGTATGGTGCACATCTGCCTCGGTGGCACTGTGGCCTCCACTGTTGTTGTCCCCTCCATGCTGTCACTTGTGTGTGTTGCAGGTAATATGCTCCAATGTCTGTCACTTGTGATCCAGTCGCATGCTGGTGGTGGCGGATTCATGGTGCATGTGCAGGATGGCTTGTACACATGTGCCTTGGAGGGTGCTGTCCATGGGTACATGGCTGCTGTTGCCGCATGCCAGTGGGTTTGTTGCCCCGCTACTGTGTCCCTGTGTTGGTGTGCCCTTGGGTGTGGGTTGGTGTTTCTCCGTACACTGTGTTGCATCCTGTGTGGTGCATGCTTCTGTGCACCACTGTGGGTGTCTGTGCTGGCTGTTGGGACCAGTGCTGGGACAGGGTGTCTGCTTGAGTGGGTGCGCAGGGTGCTGTACCACTGGTGGTGGGGTCCAGAGGCCCCTGTTGCATGCGGGTACCTCATGTGCGCCGGCGCAGGTCGATCTCTCAGCTGTGTTCAGGGGGCCATGCAGGGTGACACCATGTCTGCAGTTTTGCATCGGTGGCTGCTGCTGCTGCCCGCTGCATTTTACTCATGGTGGGGCTGCCTTGCATGGCTCTATGGTGCACAGGGTTGCATTGTCACAGTGGGGGTGGTGGCATGCATAGGGTAACATGCACTGTTGGGCCTGCTCCTCGGCAGGATGTCTGAGGATCGCTGTGCAGGGTGTGCTCTGCATTGGTGGGATGGTGTAGCACAGGGTGGCCGGACCTCCTTGTGTTCCGGTCACAGCTTGCCAGGGGTGTGCTGGGGCACCATGCCCTGGCTATGGAATAGTTGCTGGTGTCCATGGGCTGGTGGTTCTTCCAGCTCACCTCAGGTGTGCGGTTCATGGGTGTGGAGGGTGCTGTCTGTTCTGCTGCGTGCTCCTATGCCCATGTCTTCCATGAGTGGTGAACCCCTGCATCCTGTCCCTGTGCATCCCTGGTTGTGCTGATGCACTGTTACCCTGCTTGACTGCGCACATCTACTTCTGCTGCGCATCAGACCAAGCCATATGCATCCCTGGTTCATCATACAGCAATATTCAGTTGTGCTGTAAGCACATCTTGGCCTGCACTGAGTTTGAATATCGACAAGTGCGCAGATAGGTGCACTGCACTTGCGCCTGCTCTGCTATTGCACTACTTTGTGGTGCAGTTTGAATATCTCGGCCAAAATGTTTTGCACTGTCATTTATGTGTGATATTTTGAATAGTTTTTCTTTACATTCTAATTATGTCCTTTGCATTTTAAACTCCTGCTTGTATTTTGCTATACTGTAGGTATTACCATTGTTTTCATTGCCTTCTATTCCATTCTTTTCTTGATTTAACACCTTTTTGTAACACATAGAGATTTTCCTATTTTTATTATAAAGTCACTTAGTCGGTATGTATCTGTTTTCCAATTTGATGAGTATGTTTTTGATTATTGTCCATATTTATTGTACACTGTTACCCTTGAACTGCTTTTGTCAATCCCATTTCCATAGTTCCTTTATTATTTCTCTATAGTTTGCATTGCTGTCATTTTTTGTTATTGTTTTCCCCATGTCTGTTTGTGTTTTGGTTGAGATAATAGATTCACCCATGTTATGGTCACTATTCCCCAGAGTCCCTTTAATTTTGATTTTTGTAATTCTCTTGGGAATATTAGTTATCATTAGGTCCAATATGTTGTTCCCTTGTTGCTTTATTCACAGATTGATGTAATCCATGTGTAATAGGACATTAATGAACTGCTATTCTGTATTATAGGTGGATTTATATCTCACCAGTTAATGTGCAGAAGGTTAAAGTCCCCCATGATTATTATGTTGCCTTTCTCCGACATGCTGTTACTTTCTTGGTTCATATTTTGATGTCTTTGATCTGTTGCATTAGAGGGCCTATAGTATATTCCTAGATATATATTTTTTGTTTTTGTTTATTGTTATCTGTATGTCTAGTGATTCACGATTTTGATCCATACTGGCTCCCTTATATTCAGTACTGTCTATATTTTGTTTTATATATATGGCTCCCTCCCCTTCTTCCCAAATCTATCCCTTTGATATAGTTTGTAGCCATTTATGTTTTTTTGCCAGAGCAACTGATCATTCCACCATGTCTCCATTATGACACAGATGTCTATATATATTATTATTTAACAGTAGGAGTCCCAATTCTGGTTTCTTAATTATATTCAGGCTTCTAGCAATATGTAATATTGAATTAAAGTCCTTCAATTGTCTTGTAACTGTCCGACTTTCTGTGTCCACTGTTCCTCTATTTGTTTGTGCTTGGTGTCCTGAGACCCTCCAGATCTAGTTTAATGTTATTTAGAGACTCTGGTGTTTATATTACTCCTATCTCAGTGTTTTCATGTTATTTTATTTCCTTGAAACTTAATTTACTTTCAGAAAATTTGAATAAATCAAGGTAAATGTAAATTTTCTGACATTCACATGGGAATTAAGTAAAGGCCTTTATTTAGGATAATTGCTTGATCTAGGATTACATGTATACTGGACAAATTAACTATTTCTTTTGTCCTTTTTGTGTCTTGTCTCTCTGCACCTTTTTTGTAATTTCTCTTTTGTCTTCCTCCCATTATTTCTTCTTCTACAGTTAATTTTGATGCAGTATCCAGATACTGTACTGTACTGTACTGTACTGTACTGTTAACCCCTCCCCCAGCTAAGGGCCAGTCTCCTCCCACCATATGATAAAATACCCCTCCCTCTTCACTGGAGCAGCACCCATTCACCCTCTTCCTCCCCTCACTTTTACTTACATTTTGTTAAATTCATTACATCCATCTGACCAGCTCCTCCAGATGGGAAGGATAATAGCAGTAGTAGTCCCTCAACCAGTGCCCTGTCCTCCCAGTGGGTGGTAGACATGGTTGACTATCCATTCTTCATTCCAGTTCTAACACTCAGGCTCTCCCACAGCCACATGCAATGTTACCCTAGTCCACTTCACTGGTCAAGCAGGATTCTGAGTCCTCAGTCCACTCTTCCTGTCCTCACTTACTCAGTCCCAGAGTGACTTCCCCTTCCTTCTTCCAAGAATGCCTTGCTTGCAGACTTGGGCTGACCAGCATAAAACCCTGGACTGCCACCAACCAGGTGCTGTACAGACAGAAGCTTTCATTGGTGGCAACCCAGAATTTTGTGCCAGTTCCCTGAGTTTGTAAGCAAAGCATGTAGGAAAAGGAGGAAAGGAGTTCCTCTGGGACCAAGTAAGGAAGACAGAAAATGTTGACTGAGGACTCATAGTCCTGTGTAATCAGAGTAAGGTACTATTGTGGGTGACTTGGAGAACAAAAACTGCATGGGCACTGGTGGATGGCAGGTTGGCAATGGTTCATGCTGGCACATGTCGGTGGTGGCAAGAGAATGTGAGTGTTTAAGCTGTAAGAAGAATGGATGGACTACTGTTTCTACCACCGAGTAAGTGGACAAGAGGACACCAGTTTGGGGTCTAATACTACTACTGTAATTCCAGTGCAGAGGAGTTGGCCATATGGGATGGAACAGAGTCAGAATGAAAAAAAATGTTAAGTTAACAGAGTCTGTGGTTATGTGTCTGTGTGTTTTACTCACAGACAGAAACTGCAGAGGCTTTTTGAGACAAGAGATAAGTGGGGTAAGTTGTGGGGAAACTTGTAGAAATAGTGTCTTTATTATTGTCTGTAGGGTAAACTGAGACTAACCACAGTAGCCCAATTTACAGGCCATAATAAAGAGATGTGTCTTGCCCTGTAGTTTGGGGGGCCATGAGAGAATTGTTTAGCATGAGGCCTCAGTTAGGTGATAATTAGAGGAGGGACTGAGTGAGTCACATTTCTGATTGTAGGATGGTTTTGGATTCCATGGATTGCTATAAAAAATCTCAGTCCTGCAGGTTGCTGCCTTAAAGCAGAGTTTGTGTGTTTTGCTCACAGACAGAAACTGAAGAAGCTTTTGAGACAACATAAGTGGGGTAAGTTATGGGGAAACTTTTGAAACAGTGTCTTTATTATTGTCTGTAAGTTAAATTGAGACCAGCCACAGTAGCCTACATATAAGTGCCATAATAAAATGCTGTGTCTTAGTCTGTAGTTTGGCAGCTGGGTGAGAATTATTTGGCCTGGGGCCTCAGCTGAGGTGATAACTGAGGGGGCCCTGAGTGAGTCACATTTCTGATTGCAAGTTGATTTTGATTATTATATAAAGACTCACTTGCAACTGCCAATCAGTGCTCTCCCTTAAGTGAGCCACCAATTAGCCATCGCCTGATATATAAGGAACAAACAAAGAAACTGGGCACCAGTGTAAGTTGCAAAACTTTCTTGTTTAAAACATATAGTTACTCACAGACAGGCTCAAGCAATACCAAACACAGAAGCAGCAGAGGATGAAAGTGTGATCTACAGCATAAGGAAGTATCCACCAAGCGGACTCTCCACACTGCGGACCTCCACGCCAAGGACCACAGCACAAAGGACAGCACAGGGGAGTCTGCCAGGAGGAGTCAGCCAGGAATGCAGCCAGTGGCTGTACACCCTGTCCACAAACCATGAGTAGGTTAAAGGGGTAAGCAAGTGTCTATAGCACAAGGCATCAGATAGGAAAAAGGTGCAGCACCCTAAGAAGGATAAGCTACTTCAGGTTCAAAACTTACAAATGCCTAGGGGTCGTTGAAGCTCCTATAAGGTAGGGTAATAAAGGGAATTTAAGGGATAAAATAACAGAGAAAGCAGGTAGGATAGGATCATGGGAGTGGTACAATGCAGTGGCTGTGGGGTGGCAGTCTTCAGGGAGACTTTCTGGAGGCTGTGCTGCTGTCTACTTGCATGCACCTCTCTGAGCTGAGGGAAGATGTTGTCAGACTCAATGCCAAGTTGGCTTGGGCTTGGAGGACCTTATTCCCCATGCAGAGATCACCTAATCCACTGCTGCTATCTCAGAGGTTGCCCAGAAGGAGGAGTGGCTGTACAACAGCGGGCTCCAGGGAGAGTTGGGGTGGTGGAACATAGGCATCCCACACCCAGTTCACTGCAAAACTCCTATGCTGTACTGGCAGAGTGGGAATGTCCCACAGAGGCACCTGAAGTACTGACCAGGGTGGATGTGGGGGTCCTTCATAGTGGAGACCCCAAGGGGGTGACAGAGGACCCCAGAGGAGGAGGAAGTGAATCCTGGTGGGGGATTCCATAGGGAGGGAAAGAGTTGGGGACAGGTAAGGATGAGGTGAGGAGGCTCAGTGCCTTCCGGTGCCATGGCTTGCAGGAATGTAAAGAAGATTCAGAGGATCACTGAGGCAGCAGGAAGGAGGGAGAACAAGATGTCTTTGTCCATCTGGGTGCTAATGATTAGGGCAGGATGAGCCAGCAATAGTTCAGGAGGAGTTCAGGAATTGGGGAGGGTCTTAGGCAGGTGGCATGGTCTATGACCTTCTTGGAAGTGCTACCTGTGTCTCTGACGAGAGGAGAGTAGGATTATCTGCACAGGAACTTCAATGCATGTTTGAAGGAATGGTGCAGGGGAAGGATTTGGCTTCATTGGGACTTGGGCCCACCTAGAGGATAAGAGGCCTTTACAGGGGAGACAGATTACCTCCATCCTGGAGGGAACCATGGTCCTTAGTGAATAGTTTAAAAGCTATAATGGCCAGTATTTAAACTAGCCAAGGGGAGGCAGAAAGATGAATGGAGACACAAACTCCCCACGGGCAAATGAGGGTCAACGGGAATCTGAGGAGGGTGAAACCCAAAAAAGAACCATATAACAAAGGAATCTAAGGGATAGAAGGAAAGGGTGATACGATGAATAGTGGCAGAAACAAAAGGGGGTAAATGAGGAACAAGAGGGGTGGTGGCAGCACAATCTGAAGAGCCATGTGCAAACACTTGAAGTCTAGGCAATAAGATTGTAGACCTGAGGCCACCATGGGAGAAGAAGACCTGGATATGGTTGCAATTATTTCTGGTGCAATGAAAACCAAGACTGAGATGTGGTCATACCAAGGTATACTCTGTTCAGAAAAGACAGGGTAGGTAAAAAGGGGAGGAGTGACTCTTTATGTTAGGAACAAAATAAAAGCCATGGAAATACAGGAAGAGCAGGGAGAAGCTGAGGTACTGTGGGTTGCCTGGGAACATGTAAGGAGACCACTTTTGCATCGGCGTGATCTACAGACCTCCAGCATATGGGAAGAGGTGGATAAGAACATGATGGAAGCCATCCAAAGGATGACATGCAGGGGAGGTGTTGCTGGTGGGGACTTCAATCTACCAGATGAGGATTGGAGCCTACCAGCTGCAGCAACAGTGAGAAGTAGGGACATTCTGGACTCCCTGCAAAGGGCGTTCCTCAGGTAACTTGTTAGAACCCCTACTCGGCTGTGGGGGGCAATACTGGACCTGGTACTGACAAAAGGGAATAGTGTTGTTGATGTCAAGGTGGGTGACAACGGAGTCTAGCATCACTGTAGAGTGTGGTTCAGTATAAGGACTGGGCCAGAACCGAGCCACACTCAGGGACACCCTGTAGGGATAGGGATCTGGGGAATCGAGAACTATGGGCAAAATAAAGGGGGCCATTGAAAAGTAATAAATCTTTGTGTCAGGCAGGTTAATCAAGGGCAAGAGAAAAAGAGACCACTATGGTTCTCCAAAGACATAGACATCTCTTCTGGCATATTTGGATTTATTATTGCTGCTGAATTGACTGCCTATCCTGCTAGTAGTGCCATCAGAAATTAACGCCTGCTGCTGCTATTTTCTGTGCTTGGGACTTGTTGAGAAACATCTCACTACCTGCAGGACTGAACTCTCTGTTACTCTTGAACTTTCCTTTTTCTTTGCAGGTTGGCCACTCTAAATGAACCTGCTGCAATTATTTCTAAAGGTTCAGGACTTGTAGTGGCTAATTGAGTGTGTGCCTGAGTTACCTGTGTTAGACAGGGAGCTCAGCAGCGAGCCAATAATGTACATGAGTTGCTCTTAGTGGGAGGGGTAACAGCCCTTAAATCCCATGCTCGCTACACAGCACGAGTGCTTTCAGCTTGATAACCCCAGTTTGGATTACAAATATTAAAGTGAAGGTTGTTATTTTGTTTTATTAAGATACAGTTGAAATCTTAATCATTTTTATTATCAGGTCTTGTTTTAATATTTAGCTAGACAAATTGCACTCTAGTGAAGATTTTACTTGCATATTTATTTAAATATTTTCTTCTTCTGTGTTATTATCTTGTTGGCTATTGTTAAACATGTTTCATTATTTTTAATCCTATGTTGCTTGTCTTACAACAAATGTGCTGAACTTCAGCCTAGTGAGTACAGGTTACATCCTCACCTAAGTTAAACACTGGCTAGGACAACTGGGGCCCTTATTTTGTGTTAATTAGTGAATGGGAAAAGTTAATTTTAGACTGACCTCAATCCAGTCTTCATGTGTTTTTCTACCATCAGCTACATAGCTATTTTATAGCTGTAAAATTCAGCTTTTCCAGGGTTGTGGTCTGTAATAAATATCATCTGAGGCCCCACTACAAATCCAGTTCCAGAAGACTGATAGTACTCCTGTTGTTACTATCAGGCTCAGTTCATCCCACCCAGGTCCAGATCTACTCAATTCTCCACTCCCTTCTGCCACTCCTTGGACTACCAAATTCACCATAATGTACTTAAAACAAGTTAACTCTGCCTTAAGTTTAGTTCACCTGCATATTCAAAGTCTTTTGGCCAAATGGTTTTCATTTGAGGCCTGGGCCTTCTAATATGACTTTGACATAATTACCCCATCAGCAACATGGTTAACTAATAAAATTGTTGATGATAAAGTTTTCCTGCCAGGTTATAACATTATTCGAAAGTTAGAGAGAGAAAAGGGGCTAGAGTCCTTAATATATACAAAATCGAAACTCAAATGTGTCTCATTGGATTTTCCTCTGATAATTCTAAATGTGACCTGGTTTTGGTTAATGTGACCTTTAGGTAGAACAAACAATTAATAGTTAGTTCCACCTACATTCCACCAGCTCATATTAGGAGGGTCTAGACTATTTATCCAGATTTAAAATACTTGCATTACTACTAAAGAATGACTGCTACTGGGTGACTTCTAATTGTAATTGGGACCAGAGACAACTCTCACAGTTAAGGAGACACTGTTACAAATGAGAGTTGTTCAGATTATCAACAAAACAACAAGACTAAATTATAAAACAGGGGCAGGGTCCGATTGATTGGATCATTGTTTACATCCTGACAACATTACTTCATCACATGTTTTGTCAGATGCAATTAGTGATCACTGCCCTGTGCAATGTAATTGGTCTACTAAGGTACTAAACCCCCCAATCTTTGTTGAGACTAGGAATTTCAAAAACTTTACGTCATCCTTAGTTAATGCTGAATGTAAGAAAATTGACTGGTCCGCTTTAAAAACTATTAAAATCTAGATAACTATATTCATACATTTTCCCAATTAACCAACTCCATTTTGATGGGTTAACCAAAAAATGCATGTGTATTAAGGCTAACAAAATAAGTGGATTAATTAGGAACTTCTGAACTTGATGAGACTTCATGATAGAGCTTGGAAAGACTACAAAACAATAGGGATCATCCTAACTTAATAAAATACAAGCAATTAAGGAACCTTTGTAAATCTGAAGTCTGCAAAGCAAAAAGCAATTTTTTCTCTGAACAAGCAAGAAATCATAATAACCCAAAAAACCTGGCAACTTCTCAATGACCTTAGGGTGGGACATAAAGAAACTGAGTTTACTATTAAAGATGGAGATAATCTAATTAAGGAACCCATTCTCTTAGCTTAATTATCTAATGACTTTTTTGGTGATCTTGAAAGATATTGCGTAGTACTAGTTCTATTGCCCTTCAATAGATGCCCTTACATCTAATGATGACCCAAAATTTTATTTTAAAGCACTTACTCCTGCAGTTGTTAGGGATTATGTGTTAAACAATGATCACAAACCTAAATTTGGTTGCGATGCGTTGATTATAGATTTCTGAAATTGAGTTTTCGGCATTTCTGGCCCCTAATTTCAGATCTGTTCAATTCTTCACTCTGCACAGGTGAATTTCCCTGGCCTGGAAAATGGCCATTATTAAACCAGTTCACAAGAGTGGCGCGAGGGATTGTTTATCTAACTGAAGACCCATTTTATTTGTTACTTCCATTATCAAAATACTAGAAAGAATAGTTCTCATCAATCAATGGATTTTCTGGGTAAACATAATTTACTCTCTAAATTTCAGCATGGGTTTAAGTCCCATCACAGTACTGAGGCAGCCTTGGTAGGAGTTCACTGGCTGCCTACGAGTTCCCACTCGATAAAGGGGACCCTGTGGCAGCTGTTTTTGTGGACCTCACCAAGGCCTTCGACTTCTGCTAGTCATGAACAGGTTTATTCCACTGTTCTTGAGGTTAATTTCTCCCAAAGGTTGTGGACTTGTTTTAATTATCTCACTTTTAGGGCTCACAGAACAGTTATTAATGGGGCTTTATCTCACCCTCAGAGAAACCAAGTGTGGAGTCCCACAGGGTCCATACTTGGTCCCATTATCTTTCTTTTATATGACTTCTGCCCTTTGACCTGTCAAAAGTCCCAAATGATGTTTAGGCCTCTATATTACAAGGTCACTAGGAGAAGTGGCATCCTTATGTTACTCTCTTGTTTGGAAATAGGTTATATAGGATCTGAACTATTTAGTACATAGATTCTTTGTGTATATCTCTGTTCTGTTATGGGCAGCACCTTGGTTAATAACCAATCCACATCTACCTGGATGCTTGAGACACACTATAGAGTTCTGCACCCCACTGGAGATAGAGGTGGGCCTTGGATTTCACACAATAATAAGAGCATGGCTTTCTGATTGGTGAATAACTCTTCATCTTTGCACGTAATGCTGCAAGTCCCTATCTGTAAGTTCACCTTTTAAGCCCTTAGCCACCCCCAACAGTGCAGGATCTTATAGCAGCAACAACAGCAATAAAGTCTTGGTAGACCAGTCTCTATCAGAGTAAGAGTCCTCAGATGTAATATATTGCTGCAGTATTATTGTGCCTATACCCTGTATTATACGGCTATAGTAGTAAAGCACCTGTACACTATACTCTATGTGTAAACTGCTGTCATGTAATGTTTTTTCCTTATCCTCCATTACCCTCCCTCCCACCACTCCCATCTCTCCCTCCCATTACAAAGTTAAATATTATTCAGTTATGTACTGTTCTGCACTGTATTCTAGTTTGTAAAATAAATAAAAATTACAGTAAAAAGTCCCAAATGATTCAATTTGCTGATGTTGCTGTTATATTTCACCCAAATAGCGATCGATCAGTAACAATTAATGTCGATTCAAAATTATTTCTTGTTATTTCAGGAATGGTTAGTCTCTAAACAAATGATACTTAATGTTAAAAACTAAGTACATGGTCTTTACCAGTACTAAGAAACAAGTATGCATCTTTCAACCCAAGACAGATATTAATAGAGATTTGTTAGAGAAAGTTGATCATTTTAAATACTCTTGGGGTTACCCTAGATACTGGATTAACTTTTGAAACACACATTCTTACAACAATAAAACTATCCATCAAAGATTGGGGGGTCTATATAGAATTAGACAGGTCTTAACTCTGTCGTCTAGGATACAACTTACTCATGGATTTCTCCTTGGGGTTCTTGACTATGGCATCCTTATTCACTCTTCCACTAATGAAAAATATTTTCTGAACTAAAAGTTACTTATAATAATATTCTTAGATTTGCTACAGGTCTTCCTTTTCAGGTCCCATAGTTGTGATCTACTACAAAGGGCCAAACTCCTTCTCTTGAAAACAGAATAACAATTAAACTAGGTACTTTGCTATTTAAAGTCACTAGAGGTCTTCTTCCTATCTCTTTATCCTCCATGTTCCCTGAGCCATTGATCCTCTGAGAACCAGGTCCCAAGATAAAGATAAATTTAAGTTTGTGATTCCAAGGCTAAAAAAACCATGGTAAGACATCTTTTTCATTCAGAGCAGTCCTATTCTTTAATTCCATTCCTATATCTATCAATGCATCTCTCTCATTTACCCTATTCAAATCTAGATTAAAACATGCTTAGAAAGTGCAACCGCTTGTTGTTTTTCCAGCAGTATTTTAAGGAATTAATATTTTGGAGTGCTTCTAGTTAACAATTGTTTTGTATTGTGTATGTCTTCATTTAATGTTTGTATTCTGTTTTTAGTATTTGCTACTTGTGAAATTGGCAGTCATGCTCATCAAGTTATCAAGTATAACAAATAAAAATGAAAATGAAATGAATATAGCAGAAAAAGTAAGAGCAAAATAAATACCATTTAGAAAGTACAAGAAGAGCTGGCCGGTGGTGCTGAGGGTTGAGGTGCTGGAAACACACCTTGCAACAGGCCAGAGATCCGAATCTTGGGGTCGGCGGGGTGGAGAGGATTGAGCATCCAGAGGACTGCCTCCTTTCCTGGGGAGGGTTCCTAGGTTTCCCTCTGTGTAGCAGCTCTCAGTGGAGACTGTGAACACTACACACTGGCGGGACTTGAAAAGGGGAGGTGATGGCGGATGTCTGTGGTAGGGGGTGGGAGTGCACCTCCATGCAGTGATATTGCACATCCACACCTTGGGGAAACTAAGAGGAAAACCCTAGCTGCTGGGGAGGCAATGGCAGGACTCAAGTGTCTAGCCCACACTCACAGTGCTGGCCCCGACCTGACTTGATCTCTCAGGTCCCCACCTCCTCCTGTATGGGGCCAGCTGGAACGGGAGACCCAGCACCCAATTCCTTAGTTGAGGAAGGAGGTTCAGGCAGACAATATCAGGCTGTGCCAGTGGGTCTTCGCCAGAGAGATGCCCCAGCAGTCAATGATCAGGAGGGAGAAATAGAGTTAAAAAAAGGAAGAAAGTATGAAAAGATACAGAAGGAGGAGGATAGAGAAACCACCAGGAGAAATAAAGGGAGGTAGAGATGGCAGTTAGATGTGCAAAGGCACAGAAGAGAATATTGCCCAGTCTGTAAAAGAAGAGAATTAAACTTTCTCTAGATCTATAAGTGAGAAAGGAAGACCAAAGGTGGAATAGTTACGATAAAAGGGAAGAAGGAGTTTTCAGGACGAGGACCAAAAGAAGGCAGACATATTGAACAAATATTTTGTTCAGTATTTAATGAAGAAGGGTAGGTGATGGGCCAAGGATAAGGGACAAGGGCATAAATGGCAGGAGGCAGGCGCCAGTCCTTTTACAGAGGAGGAAGTCCTCAAGGTACTAGCAAATTAAAAGTAGACAAGGCAATGGGACCTGATGGGTGCACCCCAGGATACTGAGGGCGATAAAAGAGGTGCTAAGGCACCCAAGGCAACTCTGTTCACCTTATCATTAGATGCAGGGAGGTTCTGAGGGACTGGAGGAGGGCAGATGAGGTCCCACTTCACAAAAGCGGGAACAGGCAGGAAATTCAGACCTGTCAGCCTGACTTTGGTAGTGGTCAAAAGTAATGGAAACACTACTGAAGGAAAGGAAAGTGGAATACGTGTAACCAGTGAATGAAAAGAAAGAAAAACACAACAATTTATGCCAGCTACTCCCTGGGAGGACTTAAGTCAAGCTTGTACTATATGCCTGTTTGGAAGGGGAGATTTTTTTTAATTTGTTAACTGGATAAACCCTAGGATATCAAATTCCCATTTTATGGGGACCTGGAAGACATTTATTTATTTATTTCAGTCTCAGATTACAGCCTTTGAGCTAGAAGCTCATTTACAAAGGTTCCACATCATGGTCAGTCAATTAACAGAGAACAGGATAACATAACACATACAATAATACAGGTAAAACTCATAGACAATAAATACTGCATTTCAACAAGGTTCCAACAACATAATAGCTGCAAATAAGAACAAGGCCCCAAGAGACTAGGAGAAAACACAGGATAATTGGGGTAGTAGGAGAGAGAAGAAGGCTTATAACCATTGGAAACAGTATACCTGTTCATAGTAATGAAAAGAGATGGGTGGGAGCAGGAGAGAATAGAGGGAAGTAGACTAGGGGGAAGGGTTGTAATTGAGAGTATTAGAGTGCCTCACCCACCACCAGTAGAAATTGTTGTGGGGTGACAGTGGTTAAAGATGAGGTTGAACTGAGAGTCATAGTGGCTGAACTAAAAGGGTTAAAGTAAGGTGCTATGATAGGTTTATTAGACATTGTGGGAGTTGAAAACGATATAGAATAGAGAAGAAAAAGTGCTAGTGATTACTAATCTCTGGCAAGGACTTACTATGGGTTAGGGGAAGCAGAAACATGTACTGTGACTTGCCAGGTGTGTGCGAAGTTTTATTTTAAAAGACCAAGTTTGACTCACCAATTAGGTCCCAGGGAGGGAGTTGAGCCAGTTAGGAGCATGAAAACCAAAGGAGTGCCATGCTTGATGTCCTGCAGAAAGGGACCTTGAATAGGTTATTATTTGGCCCTCTTGTCGGTCAAGAAGCAGATGCTGGGCACACAATGTTCTGGAGACCAGTAGGGTAAGACCTAGGATGCTTTTGGCAAGCAGAGACATCTGGTAACAGTTTCCAGGTTGAGCTACCCTGAGGCCAAATAGAGGTCAAGGTATGGGTAAGGCAATCTGACCTAGGATAAGCCTGCAGGCTTTATTCAGAGTTAAGCAAGACTGTTTTAGAGCAGTATCCATGGCTGAACTGTAGATGACAAGACCATAGTCTATAACAGAGAAAACAGAGCTGTTAATAGCAAGTTTACAGGCATCTACAGTAAGGCAGTGTCTATGTTATACAGCTTCCAATTTTGCAATTAGCAGCCTTACCACATTGTCTAATATGAAGTATGTAGGTGAGTGAACTATCCAAGGTAATTCCAAGATTTTTGAAGTTTGAAACCACCTTGAGGGTTTCTTTATGCTTGTTACGGAGAGCTAGTTGGAATGACTTGTGCTTACTGTGTGAGGAGGCAAAGAACATGGTTTTTGTTTTCTTGTAGTTTAGTAGGAGTCTTGCATTGAGAAACCAGTCTTCAACCTTCTCGCAGTTGAGCTGCATTCACTGTTCAAGTTGAGTAGTGTCAGAGTGACTAGTGAAAAGGATGGGATCATCTGCATGCAAAAGAATTTTATCTATGGCACTAGTGGAAGTTGGTTTAAATAAAGACTAAACAGCAAAGGGCCCAGAATGGATCCTTGGGGATGCCTGTGCTAAAGCTATGGCTATTGAGAGAGCATCATGGATTTTTACCCACTGTTCTTGCCTAGTGAGGTAGCTTCAAACCAGCCCTACAGACTCCGGGGACATGCCAGAGTGACATAATTGGGCAAGCAGGAGTTCATGATTGACCGTGTCAAGGCCTTAGTGAGGTCTATTAAGGTGGCCCCTACTATGCCCATAAGAGAAACATAGAAACATAGACTTCGACAGCAAATAAGGGCCGCTATTCCACCTAGTCTGCCCATTTCCTACCTAGAGGATAAGCTGCAGATCCTATTTAACCAACAGCCTATTTCTTCCTACCCCCCATCATGAATAAATCCAATGAATTCAACTAGTGTTGTAGTTGTACTGTGTAGTTTTCCAAAGCCATGCTGTTGCTGGCATTTTAGGTGGTATTTATCAAGGTGGTTGACAAGTTGGTCATAGATGATCCATTCGAGAGCTTTTAGAGAGAGTGGTAGTATTGATATTGGCTAGTAATTGAAGTGGATGGTCCTATCCCTTGTTTTGAAAACTGGATGACTACCATGGATTTCCAGTGCAAAGACATTTTCCTGTAATAAGTGATAGGTTTAGTATTCTTGTAAGGGGAGTAAGTAGTACATCCAGGGTTAGGGGCAATTAGCTTCAGGTCACTACTATCACCACTGTGACTGGTTTTCCCAAGGACTTATGGAGGTATATTTTGCCAGACTTCAAAATTACCCTGAGTGTAGAATGGCAGGGTAGGGTTTGAGGGGTGGGTTATTTTCAGTGACACATAGGTTGTCATTAATTGGGTTAAAGAAACCGAGGGAAGCACACCACTGAGGTCTGTGAAGGCATTGTTGAAGGTGTCAGTTATAGTCTTGGGGTCCAGTGTTATCTTCCCATCTAGGTTCAGCATTATCAGAGCCATCCTGTCAGGATTCCTAGTTAAGGACTTAATATCGCCCTAACTTGCTGGCTATTGCCCCAGGAGTTGACAAGTTTGGTCCTGAAATATTGAGATTTCACCTGCTAATGGCCTGGTTGTATTTGTTATGGGCAGCCTTATAGCTTTGAAGATGAACAGGGGAGCCTGAGCTTTTTGACTTGTGCCAGAGGTTATCCCTGGCATGCATTTGGAAGATGAGCTGGGAGTTATCCAGGACTTGCGTGCACAACTGACCTTCTTTGCAAGAGGGCAAAGATATCACAAGCAGTGTTGAAAGTCTTGATGAAGAGGCCCAGTGCAGTATCTACAGCCTCAGCAGATAAAATGTCAGACCAGTTCTGTTGTCTAAGGTGCTCTATAAGGGGTCCAAGTTGCCCTTTTTAAGAGGTGGGATGTGGTCACACTTTCTGGGAGTCTAAGGACTTATTAGACCATGTACAGAGAATGGGAGAGTGGTCACTGAAGGAATCTGAGAGAATGATCTTGTGGATGATCCGCCAGGGTGGTTCGGAGCAGCCAATCCAGTAGGGTGCTAGTCCCTGTCTGGATAGTTAATGCATGTGAGGGACCCAACTAACTGGTCCATGTTGACTGCTGAGATGGCTGCCCTCTGTAAGGGGGCATCAGGGACAGCCAGTTTATGTTGAAGTCTCCAAGCACTAGTATTTCAGAGAGTTAAGGTGGAGGTCTATGAGGTACTCAGAGTACTTTGAAACCTTCTGTGTGCCCCTTAGGTGGGATGTAAACTGTGATAAGAGCTATACCCATCCCTTGAGTACTGAGCATAAGTTTTACTGTCAGTATTTGTACATTTTGCCCTAATTTATATGCAGGACCATCCATCCCTGCAAGTGGTGCTTAATATATAAGTATGACGATCCATTCTCCTGAGTAATTTGTGTCCTTGAGTTGGATTTCAATATCCTTGGTCCTTGGAGTGAGCAGGTCTTGACAACTGTTAGGACATCAGGCTTGTGTTGAGTTACCCACACTTGGAGTGAGTCAAATTTAGACAGCAGGCTGCAAATATTAACAGAAGTGACCATAACAGAGCCATGCTGTTTTAAAGGATCTGTATACATGGCTATAGGCAATAGGGATTGGGATGGTTGCTACCAGATAAGAGAAGTAGCAACCAGGCAGGGTGAATTGCCTGCAACCTATAGGTTTTTAGGGCCAGGCAGTGACACTAGGTTTGCAGTGCTTTTATGGCTTTTGCTGGAGACAATGAACATGTTGAGGATTGGGGGAGGGGTACCTGGTGCTTAGTTGTAGTGGGACCACATTAATAATGTGCAGATAGTTTGTTGTGGTCTAGACAGCTGGAGCTGAAGTTCAACTTGTGCAACTGACGTAATAAGGTATAATTACCGAGCTACCACGAGCACATGGTGTCATATTTTGCATGAAGGCTGGCATTATAGAGAACACCATTAGGAGGGCCAGCTTATAATGGGCAGCATATACAAGTGCAGCCTAGTAGTATGACCTCACCAGCAGGGAGAAGGGTGGTGCACTTGGGCAATGTTGTTCACGTGAAGGGGTAGAGAGAGTAAATTGAGAGGGTAGGCAGACAAGGTTAGTGCTGTGGTAAGACTGCCACCCAAAATGCAGGAGGGTTGAGGTTTGAACCCAGTAGCAGGAGGGAAACTGGGAACAAGGGGAATAGGAGGAGTTT